>CM075346.1:99572500-100822500 GCA_037693485.1 Kitagawia praeruptora | reverse complement strand
GTAGATAGAGGGAAGCAGTCAACAGAAGATACTATTGCACCAGTGGTGAGTAGTAGGAAAGATCAGATCACGGTCACTGCAACACAAGAACCATCTAGTCAGAGGAAGGATGACTCAGGAGCTGTGATAGCTGATGTTGAAAGGTCTTCTGTGATGACTGAGAATGCAAGTGAGATACCCTATGATATGGGAGGAATGACTTTGGTTGATTTTTCTGAAGATCAAACAAATTTTGTTCAGTCAGAGTCTATCCACCTTGAGGGTGTGTCTCAGCAAACAACACTTAAAGACGGTGATGTACTAACTATGATGTCTAATGAAGTATTACTGAAGACATCAGAGTCTAGTAAAGAACCTGAAAGTGGTATACTGGAGCCTGTAGTTTCTGAAAGGAAGGAAGATGATTGTATGGGTTCAGAGACTATAGCAGCTCACTCCTTGGAGAAAACCTCAAGCCACATGCCATATGAGGAACCCTCTCTCCATGTGAGTTCAGGTATAAAAACTCCTTCTAAACTCTATTTTTCTGTAGGTCATGAGAGCACTTATCCAAATTTGAGTGATACACTTGAAAAGATGGATATTGATCCACAATTTGAGCGGCTGGCTCCTGACCAGGCAAAAGGTGAGGTAGAAAGAGTGTTGACTTTAGTAAGTCAAAGTGAGAATGAGGGTATGGATGATCAACTCCATAGTGAGGGAGAGAAAATTAGGAAACCATCATTTGATTTCTGGGATCAGGTTTTTCCTGAATCTTGGTCTGAAAATTTGGGTATGGATGCTGGTACTTATTCATTCATCAAAATGTATCAGAAGAATGACCTAGCACATCACAATGCAAAGCCAGAAGTTAAAGCTCAGAAGCAAAAGGAAAGGCTTGCAGAAATCATTAACAGGAGAGGTGACAGGATAAAGCAATCTCTTGATACATATGTACCAGATGAAGATCCTAATGATCCTAGTGTTCCTTTGTATGTACTTCCAATATCAGCTAGAATTGAGACATCAACAGTCTCTGATCACTCTAAGGAGGAGTCAGGATTTGAAGATGTTAGTACACAGAATACTGGTGAAGGAGATGATGATCATGTTTCAGTTCCAGAACAGAAAGATGAAGACGTTGATACTTCTAATCAGGTTTTATTACTTGAATATCATACAACTCAAGCAACTTCTTCTACAAGACTTGAAGATAAAGTTCTTTCTGATTCTGATACTGAAGATACTAGAAGCACTTCCAATATTGAAGTTCATTCTGATGTTTTGAAAGATATTCAGAATTCTCAAATTGCTATTCAAACAAGACTTCAATCACTTGAAGATAACCAAGTCACAATTATGGAAAATCAAGCAGTTCTTATGAATCTCATTTGTTCTCTTTCTGAATCTCTTGGAATTACTGTTGCTGATGTCAAAAAGGGGGAGATAAAGACAATTCAAAGACAACAACAACACTACCAGACTGAAGGAGATAAAGATCAGACAAATGGTAGTAAAAAGAAGAACCAGGAGTGACAGTGGTGAATCTCAGCTAGGAAGTGGTAAGGAAGAGCAGCATTAATAGTTAAAATTCTTTCTTCTAAGTACTGGATAAATGTCTACATCTGAGAAGGAGGTACTTAACTTCATAATTCTACATTCATAAATTCTATTCTGGTTGTATTGTTATATGTTTTGACATCCACAACTTAGATTTATGCTTCAGATTGTAAAGCATAAATAGGGGGAGATTGTTAGGAATAATTCATAAGTTGTGATGTTAAGAATAGAATTTACACATTATACTTCTTGTAATCCTGATCTTATAAAGGATTTAGCACTGTATATAGGTTTTATGTGTAAAACAGTTATCTGTATAGTTTAGTCAGGAATGAACAGTGTATCGGAGACTACATGTCAGGAACAGAGAGCAAATCCTGATGACGGTCCAATACTGATGGTTGATCAGATACTGATGCAGTGTGCAGATCCTGATATCAGTCATGCTACTGATGATGTCATTATGGATGCTACAGAAACTGGCAAGTGCTATAAAACAGGATCGTTGTTTGAAGAACAAGCAAGAAGATATTATGAAGGAAAGAGTTTTTTTATTGATGGAAACTATCGACTAGAAGGCAGAACATTGTCATGTATAGATTATATCTTTCTGTTATTAGTTGATAGGTAGCATTATAAATATTCTCTCAATATCATTGTAAAGAGCGACGAAGTTGTGAGTTCGTGTGCGTAGCTCTGTATAAGGTTTGTATTCGAGAGTTCGAAACAAACAGAGAAATATTTGTATTGTCAGCAGCTGCTAAAGGTATTGTACACCTTTGGTAGAGTTTGTATTTGATCTTATTAATACAAACAAGAGTTTGATTCATTCGTTTATTCTTGTTCTTATAATCAAGCAAAAATCAGACACGATTATATAACTTGTATTCAACCCCCCCCTTCTACAAGTTATTCGAGTTAACAAACTCAAGCAGATAGAAACTCACAGCTGGCAGTTATCTAACTTAGAAATAATTCTAAATTAAATAATATATGTTTTTATAAGTGAATTAAACTTTTAGACAAAAGTCCAAAATCGGTTAAAATTCAGCGAGAATTCAGGCTTTTCAAATGATTCGAGAACTCAAATATAGTGTTCGAGAACTCAATCATTCGAGAACTCAGTTACTCTATTCGAGAAGTCAAGAATACCTCTATTCGATATCTCAAAAAGACTCTATTCGAGAACTCAAGAGTACTCTAATGAGACTTATTAGAGATGTCGAATAGTGAATCATTCGAGAAGTCTGACTTATCGAGCTATACTCATCACTCATAAAAATTTGATTTTCACTATCTTTTAAAATTTACCAGACATATTCATTGAAAAATATCCTAGCAAATTAAATAGTGATTTTCTCAAAATTTCATAGAAATTTTAAGTTAATAGAAATATGATTTTCAACATATGCAACAGATTTAAAATATTTATAAATCATATTTCAGCCAACACTCACTCCAAAAATATTGAGAATTTAGATAAAGTAAGTGTTTACTGCTGCAACAATCTAGATGGTGTATTCACTTAGCCAGAATCTGAAGAATTCAGCATTCCAATCTCACTTACCAACCTTGTGAAGGTGGCTTCATCTAATGGCTTAGTGAATATATCAGCTAGTTGTTTATCTGTAGAGACATAATGCAACTCAATGGTTCCATTAGTTGCATGTTCTCTTATGAAATGATATCTGATGTCAATGTGCTTTGTTCTAGAATGATTGACAGGATTGGCAACTATAGAGATTGCACTTGTGTTGTCACACATGATTGGAATTCTTTCCAACACAAGTCCATAATCTCTAAGTTGATTTCTAATCCAAAGCACTTGAGCACAGTAACTTCCAGCAGCTATGTATTCAGCCTCAGCTGTAGAAGTTGACACAGATTGTTGCTTCTTGCTATACCAAGAAACTAACCTTTGTCCAAGAAACTGGCAGCTTCCTGAGGTGCTTTTCCTATCCACTCTGCATCCAGCATAATCAGTATCAGAATAACCAACCAGATTGAACCCTGTGTCCTTAGGATACCATAATCCCAAGTTAGGAGTGCCCTTCAGATATCTAAAGATCCTTTTTATTGCAATCAAATGTGATTCCTTTGGATTTGATTGAAACCTTGCACACAAGCATGTAGCAAACATGATGTCTGGCCTACTTGCAGTGAGGTAGAGTAGAGAACCAACCATGCCTCTGTAGACTGAGATATCTACTTTCTTGCCTTTAGCATCTTCATCCAGTTTAGTGGCAGTGGCCATGGGTGTCTTGGCAGGTGAACAATCTTCTAAGACAAACTTCTTCAATAAATCCTTGATGTACTTGGTTTGACTGATAAAGATACCATCCTTCCTTTGACTGACTTGCAACCCTAGAAAGAATGTCAACTCTCCCATCATACTCATCTCATATCTGCTCTGCATGAGTTTAGAGAATTTCTCACACAGCTTCTCATTTGTAGAACCAAAAATGATATCATCCACATAGATTTAGACTAGGATAATATCATCACCATGATTCTTGTAAAACAGTGTCTTGTCCAATGTGCCTCTAGTGAATTGATTTTCAAGAAGAAATTGTGATAAAGTATCATACCATGCTCTTGGAGCTTGCTTAAGTCCATACAGTGCCTTAAGCAATCTGTAGACAAATTCTGGGAAATGTGGATCCTCAAAGCCAGGTGGTTGTTGCACATAAACCTCTTCTTCCAACTCTCCATTTAGAAATGCACTCTTGACATCCATTTGATAAACTTTAAAGTTTGAATGAGCAGCAAATGCCAAGAATATTCTAATGGCTTCCAATCTAGCAACAGGGGCAAATGTCTCATCATAATCAATGCCTTCCTGTTGAGAGTATCCTTTTGCAACCAGCCTTGCTTTGTTTCTTATTATTACACCATCTTCATCCATCTTATTCTTCAGAACCCATTTTGTTCCAACAATGGTTCTATTCTTTGGTGCAGGCACAAGTTCCCATACTTTGTTCCTTTCAAATTGATTCAGCTCCTCTTGCATGGCAATAATCCAATCTGGATCCAACAGTGCATCATCAAGTTTCTTAGGCTCAACTTGTGATAGAAAACATCCATAGAGGCACTCATTTTGAGTTGCTCTCCTAGTCCTTACTCCTGCATTAGGATCTCCAATGATTTGCTCTGCAGTGTGTGATCTATCCCATTTCCTCGAGTGTTCAGCCTGACTTCTCAACCTTGATGTTGCTTCATCATCCACATCATGGTCATCCTCATTTCCTCCCCATGTGAAGTTGCCATTACTCACAGGTGTGTCTTGGATGCTTGTTTCTCCACTATCGATTGGCACAAATTCTTCTCTTGTATCATCAATCACTTGAGTTTGTTGAACTTGAGTTTCAACTCCAGTTTCAATCTCTTCATCAGAATCATCTAGATTATCAAACTTCAATGGATCTTTGTCTTCATCATTGGCTTCTTCTAGTCCAGGTAGTTTGCTGTCATCAAATGTTACATCTGTGCTTTCCATAACTTTCTTTTGACTGATGACATAAACCTTGTATGCAATTCTTTCCATAGAATAGCCAAGAAAAATTCCTTCAAATGCTTTTGCATCAAACTTTCCAACATATTCAGAATTATCCTTTAGTACAAAGCATTTGCTTCCAAAAGTATGAACATACTTTAGAGTAGGCTTCTTTCCAGTCATCAAGTTGTAAGGTGTCTTTCCAGTGCTTTTGTTCATGAGGGTCCTGTTCTGAATATAGCATGCAGTGCTCACAGCCTCAGCCCAAAAACATGTAGGCATTTTTGCATCAAGTAACATTGTTCTAGCAGCCTCAATTAGAGTTCTATTCTTTCACTCAACAACTCCATTTTGTTGTGGAGTCCTTGGAGTTGAGAATTGATGAGAAATGCCATTCTCTTTGCAAAATGCTTCAAGTGTGGCATTTCTGAACTCTGTTCCATTATCACTCCTCAATGCAATCACACTTGCATCGTTTGCCTTTGCTTCCTTGTCAACTTTCTTTATGTGCTCAATAATTACTTGTGGAGCCTCATCTTTTGATGCCAGAAATTCCACCCATGTATACCTTGAAAAATCATCAACCATTACCAGGGCATACTTCTTTCTTCCAAGTGACATTATGTTGACAGGCCCAAACAAATCCATATGGATGAGTTGTAATGGCTTGGTTACTGATGTCACTGTCTTTGACTTGTGGCTTGATCTTTTCATTTTTCCTTTTTGATAAGCCTCACACACTCCTTCTTGACAGAATTCGAGTGTGGGCATGCTTCTCACTAACTCTCTTTTGACTAGAGAATTAATGGCCTTGAAGTTCAGGTGTGATAGTTTCTTGTGCCACAGCCAACAATCTTCATTTGATGCTTTTGAGTAAAAGCAACAAATTTTGTCCTTGTTTGCAGAGTCCATATTGGCTACAAACAGGCTTCCCTTCCTTACTCCAGATAGAGCAAAATCACCATTCTTCTTGTGGGTGATCAAACATTCATCTTTGTCAAAATTCACTTTGAATCCTCTATCAGTAAACTGACCAACACTTAGCAGATTATGCTTGAGCCCCTTGACTAGTGCTACATCTTCAATGATGACATTTCCAACTTTCAGCTTGCCATATCCCAATGTGTTACCCATGCTGTCATCTCCAAAAGCAACCATTTGGCCAGCCTTTTCCTCATACTGTGATAGCAGGGCCATATCACCAGTCATATGATTTGAGCATCCACTGTCCAAAATCCACATGACCTTCTTTTCACTTTCTTTGCCCTGCAAACACAAAGGTATTACTTTTCCTTTGGTACCCAAACAAGTTTGGGTCCATGTGACTTAGAGACAGTTTTATCATAAACAACATGCTTGTCAACTTTCTTAGTGTTAGTCTTCTTGTCACTGTTGAAAGTCTTAGAACCTGAAGTTTCAGACTTAGGTGACAGGGGTACCTTCCTAGCTTTAGGAGGACTTGAAGACTTTGACCTTGTGTAGTGTGTGTGAGAATTGTGACTGATACAACCATCAATGAATTGCCTTTTTAAAATTAAAACAACTAGTCATAACATTCATATTGCATGGCATACAGTCAAATTTATCACAGAAAGGTGCATCTCTATGACTTAGAGGCACAGAACAATCATAGAAAGGTTTAGACACACTACCAACAGGTTTCTTGCATGCATGAGTTAAATGATTGGTACTGAGACAGTTCTGACAAGTTTTCCTAGGGGCATTAGGCATATAAGCATAGTTGTTATCCTTGTTAATCCCTAACTTGCCATTTCTGTTCTGTTTCTTCTTAGTCACTTTCTTTTCTGATTCACTCATCCCAGCTGAGACAAACTTAACAAACTTCTTAGGTCTTGGCCTATCAACTACTGGTTTCTTGGTCTTTGACTTGACACTCTCACCCTTAGAGGATGCTTGTTGTTCACTAGATTGTGCTTCATCCTCATCATTCAACATTTGCTTGATGAGTAAGGCATCCTCATCAATTTCAAATGTTGATTCCTTAAAAATTGGATTTTCAGTTTTTCTCAAAATGTGAGGCACTTTCTCATGAACAGCTATGTCCTCTTTAATGACAGCATAGCCTTTCCTTTGTTTGAGAGAGTCATAGTCAAGTCCAATAGCTGCTTTGGGTTTAGCTTCAATTTTCTCACAGTAGGATTTCACTAAACCAGATGATTTCTTAAAAGTTTTTAGTTTGAATTCATTCTCAGCTAATTCATCCCTAAGAGCCTTCTCTACTTGACTAGCACATAAAACCTTGTTTTTCAAATATTCAACTTCTTTCTTAAGGTTTTCTACTTGCATAGTAGTTAGCTCAAGTTCCTCATTCTTCTTGGTTAATATTTCATTTCTAGTAGACAGTTTAGCAATCTCCTCATTAGCAGCAGTCATACTAGTATGAATATTAAACATTTCAACAGATAATTGTTCAATCATGCATTTGTACTCAGAAACAGACATGTCTATAGTAGTGAGAGATGGTACCTGAGAATCAGATGAAGATGAGTCATCCTTGGAGTTGGCCATCAAGGCATAATTGCAAAATTCTTGTTCCTCTTCATCACTCTCAGAATCATCCCAACACTTCCCTTCAGCTATGTAGGCCTTACCATGTGTCTGCTTTTTCAGAAGGGCCTCATACTTAGCTTCGAGCTCAAGATAATCTCTATCCTTCTTTTTAGGCTTCTTGCATTCACTGGCAAAATGCCCTAGGTCATTGCATCTATAGCACCTTACAGATGACCTATCCACATAACTGGTTTTGAACTTATTTCTGTTTGGTTTCACAGGTGCCTTGTTCTTGTTGGCTGAATGGTTTTGAGTTTTGGGTTTGAAGGGTTGATTTCTTTTAAATCTGATGTTTGGAAATTTTCTGGCCATGAAAGCATATGAAGTATTTTCCATCCCATCAAGTTCTTCCAGAGTGTAAAACTCTTCTTCTTCCTCCTTTTCCTCAACAGGTTCACTCACCCCAGCTTCAGTTTCTTCATCATCTGCTACCTCCTCTATTCTTAGCTGACTTGCAGATGCTTCTAGGTCCAGAATAGATTTGTTGACAATCAAGGCACATGATGTGTTTATCATCCTACCTTGGTTGGCTTGGATAGCCCTTTTCTGAAGCAACTCAAGTTCATGAGTCTTTAGGACTCCATAGAGCACATCATAGGTGACTTTGTTCAAATCTCTCTCTCTTAGAGAAATGACTCTTTGCTCCAGATGATTTGGTGAAGACAACAGAAATTTCATATTTAACTCCTTGGTGCTGTAAACCTTGCCATTCATTTGCAACTCAGTAACTAGCTTGTGAAACCTTTCAAACATTTCAGTGATGCTTTCCTTGGGCTGTGCCATGAAAGCTTCATACTGTGTGACCAGTATCTGTTTCCTGTTTTCCTTAACCTCATCAGTCCCTTCACACAACACCTCAATGTGATCCCACATCTCTTTAGCAGACGTGCATGATGCAATGTTTGCAAACATTGACATGTCCATGTAATCAATGATAAGCAACATGAGGTGGCTGTCAAGAGCAACCTTCTCCCTTTCTGACTCTGTCCACTTTGATGGATCCTTGGCCTCATAAGTTCTTGGGATAGTTATGGTTCCAACAGTCTTCTCTGGTATCTCTTGTTGTGGAACAAAAGGACCATTCTTGAGAATCTCAGGATACAAGGGATGAGAGGCTTTAATGAACAACATCATCTTTATCTTCCAGAGGTTGAAGTTTTCTTTGTCAAACTTAGGGACCTTCACCGTTCCTGTAGTCTTTGGTGTATTCGAACTCATGATCGTTTCTCTGTTTTTGAATAAACAGCCCGCTCTGATACCACTTGTTGAGTATTGAATACGGTAAAAGAATACAGAGGGGGGGGGTGAATGGATTCTTGAACTTTTCTTGGATTGAGTCTATGTAGCAGATAAGTGCCTGTGTGTGTAGAAGTGAAGGTGCGGATAAAGAAATAACACAAGACACAATATCACTTTAATCTAATGTATTATTAGATAAAGGTTGCTACAATCTGTGAATACAAATGGTAGTATTCTCAGCTTCGTTTTTCTCAGAGAGATATAGCTTACAGTGTATGAAAAACTTGACTCACAAAAGTTGCTAAGTTATGAAGTGAGGCTGTGTCCTTATAGAAGATGGATACAACCTACTTACTACAAATAAGGTAGCTAAACAAATTACTTTCTAGTCTGTCTATCCTTTTTGAGTAAGTGTCCAAACGGTTACAGATTTGACTTTGCAAAGCCTGTTTAGATCCACTTCTTTAGCTCCTTGTCTCTTCTATATCTCTCCAAGCTTCCTTGTAGGCTTTCCAGAGCACGTTACAGATTGTGGTCCATAAAGTGCATTGGCTTGTTGCAGGTTTCTGACTTGTACAATTTCTTCAGTATTTTGTCTCCAAGAATGTATTCGAGAAGTGACTAAGTAAGTGATTCGAGAACTAGAATTGACTTGATCGATAACTCTGAGTTCTCGAATACTGTTATATTGACATATCGAACCACTTCTCGAATAGCTCTTTTCCATCAGGATTCCTTGAGTTGTCGAATAGAACATTTGACTTATCGAATCCTCGAGATATCGAATAGCTTTCTGAGTCCTTGAGATATCGAATGAAACTTTGACTTGTTGACTCTTTGAGAACTCGAATACCATCTTGACTTGTTGACTTCTTGAGTTCTCGAATAGAGTAATAGACATATCGAATCCCTGAGATATCGAATGAGATATCGAACAGTGTATTCAGAGATATCGAATAGTGTCTTGAGATATCTAATCTCTGACTTCTCGAATGCTGGACTTCTCGAATAGACAAATATACTTCTCGAATTGGTACTTAGGCAAATTCTTCATTTCTTCAAATCCCAACTGTGATTATTTGACAGTCTTTAACTCCTTGCTTGAGGCATGAACCTTGGAACTTCTTTCAAGCATTATTCTAGACTCTATTTGTACAATTACACAACTAGGATTTGATGCCTACTACAAGTACAATACAAACAGAAACTCTACAACTAGAGGTTCCCTCAGTTAAGAGGTCATGTAAGTAATGCAAAGCATTACAAACAATTAGGCTTGTTATTAGATGTGTACAGGCATGCCTCTGTAACTAACATATGATTCTTGTAACTCGAGATATTCTTAATAATTGTTGAATAATTTCAGATTTAATAAGTGCTATGATTCAAATTTTAGGTTAAAGATTTGAATTATTCGAATTGTTATGCATTAATGTGTATATTCGAATTTTAAGGATTTTTAATAGTAAATAAAGATTAATTTCAATGATTATCTGCTAGATGTTATTTAGTGTTATGATCATGAGTTGTGAAATATATAATCCATTGGGAAGTGTAGGTGGATCTAAATGATTTTGAGTCAGATATTTCCGACGGAATAGTCTTATAAGAAGAGGAAATGCTGCCCGATTTTTAATAAATTATAAGTAGTAAAGTCTATAATATATTCTTATAAGTTAATTAGAAGTCAAGTGTCCTCGTGTGTTAAATGTTAAGCAATTTAAGTTCGTTCCGCAGAGATCTGGTTAAGTTTCAATCAGAAGATGTGCCTATGAAATAATGTATGGTTTTAATTCACTGCTAAGAAAAGTAACAAATTGGGGTTTTTGAGTATCTAAATTAACTAAGATGTAAATTGTAAAATTAAGAATTAATTAGCTAAGAGAATTGAATCGAATTACTTATATGAGAATAAACATGGGATCCTAACTTCATTAAATACTTCACTTAGATCTGACGCCTTTAATCACTATATGCAATGGTTTGATATCTGATCGGATAACAAGAAACAAGTACACGCTACCTGTCAGCATACGTATACCAAACTAAACATACGTCCACAAAAGAGACAGAAGATGAATAGACACCAATTATGCTTAGACCCTATATGTCTATAGAATTTGAAAACATAACGGTTGAAGAACAAGTTATCCAATAAGATCACACAGGGCAGTATAAGTATTTTCATCTCACACCACAAATCATATTGATAGACAATTGTGAACCTATGCTAGCATGACAAGTTCTAAATCTCAAGATCCACTTTCACTTCACAAGAGATTAACAAATTAGATGTTCGCGACGCATCTATTAATTAAGCATAACCATACGAGGATATCAATTATACACCACACACAGATCTTTAAAGCAACAAGATACTAAGTTCCATAAATAAATCCGTTAGAATCCCATGACAACGATTAGCTCATAATTGAACCGTTCATCGTCATGAGATTTGATGAAAACATGATAAATAACAAGATATGAAAGAAAGAAACAATAATATTATTAAAACTAAGAGTTGAGAAAACAAATCTATGATTCAACGTATATAAAAGATGAAGTAGATCAAGATCTGTGCTTGTCACCGAGCGTTGAACCTTTCTCTCATTTTCTCCCTTGCAATTCTAGATTACAATAATAAAACGATACGATTTACGAAGCTAAGATGAGTTTTTATAGGCCTATATATCTTGCCAAGCAAGAAAATTAATCCTACAATACAATTAGGATTGATTTTGGTACAGGAAAATACCAAAAATACAAACAGAATTCGATTTAGGGCAAAACTGTCAAAAATCAAAATTTCCAACCGCCCAGGGCGCAGTCTGCCTAGATGCCGCGCAGACTGCCTAGCAATTTCCTGCTCCTGCTGCGCAGACTGCCTAGATGGTGCGTAATCTGCCTAGTAAAAAGCTTCCGGTTTTGATTTTTCTTTATTTTCTTCGTTTCTGAACCGTTTTCTTCCGTTCTTTTTGCCATTGCTTCCGTAGCCAATTATCTTTACTAGGAATCATCATAAGATCTCAAAGCTTTAGTCCAAACTTCATTCCATTTGCATAAATCAACTCCAAATTTGACGGAAATGGTCACCCTAATCAACATTCCTATAATCCTGCACATTTAAACAAAACACATCAAAAATACCACAACTTGAGTCCAAGTACATCAATTTAAGCCGATATGGAATACTCCAAGTGGATATACATCCACTTATCACACCTCCAAACTTAAACCGATGCTTGTCCTCAAGCATAAACAATTACAACTAACTAACTAGCTAGTACCACTTCCGTAGGTGATCACGGTTGCATTTGGCATATGCAATAAGCCCTTTAAACCCCTAGGCAACCCTAGTGGACGAGTGAGGTCTCGTGAGGGCCTTTAGCGAATGTACCCACAAAATCCGTGTAACCTAATGCAATGCAATGCATGAATGCAACTAAATGAAAATGCAAATGATTTACTACTAATACATCACCACACCTTCAAATCCTCTCATGCCATATCAACTTAAGAATCAAAGTAATAATGCGATGTCTTGGTGTCGAAAGTGCAAGTATTCACATAGTCTACTCAATGAACATGTATAAGTTCTCAAAAGCCCATGTCAAATGTAAGAATAAGTTAGTAAACATGCTAAGCCTACAAGAGTACATCTTTGAGATAAAACTCGGGATCTCATACGCAAAAAATAAGTAAACACTCACAATCCACTCACAAAAGAATACTCTCTCAAGGGTAAGTGTATCACTCAATTCCAACAAATTTATAAGCATGCTTGACATTTGGTATCAATCTAAATCTTAACACAACATACATTAATGACGATAATCAAAAGGTCTTAATTTGGGTTGTAACGGGGCTAGGGACAAGGTATGTCAAATAAGCCAAATCAGGTGAAGTGTCAAAAGCTAGTAAGTACCATAATAAATCCTACACAACACCCTATTTTCTCCCCCACATGATTTTTTACTAAAACAAACACTTGACTAGTCGACTAAAGCAGGATCACAACAAAGACAAACATGCTCTCATAATATATATCTTTTCTTTTTCTTTTTTTTTTCTTTTTTTTCACTTTTTTTTCTCTTTTTTTTTTCTCGAGAGATAAATGTAACACAAACAATAATATAAACAATAACAATGATCCCACAATTTTATTACACATACCTACTATCAAGTAAACAAACCCAATTTTCAATATTTCCCCCAAAAGTAAGACCAACAATAAACCCCTCCTTTCACAACTTATTACTCCCTTAAACACTCTACTAGCCTTTGACAATGTGGGTTCAAATTAATGTAAGGCCAATACAAGAAAAAGGTCTAGGCAAGTAATGTGTTATGTCACCGAAAAATAGGATTAAGCTCAACGGGTTAACTAATTGATCATGTAAATATGGTGTGGTAATATGGGAAAATATGTGGTTATTCCTAAATGCCTTTATCATTTTAATCGTCAAATAATGTCATGCGTTTCAAGAAAGACCTCAAACAACTGCTAGCAATGCAAACAATCTGTGGACACTCAAGCAAATGAATAAATTGCAACAAATATGCAATAAGGCTCAAAAACTCACTTGGTAGAAAACATACTCAATCCCAAGCAAAAATCTCTCTAATGCATCGACTTGTATTCAAAGCATGCAAACTAAATCATCTTGCACATATTCATGTCCTTCTAATCACTTACAACATTCAATAAGTCTACTAGCTTCAACTTACTAGTGTATGTGTGTGCACAAGAACAAAGCATATCACTTCTCAATAAAAAATGTCAACAACATAAAATTCCTATCAAGCATGGGTGCAAATGCAAACTATTATGAACTCACATGATATATGAACATAAAAACAAAACGTCCTATATGAAACAAACGTAGATAACACAAACATAAATGCATAATTTACTACTACTAAAATGCAAAGCATGAAATCCTATATGAACACATAATACAACAACAACTACTAATCCCCCAAACCACCCCAAACTTAAAATATTCAATGTCCGCATTGAATGGAAGTAAATACGAGGGATAACAGAAAACATACCTACTCATCAGGGTCATCACCCTCCTCGGGTGAATCTGGTGGATACTGAGTCCGTGTTCCAAAAATAGGCCACTGAATAGCAGTACCTGGCGACTGAAAAGCTGTATCCAACGCAACGGCCATGTCCTCTGAATACTGGCGGTGGCTGATATGCATAACATCCATCCTCCTAGTCATAGCATCCATCCTCCGAGTCATACCGCGAAAATAAGTATCCAGAACCGCCATATCCACCATACTCTGAGGTGGAGCTGCTCTCGAACTCCCAGCACCATCCAACATCATATCCTAGCCCCCTCGGATGTGGAACACCTCCCTGCCAATCCGACATCCGGCTAATAGACACATCATCAATAGGAGCCATTGCTGCCTGCATAGGCTCATCATCATAATAAACCACCCTCACAGCATCACACAAGCTAGTGACAACAGATGCATGAGGCATACTAGCCGATGCAGGACCTCCCAAAAACCTAAGAATATTCTGATTAATGAGATTGTCGAGGTCAACATACTCACCCCGAAGAGTGCCCCAAAGTAAGATAGCTCGATCAACCATCACATCAGCCGTGTGAGAAGATGGCATCATATTCGAACAAATAAATAGAAACCACACCCGTGCAAACTTAGTCAAGGACAAAGAAGGAAAAGTAGTCCTCTCAGTGGTACCTGGCCTATACTTCCATGTTATGTCAGGAATACACAACTCAGCTATAACCGCATCTAAACCAACCTCCTCCCTCTTCTTGGTAGACCAATCCACAGCACCCCTAGGCCTCGCTCGCTGCCTAATAACTGCCCGAATAGCACGGGGTGAATAATCAACAGCCATCCCCCTCACAACCGTAACATTGTTCTTTTCCACCCTTGCATTGGCATAAAATTCCCGAACAACAGTCATCGGAACCTCATTAGCAAACTCAAAAAAATAAGTCCAACCCCTCTCACTAATCATGGCCACCATCTCAGCATTACTCGAAGGCAAAAACGACCTCTCCCGAATAACTCCCTTAGATAACAACCGATTATACTCCGTCTCGGCCTCCGGAGTCACAAATTTCCCCATCTCTCCACCTGAATTTGAATCTTCGTCCGATGATGGACGAGTTCCACTACTACTACCCGCAAACCTTTGTCTCTTCGGTGCCATACTCAACAAGAACAAGCACAAAATAATCCACTAACAATTATCAACAACTCCATAAATCCCCAAAATCAATAACACCACCAAACCCTAAATTGCAAGACACAAATTCGTACTAAATTAAATAGGAGATTAGAATGTTACCCACATGAATCGTAGAGGTGTCCTTGCAAAGATAAATCCCCCAAAATTCGAATTGAATCCTTGATTGAATCTTGTAATGGATGAAAGTTAAAGATGTGGAATTTAGAGATGGGTTGTATATATATATATAGTGGTGTGTGTATATAAGATGAGGATTATGATTTGTAGAGGGTTTTAGAGATGTAATAGGATTAAGGTTTGTTAGGAATTAGAATTGGGAGAGGGATATGATATAAACGTGGGTTGAGAATTGAAAAGAATGAAAAAAAAATCTGATCTTTAAGGCAAAAATTTGGCTACACAGTAGGGAAGGGCGCAGTCTGCCTAGAGGCCGCGCAGACTGCGTGGTTCTGTTCTGTCCAGGGGCGCGCAGACTGCTCAGATGGTGCGGAGGGTGCGCGGTTGACTTCTATTCGTATATATATTTTTTTTTTGAAAGAAAGAAACAATAAAAAATGCAACAATGCTTGGGTTGCCTCCCAAGAAGCACTTCTTTTACGTCAATAGCTTGACGTTCTTCATTGAATTCAAGTCGACGCCAAAATGGCGGAAACCTTCTCATGTTGAAATGACCCTCCATAATAATGCTTCAACCGCTGTCCATTCACTTTGAAAGCATGATCCGGTGTTGTTTCATAAATTTTGATAGCTCCATGTGGATACACCATCTTAACAATAAAAGGACCCGACCATCTTGACTTGAGTTTTCCCGGAAAAAGCTTGAGGCGAGAATTAAATTGCAACACTTGTTGACCCGGCACAAATGCCTTGGGCGTCAACCTTTTATCATGCCACCTCTTGACCTTCTCCTTATACATCTTGTTATTTTTGTAAGCTTGCTCACGAAATTCTTCAAGTTCATTCAATTGAATCAACCGGTTTTCACCCGCAACCTTGATATCCAAGTTCAACTTCTTCAACGCCCAATAAGCTTTGTGTTCTAATTCTGCAGGCAAATGACATGATTTCCCATAAACCAACTGAAACGGAGACATACCTAGAGCAGTCTTGTAGGCAATTCTGTATGCCCACACTGCTTCATCCAACTTCAATGACCAATCCTTACGAGACGGATTCACCACCTTCTCCAGAATTCTCTTGATCTCTCCGTTAGAAACTTTAGCTTGACCATTAGTTTGAGGGTGATAAGCAGTGGCAACACGATGCGTCATATTATACTTCGCCATCAACGTAGTAAACTGACGATTACAGAAGTGTGTCCCCTCATCACTGATTATAGCACGTGGTGTCCCGAAACGCGTGAAAATTTGCTTATGCAAGAAATTCAATACCACCTTAGCATCACTGGTCGGTAATGCCTTAACCTCGACCCATTTAGACACATAATCCACAGCTAGTAAGATGTACAGATTATTGCATGAAGAAACAAAAGGTCCCATGAAGTCAATTCCCCACACATCAAAGATCTCCACCTCAAGAAGCATGTTAAGAGGCATCTCGTTCCTTCTAGAAATACTGCCAACCCTTTGACATCGATCACAACTCATTACAAACCGATGAGCATCCTTAAACAAGGTAGGCCAATAGAAACCTGCTTGTAGCACACGAGCCGCTGTCTTTTCTCCACCATAATGGCCACCATAAACGGTTGAGTGGCAATCTCGCAACACACTCTCCGTCTCACTATACGGAATACATCGTCTGATCATCTGATCTGATCCTTGTCTAAACAGAAATGGCTCATCCCAGCTGTACCACTTCACATCATGTAGAAACTTCTTCCTTTGAGCACTCGAAAGATCTGGAGGAATGACATTGCTCACCAAATAGTTCACAAAATCTGCAAACCATGGCTCTTCATCTTGCACTCCAAAAAGCTGCTCATCTGGAAAAGATTCATTAATGAGAGATTTATGCGAATCCTTACCGTGATCCTCCAAATGTGAGAGATGATCCGCCGCCTGATTTTCTGTACCTTTCCTATCTTTGATTTCCACATCAAACTCTTACAATAAAAGCACCCAACGAATCAATCTAGGCTTAGAATCCTTTTTCAACATAAGATATCGAATAGCAGCATGATCCGTGTACACAATCACCTTAGTGCCAAGCAAATAAGACCTGAATTTCTCGAAACCATAGACAACTGCTAGCAATTCCTTCTCTGTAGTGGTGTAGTTAAGCTGTGCATCGTTGAGGGTTTTACTAGCATAGTAAACCACATGAAAAACTTTATCCTTCCTTTGCCCAAGCACAGCTCCAACAACATAGTCACTAGCATCATACATTAGCTCAAACGGTTCCTCCCAATTAGGTGCGGTAATGACTGGTGTAGTAGTCAACTTCTTCTTCAAGAGCTCAAAAGCTGCAAGGCACTCCTCATCAAACTTGAAAGGAACATCCTTCTCTAACAAGTTACACAAAGGTTTAGAGATTTTCGAGAAGTCTTGAATGAATCACCGATAGAATCCTGCATGACCAAGAAAACTGCGAATTCCTTTAACAGAGATAGGAAGAGGAAGATTTTCAATTATCTCCACCTTAGCCTTATCCACTTCAAGCCCCTTACCATATATCTTGTGCCCAAGAATAATTCCTTCTTGCACCATAAAGTGACACTTCTCCCAATTAAGTACAAAATTGGTCTCCATACAACGCTTCAATACCAAGCTGAGATTATGCAAACACTCGTCATATGAAGTACCAAAAACTGAGAAGTCATCCATGAAAACTTCCACATTCGTGCCAATCATGTTTGAGAAAATAGCCATCATGCACCTTTGAAAAGTGGCCGGAACACCACAAAGTCCGAAAGAAACTCGACGAAAAGGAAAAGTGCCAAAAGGACATGTGAATGTAGTCTTCTCTTGATCTTCCGGAGCAATGCAAATCTGATTATAGCCCGAATAACCATCAAGTAAACAATAATACTCGTGTCCCGCCAACCTGTCTAACATCTGATCAATGAATGGAAGAGGAAAGTGGTCTTTTCTCGTGGCTTTATTGAGCTTCCGATAATACATGCAAACTTTCCATCCCATGACTGTCCGAGTAGGTATGAGCTCATTCTTCTCATTAGCAACAACTGTCATGCCTCCTTTCTTTGGCACACATTGAACCAGACTCACCCACGAACTGTCTGAGATAGGATAGATAATACCTGCATCTAACCACTTTAGAATTTCCTTCTTCACCACCTCTTTCATAATAGGATTGAGTCTTCGCTGATGTTCAACAGAAGGCTTAGCTCCTTCCTCTAGCAGAATTTTGTGCATGCAATAAGAAGGGCTAATTCCCTTGATATCTGCTATGGTCCAACCAATTGCTGACTTGAACTCCCTCAGAATTCACAAGAGCTTTTCTTCCACACTAGCTGATAAGTTAGAAGCAATAATAACAGTTAATGTAGATGCATCACCAAGAAAAGCATACCTCAAGTGTTCCGGAAGTGGTTTGAGTTCAAGTGTAGGAGCTTCTTCAATAGATGGTTTAAGACGTCCCTCTGAATTTTAAGCTCCGCTAACCCAAGAGATTAAAAAGGCAAGTCAAATCTCCTTTTCCAAGGAGTTGAATTTAGCTGCTGAAGTTGCTCGGCTATTTCCTCATCTTCAAAATCAGAATCCCCCACTAAAACTTTCTCCAACGAATCTGATTTTAGCAATTTTTCAATCTCCGTAGTAACCGCTGAATCAACCAAATCCACCTTCAAGCATTCTTCTTCATCTGAGGGAAATTTCATTGCATTGAACACGTTAAAAGTGACATTCTAGTCTTGCACTCTCATGGTAAGTTCCCCTTTCTGCACATCGATCAAGGTCCTACCCGTAGCCAAGAATGGTCTCCCCAAAATTATGGGAATCTTCTTATCCTCTTCAAAATCCAAGATAACAAAATCAGCAGGGAATATGAGTTTGTCAACTTTCACCAAAACATCCTCCACTACGCCTCTAGGATATGTAACAGATCGATCAGCCAACTGCAAAGAGATGTTAGTAGGCTTCGGTTCCGGTAGACCAAGTTGCATGTAAACTGACAAGGGCATGAGATTGATGCTAGCTCCCAAGTCACACAAGCACTTCTCAAAAGACAAATTAACAATAGTGCATGGGATAGTAAAGCTACCAGGATCCTTTAGTTTTGGAGGCAATTTCTGTTGCAGCACAGCACTGCACTCTTCCGTTAGAACAACGGTCTCTAATTCCTCGAGCTTCAACTTACGAGAGAGAATACCCTTCATGAACTTGGCATAGCTCGACATCTGTTCAAGAGCTTCCGCAAAAGGAATGTTAATCTGCAACTTCTTGAACACCTCTAAGAACTTAGCAAACTTCTTATCCAAATTCTGCTTCTGGAGTCTTCTAGGATATGGAGGAGGAGGATAGATCTGAGTATTCTTTGTAGACTGCTCCGGAGAAGCTTTTACAACAGGTTCCTTGCTCTTCTCTACTTCACCATCTAGCTCATCGGCTACTAATTCAGATTTCTCAATTTCGGGCACTGCATATTTTTCAACTTTCCGATTCTAAACTTCTTCATCTTCTTTAACGGCTGATTTAGGATCTGATGTAACCTTTCCCGATCTCAAAGTCACAGCTTTCACCTGTTCTTTGCCATCCCTTCTGCCTGGATTAGTCTCTGTATCACTAGGAAGAGTTCCTTGTTGCCTGCTAAGTAAAGCACTTGCAAGCTGTCCCATCTGGTTCTCTAAGGTCTTGAGAGCAACTGCCTGACTTTTAACCATCATCCTCAACTCATTCATCTCTGATTTTTCATTAGAAGATTGCTCCGCATGAGCCTGGGGTTGTTGCTGCTGAAATCCCGGAGGTTGATATGGTTGCTTTGGAGCATACAACTGTTGATAGCCCTGATTGAATGGCTTTACTTGCTGTCCCTGAAACTGCTGATACGGTTGTTGTTGAGCACCTTGATTGTTGCTCCAACTGAAATTGGGATGATTCCGATTATTAGGATGATAAGTGACTGGAACTGGTGCAGCAGGTCTCTGGAAATTACTCACGAACTGTGCTGATTCAGAAGAGATAGCACACTAATTCGTCTCATGTGCACCCGCACATAGCTCACAAACACTAGCCACCTGCTGAACTCCATAATTTGCAAGAGAATCCACCTTCATAGTCAAAGCCTTCAACTGAGCTGCAATAGCTGAAGCTGTATCCACTTCAAAAATACCTGTTACCTTGCCTTGAGAAAGCCTCTGGGTTGGATTCTGATATTCATTGGCAGCCATCGTCTCAATAAGATCATAAGTGTAATGACCGGGAAAATTACGTGTAATTTATTATATTAAAATATATTTTTAGTTGATTTTACTGTGTGTTAGTTTATTTTTAATGCATTTAAATGCGTTATGATTTTTATAGAATAGAAAAATTATCCCATACATGTTATGTGACTTCTGTTTATCGTAGAATATTTTATTCTATTTTTCTATAATTTTTATATTTTTAGAATACAGTTATTTCACATTTTAATTTCCAGACCAAGCCCCTGAATTGAATTCGAGGCCCTGTTTTTCATAAAATTATTTTTATATAATAATGGGATATTTAAAAATGCATTATTTTGTAATTTTTGTAATATTCATAATTTTTGGGAAATTTTGATATTTATATAATATTTGTTTAAAAATAAAAATTTTACATTTTTATCCCATAAAAATTATTTTTAAGGCTTAATGATTATAATTAGGGGTTAAAAATATTTTTGGGGTATTAATTTTGATTTAATATAAATAGCAGCAGATTTTTTTTTTATTAATTAAAATAATCAGAAAATCAGATTTTTTTGATTTATTTTTCTGGAAAATTCTCTGTATTGTTCTTGGCGTTCTTGAGAATCAAAGCTGTGTTTGGAGGCGTTATCGATATCCGATTTTGGTGTTCAAGTAGTCGAATCGAAGCTCTCAATCTCTAGTTTCATAATATACCATCAGATTTCGTGTGGGGTAATTTCTCAAACCTCTGTGAATGTTTTTCTAAATCTGCCGAATTAGGGTTCATAATCAAAACTAGGGCTTTTCAATTTTGAGTTCGTTCACATGTTTTGATGGTTTGTATAGCTTCGTATGGTTGCAAGGAGCTCAATTATGTGTTCAATTTCATCATTATATCCCTAATTTGTTAAAGTCGATTCTAGGGTTCATACCCAAATTGGGAGTTTCCGTGTGGTTAATTTATATGGTGATTTAGAGTCGATTCATGTATTTAATTTGAATGTTTGTGTTCGAATTTGGCCGAATCAAATGTTAGAGTTTTGTTCGTTTTTCAAATCATTGGTTCATAAGTATGATTGATTGTTTAGTCAAGGGATGTTAGGGGAAAGATTATACGTGTTCTAAGCTTCATTTTGTGATGTTAAACACACGATTTGGTTTAGAAATGAAGGAGAACGAGTTTCGGTCAAATTTGGGTTCAAGCTCGCCGGATTTCGGCCGTGTTTTTGTTGTTTTCGTTGGCACGGTTGAGTTTGTCGTGAAATTTTAGTCAAGATCCATATATTATACGCTTCATTTGGTTTTGTTATGTGAAAGTAATGGTCACCGGAAGATTTGAAGGTCGCCGGAACATTTTCAGATTCCGGCGAACCTCCATTAATGGTGGTTGAGTGTTCTTGGTGTTCTTGGTGATGAATGTGTGGAGATGGTGATGAATAGTGCTGTTTGATCCATTTTTTCAGCATAACTTTTCAGAAAAATGTTTTTGGGTCATATTTTTATAAAAAATTTCTAAATTCAGAATTCTTTTTTCTATTATTATTTTAATCTATAAAAATTAAATTAAATTAATTAATTATTTTTAAATAATAATTTAATTGATTAATTCATTTTAATTGATTAATTATATTAATTAATTATTATTTAAATATATAATTGACTTCATTGAATTTAAATCTTTTTATTATAAAAGATTTATTATTTTTATGATTTGATTAATAAATAATTAAATTGAATATTCAATTAATTTAATTATTAATTGAATTATTCTTATTAATTGCATATTAATTAAACCGTTTGTCCGTTTTCAACGAGAAAAGTATTTCTGGAATTATAAAAATTACCCGGTTCTTATAAAAATAGTTTTAAGTTAAAATTCAACTTTTAAATTTGGATCGACTTTTTACCAAACCTTTTTATTGAGTCGGTTATATCCGATAATTAGGGTTTTGACCCGTTTTCTATTTTAAAAATATTGGATAAAATCTTTTCATGATCTGATCAACGAGCTATGTGATTATGTGATCTACTTATTGGGTCTCTTTACGTGCAATGTGAATTATTAAGGTATTAGTATCGAGAGCTACGATATAAATCGAGTTTTGATCGATATATATAGTTAATGTGTGTTAATTGTTTATATGGTTTATATTATAAGATGTCATTAAGAGTAGATGATGTTTTCTTTGATTTACTGAAAACGATGATCGAATATCGTTTATTTTCACAATGATTAATTGTTGAATATTGACTTAGGTTTGTCAGCGGAGATAAGTAGATATAATGAAGAGGGTTGGAGATGGATGTAGTACTCTTTGTGGGATGTTATGAAGAAGGTAGAGATGGATACAGTATTATTTGTGGATTGTTGGTTTTCTTGTGAGGTGTTTTAACACCGGAAAAATGCCTATGTTCAAAGGGGATATTTCCAATTATTTTTTTCCGATATAGATATTGGTAAGCATTGTTAATACATCCGAAGTGAGTTTGCAAGCATTTATAGAATGTCAGAATTTTCGTCTGAAGACTGAAGTACCATCTTGTATTTAACAATAGAAATAGACGCGTGGGCTCGAGGTTGGTGAATCAAACTTGTGGCAACCATAAGAACGTCGTACCAACGAATGATTGAATTAGAAGATTGCGGTGTCGTAAGGTAGAAGAAGAAAGTGGTATTACTGCAACATTAAATGATAGCCAAGGACCAGAGGCAAGTATTTACTTGATCATCCTAAACACTTTTTATTTTCTGTTTCATTTATTCATATCATGACAAATAGTTATTGTCCAGAGCTGTTTGTGATTCTTAAATATTTTTGTGCAAACACAGTTGCTTGATATTGGTAACCTTGATGTGGGGAATTGTTTGAGATAAACTCTTCATATCCTTACTATCATAGTAAATAATAGGGATGTGAACTGTATGTGAAACTAAGCATTTCCTGTTGAATTCGGAAATTGCTCTATTGGATTGGAAACTGGTAAAGCGTAGGAGGCCACATCGAGTAGTTGGTCCAGCTATATTTAAGGAGGATATGGTAACCATTCCATCTTCCTATAGGCTAACATTACTTGCCTATTTTGGGTACCCCAGAAATCCTCGTTATACCCACGCGGATAGGAAGGTATTCGGTGGTTGTATAAAGTGGTCCCATTGCTTTTGAACCTGATCAGGGGGCAATGGTGTTTCAGTTATATATCCAATCCATATCGCCAAAATGGCTATTATATATTGTGAGTTGGCAGATTATTCATTTTTATGACATGCCAAATGATTTCAGTTATGGTTTGAATTATATCATAGTTGTTGATTCAGTTTTCTCTATAAACTGTTTTACATTTCAGTTGATTTTATGCCCCACTAATCCTGGTTTTATATCAAAAATTTTATACGCTTGCTGAGCATTTCTTTCGCTCATACTTGCTGTTGTAAATTCTAACATTTCAGTAAGGTAGTTTGGCGAGACTTATCCGCACAGTTCAGAAAGAGAAGAAGCGTGATGCTATTTCGAAGATGACTTGGCTCGGGATGTCTGGATTTATTGTAAGATTTATTTTATATAATTAAGTTCTAATATTTATTATTATTATATTATAGTCTAGTTGGCCTGGCGTACTTCTTATCGAAGTTACACCAGTGGTTTAAGATTTGATCAAACAAAATGTGGTAAAAAAGGAATACTTTTTATTTAACGGAATTTGGATTCTTGTTTCTAGCCCTATAACCTTAAAAGATCTTGGTATGTTTGGGGTCACGGATGTTATATTTCCAGTGTTGGTCAATCACAAGTGAATGATTAGTATTAAACAGATGTTTTATTTTGAGGATTTTCGCGTGACGACCAAATCTTCTGACCCCGGATTTGGGGGGTGTCACAATAAGCTTCATCGTAGCTCTTAGCCCATAGAGCTCCACCTGACGCTGCATCTAGCATAGGTCTAGACTGTGCTCCCAACCCATTGTAGAAACTATTAATAACCATCCAATCAGGCATGCCATGATGAGGACACTTCCGTAGCATCTCCTTGTAATGTTCCCAAGCCTCACACAAAGATTCTCCAGATTGCCGAGCAAATTGAGTTAGAGCGTTCCTTATTGCTGCAGTTTTCGCCATAGGGAAGAATTTCGTAAGAAGCTTCTGAGCAAGATCCTCCCATGTAGTAATGGAACCAGGTGGTAGAGAGTGTAACCAGCCCTTAGCCTTATCCCTCAGAGAGAATGGGAAATGTCTCAATTTGATAGCATCATCCGATACACCATTGAACTTGAAAGTGTCACAGATCTCGATAAAGTCCCGAATATGCATGTTAGGATCCTCCGTAGAAGCACCCCCAAACTGAACCGAATTCTGTACCATCTGAATAGTGCCCGGCTTGATTTCGAAGTTATTAGCGGTAATCGCCAGCCTGATAATACTAGACTGGATGTCATTGATCTTCGGCTGAGAATAGTCCTTCAAAGCCTTAGCTGCTGTTGCATCAGCCATCTCTACTGTAGTTTCAGATTCCTCTTTCTTATTCTCTCTATTCTCTACAAGATCGTCTTCTGCCAGTTTTTCTATACGAGCCTGCAAACGTGTTCGCATACAAACTCAAGTACCTGAAACACCACGAAACAAACAAACTAAGTAAGAAATCTGAGTCAGTGAACGCTAATGACCAATATTGACAAGCACATAAACTAAAAATAAAACACCGATGATCCCCGGCAGCGGCGCCAAAAACTTGATCACGCAAGCGCACATAGTCACAAGTAATATAATTTAAGTTCGTTCCGCAGAGATCTGGTTAAGTTTCAATCAGAAGATGTGACTATGCAACAATGTATGGTTTTAATTCACTGCTAAGAAAAGTAACAAATTGGGGTTTTGAGTATCTAAATTAACTAAGATGTAAATTGTAAAACTAAAAATTAATTAGCTAAGAGAATTAAATCGAATTACTTATATGAGAATAAACATGGGATCCTAACTTCATTAAATACTTCACTTAGATCTGAAGCCTTTAATCACTATATGCAATGGTTTGATATCTAATCGGATAACACGAAACAAGTACACGCTACCTGTCAGCATACGTATACCAAACTAAACATACATCCACAAAAGAGATAGAAGATGAATAGACACCAATTATGCTTAGACCCTATATGTCTATAGAATTTGAAAACATAACGGTTGAAGAACAAGTTATCCAATAAGATCACACAGGGCAGTATAAGTATTTTCATCTCACACCACAAATCATATTGATAGACAATTATGAACCTATGCTAGCATGGCAAGTTCTAAATCTCAAGATCCACTTTCTCTTCACAAGAGATTAACAAATTAGATGTTCGCGACGCATCTATTAATTAAGCATAATCATACGAGGATATCAATTATACACCACACACAGATCTTTAAAGCATCAAGATACTAAGTTCCATAAATAAATCCGTTAGAATCCCATGACAACGATTAGCTCATAATTGAACCGTTCATCGTCATGGGATTTGATGAAAACATGATAAATAACAAGATATGAAAGAAACAATAATATTATTAAAACTAAGAGTTGAGAAAACAAGTCTATAATTCAACGTATACAAAAGATGAAGTAGATCAAGATCCATGCTTGTCACCGAGCGTTGAACCTTCCTCTCCTTTTCTCCCTTGCAATTCTAGATTACAATAGTAAAATGATACGATTTACGAAGCTAAGATGTGTTTTTATAGGCCTAGATATCTTGCAAAGCAAGAAAATTAATCCTACAATACAATTAGGATTGATTTTGGTACAGTAAAATACCAAAAATACAAACAGAATTCGATTTAGGGCAAAACTGTCAAAAATCAAAATTTCCAACCGCCCAGGGCGCAGTCTGCCTAGATGCCGCGCAGACTGCCTAGCAATTTCCTGCTCCTGCTGCGCAGACTGCCTAGATGGTGCGCAGTCTGCCTAGTAAAAATCTGTCGGTTTTGATTTTTCTTTGTTTTCTTCGTTTCTGAACCGTTTTCTTCCGTTCTTTTTGTCATTGCTTCCGTAGTCAATTATCTTTACTAGGAATCATCATAAGATCTCAAAGCTTTAGTCCAAACTTCATTCCATTTGCACAAATCAACTCCAAATTTGACGGAAATGGTCACCCTAATCGACATTCCTACAATCATGCACATTTAAACAAAACACATCAAAAATACCACAAACTTGAGTCCAAGTACATCAATTTAAGCCGATATGGAATACTCCAAGTGGATATATATCCACTTATCATACATGCTTTATATGCATTATGTGCTTATGTGATTTCATTAAGTTGAATCGTAAGTGGTACGTATGTGTTATATGTGTTAAGCATCATTGCGTTATAGGAATCGTATGGGTAGAATAGAGTTAGATGATTGAGAGTATAGTATACTAAAGTAGTATTTGCTTTTATATAGGTATCAGTAGGAGGCCGATAAGAGCCAATACGTGCGTAATTGGAATCTTAGAAGTGAAATGTTATCAGAGTTAGCAAGCGTATTGATTCACGAAGTATAGACGAAAGATAGACGTATAGTTGATTAGAGATCAATGTACAAAGAAGTAGAGATTGGCGTATAGTGAGTAACGAATCAATGTGTTGGAATCAGGACTACGTATTCTGAGGCAAGTGTTTATATTCCTCACTTATTGTTCAAGTGAAGCATATCTGCTCCTGTTATTTATTATCCGTTTCATTCAAATCATTGTGCAAGTTATTCTGTCTCTTCTTGAAAGTTCATATTCTTGAAACTGTTATACCATGTTGAACCATGTTTAGTTATCCTGCTTTCATATGCCCATGCTATACCTTTGCATGACCCTTGATACCTATTGTTCAATTTACTGTACAACTGTAAGCTACCTTAAAACAGACTAATTCTTTATAATTGCTTCTTGACCATATATGCCATACTGCTTTCCAGAGTCAAACCTAATTGACTGACGGATAAACCACTGTCATAGTTAACCTATGTCTATGACCCGGATACCCTGTGTTGATGTTAAAATACTTATCGAATGTCATGTTGCCCTAAACACTGTTATACAAACTGAATGTCTTTTATCAGTAATTCTTAAACCTTTTAAAAATATTCAAATGTTTTCAAACTAAGACTTAATCATTTTGGCCTAAACACTGTTTTACAAACTTGATTTCTTTTACCAAAGATTTAAACCTTATAACCTGATAAATGTTTTTAAAATGATTTATTATCCTGCTTTGAGATTTTAAAAGAGACTTGATTGATACCTTTATTATTTCTGGATTCTATCACTTAACCAAATGTTTTCAAAGTAAGACTTATTTTATACGGATTCCAAACGATTGGAGAGACGGGGCGAACGGGTAATGCTGGTTCCGTCTGGTTGTGTATTACAGTGTAGTTCTGGTCTGTCCAGTTCATCACTTTTTATTTACAGGCCAATGTGTGCCTCTTGGGAACCCAAGCAATCCTAATGAGAGGATTGATACCCAGAGGGACTTTGTGTCTGATATGGGGGGACTTTATGGGCTGATCACCCATTCTGTCTTGTTAATAAGGATATAAAACCTCCAATCAGCTTTAATTATTAAAGTGATGATTACTTATATGTTACTGTGAAATGAAATTGGTTTACCGCTTGAAATGGCAATTGTTTTATACAGATTTGAGATATCTATTGCTGCTCTGTTTTATCAAATTATGCCTTATCATTATCAAATGTCAGTACTGTTTTACTATTTCCAGTATATCTATCTCTATCTTGTTATTAGTTGATCCCATGTCATATTCTGGTGTTAGTATCAGTTATGTTTTGAAGAATGGAAAGTCCAATCCTTTAATGGAAATTGAATTACTCCCCTTCAGTTATATTGATCATTGATATTGTTCATCAATGAATTAGCGAGATATTGATTGTTTCACTATATTATGAACTTGTTGAGCATTGTTCGCTCATTCTTGCTTTATTTTCCCTTCCCTTTCAGTTAGGGTTATGGATTGACTACCTACGAATGACAATTCGATTGAGAGTGATGAGGTGCTCTCTAAAGAATAGATAGCAAAGTCAGCATGGACCGCGCTTCAGATAAGAAGGTATAGTAGATATAATAGTTATTGTAATTTAGTTTCTTGTTTCATACTATAACCTGAGATCGATCCGTGTTGAGGGGTCGTCTGTATGATTAAGTTATACTTAATTATATTGGTTGTGGCACCAAATCCTGATCCCGGATTTGGGGGGGTCACAATTAATCCTATTATCATCGGCTAATTTATAGATTGATTAACAAAATAGATCAAAATATTAAAAATAAGAAATAATTTACATATGAGATTTGGATTTGGTAAAAAAATGTCAATATGCTTTTGATATCTATTGTCTCTCGCACTATATTTTTGCAGTATTTTCGTAATATGTTAATGTTATTAATTTCATACAAAATAAATTTTACAATCATATACTTAAATAGTAATATACCAATTTCACTTGAATTTTGAACTCCGATCCAATGCGAGTTTCATCTTGGTGTGAGACTAATAAACTCGACAATTGCTGATATATACAATGTCTCTGGTATGTGTATTTTTTATTATTTTTCGACTATCATTTTGGTGTTACCTCAAATTAAA
Source organism: Kitagawia praeruptora (assembly GCA_037693485.1). Lineage (NCBI taxonomy): Eukaryota > Viridiplantae > Streptophyta > Magnoliopsida > Apiales > Apiaceae > Kitagawia > Kitagawia praeruptora. The sequence continues at coordinate 100,793,497 of CM075346.1, read as the reverse complement.
ATGATTTTTATGGGATGCTTCATTATCGTAGTTATATCTAACTTCTTTTCATAGATTGAATTTTATTGTACATGTGAACTTTTGCAACATAATTAACACTTTAATTTTAGTTACTCGTGTTTTTGGTTGAATTTGTACATGTCTAAATATGGTTTGTCTTGAAATTTGAGATACTACCGGGTTTTTGAAAGTTCACTTATGATAATGGATGGTACAATGTATTTGAAGAAAAAATTTTGATATGGTCAATTTGCTATTGAAAGGATACATCTGAGATGGTCAAATACCATGATGCTAGAAAAATACACATCATATATTTATTTTGGACGTGCACAACTATTGGAATAAATTTGTTGTTCTCCTTGTTCTCCGAAATTGGTCGAAGAAAAGGATCTAAAATTAAATATGTGGCTGAGATCCAAAATTGGAAATGTGCGCTAAGATTTTCTAAGCAGAACTATGTGACTCTATTACTTTCATTTTTTCGTCACATTACATTATTTCTTACAATAATAAATTAGAAATTATATAATTTTTAATTCTTTCTCCATCCTAAAATAAATAAGTCAGCCTGAAAACTATTTTTTCACGCATTTCAATACACCAAAATTATTGTGGTAATACTTGATAGTTACAATTAATTTTTTCTTACTGCTTTCAGTCAGTCATTCTTCTCACATTGACCAAAAAAACTAAAAATATAATTTTCACTGTCCAGAATCTAATAATATTTTGAAATTATAACATCTTAAATAAATCGAAATACGTAAAGTAAACTAATACGAAAAAGATATATGAATTATTATAGGGCCCGTGCTTTGCACAGTCTATCATGCTAGTTACATGTTAAGTGTCAAGTTAGAAATATGTTGTCACCGATGTTTGTTCTACATCAAAGTACGGAGAGATGCAGAGTCGTTAATTCTACATCAAAGTACAGAGAAATTCAGAACGGTGACACTGGAAGAAGAAAATTAACAATGTGAAGCTATTACATATAGCAATCATGATTCTAGCCTCAACCGGACCTTATAAATGTAATTTTGGTCATCTCCTTGAGGAAATTTTTTTAAAAAAAATCTTCTTTAATTTTTCATTTTTATTTATATTCGAATATTAAAAGTACTTTGAACACGAGAATTCATAAATTGGATCTCAATCTGATCATAAATCATACATCATACATCTTTCATCTTGTTACGAGGATTAGTCTTTGGGAATTTTATTATATTTAGAGAGATTATTACCAACTTAGCATGAAAAATTTTAACGGTCACTTAGTTTTTATGGGCCGAATAGGTAGAAAATAGAAATAAAAATTGGTCCGAGTAAAGTCACAGTTTATATAATTATATAATTAGTAATTTTAAAAAAATCATGGACTAAATATGTAGACATAGAAGTTTGTCCAAGTCATAAATATATACGGGGAAGGTTCAAAAAAGAACCCCTACTAACGAGAGAATCAGGAGACTGTATCTAAATCCATTGATTTGATTTTGATCTGATGACTTAGAATTCTCAACTTTTTTTTTTGACAAACAAGAAGATTTTATTAATATTAAAACATTGGAACCCAGCCGGGACGAACCCCCGAACTATCAGTTACAACCTGATTATGAAACAAAAAATGAGCTAAACAAATAGCCATTTTGTTTTCAGATTGCTTAACACATAGAATATAAATATTCTTCACAATAAAAATGATTACAAAGGTTTCCCGAACAATCCAGTCGACACCAACATCCCTGAAAATAGTAGCATCACAATTGACCCGCGCACATAAAAAACCGGTGATAATCCAGTTTTCATACCCATCAGTTACACTAACTGAGGTTGGGGTTATAGATGCCCCCATATATTGAACAATTTTTCGTTGTGCAAGGTGAGCTTTCGCAATAATCACCACCGTTCCAGATTCGAAGCGGGTTTCTTAGAGATCTCCCAATATACCACTGAAATCGTTCTTAAAACAACACGACAACAAACCAAAACGTAACAAAAACACTCCAAAAGAAGTGACACAAACCACTCCAAAAGAAGAGACATAAAACACCCAAAAATATGGATGCAAGAATCAAAAATCTCACCCAAAGATAAAGATTATAGAATTCTCAACTATTAATTTAAAAGAAATTAACAACTACTCCATTTTTACATTAAAGGACAATTATGTCATTCAATAATTTGGATGAATCATCCATTAGATTTGATGTCTAATTATAAAAATCATCCGTTAGAACGTACCTCCATCGTTATAAGAGCATAAATCATGGTTTTCGAAGAGAACTTTCATCAAACACGTAAGTGTTCTAGAATCCTTCATATATATTATATGCCAACAAGGCCTTTCAAGCCTATTTAGTAATTTACTAATTTGTCCTTCCATTTAGTAATTTACTAATTTTTCCTTCCATCATATTAATATTAAAAAAATGTTTGTCATGGGAATTGAACCCATGACCTTCATGTAAAGAAAGGATTATTTTCACATCTCCAACCACTACACCAAAGAAGTTTTTAGAACTTCTGAGTAACTCATTAAATACATACTCCAATAACTCATTTATAATAATGTTAAATATTTGCCGAATTGTTCATCGGACTAATCGGAGCTTTACCAAGCAAAGTTCATGTTTTAAATTACTTGATTCTTGAGGTTCGCGAGACTAATCGAACTTTTAATATTTAAAATTTATAAATATTATAAATATCTTTCAATGTAAATATTCAATATTTTATAAAATTCATATATTTTATCAAGCTAAACCCGTGTCGAACATAAGTCGAACCGTTTATATTCAAACTTTTTCACAATAGGTTAATTTGATGCGAGATTTCAAGCTTTATGAGTCAAGTTTCAAGATTAAAATTAAAGAACCAATTGAACTTGAGTTCGAGTTCAAGCTCGACGGAACTTTTTAGCCGAGCTTGAGCTCGAGTGTGGCAATGTTCGACTCGACTCGAGTACAACCCCACTCTCATAGCAATGGGCAAAATATTTTGATAGACTGGAAAAAAATGAAGGAAAACAAAACAAAAATTATTGCATATGAGATTTGAACTTCATATTATATATTAGACAAACATTTAGATAAAACACATAGTTAGGTCAAAATATTTATTAAAAAATAGATTATAGATACTTTTTTAAAAATAATAGAGATTTAAAATGTCTAACTGTATTATTGAAATATGATACTTAGTAGATAATATATCACAATGTACATGAAAACAAACCAAAATTTTAGCGAATTTTAATACAAATTACAATATTATTAAATCACTATCACATGACCACTTCCACGACACCACGACCACGACATGCACCACTACCAAAATTACCAAAATTTTGTCTATAACAACATGAACACCACCACTTACACTAAAATCACTAATATCAAGCAAAATCACTAGCAATTCAACTAAAGTTACCAAAACTTAAACGTAAATCACTAAAAAAATTAAACGCAAATTACAAGAATATTCCAAATTTAGAATTGTGTAAATATTCGAAGCAGTTGGTAATGGTGTTGAAGGTAGTAAATTGAGTAAAAATGTCATCGAACGATGTTACAAACTTAGATGTATTGAGAGAGGGATGAATGAATTAGTGGAGGTGTGGTCAAGAATGTGACTGGAATTCGTGACAAACATGTTCATCAGTTACTTTCGGAGTGGTGGTCGATTGGTGAAAACAAAAGATCACAAAGTGATTATGGTATATACACACACACACTCCCTCTCTCTCACCCATTCACACATTATATATATGTATGTGTATATCATGAACGATGATGATAAATGGAATGAGGTGGTCATGATAACGGTGGTGTAAAGCAAGTGATGGTGTCTAAGGTCGCCGAAAATAGAAGGGGCATAGGTGTGGATGTTGGTGAAGGTTGAGATGTAAATTAGATTTGAATGTGTGGTTATGATTAATTTTTGATTCTCGTATCTATAAAAATCTTATTTAGCATTTAACTGTATATAAACACGTGAGTCTACCGACTCGTGGTTAGATTTTTAAATTACGTAGTGTTTAATTATACCAAGTTATGTGTTTTAAATTGTTAGATGTGATTGTATTGTTATAATCATATATGAACTTTAGGTAAGAAATTTGAGTTATTATTATTATCCATAAAAAATACCACACTAATGATGTATAGTGTTTCAAAAGGCGGTGTAAAAAGTGATGGTGTCTATGGTCGCCGAAAATGGAAGGGGCATAGGAGTGGATGTTGGTGAAGGTTGAGATGTAAATTAGATTTGAATGTGTGGTTATGATTAATTTTTTATTCTCATATCTATAAAAATCTTAGAGAGTAGAGAGCCTGAGATATATCTCAGGTAAGTTTCCTGAGATACCTATTTTTTATATGTAAAAATGGGGTGGGCGTTTTAGTAAATTCAGAATTTTTTTAATTAGCCCTGCGGGCCCATTAAAATTAAAATTATTTTGTATGTATCTTAGGAAAAGTTCCCTGAGATCTATCTCAGGGTCCTTTTTCTCAAAATCTTATTTAGCACTTAGCTATATATAAACACGTGAGTCTACTGACTCGTGATTAGATTTTTAAATTACATAGTTTTAATCATACCAAGTTATGTTTTTTAAATTGTTAAATGTGATTGTATTGTTATAATCATATATGAACTTTAGGTAAGAAATTTGAGTTATTATTAGTATCCATAAAAAATACCACACTTATGATGTATAGTGTTTCAAAAATTAGAAATAGTCAATTTAAAAAAATTAAAACAACATTTTATGAATTTAAATGATGCTTGTGCTTTGCACGGGCTTTCATGCTAGTTCCTGTAAATTTTATACAAGGAATCGAGTTGAATACTTTATAGAATCTGAAATGTATTCAAATTCAGTATGATACTCAAGTGATAGCGACCTTATTATGTGTTTTTCATCATTAATTGCTTATCGAGATGTATTCATAAGTCCACCAAAAACAATAACTGGTAGTACCTCCACCATTATAAAGTTTGCTGCAGTGATTGATGATTACCATATTTACGAGAATTGTGATAACGAGCAATCAAAATCTGATTATTTTCTTATTTTAAAATTTATTGATCTAATCCAATGGTCTAGAAGGGGGTCTTCTAATTCTCATGATAGGGAGGCAATAATCATTTTTAAGAGCATGATAAAATAACTCAAGTGTTAATGAGTTAATTTCTTATCGTCCCAGATCCTGTGTTCGATTCTTACTCATCCCAAAATATATCAAAACGATACTTATTGTATGACATTTAAACCTAATTATTCAAAAAAAAAAATTACTTTCAAAAGATACTTATTATAGGACATATAAGCCTAATTAATGATTCGGAAAAAAAATATTTTCAAAATTTTTATCGCGAACTTAAAATACCCAAATGACAATTGTGTATTATGTATAAATATCCAACTCTCAAATACGTATCATATATAAATATATAAAATAATATTAAAATATCTTAATATTCTAATTAAGAAATATATATATAAATATTAAAATATCTTGATACCCTAATTAAGAAAGATACCCAACTGTAATTTGGGTATTCCAAAACACTTCATCTAGGTAGCCTTTTGATACCTCCCCAATATTGAAATTCAAATTTGAATTGAATTTGAACAAAACGTAATTGAATTTGAATTCAATCTAATTGATTATTTAGTCATTGGATTCAAATCCGATCTTAAGTCATAGTCTGTTCGCATCTGTTCTACTCTATATATTTCACGAAAAATGCTAGAGGTACCAAATTAGGTACCAAAAATTGTTACCAAATGACTTGTCATTATTGTGATTGGTTATAATTATATTGGGTCCGCCAGGGCCAACCAATTAAAACATCCTAAAAAGCCAAATATTTAATGTCATGTCATTTGGTGGCAAATTTTGATACCTAATTTGGTACCTTGGTTTGGGATTCTTATGCGGGTTAACTACCCAATACCCATGATATTTATGCAATTGACAATATCCGTACACAGTTGGCCATAGGGTTTTTTTCCCTCAGCATGGCAACGTTGTCAAAGAACTATTTGCCTGAAGAACTTGTGAAAAATATACTCTCATGGTTACCCGTAAAATATGTGCTCCGATGCAAGTTGGTTTGCAAGCTATGGCTGTCCATTACTTTAAACCCTGATTTTATTCAAACTCACCTCACCAATTCCCACAAAAGACCGTCAGTATTGACATCTGCTGAAGTATATGACCAGAAAGGTTCCTCTTATCGTACTGTTTCTCTTATCTCGAATTCCTTTGAAGATTCTGTTAATATTCCTATTCCCATTCAGCTCCGGATCATAGTTCTACTTCGTGCAATGGCCTTATGTGTCTAAGTGACAAACGTGGTACCAATATTTACCTCTGGAACCCGTCAACTAGGCAGGGCAAAAAAATCCCTTGCCCTAGGCCTAATATCAAAGAAGGTGAGGTGCATTTAGTTTGCTTTGGGTTTTATTTTGATTCTATCTCTAATGACTACAAAATTCTAAGGCTTGTATTTTTTACTGCCCATTATGGCCCTGCATGGATGCGATTTACAGTACGTGTGGAGCTTTACTCCACAAAATCTGATTCTTGGATAGAGATTCAAGTTGATGAAGCAGATCTAAAATCTGTGATCTACTTTCGTTACAGCCATATTACAAGTGGCCCTGTTATAAAAAGGGTACTATATATGAATGGTGAAAGTGGGCCAATATCGTTCCAACTGAATAATCAGATTTTAAAACCAGTTCCATTGCCTAGTAATTGTCGTCTTAATTCTAAGGTACAGGAAAAAAAGTGGGAGCCCAAAGTTTTCGATTTTGAAGGTTGTGTCGCTTTAATCTTGCGACACAATAATGATGAATCACTTAGTTTGTGGACATTAGATGATGATGAAGATGGCTGTGGCATTGTGTCTTGGACAAAGAAGTTCAATTTAGAAGCCGAAATTATGAAGAACTGGACATCCATTTATTTCGGTGTTGGACAGCTTGTTGCTTGGGAAGAGTATAAAAAAATCATCTTGTATGACTATAAAAGGAAAGAGGCCAAGACGCATCTTCGACCTCAAAGCAGCTGGTATATTGATGCATTTTATAGGTATACCGAGAGTCTTGTTTCTGTGAACGGGTTCCGTGAATTATGATTGAGTGGTATTAGCGATCTGGTCCTTGACAACAAGAAGCGGGCATGCAAGTACATTAGTTTGTATATGGTTTATTCATTATACTGTTTCTGCCATTACTGTTCTGTTTTTAAAGATTATACACTCTAGTAGAGCTGTAACTCTTGGTTGCTTTTATTTTTTTTGCTACAACTTAAATGTCAATGTGCTTTCCTGAATCTTGCTTCATCTGGTTTGATCCCTTTCTCATTAGTCATCTTTCTAACAAATTGTTATTTGGCTTGAACTTGTTGATTCATTTACTGGTCTATTAACGGAATTGTTATTTGTTGATTAACAATAACCGAATCTACAAATTAAGCAAATTGATTATAAATCATAATCCTTTTTGCATCTATTCGACTCCGATAGGGATTCTTTTGCAGGCTACAAACTTAAGATTTTTATTCCGCATGATATGTATGGTTAAACAATATATAGGGTTTCTTCAGCTCGTTACACAGTTGGTGATAGGGTTTCTTCCGTCAACATGGCAACATCCTCAAAGTATTACATCGCTGAAGAACTTGTAATAAAAATACTCTCATGTTTGCCGGTAAAATCTGTGCTCCGATGCAAATTGGTTTGCAAGCTATGGCTTTCCATTATTTCGCACCCTGGTTTTATTCAAACTCACCTCCAATTCCTACAGAAGACCTTTAATACTAACACCGGTCTTCGTATATGATCTGAAATCCCTGGTAAAATCTGTCTCTGTTATCTACCCCGGTTCTATCGAAAGTTCAGTTAATTATGTCTATAGGCACTCAACTAATGTACTAGTGAATGAATATACTACTTCCTGTGACGGACTCCTCTGTCATATATCTAACCGAGCTCGATGGCGATCTTATCTGCCTGTGTAACCCCTCAACTAGGCAAGGCAGTATGCTCCTCTTCCCAATATTCGATCACATGAATTTCCTCATGTTCATATAGGGTTTTATTATGATTCTTTCTCTGACGATTACAAGATTCTAAGGATTCTTATCTGATTTAAGTCTTGGGTACGAGCCGAGCTTTATTCCACAAAGTCCGATTCTTGGAGAGAGATTCAAGTTGACAAAGGCGAAACAAGTTCAATGCTCAACATTCTTTGGATAACATATGGTCCTGTTATAATAGGAGTATTATATCTTAACGGCTTTGAAGATGTGCTAATATCGTTCCAATTGAATAAAGAGATATTCAAACCAGTTACACTCCCTGGTATAAAGTTATGGAAACCGAAGTCCAAGGTATGTGAATTCGAAAGTCGTCTTGCTGTAATCTCAAAATGTTATAAAAACGGATCGTTAAGTCTATGGACATTAGATGATGATGATGATGGTTGTGGCAACGTATCTTGGACAAAGAAGCTCAATTTAGAGCCCGATTTAACGATGGATTGCACAGCTATACATGGGGTTGGTGGACAACTTATCACATCAGAGAATTATGAAAAAATTATCTCTTACGACTATGTAAAGAAAGAGACTAAGAAGTATCAACTTCCCACAGTGAGGTATGTGAGTCTTGCTCAACCAATTCTGAAGTATACCGAGAGCAAACCAATTAAATTAAGTGGTAAAAGCTATCTGGTTTAAGGCGAGAAAAGAATGGACAGGCAGTTTATCTATTTTGTCATTGTTGGTTACAACAACTTATCAAATTTGTTTTCTTCAATCTTATTTTTGATCCCTTTCTTATCTATCGACTTACTCAAATATTGTTAACCTTAAACTTGTAGACCTGCTCTCATGTACAATTTAGAATGTTACTAATATGACACCGATAATAGATTCTAGGGCTTGATTCCATATAGTGGTTATTCGGTTGTGGGAGAGAAAATGGCTATCTTTCACTGCCAGCTTTGCCTAATGTAAGCATATCTTGCTCTTGTATTCTTGCATATATAGGGAGGGAAAGTCCGTGAGAACAATTGTTGTGCACTTTCAAGAATTTGCACGATAATATTTACAAAAAGTGCAGAACAAGTAATCCATGTGTGAATAATTGTTCTGACTTGATCGTGAGACTATGTATATTAGAATCAATTAAACCACATAGAATCCGCGATGCCTATACTTGTCAGCAAGGAGAGGACCTCTCTTTTGTTGCTAGCTGTGTTCAAATTCATACCAAACTTAATCTATATTATTCAAAAATGCATCACAACACGGTGGAATTTCAATAAAATACACACAACAAAGTTTACATTGTTGAATTATAACAAAACAAAGGAGAAAATTATGGTGATTATTGCTGGAGAGATGGTCATCAATTTGTAAGACACACAAGATTTTGCATATAGCTCCCATAGTCCCATGATATGTGGCCCTCTCGTAAATGAAGTATTGCAGGGTGTGTGATATACTAATGGACTGTTGTGGGGGAGGAAAGACTCTCTCAACTGCTTTTGTAACCTGACTTTACCTTAATAAGCTTGTGTCATGTTACATTGCTGATTAATAATTTGACTTGAGAAAATGGAGGAGCAGATTCTAATAAGCTTAAAAACAAGGAAACAGAGCAGCTCTGTATCCACCATGAAGGGTCAAAGTTAAGCTGCATTTACGGTATCCTCTGATCCTAAATAATAGCTTCATTAATAACATTTTTGAATGGTAATACAAAAGTTACTAATAACATGACACCCATATACTCTATGTTATAGGGTGTGTTCCCCACTGGTTAGTTGTGCGAGAGAAAATGGCTCTCTTTTATTGTCAGCATTGCGTTTTGTATACTTGTATACTTTTAATGTTAACGGTCAAAATTAACGGGAGTTGGTCAAAAAGGGTGCAAAGCGAAGCGAAATTTAAACATAGGGATGCAAAATGTTACAAAACATAAAGTAGGACCAAATCGAAAAAGCGTCCAAAGTAGAGGGGTGCAATATGCTAATTACTCTTATATTAATCATGATTGTAATCTTCAAGATATCCCCTTTATCATAAGGATTTTTCACACCCTTATTTAAAGTCGTGATTGCATTTTATGGATTAGATTACATTTTTCGTATAATATATTCAGGGTTTGAAAATCTCTAGAACACTATCAGGCATACTGAATCACTAAGAATATCAGCAGACAGCAATGCTGTCTACAGACCTTTATGCACCTCAAAAATTATATCCAGTATACTTTCATGGTTGCCCGTAATATCTCTACTCTGTTTAAGATCAGTTTGCAAGTTGTGCTATCCATTACTTCAGATACCGATTTTATTCAAACTCACCTCACCAATTCTAAGAAAATACTTTCACTACTGACAACTGCCACCGCATTTGAAGAGAAGAATGGTGCATGGCATCACGCTATCAAGTATCACCTATCGACAGCAATTCTTTTCAAGATTCTGTTAGTCTTCGCGGGCCTGAAATTGTGTATACTACTACTTCATGTAATGGCCTGGTATGTCTTGTTGACATGTGTAGTGAGGTTATCCTCTGGAACCCTTCGACGAGAAAGTACAAAATTGTCCCATCCCCAAAGGTGCAACCACTTGTACAAGTTTTATGTACAACCTTTATGATCCAAGAATAAGATGTGGTCCTCTTATTAAAAGAGTGTTATATATGAATGGTAAAGATGTGCTAATATCCTTTCAATTGCGCAATGAGATGTTTAAACCAGTTACAATGCCTAATGATGTTCAGATAGGAGGAACAATGTCCAAGGTTTTCGATTTTGATGGTTGTGTTGCTTTGATCTTGCATTGCAAGAATGGTGAATCACTTAGTTTATGGAATTAAATGATGGTGACGATATGTGGCATAGTGTTTTGGACAAAAAAATTCAAGTTCAAGACAAGTTCTAAGATGAACGTCTGGACACCTATAATTTGGGTGATGGACAATTTGTATCCAAGGATTAAGCAGGAATCATCTTTTATGACCATAAAAAGAAAATGTTCAAGAAGTTCCATATGGAATTTGTGTGGATGAACTTCACAGCTATAGCGAGAGCCTTGTTTTGGTCGAGGGGGCAAATTCAGAAATTGGGACTAAAAAGAAGAAATTATTCAGAAATGGGACCAAGTTCAAAAAGGAATCGTTTTTGTCTTGGTTTCTCTAATCTATCCCCTTTCTCTTACATAGTTACTAAGGGTGTGAATTGTGATTCATGCATGTGGCCTGTCGGGTCCTCGTATTGTTAGCAACTAGTGTTGCCTGTCTTCGTTCAGACAGGTTGCTCAATATTTGAGATTGATATACCAAAGTACATTATTCAGGAGTCGGGACTGAAAATTGGAGCATATATAGCCAGACGACCATCACATTTGGCCATAAAAACAAACAAAATTAATAGGACATCTTAGCGTTTGGATACATTATCACGTTACATGAGATAGCATTGAGCTAAAATCTACATCTTAAATATGAACAAGAAAAAAACTATCTACAACTGCAATTTGACATGAACGAATTCTGACATTGATAACTACAAAATATTCTACATCTTTGTACACTGAACTATCCCTACTCGAAGCTACAAAATACATCTAGCATCTTCATACAACTTCAAAATCTGTTTTCAACTATCAATTCAGCAGCCGCGCCCATCGCACGACTGCCACTAACTCCGAGTAAAGCCAGATCTAGTTCTTCCTCGCCCCACTTCCTCAAGCCCTTGCTTAAACTCTTCAGTATCTTTATGTCTACATCCAGCATCCATGCAGGAGCGCAACCAACTATCAGGCTTACAAACCCAGTAACATATGCTCTCCATGTTGCCCCACAACAACCAAGGGATATCTTCCCATCGAGTGCACTCGCTATAAATGCCAAGTGTTTCCCAAGAACATGTGGTCGCCGTTTAGGCGCAGTTATTGCCGAGCCTATACCCAATGCAAACGTTCCAGAAAGCATTGAGAAGTACGCAAGAGCATATCCTCTTAGCATTGCAAGTATTCCTCCAGATTCCCCTTTTTCACAAGCCGATTCATTTACTGATATAAACCACGTAGGCAAGTATTCTTTAATCAAAGAATGAACAAAACTTGCTCCACCTGTTACCCAAACTATTGAAGCTCCCAGTGAAGCTGCTAGCTTGACACGTGTCATTGCTGCAGCAAGAGAGACCTGATTGTATCGCATTCCGTATTTGGTCTTCTTCTGCTTCTCTAGTTTCTCTGTAGACAATCCACTAGTAGCAATATCTTTTACAGAATCCATTAGAAGAGTAACTATTTCTTTCGACATGAACATAACATTTCTGACAGATCGGTGAACACGCAAGTAGAGTATTCCAGGGGCAACCGGAGCAAGTCCACCAGAGATATGAGAGCCAAAACCATGACCAAGAAGGGCTCCAACACCGCCACTATTTGATATGGGAGAGGAATTTAGCCCAAGAGTGGATCTGAAGCAGACCCTAAGAAGCTGAACTACAGCCTGGCTATCATGTTGGAACACGTTATTGGACGCGGAGAAAACAAGAAAGTCACTCCAACGCTTTACCTTTTGAACCCATAGAGATGATATGATGGGCATGCATGGCCACGGGCAACCAGCAGCAAGTGTATTCAAGGCAGGGCCAACCAGGTTTAGATAGCGATCAGTTTCCCTATCGAGTTTGTAGGTTATAGTGAGGCTTACAAGAGCAGCCAATGGTAAAGGCAGGGTGGCAGGAGCGCTCCCAACTACAAAAATAGAAGTTCTTAAAACTTGAACATTATTTACTATCCTTGACAGCTCTTTCTATTCACATAATAGCACATTGTATACTTTTTAAGCAGTTTCATTTTATACATTTTAAGGGTGACAAAATATAATAGATCATCAGAAAAATAATTAGTTAATTACAACAATTACTTGGGATGCTACAAATAGTCAAAGATAATAAACTGAAAAAATATGACGAATTCTAAACAAAATTTAATTTAAGGATAGGAATGATTTTGGTAAATTGTTAAACAATGATATCCTAGTCTGATTTTCAGGAAAAAAAGGGTACTCTTGGAAAATATGTACGAATATACATAATAAATATCTCTACAATGATAAAGGGAAATTTAGGTGAGGAAACCGAACTTACTAAAAGAAGCTATTAATTTTACTTCAGATTCTACTCTGTTAGATAAAAATGGTACTTTCTCCATTCAAATACAAGATGAGCTAACCCGTCACATCAACCTTCTACTAATTGTCAATCAGATTTTATCAATTCCTAACCATTAGCAAAATAAATTTTCTAAAAATTCCCAAGTGAGCTTTCCTGTGACGAATCCATATTTTGAGGTTTCCGCTTGTGCTTTAGGGATAGAGAAATATTATGCTTAATCAAGAGGTGCAAAAACTTTAGTGAAACTTTAGCACCAATTATTATGAAAATATGATGCAAACTAGAACAAACCTGCCCCAAGACTTGGTACATCTACAGCAGTATCGGCCAAAATTTTATGTATATGTTGCTCAATCATGGCTAAATTGGCAGCAGGGCTAGGCCAATCAGTTCCATTCATAGAGGCAGGTTTCCAGAGACCTCGAGTCACTTCAGCTGAAAAGTAACTTACAATGGTTGCCAAGGATGCAGGAAGAAAATCAGCTAGATCCTTGAGCCCTGAAATGAACAAAGTGTTTCAAAACATATGTAGAAGCATCAAATTATGGAAAGAGTAAAACAAATAAATATTGCATGACCAAAACCATAAAATAACCAGTTCTAACACTGAAAACAGAATCTGACATTCAGATGAAACACGAGGTATGTTTTCATTACAGAGAGCAGAAAGTTTAAAATTTGTAACAGAAATACAGGCCTCATTTCAAATTTTAACAGAGCTTGAAAAGAATATAAACTTGAGAGATTTGATCGCCCTCAAGTCTCCAAAACATTTATGGAACCTAACTGAATTTCCTCAGTGCTGCATCCTATTAAACTTACCATCATCAAAAGTCACCAAATTTTTAATTTAAAAGAAAAAACAGACTCAGTAGCACATTCATCTAACCTGTTGCCAGTTCTCGGGGTGACAATTTTCCATAGGCACATGCGGTCAAAGAAGCATCAAGCACAAATGGAACAGCTTCTAGAATATCCCAACCTGGTACCCTAATACGGAGAGAAATATCTTCAACAGCAGAACCAGATGAATTACTACTCCCAGAGGTTGTGGGAGTCACGGATTGACCACTTTTATTTACTTTTCTAAACATCATGTTCAGGAGCCCATCAAAAATCTGGTAAACAGGTGTCCCGGGTACAAGGCTAGAAAGAGGTGATGCAATACATGCTTGATGCTGGCGGTACCAAAGTTTTAGCTTGGGAAAAGAATCCATAAAAATCGGTTCTGTAGATGGCATACTTGAAAGCCTTGACAATCTCTTGGTCGGCTCCTGGCGGAAATTCCCTGCCGATGCTAATCGGGAGTTGCGTACGTGTAAGAGGTCTTCAGGAGTCATCTGGGTACCGACCAGAGCTTTGTCTGCCATCACATGCTCAAGAGGAGGCTGATAAAATCTCCACAATTTCAGAAGAAGAGTGAAGGCATTGGAGAACACAGCATGAGGTGTCAACTCCTCTCCTGATTTCAGAGTCCAAGAAACACTCGGGGAGCAGGATCCAAAGAACTCACAGAGGGGCATTAATGCACCAGCAAGTTCTGGAATCTGAAAAGGAGAGGGTAGTACATTAGCTATAGCTATACTTTCGTTAGATAATGCATGTGAATCTTTTTTAGAGTGTCTTCTTTAAAGCACAGTACCGGTCATCACAACATAGCTTGAACAACTTTTCTTCCAGAAAAGTAAGGTGACAATGGCATACATATTACAGGAACTTTAATACACTCAGGGACAAGAACTTAATAACATATAAAAAAGAACTTCATGTTTCAATTTATTATCTTATGTAAGTACAGAATTTTATCTATTATGAAGGGGAACTGAGTAGGATGCTTTCTCCCTAGAGAACAAATATAAATGCTTCATCTGCATCCATCTTCTTGCCTAAAGAAGGAGAAATTCATTAATAAAATTAAGAAATCATAAACAAAAATTTCAACCTACCAATCCATGTATGGAGAATATCTGAACACAATCAACAGTTGTCACTCCGAGAAAAATCACATTTAAATATGGAGCACATGCTATCAAGTAGCTTCCACCAGAACTCTCTGCAGGAACTGGAGGTGACAGCAGCCTTGTAATGAAAACAACGGTATGCTCCTACAAGCACGTAACTTAAACCATATTGAAAAATGCAAGGATCTAGACCTGATGAGTCAAATTTCAAAATAAAGTGTTACCTGTATATTCCAACCACGAGTAAGGGATGCTCCACAGAGAATTGTTGCTGCAGATATCTTTTCCTCGTCTGAACCATTGACTGCAATCTCGTATACTTTCTCTAATTCTAATAAGCTTTCATTAAATCCATGAGCTTAAATTCAGTTGCCATACCGCTGGGTAATGTTATAAACATAGAGCATTTGCTATACATGGACTCAGTAATTGGGATGGCCACATCCGTAGATAGTGATGGACCCAGAGTTGGGAGGTCCAAAAATTATAATTCAACTCATACAGAATTTTAAATTAGATTTCAAAATATTATTTTAATTGCAATATAATAACAGATAAAAGAGGTTGTATTATTGAAAGGTAAAGAAACAGTCATGGTTGTGTTGCTACAGATTTAACGCGCATGAATTTAATGCACTTGGGCTAGTCCGTTACAGGTTCTAATCCTGCCTATCTATTCACTCATCAAAAAATTTAAATGACTAAATTAGCAAAATAAAATTTAATGACTAAATTGGGGGAGGGGGGGGGGGAGTGTAATTCAAAACTGGGGGTCGAACCTGCATCAACTGTTTAAAGCAAACAAAAACATACCAAGTGAGCTAGGCTGTATGTATTAGACAAAGGCATATATATACCTCAGACTTAAACCTTGGGGTGGGCGTCCACGACCCAGGCTGTATTTATTATTTTTATTGGTAAAATGTCATTACTATTTACTTTAAATTACAATCTTAAGGACCTAAGAAGAGTATTTATTTTATAATAAAAGATAATCTCAATCTACCCAAATATATTCCACTGCTAATTTATTGACCAAATGTGTAAAAGTCTGATTAAATCAATCAGAGCAGAATATATCTGAACTCGGTCTACAGCAAACACTAAAAAATTCACTTCATAGCTAACCTAGTATAATTACAATGTAATAAACCTATCCTTAATACTTGCACATGACACAGGCAAAATTTTATTGTGTTACTTAGAATAGCACTTAACAACAACACAAGTAATTAATGGGTACAAGAATGCATCTAAATATATTCTATAGGTAACTATTTATACGGCAAAGCCCTTTAAGTAGTAATCTTAAAGAAGTGTAAAAGATAATTCAAGCTGAGAATACCTGGAAGCTGGAGTCTTAACCAAAGCACTTATTAGGGATGGAGTTAAAGGGGAGCCGTTCATTAATGATAACCAGCCAGGCATCTGACCAGTAACACTACGAGGTATTTGGTTGCTGCGTCCTTTGACATAGCCCGGCCATGTATATGCTGATGTGTCTAAAAGGTTCCTAGCTATACATGCCTCAACAATTAGATGACGCATGTTTCCAGCTGCACAAGAAAATAGATCGATGTGTATATATTGCTGTCAGATATTCGTCAAGACAAACATAAAAAGAACAATTTAACTATTAATGTCACAGTACGTGTGCGATGTGATTGTATCTGTTACTTTACATGTATTCAAAAGTACATACATACGTTATATGTTGCATGCTCCTAGATATATCTAGGCAAGTCTTGGCGGTTAGGGTACCTTTTAGTGAAATATCTAACAGTCAAAGGAATTGCTAGGATGTATCACATTATTATTTTTATATAAAAAATTATTAATTCATGTCATCAATTAACTACTGATACTGACAAACACAAGTCTATATAACATAAACATACAAATGTTCGTCAAACCTAAAATTGGAGTTAGTTACATAATTTATTTAATTCTAATAAGTTATATGCAAATATCTGATTATCCCCTCAATTTTTTCATGGGCTTTCTTGATATTAAGGGGCAGTTTACTTCAACAGTTTTCCAGAAATTTTTTCTAAGAAAACAGAAAAAAAATGAAAATATGTTCAAATCAAGAATTTTCTAAATTGAAAAAAGGAAAATTGGAAAACAGGATTTTCTAAATTGTAACTATAATTTAGAAAACTCTGGAGAACAGCTTTTGATTGTTTTCTAGATTTAGAAAACTAGAAAAGGCGGTAGACATGTACTACAACACACCCATCGAACCTCAGCAAGCACACCCATTTTATTTTATTTTTAGTTTGTCTACGTGTTTAACAAATTGCTCTATTTAAATGATAAAATGAAACATTGTATAGCACTAATAATAGCTCTATTTATTTCTTTAGGTTGTCGGTCAGTAACCACGGGATAGCAATAGTAAGTATAAATCAAAATCTTGAAATGAATGTTTTACTACAAAACAGATATTAAAGGATGACAGAAATACAATTAATAATACATATTTCATTATATAATTTGAAAATAATCGATAAATTCTATTTCGAAACTGAAAAACAAAAACTAATCAAATTCTATTTTGTATCATTGGAACACATTTTCTCAGTTTTCCCCAGTTTTCTATGAAATGGAAAATTCAGAAAATTTTAGAAAATTTAGGAAAAGAAAACAGGAAAGTTTTTGTGCAAGTAAACAGCCCCTAACCATTTCCTCTATTTTTCTCAATTTTCACCCAAACAAATCTTAATTTTCACCAACAAAATGAAGAGAGCTAGTCCTTGCCTATTGCCTACGCGTCAGCTAGGCCAATATTCAGAACACTAATATACAGTAAAAAGAAAGCAAAGTACCAAAATTTAGTGTTCAAAATCCAACTTGGAAAATTCAAACAGTAGTGCTTACCCAAACAAAGTCCTAATGTGATGATGCTAATTCAACTTTTGTCATAATATTCAAAGGGGAGTATTATGAATCGATTGCATAAATTAGAAGAAAGTAGGGGTTTTTTTAAAGATGTGTAAAAAACAGCTTGTAAGCTAGGCTAGGCAATTTTTTTACCACAGTTGTATTCTCGTATCATTTTCACAGTGGATTCTTGCACAAGGTACATGTTGTCTTGTACACTTATCTCAACGTGGTGTATAACAAAGATTAGAACATTCAGAAAACTCACCACAGCTGACTGGCATGTCAGACAAAGTTACACCATCGAGGTACCCACTACCAACTGTTAGACCTGAAAGAAACATCATTGCTTTTGCAGCAGCTTGATTTGCAACTGAACTCACTGATCCTGGTGGAGTAAGCAAGCCTTCATAATCACCCAATTGTTGCACACTGGAAACCAAGTCATTCCGAAGTTCTCCACGAGCTTGTTTCTCTTTCTTTTTATTTGTAAAACAGTGGTTAGCTTCATGAATTGCAGAATTCTCCTCTTCCTCAATAATATTAATAATAGCCAGTGGAGTTATCGACAACAACAAGCATAAGCACGTGTCGAGTCGAGGAACTGGACCCTCGCTCGGGTCTCTTTCCTTAAACAACAAGAAGATGACAGGCGAGAATGTCAATAAAAGTAATAATAGTGCTAGTAAAAAGAATAAAAGAATTATAATTTATCTACAAATGTATATAGTACTAGTCATTAACTTTTAACATATGTACTAGGAGGTTGTTAATGCACATAGTTATATAAGTATTTTTTGCAGTTTCAAATTACTTTGTTGGATAATTTCCATAGTATCTAATTTGAAGGCACTGATCTGTTTGAAGTACCTTTACTGCTGCTAGGTAAAAATCATAGCTAAAAAGTTAGACCTCGATATTGTGAGGTTTAAGGCCAGGCAGGAGATATTGCATTATGTCCTATGACCGATTTTTGTGATGAGTATACCATAGTCTTAAATTCATTTAGTTCTTTTAAATCAATCACACAATAACATTTCTTCTAGTCTTGACTGATATTCTAGAGAATACTAAAAGAACCAGGAGCCTACCCTTTGCACAAGACGTAAAGCTGCTACCCATAAACCAAGAAAAGCATCCTGCCACGTGGTCTGATTAACTGCCTTAAGAGCCTTCACCAAACCTGCAGCAATATAGTAATCCGGTCATATTTTTTAGAATATATATAGCATCAATAATACCTGTGTTGTGTTGATATGAAAATAACTATTAATATTTAATAAATTTGAAACTCTCGCATTGTAAATGGTCAACAGATAGTCTATGTTTAGGACATGGTATATATGATGAAAAGATTAAGTCTCTTGTTGAGTATCTTGATTAACAAAAGAGATAGAATCTCAATCCACGAAGAAATTGGACAGAGGTTTTTTACTTGCGACATTTTAATGTAAAGAATATAACGTACCAATAAGAGTCTCAGTGGCACTTGTAGCCAGAACTTGTGACCCATCCATAGTATCTTCTAGAAATATATCGATGGGAAGCCAAAGTGCAGAATGCGTAGCTCCGTGACACTGTGCAGAAGAAGATATAAGCGAACCAGAAGCCATTACAGCATGAAATTGTTGATGTGAACTTCTGTTACACTCCTGGGAGAAAACTCTATGTGCATCAGATGTCAGTTGCAAAAGAGCATCGGCCGTAATGTTTTTAGAAATTTTTAACGCTGATGAGTTAGCTGCAAGTATTTGCAAGCCCTCTATGAAAGATTCCCAACTGGCCCGCCTAAGAGAGAATTTTATTCAGTTAAATAAGTAATCCAAGTACTTAAAAAATCTAATATTTAATGAATTTTAATCATGTCAACAGTTGCACTCTGTTGCCAAGCTGTTGAGATCAGAAGGACTACAATAATAAAATACACTTAAAAGCAACAGGAAACTGATGAGAAAGATAGTAATCTTACATGTTCCTGCGTGCCAAGTAAAGTATCCTGGAAGTAACTTTATCACGGAAAAATTCTACAGTTACTTCTATAGCCAATAACGTATTCATTTTGTGCAATCCCTCATGACGTTCTGCTGTCTTTTCATTAAAGCAATTATCATCGTCTATTTCCATATCTTGTGACTTAATCGGCCATTTGTAATTATTCCTAGGTGCAAGTTCTAGCAATCCTTCATCATCCAGCGAGGCATCAATTAACTGCCATACAATTGAAAAGACAAATTCAACTACGAGAATCCCTGGCTCACATACTTCAAGGCCAAAACTCTTGGAAAGCTGAAGAACATCGTCAACAGATTCCATGATCCTGCAATAGCATTGACCAACTAATGAAAAGCTGTGATCTCATTTACTAATTAAGTTTGCTCAATTCAGTTTTTATCTTTCAACATTTTACTTGCTTATGACTTTAGATTCATTTTTCCTTAATTAATGAAAACAGTAATTTATATTGATAAAAGTAAAAAAATCAAATACAAATATGTATATACATACAGACAAAACTCATCAGGAATAACATAATTATAAAATGTAATTCTCTCCATACTGTTATAACTCTCCAGTGTTTGTTTTACTTATCAAAAAAATAGATCTATGTTTTATGCTTGTCTAGATCATATAATGTAGTCCAGGTTAAACATATTGTCATGTATGGATTGAAAACGTGGATGATTTATAAAAACTATGATGCTATATCACTGCTTAAGACTTTAGTCAATACATTATATCAACCAGTTTAGAACACTACCATAAGTTATTCTAGAAATCTATTGCACAAATTTACAACTCCATCGAGTCGAGATAGCACACTGATACCATTGATTGCTTAAAAACGGATTTTATTTGCAATAAAATGAAATCACATAAAATTCATATGTTTAGAATATAATGCAGTAAAATCTGACAATCATGTAAGTGTCCTTGCTATCAAATTAGTATTCACTAATCAGTGCTCATTTATATTACACACTAGTTGGCTAAACACTAATAAAACACAGCCTAATGCTCATGCTCAGCATTTTTCATTTAGTTATATTTAACACTTGTTACACCATCCAGAATTATTTTCCTAATTTGTTGAGAAATGCAAAATCATATTTTTAACTGTTGAGAAATCTTCTATATCTGCTATCATAATGCAAACTCATGCATTATTACATTTAAATGACAAAAAGTCATAATTTTGACACAGAACTTTTCCAAGTGATTCTAGGAAGGCTTTGATGCAATCATATATATAAGGATAAAGTAATAATCAGTACTCTTGTGACTCCGGGATAAAAGATATATATTGGTTAATTGCTTGTACAAGAGAAAGAAGTCATACTTTTGATAGTGTTCACCATTAATTTGAGATGACAAAGAAAATGCATGTCTTTTAAGAAGTTCCATATAAATCCTGTACGCAGCAGGTTGCCTCCTTCGACATGGAACTACCCTGCAGTAGAAAAGGGAGATTAGACATTAATAACAACTTAAAAAGTTAAAAGGTTAAAATACAATGTTAAATGCAATGCCATCACTGACGAGAGCCTAAGTTAGCAACCAAGAAGAGAATCAAGTACCATTGAAACTGAGAAGATAGAATGCTAAAAGATATAGAACTCAAATGATAGAAACAATGGTTGTTTAACACCTCCAAAAAGTAATTTTATTCATGATACGTAAATTTTATAAAAAAAAAAGTATTTGACATACACGGTAAGTACATTCCTAAATTGTAACAAGAATGTCTCTGGCATCAGGAAAAAAAAATAGCAAATGCCTTGGATTTAATAGCTTAATATTTTGCTGAAAACTATCACTCCTAGTTTCCCACAAAATAAAACACTATGCACAAAAAGGACCGTCGTGTTCATTTTCCTACTCATGTATATACACATATAAAAAGTGCAGTAGTAAGGCTATTAGCTCAAGCTAACTACTAACTCCAGCCTCTGAACAAATGTCCATCTTTTATAAAAATCCATCAAGAATCAAGCAACAGACTCATGCACACACACACTACATAGACTACATACACGGTCGAACAAAACACACTAACAATTTTTTAATGAAATTCCGGCACAAACATCATACAGTCTATACACACAGTAATCAAAATCTACACACACACGGATACACACTCTACATACATACACATAGATAGTGTACATGAAATAGACAAAAAAGATACAATGTTTAACACTTACCTAACAGAAAGAAGTGCAAGAACAAGCATAGGAGGCAAAATCTTCATAGTCAAAGCCATTTCAAGATATTTCCAAGTAATGGGCACGCTATTTTCCCAACAAATATAATCAACAATCAACTTAGCAGCTTCAGTTGAAGGCAAAGAAACACCAGCTGATGAAAGACTAGAAGATAACTGAACAGCCCAAGTCAATGGGTCAGTAACTCTATGTTGAGCCAATTTTGTAAGCTCAATTATACTATCCCATATAGTTTCTTGCTTAGAATTCATCACCATAGCTACCCAAAATTCAAAAAGATACAATCTTTCATATAATCAAGAACCAAGAATATATGTATGTATATATGTTCAATTTGTTTGAAATTTTGTGGGGTTTTAAAGGAGTGAAAAGGGTGTGCGTTGCAGTCACTTTCTTGGTGATTGAGTTGATAAAGATTCAATCTTTATATAATCAAGAACTTAAAAACAAGAATTAGTGTGTAATTTTTTATTTGTGGGGTATTTTAAAGGGGGGGAAAGAGGGTAAATTACTAAATTTGCAGTGACTTTTTGCTGCAAAGAAAGGGCTCTAGTTTTTGATTAATTGACTGGACAAGTACTGTAGAGGTGAGGACTTGGTGTTTTACAGTTTTCTTGATTTTCACGTGTTTTGTGTTTTGTGGACCTTTATAAATTGTAAGCCTCGAGGAGGGAAAGGTGGGTCCTCTGTAACTATTTGGGCATCGGTTTTTGGGCCTGAAAAAATATCTCTTTATCTCAGAAAATAATTGTACAAGTTATTTAGCATAAAAAATAATAATAATAATAATTACAAGTTCATGAAATTGTTGCAACTTTTTTTTTTGCTAAATCAAATTTACAGCTTTCAGTAGACAAATTCGAGTTTGAGGTGTTGCGTTAAAGAATTTAAATTAAATGTTTTCGTATAACACAAGTTCTAAAAGAAGGTGTCTTTAATTTAACAGATTAAAAAATAATTAACAAACTTTTAAAAACTACTGTTAATTTTGATTTTATATAAATTTTAGCAGAGTTGATGATAAATTATATAATTGATCTAGAATCTGATGATAATAAAATAACAGAGAAAGTTTTTCACAATTTTGATTTGGCTGTATTTCAAATAATATATAAAATACTAAAGAATTCATCAATATCCAAGAATTTTTGGAATATCATCCATTAAAAATTTTGATTGAATACCATCAATCTTAAAGTATAATTTTTTTAATTACGATAAATATTCCATTAAATTATTTAAAAATAATCATAAAATATTGATTGAATATCTTAGATTTTATTAGATTATCTAAAATTCAAAGGATAAAATCCTAATTACCTATCTATCTATACTATACTATACTATACTATTATAAGAGAAACATGGTATAATTGGTTGGTCGGTCGGTTGGTTAACACCTTCTTAAAAGATTTGTTAATACCTTTCTAAAAAATCTATACTATACTAATAAGCGAAAGGATATAATTAATTGGTCGGTCGGTTAACACATTCTTAAAGATTTGTTAATACCTTTCTAAAAAATTTATCATAAAGTTATATACTAATTTATTTTAAAAAAAAGAAAGTGCCAACAAATATGATATGCATATTAAGTCCCTTAATAAATAAATAGTAATAGACATGAAATCCGATGCAAATTCTTTCAATTACATTCTAACATTCTAATTAGAGTTCTTCCCACACCACATGACACATAATCAATCTATTGTTAAAAATAAACCACAAATTCATTGTCCATGACAGGCCATCACCTAGTAAAAAGTATTATCATAAATTTCATTACAAAATAGTGGACAAAAGTAATATTTGATCTGACCCAAAATTCAAATTGAGTAAGAGACATATAGTTATTGATATTTATTTATGTCATAAAATTAAGTATGAAACATATGTAAATTTAAAATTAAAAATAGATTTATTAAAATTTTATATTAAATCAAATAATTAATATATTAATTAATAATAATAATATATGATAGCCTATATGTTAATATAATCTGTCGGGTTTAGGGTTTGGGCTATCATATATTAATAGTATATTAATAGTATATATTAATATATGATTTGCACGGTTATAGACTAGTATATTTTAATAGTGAAAAAAATACCCGACAGATTATATTAAAATATAGTTATTTTGGGCAATTTTTCAAATTCAAACCTAGAATTTTGATTGAATACACCGCAAATTTCATTTGGATCAATCTTAGCTATGTTAATTTTAGCAAAAAAAATAAAAGTTCAGTTTGAAATTCTGTAATTTGGATCAAAATGTACAAATTGCTTGGGCTCTTGTGCACCCTGGAGTCTAGGACTTCGTGGAACTTGTTTTGTTTAGCCTGGCTGCCTTTGAGTTGTTCATTGTTGTTTTCTACAAATGAAGTCATGTCTGTCGTTTAAAAAAAAACAGTGACTAATCTTTTGGAGACTTGGTTGCCATTGCAGGTTCGGGCCGAGTTCAACAAGATATCTCCACCGTGCTTAAGCATCACTGATATTCTGAAGCTTATAATTTCTCTGATGCCTTAAATTTATAATTTCTGTTAAACTGCGTAGCAATTTATCATCCTCAAGGTGCATTCTGTTTTTAGCGGATTCAAAGTACTTATTTAGTTTAATCATTTCCCTATACAATCCTTACGATTTCTCGATAGGAATGTGATGATCTTCCAAGGGGTTGAGCGCGGATGCACGGCAGAAGTGCTGAAGGAACCTATGAAGACAAAGTGGCCTGGTTAGTGGTTAATATAGACTATCATTGCGACTTGAAATTTCACAGGAAATTTCAGAAAAAGTTGGTCTACTTCTACTTTTTGAAGGGAAAAAAACAGTGTGCTTGCCCCAGTAGCATTATTGAGATGAACAACAGTTGCAGTATACTATGTAACTGTAATCATGTTTCCATCACTTCTATTAAGCACATAGTTTGGTTCACTTAATATACTGTAACTAAAATATCACTTTTCCACCTTTCCGGCATATTTTAAGAGCTATCAGCTGCTTGATTACTTTCGGTCAAGTGGCAGACCAATAGCCTAAAATTATGTGGTACGAAGCAGATGCAATCTAAAACAGAAATGAACTCAAAGAAGCAGCCCGGATTAGATATAATTATCCACTTCGGATCGAAAGAAAACTAAAAAAACTGGCCCTGCTTAAATAAATGTTTACTCATCGTATGGATAAAAAACCACAGCTACAAGCCATCAAACAGCACATTAATATTGAGGTGTCTTTTTCTACTGAATAACAACGCAGTTCTACATACCAAGTCGAGAGTAAAAAAATAATCCATTCGTAACAGGTGTCAGGCATTTGCAATAGAGAGAACTAATTTCTATCGAACAAATTACTAAGATAGATGCAGTACAGCTACAACAAAATAGCCACCAGCATTAACCTCAGCCGCCACGAGCTTCCCTTCGTGTGGCATCATGTAGCAGGTCAATGTCCACTCCTTCAGGTGGTAGCTGGACATACCTTACGACAGATCCTCGAATGAAACAGTTCCGCACTGAAAGCTGCCAGTTGCAAAAGGTACAAGTTAGCTAATTAAACAAACAGCATAATTGTAAGATAAAGAAATATAGCTGCATGATAAATAAGATAATATAGTAAACATACTAAGGACGCCCAAATATGATTGCAAGTCCCAAACACTTGTACAAATATTTTATAAGCTAAGAATCACAAGGTAAAATATTTAGAATTCAAAAACAAGGGAGGACAGCTTGGATACCTGAGGGTTTTTTTTTCCCTTACAATTTATTGGTATTATGTAGTATTTGACATTATGTTAAGAATTAGGTGACGTCATCGTCCAAAGAGTAATCAACCATACTTGGGGGCAGACAATAGACTAAAGAACAGAAGAATAGGCACATATTTCAACATCTTTATTATTTATTTCGAATGAGTGCAACCAATGGATAATGAAACTGGAATATGAATTTCTTTCGGAAACTTAAGTTTTATATGCAGTTGAAAATGAACCGTGTTGCTAGTGAGAAGCTTGAGCGAACAATTGGACTGTGTCAGATTTTATAAGCCATTTTTTATGTTCGCTACTGCTGCCTACCTGAGTTCAAACTGCCCGCTAGCTGGACACCCTATTAAAGCTCAACCAAGTACAAAATATTGACATCAAGCTATCAGACTACTATATATTGACTATTTAGACGTGCCAAAATAGTCTCAGATCTTTTATTATAAGGAATGTTTAGATAATACTTTCACATTGCACAAAGCCATTAAGCTATTTCCAGGATAAGATCTGGTTCATTTGCAAGTTGCAACTCTTCCTTATCCGCCCTCACATTCAAGCTTTGTTTAGAGGTAAAATGTTTTACTCATAGCTATATATAGGTATTCAACTCTATCACTACTTCAAAAAAAAATATATATATATAGGTATTCAACTCTATCACTACTTCAAAAAAAAAAATTATTATGGGGTGTTTGGTTCATGGTTAATGATAATGGGAATCGGAATCTCAGTCACATGTGTTTGTGTTTAGACTGTGGTTGTTGGGAATGGGAATTTTATTCCCATTAGATGAGTAAATCATTCCTTGCTAAACCCTTGGGATACCATATCATTCCCATTCCCATGAACAATCCAAAAACCCCCTAAAAATTTCAACCTAAGTTTTTAGGAATATAAATAAAAAATATAAACCATTAAATCACTCATACACGCCATTCTACAAGAAGCTGAGTTACATACATATATAGATCAATTTCTAATGCAAACCATCTTTAACTACAAGCTTCATTAACCTGCAATACCCACTATATAAATTCCATTCAAGATACAAATAAGATACATAACAGAATCTGCCACAACATAATTAACAATACCTAATCATACTACCACTCACTAGAAGTACAAATAAGCTTCACTTCATCTGTAGTTCCTAGGATAAATCATTTGAAATTAAACACACACTACTATCCAAAACAAAACAAAACAAAAAAAAAAAAATTGATCGTATTTTGTAGTCTGTAAGCTAAATCAGCTAGTATAAAACAGACATCCATATATTATGACCTATACACAGATTTTTATAGATAACATAACATAAACCCAAAGAAATCAAACAAAAAAAACTTAGCATTATTTCATAAACTAACCAAAAGGCTATTATCTTTTCATTTTCGAAACATTATAACAAACCCACTTCACAAAAACCAAACCCCAAAAAACAAAACAAACACCTAACTTTTTTTTCAAGGAAATAAAGAAAAAATTAAAAGCTTCCCTTGAATTGCACTTCCTAGGCCAAGTTACTTTGTATACGAACACAACCCACAATACAGAGAACATAAACCCAAAAAATTCAGACACGAAAAACTGGCATTCTTTCATAAACCAACCAAAAAGCTAGCATTTTTCCGAAACCAGCCAAAAGGCTACAATCTTTTCGAAAACCCATCATCCGAAACAACAAAACAAACAAACCCAATTCACAAAAACAAAAACCCATCAAAACAAAACAAACCCCTAAATTATTTCAAGAAAATCAACACAAAACAAAGCTTACCATGTGAGGGTACTTGTCTTGATCAACAACCCTAGTATTCTCAAGCTTGATATTCAAATACTGATCAACTGAATGAAGGGTCCCTCTAATTGCTAAATCATTCTTCAATTCTACTGTCACTTCACGACCCACTAAATCTTTAAAGTATGAAAAGAACAACTGCAATTCACAATAATAAAACCAAGATTATGTATGTATAGGAAAAGATAGAGACAGATTGTGTATGTATAGATTGTACAGAATTGTTATTACCATTGTTGCTTGGATGCAAGCTCTTTCGCTTGTTGGTTCTTTGCAGCTTGTAAGTTGAAAGTAACTGGTTGGTTTGAGTTTTTAGGAATTGAGAACGCCCTTTTATGTACTCCTCATTTAAGTTTTTTTTTCCCTTTTTATTTTTGGTCAAACTCCTGATTTAAGCATTACTTGGCATAATTAGAGATGCCATAAAGCCCATCGGGCCGGGATTTGACCAGGCCTTGAAAAGCCCGTGCTTTTTGGTCAAAGCCCGATTCGGGTTTTGACTTTGACCGGGCCGGGCCGGACTTTCGAGAAATATCTAGGCCTTTTTCGGCCTTCGAAGCGGACCGCGTCGGGCTTTTATTCGGATCCGAATCGGGTCGGGCCGGGCTTTTATTTGGGTCCGAGCTAGATATGGGCGAACAATTGGAAATTCAATAAATTTTTATATATTATTATTTTAAATAAATAAATACAAAACATATATTTTATACAATTGATGAACCACCAACATGAATATTGACAATCTTTCGATCGTTCATTGATTTTTTGATAAATCAACGGATTACATGTATATTTGGTATATATTTTTTTCATGTATGATAAATTTAAGCATTCAGATAATATATTTAGTAATGAACATATTAATATATATGTGTTTTAAGTGTTTTATATTTGTAATAAGTGTGAATGCATAAATATATAGGGTAAAGAGTTTCTACCTGACACTGTAGGAAAACTTTTCTACAGTGTCGTCTGAAAATCACGATTTTGTTGCACATATGATATGCAAACTGATCGTTGAGAGATGGAGAAAAATACAGTGAAATCAGATTTCAAAAAAAAATCACTAATTGACGGGAAAAATCAAATTAAAAATGGAGGAAATTAGGTGGGATTGTGTGTGTGTGGGTGTATTCGATTTGTGTGTGGTGCCCCTAGCGGGGCCATTGGATTAGATTAATCTATGGCCCAAATTTAATTTAAGGTGATACTGTAGAAAAATTTCCTGCAGTGTCAGGTAGAAACTCTTTTTCCAAATATATATGTAAATATATAAGAAAAATCGGATTCTATTCGGGCTTAAATCGGGTTTTAATCGGGGTTTTTTTCGGGCCGGGCCGAAGCCCGGGCTTTTGCAGGGCCTTGCCTAAAAATATAGGGCCCGTTGAAGGCCCTAAGCCCGGCCCGGACCGGATCGGGCTTTTTCGGGCCGGGCTTTGACCATATCGGGCCGGGCCAGATTTTCGGGCCCAGCCTTTTTGTGCATCTTTAGGCATAATATAATAAGTCGTGCGAGGCATGGGTCATTTTCTAAAAATTGAAGTAAATTTATTTATTTTATGATTTAAAAAATATATATGGACATGATTGTTTGGTTTCATTAAAACATACTCCATCCGTCCCAATGAGTTCTTAACATTTGCTTTTTGCACGGAAACCAAGATAATGGGTGTAATATTATTAAAATAAATGAAGTAGTGGGTGTAATAGGGATTTTATTGTTAAAATAAGTTAAGTAGTGGGTGTAATAGTATAAAGTATTGTTAAAATAAGTGAAGTAGTGGGTGTAATAGTGTTAAAACTTACTATTTTAGGAAATGTTAAGAATCTATTGGGACATCCCAAAATAGAAAGTGTTAAGAATCAAAAGGTACGGAGGGAGTATTTATTATAATGTCCCAATTTTATTTTACAAAAAAATTGATTTATTTATTCAGATAAACACTTAAAATAAGATATTTCTTGACATATAAATGTGTTGGATATGGTATGTGTTGGGTATAATATAACACATTTACATCAATTTATACAAACTAGTTTATAACCCGTGCGATGCACGGATTTTTTTTGATATATAACAAATTTTATTTTATGTTACAATTATATTTTGATAAATCATTATTTACAATATTTTTTTTAATTTTAATATTAATAATTTAATATAAAATTAATTAATGATATGCATGATTTAAAACTTATATTATAAAATTTTAAAATAAATATGTCGTTGATAGAATTCAAACCTTGAAATTTTAATAAATTAATTTAATTATATAATATATTTAATCATTAGATCTAACGATTCTTATTTTTTTCTAAAAATCTAATGGTCATTATTCGTAGTACAATGATTTCTGTTATATTTTGTTAGTGATTAGAAGATATGGGCGGAAGCCCCGGTGAGGAGGGTCGAGAGTCTTTCGGTTGTTGAGGTGAGAAGGAGAGGCAGACCGAGGAGGTCGTGGGAAGAGCAGCTTAAGTTGGACTTGAATGTTTTGAACCTAAGTGAGACCATGACCGTCGACAGGTGTTCGTGGAGGCGACATATCAGAGTGGTGGACTCCCTCCTAGGGGACGGCTCTGTAGTGGAGAGCCTCAGAGTTGGGTTGTCGCGGCTAGCCGTATCTTAGGAGTCCGGTTATTTCGTTTTCTTTTTAGTTATCATTTTCCATTTCCGTTATCATCTGTTTATCTGTGCAGGTGCAGGGAGCCTAGCTTGGTGGTATCTCGGTGTGGGGTAGGTAAGGCCCATGTGGATAAAGCCTTGGGCTCAGGTATTGCGTTGGACTTTTTCCCATATTATTTAGATTCCATTGTTTATTCCATCCACCGTATCTGTTGTGCACATAGCCGAGGGTCTTCACGGAAACAGCCTCCCTACCCTAAAAAGTGGGGGCATGGTCTGCGTACAACTTACCCTCCCCAGACCCTGCTCTGAGCGGGATATACTGGGTATGTTTGGTTTGGTTTGGTTTTATTAGAAGATATGATGTGATATTTTTGGGTATATATTAATTATTGCTAGATATGATATGATTGAAAGATATGATATGATTGATGTTTTTAGGTGTTCATAAAAGGTAATATCTTCAACTAAAAGTAAATGTGAAAAAGACAATCGTCTAATTACCTTTAATTATATTATGTTATTATTTATTTTAGTTGTTTTAATAGTATAGATATCATATATATATATATATATATATATTATAATAAATGTTAAATAAGTAAATTCACGAAATACTAAAAAACTTATACCAAAAAATAGGTAACAAAATTTTTAATGTTTGGGCTATTATATAATTAATTAATTTTAATTTAATATACTCATGTTTACGGATTATACTAATATTTTTTTATTATAAACAACGTATGTAGATTTTTAATATATTTTATTAATAATTGAAAAATATTATGATGTGATATTTTCTGGTATATATTAATTATTGTAAGATTAGTTTTAAATTAAAAGGGTAACGTGTTCTAATTCGAAAAGAAATATTAATGATTGATAGATATGATACAATTGATGTTTTTAGGTGTTTATAAAAGGTAATATCCCAAAACTTTTAATGTCTTGATTTTTATATAACATAGTATAAATTTAGGTGTTTATAAAAGGTAATATCTTCAATCAAAAGTAAATGTGAAAAAGGCAATCGACTACTTACCATTAATTATATTATTTTATAATTTTTTTAAAGAGTTTTAATAGTATATATATATATATATATATATATATATATATATATATATATATATATATTGTTATGACATAATTTTGGCATGTCTAATAATCTTCCAAATTTCTAATAATTACTAATTATTAATTCAGATTAATAATTATTACTTAATGCCTAAGTTTTATCCTCTCCCTGAAATGAGGAAATAATCAATCTCAATCAATCAATAACGGAAAATATCTCCAAACGATATTCTTCAAATCAGGAAGATATCACAACCATAAGATAAAATCAGTAATCACCCAGATTAACGAAGTTTATCCCTAAAGTCTCTAAGGGATAGACACAAATCAATTTCACAGAACTACGTGAGCTTGATCCTATATAAACATAGGTACATAGGCATCTTGGCATATGGCTACCGATACACGAGACAAATCGAGACACCTGCCAAGTTCAGCCCCCTCTTTTTTCATAAACCCTAATCCCCTAAAATAGCCACATACTCATATTTTCGCTCACTATTCCAGCAAACCTCCGATTTCATATTGTTACGAAATTGCTCCAACAATATTTGGCGCTAGAAGGAGGGGTAGTCATCATATTGGGAGAAAGATGACTAAGTCGAACAAGAAGATGAACGGAGGGAACAACAACGGGGAGACCCTAGGATCTTACATGATACCTAGGAGCGAGGCCAAGGTAGGGGCCAAGGTTCGGAATGACCCCCATCTCTTTGTAGAGAGCGTGAGCGGTCCCATCATCGCGATGAACGACCCCCCCTCTTTGCGTAGAGAGTGTGAGCGGTCCCATAAGTACGAACCCGACCCCCGAAATCGTAAACAAGGAAGATCGCAAGGAGGATCAAGAGGAGTCAAGCGCTCCCAAAAAGACTCAATCCCATCATGGTAGCGCTGGAGAGGGACAGGAAAAAAAAGGGTTGAGGATAAGAAGATCAAGGTTGGGGACTTCTACCTCGAGGAGCTGAAGAAGGCCTTTAATAAGATACTACTAAGACAAAGGAGGGAACACAGAGTGAGGCCGCCTCATCTGAGGCAGGTCAGTAAGTGTCTTTGATCGCATTAGAAAGAATTTAATTGAGCATGATCTCCACCTCAAGCTCGAGAAACTCAGTGTTGACAAGAAGGATAAGCGACCCCATGGTAGAGGCTAAGGCAAGGGTCAAGGTTCTAATGGACCCCCTTCTCCTCATCGAGATTGTGAGCGGTCCCATTATCGTCATGACAGACCACCTTCTCCTCGTCGAGATTGTGAGTGGCCCCATTGTCGTCATGACAGACCCCCTTCTCCTCGTCGAGATTGTGAATGGTCACATTGTCGTCATGATAGACCCCCTTCTCCTCGTCGAGATTGTGAGCAGTCCCATTGTCGTCACGACAGACCCCCTTCTCCTCGTTGAGAACGTGAGCAGTCACATTATCATCGCGACATACCCCCTTCTCCTCGTCAAAATTGTGAGGCCCCTTATATAATGTGACTATTGAGATCAAAGAGATGCCTCTACTTGAGATGCTTCTTGGTGAAATACCTCTACATCGAGGAGAGGGGGGACGCCCCCGATCCTTGGGGAGAGGGGGGACGCCCCTGATCCTTGGCGGCAATGAGGAGGTCCTTAACTACCTCAGTACACCAGGAAGATCATCTATCAAACAAGCCCCCTGCTTGGTATGGACTTCACTAATATCAGCGTACATTTCCCCAATCTGAAGGAGAACTCATAGCGGGGTCACATCAAATTCTCTTCATTACAAATGGTGTCAACTCCAAAAATTACAAGAAGGTTGCTGAAACATGTTGATTCCTCATCACATCTACAATTATAATGAGGACTCGAGGGGTAGTGGCATTACATAAACACCACTTCTAGCAGGACTTTTGAAAAATTGCAAGACAAGACCAGCACCTAGTGTTGCGAGCCAGCACCTAGCATTGCGAGGCCAACACCTAGTGTTGCGAGCCTGCACCTAGCATTGCGAGGCAGCACCTATCGTTGCGAGGCAGCACCTAGCATTGCGAGGCAACACCTAGTTTCGCAAGGCCGTACCTAGCGACGCGAGGCCGCAAACTCGACACCTTGCGATGCGAGGCCTCTCGGCCCCATAGGCGCAATCAGGATCATTTGAAGACTCCATCAGCTATCCTAAAACACTTGGAAAAATTTAACAGATATGGAGAGGCGTGATGGAGGAATCTATACATGCTAAAATCATTGCAACATGAGTCCTTTGCGCAAGCAGATGCGAGTCCTATGGTACTTTGCAATATTATAAACGTCAAATAAAGGAGTATCAATAAAGCAAGCCAATCAAGGTTCAAGGGGTATCCAAATAAGCAAAATAAATTAAGTCTACAAGCACGAGGCAAATAAAGGGAGTGCCCGCATCTCCACTCAGTCTAGCAGATAAAGTTTAAAAGTAATAAAAAGGAAGTCATGGGGATCTATTTGCCGCTTCCTCATTCATCTCCATCTTGAGGTCATCAGCAAACTTCCCAGTCTCTTCGCCCAACCGGTACCAATCAAAGTCGTCAACCTTCTCGAAGAACTTTTTCATGAAGTCAACAGATCCTTTATTCTCAGCCTCCTCAGTGATAGTGGGAAGAGCATTAACAGCATCTTTAGCTTCCTTCTCTAACTCAGCGACGCGGTCTCTAAGCTCCTTGATCTGGGAGTCTGACTGCTCCCTCTCAACAGCTTGATCCAGCTTAAGCTTCTTTCTAGCTGACTGCTCCTCGTGAAGCTCTCTCTTAAGCTTCTCAGTCGTGCCTTTAAATTCTTTCCTCCAACTATTTTTTGCGTCCTCGGCATTAGCCTGAGCCTGTGCAAGTATGGATTTGAGATTCACAATCTCTTCACTCATCTTACTATTGGAAGAAGCCAAGGCTCGAACCTCCTTGTGGTGACGCAATTGATGGAAGAAAAGCTCAGCTATAGCTTTAGTCTTGGAAGCATTGGACTCCTCCAGAGATTATGGGGACCAGGAATACATATCAATCTCAGAAACATGGGCATGTGACAATTTGCCATATGTCTGGCGGACCAGTCCAGGAGAAGGATGAAGGGGAGAGAGACTCATGTCATCCTTGTTCTTCTTTAGTGGTGGTTCTTCATGAAGACTCGTTATCTCAGTTGATTTTTTCCTGCTAGGATGGAGGGAAGAAGATGATTGTCGAAGAGGCATTGTGAGAGTGGTCTGCAAATCACGTGGCCATGTACATGAACTTTATGTCCATGCTTGATTTGAATTTTATTCAAATTCGTGGGACCTACAATGGTGATTAAAGATCAAGAATTTTGGTCCTATGTTAACGAGGTATCATGTTATTTAAGCAGGCTGCACATTAAAACGAGGCGTGAAAAGACAAAATAAAGCGTAGCGAGGTGGCCAGTACGAGGAGACATGGGCTCATATTAAATTAAAAATTTGAAAGTTGTCAAGCGAGGAGGCTTCCTGACAAACCAAATAATTATTTTGATTTTATTTTTGAAGAAATTTTGAAGACCAGAAAAAATAGTTCTTCGCTACATCTGCGTGCACCGAAGAACTGGGGGGTAGTTGCTATGCTTGAAAATTGATACAAACTCTAAGCAGATTCATTACAAGAATTGAGGAGGCCTCCCGACGTATGAGGCTGCGAGGAGGCCCCACAACGTATGAGGCTGCGAGGAGGCCTCGCGATGTATGAGATTGCGAGGAGGCCCCGCGATGTATGAGGCTACGAGGAGGTCCCGCGACGTATGAGGCTGCGAGGAGGCCTCGCAATGTAAGAGGCTGCGAGGAGGCCTCGCAACGTATAAGGCTGCAAGGAGGTCACCATCACTTACTTATACATGGCTTCGCATTAATTGAAAGACACACAACACATGTCATCATCTTAGAAGCTGGGATAACTATGTTTTCATCTACAGCAATCTATAGCGAGCACAGGCCTCGCATCGAAGTTTTGACTCCACATCGCATTTTCAATGGCAATATGGACTCGGGAGGTAGTTGTTATGCCCAAATCTTGGCATAAGCCCTAAGCAGGCCTAATAGGCTGAAATAGTGGTCCACAACTCATAGTGGGCCTAAAGATGAAGATTGGGTTACTAAAGCCCACCACCAGGAGTTAGTCCAATATACTATCAACACAATGTGGAAGACAGCAACCCTAGCTATGGGTTGAGTTCGCCAGCAAAGTCCCTAGTACGGGATCGCGCCTCGCCTAACCTCTATCTCTTGAAGTTACTATTTCATCTCAGGGGTCACCTCACTATGACCTCCTACTTATACTCAGGGCATGCTCTCATGCCAATGACAAAGGAAAAGGGGTTTCATTCATTCTAGGCCTCTATGCGTCTCTTGCTAGCCCGGCCTCAAGGTCGCATCTACAGGGATCACCTCTCGTATAACTCCCGTCAAGGGATCGCTTCGGTATGACTTCCCTCCTTGGGATCACTTCGTACTATCATCACATCCACATACTACACGAGATCGCTATCTCATTCTCTGCTGGAAGGCTCATGACGCAGCCCCTCGAGGTCGCATGAGTATCAATACACTTGGGTCCGCTTCGCATGACTCAACCCCTCGAGGTTGCAAGCTACACCCTTGCTAATTCTCTATTAGCCTCGCCCAAGAGGTCCAGACTCTAACCATGCGAGACCATTTGCTTCCTTCTTTGGACCATGGATCATGGATAGAATTAATGACTCATTGCCACATTAGCCCTAAAACGAGTGGGCTTGGGCCATGGCTTATCTACTAAAACCCTAGCCCGTCTAGGTAACTTCTTCTCTAAGAACTACGTACGGTTTGATCCCTATAAATAGGGTACGTAGGCATCTTGTTATGGATGATTGGCAGCTCACCCCTGAAAACACCATACAAGATCAGCCACAAACGATCTCCAATCTCCTTCCGTGTTCTTCGTGTTCTTAGCAAAATATCCGTATTTTTCTCCGTGATTCCAGTAAACCTCCAAAATATTGTTATACAATATTGTTATACAATAGTGTTATAGGGAGAATATTGCATAACAATATTTTGGAGGTTTACTGGAATCACGGAGAAAAATACGGATATTTTGCTAAGAACACGAAGAACGCGGAAGGAGATTGGAGATCGTTTGTGGCTGATCTTGTATGGTGTTTTCAGGGGTGAGCTGTCAAATCATCCATAACAAGATGCCTACGTACCCTATTTATAGGGATCAAGCCGTACATAGTTCTTAGAGAAGAAGTTACCTAGACGGGCTAGGGTTTTAGTAGATAAGTCATAGCCCAAGCCCACTCGTTTTAGGGCTGATGTGGCAATGAGTCATTAATTCTATCCATGATCCATGGTCCAAAGAAGGAAGCAAATGGTCTCTCATGGTTAGAGTCGGGACCTCTTGGGCGAGGATAATAGAGAAGTAGTAAGGCGTGATGGAGGAATCTATACATGCTAAAATCATTGCAACATGAGTCCTTTGCGCAAGCAGATGCGAGTCCTATGGTACTTTGCAATATTATAAACGTCAAATAAAGGAGTATCAATAAAGCAAGCCAATCAAGGTTCAAGGGGTATCCAAATAAGCAAAATAAATTAAGTCTACAAGCACGAGGCAAATAAAGGGAGTGCCCGCATCTCCACTCAGTCTAGCAGATAAAGTTTAAAAGTAATAAAAAGGAAGTCATGTGGATCTATTTGCCGCTTCCTCATTCATCTCCATCTTGAGGTCATCAGCAAACTTCCCAGTCTCTTCGCCCAACCGGTACCAATCAAAGTCGTCAACCTTCTCGAAGAACTTTTTCATGAAGTCAACAGATCCTTTATTCTCAGCCTCCTCAGTGATAGTGGGAAGAGCATTAACAGCATCTTTAGCTTCCTTCTCTAACTCAGCGACGCGGTCTCTAAGCTCCTTGATCTGGGAGTCTGACTGCTCCCTCTCAACAGCTTGATCCAGCTTAAGCTTCTTTCTAGCTGACTGCTCCTCGTGAAGCTCTCTCTTAAGCTTCTCAGTCGTGCCTTTAAATTCTTTCCTCCAACTATTTTTTGCGTCCTCGGCATTAGCCTGAGCCTGTGCAAGTATGGATTTGAGATTCACAATCTCTTCACTCATCTTACTATTGGAAGAAGCCAAGGCTCGAACCTCCTTGTGGTGACGCAATTGATGGAAGAAAAGCTCAGCTATAGCTTTAGTCTTGGAAGCATTGGACTCCTCCAGAGATTATGGGGACCAGGAATACATATCAATCTCAGAAACATGGGCATGTGACAATTTGCCATATGTCTGGCGGACCAGTCCAGGAGAAGGATGAAGGGGAGAGAGACTCATGTCATCCTTGTTCTTCTTTAGTGGTGGTTCTTCATGAAGACTCGTTATCTCAGTTGATTTTTTCCTGCTAGGATGGAGGGAAGAAGATGATTGTCGAAGAGGCATTGTGAGAGTGGTCTGCAAATCACGTGGCCATGTACATGAACTTTATGTCCATGCTTGATTTGAATTTTATTCAAATTCGTGGGACCTACAATGGTGATTAAAGATCAAGAATTTTGGTCCTATGTTAACGAGGTATCATGTTATTTAAGCAGGCTGCACATTAAAACGAGGCGTGAAAAGACAAAATAAAGCGTAGCGAGGTGGCCAGTACGAGGAGACATGGGCTCATATTAAATTAAAAATTTGAAAGTTGTCAAGCGAGGAGGCTTCCTGACAAACCAAATAATTATTTTGATTTTATTTTTGAAGAAATTTTGAAGACCAGAAAAAATAGTTCTTCGCTACATCTGCGTGCACCGAAGAACTGGGGGGTAGTTGCTATGCTTGAAAATTGATACAAACTCTAAGCAGATTCATTACAAGAATTGAGGAGGCCTCCCGACGTATGAGGCTGCGAGGAGGCCCCACAACGTATGAGGCTGCGAGGAGGCCTCGCGATGTATGAGATTGCGAGGAGGCCCCGCGATGTATGAGGCTACGAGGAGGTCCCGCGACGTATGAGGCTGCGAGGAGGCCTCGCAATGTAAGAGGCTGCGAGGAGGCCTCGCAACGTATAAGGCTGCAAGGAGGTCACCATCACTTACTTATACATGGCTTCGCATTAATTGAAAGACACACAACACATGTCATCATCTTAGAAGCTGGGATAACTATGTTTTCATCTACAGCAATCTATAGCGAGCACAGGCCTCGCATCGAAGTTTTGACTCCACATCGCATTTTCAATGGCAATATGGACTCGGGAGGTAGTTGTTATGCCCAAATCTTGGCATAAGCCCTAAGCAGGCCTAATAGGCTGAAATAGTGGTCCACAACTCATAGTGGGCCTAAAGATGAAGATTGGGTTACTAAAGCCCACCACCAGGAGTTAGTCCAATATACTATCAACACAATGTGGAAGACAGCAACCCTAGCTATGGGTTGAGTTCGCCAGCAAAGTCCCTAGTACGGGATCGCGCCTCGCCTAACCTCTATCTCTTGAAGTTACTATTTCATCTCAGGGGTCACCTCACTATGACCTCCTACTTATACTCAGGGCATGCTCTCATGCCAATGACAAAGGAAAAGGGGTTTCATTCATTCTAGGCCTCTATGCGTCTCTTGCTAGCCCGGCCTCAAGGTCGCATCTACAGGGATCACCTCTCGTATAACTCCCGTCAAGGGATCGCTTCGGTATGACTTCCCTCCTTGGGATCACTTCGTACTATCATCACATCCACATACTACACGAGATCGCTATCTCATTCTCTGCTGGAAGGCTCATGACGCAGCCCCTCGAGGTCGCATGAGTATCAATACACTTGGGTCCGCTTCGCATGACTCAACCCCTCGAGGTTGCAAGCTACACCCTTGCTAATTCTCTATTAGCCTCGCCCAAGAGGTCCAGACTCTAACCATGCGAGACCATTTGCTTCCTTCTTTGGACCATGGATCATGGATAGAATTAATGACTCATTGCCACATTAGCCCTAAAACGAGTGGGCTTGGGCCATGGCTTATCTACTAAAACCCTAGCCCGTCTAGGTAACTTCTTCTCTAAGAACTACGTACGGTTTGATCCCTATAAATAGGGTACGTAGGCATCTTGTTATGGATGATTGGCAGCTCACCCCTGAAAACACCATACAAGATCAGCCACAAACGATCTCCAATCTCCTTCCGTGTTCTTCGTGTTCTTAGCAAAATATCCGTATTTTTCTCCGTGATTCCAGTAAACCTCCAAAATATTGTTATACAATATTGTTATACAATAGTGTTATAGGGAGAATATTGCATAACAATATTTTGGAGGTTTACTGGAATCACGGAGAAAAATACGGATATTTTGCTAAGAACACGAAGAACGCGGAAGGAGATTGGAGATCGTTTGTGGCTGATCTTGTATGGTGTTTTCAGGGGTGAGCTGTCAAATCATCCATAACAAGATGCCTACGTACCCTATTTATAGGGATCAAGCCGTACATAGTTCTTAGAGAAGAAGTTACCTAGACGGGCTAGGGTTTTAGTAGATAAGTCATAGCCCAAGCCCACTCGTTTTAGGGCTGATGTGGCAATGAGTCATTAATTCTATCCATGATCCATGGTCCAAAGAAGGAAGCAAATGGTCTCTCATGGTTAGAGTCGGGACCTCTTGGGCGAGGATAATAGAGAAGTAGTAAGGGTGTAGCATGCAACCTCGAGGAGTTGAGTCATGCGAAGCGGACCCAAGTGTATTGATACTCATGTGACCTCGAGGGGCTGCGTCATGAGCCTTCCAGCAGAGAATGAGATAGCGATCTCGTGTAGTATGTGGATGTGATGATAGTACGAAGTGATCCCAAGGAGGGAAGTCGTAGCGAAGCAATCCCTTGACGGGAGTTATACGAGAGGTGATCCATGTAGATGCGACCTTGAGGCCGGGCTAGCATGAGACGCCTAGAGGCCTAGAATGAATGAAACCCCTTTTCCTTTGTCATTGGCATGAGAGCATGCCCTGAGTATAAGTAGGAGGTCACAGTGAGGCGACCCCCCTGAGATGAAATAGCATCTTCAAGAGATAGAGGTTAGGCGAGGCGCGATCCCATACTAGGGACTTTGCTGGCGAACTCAACCCATAGCTAGGGTTGTTGTCTTCCACATTGTGTTGATAGTATATTGGACTAACTCCTGGTGGTGGGCTTTAGTAACCTAATCT
Source organism: Kitagawia praeruptora (assembly GCA_037693485.1). Classification (NCBI taxonomy): domain Eukaryota; kingdom Viridiplantae; phylum Streptophyta; class Magnoliopsida; order Apiales; family Apiaceae; genus Kitagawia; species Kitagawia praeruptora. The sequence goes on along the minus strand of CM075346.1, from coordinate 100,752,802 downwards.
TCATCTTTAGGCCCACTATGAGTTGTGGACCACTATTTCAGCCTATTAGGCCTGCTTAGGGCTTATGCCAAGATTTGGGCATAACATATATATATATATATATATATATATACATAGGGTCTTGCTCAAATGAGAACCCTCACTTATGGTGAGATATGAGATCTAATCATAGCCTACATTTTTTATATCTAAATTAAATCCTAGCCCCCACAATTAATAATTTAAATTTTATTTTTTTATCCTTCATTTAATCCACCATCATCTTCCACAATCATTTCTTCCCTACTCCGGTCACCATTTTCGGTCACCATCTTCGGCAAAAAATTCCGATCAATCCAGAAAATCACCACTGGTAAACAGAAAATCACCACGCTGCCACCACCTCTGACCACCGCGCCGCCGCCACCACCACCAAAATCACCGACTGTAAACAAAAATCACCGCACTCCACCATCTCCGACCACCACACTACTGCCACTACCACCGAAAAATCACCACTGGTGTACGAAAATCACCGCGACCAAACCACCACAAACCACCACCACCACCTCCGGCCACCACCAAAAATCACCATCGGAACACCAGAAATCACCACAAATTACAACCAGCACTGTTTCACAAGCTAAACACTTCAAAAAATCACTAACTCAAAGGAAAATCGGCCAAAATCCGGCGAATACAAAATCAGATCAGAAAATTCAACAACAAAAATCACTATATAGTTCAATTTATACATATTTAAACTTTCATAAAGCTCCCGAATAATAAAGAGCAGGAGTCGGGGATGGCGGTGTTCATCGGAGGCATGGGTGGGCATTGGGAGGGGGCGAGTGGATTGGATGGGGGGGATGTGGGTGGATTTGGGGATGGATAGATACAGGGTGAGTGTATGTATAGATTCGTCGACGGAGGTTGGTGGCCGGTCGACAGCGACGACGGTTAGAGGGGAGGGTGGGGGAAGGGGTTGGGTGTGTGTATAGTACAGTGCGCGTGTGTGTGTGCCTGTGTGTATGGTATGTGTAGTGTGTTGGGTGTGTTTAGGGATGGCAACGGGTCGGGTTGGATCGGGTTTGGTCAAATCCAAATCCAAATCCAAAGTTTTCGGATCGGATCGGGTCTGGATCCGGGTTTGAAAATCAAGATCCAAATCCAAATCTTCGGGTTTTATCGGGTTTCGGATCGGATTCGGGTCTAAATTGGGTTTTTAATTCAAAATTCAAAAATTAAAATAATCACATTAAGCAAAACATAAAAGAAAAAATATATTTAAAATTTTAAATATAAAAATATTATAGTTGCATAAAAAATATAGAATATTATAAATAAAATTTAAAAATGATAATAAAATAAAGATTATATATATGTATTTATATAAATATATTAGAATTTCAATAAAAAAAATAAGATTGTGATTCGAATAAATAAATCAAAATTGTGGATATATATATATGTGATCATTTTGTATATTTGTTTGATATGTATCTCAAATATATAAAATGATATACTAAATAATAATAAATATTAAATGTATGTTAATGTATGTGTGTATATATATATATATGTATCGGGTTTTTATCGGGTTTCGGGTTCGGATCGGGTTTGGATCGGGTTTCGGGTTTCGGATCGGGTATCGGATCGGGTTACCTAAGATCCAGATCCAGATCCAAACTCTTTCGGGTCCAAAAATAAGATCCAAATCCAAATCCAAATCCAAAAAATCGGGTTCGGGTAGACCCAAACGGATCGGATCGGATCGGGTATCCGTCGGATCGGGTTTTTTTGCCATCCCTAGGTGTGTTTTAATATGTGGCTAGGATTAAAAATAGTTTAAAAATTGTGGGGCTGAGATTAGATCTCAGTTCTCACAATAATATAAGGTTCTCACCTGAGCAAGACCCTATATACATACATACATATATATATATATATATATATATATATCTTTATAATGAAGGGTAAATAAGTAGATTCACTACGTACCAAAAAACAGGTACCAAAACTTTTAATGTTTCGGCTTTTATATAATAGTATAGATTTATGTCACACATAGAAAATATCTAATAATTTGTTATTATAATAAATTTGGGTAAGAGAACATAAAATTTAAATAATAAAGGGAGATTCGGTTTAATTCTCCTTGGTGTTTTTCATCATCACAAATCATTTTTTGGACCGATACTTTTTAATATTTTTTCCTTATGAATAAAGTTTTTTGATGTCTTTCTCTTCCAAGGTATATGTTGTGCCCAAAATTACCATGGGCTGAATTTAGGCCCATTAAGCTATAGGGTCCAATCCATACAAGCTAGAAGACAGATCCAATACAAGCCACGAAATTAGATATGAAGAAATGAGCATTAGATAGAGAGATGATCAAGAAATCACAAGTATCAGGAGGCTCCCGAAGAACTGGAAGCTGAGCAGAGTACAAATGGACAGGGTTCCTCCTCGTAGAAGAGTTCGAACTAGCATAACAACAGTTGTAGAGACAGCTAGAATCATGTGAAGACATCAAGAAGCTTTCCAGCCTAACAAGTTTGTTATTTGTGCAGATACAGACACATATAAGGAAGTTCCTAAGAAACAGGCTCCTGAGATATAGGTTCCTAAGCACCAGGTTCCTAAGAGTAGCCGATAGAAAGATCTAGAAGCTATTTAGATCATATATAGACTTATTATTGGAGTGTATTTCTAGGACGCAGTTGATCCTAGATTGCCTCTAATAGACATGAGAATTATAGTAGGGTACGAACTCGAGTTCTACTCTACTTAGCCAACCAGTTCGTGGTAAAATCTAAAGGAACCTGAGTCCAACTTGAACTAGACAACCTTATACAGCTGGAAGCAGAATCAGCTTAGCATTAGAACTACGTGGGCTTGATTCCTATATAAAGGATACGTAGGCACCTTGAGGGTAAGACGAATTCAGCTCTCTAATTTTCTCTAAAGGAATCTTAGATTATTGGAGACACCCTCGAGCTCAGCTTACCCCCACAAACACAACCCAAATCTTCCATTGAACAGTTGATCGTTAGCCTTTACAACTCACCGAAAACCTCACAAAAGTTGTTACGAAATCCACTCATCAACGGTATATTTAAAAAATACAATCATAAAATAATGAGTCATACATGAATGACATATTTACTCATATACCATTTATAGTTTTGACAACTCAAGAAACCTATTATTTTCCCACGTAATGTTTCACAATAAAGATGTTGTTAAATAAGTATATAAAAAACTAATTGCATATTTTAAAATTTTATCTTTTAAACAAATAATTATAACTAACTCTGAGTATATAATATGATTGAAATCATAATATTTTGTGTGTGCGTACGCTATGGAAAATTCTATTTTCTAAGATATTAGTTAACCTGACTGTATATTTTAATCCCTTTTACAATTTATTTTGAAATTTTTAATATTCTTTGCAACCAAATTTCTCTATGTGTATCATCCGACTTTTAATCGATGTACATATGAACTGATTCCTATATTTTGTATTATTATTTATTATATGATCTTTTTTCAAGGTAGTTTATCTTTCTCAACTTATCTGCATGATTCATTTTTTTTAACTTTGCACTATCTAACATTTTTAAGAATCTCATCTTTTAATTATATATTGTTATGTAAAAATATATAATATATTATACTTAATATTATATGTAAGAATTGTTTAATTAATTGAAAATAAACCAATTTACATCACGTGATATTATTATCAAAATTTTAAATTTTTCCCTCCGTCCCTCTCATTTGGGCACGGAGGTTAAGAAAAAGTGTAAAGTAGTGAGAAAAAAAAATTAAGAAAAAAAATTAAGAAAAGTAAGTAAAGTGGTGAGACCAATCAATATTTTATGTAATAAAGTGAGTTTGTGGAGGAAAGTAGTGGGTGTAGTTATTTTTAAGATAATAAAACTTTACTATTTTGGGCAAGTTTTGGAATGAAAAGAATTGAGAGTGACATCCCAAAAAAAAAAGTGTAAAGAAATAAGAGGGATGAGGGAGTAGTTATATATATAGACAAGTGCTCAAATGAGAACCACTCTTAAAATGAGAACCTAGTCCCCAAAGCAAATCACCAAAATCCAACAGAATCACCAAATCGTTAAAATTAATAAAATAAAATAAAAAATCACGTTAGTGCTTACATCAGCATGATGACGTAACTGCTGACATGGCAGAAATTTTCTCGCCAAAATTTTTTCCTACCAAAATATTTTTCCCCAAAAAAAATCCCGCTAAAAAAGTAAGAAATTTTTTTGAGCACGTTTTTTCCACAAAAAAAATGGTGCTTTGGCAGGTTTTCTCGCCAAAAAATGGTAATCCACAAATCACTTGGATTAGCGTTTTCCCTAAACACAACAATTAACCTTTAGGATTCAACAGTTCCATTTTGGGTTTTAGAAATATTCAGAATGGCGAATAAACCGTATACGGACTTACGGTTTAGGGTTGTTTACAACCCTAGACCCGAAATCCTAACTTATCCTGATTTTTAAAAATTCGGGGCTGGCCCCCGATTTTTTAAAAATCAGGCCGCCGAACTTAGTAAAAAACAAAATTTGAATTTTAAAAATTTCCCGCTAAAAAATGGTGATTTGGCAAAATTTCGCGCCAAAAATTTGGTGACTTGGAAAATTTTCCCGCCAAAAAAAATTTCCCTCACCAAAAAAAAAAAATTGCCCAGTTTTTTTGTGGCCCCCACTACCACGTCATCATGCTGATGTCAGCAGTTAGGGGTGGGAATCAGATAATTAGGATACAAATTCTACTATACCCGGATTTGTATCCGTATCTGGGAAATATAGATGGAAAATAGTCGGATTCGAATCTGTCGGATGAATATCCGGATACAGATACTATCCGGATCCGTTTTTCAAGCAGTCCAAAATATAAGAAAACAAAATGAGACATAAGTTTTGGCATTCAAGCCATTTTTTTAACAAAATAGATCATATCACAAGTCAACAGCAACCAACATTCGTTACATAAGTTTTGGCATTTAAGCCATTTTTTTTAACAAAATAGATATCAAAAGTCCTAAATTCGTCTGCAATAGTTTCATGAATAAATAAAAAAGGCATTTCTTTAGCCTACTGGCCACGGATCAGCAACATTGTAGCACTAGCCACTAGCATACTCTTTAGTTTAGTCCTTCCCAGTTACCAAGTAAATGCAGAATCTGAGAAAAGCATACAAACGAAATGAGTAAAGGGAATAATACAGTGATCATAACATTATAATTGGTGTCCAGGCTTCTGTTACACTAGAGAATATCTTTGCTAAACAAGCAGGTCCATAATCACAGTCCAACGAAAGTATCTTAACTTTCAGAAATTTAAAATTTGATTATAGAATATTAATCTTAATTAACTGGTTACAGGTACTTTTTTATAAACATCTTTTTATGCAATCTTAGCTACTGTTAGCCCTGAAATAAGGCCAATGCCAAGTCCAAATCATATAGTTACCTAGTGTGAAAAGCAGGTTGTTAAAATAGCCTTTGTAGTGTTATATTTCCTGACTGTATCTCTGATAAATGGCCCTAAAAATCATGCTACTATTACACCAACATATGTAAAAATCCCAATTTACCTCATAATCATTCATTTCTCATATGGGACAGAAAAGTTTACACTATAACAGTTAGTACTTAGTACTAACTATTTTGAGATGGACCATATAAATTTACACCATCATAGATAACACTCCTTGAATTCTTAACAATGATCAGTTCCTCTCTTTGACCAACTCAACTTGTGCATCTGTTCTTTTTTCAAAATAATGATATAGAGATGACTATTTGTCATTAACTGAAAATAATGATATAGGTCATATATGTTATTACTTTAGTAAACGTTTCCTTCAGAACATGAATTTCTAATGTGATGAGAATAATTAGTGCTTCACCTTATCTTTCAGTTTTCACGAATCTCTCTTGATAACAAAGCACATATCAATTGCTAAGAACGAGGATAATAACCATATGAAATATCCATAGAGATGCTTAACTATTAATGAAACGAGCTTCAGAGCATCAATGAGACATTTTCCTAATATTGTTCTCTTCTGTGCATGTTCACCTGAAAAGGGAACAAAAGAAGTTAGCGTTTTGAAAGGATAAGACAGTACCATATATTTCATATCAAGTAGATTTAAAAGTTGCATCAAATAAACTATTAAGGTATTAACCATTTGGTAGGAATTTCTAAGAGAATGGAAGATAACTGCCCATCGAAATAGATGTTATTCATGTTACTCACAACTTAATTATGGTCAACAAAAGTGAAGAAACCTTGCTACTATCCATATTACAGGTTACCAGGGTCCAAACTCGACAGCTCTAATCCAATTTAGAAGGCTGAATCTATAAAAATCTTAAGGTGATCAGACACTACAAAAGTAAAAGGGAAACTCTATGTGCTTAAAAATCTACATTGTACACAATAATGAGTGTACAAGATCTTACTAGGGAACTAATGGCAGAAAAGATAATAATGCTCTATGTTAGACAAAAAGAAAGCAGAAAAAAAACAGCTACTGACAAACTGAAATGTGTACCATCTGTCTAGCATTGTATAGAGAAGCCTCAGAAACACAAGAATGATGACAGGTGACAGGAAATAACCTATAATTTTTAGATTTCATTAAAAATCTAAATCCTAGTCATTGTAGCTCGAATCAAACGACACAGATGAATCATTTTCAACATCTTTTTCAAAATGACCTGTAGCAAAATTAAAGAGTAAAAATTCAAATTCATGGACCAGAATTGAGAACTCTAGAATTACAATATTCATAGATTGAAAACACAAACTTTAAAAAACTTATAAGCAATTAATAGCATACCATCTTTAATATCCGGGAGCCAATCTTTGACTCATATTTAAGTTTCAACGGATTCACAATATAGTGAGGAACGAGTATCCGTGATTATTCTCATGCACTTGCTAAAAGAATTCTCAGATACAACCGAAGAAGTTGGTATATCTAGTATATACCGAGCCATCCGTGCAAGTATTGAAAATTTAGGACCGTTAAGTTTCCACCAATTTAGAATGTCAAATTCAACTCCATTATCCATGGGAAACAAGCCTTCTTTTAAGTATTAATCCAACTCACTTTTTCTAGTGTGTTCCCCTAAATTATTACTTACAACAAAATCCTAAAACCACCCAACCATTCTCCTCCAACTGAACTTCCTGCCATTTCCCCGCTGCTCGAACGAGAACTTTCCACAAACTCACTGTTTTTCCCAAATTGATCAGAATATTCATTAAAAATCTGCAATAAAAACTCACGTACCTCCTCTACATAAAAATCAACATGATGATCATAAATACCCTTGTATGCAAATGAGACTATGATCGACCATCTTGTATCTAGGATCAAGAACAACAACAATGGTTAACAACTTATTGCATTCATCCCAATATTTGTCAAATTTAAGTTGCATTTTTTATGCCATCAAATTAATCCAATCATCACTTGATTCAGCCCAAATTTTAATGCTTCTCCGAATTTGAATCACTTCAATAAAGTACAGATTTGCAGTTGGATATTTGACACCCGAATGTTTTTTTGTTATATCTGAAAAGATCTTCAAACTCTCACATACTTTTCTCCCATTTTCCCACTCAATTTCTGAAGGCAAAAATTTATATTCCTTGTTTAACTCTTTTGGACGTTCAGTGGCAGGACGGAGTTCAACAGATGCAACAATCATTTTGTAAGTTGAGTTCCAACGGGTGTCAACATCTAAAGGGATGCGTCGCTTAGTATTCAATTTGGTTTGAGACAAGGCAATAGTGAACTTCTCATCTCTATGCGCTGATGATCCAATATATTTTGCAGTTTTTTGTATCTTCTCAATTAATGGATCTAACATTTCTAACCCACTCTTCACAATCAAATTAAGAATGTGTGGCACACAACGCATGTGAAACATGTCACCATTATGAACAAGTGCTTTTTCCCCCATTTAACCAAGTTTTAATACCCGAAAGCATCCCTGAAGTATTTGAAGCATTATCAACGACAATCAAAGATGGCTTTTTATCAATATTCCACTCCAATATTCTCTCTTTTAAACACTTACCTAGATTAACACCATGATGTGGGTATGGAACTACACGTAAAGAAATAACCCGTTTGTGCAAAACCCAAACATCATCAATATAGTGACAAGTGACACAAAAGTATGATCGATTTTGATATTTGGGTTTCCACCCAACAGTGGTAAGACTAACTCTAGAATTAAAATTTTCAATTTCCTTGTAAATTCGCTCTTTCTCAGCCGTATACACATCAACCAAGTCAGATTTTACTATTTTTCTAGTCCGATGCTTGTAAGAAGGCATTACATAAGAAATCCAAAGACGAAAATAATCATACTCGGCCATTGAAAAAGACACATCATGCTTAGCAATCATTTTAGCGTACAAAGCTCTCTTCGTGGCATGATCAAACTTGTGAACTCCTCATTTAGGTTGGGAATCCTCACTGCTAACTTTCTTTCCTAAAAGCTTTTGAGAAATGGGAACTTTTATTATTCTCATTCGATAACTTTTTGTGTGATTTTTCAGATGAGTTGTTTCTTGATCGCTTGCCCCATTAAAAGTACCATGACAGTACTTACAAATAGCATCAATTTTATACGTACCTTCTTTAATTTCAGTTTTGATACGATCGAAGTGCTCCTAAACAGTAGATGTTAATACCTTCTGTTTTTTGACAACTGGTTGCTTCTTTTGACTAGCGAAATCTTCTTGTGAAAGTATAATACAATCTTGATCATTCTGAGACATATTTGCACCACATTTAGTCGATACCATGCTAATAGAGTTTGATGATGCGGAACCTCTTGAACCATTTCCTTCAGTTTTAAACAACAAACATCATGCTTCTAATATAAACATTGTAATGAATCATTGCAAAGAGTAAACGTAGGATAATAAGCTTGTTCCATTATGCAATGATTAAGCAAGACTGGAATTGCGAAATACAACACAACTGAACAATCGGTCGTGTTAAATCTGAAACCCAATCAAAGTCGTCTTAAATTAATATACAAGAATCTAATAATTATTACAAGAACTAATTGAATAATGAATACTCAATTAGTAGAAGTTTAAATAACATACCTTAAATGAAGTAGTCGAAATTAGGAAGAAGACATTAGGGTTAGGTATATCTAGATTGAATTTGAGAGCCGAGAGACGGCGACGCTGCGAGAGGCGGGACTGATTACTGAGGGGGCGGCGATTAGGTTTTGCTATTTAGGAATAACCGAATAAGGACTTGAGAGTTGAGACTTTAGGTCGACTACTGTAAGTCTGTAATGTAAGTTTGTAACATATTCTTTCTTTTTTTGTTCAAAATTAATATTTTTTTAATGTTAAAGTCTTTTTAAGTCTTAACCTTAATTAAAATTAGTTTATATTGTAAGTGAAAATATATTACTCCCTCTGTCCTTTGGATTTCTTATCATTTCAAAATAGGATGTCTAGCACGCATTTTAAGGTGGATTTTATGGATAGTTCCATAACTTATTTTTGAAATTTTCTTTTTTTTTTGTATAAAAATATAACAATCCTATTTTTATACAAAAAAAGAAAAGTTTAAAAATAAGTTATGGAACTATCCTTAAAATTCACTTTAAAATGCGTGCCAGAAAGTGACAAAAAAAGTGTAAAGAAATAGATAGGACGGGGGGAGTATAAAATTTATATTAATAACATATTATTAAATTTTAAGAGAATTATATATATATATATATATATATATATATATATATATATTTCGGATTTAGATATTTTCGGATACGAATATTCCTATATCCATATTTGTATCCGTATTTGTCAGATGTAGATACGGATAATATCCGCTTTTTCTCGGATACGAATGCAGATACTTCGAACGGATATCGGATTTTCCAAATTTTTTTCCCAGCCCTATCAGCAGTGATGTCACTGCTGACATCAGCAGTGATGTCACTGCGATGTCACTGCTGGTAGTGGAAAATAATATTTTTTTTATGATTTGGTGATTCTGCTGGATTTTGGTGATTTGCTTTATGGACTAAGTTCTCATTCTAAGAGGTTCTCACTAGAGTAGCTCCCTGTATATATAATCACGTACCCTGTTTTGTAAACTAAAATACAAAATTTAAAAAATAATGTGAATAACCATTATATATTGCTCAAAATTTAAAATAGTAGTGCTAAAACACATCATCTTTTCTTTATATGTATTAATAATTAATCAATTTTCTTTTTCATGTAAGACATGTTACCTTTAACAACGAATGAATGTCCAAAATACCCATTTTTTTACTACCCACTGTACAAAATACCCATTTTCAAAAACACTGCCCAAAATACCCACGGGATAAGCCGTTTGGAGCAGCGCATCCGTGGGAACTGTAGCTGCCAGAACTCTCCCTTCTCCAATCTTCTCTCATGGTCGGCGATTTTGGGCGATTTGGTCGCCTCTCTCGATCTCTCTCACCACAGCACGCCCAACCCACCACACCACGTCTACGTGATCGTAGCCTCGCCCTCATCCCCTTCCCATGTCCATTTCTGTGCTACGGCCCCGCAGGGGCTGCAACGAAGCTCGTCGGAGTTTTCGAACTCGCCGGAATCGATTTTTGGGTGTTTAAAATCCGGCATAACAAATGGTAAAATAGTGGTATAGGGTTGTAGACGATTGAAAGATGAATCGAATGGTGTGTACAACGTAACGGGAAAGTTAAGCCTCAAAGAGAACTGAGAGATCGATTTTTTTCACCGGAATCGCCATTGTTCTGAGATGGAAGATGACGATAGACACGCATGTGGGAGCAACGTATCTTGAGATACGCTATTCGTACAAGCGTAACATAGACTATACATGGCTTGGCTATGGGCGTATGTGCTAGTGGCGTAACACCACATACGTCTATACCAGTGACGTATGTGATGGATATTTTTGGGCGGTCCTCCGCCGAATTGGGTATTTTAGCCATTAGGGCTGTAATTCGAGTCGGGTAGCTCGCGAGCCTACCCGGCTCGAACTCGTTTAACTGAACCCGGCTCGACTTTAGCTCGTAAACGAGTCGAGCTCGGTAGCGATTTCAGGCTCGTTTATATTAACTAGCCGGTCCGGGTATGTGCCAAACTCGAATGAAACCCGGCTCGAAAACTCGAACTCGACCCAGCTCGAAAACTCGAACTCGACCCAGCTCGAAAACTCGAACTCGACCCGGCTCGAAAACTCGAACTCGACCCGGCTCGAAAACTCGAACTCGGCCCGGCTCGAGCTCGTTTAAAAAATTTTCTAGTGTTTTTAAAAATATTGGAGGGATTTGAACCCACAACCATGGGTTCATACCTTGGGGTTTCTAATGCCACTTTCCAACCACTTGGGTTTCACAACTGTTGTGTTAATATATGACAATCTAAATAATATACAAAACAATGCAAAACAATATTCGAAATATTATTGATAAATAATATTAATAAATAATAGTACTACCACGTTATTTCTATTATTGAAATATTATTGAAATAATAGTTAACAATATTTTAATAGTACAACTTTTTTTGAGGGCATATTATTTTAACAGTACTACAACATTGTTTCTATTATTGTAATATTTTAATAGTATAATTATTGTTTCTATTTTTTAAAAATATTTTTCGATGATCCAACCGTATATATGTCAATATATATCTAATTAAATGATATTCCCAAATTTTCAAAAAATAAAGAATTAATTTGGTCGGAGATCTTAATATAACACAAATATATTGTCTAGTACTCGTAACTAGTGCTTCGTCCCATATTATTGTTTCTATTTTTTTAAAAATATTTCTCGACGATCCAACCGTACCGATGTCAAGATATATCTAATTAAATGATATTCCCAAATTTTCAAAAAATAAAAAATTAATTTGGTTGGAGATCTTAATAGAACATTAATATATTGTCTAGTACTCGTAACTAGTGATTCGTCCCAGATTATTGTTTCTATTTTTTAAAAAATATTTCTCGGCGATCCAACCGTATGGATGTCAAGATATATCTAATTAAATGATATTCCCAAATTTTCAAAAAATAAAAAATTAATTTGGTTGGAGATTTTAATAGAACACTAATATATTTTCTAGTACTCGTAACTAGTGCTTCGTCCCAGATTATTGTTTCTATTTTTTAAAAAATATTTCTCGACGATACAACCGTACGGATGTCAAGATATATCTAATTAAACGATATTCCCAAATTTTCAAAAAATAAAAAATTAATTTGATTGGAGAACTTAATAGAACACTAATATATTGTCTAGTACTCGTAACTAGTGCTTCGTCCCAGATTATTGTTTCGATTTTTTTAAAAATATTTCTCGACGATACAACCGTACGGATGTCAAGATATATCTAATTAAACGATATTCCCAAATTTTCAAAAAATAAAAAATTAATTTGATTGGAGAACTTAATAGAACACTAATATATTGTCTAGTACTCGCAACTAGTGCTTCGTCCCAGATTATTGTTTCGATTTTTTTAAAAATATTTCTCGATGATCCAACCATACGGATGTCAAGATATATATAATTAAATGATATTCCCAAATTTTAAAAAATAAAAAATTAATTTGTTTAAAGATCTTTGTAGATCACTACTATTCTAGTTATATTTGGTTAAATAAATGAAAATTAGATATTTTTTATTATATTTAATTTTTTAAATAATTTGAAAATTAAATAATTTCTAACATCTTGTTTGTTTACTTTTTTTATTATGTGTAAAGATGTTTATATAATTAATAAGTAATTTTCAAAATTTTCTTTTTTAACAAACAAAATAATTAATTTTCAAAATATAAAAAAATGTAAATTCAATGACTAAACGAGCTACCCGACTCGGCTCGTTATGCTCGCGACCCGACTCGTATAATAAACGAGTTGGGTTCGGCGGGAATTTTCGGCTCGTTTAATAAACGAGCCCGACTCGATTCGTTTAAAAAAACCCGACTCGATTTAAAGCTCGGCTCGAACTCGTCCGGCTCGACTCGAATTACAGCCCTATTAGCCATCAAATAATAAAAAAATGGGTATTTAGGACACTCACCCATTAATAACTAATCAATTTCCTATTTATATTTAATTACTAATAATTAATCGAGTACTTTTTTTAAAAAAATTTAAAATGCATCATTTTTTCAATATTTTCCAACTAAAATCTCTCATTTTTAGAAATATCATGGGAAATATATATGTAATTATTATCAAATCATATAACTTAAAAATTAAAATCTATAAAATTAATGTCTTAAAATTTTTAACTTAATTAAAAAAATTCATATATTTTAAGCTAATAAATTTAATGCATCAAATCAAATAGATACAATTCCTGATCGAGGATTTATCTCTTATCATTTCCATTTTTGAATTCAATTCGAGGTCATGTCAGACTTTTTTTGAGAACATATAATTATTTTGTATATAATTTAGAGAAAAAGGTTCCTGAGATTGAGCTCAGGGAACTTTTCCTGAAATACCTACAAAATATACTTTAATTTTGCTTGGGCCCGGAGGGCTAATTAAAAATTTCTGATTTTATAAAAATGCCCGCCCCATATTTTATACTCCGTAAGAATTTAGGCAAAGGATCCTGAGGTAATCTCGTACTCTATAATGGCTCCCGGTCCCTGGCAAACGTATGCCAGGGACCTCTTATTCAACATACTGTTTCTGGACCGTTGGATGGTTGATCCAACGACTGTGATTTAAAAAGAAACAATACCGTACCGCATAAACTTTATGCGGTACGGAGTAATTACCAAAATATTCCCCTGTTTTCACATAAAAAATCTACTGTTCACCGTACCGCAGAAAGTTTCTGCGGTACGTGAACAGTAGGGACATTTTGGTAATTAATCCGTACCGCATAAAGTTTATGCGGTACGGTGCGAATTTTTTTTTTAAATCTGATCCAACGGCTCTGAAATAGTATGCCAAATAAGGGGTCTGTGGCAACCGTTTGCCACAGACCGGACCCCTCTATAATTTATGTAAGGGTCCTGGTCCCTGACAAATGATTGTCAGGGACCGGTTATTTAACAATCGGTTCCACAGCCGTTGGATCGTTGATCCAACGGCTGAGATTAAAAAAAAAAAATTTTACTGTCCGCTATAATTTTCCGCGGATAGGCAGATTGCCTATCCGCGGAAAATTTCCGCGGACAGGCAATTTGCCTATCCGCGGAAAATTATAGCGGACAGTAAAAAAATTTTGTAATCCAGGGGGGCCGTTGGATCAACGATCCAACGGTTTAGGAACCGATTGTTAAATAACCGGTCCCTCACAAATGATTGTCAGGGACCAAAACCCTTTATGTAATATGTAAAGATTAAAATTAATAAAGAAAAGCATCATTAAGTGACAAATGACAATTGACGTTGTGCATTGTGGTATGCCATTCACATTCTAGACACTTCCATTGACCATTGAGCTTCAATGCCCGTGAATTCATGACCTTGAATCCTCAATTATTGTTTATGTGTATCTATACATTTGGGTGGTAGATATATCATTCAGATATGGTTCAACTTTCTTTGTTTGCCTTTCACTCTCAACAGAGCATGCCCCAACTTCCTCAGCGGCTGGTAATATACCTATGAATCTTGTTATGTTTTCTTTTATGATATATGAAATTTTCTTCCATTGTTGATTTGATTATGTACTGAATTGATAAAGTTTGTAACTTTTTGAGTTCTTGATAGAATTTTGTCAATTCTTGATTGATTTTGTACTGGGAGTTGAAAAAAGTTTGCAACTTTTGAGTTCTTGGTGTAGTTATGGTTCATTTTTACTGTAAATGAGCTCAATTTTCTTGATTAAGTGGACTTGTTTATTGATTAGATTATGCTGATCAAGATTCTTAATTTATTGTGATTTTTAGTGCCTTGCCTGCCTTTAGAAATGAAGTATGTAAAAAAAAAACACTTCTTTTCGGGATTATAGGTAATGTTGAGAGTGGTGGTGCTTACATTTATATTTCAATACTTTAAGAAAACTTTGTTACTGTTTTTTGTGTCCTTCAAGCTGAAGGATTTTGCGGAAACAACTCCTCTACTCCTCTCAACTATTAGAAGTAGAAGTAAAAGTTTGCGTGCACTACCAGTCCATTCTTAGTGAGCAAGATACATAGAGGGTGCTTGGTTTGTTTAAATACTTTTTACGAAGATTAAACATTTTGTTGTAACATTTCAATCCAAACAATGAGGTCTAGTTCTTGGGGGGTTTTTTTTTTGGTACGTTGTATATTTTTCAATTTATTAGAGTTTGTAAGTACACATGGGAAGGGTAAGAATTTGAACCAATGACTTGTCACGAGAGAGGGAATAGCCATTGCCACTAGGATATCCATAAATCATTTTTTTGTTAGGCTTTTGCTATTAAATGGTGAGGATCCTGGTATGCTTTTTAGAAGCTAGTATTAAATTTATTAATTGTCCCTTCATATTACTTAATGCACTTTAGCTCACGTGGTTTCCCTTTTTATTATACATTGATATATGCCTATCCAAGCTTCTACATTTGATTCTGATATAGTCATTGTATACTAATGTCAAAAGAATCTATTGTTTACTACTAATTAATGTAAATTATTGCAGGACTGCGAGCCTTTTTTACTTGGACCTGGATCAAGTCAACATGTGAGAAAACCAGCCTTGCTTGCTATGCCACCCCAGGACATGCGCCAAATTCAGCCATGGAGACAACCTACAAGTGGGTCTTGGAAGAGTAATCAATATGACCCAAGTATTTGGAGACATGTTTTAAGTAATGTACAAGGTGTGCTTCACTGTAGAAATTAGCTTTCATGTATTAGTGTTGCAATTACTGCTCAAGGATAAAGATCACACCGTCTATTTCAAAATCCGAGACACATCCGAAACAACTCTTCATGAGAACTTTCAAATAGATCACTAACTTTGGTTAGAAAGATAAATGTAATATTATGCTAGTACTCGTATTCATGGAAAAGGAATGATATTTTAGACATTATATGAACAAACAGAAAGAATATTGTATTACAAAAAAACAAATATATAATTAGAGTGAGCAAGTTACAGAAGTATTGAAATTTGGTCCCATAGAATAGATGGAGTTCTATTGCTTTAAGTTTTGCAATCTAGGTAAATGTAGCTCTGGTGCCAAATTAACTTTAAATGCCATATAATTTTTTTGTTGCAGACGCTCGCCTAGACTCTTTTCATTTTAGCACTGGAATTGCTAGACAGTGCACAAGACAAAGAGAAATCTTAGAGTTTCTTAGACATGTATCAAGTGAAGTGGAAAGAGGTGGACTAAATACGTCCCTACTTACCTACTTGATGGGTCTTGAAGTAACAGCAGATGAAATGTTACGGCAGCAACTCGCACCTAAATATGGATTCTATTTCCAGGATGCTAATTGTCAGCCAACTCTACTTTTTACAAGCAGCGAGGTTTATTCAGTGAAGCCTTTAATGGATGTTGTTGGGGATTTGGATTACAATTCGGACCTTATGCTCTACTTTGATGGTCAAGTTGCTGGTGGTCGTCAGAATGAGACAATGGACATACATTCCATTATTGCGGAGCTTAATCTGTCAAATAACTCAATGAAATGGAGAAACCGGTCGATGTTGGTTCCACAGTTTGATTGGTACTTCGTGAACTATTACTTCTTTAATTTCTAGAATTCTACTTTGAAAGAAACATATGCAATAATGTTCTCAGAGTTGCTTCTCGAATAAGGGAGTGTAACTCCTCATTATGAGGGTCACTAATTTCAAGGCATTCTCTTTTATTTCCCACCGTGCTGCATTTTTATTATGGGAAAATAATCACTCCTGTCACATGCATATCGTGTATTGAATTTAGAAAATGCAGAGAGTTTACAATGAGGGAGAGAGGATGAAAAGTAAATGTCACAATGAGGGAATTTTTCTCTTCATTGCAAGATCTTTTTATTATTGTAGAAGATATTGATGTTATAGAATCAGACTGTGTCAAAGAAAGATCTCAGTGTAATTTTTATTGCTTAAAAACCTTTAACCATCCCACCAACAGGAGTGTACAGAGTGTTTATTTTTTTAGAAGAGCACAGAAGAATCAGGGCTGCGAAAAACCAAGATAATCTACCACATCTCTGGAATGAGCCAAGCTGGAGCTCTTAGCCGTATTCTAATAAGCCTAGCTGTAGCTTTATATTATTTACGGGCAGAAAATCTAGTTCAGACTTTGCTGGAAAATGAACTCCAATTAACCTTCAACCGACTGAGCCTAGTATTGAGCTAAACAAGAAATGGTTCATTCCCAGTCATGATCAAATCATGAAACTCAAATAGTTAGTGAAGAAGGTTGAATTGATCTGATGCATGGATTCAGTTGTAGGTCGTTTTAAAATGGTGATGAGGCCAAATGAAACCAAGTGGTTTCTGCTTCATGTTTAGCGTTTGGTAGCTTGAGACTTAACTATATTCACTGCTTTTTAGCAGTATACATTAGGTGTTGTGTTTCGCATCACATGTTTTACACCAAAAAAAGCATACTAAATTGTGTGTTGCATCAGGAGTTGTATTTTCCTTTTGAACAACCATAAAGGAACTGGAACATTAAATTTGATGTTTGATTCTTGTTTGCATCAGTCCCTTATAAATTATAATGTGCAATACCCATGCAGGTCAAAAAGCAGTGAAGAAATCCATGGATCTCTGAATGTTGAAACCACAAATGTTGTTCCTGTGAAAAGGTAATCCATTGAAGCTTATCATATCGGTAATTTGTAAATATGTATCTGTTTGAGATCTTGATTAGTTGTCTATGTTATATAATTCTTTTACTGTTTATTTAAATAATTAATGTAATTTAAGAAAATGGAGTATTAAGTTCTGAACTCGAAGACAATTGTTTTCTGAACTTTGAAAATCTGCAGTATTATTTTATGTCAGCAGAAATGAGGAGAAGGTTATATTGCTTTGTACACACTAATTCTGGTGATATGTACATGTAGTGTTACAGACAGACTTACTTTGATGTTCTCTTAAGTCCGTGCTATGCAGTTTTTCGAATCCTACAAATGTATTTTAAAAAAGGCGTTCCTTAATTTTTGCTATAATATTTTGCCGAGGATAGTAATACCTTCTCTTACATCTACCCTTGCTTGCAGTCCCAGGAAAACCAGGCTCCGGTCATTGCCGAAGAAGAAGGGCAATCAGAAAGCAGGCCAAAAGAAGGAGCTTCACAGAAAGAGCTATTTTCATTCATTTGAGACACTTTTGTCTATAATATTTGACAACAGACGGCATGCAAAAACAGCTATACTTGAGCTGAAGAGATCGAGTCCCGAGTTGACTCCACTCCTGACCCAGTTCTCTGCCACCATAGCCGGGACAGGCATTGCTCTTATCTTCTCAGTTTTGTATAAAGTAGCTAGTGGTAGGGTCCCTTTTTGTACATCAAGACTACTAAATACAGGTTTGGGGCTCGGCCTTGTGTGGCTTTCTTGGGCAGTGAATAGAGTGAGGGACACAATAAGTTATATCAGCAGAAACTCAAGGAAGTTGGCAGAAGAAGATATGTTAAAGAATCTGGATACAAGTGTAAAACAAGTTTACTACAGAGCTGGTACATTAATGGTTCTCGTTGTAGTAAGACTTGCATGATACAAGGATTTGTCGAGATGACCGGACTTTCAAAGATGTGCATATTAGGGGGAGATGATTACATCCTGAGGTGACATGAGGAGTTGGTTGAGATGGATTGGTAAAGGATATCAGTCAAGCTAAATGTGGCATGATCACTCACCATAGATGTCTTGCAGGATACAGTTTGTAATTTAGTTCGCGATAATCTTTTTTTATTTTTTTATTTTTTATTTATTTTTATTTTTTTTTATGATTTCAGACCATCAGTATGGAGGGCTATATCTGGAAATGTTCCAAAGTATGTAAAGCTGCCTGATATATAATTTCTATGTTTATTTAATAGAGAGAATATGTAATTGGTACTTCATTAATCCAAATATAAAAGAAAATATAAAAAAAATTAATTGATGCATTTTTATTCAAATAAAAGAATATTAAAAGGGAGAAAAAGAAAAAAAGAAAAAAATTTGAAAGAGAATAAGTAGATTGTATTGATAAAAAAATAAAGAAAGAATAAGGTAGAGAAGATCATGCCATCCAAAACCAACTAATGTTTAATTTTGTTATATAGTATGTCCCCTTTTGTTATATGGTATGTCCCCTAGTTTTTTAAGAAAAATATAGTATGTCTAATAAGAAAATGACCAATATAACACAAATATACATTCCTGTCCAAAATAACGATTTGCGTGAACAGCTTCCAAAATAATCACGGAACCACGTATTGGAGGTACAGAATACGCATTCTCTACATGCGCATATGGGGTAACGCATCTCCCAAATGCGCAATGACATTATATGACGTCATGATCTCCGTTTCACCTTCGGCATGCTCTGAAGCTCTAAAATCGCCACAAAATCGCCTTGTTTCGTTCTCCATATTCGACCACCTCTACAGCTTTTGAGGGCATCAAAATGATGTCCAGGCTTGGCTCTACAATTATCCATAGTCGTTTGTTGATTTCCGGCCCCGAGGGGCGTGAACGAGCAAGTCGGAAATCAAATCGGAAAAATGGAGCTCGATTTGGGTCTTTTTTTTTTCTTTTTTGAATAAAGAGATAATTCAATATTAAAAAGCCATACGGCATCTACATAAACAGTCGAGTCGAACAAACAAAATACAGAAACAATCACTGATTTTAAGCCATCCGGCATCATGTGATTTGTTGAAAATGGTATTTACACAAATTTCGCCACTTCCACCTCCGCTTCCTTCATAACCAGTTTGAGCTATCGACCGAGAATGCAAATCCCTAAAAACTTTCATTACTAAATCAATCACCTTACTCACACACAATCGATGAGAAAACAAAACTCACACACACGGTGAGAAAATCACAAGACTCACACAAACGGTGAGAAATCCAAAAAACCAAACTTACAATTGCAAACTTAAATACTAGCTAAAATCAAGACAATTCTTAGATCTGGGGAACAAAACCGCAAGAACAAGATAACTCGGACCACTTTCGAGAACAAAATCACTGGGAAGAACGAGAAATTCGAAGCTCCGTGGAATTGAGATCTAAGAAATTGAAAACCAAATCGGAAAAGGCTTTGAAGCCTTAGATCCGAAGATACAAACTAAAATCGGTACTTCAAAACAAAGTTTATTGAAAGAAAGGAAGAAAATACAAAGAAAATGAAAGGTTTTGGGGCTCTCCACCGGTGGAGATCCGGTGAAAGCCCCGGCGGCTACTAGCGAGAAAGAGAGGAAGATGAGGGGCGGTAGAGAGAAAAAGAGAGTATCCAAGAGAGAACTTTTTTAATCCGGCGAAACAAATCAATATTGATTGGTACAGGCATGTAGGGAGTGAGAAGACGATTGTTTTGGTATATAGAACGTAGTTTTCGAATCGTGTAGGAAGAGAACGAATTGATCGAAGTTTCATCGAAAAAACGACGATGGCGGGAGCTGGAAGACGATGAACATTGACTGTACATACGCATGTTGAACATGCGTATCGTGCGTAACGCATGCTCAACATGCGTAACCCAGGCACTGCTCACGAGTATAAAATTGATTTTAACAAAGACCACACATTGTGCATATGCGTGGTCGACCTCACACCCCGCAAATGCATAGTTCCCTGGTTATTTTGTGTATAAAATTGATTTTAACAAAGATCACGCATTATGCATATGCGTGGTCGACCTTACACCCCGCAAATGCGCAGTTCCCTGGTTATTTTAGGCAACTTTTTCGGCTTTCGTTATTTTGGACATTCTGTTTTAATTTTTGGTTATTTAGGGCTTTCACCCAATCCATTTATTTTTGAATTTAAAAAATTATAAAAAATAATTTTTTTTTTATTAAATATAATAAAATAATTCAATTTTATTTTTATTCGACATCATTGTTAAGTTATAATTCAATTTTTAAATTTAAGAATTATAATTTAAATAGTAAAGAAATACTTGTAATATCAATTTTTTTTGTATCAATGTGTTTTTTTCAATTAATCATACTACTTCTTTTCCTTTTTATTTTATTTTTAGAGTGAAATATCAAAAAACATATAACTTTTTTAATTTCCAATTACTTATTTTTCTTCCTAAAAAAAAACCTCAAAAGTGTAAATAGTACGTTGGATTCCAATATTATGTTAATTGCATTGATGACTTTGATTAATTAATTATGTAATTAAAATAAGGTGAGTGTCATAAATACCCACTTTTTATTCTTTCTTAACCAAAAGGCTCACCGCGCGCAAACATCGTCCAAAATACCTATCACATACGTCACATGGGAGTGTTGTCCACCACTCACGCTACACACATGAGCGTAACACAGATCACGGCGCACCCATGGGTGCAGTGGGACACGTCTCACGCAAATTCGCAAGCCAACGTGAGCTCTGGCAACCATGGAGGCGATTCCGGCAACTTTCGACCAAAATAAGCAAAAGCTACATGATTTCGTTGTTTTTCGTGTATGTTATATACACCATTTGAATCATCTTTCGACGATCTACATATTCATACCAGTTTCATACCATTTGTTTCGTCGAATTGTAAACCCCCAAATCGAAAATGGTAAAAAAGAAGCTTTTTCGGCAAAATTCATACAAGCCTTGCGGGGTCAAATTCCTCAAAGCCAGTTGGGCAAAACAAAGAATAAGATGTGTTGATTGTTTTGGTATAGTCAAAAGGGGTGGAGGTGATCGGACGGGGACGGAAAAGGCGGATAGAGAAGAGAGAAATGAGAGAGATACGGGAGAGAGATGGTGAACAGTGGAGAGGGGTTGCGCCGTTCTCAACAGCGTGATCGGTGAGTATTTTAGACGATGTTTTAAAAAAGGGGTATTTTAGATAAAAAAAATTGAATATTTTGGTCAAATTTTTAGTAAAATAAGAGTCTTGGATTTAATTAAACTCAAAAAAGAAGGTTCGGACTAAGCGTGTAGTACAATATTGGTGTGCAGCCTGCAAAAGTGTCCAGTTGAGTCAAATTTAAGCAATCTTAAGTCAGGGTTTATATACAGTCCGTAAATCTCTCCAGATCTCTCTCTGGCACTATGTCAGCAGTATCATTCTGGGAAGCATCAGCATCGGATAATATAAAATTCGAAAGAGAGAGACATGTATATTACATGGAGATGATGTATCATCTACTGCCTTCTCATTATTCAGGCCAGGAGATTAATCGTCTCACTCTCGCTTACTTCGTCGTCTCCGGTCTCGATCTTCTTAATGCTCTCGATCGCGTATGACTCTCTCTCTCTCTCTCTCAGTCAGTCTCTCTCTCTCTCTCTCTCAGTCAGTCTCTCTCTCTCTCTCTCTCTCTCTCCCCCTCCCTCGCTATCTATCTATCCATCCATCTATCTATCTATCTCTCTGTATACACATTTGTTGAATTGATGTTATTGCAATGTGGATACAGTAATGTTCAATAAATTAATGTATATGCATTTGTAGGTATTTATAACTTGTCTTAGATGCTTGTTTTATAGTCTAGTGTTGTAGTTATATGTATTAGAGTGAGAGTATTGGTCCCGGTCGTGTAGGCCTCCCTTTCCCTTTGGACACCTTTGTTCAAATTTCAATTGATGATGTTACAATCTCCATGAATTAATGTTCGAAAGATTAATAAATATGCATTGGTTTGTTTGTATAGCAGTTCGGATGGTTAATGGGATTGGGAATGGGGGTAAATATAATTGTAAATGATATGAAATCTTCAGGGCATGGAGAGAATAATTTACCGACTTAGAAAGAGTGAGTTTCCCATTACATACAACCAAATTGCTAATCCAGGCACTGACACATGGGACTGAGGTTCATATTCTTGTTGACCGGACTCATTAACCATGAATAGAGATACAAAAGCATCCTAAAAATAGAGATACAAAAGATGATGGTTTCCAAAAAAAAAGAAGAGAAACTGCAAATATGCCTGCAAAGGCGAAAATTAGTATGCATATATACAATTGGCATAAATGCTAATTTAAGTGTGCAACATGGTGTATTGCTGTGCTAGTCGAGCTGGTGCAGAAGTATGTTGCAAGGATTTCAATCATGTTAGTTTTTGCTTCTTTTTTTTTTTTTTTTTTCAGATTGATAAAGAAGGGGTCATCAGTTGGGTTTTATCCTTGCAAGCCCATCCAAGAAATGAAGCTGATCTGGATAGTGGTGTGCTCTCCTACTGTTATCAATTTTATGTCCATTGTCAATGTTTAAAATTGTTTATGGCAATCTAAGTTCTCATGTTTGCTACTGCAGGTCAGTTCTTTGGGTTTCATGGTTCAAGAAGCTCTCAGTTTGAAATGAATAATGATGGGGTATGCTAAGATTATGCATTCAGTTTCCTGTTTGATCTCACACTTCTTATGATTAAGTAATTATGTGATGGAACTTCTACGAAGTATGATTATTGCTTGTTCCATCAGTTGACCTTTATTTAGACATTTATCTGTATGCTTGTAGGCCTTGATCCCCAATGGTAGTCACTTGGCAAGTACATACTGTGCTCTAGCCATTTTGAGGACTGTTGGCTATAATCTGACATCCATGGACTCAAGATCAATCTTGAAATCAATCAAGAATCTTCAGCAACCCAATGGAAGGTGATTTTGTGCTGTGATTTCAGAATATTGTATACCTAAATATATAATGATTTCTAACATCCAATTTAAGACCACCCAATAAAACTCAATTTAAGCTCTAACGGGAGAGAGATGATTGTATGTCCTAAAATTTTGTAAATAATTCCGTGCGGACTATACTCTGGTATTTTGGAACATCACTAGTAATCTAGTATATGCCCTTGTACAAATTGACAAACTAGGAGTCCATTACTTCTGACCTACATTTGACATCTAATTTATCATTGGGGTCTTGGTTCCCCATTTAATTTATTGTTACTTCGAGAAAGACTATATGGTTCTAAAGGTAGGCGTTTTGTTTGTCTATACTTTTTACTTTTGAATTAATGCACCCCGTCACACACACACACACAGCTTGTTTCCTGGTTCATTTAACCCATATAGATATTCTCCACATTCTAGCATTCCCTTATAATGTTGTAAATATTATCACTTCATTGGACATGTCCTCTTTATGACATGAATCTCACACCCATACTATGGGACCTATAAATTACATGTGAAAACTTTGTGGATAACATGTATGAAAGTTGATATAGATTAGTTACTGCATATAGAATTTTTTTCTCAGCCATCCTTCAGTTGCAAGTAACAATATGGCTACCAAGTCTAAGTTCTATGAGAGTAGTTTTCTCTCTGATCTATAGTTATATATAATCCTTTGCAGTTTTATGCCCACCCATATTGGCGCTGAGACAGATCTTCGTTTTGTTTATTGTGCGGGTAAGAAAATGATGATGCATGTTTTTTTTAATTGAATTTGCTCACACATGAATATTACATTATTACTATATATATATATATATATATATATTTTATTTTGTTGAAAGAAAACTCGTTGTACTTCATTTTTTCAGCGGCCATCTGTTTTATGCTGGAAAATTGGAGTGGCATGGATAGGGAGAAAGCCAAAGAATACATATTAAGTTGTCAGGTAATCTAATTGATTATAAATAGTCTTTGCTTTTGTCTCTGGCTCTCTACCAACAGTATGTAACAATGTACTTAGTTATATGCCAGCTGTGTTTTTTTTTAATAAAAGCTGTATATCTTCTCACAGTGACTCCTGTGCTTGCAGTCCTATGATGGTGGATTTGGGCTGGTTCCTAGTTCGGAGTCCCATGGTGAGTGGATTCTTGTATTGCTGTTATATATTAATACTTCTAATATTGAATGAATCCAGTTGGTGGTTTAACCTGTGTAGTTGGTTAACTAGATTATAAGCTATGTTTGATAGTGATATGTAACTTTTCTGTGCTGGATATTATTATGATGAGCTATTGCTCATTTGTGAGTCACTTCTTGGTACTTATCAAGGAGTTCTCGAGCCTTGACCTCAAATTGGTGACGTGGGTTACTGTTAAAGCTTTCACTGTACTCAATTTTCCGTTGCACTTGAAAGATGAATACTGAAAGTGTATAATAGAAATTGGAATATGCTCAGGTGGTTCGGTGTAAAACCTAAGTTTGACAAAGTTTGTTATTAATGTGCCAAAATTGAAGGAAGATAGAAATAATAAAATCATCATTCATCAAATTACAACTTCAGTAGTGACAGCTTAGTTGCAGTACCGGTAATTTTGGGTTTCAGCTTCCATTAGGATCTAGGACATGTAAGCTGTTTATGGGCAACTTTTGCAGAATAACTGTGCTGTTCCTTTAATATCTTTTAAAGTTGGTGATTATCATGTATGGGCACATTGTATGTGCAGAACTTAACTAGTTGCGACAGATTAGAACTTGATTGTAATTCAGATGTCTAAAGATGTTTCACATTAACACATTGTATAGGCAAACACATGCAGGAAATATATCTTGCAATAAAGGATAGTATATGTAATTTGTTTACAGGAATGCTTTGTAATACTTACTGATGTACGGTGTACAGGTGGTGCAACTTACTGTGCTCTAGCTTCCCTCCTTCTGATGGGTTTTATTGAACACGATCTGATATCCAAAGGTGCATCATCCTCTTGCATTATTGATGTGCCACTACTTCTGGATTGGAGCTTACAGGTTTAATTATATTTATCAAGGGAAAGATGTTACTATAAGTCCAAGCTAGTAATATTTGCCTCATAAGTTCTTATTTTAGGGTGTTGGTCACATTCGTAGTCTCATATTACACTACACTTTCTCCGTGTTTGTATTTCACTCACCCTTATGCTCTCAATTGCAGAGACAGGCATGTGATGGTGGGTTTCAGGGCAGGGCTAACAAGGATAGTGACACATGTTATGCTTTCTGGTAAGCAATGCACCTCACGAAATTTTAGTTGCTTGTTTGCAAGTCCTAACTCATACTCGTGGCATGCATGATGCATCTTCAGGGTTGGAGGAGTTCTGAAAATCTTAGGGGCCCATAAGCTCATTAATCAGAAAGCATCACACGACTTTTTGTTAACTTGCCAGTCAGAGGTGCCTCTCTCTCTCTCTCTCTCTCTCTCTCTCTCTCTCTCTCTCTCTCTCTCTCTCTCTCTCTCTCTCTCTCTCCCTCCCTCTCTCCCTCCCTCCCTCCTATATATATGTTTGCAGAATAGATAGTACTATGTCTATGATCTTCTAAGTTTGATATGAAAATTTAGTTCCAATTCCCTAGAGGCCCCTGTTCCAACGCCTAAGAGGTCTCTCTCTCTCTCTCTCTCTCCTATATATATGTTTGCAGAATAGATAATTTAGTTCCAATTCCCTAGAGGCCCCTGTTCCAACGCCTAAGAGACAGGGGGACGTATGTTGCTGATACCTGGGGGACTGTCCCCCCACCAAATTCTTTTGCCAGTATATATAATTAAAAACATTAGTTTATTGACCCCATTAAAAAAATAAATGCCCCCACTCAGAAAAAAATAAAACTCTTCTAGAAAAGGATAATTCTTGCTCAAAAGTATTAGCAAGCAACAAAAGTTAAACAACTTTTTTTAAAAGATAAAGTTGCAAATATATGTTATGATAATAAAACTATAACTGAAATCTTAATTAATAATAAATAAATTAGTAAGTAAAATAGTTTACTTTTGTATACCGGTTATAGATTGTTAAGACCCATGTTACAACTTATTAGCACAATAAGTAGTAATCAGGGACGGAGCTACAGTGGGGGCAAGTGGGGGCCCGTGCACCCACGACAGCTCTATAACCTATTAGAAAAATATGAAAAATGTTAATTTTTTGGTTTGAGCCCCCACAGATTATTACCAGAAATGATTTTATTATCTACAACAGATCACAAGTTCTATTACTCACATATCTCAAACGTTTTTTTTTACTACATACTACATAAATAAGTAACATTTCACTTTTTTAGATTATTTTCTTCAATCTAATTTTTTAAATATCACAACTATGTTATGTATTTTATCACAAAAAATTTGTGCCCCCACTTTAATTTGTGAATCACTGGTAGTAATTGTTATTCCTTATATATATTAGTGAGAAGCTAAGGAGATGCTTTGACTTCATCTAAAATTAGTAGGTTTTAATAAATCTAATAGTATTTTATATATGTTAAGTATCATTTTTTTTTTTTGGATAGTTGAACACACACACATACTCCATGAGTCGAACTCCTGACCTCTCTTAGAGAAACCAAGACCTCGATCACTGCACCAACCCTTTGTTGGCTTGTTAAATATCAAAATTGAAATTTATTCTTGTCAATAATACACTTCCAAGTTCCAACGCCCCTGGAGAATTCTCTTGTTGCACATGCAACATGGTAGACTAAGATTGTGTGAAGTTAATTTTACCCTGGTTTAGTTGTCTAATTAATACAATTTATTTTTGTGCTTGGTACTACTTTATAGATTGTTTGCAGTTTACATATATTGTATCGGGCAACTATAATCAAGTGAAGGTTATCAATTGTGAATATGAAAATGAGTAATATTGACCTTTAAAAGCCAGAGAGTCTATCTACATTCAAACGGGTTGTAGTGCTTGCTTATAGTGAGTAAAATCTCCAATAGTCCTTGAAACGGATATGCAAACATGTATCCAAACTAATTGTTAAATATATAGAAATAACTCCATTGCAAGTTTTTAGGGTGCGTTGCTAAACGTAGTAAGCAATAATTACTCATATATCCATGTATGCATTAAATGCTAGATATCTTATTAGATACAGTTTAACTAATTAATTGACATGCATATCAATCTTATTTAATAGCATATATACTTTGCTGAATATTGTTAATTTTTACTAAATGTAGTAATCGGTAATGAATGCCTAGATAACTTATTAGATATAGTTTGACTAATTATTTGGCAATCATATTTTCCTTATTTAATATCATATCTACCCTTTTTTGGCTAAACCTATATACCTTATTTAATATTGTTTTTTTTATTTATTATAAATAGTATTTTAGAAAATATTTTAAGAGCAAATAATTGACTTTACTTAATAATTTTAATTATATTAGTATTTACAATTTTTAATTGTTTAATAATTAATATTAAATTTTAATAATTAAATACATATCTTTAGTGGGTATAATTTCTTAGATAGGCGAAGCCAATAAGTTTATTCGGATTTCGGGCTAATGATGCCTTTTGGAACACATAATGGCAAATTTGTCAAAGTACCCATTTGTATAGGGTCCATAGCAACTAATATCACATTACACATAATTAGTTAAAATAAAATAATTTTTTATAACTATCCTCCTAAATTTTTATAATTTCCCTAAGTAAATTCCAATTTTATAAATATTCTACGCACAATTGACTAAAATAAAAAGATATTGATTTTCTAAAAGATTCAAACGCTTATTTCCATTAATAACCAATCTAATCCTGAATCCAATAACTTGTAAGAAAAGAATTTAGAATTTTCCAAATAAAATAAATATCTAATTAAAAATGTAACGCCCCCAAATCCGCCCTGTCCGGGGACCCTAGTCACATCAGGTCAGCATCCTGCAACACACGTTAGCTCAATAATAATAAAATCTTTATTACAACGGAGCGGAACAGTCCCACTCCACAGATCCAAGATCGGTCTCATACTTTATTACAATACGATTATTACATCTCCGAATAAAATCCTTCAAAAGTCTATAAAGGTAGAAAAGATAAAAGGTTCCAGCTGGCCATTCTAGTCCTTGTCAGCATGGCCTGGAGCTTTTCCCTTGCCTCTGGATCCTTGGCTGGACGTCTCACATCTTTCTTTCTTGACAGCTGGACAAATGTTGTAAAGCAAGAGTGAGCAACTATGGTGCTCAGCAAATTCTCTCCTCGCTCGGTACATAAATATAGTAATATATACCAAAAGAATTGCTCAAAATTTAAATAAATAGATAAGATATCAGAACTCTGAAAATCTGACTCAAGACTCGTCTCGAAAATAGAATACTCGAAATGACTCTTTTGTGAAACTCTGATGACTCATGATAAAAGAATAACTGGTCTTCCATCCTTTCGGTATCTCGGCGGAGCGATCAACTATCCGACCGGGAATACCGTCCTCCAATGACACCGCACTTCACCCGATCACGGCTACAATACGATATCAACGAATATAATATATAGTATGAATGCTAGCATCATAGTGGGTGATTATATCAACCCTGACATCATAGTGCCTAAAATATTCTTGTGTCCATATAAAGGTACACAAGTCTCTCTTTCTCTAAAATGAGCCTCTTTCCCAAAATTGACCAGTAGAATACAGAATTCCCGAACATTTAATGAACTGACACTTTGAGATAAACTTCACAGGAAATATTTAATTGATCTGGCGGACTGCCAGTATCCGCCAGTTTTACTCAATGTACCATCAATCCGAACAATGGACTGATGTAACTCTCAATAAACATATTTAAATTGGTTGACATGAACAAAGTGTCAACCCTTGACAAGAAAGGCAACTATCTCAAAATAATGAGAATAGTCCTAAAATGAAATATAATGAGTCGTACTGAACAAATAGTACCACTCGAATGATCATAATACTCAAAATTGATGAACGTTAAATAGAATATTTTTCACTTGATCAATGCGTAAAACTCTAACGATTTAAATATTATACTCCTATCGGTTGATTCGGACAATGAACCAACTAAAAGATAATCAATAAATATTGTTGAATTTGTACAATAAATTCAACCAGAAAGAATGAATTAAACTATCTCGAATGAATGAGATTAGTTCCACTGAATCAAAATAACTGTCGTCTCGAATTAATGAGATCGACCTGATATCAACGAATTGGTCTCTACGCTTTTAGGGAGTATACTTCTAAATTAACAGTATCGTAACATTTAACGAGAAATAATGCTCAAAAGAAAATTATTGCATCGTAAAGAGTAACAGATAATTCTCATAATTGATAGCTCGAAAATTAATATGGAGTAAAATAATATGATAGAAATACAAAGTTTCCGAGAGTTAGAGTAGGAATGAACTTGCCTCTGTCTCGACGCTACACTCTACCGAATATTAAAAAGCGTTACCCGCGAGCGATTGTCTCAAGTCTCGGAAGAATTTTCTAAAATAATTTATCAAAATAATTTCAGTACTCGGGTAAGAATTTAATCACGTAATGTCAAAATAACTCGGTAATCATGCACTTGATAATCAAGTAATTCTCGAAAATATAAATTTAAAACATACTCGAAACCTTAAAATTTCACTAACTTATCATTCTCGAAATATTAGATCTAAAATGGAGGCTCTATTCGCTTTTCCTATTAATTATAATAAATCAGGTTTTATAACCTCGTACCAATCAAAATAGAATAAAATTATATGTGAAAGTCTCGCTCTATTTATCCGCAAGGGAAAATATTGTTTACAAAGGTCTCTAATTATTCTTAAATAAATTTTAACAATTGATCACATCTCTATATTAATTTAACTCTTATAATAAAGTCTTTATTAAAATTCTAGAGTTCTCAATTTGATTAAGTCTATTTTAGGGAAACAATAATAATCTCTAACTTGCCCTTACAATTAAATGATGCAAGGATCCATTTTTTTTTTTATCCAAGATCCAAGATCCAATCCATACTTATTATTTCTAATTTTAACCAAAAGGTATTTTATCAAACAATTCTATTTTTAATCAATCTCACAAATTCTAATTTCTTTCTTATTTTATTATCCAACCAAATAGATCATATTTCTTCTCTTTACTTTAATCCAATATTTCTGTAATCAAAGGTCCTCTTTTAATTTAAATAAACCAATTTTACAAGGTCACGATTTAATCTACTTCTCCTCTTAATTATATATATAAATCAAATTAATTTGTAACCTTTTTGTCAATTATTATTATTACAATCCTAATAATTCCAACTCTTATTTTTATCATTCTTTTATTGAAAACAAGCCCCAAATAATCAATCCCTAATCTGACCAATTGAAAACACCGCCACCGAAGGGGGGTCGCCGGCCGGACGCCACGGCACCGGCGGCGGCAACCACCACCGTCTCCCTCCGCCATCTCTCTCTCTCTCGCCCTCTCTCTCTCTCTCTCTCTCTCATCTCTCGACCCCTCTATCTCCTCCAATCTCTCTCTCGATCCACCTCCTCTCCTTAATCTCTCCGATCGATCCCCCTCTCTCTTCCCCCTCGGGCTCTCGTCCCTCTCTCACCACTCCATCTCTCTTTTCTCTCTTCTTCCCGACCATCTCTCTCTGTCCCTGACTGTCTCTCCCTATCTCTCTCTCTCTCTCTCCGGTCGTCTCTCTCTCCGATCGTCTCTCCCTCTATCTCCGATCAACTCTCCTTCTCTATCTCTCTCAGTCTCCCTCCACCCTCTTCTTTCTCTTTCCGGCCACGCGCACCACCTCCGGTCACCTTTACCGACGAGGTGGCGAGCTCCGATCAACATGCAACACAATTCCCCCTCCGATCACAAACCCAAATCATAATTATTCTTCCAATTCACCCAAATCAATAATTAAAACAATACATAACTCATATTTATAAAAACCCCTAATTAAGAATTATAAAACCCTAATTTTATAAAACACAGAACACAAATTTACACAACCCATATCATATAAAATGCATAAAAAGGGATTTTAAAACTTGAAACTCATACCCTTTTTGACAAAATCACTTTAAAAACTTGGTTTAAAAAAAATTTCAATTCTTGAAACCCCTTATATATATCTCAAATCGTAGAGCTCTTAATCCTCTTTCCGATTATCCAATTGCATGCATGATCAAGATCAAACCTCAAGGTGTGTGGAGTTTATAAGTTTTGTGTTTGAGAGAGAAAATAAAGTTTGGGGTTTGTGTTTTTGTCTCGGTGAGAATAAAATGAGGGAGATGAGACTAGAATTTAGTTATTTACTCAACTTATGTAACATTCACTCATTTGGGCTCTAAATGGACTATAATTCTCTTGGGCTTAAAATCACACAACCCAATTGATATACTTATTATTATACATAATGACACTCATTTGAAAATTAATGGGCCACTGGATACTAATTGTAAAGGTTGGTGAAATAAACAATTTATAGTATAATATAATAAAGTAATTTGGTAGCACTAATCACAACAACAACAATAAAATTAATAGTAAATTACTAACATCGTTGCAATAATAATTAGTGAGATATTGCAGTGTCCTAAGATAAAAAATTTCTATACGCACTCCTAGTAATAATTGCAATCGAATTTTAAATTTTACGATAAAATATTAAAAAGAGACTCACACTATTATAAGAATTTTACGGTTATTACAAAAAATTACTCTAATATTTAATATTTGATAATAAAATAAAAAATAGATTTCTTACAAGTAATTTATCCTTAGAATTTAGTGGAAAGAAGAGTTAAAATATTTTACAAAATCGATATCTTTTAATTTTAGTTAACTGTGTAGAATATTTATAAAATTATAATTTATTTGAGGAGGTTATAAAAATTTAGGAGGAAAGTTATGAAAATTGTTTTATTTTAGTTAATTATTTATAATGTGATATTAGTTGCTGTGGACCGTATACAAATATGTACTTTGACATACTTGTCATTATATGTTACCCAAGGCATCATTAGCCTGAATAAACTTATTGGCGTTGCCTTTCTAAGAAATTATAGTCACTTAAGACATGTATTTAAAATCTTAAAATTTAAGATTAAACAATTAAAAATTGTAACTACTAATATTAAAAAAATTATTAAGTAAAGTTAAATATTTGCTCTTAAAATATTGTCATAATACTATTTCTAATAGATATAATAGCAATATTAAATAAGGTAGATTTGTTTAGCAAAAAAGGGTAGATATGTTATTAAATAAGGTAGTATGATTGCCAGTTAATTAGTCAAACAACATCCAATAAGTTATTTGGGCATTTAATTACTGATTAATGCGTTTAGTAAAAATATATACTATATTATAATAGCCGAAACATTAAATGTTTTGGTGTCTGTTTTTTCGTACTCCATGTTTTTACTTAATTACCATTACTTATATATTCGTATGTTTTTACCTAAATAACCCTTACTTATATCTATCTATACTATTATATTAAAGACAAAATATTGAAAGATATGAAAAATAAATATAATTATAAATAACTAATCAATTCCTTTTTATGTAGAGCATCCTTGTTTATTTTTTCAATAACTAATCAATTTTCCTTTTCAGTTAAGTTCCTGTTCTATTTAATAAAATATTGTAATTAGTAATAACTTATATTACCTTTTTCAAATAAAATGTATTATATTTTCTAATTAAAATCCCACTTTTTCTACAAATATCATCGATTAAAAGTTTTGGTACCTGTTTTTTGGTACTTCGTGTTTTTACTCAATTACCCTTACTTCTATATTAGTCTATATTAGTATTTTTTTTTTTACCTAAATACCCTTATTTCTATCTATACTATTATATTAAAATCAAAATATTGAAATGCATGAAAAAAAATATAATTATAAATAACTAATCAATTTCCTTTTTTATGTAGAGCATGTTACCTTTAATATTTTTTCAATAACTAATCAATTTCATTTTCCAGGTAAGTTACCTTTTCAATTTAATTAAATATTGTAATTAATAATAACTTATCAATTATCTTTTTCAGATAAAATGTATTATCTTTTTTATATTTTTTAATTAAATTCCCATTTTTTCTAAAAATATCACGGGCACCTTATACATAATTATTAAAATTAAATTATATCATTTAAAAAATTTTAACCTACAAAATTCGCATCTTAAAATTATCAATACGAATTAATAAAAATTATATAATATTAAAAAAATCCGTGCATTGCACGGGTTTCAAGCTAGTTTACTGTATTTAACCAACGTAGATATGCTATTAAATAAGATAGATATGCATGTCAATTAATTAGTCAAATTGTATCTAATAAGATATTTGTCATTTAATGCGTACACAGATATAAAAGTAATTGCTGATTATTGCGTTTAGTAATAATTTCGTGCATTTAGGCTGCAACACCCAGTTTTTATTACAATCCTACTCATGATGCTTCATTTAGAATATTTTGTCGTGTTCTAGATTCAGAGTTGAAACTTTTTCTCACTCTGAATGATGTTCCTTTGCTAGTATGGTGGTTTCAGTAAATTCCCAAGCCAGCTGCCTGATCTGTATCACTCCTACTATGGCATCACTGCATTCAGTTTGCTAAATGAGCCTGGCTTGAACCCAATCTCTGTGGCACTAGGAATAGCTGGTGCAGATGGGGTTACACTTTGATGTTGTATTTTAAAAAGTATCAGGACATAGTGCAGTATGTTCATACAGACAAAGTACGAATCAAGTGCGATCACATTCCCCTTCTTCACTTCTTGTTCAATGTGTACCTTTAAATGCTGGAAATACATAATCTGTTGCTGACTAACTGTATGAAGCTTCTGTTGTAAAATAGTGAAACGGGAAGAATAGTGATTCTTCCAAAAAATATTCTCATAACATTTTTTAATGGATATTCAAGATTCTTGTAATTTCTTGGTTAACTTTACAATAAAGACGTGTTGAGTAACTGTTTATTTGTATCTAGTACTCCCTCTGTCTCCTTTTACTTTTCTTGTTTGAAATGTTGGGATTGTTCATAACATGAGACAAATTATTAATTTATGTGTAATCTATAAGACAAAATATAGTCATGAGTGATCTTGTTGGATTCGTATTTATGAGTACTTTAATATAGTGAAGTTTTTATATTTAAAACTAATACGAAATTAAAGATATTAACGATCAAAAGTTTGCGTTGGCAAACGTGTCCAGTCAAAACAGGAATGATATTTAGAGACGGAGGGAGTATTGATTTTTAGAAGCTTTTACTTTCTCAACATAGGTTAGTCACTTGGGAGTAAATATTTTGGATATTGTTAGTGTCGAATCTCTAATGTCATCTTTTATAATATTTTTTTTTTGCTGAGTATCTTTATAATTTGTTGCATACATGGAATCATGGATTTAGATATAGATTTAAACTATTCACATTAAAACAATCAAGGACTGTTACTACATAATAGGGGTGAGCAAAAAACCGAATTGAAACCGAAACCGAACCGAAACCGGTCAAAACCGAACCGAAAAAACCGAAATCGAAACCGAACCGGCGGTTGCGGTTTTTGATTTTTAAAAACCAAGATTTTCGGTTCCGGTTCCGGTTATAGGTTAAAACCGAACCGGCTAAAACCGAACCGATTATTAAAATAAATAAATAAATATATAAATTTATATAATTTATATATATATTTAAACATATCCCATTGACTGAATGATGAAGAAAGAGCAGAGTAACTGTATGGTGGAGGAAGAGAAATGACAAAAACAAAAACAAACACATAGTTTCAATAGTTTTTCATTGATGTGTAACATTGGAACAAAAACAAACACATAATTTTAACTACTCCAATGTATAAGCCTCTGCTTCCATATCATCACAGTTTCTGACACAACCCAAAGCACATATTAGAGCATCATGTCTTGTTTAGCAAATCTAGCTAGTTCTAATGCCTTTCTAATTGTCTGGTGAAGGAAACAAAGAGAACCCTTTTCTTTGTATATATAAGTGAAATTAAATATGAAATGTGCGTCTTCGTTGTGATTTCAGATATGCAGAATAGTAGAAAAGAAAACTATGCTGCAAAAAACAAGGAACAAAATTTTATGCTCAACCTCAACACTACAGAAAAACATGTCAAAATTGACTGTCAAATTTTTTAGTTCGGTTTTATAACCGAAACCGTACCGATAAAAACCGAACCGAGCTTTTTAAAACCGAAACCGAAACCGACGGTTCGGTTGCGGTTTTCAATTTTTAAAACCGAAGACATGCGGTTTCGGGTTCGGTTTCGGGGTAAAACCGACCCGAACCGAACCGTGCTCTCCCCTACTACATGATGTGGCATAGAAATATGCAATGATTAATAGCATTGATATTGTATATTAATAGGCATGTTGCAAGGTGACAAACAAATACTTAACTAATGGCCTGCATCTTGGTTATACTCCATACGTTTGTGGTGACAGCCTCGAGGGAGTCGTTGAACCACCACTCCTCGCGTGTCGTCTGGGTGGTGTTGGTGTACCAGCCCGGCACAACGGACAACTAGCGTGAGACTGTAGCCACATGTCAATGCACGAGACATGAAATGCATGCAAACATTCTGGTAACACCCGAACCAGTTCGCCATCCATGAACTCAGACAAGCAGACAGAACATGTGCCTCCATCTTGAGTTTTTGAAACCGAACTAATGTCTGGAGTATACTTGTACGAAGGAATGAGCTCCGCTATAGAATCCTCAAAACTACTTTGTGCTTCCCCAACATAAGTCACCGGCAACTGTGGCAGCTGCTGGCGTTCATCGGGCTCTTCATCGGTCCACCACCGTGATGTAACACAGTGATAGGCTAATAAAATGGCAGCTGCGCAGACGATGGCTACAATGGCCACCACTATAGGGGAGAGGCCAACAACATGAGTACTATGATCATTCATAACAAGAACCAAGTGAGAAAAATGTGAAGTTAACATATAGACTGCTAAAGAATCATTATATGTGGAATATTATGGGTAA
Organism: Kitagawia praeruptora; assembly: GCA_037693485.1. Classification (NCBI taxonomy): domain Eukaryota; kingdom Viridiplantae; phylum Streptophyta; class Magnoliopsida; order Apiales; family Apiaceae; genus Kitagawia; species Kitagawia praeruptora. The sequence continues at coordinate 100,715,984 of CM075346.1, read as the reverse complement.
AATGTCCACATTCATTTAACTAAAGCAGTCCGATTGTCTTATGTATTGGATATACTATTATGAATTTTGTTGACCAAATGCAAATGGTACAATATCAAGATGTAAACATCTATAGCTAACTAACAAATGAAGCAAGACAAAGGGTGATGTTATTATATATAGTACCCACCAACTTCCAACCCATACCAAAGTAATTAAACCAAGGATGATCGAGACAATATTTGTTATTTCAAAATTACCATGTATGTGGTGTAAGGCCTCTAAAAAATAATAGAGAAGAGATGTTTGATCTTCAGAGACCAACTGTTAGAGAAGAAAGAAATTGACGGATTATTATCTGATAGGTACCCGCTGTAAGCCTACAGCGGGCACCCGCTGTAGCAACCCGTCGTCCGCTATTGCACATCCACCTGTAACAAATACTCATTAATTACACATGTGTCATTTCATATTATCTTTACTAAAACAATCCACTTGACAAACAAATATCTTCACATAAATACATTTGCAAAATATCTTGTTACCTTGCTCACTAAGACAGGGGACCATAAAGGCAACTAAGGGGACACAAAAGCATTCAAGCTATAGCAAAAGCGGCTGTGCTAGAATCGAGGTATGTGGGAAAGGGACACTAATCACTGTTCCAATAGTGGCTCACTGTAGCTTTAACAGCATAACAAGTGGGTCACCAAGTGGGTGAACAGTTATTAGAAGACCTAGCCTATAAATACCCCCATTCTACACACAAAGGTGATATATACAATTTCAATAGCACAAAATTCACTAGTACTCATTCTCTCCCTTCACACAGATATATTTTCACCCGTTTCGATTATTATTATTTCGATTAACTGATTCTCACACCGGAGGTGCTTGACGGCCACCACCCCCGGGCAAGCATTATTTTGCAGATACCCAAACTCAGGTGAAGTACCCCCGGAACAGTGATCGGAAGCCATTAATCGGCCGTGAGGATTATCATTTGGCGCTAGAAGGAGGGGGATTTTTCTTGAAGAAAAACCCACCACCTGCTCTACCTACACAGTAGCTACTTACACGATCAAAACACAAATCAAAAACACCTCAAAAAATATTAAATGGAAACCGTAATACCACACCCAGATGAACAAGAACACGAGGGAAATACGACTGGCATCCCGCCAGTCAACCTGCCAGTAAACCCGCCCAAAGATGACGGGCGAGAGCAAATCCTTAGTCTTAATCTCACAGGCTGTAACCAACAACAAATTGACTTAATCATGCAAATAGCCGCAACCCTCCCTCAGGCCGGACCAAAATCCTTGACAAAACAAGCAAGCCTACCCATTAACCCGCTAGACAATCATGATGAGGCAAACAGCCAACCCCGCGAGGCGAACTCTGCTTTCTCTCGCCTAGGCTCGTCTCAGAATACTAAGCATGACAGGCACAACAAGAATCACCATCCCCCTGAAGTGTGGGAACAGAACAGAAGGCATAGAGACCTGAGAAAAATAATCATTGACAAAAAAGCCGCCTACGACAAGGTAGTGGCTGAGTATGAAGCTCACAAGCACCAACAGCAACCTCCTGTCCACTCAAAGCAACCCGAAATAATACAACCATCAAACGCGGAAATGTTACAAACCATATTGGAACTCAAGAATAAAATAGAAGGAAATAGCGAGCAAGACATGGGCGGAACACCATTCACAGCAAGGCTAGAGGCCGAGCCACGACAAAAAGACATCAAACATCACAGCTTCAACTCTTTTGACGGGCTGGGAGACCCGGAGGAGCACCTTAGCTATTTCGACCAACTGGCTCTCCACTACGAGTATAATGATTTGACACGATGCCGATTCTTCGCTGCAACTCTCCGCGGCAACGCCCAAAGATGGTTTTGCAGAATATCCACCAGGTCCATAGATACTTGGTTGGAATTTAAGAAATTATTTCTCAACAAATTCAAAGCAAACCAACAGCACGAAGTTCATACCGTGTTTCTTGAAACCGTTGCACAACGTAATGGTGAAACCTTACAAAACTACATTGACCGTTTCAAGGAAGCCGTCAACAAAGTTGTCTGTGTCAATGAAACAGAGGCTTTGGTTCATTTAAGGAGAGGTCTCAACCCTTACGAATGCGAGAAATACGTATGCCGTCTCATGGAAATTAAACCCACTACTCTGGCAAAGGCATATGACTTGGCATCTCAAGCCATCAACGAAATCGAGTCTCTCAACGTACTCAAACAATCTAGGGCTCCACCCGCTCCCACACCATATTTTCAAAGAGAAAGGTACACGCCCTACCAAAGGCAAGCACCCGCTTTGCATCAAGTACAAACCACTCACGGGCCGCTGCCCGCCCAAAGGTCTCAACCACCAGCACCAATCAGGGACCGCCAAGGGCCCTTAAACCCGTAAAGATCAGATAGGCGTCCTGAGCCAAAATGGACCGAATTTACTCTCCCAAGAGCAACCATCTTAAGAGAAATTAAAGGGAAACCTTTCTACTTTCCACCGGCCCCAATGCAATCTTCACCTGATAACAGGCCCAAGGACAAGCACTGCGATTATCACGAAACACATGGGCATTTTACAGATAACTGCCTTTCTCTTAAGTACTTTCTGGAAAAACAAGTCAAGGCTGGCAACTTATCTCAATACTTGCCCAGGCAAATACTTGGCCCGTCCTCCTCTCAAGGACACAACAAAAACATAGTACATACCGTGTTTGGCGGACAGGTCTCACCACCTAGAGAGGAACAGGCTGTCTATGCCATATCTGAGGGTCCGCCAAATGTCATTACTTTCACAGATGCAGACTATGAAGGCATCAATCCCAATCACACCGAGGCACTAGTCATATCCTTGGGCATTGCTCAGAATGAAGTCAAAAGGGTTCTGGTCGACAACGGGTCCTCTGTTGACATTTGTTTCCAACACACCTGGGACATGCTGAAACTAAGCGACGAAAAGTTAGAAACATGTCCTGATGAAACACCGCTTTACGGGTTCGGCCACAACGCCGTCCCAATAGCAGGCATTGCACGGCTCCCTGTCTACTTTGGGGAATCTCCCAGACAAGTTTGCAGGATCATCAAATTCTATGTCATTAACACAGCCTCCTCCTACAACATGATCTTGGGGAGACCCACATTGAACTTGTTAAAGGCAGTTACTTCTACCCCTCATCTCAAAATCAAATTCCCTACTTCAAATGGGATAGGAGAAATCAAAGGGGATTTTGAAACCTCCAAAAGGTGCTACGGCATTGCACTTACCTTGGGAAAATCTGAGCCCAGCAATATCAACAGAGAAAGAGCTCAAAGCAGGAGACAAGCAAAAAGACAGTGGCACGATGCCAACCAACGTGCCAACAACAAAAAGAGAAAAGAGGTACAATTTATTGACGGGCATGATCCGTTAACAGAAGACCCGCCAAGAATTGATGCCAATCTAATGAAATGTCTCAAAAGAGAAGAAAACCCGCCAATAACCCCAGCGGTACAGACAGAGAAAATAGAAATCATACCCGGAGACACAAACAGGACTGTCAGTATAGGTGCGGGTTTGGACTCTATTTTTAAAAAGGGTCTCACTGACCTCTTGAGAAAATACGCGGACGTTTTCGCATGGAGTCCAAAGGATATGCCAGGATTAGATGAGTCCGTGGCAATCCATAAGCTAAATGTGGATCCAGACAAAACACCAAAAATACAGAAGCGAAGAAACTTTGCACCAGAGCGACAGCGGGCCATTGATGTTGAAATTGACAAACTCTTGGACGCAGACTTGATTTGCGAGGTCACTTACCCTAAGTGGGTTGCAAATGTGGTATTAGTAAAGAAAGCTAATGGAAAATGGAGGATATGCGTCGATTACACAGACTTAAACGCAGCATGCCCAAAGGACCCATATCCTCTCCCTTCGATAGACCAACTCATTGATGCCACAGCGGGTCATTTAATGCTAAGTTTCATGGACGCATACTCAGGCTACAACCAAATCAAAATGACTCCAGAAGACAGAGAGAAAACGGCTTTCGTTACACATAGGGGAGTATATTGTTACAAAGTGATGCCATTTGGATTGATCAATGCCGGTGCCACCTTCCAAAAAACCATGAATAGAATCTTTAGCGGACAGTTGGGCCGAAATATGGAAGTATATGTGGATGATCTCATAGTAAAATCTCTCCTAACGGCTTCCCACCTCCAGGACTTAGAAGAATGTTTTTCCACCCTCAGGAAACACAATATGAAACTCAACCCGGATAAGTGTGCATTCGCACTTGATGCTGGCAAATTCCTGGGCTTCTTGGTATCTCACAGAGGCATTGAGGCCAATCCTGAGAAAATAAAGGCCATAATCGACATGCAACCACCCAAAACCTTAAAAGAAATACAAAAATTAACGGGGAGGTTGGCCGCCCTCAGAAGGTTCATAGCAAAATTGGCAGACAGATGCCTTCCATTCTTCGACACCTTGAAAAGGGCCACAAAAACCAACACAATATCTTGGACAGCGGAATGTCAAAAAGCCTTTGAGGATCTCAAAACTTATCTCTCCTCTGCTCCACTACTTGCGGTCGCAGCCCCCTCAGAGCCGTTATCACTCTACTTATCTGCAACAGACAAAGCCGTGGGGGCGGTGCTTATCAAAGAAGAAAATGGTGAGCAAAAACCAGTCTACTATGTCAGCCAAGTGCTCAAAGACGCGGAAACCCGCTACCCCAACGTCCAAAAATTTGCTCTAGCTTTGGTCATGGCAAGCAGAAAATTGCGGCACTATTTCCAAGGGAGACAAATCAGAATCATCACAGATCAACCGCTAAGAAAAATACTCCACAAACCGGATTTATCAGGTAGATTGATCAACTGGGCGGTGGAACTTGGTCAATTTGATCTCAAATACATACCAAGAACCGCTATCAAGGCACAAGCGTTGGCTGATTTTATGGTTGAATGTTCATTCGTCACACATGAAAAAGAGACACCCGCAAAGACAACCACAGCCGCGGACAGCAACTGGCTGTTGTACGTAGATGGTTCCTCTACAAACACCCGTTGTGGGGCAGGGCTCATCTTGACTAGCCCTGACGGTTTTCAAGTCAAACAAGCCATACAGCTAAACTTCAAAGCCACAAACAATCAAACAGAATATGAGGCACTTTTGGCCGGTTTAGCATTGGCAAAAAATTTACAGGTAAAAAAGATAACCATCTATAGCGATTCACAGCTGGTTGTTCGACAAACAACAGGAGATTATTCAACAAAAGATAGCAATCTCAGCAAATATCAGGAATTAGTTCAAACAATGCTAACTCAGTTTGAAGAATACTCTCTTGAGCAAATAGACAGAATGGATAACACAGTTGCAGACATGTTATCTAAATTAACTCAAGGCGAGAGAGCGGAGGCGGACACGGTTTACTTTGAAGAGTTAACTGTCCCAAGTACAAACAAACTGGATATCATGGAAATAAGCCCGCCAAGGGATAGTTGGATGACTCCTTACATCCGTTATCTGGAACATGGCACACTACCAGATGACAGACTCAAAGCGAAAATAGTCAAATCACAAGCAGCGAAATACTTTCTTCAGGAGGACACCTTATACAAAAGAAGTTTTGACTCCCCTATACTTAAATGTGTCGACGAAGAAGAAGCCCTATATTGCATAAGAGAAGTCCACGAAGGCATTTGTGGTGATCACATGGCGGGCAAAGCATTGGCACACAAAATACTCAGACAAGGCTATTATTGGCCGAAAATGCACAAGGAATGCAAAAACTTCACTAAAAGATGCCGCCAATGTCAATTATTTAGCAATATGTCCAGAAAGTCACCGGCACTCCCAGCAGCCATACTATCCCCAATACCTTTTGCAATCTGGGGCATTGACATCATGGGACCATTCCCTAAAGCCAAAGGTGACTTGCAGTATGTTATGGTCGCCAGTGACTACATGACAAAGTGGGCAGAAGCGAAAGCTCTTAAGCACATTACACAAGATGACGCCATTCGTTTTGTTGAAGAGCAGGTCATCACAAGATTTGGAATCCCAGTGATACTCATATCTGACAACGGTACGCAGTTTGTGGGGTCAAAATTTACTAAATTTCTGTCCGACCACGGAATCAAACATAAAAAAGCATCCGTTTGCCATCCTCAAAGCAACGGGCAGGTTGAAGTCACTAACCGCATCATAGTTCGAGGTCTAGAGAAAAGACTGACTACTTCAAAGAGAAAATGGCCTTATGAATTACCCAACGTTCTTTGGGCTTATCGCACATCACCCAGGACAAGTACTGGGGAATCTCCTTTCAAGTTAGCTTTTGGCACAGAAGCACTGGCACCAGTCGAAATTGGCTCACCATCTTACCGTGCCATCAATTTTGAAGAAGAGGCAAATACTCAGGGACTTAAAACAAATCTTGACCTTCTGGATGAGGTCAGAGACGCCGCTGTTGAAAAAATGACTGCCTACAAAGAAAAAACTAAAGAATTCTTTGGCAAAAAAGCAAGAATCAAAGCCTATATAGAAGGCGACTTGGTTAACAGGGCAACTGAAGCATCCGACCCCAGACACACTGGCAAACTTATGCCAAAATGGGAAGGACCCTACAAAATCATCAAAGTACTCAGGCCGGGTTCTTACAAACTAGCCTATCTAAATGGCACCGAAGTCAACAACACTTGGCACGACGACAAACTGCGGAAATATTATCAATAGCTGGTTAGACGGTCTTTTCTCTCTGTTTTCTTTGTAATAAAGGGAACTATATTTTCAATGGAATACTTTTACAAAAAAAGTCGTCTACTTTACCAAAGTTACAAAAGTCCCAATGGCCCAACAACCATTGCAACCATTACAAAGTCCCTTTGCGGACATTTACACAAAGTTACACATGGCAAATATTACAAAGTCCCTCTGCGGACATTTACACAAGTTACACATTGCAAATATTACAAAGTCCCTATGCGGACATTTACACAAGTTACACATTGCAACCATTACAAAGTCCTTCTGCGGACATTTACACAAAGTTACACATTGCAACCATTACAAAGTCCCTCTGCGGACATTTACACAAAGTTGCACATTGCAAATATTACAAAGTCCCTCTGCGGACATTTACACAAGTTACACATTGCAACCATTACAAAGTCCCTTTGCGGACATTTACACAAAGTTACACATTGCAACCATTACAAAGTCCCTCTGCGGACATTTACACAAAGTTACACATTGCAAATATTACAAAGTCCCTCTGCGGACATTTACACAAGTTACACATTGCAAATATTACAAAGTCCCTCTGCGGACATTTACACAAGTTACACATTGCAACCATTACAAAGTCCCTCTGCGGACATTTACACAAAGTTGCACATTGCAAATATTACAAAGTCCCTCTGCGGACATTTACACAAGTTACACATTGCAACCATTACAAAGTCCCTTTGCGGACATTTACACAAAGTTACACATTGCAAATATTACAAAGTCCCTATGCGGACATTTACACAAAGTTACACATTGCAACCATTACAAAGTCCCTTTACGGACATTTACACAATTTTCACATTGCAACCATTACAAAGTCCCTCTGCGGACCATTACACAATTACAAATCCCAAATCTACACAATTCGTCTACGGACAATTTCCGCAAACACTGTTTACAGCCGTTACTAAGGGCGTCAGCGGACAACTGCAGACTTACACTGGGAGATTTTGTAAAGATATCAACATCTTACAAATCTTGCAAACAAAAGACGGAATCTTACAACAGAAGTTACAAAAACTGTTTCTTGCGGCCAATTGACAAGAAAATATCAGGGCATAAGTACTCAATACTTCAAAAAAGAGCTAAGTCCCCTAAACGGGCATAAAGACAGCTGTGAATTTCAGTCTACAACTCTCGACAAGAAACGATAAAGCACCCTTGACGGGCACTTATTACGGCAAAAAACCCGCCAAGAGACGGATACTACAAACAATCTACAACGGAATGTCTACACAAATATGAAGGCAATACGACTCAAAACAGAACAAAAACGGAAAACAGTTGGATGCCAAGGATAAATAAATATTTTATTCATAAATTTGTTTTATTACAAGCATGTTATTACAAGGATTATAGACTCCTACATCTAAGAATCCTTCATGCTTAGGGGGCTTCCTCTTTAGCATCTGCACCCTTCTTGGAGCTTTCACCCTGAGGAGGAACTCGGAAACGGAAGTCAATTACATCCGTCTCTGGCTTATCTTTTGCTTCTTTAGCAGCACGGGCAGCAGCAACTTCCCGAGCAGCCTTACGACATTCCTCGGCATTGTAGGCATCACCCTCCTCTTCCCAAATGTTTGCCCAAGCTTTCCAACTGGCTTCTGTCGCCTCAGAGATAGCCAGTTCACGCCCCCAAGGGAATGGGGAAAAGTGGTCATTCATATCAGAAATAGCAAGCTTTTTCGACATAGGGAACAAGGGTTTTCAAAGAATAACTTGGAGAAAGAATGATCTAAATTTACAAGCAACCATCCTATTTATAGGGAGGTAAAAAAAGAGAGGGGAGGGTGAAGCCATCTCCAGTCAAAAAATTACAGTTCCCATGCAGAGAGAAGTAAAAGCTCAGTCAAAATTCTTTTGACTCCAATGCAGTATTAAATGCTGAGGACTAACTCCCACAGTCAAAATCACAAATTCAAGGTAACCATTTTCCCACGCATATTTACTACACACTTTGACACAAAAATACAAACACAAATTCAGTTATAGTTCGAAACAAAATTACCCAATTCACAATCACGAAAATTATCAAAACAAAATGTTTCACAATCGCACAGCAGACATACCCGCTGAGAGATTCCAAAACAAGTCCGCCAACAGTACTTAGCTAGAGTTACAAAAATTAAACTAAGCCCAACGGGATGCGCTCAAGGGACCCTCCATACCCCTTAGCGGTGCTGCATCTTCATCTTCACTATCATACGCACTTGCTATGGCGCTAAGAGGCTCGATCGCAATATCAGATTCGTCAGCCGTCCCGCTAACAATTGCAATATCCACTGGTTCCTTTTCACTCTCAACAGGCTTCATAATGCTGTCCGTTTCCAAATTGATCTCAGCATCAACGACTGCTACTGTCAAAATTGGACTTACAGCTTTTATTGCTAAAGGCCTCTCAACGGCCTCTTCGCTATCCGTGACAACCATCTCCATAGCAGCGGTTTCTCCACCCAAGCCAACAACGGCCATTTCAGCCTGGCACCCAACACTCTTCCTTTCAGTCTTCCCTAGGCGGGCTTTCAAGGCTCTGGCTTTACGCTTCGATTTTTTTACTTTGGCCTTCAGTCTCGCGATCTCGGTTTGTAACAGCCCAATCTCGGGCAGATTCTTAGCGGACTCCTGTCGTTCTATAACAGCCTTGGCAGCCTCAGCCTTCACAATTTCCGCAAACTCACCACTACTTCGGAACTTCAATATAGCATTGGCCTCAGTTGGCCGAGAATCAAGATGCGCCTCAGCCTCCTCAGCACGTTCTTTCTCAAATTTGAGTAAAGTGCTCAAATTCTTCACCTGCTCAGACAATGTAGCATTGGCAGCCTCAAGTTCTATCTTGTCTTCCGCCAAAAACCGCCGCAGATCAGCACTATACTCATAGCTGGCTTTAAGGTCATTTCTCTCAATCTCGATTTCATGTAAAGACCTGGCAGCATTATTCTTCAAATATTTCTCAGCGGACAGCTCCCCCTCCAACCTTTTGATCCTCTGTTTCAAAGCAAGGTTGCTACCACGGTACATGTTCCCACGAGCCATCAACCCAGTATACATACATTGATTCTACAAAACACAAACACACAAAAAAACATCAAACTTACAAACGAATAGATTCATATCAACTCTACAAAAATGTCAAAAAAAAAACAAACACAAAAGACTTACCCGTGCAGCGTATTTTTGGGATAAACGGCACATCCTCTCCCAACTCAACTCGTTCATTCTCACAAGATCATCGTCGGTCATAGAATCAACAGAGAAGGTATTGGGTCCAGATTTAAAAAGAAATCCATAGCCTGGACGGGACCCAACTTCTAGGTCGTTTACCTCATCATCGCTACTTGTGTAGAAAACGATTTCCTCCTCACCGTTATCACCTTCATCCTCAGAACCATCCTCGGAATCATTCTCAGAAGCATCTTCGGTATCACCTTCACAGTAATCCTCATCATCATCCTCGCTATCACCATCATCAGCCTCATTCTCAACGAGTTCCTCAATCACAACTTTCTCAACAACAGCGGGCTCGGTCACCTTAGTAGGCTCAATACGCCTTCGTTTAGAAGTGCTGTCCTCAGCCACAGCTTTCCTTTTCGAGCGACGCAAGGGCATTTCAGGACTCTCAGTAGCGATCAGTTCCGTTACTTTCAGTACTGGCTCTTCATCTCTCTCAGCGGGCGTTTTCTCACCGCTCTCAATATTTGCACTTAACTGGTCTGTGCCAGAACCAACCTGGACGGGCTTCACAACCAAAGCAGGATTCTTTCTCTGTCTAGCGGGCTCTACAACTGGCAACCGAATACCAGAATCCTCACCAATTGCCCCACTTGTATGCGACACACTTGTCCTCCTCACAACAACATCATCACTTTCACTCTCAGAATCGATGACAAAATCTCTATCAACAAATTGGTCATCTTCCGCCCCAACGTGCCTCTCGGCGGACATCCCTATCTCATCTTCAACATCATACCCATCACCTTGGGCATCTTGCATACTTGACTCCAAAGGCATATCCCTTCTCCGTGCAGACATGTCACCCAACAATTCGGACAAAGAATCATCCTCAGAATTTCTACTTTCTCCAGTTTCTTCTTGCTCAGACTCAGCATTACTAACAGCAACCTCTTCCTCTGCAACAACGGGCTCCTCATGCTCAACTTGCTCCATCCTCCCCGCACCAGCACCTTGCCCTGAAAGGTCAAAGGCATCTATGATGTTTTCTGCCGCAAACATCCCTCGAACCCGCTTAGGTCTGGGCGGTTGAAGAAGCATAAAATCAGCATACATCTTAGCTTCATGCTCTATAGACAAAGTGGGATGAGGATCCAACTCTGCTTTACGGGGATCCAACACTACAAAGAAAAACACAACAAAACATCAAATACAGAACATTACAAAAAACTAAAAGAAAATGACAAAACAAGGACTTACAACAATGTCTTCTTAAATCAGCCGGGTCAATCAAATTTGACTCGGTCCATACCTCACCCAATGCCTTTACCAGTTTCACTAAAAAATCAATCTCAACCTGGCTGAGACGGTTACGGTCCGTCCTATAGGCACACTCCACTTTCTTCACAAAATTCTTGTGCCAGGGAAACTCCCCGCCACCAACTACCAGAAATTCTTCCTGCCAACCCGCCATGCCCTTGGGAAACACAAATGGCCGGAACCCGTCCAGAGCTTTTCCAATACGAGTTTGCGACTTTACGAACTGCAGCTCATAAAAGGGTTTTGCACGGCTGGCTTTAACATCAAATAAACAGAAAAAAGCCCTAAAAGTTGGCTGCTTGTTCAATGCCTCGCAACTAGCTATAAACCAGTTGATAGACCTTATTGAATTGGGAGACATCTGAGCTAACGGACAGCGGAAATACAATCGGAAGAGATCCATCAAGAACTTATGAGGTGGGAACCTTAAACCCGCCCTGAAATGACTTACGGGAATGCAGACAGAATCATCATCAAAACGATGGTACAATTTCTCACCGGGTACCGGCCGTCTCCAGAAATAACCATCTTCAATTCGGAACATCCGTTCAACAAATTCACCCCAGTCATCGCCTCTAAACGTGCTGTCCTGTTGCAAATGACCAAATTCGGCAAATTCAGCATCCATATCCGCCTTCGAATAGGGGGTTGGCACCACATTGCTCGCCCGCCATAGACTCTCGCAGCTTTCAAAATACTGATACCGGTTTCTCCGCAACACAGCTGTATAACCCAACTGACCAATGTCCGCCCAACGACCATACATGTTTACTAATGGCCTCCTCTCACCGGTAGCGGGATCGACAAATTCATCACCCATCTGCAGACAAAAACACAATTTTTCCGCTAATACCGCAAACAACAAAGATGGCCGTCACAGATGTCTGGTACACACTTATATTTTTAAACAATTTTCCATTCTACAAATCGAAACAAACAATTCATATTCCATTCCCTCCAGAAACAACAAAACCCTAGAATCAGAAACCCATTTACACAACACTTATGGATATATACACATTTATATACAAATTACAAACACCTTATGAACAATACGAAATCATACACCTATTTTCACACGATTCAGGAAACGGATCCAAACCACCAAAATCCCAATAACAAATACACAACCAACACTCACATATTACTAACCTTTACAGATTACACAATCGACTCACACTTACAAATATTCGAGACATGCAAACCAAGGATATAAACACAAAACCAGTCATATATGAAGAGACAAATTGTATGATAAAAAGAAACAGAAATCACAAAAGAAAAATACAAAGAAAGCATACCTCAAATCAGGAGGTTATATATGGCTTCAATGGCAGAAATACTCCACAAATCCAGTACAAGGAGAGCAACGTACTCGAAGAAGACAAAGAAAATGGAGAGAAAAAAAGTAAAGAAAGACAGTAAAAACTTTAACAAATGATACATAGACCCATCTTTTATACGCGTGCGGCGCGTGTAATAAGGGAGAAAAAATTGCAACAAATTCGTTGATGGTTAGGATTGGTCCACGTCACTCTTACAGCCTGTAGTAACTACCTCGTTTCCAGCGAAACTGTCCACTATGTATTAACTTCCCACTCACTCATGACACATTACATCACAAAGGTACATTCTCTTTCCTCCCAAAGGTCATTTCTCATTAATACGAACTACAACTTATCATTTCACTTATTATTAACATTTAATATTATTCCATCATTTATTTCAAAATTCTCATTTATTACCAATTATTACATTTATTCACAAGCATTACAAAAACGTTTCACATGACACACCCGTCAAGCACATAAACCCGTTGTCAAAACATCGCATATTTTCACAAATTTTTCCTAACTCCTAAGTGTTGTCCGCCAACACTTGGGGGGCATATTTTCACAAATTTTTTCTAACTCCTAAGTGTTGTCCGCCAACACTTGGGGGGCATATTTTCACAAATTTTTTCTAACTCCTAAGTGTTGTCCGCCAACACTTGGGGGGCATATTTTCACAACAAACTAACTCCTAAGTGTTGACCGCCAACACTTGGGGGGCACACAAGATATCATTTTCAAAAATTTTCTCAAACACTACGGCATCTTTAGTTTCTCCTCCTCCTGTCCGCTAAACCGCACAGCAGGAGTGGGGGGCAATGATAAGTACCCGCTGTAAGCCTACAGCGGGCACCCGCTGTAGCAACCCGCCGTCCGCTATTGCACATCCACCTGTAACAAATACTCATTAATTACACATGTGTCATTTCATATTATCTTTACTAAAACAATCCACTTGACAAACAAATATCTTCACATAAATACATTTGCAAAATATCTTGTTACCTTGCTCACTAAGACAGGGGACCATAAAGGCAACTAAGGGGACACAAAAGCATTCAAGCTATAGCAAAAGCGGCTGTGCTAGAATCGAGGTATGTGGGAAAGGGACACTAATCACTGTTCCAATAGTGGCTCACTGTAGCTTTAACAGCATAACAAGTGGGTCACCAAGTGGGTGAACAGTTATTAGAAGACCTAGCCTATAAATACCCCCATTCTACACACAAAGGTGATATATACAATTTCAATAGCACAAAATTTACTACTCATTCTCTCCCTTCACACAGATATATTTTCACCCGTTTCGATTATTATTATTTCGATTAACTGATTCTCACACCGGAGGTGCTTGACGGCCACCACCCCCGGGCAAACATTATTTTGCAGATACCCAAACTCAGGTGAAGTACCCCCGGAACAGTGATCGGAAGCCATTAATCGACCGTGAGGATTATCATTATCAATATTTTAGTAATTTCATATATTTCTATTTATATTTAGGCATTTGGATATAATTACATCATATCATTGATCTATTTAGGAAAAAGAAGGAAATATTTATGAAATGCCACCTAACACATATCGAACGTGTAAAATATAATGTCAACACAACAATTTTCATTAAAAATTACTAGATATCATCATTGTTATAAAAATTCTCGATTCAGTCGATTAATATTTCGATTAATCTTCTACAAGGTGCCTAGTTGATTTGATTTTTAAAATTCCCGATTAATCTTTATTAATACTTCTTGATCGAAGTATTTATAATAAATTATTAGAATTAAAATAATATATTAATCAAATATGAATTATTATATATTTTATGATATGATAAATACATATTACTTAATAAATAACTTTGTTTTTTGAAAAAACATAATAAATAACTTTTAAAATTAAAATAATAAATACATCCGATTTTCACTTTGATTAATCCTTTCAATTTAACAATTAATTCTTGCAAATGCTCTATACCCGATTTCGGTAACCTGGATCCCATACACACCATCTACGACTACGAGGAATTCAGGATGACCGAAGTTTTAGCAAATTCATATGGCCCACCAATCAAATGGGCCGGGTAAAATAAACTGTAGGCCCAACTTCCATCTAGATCCAAACCAAATGAAACAAAAATTTAAAAATTCAAAAATTGATCTGTAATCAAATATGGGCCGGGAACACTGGACTACAGGCCAACTTCCATCCGGGCCCTACCAAAATAAAACATAAGTGTTCAAAGTAAAGTAACCCGATCATCATAACATACAATAAAGTAGACGGAGCTAAAGAAGATCTCTTTTTAGATAACTCTTTCGTGTCACCCCTAAACATATACATACACCTATACTTTTTTAAAATTATTTAATAAATTATTAATATTAATATTCTCTTCTTCCTCTTCTGGGTTTAATTTGTTTTGATTCACCTTGTTTTCTACTCCAACTATCTTCTTAAAATTATTTATACACACACATATACATACAGATATTGTATCTATATTTAGTAGTAGTTGTGATGATACCCTGGGGAGGAGTAAGCTGCTGTTTGAGTGCAGCTGCTCTTTATCTTCTTGGTAGAAGTAGTGGCAGGTATATACATACACATATATGTATATATGTTTGTACATGTTTGTTTATATTGATTATGCATTCATTTTTATGTATTTTTGTATTCTGATTGCTGAATTCGTGACCCTTTTGGTTTGTTAGTGTGTGGTGATTATGTGATTTTGGGTTCTTGATTTTAGTTATACATTTTAAATTTATGATGTGTGTGTGTGTGTGTGTGTTTATTAAGGTTTGATTGTGTGTGTGTGTGTGTGTGTGTTGTGTATCTGTGATTCCCAGTTGTCGAATTTAGTTTTGCTTATGGGTTTATGAATTTGGGTTTTGATGGTGTAGGGATGCTGATGTTCTTAAGACGGTTACTCGTGTTAATCAATTAAAGGATTTAGGTATGCCTATGCCCCTTTCAAACTATTGGCATTACATTATTTTCTTGCTTTGAAATGATGTGCGAAACTAACCCATATGCTCGTAAGATTTTTAAATGCTGTTTTAATTCATAGGGAAAGGTATTGCACTATCACCATTATACTTTCTTTTTTCCTTTTTTTTTGGTATGTTATGTATTTTTTAGAATTAGGGAAATAGAGGATTTGTACGAATGATCTTGGCATAGGGTAGGGATGAGGTTCTTCGGCTAGGCTATGCCTGAATTGTCGACTATTTTTACTTATTTTATGTCAAGTTTCTTACTTTAGTCCTAAGTAATGCTTTATTCTTATAGTTTTCTAGCCGTAAGCCCGTAACCCTAGCCTCGTGGTAACTATTTGTCTGTCATTTTTACAGTTTTTCATTTCATCTACCTAAAAATGTAGCTACAATAATTTTGGTTGCATTCTGATTGTCTTTCAGCTCAATTACTAGATACAGCATCTAAAGTGTTGCCTTTGGTTGTCACTATATCTGGAAGAGTTTGTTCAGATGCACCAATCAGTTGTGAGTATAGCGGCATGCGGGGTGTTATTGTCGAGGAGACGGTAAATAGTCTTTGTAATGGCAAATGTCACTCTTATTTATACTCCCTAGTCCTTTGAGGTTGTTTTCTAAACTCATTCTATACTATTCAGGCGGAGCAGCACTTCTTGAAACACAATGATGCTGGTTCCTGGATACAGGATTCTGCTATGATGTTATCCATGTGTAAAGAGGTCCCGTGGTATCTGGTACGGAAAGGAATCAGTCTCTCACTTTATGTCACTTTATGCTGTTTTAATTCATAGCTTTATGTCATTGCTATGTCATAGCTATGTCATAGCTTTAAGTCATAGCTATGACATAGCAATTGTTGCTCTTTTTTAAATTTTGTTAACTAGTTATACTGATGTACTGGTGTACTGGTGTCTTACAATCTGAAATATTCAAATTAACTATCATACTACCCATGCTATACTTACTTTTTGGGTTCCGTAACATGAAGCTCATTATGTCAAAGTCAAACCATACTTATGCTCATCTGTTTCAGGATGATGGAACTAGTCGAGTATTTGTGATTGGAGCCCGGGGTGCTTCTGGTTTAGCATTAACAGTTGGAAGTGAAGTTTTTGAGGAATCAGGGCGATCACTTGTAAGAGGAACACTAGATTATCTCCAGGGTCTCAAGGTTTAATATATCGTCTATATGCTAATATGTTTATCAATGTGTTGGAAAGGGCATTATATAATTTCAGCAAACTCAAATTATTATTTTTTCCTTTGCAGATGCTTGGAGTCAAAAGGACTGAACGAGTACTTCCTGTTGGCACTCCATTGACAGTTGTGGGTGAGGTATTGTGATAACTATTAAGTGGTGTATACCTATACTTAGTGTAATTTTGGAGGTTTTTCATTGTACAGTACAATATGACGAGGATATTTTCAGTTGGACTAAAGTTATAGACTCTCTTTTGCTAAGGAGTAGTTAGCCCTAGTTCAGTATATGTGCTGATGCCACCAGTTCTGCAAATCTTAATTCACTTTCCGTTCCAGTTCTGCAAATCTTAATTCACTTTCTGTTCTTGTCAGCTTTAGGAGCAGTATATGTTCAGTATATCTGTGATTGACTTGGTTTCCTCCTATATATATATGTGTGTGTGTGTGTGTGTGTGCGTGTGTGTATTCAATTGGGGGTGCGGGAAGGGGGGGGGGGAGGTTTTGTTCGTGTCTAATCATTGTTTGTGTGAGGCTGTCTGCTTTCTTATACTCTTTGAGTTAGGATTGCAGGGCTAGCAGATGTAAAGACCTGTTTTCCCTCTTGTTAGTTGGACCTTGTGTGGACTATGGTCTATTCATCATCTTATTATATACGCACTGGTTCCGATGCAAATGTGATAGTGTCTAATGGAAGGAGTCTCTGTATTACTCATATTTTAAAAAATTTCTGTCTCAAGTGCTTTCCGAAGCAGGTGGACATGATGCCTTTAAAAAAATCTTTCCTTTTGGCCAAATGTACATATTTGTTGTTGTAAGAACGATCCTATAAATCCGTAACGATTAATTTGAGTTTGTTAGAGATTTTAAATCTGGTTACACAGTAGGTTAAATACTTAAATTAAATTCTTTGCCAGTTGTAATAAACACTCTTCCATCCAGTATTCTATCTTAAAGCTTCAAGCTAACTTGAGGTTGCAAAGCAAATCTTCTAGCAAAGCAATCCGATAATAATTTACTCCAATGATACTTTACTTTGTTCTGATGTTAGCTTCTCTTATCTTTTATTTGAGACCATTGGTCTTGCTTTAACATATTTGTTAATATTTTTCAGGCCGTTAAAGATGACATAGGAACAATGCGAATTCAAAAACCCCACAAAGGCCCGTTTTATGTGTCTCCAAAACCTATAGATCAGCTCATAGCTAATCTTGGGAAATGGGCAAGGTTGTCCTCATCACCAAGTATTTACAGACAAGTTTGTAATGTTTTTTCTTACAGGTCCGATTTACTCAAGTTGTCCTTGCAGGTGGTATAAATATGCTTCTCTGGGGTTCCAGATATTTGGTATCTATCTGATTGCGAAACATGGTTTTCAATATGTCATGGAAAGGAAACGTCACTGGGAGATGCGAAAGAGGTAACATTGATCGTGATTGATGCATGTAGATCATATAGTGTGCATATTGCGTAGCATTACCTTTTTAGTTTTATTTCTTGCCACATGCAATAATTTTAGATATGCTAAAAAGTGGACAAAACAAACTGGGGGACAAAAACACCTTTCTCAGAGTAGTAAAAGAGAAAAAAGAAAGAGGACCCAAGAGTTTAAGGCATTTAAAGAAGTTGTCACCAAGTATACTTATATGCTCTCATAGGGAAGATCAAAGGAGCAAGATTAGTAACTTTACAACATTATACTTGATGCATCCTGTGTGGTAAATGCTATCATTGTCTTCCCTATAAAGGCAAAGATATATTCGTATATATTCCAAATTGTTAAAATTGTGAAACTCAAACAAAGGCATGCTGCCGTTCATATCTACTGGGTCTTTCACCGATTACTGTCAGTTGAAGCAGGAGAAGAAGGCATACGGTAATATATGCTACTGGGAAATGGTGTACAGTGACTAAAATTTACCCCTTAAATAATTCTGAGTAAATCTTTTTTCGAAACATTTCAAAATGGTTCACATGATCATTTGTCATGAGTAAACATTTAGTAGTAGAAACCCTATCTACTAGCATTTCTTGCATTATGTTTCCTTAATTAAGATGAATGCACAGGGTTCTTGATGCTGCGGCCAAAAAGCAAGGAACAGATATCGAAGGTAACTTGTTATCTTTTACCTTTCAGTTTTGTGTTAAGTTTTGTCACTTTATATAAAGGTGCTTGTTATATTTTCCTGTTTTTCAGGGTCAAATGCTACTACTGAAGATGGATTGGATGGCACTAAGAAGGACCTATTGATGCCTGATTTGTGTGTGATCTGCTTAGAACAGAATTACAATTCAGTATTTGTCCCGTAAGCAAACAATATTCTTACTCTAGTTTACCGGAGTTATTATATTTCGTTCTTTGTGACCATATGCAACTTTGTTTCTAGTCATTATATGCTGTTGTCACGTGGATATCGTTTTCAGTCTACCTAGTTAGGTAAAGGTGTTTGCGGTGAGTCCCGGGCGCTAGAATAATTATATATATATATATGTTATAATGAGTAAGAGTAGTTGGTCCAATTTTTTTTAGATAGGCTTGTATATTAGATGATTTCACAATTCCTATATGGTCGTATTTTGAACTATATCAGTCTATCTACTTGGGGTAAAATTGTAGAAAATTTTGCCAATTGAAATGGATCAATGGTATCATTTTATTCTTATCTTTGTTAAATCAACTTTTGCACTTTTATATTTTCCCTGCCCCATCTTCTTCTCTCTTCCTGCCCCATCTTCCTCTCTGTGGGCCCCTTTCAATAGTTTGTTCATAGAGTTGCAATTAACTAACATTAATACAGCAAGGTTTGTGCTATTTACTACAGATGAAAGGCACAAAACAAACCAAAAAAATAAGGAATATATATGAAGTATTTAGAAGTTTATGTGCCTTACCTAAGGAACACAACTTTTATTATGGTTCGATGTACTGCTAATTTATTTAGATTTTATGTTGAAACGATGTTTGTCCTGTTATGATTACAGGTGCGGCCACATGTGCTGCTGTACAGGTTGCGCTTCACATTTGACTAGCTGTCCACTTTGCCGGAAACGGATTGATCAAGTAGTGAAGACTTTCCGCCACTAGAAACTAACATGTTATCGTGGTAGGATCCACTAGAGGCCAGCAAATCATAATGTCGAGACCTTTTTTTGGTACTGCTTCTAAGTCTTTGGTGCCAAAATTTCAGAGGCCCAAAGATCTCCTTTTCTATTTTTGGAACTGGCTCAATGATGTCTAGTTCCATTTTCACACTGGGTTTCACAATCTTCTCACCTCAGAATTTCAGTAGAAGTTAAACTTTTTTAGCTTACTTGTTGCTTAAATATCGATAAAGCTTTTCAGATGATTTGTACACATAGTAATTTGCCGAAATTTCTTTCCAGTTATATGTATAAAGTTTCATTTGAAACTAGTATTGCAAGGCATTGTAGTCTATATTCTCAAGATACATGTTGATAGTAAAGTACATTTCATAATCTTGTTTTTGTGATGATACTCATCTTCTAATATGATTAATAAAAATATTTGAAACCAGGAGATTTGTGCATCTGTAGAGTATGGAATTTTGACGAGTTAGATTCATTTTTTTTACAGGAGATATTGTATGTTAAAAGTCTGTTGAGACGTTTTTTTTTTGTTTGAGTTCGCATCCCTGAGGAGTTGGGTTTTAATTTGAAAGTAGATGTCTTTGAGTTGCTTGAATTATTCTCGATTTCTTTGATTTGAGATTATCATCATGTTGAATCCATGTATCTACTATATACCCGTATCCTTGCTTTTTAGGTAGATACAGATGGATGAATCGGAGATACGAACCTATGTTTAACAGAATCAATTGTAAAGTAGAACTTGTAGAGAGAAATTGATAAATTCTTCTCTTTTTGAGCAAATCAGATGAGTGAGGTTGGGAAAATATTTAAACACCGGGTGAATATGTTCCAACAGTTTCCAGGAAAATCATATACTTCTCCCCCCATTACCGTTTTCTTGAGCCAACTTATAAACAAGCTAAGGGAAACCAGTGAACCACGTTTTTGTAGCCGTTTACTCTGAAACAAAGAGGGAATTGGTCAAGGTATATTAACTAGACACAACACTATTAATCTGTCGATCAAGGATTAGTCAGCTAATTGGTGATTGATAAGGATATTTCTTAATATTTTAATAATATCTTAAACCCTTACTTATACTAAAACATACTTGTTAGTATTGGTGCCCTAGAGGCAATGTAATACATTATATTTATGTTTGAGTGATTTTATATATTCGATATATATATGTTTATTATTGGCTTTATTTACTGCGAAATAAATAAAGTATAATAAATGTCCTTAGAATCTTGATACAAATTATATAGTTGCAAGTATGTGACTTGAACATGAGATTATATAATGATCGTATCATATTCTTAAATGTCCCTAGCCGAGTATTATTATTAATTAGGACAATAATAATACACTGAGGCTAGTATGATAATTGACTGATGACCACATCTCATTGGTCATAAGTATGAAGATACTAAAAGCAATGCATAGGTAACTGTACGAGTACAGGGTACTGGACAGACCCACAGTGAGATACATCATGGTAAATAATAAATGTGTCATATGTATTCTCACAGTGATAATGGTGTAATGATCCTTAGACCTGAAGTCGTTATAATTCTACATGAGAATTAATATATTTTGAATTCGTCAAAAGTTATCTTTAGCCGGATAATGATAAAGGTGAATATCGTATATATTATGAATCATGTGAGAAATATGAACGATCTAGATGGGATTTAAATCTCCTGATAAAGGAGTGATATTATCGGCCTCTTGTTTGAGTGAGACTATGAAATGCATGGCCATGCTCAAATGTTGATTTGATTAAATAGTCTACTCATCGATCAAGAAAATGAAGATTAAATTATGAAGAGGATGACACATTACATGCCTCGAGTTTAATCTATAATATCATGATTTAAAGGGATTATATTACATGGAACATTAGTCATAAAAGGTTGATTGAATCGTTGATTTAATTATTGTTTTATTGGGTAGCAATAATGTGTTACTAGACGCCGCTTATTGTTTATAATTTTATTAGAGAATAAAATTATTGCCAATGAAATAATAACCTACAGGGTCACACACAAAGAATGTTTAAAAGGGAAATTAATTTATTTCATGAATTTAAATTAATAATAATTTAAATTATGATTTTTAAATTAATAATAAATAATAATTCGAATTTTATAAAATTAATCAAGTGAGACTTGATTAGTTGAAGATAAAATTTGAAGATGTATTTTCTTGACTTATTTGATTAATTAAGTATGACTTAATTAATTTATTTAAATAAATAAGATTTGTTTAAATAAAATGGCCTAATTGTTTAAGGCTTTATTTTACTTTATTTCTCTTTATAAGCCAAGAGTTGGCAAGCCATTTGGGGATAACACAACTGAAATTTCAGTTCATATACTCAAGGGAGAAATCAAGATCAAGTCAAGAACACATCCGGTTATTTATTTTGGCTAGTACCTAATTCCGTGGCGTAATCGTTCGACGATTCAAGCAAGCATTCAAGTGTGGATACCGGTGGAGGAGTTGCAAGTTTAGCTCTCAAGATCAACACTTCAAGCTCTCAAGATCAACAAGCTAGGACCTCCATTTGTCATCCATTGGAAAGCTTTAACAAGGTACTATCTTGTTCTTGAGAAATTTTATACCATGATCATCATTTTATACATGGATCCGGGACTTGGAATTCGTTTTTAATTGTTATTTACGTCATTTCCGCTGCGTTATTATGCCCGAATTCCAACAATGGTATCAGAGCTTCATGTATAAAAGGATGATTTGGTTTTGTGTTCTTGAAAATGAATCATTCATGAATTTTTGAATTATGCCATGCTTCATTTTAACATACAAAATATCATTTATAAATTGTTATAATTGTTTGTATGATGTTATAAATTGTTGTAACATGTTTTGGATGATGTACTATATGCTAGATATGTTAAACACATCATTAGGATACATTTAGAACTGATCAGAACAGCTGATAACAAGTCTGCATAGTTTCTGGGAGTTTCTGCAATTTCTGGGAAAAACTGGTAGAAAAGGCTGTAACGCATTCTGGTAATGCGTTTCGCATGCAATGAAGAATTTATTATAAGACAGGTATTGCGCATGCAAAGCATGCGCATCAGACTTGTGGGGGACAGATTCCTTAAACGTGAGCTGTTGTCTGTGTTGATGATTAGATTTGTTTAATATTCTAAACTTTTTCTTTTAAAATTTTCTTTTAGCTTTTACTTTAGAAAAAGAAAACTTATTGGTTTTAATCATTAGATTCCTAATGTTTATAATGATTAAAGTTTTAATAATTGAATATTTAAATTATGAATTTATATATTATTATTAATTCAAAATTTTATTAATTAATTTAATTTCGAATTTTGTAATATACTTAAATTATGAATTTGAATATTATTATTAATTCGAATTTTATTTTAATTAATGCTTTTAATAATTGAATATTTAAATTTCGAATTTAATATTATTATTAAATGCGATTTTGATTAATTTTAATTTTTAAATTCGATTTTAATTATTAAAATTGATTTTTTCCCTTTTAAATAATTAGGTATTTAAATTGAGGAGTTAAATATTAATCGATGTGATCATGATTAATGTGATGTATATAATTGTTATATGTGCATGGTGCATTGGTTATGGCCTAAAGGCCCGTAGAATAAATGTTGTAATTTTATTTATGGTCTGTAATAATTAAATACGACTTGCATGTCGTTATTCTTGTAATTATTATATCTCGAATGCAACTCGAGTTCTTTTGTAATGTATTTCAAAACGAGCTTGGAGGCAATCAATGGAGGCTTGGAAGCAATGAAGAATTTTGTAATAATTAGTTATTACAACCATAGATTGACCTTGATCTTTTCATTAGCTCGAAAAGATCGCATAGGATCGGGCCATAACCATCGCACGTTTAATTTTGCGTAACTGCACTTTACATATGATGCATGGATATATTAGATATATGTATGGATGCATGGATGTATGGATATTTTAGAATGTATGTATTAGATACGACACATATACCATGTTTAAACAAGATAAAATCTGTAACGATTTAAGATTTAAACAAACGATCAAGATCGTTAAATTTTTCTAAAAATCCCTTAAGAAATATTAAGTTAAACAGATGCTTTCCAATAAATAACACTCATTAAATCCTAGATCATTGAGGAGTGGATTTGCCAAAGCAAGGGCTTCTCTTTTATCGTGGTGAGATGTGATTAAGTAAACAAGCTTACTTAAATTGTTATTATTGGGTCCAACTTAAATAAGTCGTCATAATAGGATTATGAACTTATAAGCATAGAGTTTAGTGAAATCTATTAGATAGATCGGAGCAATATGTTGTTCACTAAGCTATCCAAGAGTTATATACGATATAATTGACATAACGGTCTACCTAAATAATCATATTTAAGAGGAAAGCCAAAGCTGACTTAAAATATGATGAAATATGGATCTTGGCTCACTAGAAAATGTTTTATGGGAACCATTTTCCGAATTGATAGTAAGGGCTATTAATTTGATAAAAATAGTGGGAGGTATATTACGAATATGCTATAAATCAACTTGAACATAATTGGTTTTACGAAACATGCAAACTAACTCATTTTATGCGCTTTTACAAAATTGTAGATAATAAATGGCAAACAACACAAATCACTTTTCGATACGATCAGTCCTAGAAAAGGAAAAGCTGACAGGGACAAACTTCCTAGATTGGTTTAGGAACTTGAGGATTGTCCTCAGGCAGGAGCGAAAGCTGTATGCCATTGAAGTTCCTCACCCAAATCCTCTTCCTACTGGATCCACACGTGCCGAGCATAATGCTTATCAGAAGCATTTGGATGACTCAACTGATGTGTCATGCCTAATGCTTGCATGCATGGCTCCGGAGATTCAAAAGCAACATGAATTGATGAATGCTTATGAAATAATCGAGCACCTCAAAAGCATGTTTGAGGGACAAGCTCGCCAGGAGAGATATGATACGAGCAAGGCTTTGTATGCTTGTAAACAGGGAGAGCGAGACCCGGTTGGACCACACGTTCTTAAGATGATTGGGTACATTGAACAACTAAGTACCTTGGGCTTCCCGATTGGTCCGGAGGCTCAAATAGATTTGATCTTACAATCACTTAACAAGAACTTTTCTCAATTCGTTATGAACTACAACATGAATGAGATAGATAAGACACCCACTGAATTGTTGGGCATGTTAAGAACTGCTGAAACCAACATTCAGAAGGAATCCCCTGCTCCCATGCTGATGGTGAACAAAGGGGGAGCCAAAGGGAAAAGAAAGTGGAAAGGCAATAAGAAGAGGATTGCATCCAAATCTGTTGCCAATCCTAATTCTGCTCCCAAGAAGGCTATTAAGCCTAAAGGAGGTGTCGAAAAGGGTGATTGTCACCACTGTGGTAAACCGGGACACTGGAGGATAAACTGTCATGCTTATTTGGAAGAGCTGAAGAAGAAGAAGGCTGCTGGCCAGACTTCTGCTTCAGGTATTTATGTTATAGAAGTCAATTTGTCTACTTCTACATCTTGGATATTGGATACCGGATGTGGTTCTCACATTTGTATAAATGTGCAGGAACTGCAAAGGAGTAGGGCACTGGCTAAGGGAGAGGTAGACCTACGAGTTGGCAACGGAGCAAAGGTTGCTGTTTTGGCTGTAGGGACTTACCATTTATCATTGCCCACTGGGCTTATATTAGAACTTGAAAACTGTTTGTATGTGCCTTCTATTTGTAGAAACATTATTTCTGTTTCTTGTTTAGACAAGAAAGGTTTTTCATTTACCTTTAAAGACAATGGTTGCTCTTTTGGTTTGAATGACATTACCTATGGTGTTGCACAGTTATTTAACGGTTTATATGTTCTTAATTTAGATACTCCTATCTTGAATATAAATAACAAACGACTTAAAACTAATGACTCAAATCAAACATACCTTTGGCACTGTCGTCTAGGCCATATAAACGAGAAACGCATTTCCAAGTTACATCAAGATGGTTTCTTGGATCAGTTTGATTTTGAATCATATGATGAATGCGAGGCTTGTTTACTAGGCAAGATGACTAAAGCTCCTTTTTCCGGACAGGGTAAGAGGGCCACCGTACGACTAGAACTAATACATAGCGATGTATGTGGTCCTATGAGGTCGATGGCAAGGGGTGGCTATTTCTACTTCATTACGTTTACTGATGATTTCAGTAGATACGGATATGTGTATCTTTTGAAAAACAAATCCGAAGCATTTGAAAAGTTCAAAGAGTATCAGGCAGAAGTAGAAAAGCAAACTGGCGAAAGCATAAAAACTCTAAGATCTGATCGAGGAGGTGAATACTTAAGCCATGAGTTTAAGAACTATTTGAGGGAGTGTGGTATTGTATCACAACTCACTCCTCCGGGAACACCACAATGGAATGGGGTTTCTGAAAGGAGGAATCGTACCTTGTTGGACATGGTGCGATCAATGATGAGTCAAGCAGATCTTCCAATTAGTTTCTGGGGTTATGCCCTGGAAACGGCTGCATATACACTAAACTGTGTTCCTACTAAAACGGTTCAACAAACTCCATATGAGATATGGACAGAAAAACGTCAAAGCATGTCCTTTATGAAAGTATGGGGATGTGAAGCGTTTGTGAAATGCCTAATGTCAGACAAGCTTGGACCGAAATCTGAAAAATGTATCTTTGTGGGATACCCAAGTGAAACAAAGGGCTATTCTTTCTATAATCCTTCAGAGAACAAAGTAATTGTTGCTCGAACTTCTGTATTCTTAGAAAGAGAGCTAGTCTCTAGAAAAGACAGTGGGAGGAAAATAGATCTCGATGAAGATCGAGAACCACTTGATAACATTGAACCTGAGATGGAGCATGAGCAAGATATACAAGATAACACTGCTCAAGAAACACAGGTTGTTCGTAGATCTAGTAGGACTCGCTATGATTCAAGAAGAAATTATGGATTTCTCATAATTGAAAATGGCGATGTGATGCTCATAGATCAAGATGAGCCTCTCACCTATCAAGATGCTATGAACTCACCAGACTCTAAGAGATGGCAAGAAGCCATGAATTCTGAAATGGATTCCATGTATAAAAACCAAGTATGGACTTTGGTTGATCCACCTGAAGGGGTAAAACCTATCGAGTGCAAATGGATTTTCAAGAAGAAAATCGACATGGAAGGTAATATACAGACCTATAAAGCTCGACTAGTTGCAAAAGGTTTCAAACAAATTCATGGTATTGACTATGATGAAACCTTCTCACCAGTAGCAATGATAAAATCCATCAGAATTATGCTTGCAATAGCGGCTTACTATGATTACGAAATTTGGCAGATGGATGTCAAAACAGCCTTCCTTAACGGAAGCCTTGAAGAGGATGTGTACATGACACAACCTGAAGGTTTTAGAAATCCAAAGGATGCTGGAAAAGTATGTAAGCTGCGTAGATCCATTTATGGATTGAAGCAGTCCTCTCGGAGATGGAACATCCGGTTTGATGAAATAGTCAAAGGTTTTGGCTTTATTCAGAACATGGATGAACCATGTGTTTACAAAAAGTTTAGTGGGAGCCATGTGGCATTCCTAGTATTATATGTTGATGATATATTAATAATAGGGAATGACATTCCTTCTCTACAGGCTGTAAAGACTTGGTTAGGACAAAGTTTCTCTATGAAAGACTTGGGCGAGGCTACCTATATATTAGGGATCAGGATCTATAGAGATAGATCAAGAAGATTAATAGGCTTAAGCCAGAGTACATATATTGACAAAATTTTGCATCGTTTTGGAATGCAAGATGCAAAAAGGGGATATGTCCCTGTATCTCATGGGATAACGATCTCAAAAGAGAATGGTCCTAAATCATTGGATGATAAAGACCGCATGAATAAGATACCATATGCTTCAGCAATTGGATCTATCATGTATGCAATGATATGTACTCGTCCGGATGTCTCCTATGCTTTGAGCATGACGAGCAGATACCAGTCTAATC
This sequence comes from Kitagawia praeruptora, assembly GCA_037693485.1. Classification (NCBI taxonomy): domain Eukaryota; kingdom Viridiplantae; phylum Streptophyta; class Magnoliopsida; order Apiales; family Apiaceae; genus Kitagawia; species Kitagawia praeruptora. The sequence continues at coordinate 100,688,079 of CM075346.1, read as the reverse complement.
CAGGTGAAGGTCACTGGACGGCAGTCAAGAATATTCTTAAGTACTTGAAAAGGACTAAAGATTCATTCTTGGTGTATGGAGGTGAAGAAAAGCTAACGGTAAAGGGTTATACGGATGCTAGTTTTCAGACTGACAGAGATGACTCTATTTCTCAGTCTGGATTTGTGTTTTGCCTAAATGGAGGTGCTGTAAGCTGGAAAAGTTCGAAGCAAGAGACAGTAGCTGATTCTACAATGGAATCCGAGTATATTGCTGCATGTGAGGCATCCAAGGAAGCTGTATGGTTACGGAAGTTCATTACAGACCTTGGTGTCGTTCCATCGATCGCAGATCCCATAGATCTTTACTGCGATAATAATGGAGCTATAGCACAAGCCAAGGAGCCGAGAGCTCATAGCAGAACAAAGCATATACTTCGGAGATATCACCTTATTCGAGAGATAAATGATAGAGGGGATATTCACATATGTAAAGTGCATACTGATGATAATATTGCAGACCCGCTGACTAAGGCTCTGTCGCAGCAGAAGCATGAATGTCACACTAGTAGCATGGGTATTCGATACATGGGTGATTGGCTCTAGTGCAAGTGGGAGATTGTTAGTATTGGTGCCCTAGAGGCAATGTAATACATTATATTTATGTTTGAGTGATTTTATATATTCGATATATATATGTTTATTATTGGCTTTATTTACTGCGAAATAAATAAAGTATAATAAATGTCCTTAGAATCTTGATACAAATTATATAGTTGCAAGTATGTGACTTGAACATGAGATTATATAATGATCGTATCATATTCTTAAATGTCCCTAGCCGAGTATTATTATTAATTAGGACAATAATAATACACTGAGGCTAGTATGATAATTGACTGATGACCACATCTTATTGGTCATAAGTATGAAGATACTAAAAGCAATGCATAGGTAACTGTACGAGTACAGGGTACTGGACAGACCCACAGTGAGATACATCATGGTAAATAATAAATGTGTCATATGTATTCTCACAGTGATAATGGTGTAATGATCCTTAGACCTGAAGTCGTTATAATTCTACATGAGAATTAATATATTTTGAATTCGTCAAAAGTTATCTTTAGCCGGATAATGATAAAGGTGAATATCGGATATATTATGAATCATGTGAGAAATATGAACGATCTAGATGGGATTTAAATCTCCTGATAAAGGAGTGATATTATCGGCCTCTTGTTTGAGTGAGACTATGAAATGCATGGCCATGCTCAAATGTTGATTTGATTAAATAGTCTACTCATCGATCAAGAAAATGAAGATTAAATTATGAAGAGGATGACACATTACATGCCTCGAGTTTAATCTATAATATCATGATTTAAAGGGATTATATTACATGGAACATTAGTCATAAAAGGTTGATTGAATCGTTGATTTAATTATTGTTTTATTGGGTAGCAATAATGTGTTACTAGATGCCGCTTATTGTTTATAATTTTATTAGAGAATAAAATTATTGCCAATGAAATAATAACCTACAGGGTCACACACAAAGAATGTTTAAAAGGGAAATTAATTTATTTCATGAATTTAAATTAATAATAATTTAAATTATGATTTTTAAATTAATAATAAATAATAATTCGAATTTTATAAAATTAATCAAGTGAGACTTGATTAGTTGAAGATAAAATTTGAAGATGTATTTTCTTGACTTATTTGATTAATTAAGTATGACTTAATTAATTTATTTAAATAAATAAGATTTGTTTAAATAAAATGGCCTAATTGTTTGAGGCTTTATTTTACTTTATTTCTCTTTATAAGCCAAGAGTTGGCAAGCCATTTGGGGATAACACAACTGAAATTTCAGTTCATATACTCAAGGGAGAAATCAAGATCAAGTCAAGAACACATCCGGTTATTTATTTTGGCTAGTACCTAATTCCGTGGCGTAATCGTTCGACGATTCAAGCAAGCATTCAAGTGTGGATACCGGTGGAGGAGTTGCAAGTTTAGCTCTCAAGATCAACACTTCAAGCTCTCAAGATCAACAAGCTAGGACCTCCATTTGTCATCCATTGGAAAGCTTTAACAAGGTACTATCTTGTTCTTGAGAAATTTTATACCATGATCATCATTTTATACATGGATCCGGGACTTGGAATTCGTTTTTAATTGTTATTTACGTCATTTCCGCTGCGTTATTATGCCCGAATTCCAACAATACTCCCTATCTCTTTTTTCTTTTCCGATTTCGTGAATGACACAGGTTTTAAGAATTAGCTGCTCCTCCTTTTTGTTTGTGATAGATTAATGCAAGTAACCGTGACTTCAAGTCACGGTAGCAACGTGGAGGACGGTAGCAATGTGGAGGGAATCTTGCATTACATATTGTTTTGTATGAAGTAGTAAACATTGAATATTGTTGTTTTTATAGAATAGTGGGTGTTGAATATTTTTGGGATATTCCATTTGGTACCATTTTAGTTTTGGCTTTTCCAAATGGTACCACTCAATGTTTGAAATTTCATTTGGTACCATTTTACTTTTGGCTTTTCCAAACGGTACATCTCAATGTTTTTTCTTCCTTTTTTCTTCCAAATGGTACACTTTTACTTTTGGCTTTTCCAAATGGCACACCTCAATGTTTTTAAATGCGTTAAAAAAAAGGAAATATATAAACAAAATAAGAAAAACATAATAAAAAGAATCGGTTTAAATAAAAAAAAACTGGTATTGTTTGTTGTGAGCTATTTACAACAAACCACCGCTATTCAATCCGTCAGAGGCGCATTCCGCCGCCGTTGTAGCTTTGTTCTCCGCGGCGAAATACGCCTCTGACGAATTGAATAGCGGTGGTTTGTTGTAAATAGCTCACAACAAACAATACCAGTTTTTTTATATTTAAACCGATTCTTTTTATTATGTTTTTCTTATTTTGTTTATATATTTCCTTTTTTTTAACGCATTTAAAAACATTGAGGTGTACCATTTGGAAAAGCCAAAAGTAAAAGTGTACCATTTGGAAGAAAAAACATTGAGATGTACCGTTTGGAAAAGTCAAAAGTAAAATGGTACCAAATGGAATTTCAAACATTGAGTGGTACCATTTGGAAAAGCCAAAAGTAAAATGGTACCAAATGGAATTTCCCAATATTTTTTATGGAGTAATGAGTATTGAATATTATTTTTTTATGACTTCAAATAGAAATAGAAAGAGTTATTTGAATTGCCTTAAAAGTAAAGTAGGAAAAGTATTAAGAGACAGAGCGACTACAGAGTACCAATTAAGAGCATTCCCAGTTCCCCCATTCCCATCCCAAAAACTTACTAAAAATAGTAAATTCTTGTTAGTCACAGAGGCATGCCTGTATACATCTAATAACAAGTCTAATTGTTTGTAATGCTTTGCATTACTTACATGACCTCTTAACTGAGGGAACCTCTAGTTGTAGAGTTTCTATTTGTATTGTACTTGTAGTAGACATCAAATCCTAGTTGTGTAACTGTACTTATAGAGTCTAGAATAATGCTTGAAAGAAGTTCCAAGGTTCATGACTCAAGCAAGAAGATAAAGGCTGTCAAATAATCACAGTTGGGATTTGAAGAAATGAAGAATTTGCCTAAGTACCAATTCGAGAAGTATATTTGTCTATTCGAGAAGTCCAGCATTCGAGAAGTCAGGGATTCGATATCTCAAGACACTATTCGATATCTCTGTATATACTGTTCGATATCTCATTCGATATCTCAGAGATTCGATATGTCTATGTACTCTATTCGAGAACTCAGGAAGTCAACAAGTCAAAGTAGTATTCGAGTTCTCAAGGAGTCAACAAGTCAAAGTTCCATTCGATATCTCAAGGACTCAGAAAGCTATTCGATATCTCGAGGATTCGATAAGTCAAATGTTCTATTCGACAACTCAAGGAATCCTGATGGAAAAGAGCTATTCGAGAAGTGGTTCGATATGTCAATATAACAGTGTTCGAGAACTCAGAGTTATCGATAAGTCAATTCCAGTTCTCGAATCACTTACTTAGTCACTTCTCGAATACATTCTTGTAGACAAAATACTGAAGAAATTGTACAAGTCAGAAACCTGCAACAAGCCAATGCACTTTATGGACCACAATCTGTAACGTGCTCTGGAAAGCCTACAAGGAAGCTTGGAGAGATATAGAAGAGACAAGGAGCTAAAGAAGTGGATCTAAACAGGCTTTGCAAAGTCAAATCTGTAACCGTTTGGACACTTACTCAAAAAGGATAGACAGACTAGAAAGTAATTTGTTTAGCTACCTTATTTGCAGTAAGTAGGCTGTATCCATGTTCTATAAGGACACAGCCTCACTTCTGAACTTAGTAACTTTGTGAGTCAAGTTTTTCATACACTAAGCTGTATCTCTCTGAGAAAAACGAAGCTGAGAATACTATCATTTGTATTCACAGATTGTAGCAACCTTTATCTAATAATACATTTGATTAAAGTGATATTGTGTTTTATGTTATTCTTTATCCGCACCTTCAATCTTGCATACACAAACACTCTTGCTACATAGACTCGAAGAAGAAAAGTTCGAGAATCCATTCACCCCCCCTCTGTATTCTCTTATCGTATTCAATACTCAACAATTCTCAAAATTATCAAAAATGTTTTACATTCCATTCCCCATTTTCTATCCCTATATTCCTATATTATTTTTTATATTACTTATTTCTCTCTTTCATTTAAAATTTTAACTACAAATACATTTTAACATTATTAAGAGGAAAGAGGGTGTTTGAGGATACAGATGAGAGCACTCACCTCCCATCTGTTGGATAACAACTCTTGTGTTTATCTCTAGAAAACAACTCTTGTGTTTCTCTCTTTTATTTCTCTTGGCATATATTACAACTCTTCTCTTAGTTGTACATTTACAAATGAAACAAATCATTCTATTTATAGGCTGCAGATTTACCATGTTACATCATGGCATACCTCATTACATAATAAATATAGCCTACCATATTTGAATATGGAACAAAGACTAGCTTCCTTATTTGAATATTGAACTAGCTTCCTTATTTGACCATTGAACTTCTAGAGAGTTTGATTATTCTAACACTCCCCCTCAAACTCGACTTTCCATTTCGAGTGATTTCCGAAACTCGTAAATCTTTGTTGCAGATAAGCTCTTCGTAAATATATCTGAAACCTGATCTTCGGTCCTGACCACCTTCATGTCAATATCTCCTTTAAGTACTTTTTCCCGTAAGAAATGATAATGTACTTCGACATGTTTGGTCCTAGCATGAAAAACCGGATTCTCGGCTAAATGGACTGCTGATATATTATCACAATGTAATGGAACTCCATCTTCGGTTGGTTGGTTCAAGTCCTTCATGAGTTGAGTCAACCATGCACACTCTTGTGCTGCCATCGCTCCTGCTCTATATTCTGCTTCAGTGGTTGAAAGAGAAACAATAAGTTGTCTCTTACTGCACCATGATATAGCTCCTGACCCAAGATTAAATACATATCCTGTAGTCGACCTTCTGGTGTCATGGTCTCCTGCATAATCTGCATCATAGTAGCCGCTGACCTTGCTTTGTACTCCATTCTTGTAGAAGAGTTCCCAATCAATTGTACCTTTAACATATCTCAAGATTCTTTTAACTGCTTCAAGGTGTGTCTTCTTTGGGTTTTGCATGAACCTGCTAACAACACTTACTGCGAAAGCTATGTCTGGTCTAGAAAGAGTTAGGTAGATAAGACCACCTACTATTTGCCTATACATTTTTGTATCCTTCAAGTCCTTTCCATCGTTGGCACACAACTTTAAGTTTGGCTTCATTGGGGTAGAGATCGGCTTGCACTCAGCTAGCCCATACTTTTGAATGATATCTCTTGCATATTTTTGTTGACCAAGAAATATACCAGCTTCTGTTCTTTCAACTTCCAATCCTAGGAAGTGCTTCAACTCACCAAGCTCCTTCATTTGAAATCGAACTGATAAGTTTTTCCTTGTTCATTGAATCTCATCTTCGTCATATCCAGTGATGATTAGATCATCTACATATACAAGGACAATTGATAATTTTTCCCCTTGAGATTTCACGAACAAGCTCGAATCTGCTGGGGCAACATGATAACCACTTTGTACTAGGAACTCAGCAATCTTCCCGTACCATGCTCTGGGTGCCTGCTTCAAGCCATATAATGCCTTCTTCAACTTTCACACGTATTTTGGCTTTTCATGATTCACAAATCCTTGAGGTTGATCAATATAAATGTCACGATCAAGTTCTCCATGTAGAAAAGCATTCTTCACATCCATCTGCCATAATTTCCATGACTTACTTGCGGCTAAGGTTAGTAAGACACGAACTGTAGTAATCTTTGCCACTGGACTGAATGTCTCATCATAATCTAGGCCATATTCCTGAGCGAACCCGCGAACAACTAATCGAGCCTTGTATCGCTCGATCGTACCATCTGGGCGAATCTTTAACTTGTAGACCCATTTACAGGATATGGGTTTAACAGCTTCAGGTTTTGGCACTAAATTCCATGTTTGATTTTGTTTAAGTGCCAAAATCTCTTCTTCCATGGCCTTTCTCCACTCTGGACTCTTTGATGCTTCGTCAAAGTTAGTTGGCTCTTTGACCTCAGCATAGGCAGCATCTATATACTTTGGATTTGGGCGTCTATCTCTGTTAGACCTTCGTACTTGATGTTGTGAAGGCTCTTGTTGTTGTTCTTCCGGTTGATTAGTCTGTACTTCATCTGGTATTTCATGAACACCTATTTTCCAAGGGCTTCTTGACTTGGATCGTACCTCCAATTGATCTGTCGGGGATTGTGGTTCCTCTGTATCATCATTGTTTTGAGATGAATCTAATTATAACTTGATTTGTAACTTCTCTTGCAACTCCTGTGTATCTGGCAATGCTACCTTGTTTGTGTACCATGAAGATGCCTCATCAAATACAACATTTCGTGAGACATATATCTTATTTGTATTGGGATCACAACATCTCCAACCTTTCTTCTGTTCGTCGTATCCCACAAAAATGCAGCGGATAGCTTTCTTATCAAACTTACTACGGTCTTCATCTGCAATAAACACATAACATACACAACCAAATACCCGGAAATAATTGACAGTTGGTTTTAGGTTATACATCTTCTGAAATGGTGAAACAAATTCCAACCTTGGTTGTGGTAGCCTGTTAGTGATATAGACCACCGTCTTCATGCATTCTGCCCAAAACCTTGTATTAACATTCTTGGCATGTAGAAGACTTCTACACGTCTCTGCTAGATGGCGGTTCTTCCTCTCCGCTACTCCATTCTGTTGTGGAGTTTTTGCACAAGTGAGTTGTCTCCGGATGTTGAACTCCTTGAGGTAGTTGCTGAACTCATTTGAAGTGTATTCTCCTCCATTATCAGTGCGAAGGCACTTGATTTTTCTCCCGAGCTCGCGTTCTACCGTGTCCTTGAATTCCCTGAATTTTTCAAAAACCTCATCTTTATGTTTTAAGAAGTATACCCATACATACCTCGAAAAATCATCAATGAAGGTTAACAAATATTGATAACCACGAGTTGATGGCTGTTTGATTTTTCCAAGAACATCTGAGTGCACCAACTCCAATGGCTCCTTTGCTCTAAACTTTGACTCCTTGTACGGCAATTGATGTGCCTTACCATATTGACATCCAGCACATACAATATCATGGCGGATCTCAATTTGTGGGAGTCCCTTCAACATTGACTTTTGCATCATAATCTTCAATTTGCTGTAGTTGACATGCCCGAGTCGTGCATGCCACAAGTCGCCTGTGTCACTCTTTCTGGCCTTGTCTACATAGGCCTCTTCAGCTGACATCACATAGATAGCCTTCATTTTTGGTCCTTCTATGAAAGGTGTACCTATGACTTTTAATTCTTTATACACCTTCACATCATCTGGGCCGAATAATACGTAGTTACCTGAAGTTGTTAGTTGGGGTACTGATAGCAGGTTCTTCTTCATCCCTAGGACATGATAAATATTTTCTAGTTGTATTTCTTCATGTCCGTGCTTTTGTGGTAGCTGCGTCTTACCAACATGGGATATTGGTAAATGTGTGTTATCCGCTGTTACGATAACACGATCTCCTATGTACTTTGTTATGCTCGACAATTTTGACTCATCTCCGGTCATATGATTGGAATAGCCTGAATCAACGATCCAATCATTCTTGTAGTCGACTGACTGCTTACATACAGCAGTAAGTGCATGTTCTTCTGTTGGGCCTTTCCCTCCTGCATCAACAATGTCTTTCTCTTCCACAAAGAAAGAAGTGTCGAAGTTCCAATCTTCTTCTCCAGTGTCTTCGTTTTTAGAAGATGTTGCGACATTTCCTTCAACTTTCTTGGACCAACAATTTCTTGCGTAATGTCCCTTCTTGCCACAATTAAAACATTCCTCACTTTGACGATCCTTTTGTTGCCACCGGTTCTGACCACCCTGATTATTTTGAGCTCCTCGAGCTCCCCCTGATTGGAAACCTCTATATTGATTTCCTCGAACGTCTCTTTCTTGACTATTGAATCTCCCGGCACCACGTCCTAGTCCTCGACCTCTACCACGACCACGACCGCGTCCTCGGTCGTCTCTCCTGTTGGTGAAAAGAGCAGTCTCTTCATGAATGGTTGGTTGACTAGACATGGGTTTTTCTAGATCCTCTTCGTTAATTATCAAATTCTCCAGATCTGCTAAAGTTGGCTCGGTGGCCCAGCCCCGAGTTGCCGTGATAATACTCTTGTATTCCGGCTTTAGTCCATGGATGATAATTCTTTTCATCCTGGTTGGTGTAATACCATTTTCTGGATCTAGTTTGGAAATCTCGTCACAGAGAGATTTTACTTTTGAGAAATATTGACTCACGGTCATATTCTGTTGGGAGATGGACAAAAGCTCATTTTCGAGCCTTTGTAATTTTGCGTCATTCTTCTTAGCAAAAACTCCTGTTAATATGTCCCACGCTTCTTTCGGCGTTTGGGCATCTTTGATTCGCTGTAGAAATTCATCCTCCACAGCTACGGTTAAAGCGTACATGGCTTTGCCTGCCTTAACCTTCCATTTCTTTAAGATCTCAGGGTCAGCTACTTATTTTTGAGGTGTAGCATCTGGTCGTGCCGGTGTTGAGGTTGAATCATCGGAACTTATAACTATACTTTTGGCCTCCCTTGGTGGTGTTGTATCACTGCTATTTACAACATCCCATAAATCCTGTCCAAGCATATAAAACTTTATACGGGTACTCCATAACCCATAATTATTGTTACTGAGTTTCTGAATAGAGTTTGTAAAATCTCCCATGATTTTTACAGTGAACAGTGTCGTCTGTATGAACAGTATCGTCTGTATGAATAGTACCGTATGAACAGTACCGTATGAATAGTACCGTATGAACAGTACCGTATGAACATGACCTTATGAATAGTACCGTATGAACAGTACAGTATGAACAGTACCGTATGAACAGTACTTCGTCTTCTACGACGTGAACAGTGTTTACCGGAATAGTAACTTGCAGGAAAATTTGCAGAATTTTCAGAATTTAACAACCAAGCTCTGATACCAAATGTTGGATAACAACTCTTGTGTTTATCTCTAGAAAACAACTCTTGTGTTTCTCTCTTTTATTTCTCTTGGCATATATTACAACTCTTCTCTTAGTTGTACATTTACAAATGAAACAAATCATTCTATTTATAGGATGCAGATTTACCATGTTACATCATGGCATACCTCATTACATAATAAATATAGCCTACCATATTTGAATATGGAACAAAGACTAGCTTCCTTATTTGAATATTGAACTAGCTTTCTTATTTGACCATTGAACTTCTAGAGAGTTTAATTATTCTAACACCATCCCACATCCCTATCCCTATTATTTAGGGTAATTTGTCATTTTTGATCTAATTTCCTACTTCATCCCATTCCCCAAAATAGAGTCTAATTTTAGGGGTAAGAAATGAGTCCCCAAATATGGGGTTCAACTGTTAGCGCCCAAATCTTTCTCTTTCCTCTTTTAATATATTTAATTGTAGTTATAGTTAAAACTTTAAGTGAAAAAGAGAAAAAGAAGTAATATAAAATAGAATATAGGGATATGAGAATGAAAAATGGGGAATGGGATGTAGAAATTTTTTGATAATTTTGAGAATTTACTATTTTTATTTGGAGATTTACTATTTTTAGTAAGTTTTTGAGGTTGGGAGAGGGATGGGATGTAAATGCTCCGAGGCATGAACAACATTCTGCAAATATGGGGACTGATTATTAGCTCCTATAACCAAACCCCATTTTGGGGTCTCCAATGGAGCTCGATTTATGCATAAAAACTATATTTTATCTATAGATTTGAGGATATGGCATCCAATGCGGATGCTCTAACAATAATTTATAAAAAAATTAATCAAATTTTATAAATCGAATCGAATAATAATTTTTCAAGAATCAAGCGGAAATTAATCTAGAAATTTTAGAAAACTAATCAGTTATAATATATCTTTTCGTAATTTTTATTATAAATATACTTCAGTCTAATTTTCAATTGTATTTCAGTGTTACCATAACAGCTGAAGGATGCAGATCTTCAACTTGGTCCTATAAAACCTAGCAGTTCAAATTTATTTTGTGCCCCTCTATGGAGACGGAAGAGCTGTTTTATACCTTAGTTGCATGCTTGTTGGGTGCAGTAGTTTGGTATTTTATTGGACGAAGCAACAAGAAGTAAAACTAAAAATAGATAATTTTTTTGTTCATTCTTCTTCATCAGAGTGTTAAATTCAGGTCTTAACTTATTGAATTATTTTTTTCCTATTGTTTTTTGGTGTAGGGATGCAGAGTTCTTGACGAGGGTTCCTCGCGTTCATCAGTTGAATGACTTATGTAAGTTTACATTAATACTCTTTTTTAAAAAAAAGTAATGTTTATAAGTATTTTTCAACTAGCTATTTGATGTAGTTTATGCTTTATGAGATATAAGTATCTATTTTGCGACATCCAATGAAAATTGTGTAGCAGATATTTATTAATGCGGAAATTAATGGGATTTGATGGTTGTGCATAAAATGCAAATTGGCATGATGGTCGGTGTATATTGGCTAGATCACAGGTTTAAACTTTGACATGAGGATGAGGACATTCCGCAGCTCATGTGGCAGACTTGTGTTCTGAGTACGACCATTAAAAAAATATGAAAATAATTCAAAGTAATCATTACAGTTAAGCATCTGTAGGATTTTTGTTTTTTGGCCGAAAGGGGTGTTAGAGAATGCCTTTCTTAAAGAGAACATGGATTATTTAGAGAAAATGTTATTGTCTAATAGTTCATGCTTCATGATTCTTTTGTCTTATAGGGATCTTATTGGTTAAAGGGGTATTTTATCAGGTTTTCTGTACTGATTGATTTTATACTTGTATTCACTTTTCCATTCAGCACAATTACTAGATTCACCTTTCACTGTGTTGCCTCTACTTGTCGCGATCTCTGGAAGAGCCTGTTCAGATGAGCCAATCAGTTGCGTGTATAGTAGAATGCAGGGTGTGATTGTTAAGGAGACGGTAAATAGACACTACACATGTCTTTCACTCCCAAAAGGTTTTTATGTTATATAATCCATGTATACTGCCTTTTTCAGAAAGTGACACGCACCTTGCAACACCACGTTGAACGCGATAATGAAGGCAAATGTGCTAACAGAGCCAACGATGGTTCTGGCTCTTGGAGAGATGGACCCGATCATACTACATCTGTTTGTAGAACAGTTCCATGGTACCTGGTACGCAATGCTTGCATCTGTTGAAGTACTACAATCGTCATGTATTAATTACTATTAATTATCCTGAAGGCTATGCTAAGTACTAGTTAAGTTTGGCTCAACTACATTTACATGAGGCTTTTAATCTCATTACAATTCTCATGCTTTTTCTGTTTCAGGATGACGGAAGTAGTCGGGTGCTTGTGGTTAAAGCGCAACATGCATCGGGTTTTGAATATACATTTAAAAAGGAAGTATTCGACAATTTTGGGAGATCGCTTGTAACAGGAACACTGGATAATCGCTTGGGTGTCATGGTTAGTCATATTCTAATATGTTAAATGAGCGCCATAATACCTTCAGTTAACTTATCGATTTGATAATTTTATTTGCAGGAGCTTGTAGTCAAGAGAACTGAAGAAGTGCTTCCAATTGGGACTCAGTTGACAGTTGTTGGTCAGGTATATCATCTTTAGCAGCATGTTCCAATCGTTGCTTTAAACTCTTTAACCATCAAGATGCATCACCAATATTCAGCCAAATAAACATAAGGATATTCATGTTACCGTATACTAATAACTTGTAAAATGTGCCGTCTTATAATTCATCCATAATCAAACATTTATTTGTGTTAGTTTTGTGGTTTTCAGCAAATTCTTGTTAGTAGTTCCCAACTAGGCAAAAATGTCAAAAATAAATAAATATCAAGTTTCTTAGTTTGACCATCTGGACGTTAGTAATCATATAATCAATGCTTTCTTCACTCAAATATGACACTTACTAACGCATTAGGCATCTAAGGGGCTGTTTGTTTTAGCTTATTAATGTTAACTCATGGTTTATAAGACCATAAACACTTATGAGGGGTGTTTGACAAAATAAGTTTTAGCTCAACTTATGACTTATATGTTGATAAGTTGAATGTTAGGAAATCCTAACATTCAACTTATGCTTATAACTTATTTCTCGATACACGCAATATATAATATCCTTCAAATATTCAAAATCATATATCTTTTGATCCGTTCATTAGAAAATTAATATATATATATCAAATTATCTAATCCTTTTATTTGAAATATTTCATTTTGCTTACATGTTTACAAATCTCTTTCAGGTTGTCAAAGATCGCAGAGGAATTGTCAGAGTCAAAAAATTACACAACTACCCATTTTATGTATCTCCAAAGCCTATTGATCAGCTCATATCCGATGTTGAGACATGGGCAAGGTTGCTTTTTTTTTTTTTTTTTTATATGCGTAGATATATGAAGACAAGTATTTAATCCTTAGGCTCCCTTTTTACATAGATTTAATTAAAATTGTCCCTGCAGAATCTGTGAAGTTGTCTCTATGGGGTTATGGGCGGTTTCCAGTATTCTTCTGATTGTTCTGCTATACCAAAAACATAAGGTAACATAGCTTTGTAATTCTCGGTAGAAAGTAATGACACACTTGGCTTTCTTGTTTGTTTGTCGATGTAAAAAGAATCTACAAATATAAAAATAGGGTATTAAGACATCAAAAGAAGACCAAGATGAAGCAATTATAAGAAGACCAAGATGACTTAAATTTCTTAATGCCATTCAAAGCATTTAGGGACAGAGCTAGGGATGAAGCAGAGAGGGGAGGGTATTAACTATAATTTTTTTTTATATAATCATAACATTATATAGGATTTTTTTTTTTTTTTTTGGCATAAAAATGCTGTAAAATGTGGATTTTGTTTTTAAATACTGCATTGCTGGTTGATATATTTTGGTTTTGCAACTGCTCCCTCATCTGTGACTCTATTCTGAAATTTATTGTAAAATTAATAAATATATTGATGACCATGATCTGCAGGCAGTGTATGAACTTATGTGCAGCTTCACCTAAACTTTGCAGACGGTGCATGAGCATTTGCGCAGCTTCTTCACACATGAAAAACTGTCTACTATGTCAACTACCGCACTCAGGGCTTTTTTCTAGTTCTACCTAGGCCTTCGTAGCAATATAATATATTTCTGTTGTCAAAATCTCAGCTGTTGAAGTTCCTAGAACTGTTATGTCGCTCTTGATTCTTTTTCTATTAGGGCAATCGTTATCGTTGATTTGTAGAATAAATGTATATAATAATTAGCTGAACTAATGAAGTTCTTCATGGTGCAATTTTACCAGATAGAAACTAATGATACAGTTTTTCGTTCTTTTTGATTGTTTGCAATTTCATTTTTCATTTCTTTGCTTTAACTTTTATACGCCATAAACTCTTCTACGCTGTCATTGGGTACTATTATCAATATCAACCAACCTGTTGGAGTGTTGGAAGTGAGTTCTGGACGTAAGACCCCATAGATAACTAGATATATACTCCTATATGAAAAGAATTACGAGCCATTGGTCTGTCTAACTTAAATGCTTAACAAGCATTCGTTGTTATTTATCAAATCTAACTCAAGAAAATAATTAAATCGATTAATGCAACTCTTGATCAAAGATCTATTAACATAAAAAAATATCTTCGAGTGAAGAAATCAAAATCCCATGAATTTGATTGAGGAATATTTTTGTAACATGGTAGTCTAACGTTGAGGGATATGGGATAATTTTTTTTTTATAATTAGGCTTATAAGTATGTTTTATAGATTTATTATAATAAATCTCGAAATGAGCGAGAATCGAACACATGGCGACAAAGAGATAATATATTAATGATTATTTGACATATTTAGGACTCTGAAATCATCACAAAAACATATCCTCCCCAACAACATAGAATTAGGGGTAAGTAACCCTCCTTGTCTTTAGGTCTTACCACATGTATCATTTTTAATGTAAATTTATGTGGAGCTCTGCTTTGCTACAACTACTTGTTAAAATGTCAAGATTAAATTGTTGGGATAAAAGACCCACTAGAATTACCTTCAACATCAAACACAACAACAAAACAACAAAGAACAAAATAAACTTAAGAACATACGAACTTTTTACGTGGAAAACCCTTTCGATTCGATGTGAAGAGTAAAAGCTACGGAATGATTAGGAGTCCACCCAACTGCTCTTATTATGATAATACGAGGTTACACAAACCAAAACCAAGTCTCAAATGGGTAAACAAAATACCCAATAGAACACAACCATAATTAGCAATATATGAGGAAGAGAAGTAAAAAGATATCACCCAAAGCACTGTCACGAACAACAGCTATATCACATTGTCCAGAGCACAAAATAGCAATCACACCGCACAAATGTAAGCCTCTGATGTCCCAGACCTGTTGTCAAAGTTTGAGCAAAATCGGACCACAAATGAGCTTAGATCGAATGCAATATTAGAGCTATGTGTGGAAGAAACAAACTGATCTGCTACTCTCTGTATGTCTTCTTTTTCAATCTCTCTCACTCTAATAATTGTTGCCCCAGCAGTCAACTAAGAAAAAAAAATACAACTTGGACCAAGAAGCACATAAAAATAAAGGTTTTTCCACATATGAAGGGACCCATAGCCCAACAATTCTCCCCCTTCCGACTATGTAGGATTGGCTGCCATTCCGGCAAGCGAGCGACAAGTCTCAAACTTACCCCTTCGCAATGCTTTAGTCATTATATCAGAACCATTGTCATCAGTATGAATTTTATGGAACTCAAGAAACTTAGTGTTGGAGGCCCACTTCCTTACCGGGCCGAGCCAAAGGCCCGGATCAAAATCCGGATCCGAATAGAAGTCCACACTCCTCCGGCCCATTTATGGTACAACGGACGTATTGTTGCACTTCCCTGGGACGTGGGACACTACCGAAAAATGTGGCCAACTCCTTTGCAACCGTCGAATGAAAGGAAATAAGTTAAGTCAGGTTTGATTTGATCATTCATACACAATTACACACAACATAAACACTTTGAGTTCTAAATTACCTTACCAAAACCGACTAACTCATTCTCACACCGGAGGTGAATCGGGGGGCCAAACCCTCGCATTCTTCTCATTTGCAGGTCCGACCGAACCAAGGTCCGGCAGAAATCCAGTCGTGACATTTGGCGTCGTCTGTGGGAACGTAGAGATACGTTTTGTGTTGAGTTCTACCATAAATCATGACGAATGAAACCAAAATACCAGTAGCTGATAATAGCACAGTGGCAGGAAACAGCCGCACCACTCCTCCCCTGATCCCAAGGACAACTCCCATCACCCCAAGGCTGTTAACTTTTGATGAAAAAGGAGATATGCCGTCTCCTGAAGAACAACAGGAGATGCTCATGAAATGACGAGAAGAGCAAAAAGCCAAGGGGAAGCGAAAGGAAATGGAAAAAGAAAGGAGCAGTAGGGAGGCCGAATGTCTGGCCAAGAAAAGGGAGGCCGATCGCTTAAGGCTACAGGCACTAAAGCTCCAAAGGGAGGAGATTGAGTTGCAAGAGAAAGCGCTCCACGAGGCTTTAGAAGCCGAAGACCCGGAGTTGGATGACCGAAGAGATAAGAGGCCGAGGACTAGAAATGATGAAGACGAGTCAGGGGACTCTGAATCAAATTCTAGGAGAACCCGGTCGAAGGTAGTGTATTCCTCTGATTTGGAGGAAGAAGGTCCATACGGACGACCGTATCCGTAGGATTGAGAAGGCTATATTTGTAGAAAGAAGGGTCAGCCACGAGCCAGTGGTGACCGAGGATGTTGAACAGTTTCGACCCCCACCAAGAAGGCAGTTTCCAAAGATGAACGAATTCAATGGGAAAGGAGACCCCGAAGACCATTGTGAGAAGTATGAATCGCTCATGACCGGTATGGGGCATTGTGATGTGATGCTTTGCAAGATGTTCAAGACATACCTCAAGGGAAACGCATCCATGTGGTATAGGTCATTAAGACCTAGGTCGATAGGCTCGTATGAGCAGATAGAGAAAAAATTCTTGAGGCACTACTCCCACTTGTGCCGAAGAGAGAAGGATACCGAAGCCCTGATCCACTGCAGGCAGGGACCGAATGAAGAATTGGGTGACTACTTGGCAAGGTTTAAAGAAGAAGCTGGAATGGTCACCAACTTGGATAAAGTCAAGGCAGCTGGATTCCTTGCAGCCGGCCTCGACCCTGTTAAAGGTAAGAAGTTTCGATCTTCAGTTTAAGATATGCCTCATAAATCTTTGAATGATATATATTTGAGGGGGAGGCTATTAGAAGAAAGTTAGAATCCATTGGGGGTTACAAGGAGAGCAAGAAAAATGATAGGTATGATAGAAGGGAGGATAGAAGGGACGATCGAAGGGGTCGTAGCGACATTAAGAGCAGACTGAATGATACGAGGCCTGATAAAGGGGCCGAACGAAGAAGAGATAGAGATAGTACTGTGTTCACACCGCTTAACACACCCATCTCGAAGATTCTCCATGAGATAAAGGGCAAACCTGGGTTCGTTAGGCCACCCAAGTTAAAGACCCCTGAAAGCAGAAGGAGCGACAACAAATATTGTGATTATCATCGAGATAAAGGTCACAATACTGATGAATGTTACCACTTGAAGAAGTTGATATAGAAAATGATAAAAGACGGGGAACTGACCAAGTTCGTTGGAGATCTGAGAAACAGGCTAGATAATAAGGAAAAGAAGAGAGACACTAGAGATGCCGAAAGTTTGGAGAAGTATCGGGGCAAAGTCAGAACAATATCTGGAGGAACCATACTCGATCGGGACAGCAAAACAGCCCGAAAGAAGTATGCTAGACAAATCTATAGTCTCTATTAGTCAAATGCAGCCAAGCAACCACTTCCAATATCATTCACGGAAGATGACTTTGAAGACGTGATATGGCCGCACGAAGACCCTCTTGTCATAAACCCCGTCATTGGGGAAAACAAGATTTGGAGAGTGCTGGTCGATGAAGGAAGTTCGGTCAACATACTGTACCACAAAACATATTGCAAGATGAATTTGGGTGGAGAGCAGCTGGAACCGTGCCATGAGGCGCCACTTTACCTGTACCGATCGAAGGAACGATCACGCTGAATATCCTATTGGGCAAGGCTCCATACACGGTGGTAAAAGAAGCTAAGTTTTATGTTGTTCGGGTAGAAAGCCCGTATAATGGGATTTTGGGAAGACCGGCTTTATCCTTGTTCCAAGCTGTGTCATCCATCCCTCACTTAAGTTGAAGTTCCCGACCGAACATTGGGTTGGAGAGATGAGAGGCGATCAGAAAGCCGCAAGAATCATTATGTTGGAAGACTTAGATAAAGACAAAGATGTTGAAATGAATGAAGCTGGAAAAAGAAAAAGAAGTAAAAGTGACACTGGGGGCAGCCATCAACTGCTGAACATAGAGTTGGAGAAATTTGGGGCCAATCTGTCGAGCCCGATTACCGAGCCGGCTGCCGAAACTGAAGAAGTAGAGTTGTATGTGGGTCAGTCTGGAAAGATGATCCAAATCGGGAAGAACATGGAACCGGAGCTAAAAGAGAAAGTTATCAAAGTAATTAGGGAGTTCCATGATGTGTTTGCATGGAATCCCGAAGATATGCCAGGATTGGACCCTTCGGTGGCCAAACACTGTCTGAATGTGGCTCCCGAAGCCAAGCCTGTAAGACAAAAGAAGAGAAATTTTGCCATGGAAAGGCAGAAAGTAATTCAAGCTGAAGTGGAGAAATTGCTAGAAGCCAAGTTCATTGAGGAGATAGACTACCCCGACTGGCTAGCGAATGTGGTGGTGGTAAAGAAATCAAATGGCAAGTGGAGAATGTGTGTGGACTACACTAATCTGAATAAGCATTGTCCGAAGGATCACTACCCTTTGCCGAATATTGATCAACTGATAGATGCCACTTCGGGGCATCAAATACTCAGTTTTTTGGATGCATTCTCAGGATACCACCAAATCGCCATGAATGCCGAGGATGTTCCAAAGACAGCATTCATCACACCGAACGACACTTACGCCTATATTAAGATGCCCTTCGGCCTGAAGAACGCCGGGGCAATATTTCAAAAGATGATCAACAAAGTGTTCAAGGCTCAGATTGGTCGGAACATGGAATGTTATGTGGATGACATGATTGTTAAATCCCTCTTTAGGGATCATGCTGATGATTTGAGGGGGTGTTTTGAAACACTTAGGAGAAACAACATGAGGATCAACCCGAACAAGTGTACGTTCGGAGTCAATAGCGGAAAATTTCTGGGACACATGGTTAGTGCCCGAGGGATCGAGGCAAACCCAGAAAAGATTAAGGCAGTCATTGACATGGAAGCACCGAAGACGATCAGGGACATTCAGAAGCTGACCGGAAGGTTAGCAGCCCTAAGGAGGTTCATTTCCAGATCGGCCGAAAAGGCCTTACCATTCTTTGAAGTACTTCGGGGGTCCAAGAATTTCGAGTGGGGGCCTAACTGCCAGAAAGCTTTTGAAGAAGTCAAAGAATACATAGTGAAAGCCCCACTCTTAATGAGGCCTAACCCGAAAGAAACTTTGCAGCTGTACTTAGCTGTGAACGACCGAACCCTTGGAGCCGTGTTGGTCAAGGAACATGAAGGGAACCAGCATCCGGTGTTCTACGTTTCCCATATTCTCAAAGATGCAGAAACAAGATATCCGAATGCAGAAAAATTCGCCTATGGGTTGGTAATGGCCGGAAGAAAGCTAAGGCATTATTTCCAGGGTAGGACGATCAAGGTAGTAACAGATCAGCCGTTAAAGAAAATCTTGCAAAGGCTAGAAGCATCGAGCAGAGTAGTTGCTTGGGCGATCGAACTGGGGGAGCATGATTTGGAGTATACACCAAGGACTTCGATCAAAGCCCAAGCACTAGCGAATTTTATGGTGGAATGCTCTTTCTCAAGGCCGAATGACTTGGCTCCCGAAGAGCAACTAATTCAGTCCCCAGGAAAGTGGAAGTTGTTTGTGGATGGGTCAGTCGCCAAGGAAAAGTGTGGGGCGGGTTTAATTCTGACAAGCCCAGAAGGATTTGAAATTCGTCAAGCTATCAGGTTCACTTTCCCGTTGACGAACAACGAAGCCGAATATGAAGCACTTTTGGCAGGACTAGACTTGGCAAAAAATTTGGAAGTTAAGCACCTCAGGGCGTTCAGTGATTCGATGTTGGTGGTAAAACAATTCTCAGGGGAGTATGGGCAGAAAGATCCCAGAACGAAGGCCTACGCCCTTAAGGTACGCGAACAATCTCTATTGTTTGAATCATTTGAATTAACTCAAGTAGCTAGAGAGAACAACAGTCGAGCAGACGCATTATCAAGGCTAGCTTCGGCAGAAACCCAAAACCTTAATGGGTCTATCTATCTGACCGAAGTAAAGATGCCTTCGATAGACAGAAAGCAATGTATGGAAATCCATCAAGGAGTAGACTGGATGACCCCAATCAGAGCATTTTTAGAGAAGGGAACTTTGCCAGTTGACCGAAAGGAGGCACAGAAAGTGAGGCATCGGTCAGCAAATTATACTGTGGTCGGGGGACGTTTATTCAGACGATCGGCAAGTCAACCACTACTTGGGTGTTTAGACCAAGACGAACAACAGCTAGCCCTCGAGACGGTTCACGAGGGAATATGCGGGGAACATTTGGCAGGGAGGTCCTTGGCCTTCAAAATTCTTAGGCAAGGATTTTTCTTGCCGAAAATGAAGGAAGACGCTACTGAATATGCCAAGAAATGCAAACAGTGTCAGTTGTTCAGCACAATCCCGAAGCAACCTCCTGAAGAGATGTCTTCGGTTCTCAGTCTCATCCCATTCGCCATGTGGGCAGTCGACATCGTGGGAATCTTACCCACCAGTACCAAATAAGCCAAGTATTGCATTGTGGCGATCGTGTTATGCTAAATTTACGCAAGCGCACGTAGTCACAAGTAATATATGATTAAATCAAGTTTGTTCCCACAGAGATCTAGAATGGTGTTCAATTCAGTAAATATGCCTATGCAACAATGTATGGTTTTAATTCACTGCTAAGAAAAATAACAAATATGGTTTTGATTACCTAAATTAAGCTAAGATGCAAATTATAAAACTAAGAATTAAACAATTAACGAGAATAAAAATCGAATTACTTATATGAGAATGAACATGGAATCCTAGTTTCATCATCTACTTCACTTAGAGTTGCAGCCTTTAATTAAAACATGCGATGGTTTTGATATCTGATCGGATAACACGAAAAGAGTAAAAGTTACCTCTCGGTATACTAGTACCAATCTATGCATACATCCACAAAAGAGATAGAAGATGAATAGGCACCTATTATGTTTAGACCCTATATCTCTATAGAATTTGAAAACATAAAGGTTGAAGCACAAGTTATCCACTTAGATCACATAGGGTAGCATAATATCTCTATTGATGCCACAAATCATGATGTCAAAATACCAACCTATCCTATGCTAGCATGGCAAGTTCTAAATCTCAAGATCCACTCTCGTTTAGCAAGAGATTAACAATTCAATTTAGATGTTAGCTACGCATCTAAAAGCATTAAGATTAACCATACGAGGATATCAAGAATTCACCACACATAAATCTCTAAGGCATGCAAACTACTAAGCTACATAGATAAATCCACTAGGATCCCATGACAACGATTAGTTCATAATTGAACCTTTCGTCACCATGGGATTTGACGAAAGCATGATATCAAACAAGATAAAGAAGATGAATAAATCAATAATAAGATAAGGTTTAGCGAACAAATCCGGAAAAGTAATGAGCATCCACAAGATACGCCTCCACAAAGGAATACAAGAAAAACTAAATCTAGATCTTCTTGTCGTCACGATCCTCGCCTTGGCTTCTCTCTCGTGCTCTGAACGAAATTAG
The DNA here is from genome assembly GCA_037693485.1 of Kitagawia praeruptora. Lineage (NCBI taxonomy): Eukaryota > Viridiplantae > Streptophyta > Magnoliopsida > Apiales > Apiaceae > Kitagawia > Kitagawia praeruptora. The sequence continues at coordinate 100,666,497 of CM075346.1, read as the reverse complement.
TGTGTAGGATGTGTAGATGATTATTTTTCTGTGCCCCAAGGTGTGTATTTATAGCCCCCAAGTGCCTCCTTGACCAAGCAATTACCGTAATTGAAATAGGATAGAATTCCGGTAATTTTCCATCTTTGATTGGATTAGAAGTGAAATTCCCATGTTTAAATTGAATTCCAGAAGCTTCAAATCGTTTAAAACAACTTCCATATTGAATAGGAAAAGAAAATCGGCAATTTCCTCTTTCAAAACGAATTCCAGTAAGTTTCTGCCGGTCTTGGCCGCGGCCGCGCGCCCTTATAGTGCATCTTCAGCGCGCCCGCGTGGAGGAAATTCTCTGGCTTGTCAAGCGCGCCCGCGCGCACTTCCTGTGTAAATCAAGCGCGGCCGCGCGGCTGTGTTCTCCTCTAGCAGATTTTTTTATGCTTTGCTGATTTCTTCTCCAAATCTTCTGAAACTTCTAGCACTTATTCTTCTGAGCTTAAAAACACATATAACACTGAAATTTCCACACTTGCACCTAGAATTATATCCTGCACAATTCTCACAAAACATATTAAAACACACCAATACTTGAGATACAAAACACCAATTTAAGCCAAAATAGAACGATCCAAGTGGATATAAACCCACTTATCACACCCCCAAACTTAAACCGATGCTTGTCCTCAAGCATAAACAAACAAAAATATATACAACTAGCTAGTACCACTTCCGTAGGTGATCACGGTTGCATTTGGCATACAACAAGCCCTTTAAACCCCTAGGCAGCCCTAGTGGACGAGTAAGGTCTCGTGAGGGCCTATAGCGAATGTACCCACAAAATCCATTTATCCTAATGCAATGCAAATGCATGAATGCAACTAATATGAAAAATGCAAAGATCCCCTTCAAACTCACCAAAACCAACTAACAAGCAAATATCTCAATGAATGTAACAAATCCAAGCAGAGCTCGACTAAATCCCCGTATACTAACAAATGCATGAACAGAAACGTGCGTGTGTGCGATGCTCATCAGAAATACTCCCAAAACTAGGTCAAAAATCATACATGCTTTCCGTCAAGACAATCACAGGTTTATAATCAGAATAGACTGTAGACACTCCATAACCTAGGAACACCTCCACCCTTATCCAAGGTAGACAGAAACTCATGCTTTATTACTATGCTACGACACTACATATACAATACGCATGCTTATTTAACCGTGCAATGAATGAGACCCCAAAAGGCTTATACAATAATACCCATGTAGCGAGTGTTAGGTCAGTGGATCCCAGACTAAAAAGCCTTAGGTCACTAGGACTGAGTCCCCTCAGACTTAATTACTCGAGTATTAAAGAGCTCACTCTGGTTAATTTTGCATTAACAAACAAAACTTGACTCTTTTTTTTTTTTTGAAGATCTGGAATGAGCCTTTCTCATTTCCAACCCTAGACTACTCATATAAATATGAGCCGGCTACTAGCCATTTGACGCCTAGCCATTATTAACAATTATGAACAACTAGCATGAAAATTCCTGGTTTCCCCCAAACTTAGACTTTAATGTTCCTACGCTATAAAGGGAATAACGAAAATTCTAAATATAAACAAGTGATTAAATCTCAAAACATCCCACAGGCATGACCTTAACCTAGCCCAAAAGCACCCCAATGAGACTGTGTAAAAAATTTTTTGTTCCCGAACATGCAAGTCAATTACCTAGGAACTATAAATCAGCCCTCTACTCATTATCATCACACTCAAATCAACATCTACCTATCAATCAGAATCAGCTTATTTTAAGGGTTCATGAAAAATGCATGCCATGAAAATGCAACTAATATGAACTCACATGGTAACAAACAAACAATAACAAAATGTCCTATATGAAACAAACGTAGATAATACAAACATAAAATGCATGACTTACAACTAATATGCAAAACATGATATCCTACATGAACACATAAATACTACACATAAACTACGCATCCCCCAAACTTGAAAGATTCAATGTCCGCATTGAATGGAAGTAAATACAAGGGATAGCAGAAAACATACCTAAAAATACCGAAACACATGGGTTGCCTCCCACGAAGCGCTGTCGTTAACGTCATTTAGCCGGACAAATATGATTCAAATCATGGTGGCTCGAAGATTGCATTCGACTTGTCTTTAGCAGAAGAACCATTCACCCATTGTTTAACAACCTTCTTGCTATCTTCCCACATCTTTTCTAAATCAAACTTCACTTTGCCTCTTCCTCCAATCAACTTTTTCTTTTTCTTCTTCACGCCTCTAAGGTGCTTTTGCTTCACAGTTGATTGAGAAGAACACTCCTCTACCTCATCATCCATGATCCACCTTCTTAACACATTATCTGAACACACTTTAAAAATCACCAACTCATCATTCAGAAGGACATATTTCAAATGGGATGGAAGTTTTCCAAGCTTGACATTCGAGAGATCTCGAACTGAAGAACTGTCAATGGAATCAGTGATGTGATGTTTTAGCATGCTCATATTCGAATTTTCGCTCAACAATTGATCCAACTTCTTTCTCTGACCCGTATCCACCGTTTCCACACTGAAACACTCTTCATCCTCTGTTGGAAATTTCATAGCCTTGAACACATTAAAGGTGACACTCTGATCTTGCACCCTCATTGTAAGCTCTCCTTTTTGCACATCAATCAAAGTCTTTCCTGTAGCCAAGAACGGTCTTCCCAAAATTATGGGAATCTTCTTATCTTCTTCAAAATCCAAGATCACAAAATCAGCAGGAAAGATGAACTTATCAACTTTTACCAAAACATCCTCTACTATACCCCTCGGATAAGTGATCGTCCTATCAGCCAACTGCAAAGAGATGTTAGTTGGTTTCGGCTCCGGTAGACCAAGTTGCTTAAAAACAGACAAGGGCATGAGATTAATACTAGCTCCCAAATCACATAAACATTTGGTGAAAGAAAGATTGCCAATAGTACATGGAATAGTGAAACTTCCCGGATCTTTCAGTTTAGGTGGCAACTTCTGTTGCAGAACAGCACTACACTCCTCCGTCAAAGCTACTGTTTCAAAATCTTCCAACCTTCTCTTCCGTGACAAAATATCCTTCATGAACCTTGCATATCTTGGCATCTGCTCCAACGCTTCAACAAAAGGAATGTTAATGGACAGTTTCTTGAAGACATCCATAAATTTCTGAAACTATTTCTCTTGACTCTTCTTCAAACGTCCAGGAAATGGAGGAGGTGGATAGATCTGATTATTCATTGAAGATTGCTCCGGAGTAGACTTTTTGCTCTTTTCCACTTCACCATCTAGATGATCAGCCACCAAGCCAGAATTTTCAATTGCAGACTTTTCAACTTGCTGATTCTGAACTTCTTCTTCTTCCTTAGCTGCTGATTTTTGATCGGTTGTAACCTTTCCGGATCGCAAAGTGACTGCTTTCACTTGTTCATGGACAACTTCCCTCCTGCCTGGATTAGTCTCTGTATCACTAGGAAGAGTTCCTGGTTGCCTACTAAGTAAGGCACTTGCAATCTGTCCTATCTGAGTTTCCAAGAGCTTCTGGCCAGCTTGTAAGTTCTTTAATGCTATCCACATCTCATCAGATTTATCATTAGATGATTGCCCTGCATGAACCTGGGTTTGCTGCTGAAATCCCGGAGGTTGATATGGTGTCCTTGGAGCATAAGGCTGCTGATAGCCTTGATTGAATGGCCTTGCTTGCTGATAAGATTGTTGAGTATTTTGATTATTGCTCCAGCTGAAGTTAGGATGATTCCGATTGCTGGGATGATAAGTGGCTGGAACTGGTGCAGCAGGTCTCTGGAAATTACTCACGAACTGTGCTGATTCAGAAGAGATAGCACATTGATTCGTCTCATGTGCGCCCGCACATAACTCACAAACACTAGCCACCTGCTGAACTCCATAATTAGCAAGCGAATCCACTTTCATTGCAAGAGCCTTCAACTGAGCTGTAATCATCGAAGCTGTATCTACTTCCAAAATTCCCGCTACTTTGCCTTGAGAAAGTCTCTGGGTTGGATTCTGGTATTCATTAGCAGCCATCATCTCGATAAGTTCATAAGCTTCATCATAGCTTTTCGCCCAAAGAGCTCCACCTGATGCTGCATCTAGCAAAGGCCTAGATTGTGCTCCCAACCCATTGTAGAATCCATTAATAACCATCCAATCAGGCATGCCATGATGAGGACACTTCCTTAGCATCTCCTTGTAGCGTTCCCAAGCCTCACACAAGGACTCGCCAGATTGCTGTTGGAATTGAGTCAACTGATTCCTTATTGCTGCAGTTTTCGCCATCGGGAAGAATTTAGTAAGGAACTTCTGAGCAAGATCTTCCCATGTAGTAATGGAACCAGGTGGTAAAGAGTGTAGCCAGCTCTTAGCCTTATCCCTCAGAGAGAATGGGAAAAGCCTCAACCTGATAGCATCATCCGTCACACCATTACACTTGAAAGTGTCGCAGATTTCGATGAAGTCCCGAACATGCATGTTAGGATCCTCCGTAGAAGCTCCCCCAAACTGGACTGAATTCTGCACCATCTGAATTGTGCCCGGCTTGATCTCAAAGTTGTTCGCTGCAATAGCTGGCCTAACAATGCTCGACTGAATGTCATTGAGTTTCGGCTGAGAATAGTCCTTCAAAGCCTTAGCTGCTGCTGCATCTGCCATTGCTATCGTAGTTTCAGTCTCCTCTTCCTTATTCTCTAAATTCTCAACAAGATCGTCTTCTGCCAGTCTTTGTAAACGAGCTTGCGAACGTGTTTGCATACAAACTCAAGTACCTGAAACACCATGAAACAAACAAACTAAGTAAGAATCCGAGTCAGTGAACGCTAACGACCACTATTGACAAACACATAAATTGAAATAAAAACACCGATGATCCCCGGCAGCGGCGCCAAAAACTTGTTATGCTAAATTTACGCAAGCGCACGTAGTCACAAGTAATATATGATTAAATCAAGTTCGTTCCCACAGAGATCTAGAATGGTGTTCAATTCAGTAAATATGCCTATGCAACAATGTATAGTTTTAATTCACTGCTAAGAAAAATAACAAATATGGTTTTGATTACCTAAATTAAGCTAAGATGCAAATTATAAAACTAAGAATTAAACAATTAACGAGAATAAAAATCGAATTACTTATATGAGAATGAACATGGAATCCTAGTTTCATCATCTACTTCACTTAGAGTTGCAGCCTTTAATTAAAACATGCGATGGTTTTGATATCTGATCGGATAACACGAAAAGAGTAAAAGTTACCTCTCGGTATACTAGTACCAATCTATGCATACATCCACAAAAGAGATAGAAGATGAATAGGCACCTATTATGTTTAGACCCTATATCTCTATAGAATTTGAAAACATAAAGGTTGAAGCACAAGTTATCCACTTAGATCACATAGGGTAGCATAATATCTCTATTGATGCCACAAATCATGATGTCAAAACACCAACCTATCCTATGCTAGCATGGCAAGTTCTAAATCTCAAGATCCACTCTCGTTTAGCAAGAGATTAACAATTCAATTTAGATGTTAGCTACGCATCTAAAAGCATTAAGATTAACCATACGAGGATATCAAGAATTCACCACACATAAATCTCTAAGGCATGCAAACTACTAAGCTACATAGATAAATCCACTAGGATCCCATGACAACGATTAGTTCATAATTGAACCTTTCGTCACCATGGGATTTGACGAAAGCATGATATCAAACAAGATAAAGAAGATGAATAAATCAATAATAAGATAAGGTTTAGCGAACAAATCCGGAAAAGTAATGAGCATCCACAAGATACGCCTCCACAAAGGAATACAAGAAAAACTAAATCTAGATCTTCTTGTCGTCACGATCCTCGCCTTGGCTTCTCTCTCGTGCTCTGAACGAAATTAGTGTGTAGGATGTGTAGATGATTATTTTTCTGTGCCCCAAGGTGTGTATTTATAGCCCCCAAGTGCCTCCTTGACCAAGCAATTACCGTAATTGAAATAGGATAGAATTCCGGTAATTTTCCATCTTTGATTGGATTAGAAGTGAAATTCCCATGTTTAAATTGAATTCCAGAAGCTTCAAATCGTTTAAAACAACTTCCATATTGAATAGGAAAAGAAAATCGGCAATTTCCTCTTTCAAAACGAATTCCAGTAAGTTTCTACCGGTCTTGGCCGCGGCCGCGCGCCCTTATAGTGCATCTTCAGCGCGCCCGCGTGGAGGAAATTCTCTGGCTTGTCAAGCGCGCCCGCGCGCACTTCCTGTGTAAATCAAGCGCGGCCGCGCGGCTGTGTTCTCCTCTAGCAGATTTTTTTATGCTTTGCTGATTTCTTCTCCAAATCTTCTGAAACTTCTAGCACTTATTCTTCTGAGCTTAAAAACACATATAACACTGAAATTTCCACACTTGCACCTAGAATTATATCCTGCACAATTCTCACAAAACACATTAAAACACACCAATACTTGAGATACAAAACACCAATTTAAGCCAAAATAGAACGATCCAAGTGGATATAAACCCACTTATCAGATCGACTACATGACCAAATGGATAGAAGCCCGACCTCTCTCCGCCATTACAGAAGAAACAGCAAAGAAATTCATGTTAGAGCAGGTAATCTTAAGATTCGGCATTCCGATGGTATGTGTATCAGAAAATGGAACTCAATTCATTGGAAGTAAGTTCAGGAAATTTCTGGCTCAGTTTGGAATTAGGCAGAAGTTCAGTTCAGTCGGGCACCCCCAAGGAAATGGGGCGATCGAAGCAGCCAACAAAATCATTTTTGATGGAATCAAGAAGAGGCTGGGTGAAGCCAAGGGGCTTTGGGCTGAAGAATTACCGTGGGTCCTATGGGCTTACCGAACCACTGCAAGATCTTCAACCGGGGAAACGCCCTTCAAGCTGGCCTTTGGGACGGATGCCCTTCTCCCTGTTGAAGTCGGCTTAGAGTCTTACCTAACACAAGTGTTTAATGTGGAAACAAATGAGTTTGGACTCCGAGCGAATGTGGATTTACTGGAAGAAGATAGGGAGGCAGCCCACCAAAGAAACTTAAGGTACCAACGCCAATCGGCACAGTACTACGATTCTGGAGTCAAAAAGAGAACTTTCCAAGTAGGCGATTTGGTTCTACGGGAGTTGGCAACATCTAAGCCAACCAAACAGGGCAAACTTATGCCCAACTGGGAAGGTCCATACGTGGTGATTGAAGTTGTTCGGCCGGGCACCTACAAATTGGCTCATTCGGATGGCATCCCAATCAAAAACACATGGCATGCCGCTCGCCTTCGCCGATTTTACTAGTAAGCTTGCTGGACAAACTTTATCGCCTTTTAATTCAGTATTTTGTGTTATGCAAGTTTCATCTGAATTCCCTAAGCTAGCATCAATCTGTAATCAAATCTATGTAAGAGTTGCATGATTAATGAAAGATTGTTTTGCTCCATTTTTTATCTGCTATTATTGAGCTAAGTACATCTGTAGCCAAAAGGTTAAATACACAATATTAAGCTTAACGGACCCATGTTTGGGGCCGACCGAATAAAACATGCGCCCTCTAACTTATTTTTAGTGTTCAAGAACATTGTGATTAAAGTTACAAATACTTAACGAATCCAAATTTGGGACCGATCGAATGAAATTTGGACCCTTACAAAAATGTCTTAGTATTTAAGTTGCTTGACATTAATTAAGGCCGGGAGGAAAAACTTTTCAACCGACCGAACGGGACCTTAATCATTTACAAAACCCCTTAAATACTTGGGGACAGCTAGGTTACGACCAAAAATGCACATACATGCTAGGCCGAGGCCGAAGATGCATAAAAACATAAGTAATTATGCTAAGGCAAAACGAAGCCAAAGATGCATAAAACGAAAAATAATCATTCTAAGGCAAACTAAAGCTAAAGATGCATGAACAGAAACAGAAGCTATGTTAAGGCCGAAGCCGACGACGCATAAACAATGAAAATTATGCTAAGGCAAATTAAAACGGCCCGAAGGAGAAAATAATAAGCCTGAAGGCAGAGTAAAATACTACAAGCCCGAAGGCACAAATAAAAAGCTAAAAGGCAATGTCAATCATTACAAGCCCGAAGGCCATCAAAATAGAAGGGTTAAAATAAATGGAGTCAGTCAGAAAGAGGCTCGTCTTCGCCCCGAAGAGACTACCAGAGGTTCATCGGTCACTTCCTTGCCGACTGGATCCGTCATACCCATCGTAGCATCGATCATCTGAGTGTGATCGAAACCAAGAGAGTGTGCCTTCACCAAGGCAGCGTCATACCCCATCTGGTAGCAACGTTCTTCGGTCAAATCCAGCTTCTTCTGCATCTTCCGAATGTTCTTCCTAGTAGCTTTGAGTTGTTGATTCCTCCATTCCACACGCTTCTTCAAGGTCTCCATCTCCTCCAGCTTCTCCTTCAGGGCATCATTCTCAGCCTTCAAGGAATTTGCCTGGCCGGTGACCCTCTCTAGTTTGCTGGTGGCATTCTGAAGATCCTCTTCAGCCTTGACCGCCCGAACTTCCAGTTGGTCGGCCGCCTTCAGCTTGCTTTGTATCCCTTCCATTCGTTCGGCTACAACAGCCGACCAAGAGACACCCTAGAAACAAACAAGGGAAAAGAATTAAATATTGAAGACAAGTAAAAGGGATAATACCGAAGAGAAAAAAAAAGCTTACCATAGAGAGAAAAGCCAACATCTCGGTACAAGCCTCTCGTTCGCCTTGGCGAACGTTGGCCTATCGGCTGGCAGGATGAGACCCTGGCAGAGATCGGGGCCTACAATGGTAGATAGTTGCGGAGCAGGGATGATGATTTAATCGGTTTCAATAACTCCCCAAGAGGGAGAGTACACTTTTAGACCAGAATCTCCCGAACGGCCTCTCTTTCGGGAGTCGGTCGAAGCGACCAGGTTGGTATCATTTGTCCTCAGATCCCGAGGAGTAGAAGAAATAGGCGGAATTTCATTTGTCTCCCTCTGATCGGGAACCGATTTCCCCTCTCCATCGGCCTGTTGAGCAGCAGTCTCGGCCGTAGCAGTTATAGCAAGTTGGGCCGCCTTCCTGCGTTTACGTTCGACAATCTCCTAAAGAGAAGACACTGCACAAAAATACTAGTGTTAAATATGTACGACAGGAAATGAAAATGCAGTGTTTAAAAGCAGTACTCAAATGGAAATGAACAAAGCAAGAATAGATGTTACCACTACCCCAAAGGGCGACCAACCAATTGTTATCCCTGCCGTCCGATAGTGGAACCTTGTCCATTTCAAGTTCGCATAGCAGACGGTAATCATGTTTGTCCGCCTGTAGGAGGTCGGGATATTTCAACCTGGACGGGTCAAGGTCCCGCCATCGGCCATATTTCTCCATCTTCGGCCCCGAGATAAAAGCCCACTTCTCATGGGCCCCCCTATTGTTGGAATTTGTTTTAGCCCAATCGGCCCTACCGGTTCGGTGAGCTATGGTGTAGAAGCCGTTGCTCTTTGAGTTCCTTCGGAGCTCATAATGATGCCAGAACAAGGTTGTCCTCGGAGTCATCTTCTTGGCCAGGCATCGAGCTTGGAAGGCGTTAATGTGGAAAAAGCTGTTCGGATCTAACTGCCCTATAGCTATCCCTAGCTGCTTCAGTATTTTCTTTAGAATCGGCAACATCGGCAACCGAAAGCCGCATTTAAATGCCATTTCGGATATGCCGGTGGCTATACTCCCCCACAAAGGGGTGGAATCTCGGGATTGTGCCAGATACGGTCCTTCTTCCTTGGTGCGAAGAAATACCAGACATTCCTCTCTACTAGATATTTGGAATGGAATTCTTCAATTTTATCTTCGGTCAGCTGCGACCGGAAATTTGCGGCTGGGTACAGTTTGGCGTCACTGAAAGGCGAGACCTCCGAAGGACCAACGCCTTCGGTTGACCGATCCATGTCCCTGCATTCGGAAATGAAGAGACGTTAGCCTTGTACTCGGACAAAAAAGATGAAAATAAAAGGGGAATAGGCCGAGTACAGTGAGGCAGGATCGGTCGGGGCATTCTACAACCTAAGGCGAAGAGAGCCGAAAGCCTAAAACCTATGGGAAACTAAGACATTCCGAAAGGAATTCCGAGAGATCGGGATGGTCCCGAGAGTATCCCCAAGGTTCGAAGATCCCGAAGGAAATTCTTGCCTAGATTATCTTCGGACTAATTCCAAAATCTTGGGAAATGCTAATACAAAAATAAAATGGCACATCAAGAAGAACCTAAAACGTTTTGGACATGCGAGTATTTCGTTTTAAGGGCGCAGGTGATTTTATGCATACATACATACAGATACATACATGAATATATAAAATGCAGGACAATCGCAGTAAAGAAGCAAAGGGGAAAATTTCACTTACTAGTTTGAAGATTCTTGATGAGATTGAGTTCTTGAGGATAAATCGCTTCAACGTAGACCGGAATCGGAAAAGTGAAGATGACCGGCGATGAAACGGTGGCTCCAATCGTTGCCTGCGAAAGCTCTGAGAAATAAGTTTTTTTGCTCTGAGGATTGTATAGTTTGTAAACGTAAAAGTGAAAATGAATGGGTTTTAGAGGGCTTAAATACAGAGACGCGACGTTTGGACAAAGATTGTTTCGAATTCAACGGCGGAGATTAAAGCGCGGATCTCGAGATTGTATAGCTATCAGTCATAAAGGGACACGGCTTCCCAGGAGACGTCTCGGCCTTGTCCATCATCCTTCTTATCCAAATGAGGCGTCCGAAGAATGAATTTCGAAGATGGGCCCAGGCTTTGGCCTCCGTCATGAGGATAACTCCGAACGAAGCCCAGGGACATGTTGGAGGCCCACTTCCTTACCGGGCCGAGCCGAAGGCCCGGATCAAAATCTGGATCCGAATAGAAGTCCACACTCCTCCGGCCCATTTATGGTACAACGGACGTATTTTTGCACTTCTCTGGGACGTGGGACACTACCGGAAAACGTGGCCAACTCCTTTGTAACTGTCGAATGAAAGGAAATAAGTTAAGTCAGGTTTGATTTGATCATTCATACACAATTACACACAACATAAACACTCTGCGTTCTAAATTACCTTACCAAAAACCGACTAACTTATTCTCACACCGAAGGTGAATTGGGGGGACAAACCCTCGCATTCTTCTCATTTGCAGGTCCGACCGAACCAAGGTCCGGCAGAAATCCAGTCGTAACACTTAGCTTCAAGAACATCACGTATCCAATGATACCTCACATCAATATGTTTGGACTTGGCATGAAAGGTGGAATTCTTAGCAAGATGAATTGCACTTTGACTATCACAATATAACACATACCTCTTTTGTGTAAATCCTAGTTGACGAACAAAACGCTTCATCCAAAGTAATTCCTTACTTGCCTCTGTCACAGCAATAAATTCTGACTCTGTAGTGGACAGAGCCACACATTTTTGTAACCTTGATTGCCAAGACACAGCTCCCCCTTCAAAAGTAATCATATAACCCGAAGTAGACTTCCTTGAATCAATATCACCTGCCATGTCGGAATCTGAATAACCAATAAGAGTAGCTTTGTCACTTCCAAAACAAAGCTTCATATTTGCAGTAGCTCGTAAATATCTCATAATCCATTTTACTGCACTCCAATGCAGTTTTCCCGGATTAGAGAGAAACCTACTGACCAGGCCAACTGCGTGAGCTATATCAGGCCTCGTGCAAACCATTGCATACATTAAACTACCCACCGCTGAAGCATATGGAATATTTTGCATACTTTTAATCTCTTCTGCAGTGGATGGACACTGTTCAGTACTCAACTTAAAATGCAAAGCAAGAGGAGTACTTACTGGTTTTGCTTTCTCCATATTGAACCTCTGAAGCACCTTGTTAACATATGCTTCTTGTGACAACCACAATCTTCGAGCTTTTCGATCATGAATGATCCGTATGCCTAAAATGTGATTTGCTGGCTCAAGTTCCTTCATAGAAAAAGTCTTATTTAACTGCTCTTTCAAATTGACAATTTGATTCGTATTTTGCCCAACAATAAGCATATCATCAACAAAAAGTAACAAAATAATAAAATCATTGTCAGCAAATCTTTTCAAGAAAACACAATGATCGCAAGAAGTATTTTTATAACCCTGCTCCCCCATAAAGGAATCAAACTTGCGATACCATTGTCTTGGAGCTTATTTTAAGCCATACAAGCTCTTCTTCAATTTGCACACATAATCTTCTTTGCCACTAACTTTGAAGCCTTCTGGTTGTTCCATGTAAATGTCTTCTTCAAGATATCCATGAAGGAAGGCAGTCTTTACATCTAACTGCTCAATCTCTAAATCTAGGCTAGCAACAAGACCCAAAATAACTCTAATTGAGGACATCTTGACAACTGGTGAAAAAATCTCTTCAAAGTCTATGCCTTTCTTTTGATTGCAACCCTTAACAACAAGTCTAGCTTTGTATCGTGGTTTCTTTGCATTCTCATCTGACTTCTGCTTGTATACCCATCGATTCCTCAAAGCTTTCTTCCCCTTTGGTAGCTTTACGAGATCAAATGTGTGATTATCATGCAACGACTTTATTTCTTCTTTCATTGCATCCATCCAACACTGTTTGTCATCACTTTCCACAGCTTCCCTAAAGGATTCAGGTTCTCCCCCATCAGTTAGGAGAATATAATCAGAAGAAGGATATTTAGTAGAAGGATTTCGGTCTCTGGTATCTCACAGGAGTTGGTTGAACACCAGGAGATCCATTATGATCAGTCTCAATAGTGTCATTATCATCATCATCAACAAAATCATGTAGCTCAGGATCATTACCCTCAAAGTTGTTGCCATTTTCTTCATTAGCCGGTGTAGGCGTAGAGCTCAACTGAGGTAGATCCAAATCAACCATATCATAGCCTTTGTGAGATGTAGTCTCATGAGCCTTTTGAATATCTTCAATGGTCTGATCTTCAACGAACACAACATCTCTGCTACAGATCAGTTTCTTGCTCACAGGATCATAAAGTCTGTAGCCAAACTGATCTTGACCATAGCCCAGAAAAATACATTGGTTAGTCTTAGAATCCAGCTTTGATCTTTCATCATTCGGAACATGCACAAATGCCTTGCAACCGAATACTCTCAAGTAATTGTAGGACACCTCCTTGTCTAGCCAAATCTGATCAGGAACATCACCATCTAAAGAAGCACAAGGAGACATATTTATTACATGGGCAGCAGTGTGTAAAGCTTCACCCCAGAAATTTCTGGGCAGTTTTGCCTCAGAAAGTATGCATCTGATTCGTTCCAGCAGAGTCCTATTTATTCTCTCTGCTATACCATTTAATTGTGGAGTCTTCTTTGGTGTCCGCTGGTGCCTTATACCCAAGGACTTGTAGTAAACATCCAACGGTCCAATGTACTCATCACCATTGTCGGAACGAAGACATTTAAGCTTCCTACCAGTTTGCCTTTCAGCCAAAGCTTGAAATTGTTTGAATACATCAAGTACCTGGTCTTTAGTTTTCAAAGGATACACCCATAATTTTCTTGAACAATCATCAATAAAAGTTACAAAATAGAGTGCACCACTAAAAGTTTTAACTTTTAAAGGACCACAAACATCAGAATGAACAAGATCAAGCAAACCTGATTTTCTGGAAGAAGGGTGTCGCTTGAACGAAACTCGATTTTGTTTTCCAGCAAAACAATGAGGGCATTTATCCAAATCATGTAACACCTTCTTTTTCATCAAAAAACTTAACCCTTTTTCACTCATATGGTTAAGCCTTCTATGCCATAGTTTTGCTAGATCATCATTTACAACATTTACACTATCGGTGGAAATTATGGCTTGCAAGAAATATAGGCTTGTGTTCTTCTTCCCATGAGCTAGAACCAGATTGCCTCTTGAGAGTTTCCATTGACCACCTTTGAAGGTGTTACAAAAACCTTCATCATCGAGCTTGCCGGTGGAGATTAAATTCAACCGAATATCCGGTACGTGTCTAACATCCTTGAGCACCAACTTGGCTCCAATATCAGTTACTAAACAAACATCTCTAACACCTACAACTTGAGCCAAATTATCATTACCCATCTTTAATACCCCGTAGTCACCCGGTGTGTAAGATGTGAAAAATTCTTTCCTTGATGTCACATGTTTTGAAGCCCCACTATCAATCACCCAACTTGTTTCAAAATCAGCTAGGTTCACACAATTCTCATCATGTACAATGATAAGATCATCACTTGTTGCAGTTGCGGCTCGATCACCACTGTCTTGATCTTTCTGATCTTGCTTCTTATCTTGCTTGCCATTACCACCTTTGTTTTCTCTTTTCCACTTATAGCAATATTTCTGGATATGACCAGTTTTATCACAATAGTGGCATTTTAAATTTTTGTACCTCCAACGGGACTTGCTTCTGCTTTTATCTCTGACACCTGGACCTCTACTTTTACCCCTTCCTCTATTTTCTGCTACATAAGCTTCTTCGGAGGAAGTTGATACACCATGAGATTTCTTTCTCATCTCCTCATTTAAGATCCCCACCTTTGCCAAATCCAAAGTGATTTTGACTTGCGGTGCAGAGTTACAAAGTGTCATTCTAAAAGTGTCCCACGATTCAGGAAGAGTGCCAAGAAATAACAGTCCCTGAACTTCACTATCAAACTTGATTTCCATTGTAGACAGCTGCTGGATAACGCCATGAAAATCAATCAAATGATCGGACAAAGCCATTCCTTCTTTGTACTTTAATCCCATCAGCTTCTTAATAAGAAACAACTTGTTATTTCCAGATTTGTTTGCATAAAGAGAATCCAGCTTTTGCAAAAGAGTTTTGGCATGAACTTCATCATTAATGTGGTTCAGAATATTATCATCAACCCATTGACGAATGAACCCGCATACTTGTTCATGCTCAAACTCCCATTGTGCATTAGTTTTACCTTTTGGTTTATCGGTACTAAACACAGGTAAATGCCAACTTTTGACATACAACAAATCTTTCATTTTTTGCTTCCAGAGGTGATAGTTATTGCCATTCAAACTGACCATTCTGCTAGTGTTGATATTACTTGAATCCATGGAGAAATCGACTGAAATTAAACCACAGCTCTGATACCAGAATGTTGGGATAAAAGACCCACTAGAATTACCTTCAACGTCAAACACAACAGCAAAACAACAAAGAACAAAATAAACTTAAGAACACACGAACTTTTTACGTGGAAAACCCCTTCGATGTGAAGAGTAAAAACCACGGGACGATTAGGAGTCCACCCAACTGCTCTTATTATAATAACAGGAGGTTACACAAACCAAAACCAAGTCTCAAATAGGTAAACAAAATACCCAATAGAACACAACCATAATTAGCAATATATGAGGAAGAGAAGTAAAAAGATATCACCAAAAACACTGTCACGAACAGCAGCTATATCACACTGTCCAGAGCACAAAATAACAATCACACCGCACAAATGTAAGCCCTTTGATGTCCCAGACCTGCTGTCAAAGTTTGACCAAAATCGGACCACAAATGAGCTTAGATCGGATGCAATATTAGAGCTATATGTGGAAGAAACAAACTGATCTGCTACTCTCTGTATGTCTTCTTTTTCAATCTCTCTCACTCTAATAATTGTTGCCCCAGCAGTCAATTAAGAAAAAAAATACAACTTGGACCAAGAAGCACATAAAAATAAAGGTTTTTCCACATAGGAAGGGACCCACAGCCCAGCATAAATTACATATACCTTGTTCCCCAAGAGATCTTAACCAACATATTCACTCGTCTTCCTCTAAAATCTCTTGGTCTATGCAAATGTGTTTCGAAGTAATGGGATTTCCTCATCTCCGATCCTTATTTCAATAAAACCCATGTTACCAAAACCACGACTAATATCATTCTCATCTCCTCCTACTTTGGATCGATGTACTCCGTTCATTTCGATAACGACAACCTCTGTGATGTGATGGCATCAAAGTTGAGGTTCAGTTGTTATGACCGTTGGTCTAAGGTTTGGGGTTCTTATGATGGTTTGATTTTAGTTGAAGATGATTGAAGGACAATGTACTTGCTCAATCCTACAACTTTAGAGTTCAAGAAATTACCTGCTCTGCATCGTCAATTTCGATCTGTTCCTGTCTGGAATTTGTATGGGTTTGGTTATGATTCCTCTTGGGACTTGGGGTTCATAACGGGTGCCTTATCTGATGGCTATGATGGCTAATTCGTCTGGGAAAGCTGAGTTGTGGGTGATGAAAGAGTATGGTGTGGTTGAATCTTGGATTAAATTGTTGGTAGACTAATCTAAAAATTCTCAGGTCGTGTCATTACACTTGCCAGAAGATAGTTTAGTTGTTTGGGATGGTCATCAGCTTGACTTGCATCTTTCGAGTTCAAAAGAGGTTATCAAAGTTCTTGGATTGCCAAATCCTGGTAATTATCGAGTCGGGATGACTTTCGCTGACAGCCTTGTCTCACCTAATAACAAGAAGAAGAATGGACCAAGGAGACAAGAGACAGAAAAGAGCCTCAACTGAAATTTTAAATTGGCTGAAGCCTGGAGTTGCTTTCTGATGATACAAGATAATGTGTTTAGTTCTATTTTTAAATCTTATTATGCTACTGTTTTGATAATATGTTTTAGAGGCAGAATGCTTGAATCTTTTGACTGGGAGGGCTTCAGTTAGGGGTGAACAAAATTTACCCAACCCGCTCTTTATTTCGCCCGACCAACCCGCCCCGTCCAAACCCATGGATTGAATGGGTTGATTTTTAAAAAACCTGTACTAATTGGGTTGGGTTATGGTTTAACAAATTTTAACCCTAACCCAACCCGTTTACATACAATGCATATTGATTAAATATTTTCTACAGTTTTTTGCATTCATTTTTTGCATTTTTTACATTCTGCAAACACATTCTGCAACACTTTCTACATTCTGCAACACTTTTTACATTCTGTAACATTATGCAACACATTCTACAACATTCTGCAACACATTTTCTACATTCTGCAACACATTTCTGCATTTTCTGGGCAGAATTTCTGCATTTTTTGTTCTGCAAAATTCTTTCGATTTGCAACCCGATCAACCCGCCTTAACCCAACCCGGACCGTTCAAAACCCGACCAACCCGCCCCATGGGTTAATTTTTAAAAAACCCATACTAATTGGATTGGGTTGTTTTTTCCCTCAACTCGGCCCATCCCGCCCTGTGTTCACCCCTAGCTTCAGTAGTTCGATGTGATCCCCGTAGTGATTCTCAAGTTTTTAGTGCCTCGTGGCTTTTTGTTGAACTACAGTTGTCACAGGGGTGGGTTTTCGAACCTGAATTTTCACCCTTGTGCGGCCTGCCCTTGTAGCCCGAACCAAGAACAGTCAGCCTTCGAGAGAGGTTGACACCAAGCAACCCGTCAAAACCAAGCACAGCGGAACACTTAACCCAAAACGCAACACAGAACCAACGTGTGTGCAAATGTGTCTGATTACTAAGCAAATGTAAACACACACACAATTTACAGGCACCAAGCCCAACCTTTATATTAATCACAATATAAGGATACAACCCAGACTTATGCTTACAGACTTTGCCTACTGCCTAGCATAAAATATACAAGTGCAGAATACAATTGAACTTGTACAAAACCAACTTGAGAATACATATAAAATGTCTATCTCTATATATAAGCCAAAACCCATGCCCAGCACCCATGTACTTGGCAGTTACCAGCAGTTACCAATATTTAAATTGCTTCCAACTGCATTTCCCACCATTCCTTGAGCCACAACTGCAAGGTAGTTATCTCACCCACTTATTTTTGCCTTTTCCCCAGCAATACACATAATATATATCACATATATATGCCACCAACATGTGCCCACGTTTTTGACTTTGCCTTAGTCATATTGGACTCCTAGCTCAGCTTCCAGCCTTGTGTTGCCCACATAAAACCACCCAGCAAGCCAACAAACTCAGCCAACCATGTCTGAACCAACTTGGCACCACCACCCAACCGGACACCCATGCTGCCAGCATCAACCCGTGAAGCCACCCGCACCAACCAGTCGAGCCACCCCGGCACCAAATATGTTTTCCAGCCAAAGAGTCTTACAAACCCTCCCACACTTTGAGTTTGATGTCCTCATCAAAACATCAACAATTCTGAGAACCCATTTCTCCAAGTAGCAAACCAACACCTCAAAACCCAAGGCTGCAATTCCGTCTGCGGTATGCCACTGCCCCAAAACCAACTACCATAAGCTGATCAAGTAAACCTCCATAAACTAGCTCCCATTGTCACCATAACCTGATGACTCTGTGTAGACGCCCAGCCGCTCACACACCAATTTCCATTCCGACTCAAGTTCCAGCAGCGCCCCCAACCTTTGGAGACATCGACATAGGCCCAACCAGAAAACCATCAAGTTCGCCACTATAACCAGGAGAGTCGTTAGCCTTTGGTTCGATTCCACAAACCACACTACCAACAACCACCTGTAGAGCCCCCAACTTTCTGACCTTCTTTTTGCCCTTATCAACTTGCATAGGAACAGCCTTAACAAAACATGGACATGCCTCATCCATGATCATAATCCCACCATAACGCACCATAATAGTACTACTAGTCATGATAAAGAAATCCATCCCTAGGATACAATCAAAATCATCTAAGGCAACAATATGAAAAGTAAAGTTACCTTGCCATTCACCAATTTTCAAGTCCACACTTGAATAACCCCGAATTTTCTGCACCTCCGCATTAGCCATCTTAATCTGACTCGAACATGATTCCAACTTCAGTCCAAGTTCATCAGCACATTTACCCCCAATGAAACTATTAGTAGCACCCGTGTCCACCATAGCCATCACTATTTTCCCATTAACTAAGGCCTTTACATACATTAATCCATCATCCTCAACAGATTTTTCAGTCCTTAGTGTAACCAAACGCATAGGATTCGCCCTTGCAAAACCCATTTCATTTTCCTCATTATCTCCATCCTTCTCTTCTTCAACAGAAAGAGCATTCAGTCTCTCTTTCTTGGGACATTGCCTTGCAAAATGTGGCCCTCCACATATGAAACAACCTTTGTCACCAACACCTTGAGACTGCTTATCACCCTTGGCATCACCAGTACCATTTTTCCCATTGTTCTTCTTGTTCCTGCTCTCATCCTTGTGATTCTTTCCACCGTTTTTACCCTTCTCAGTTTCAGAACCAACATGCTTGTAGTCAACCAAACCATCAGCAGCGGCCACAGCAGTCGGCAAGTCCTTCACAGCCTGCCTCCTCAATTCTGCCTGCGCCCAAGGTTTGAGTCCAGCCAAGAAATTGAACAACTTATCCTCATCCGACATGTTCTTTATATCCAGCAATAAAGAACTAAATTCTTTCACATAATCTCGAACAGTTCCCGTTTGTCTGAGATTCCTTAAACTCTCTCTAGCAAGCCAAGAAGCATTAAGTGGCAGAAATTGCTCCTTAAGTTCCTTCTTCAATGCCTCAAATGTGGTTATTGCTGGCCTGTCCACACTCGCATCACCATCAGTACGAGTCCGCCACCACAATTTAGCATCGCCAACCAAATACATACTCGTGATTGAAACTTGCTCCCTTTCATCAATATGAGCAGCCTTAAAATATTGCTCCATATCCCACAAGAAATTCTCCAGATCCTTCGCAACCCTTGCGCCACCATATGACTTTGGTTCTGGAATTTTCACATTCAAATGGCTCTCCCTGGAACCACCTGCTAAACTACTCGCCACAGCCCCCTTCATGATTGCAATTTCATTACCCATCATTCGCAACTGATCCCCAACATTCTCAGATGAAGTAGCCGTTGTTGCAAACAAATCAGTGAATTTGCCATCACTTGTAGCCATGAACGCAGCAACCATTCCTTTGAATTCGTTCAAGTCATCCCTCAAAACTTGAATCTGATTTGCCAAACAAATCTCATCAGTCGACAAAGGCGTGCCCACAAATTCTTCCAGCCTTGCCAACCTTTCACCAGTGGAATTTCCTCCAACCATGATTCCGTCTGACCAAAAAACTAACAACGAAGCTCTGATACCAGTTGTCACAGGGGTGGGTTTTCGAACCTGAATTTTCACCCTTGTGCGGCCTGCCCTTGTAGCCCGAACCAAGAACAGTCAGCCTTCGAGAGAGGTTGACACCAAGCAACCCGTCAAAACCAAGCACAGCGGAACACTTAACCCAAAACGCAACACAGAACCAACGTGTGTGCAAATGTGTCTGATTACTAAGCAAATGTAAACACACACACAATTTACAGGCACCAAGCCCAACCTTTATATTAATCACAATATAAGGATACAACCCAGACTTATGCTTACAGACTTTGCCTACTGCCTAGCATAAAATATACAAGTGCAGAATACAATTGAACTTGTACAAAACCAACTTGAGAATACATATAAAATGTCTATCTCTATATATAAGCCAAAACCCATGCCCAGCACCCATGTACTTGGCAGTTACCAGCAGTTACCAATATTTAAATTGCTTCCAACTGCATTTCCCACCATTCCTTGAGCCACAACTGCAAGGTAGTTATCTCACCCACTTATTTTTGCCTTTTCCCCAGCAATACACATAATATATATCACATATATATGCCACCAACATGTGCCCACGTTTTTGACTTTGCCTTAGTCATATTGGACTCCTAGCTCAGCTTCCAGCCTTGTGTTGCCCACATAAAACCACCCAGCAAGCCAACAAACTCAGCCAACCATGTCTGAACCAACTTGGCACCACCACCCAACCGGACACCCATGCTGCCAGCATCAACCCGTGAAGCCACCCGCACCAACCAGTCGAGCCACCCCGGCACCAAATATGTTTTCCAGCCAAAGAGTCTTACAGTTCACCTGTTCTTTAGAATAGTAGTAGTCTACGGAAGAGTTTCGGCTCGATTTTGGATAAAACCGTAATCGAAAATCTTCGATTTTGAAAATCGGAACCATAACTACAACCGAAAAATTTGCTTCGATTTCGCTTTCAAAAACTTCTGTTCGATCGATTTCGGTTTCAGAACCGCAAAATATAAAACTATTACAATTTGAATTAAAAAAATATGCTTAATTAAAAAACCCCAAATGCATTCGAGTTTACATAAATAGCATAAAAATAGTGATAAACTAAGAATAAATATTGTTCGAAGGCAAAGAAAACGTCACTAAATTCATTATCTAAAATAACTAACTACTCATTAAGTTCTTACTGTCCCAGAAAGTGGACCTGACCATAAAGTAAGCTCATAGGTTGAGTAAGACCACATCTACACTTGCAGGTGTTCAGTTTAATGAAACATGTGCTTTATATATTCTCCAAAACACATTGGAAGTTGTCATACCAATTTTGAAAAGCCTAATTATGAAATAATTATACACACTACCTCAAGGCTCAAGCTACACAGAAGCCCAATTGTGCACCAGTGCAAGCACATTTGTTTACAAGTTTTGAGCACAAAAGGGATGAGGAACGCAAATTTACTGGGTTGTGGAGTGTTGAGTCACTGCAATTAGGGGTGGGCAACGGTTCCGAACCGAACCGAACCGGAACCGGTGGAACCGGGAACCGAATTTTAGAAATTTTGAGAACCGAACCGGAATCATTTATGTAGTAGAACCGAACCGGAACCGAATAATAAATTACGGTTCGGTTCGGGTCAGAACCGAAAGAACCGTCCAAACAACAATTTCCATACTAAAATTTAAAATTTGAAATTTGAAAAGAAAAATAAACATACTATTTCATCCAAAGGCCAAACAATAAATGTCTACTATAACAAAACGTATAAACGTATAAAAAGAATACTTGATTCTCTGTTATATATAGTATAAAATATTTATTTTTTATTTGTATGTATATATATACGGTTCGGTTCGGTTCTTACGGTTTTTCTTGGAAGAAAACCGGAACCGAACCGGGAATCAAAATTCTATAAAAATTAGAACCGAACCGGAACCAAATTACAAAATTATAGAACCAGAACCAGATTTTTTTCCCGGTTCGGTTCGGTTCGGTTCCCGGTTCCGAACCGGGAAATGCTCACTCCGTCTGCAATGGACAAGGACAGTAGACTTTGGAGAGTAATTAAATTATCCATATATTTTTTATAACAAAATTTATATATTATATAATATATATAAGTTTATATACTAATATATTATAATAAATTGGTTCGGTTTCGATTTTTTTTCCATTTAACTCCAAAATCAAAATGGTTGGGTTTTTTGATTTTTCAGTTTTTTTGTTTTAATTCGGTTTAGTTTTTATTGGTTTTTGTCAATTTTGGTTCATGTTAAGTAGTATTGTTATACTTGCGACTTTTTAAGATGAGATCTTAAATCAGTATGTAATATGAATTTTTTTTCCCAAAGTATAATGTTATATAAATCTCTTGCAAATATACAATTTTATATGAAATAATTTATAAAAATATAAATTGTTAAATTCCAATTTTAAAAATACAAAAATTTATTTAGACTACAATCTGAAAGATAACGACGCAACGTGAATCAACATTAAAAATCTATTTTTTCAAAATTTAAAATAAAATTACATTTTAAGTTGCAAATAATCATATTTTTGAAATTTAAACAGGGAAAAAAATATTTTTAAAATTCTCTTATAAGTTTTTTTAAATAAATTTAAAAATCAAGTATTTTGGACAATTTCCCGTAATATATTTTATAACTCATTCCTAAAACAATACAAAAAAAGTTTCTAAATTTCATATATATTAAATTCCATTTGATATTTTTTTCAATTCCATAAAGATTTATCGATGTTAATGTATTTATATTTGTATATAAACTTGCTGCGAATTAAAGATTTACTTTTTTTTTTGTAGTAGAAATTAAAAAGAAGGATTTGAAACTCCGAGATTTTAGATCTAAAAAATTAACTGAGAAAAAATAAAACAAAGCCTAAATAGCAAAATAAGCAAGAAAAATGAAAGAAAATTAAGGGATCAGAGCTTTCCACCAGAGAAAACCGATCCGACGGCTGTATCAAGATTTACTTCTAAATTTAATGTTATTTATTTATAAAATAATAATAATAATAATAATATAAAATTATGCCATATAATATTTGAGAAAAGAGAATCTAAAGTCATTGAAAATATTTCTTTGGATGCATCTCAATTTTAGACACCTAACTAAAAATCCAAGCACACGGATATAAAAATTAAGTAAAAATAAATAAATTTATAAATTTTCAAATGATTTGACGAGGTTTTAATGGGACAAATATTTTTTAATAATTGATGGGTATAATAAATCATATTTAAAGGATTAAAAGGTTATTAAGTCTTTATAATTACTAGCTTATAACCCGTGCAAAATATGAGTTACTTTTAAATATTTTTAAAATTATATGATTAAACAAAATAAAGTATAATAATTTATTATGAATATAATTTAACTTTATAATATTAATTAATAAATTAATATTAATAATAATATTTATTTAATAAATGATATGCATTTTTTAGAACTAATAATATAAAATTTTAATGTAAATATGTTGTTGACGAGATTAGAATCTTGAATATTTAGAAAAGGGATTTAAATATAGAATAATCTTTATTATTAGATTTAACAGTTATCATTTATTTACTAAATAGCTAACGATCACTATTTGTAGTTGCACCAAACAACCAAACCAATATTTGTAACATATGCCCCCTGCATTCACAAAGTGTTGCATATTGTGATACAATATGCTACAAATAGCTTTGAAAATTAAAAAACGGCTCTTGAAATAACATTTCCCTATATTAGTATACATATTATTTGTACTAACTTATAACTCGTGCAACACACGTCTCCTTTTCTAATATCTATAGTTATATTTTTTTTTAATATTTAAATGTTATTAATTTACATATTAAACTGTTGTTAAAAAATTGATATGTATATATGTATTTATGTGTGTATATATATAAAAGATATTACACGTCCAATTTAATATTTGTACTCTATCTTAATTCTTAAATTTTGATTTGGATGATTTTACAGCCCACATCATATTAACAAAATAATCTTTAATTTAGTGATGGTTTAAAATTATTTTTCAATTAAAACTACGCAGAAACAAAATCGAGAAGAAATTGATGATTTTTCACGTTAAAAATTCTTTTCAATTTATGAAATTTACTTATATTTCGTTTTGATTATGAAAATACCCTTCTTATTATTTGAAGATAGTTTTACTAACAAAAAGATGTAGTTTTAATAATGAGTGTAAGAGTGATTTTATCCAAAACGTTGGTAGTCAGTTCTGGTCTTCAGTACGACAAAATAAATAAGAATAGTTATTTAATAAATGATATGTATTGTTTAGAACTAATAATATAAAATTTTAATGTAAATTTGTTGTTGATGAGATTCGAATCTTGAATCTTTAGAAGAGGAGTTTAAATATTGAATATTCTTTATTATTAGATCTAACGGTTATCATCTATTTACTAAATATATAACAATCACTATTCATAGTTGAACCAAACAACCAACAAATATCATAGTTTGCTTATTATATATTAGTATACATATTATTTGTACTAGCTTATAACCCGTGCAATGCACGACTCCTTTTCTAATATCTATAATTATATTAATTTTTTTTAATATTTATCTGTTATTAATTTACATATCAAATTGTGGTTAAAAAATTGATATATATATATATATATATATATATATATATATATATATATATATATATATATATATATATATATATATATATAGGCTTTTGCTCAAATACAAACCACTCTTAAAATGAGAATTACAAACCAACACAAAATATATTATATTTCATGTATCCTAAGGGTCCCGCCAGAGGCACCTTCACAAAAAATGTTAGGAATATGTTGTAGTTGATGATAACTTAACATTCAAGCAAAATTGTATAAGTCAAGTTTTGTAACTGTCAACGGATAAGACCTTATAACTCTATCCGTTGACAGGTAGCTCATCAACGGATGAGGTTTTGTAGCATACTGCAATATCTCTATTTATCAGTTGATAGTGTCTTTATTCAGAGTCATGTTGACCATCAATGGATAGGCAGAATAGGGTAGCCAATTGTAAATAAGCTATGCTATGTAATTCTGTCTAAGTGAAAATGTATCAACGGATGAGAACAGGGTTCTATCAACGGATACAACTCAAATCTACTCGATCAACGGATACAGCTCAAACTACCATCAACGGATAAGTAGACACAACATCAACGGATAATCATTGTCACTTTATCCTATGCTAGGAATTAGCAGTTGATAAGGACAGGTTTGACTGACAGATCACATGGGTTGATAGTAGGTATAAAAAGCAATATGGCAGCCATACTTTGGAAACACAGAAGAAAGAAGCATTCCATTTACACAGTACATACAAGAAAGGTGCAGGGGACATATCTGTTCACAAGGACAACCTTTCGGCTACATGTGGATTTGGAGTGGAGTAGCAAGTCAACTTGAATTAGATTAATATTATCTTATTCCTGTAGCACTTGTAAACTTGGAATATATAACCAAGTGTAGCAACTCTTTAGTATGCAAGAAAACATACACATTTGCTTAGGGTTTCTTGAATATCTTTAGAAGTAAAGAGTTGTAAACACAGAAGCTGTGTACACTTGTATCACAGGGTTTTCTTCGAATAAAAGTCTCAGGTGGTACATTTAACCACCTGATTTTTTATGTGTTTGTGAACCATTTCTTATTCAGCAATTATTTCCTTATAGATTTCTGTGGTTTTTATCAGAGATTTATAATAATCAAGAATTGTATTCAACCCCCCCCCTTCTACAATTATACAAGTGTGTAATCTGGGAATAACAATTGGTATCAGAGCAAGCTTCTAATATATTTGAAGTTTAAAGATCAACACACTTTCAACATGTCTAAGAAGGATTATGGAGTGAAGATACCGGTTCTTGATAGGGAAAATTACTTTCACTGGAAAGTAAAAATGCGTCTACATCTCATGTCTATTGATGTAGGTTTTGTAGATTGCATTGAGAAGGGTCCTCATGTTCCAATGAAGGCTGCTTCAAGAGTTGGTCTTGCTGCAGATGCACCAGACACGTACATCCCAAAACCTGTTTCTGAATGGAGCGCTGAGGATATTGCAGAAGTTCACAAGGACAAAAAGACCATGAATATTCTGTTTAATGGCTTAGAAACAGACATGGTTGACAATGTTATCAACTGTACTACCGCCAAGGAAGTATGGGACATTGTTCAGACCCTTTGTGAAGGTACAGAACAGGTAAGGGAAAACAAGATGCAACTACTGATCCAACAGTATGAGCACTTCCATTTCAAGAATGGAGAGACATTGAATGATACATTTAGTAGATTTCAAAAGCTACTGAATGGCTTAAAACTGTATGGAAGAATCTACCAAGTGAAAGATTCTAATCTCAAATTTCTGAGATCACTGCCCAAAGAGTGGAAGCCCATGACTGTTTCTCTAAGAAACACTCAAGAGTACAAGTCATTTACTCTTGAAAGACTCTATGGAACTTTAAAGACATATGAACTAGAAATGGAGCAGGATGAAGAAATTGAGAAGGTCCAAAAGAAAAGTGGGTCAGTTGCACTTGTTGCCAACTTGGAGCAGAAGGAGGAAAAGAGGACTGAAGCTGCTAAATCTACACCAAACAGGGAGGTTTGTGAAGGTAGAACAGAATCAAGCAAAAGCAAGGAAAAGGTGTCTGAAGAAATGAGTGTCCTACAGCAGGATGAATTGGATGAGATAGATGAGCATTTAGCCTTTCTATCTAGGAGATTCTCTAAGCTAAAATTCAGAAGAAACTCTGGGGTGGCCAAGCCATTTAACAAGGATTTTTCTACAAGCAATTATGTGGATAAATCCAAAATTAAATGCTATAATTGTGGTATTGCTGGTCACATGATAAGTGAATGCAGGAAGCCTAGATCTGAGAACAAGGGAAAGTCAACTGAAACTATTGACTACAAGAAGAAATACTTTGATCTTCTCAGACAGAAAGGAAAGGCATTCATGACCCAAGAGTATGACTGGGCTGCTGATGGAAATCATTCTGATGATGATGCGGAGTTTGTCAACCTTGCATTAATGGCTGATTCTGAGCAGGAAGCAAGTTCAGCTAGCAATCAGGTATTTTCTACTAATCTCTCTGAGCTCACCAAAGAGGAATGCAATAGTGTCATAGATGATATGTCTACTGAACTATATCACTTGAGTGTTACTCTTAAATCACTTACTAAAGAGAACAATAGGATTAAAGAAACTAATCAGTTCTTAAGTGATAGAAATGCAGTTCTGGAAGTTCAATTTCTAGAATTTGAGAAAATGAGAGTTGATTGCAATGATGCTAAAAATGAACTTGAAGCTGTGTTAAAAAGAGAATTAATCTTAAGAAACCAGCTTGAAAAAGAACAAGGAATAATTGCTAAATTTCAAAGTTGTAGGAATATTTCTCAAAACATAATAGAAGTCCAGGGAATAGAATCATTTGTAAGGGATACCTGGACTCAGAAGAAAAAGGAGCTAGAACCTTGCCTTGAGGATCTAGAGACTATTTGTGAATCAACGGATAGTGATCATCCGTTGACAGATGAACCATCAACGGATGAGAGGTATCCGTCGACTAACAAAAAGTCTGTTAGTAAGAAGGAACTCAAGAGACTGAACAATCAGTATGGTCCAGTAGCCAAGAACTTTGTTTCTGGTGAAAGTAGCCAAGCCAAATCAAGTGAGAAGGCTAAGGCAGGTGATTTACCCAACAAAAAGGCTGTTGGTAAGTCAGTTAATGAAAAGGTAGAAACTGAGGGTAAAAAGAAAAAGAACAGAAATGGTAAGATAGGCATTAACAAGAAAAACAATTATTCTCCTGACAAGTTTGCTCCTAGGAAAACTTGTGGTAATTGCAATAGTGTCAATCATCTATCTTCTAATTGCAAGTCTGTTAAAAGGACTCCTGTTCATGTATCTCAATCTATGCCAAGTATGCCTGCAATGCCTGTTATGCCTGGTTTGTATCAGAATGCTAGTTTTTCAAATCCATATGTGAACATGCCATATGTGCCTAATCCTTATTTTCAATCTGTGAATATGCCACAAATGTCATGGAGCATCCCCAGCATGGATAATATGTATGCCAATTTTTCACAAATGCATGCATCAAATATTTATGCAAATGAGCATCTGTCTAAACCTATCACTCAAGCATCTACACCCAAAGTGAAGATTGCCAAGAGTGTAAAACCAAAGGCTAACAAGAAAGGACCCAAGGAAACTTGGGTACCAAAATCAACTTGATTTGTATTTTGGATTGTGTGCAGGGAAATAAGAGGAATCTATGGTACCTAGACAGTGGATGTTCTAGGCATATGACAGGAGATTCAACCCTGCTCACAGAGTTCAAGGAGAAAGCTGGCCCTAGGATTACCTTTGGAGATGACAGCAAAGGTTATACAAAGGGATATGGCTTGATTACAAAGGACAATGTCATCATTGAAGAAGTGGCTTTAGTTGAAGGTTTGAAGCACAATTTGCTGAGTGTCAGTCAGATTTGTGACAAAGACTATGAAGTAAAGTTCACTAAAGAAGCCTGTGTTGTTTCTACCAAGAAAAACAACAATGTGGTTCTGACAGGCTTTAGAAAAGGAAATGTTTACATAGCTGACTTCAACTCAGTATGCTCAGAATCCATTACTTGTCTCTTCAGCAAAGCAAGCAAGGATGAGAGTTGGCTATGGCATAAAAAGCTGTCTCATTTGAATTTTAAAGTAATGAATGATTTGGTAAGAAAGGATCTTGCTAGAGGAATCCCTCAATTGGAGTTCATCAAAGATGGACTGTGTGATGCCTGCCAATTAGGAAAGCAAAAGAAATCATCCTTCAAGAGCAAGACAGAGTCATCTATTGTTAAGCCCCTTCAATTGCTGCATATGGACTTATTTGGTCCAGTAAATGTCATGTCCATCTCAAAGAAGAAATACTGTCTGGTGATTGTGGATGATTTCTCTAAGTTTACATGGACTTTCTTCCTGCACTCCAAAGATTGTGCAAGTGAAATCATCATCAATCATCTCAGACAACTAAACAATGGTTCTGAAGTAAAAGTACAAAGAATCAGGAGTGACAATGGCACTGAATTCAAAAATTCCACAATGAATATTTTCTGTGAAGAGAATGGAATTGTCCATGAGTTTTCTGCTGCTAGAACACCTCAACAAAATGGGGTTGTTGAAAGGAAAAACAGAACTCTCATTGAAGCAGCTAGAACAATGTTAAGTGAATCAAGATTGCCAACATATTTCTGGGCTGAAGCTGTCAGCACTGCCTGCTTCACTCAGAATATTTCCTTGATCAATCAAGCTAGAGGAATGACTCCCTACCACTTATTCACCAACAAGAAACCAACGTTAGCTTTTCTCCATGTCTTTGGATGTAAGTGTTTTGTGCTAAGGAATCATGGAGATAACTTGGGCAAATTTGAAGCAAAGGCAGATGAAGCTATCTTTGTTGGGTATGCAGCAGGGAAAGCCTATAGAGTCTACAATTTAAGAACCAACATTGTCATGGAATCTGTACATGTTGTGTTTGATGATCAGAAGATTCTAGGTCTGAATGATGAAGGCTTCCATGAAAAGTTGAGATTTGAAAATGAGGTAGAAGGAAGAATGTACATTGATGATGATGAGGAAAATGAAGATCATGACCTTGGAAATTCACCTAGAGCTGTTGGTCCAACTAGAAGTGATGCTAACACTGGAAATGGAGCATCCGTTGATAGACAAAATGATGCTTCTGTTGACAGTCAACTTCATAATTCCTCAAGGACAACAAACTCAGGGGGAGTTTCTCAAAGTCAAAACTCAATATCCAATCAACAATATCATACTCACATAGATGAAGCAACCTCATCTAGATCAAACCTTCCACCTTCAAGAAAATGGACCAGAGATCATCCTTTTGAGTTAATCATTGGTGACTCAAACTCAAGAGTCCAAACTAGGAGAGCCACACAAGAAGAGTGCCTATACAGTAGTTTCCTGTCTCAAGAGGAACCTAAGAAATTGGAGGATGCTCTTCTAGATCCAGATTGGGTCTTAGCAATGCAAGAAGAGCTAAACCAATTTGAGAGAAATAAAGTATGGAAGCTTGTGCCCAAACCTGATGATAGAGGTATCATAGGTACCAAATGGGTTCTCAAGAATAAGACTGATGAAAATGGCATAATTGTGAGGAATAAAGCTAGATTAGTGGCAAAGGGCTATTCTCAAGAAGAAGGAATAGATTTTGATGAAACTTTTGCACCAGTGGCAAGACTTGAGGCCATCAGAATTTTCCTAGCCTACGCAGCACATGCCAACTTCAAAGTCTATCAGATGGATGTTAAAAGTGCCTTTCTAAATGGGGAACTGGAAGAAGAGGTATATGTCCATCAACCTCCTGGCTTTGAAGATCCAGAATTTCCAGATTATGTATATCTTCTCTTGAAAGCTCTTTATGGTTTGAAGCAAGCACCAAGAGCCTGGTATGACACTTTATCTCAATTTCTTCTGGAGAATCACTTCACTAGAGGTACAGTAGATAAAACTTTATTTCATAGAAATGTCAATGGTTCTTCAATACTTGTTCAAATCTATGTAGATGATATTATTTTTGGGTCTACAGATGAGAAGCTTTGTAAAAGGTTTGCCAAACTTATGCAAAGTAGGTATGAAATGAGCATGATGGGTGAATTAACTTACTTTCTTGGCTTACAAGTAAAGCAAGTTAATGAGGGAATTTTCATAAGTCAAACAAAATATATTTATGATCTCTTAAAGAAATTTGACTTAATGGATTGTGCCTCTGCAAAAACACCTATGGCCACTGCAACTAAGCTTGAGTTGAATACTAAGGAAAAATCTGTGGACATCTCAAGCTATAGAGGCATGGTAGGCTCACTTCTATATCTAACAGCTAGTAGACCTGATATAATGTTCTCCACATGTCTTTGTGCTAGATTTCAAGCTGACCCTAGAGAGTCTCACTTGATTGCTATTAAGAGAATTTTCAGGTATCTCAAGGGAACACCAAACCTTGGCATTTGGTACCCAAGAGATTCTGGCTTTGATCTAATTGGCTATTCAGATGCAGACTATGCAGGTTGCAGAATTGATAGGAAAAGTACTACAGGCTCCTGTCAGTTTCTAGGGAATAGGCTTGTGTCATGGTTCAGTAAGAAACAGAACTCAGTCTCCACTTCTACAGCCGAAGCTGAGTACATTGCAGCTGGAAGTTGTTGTGCACAGATTCTTTGGATGAGGAATCAACTTATTGACTATGGTCTAAAAGTTGAGAAGATTCCAATTTTCTGTGACAACACTAGTGCTATTGCCATCACAGAAAATCCAGTGCAACATTCGAGAACCAAGCATATTGACATCAAATACCACTTCATCAGAGAGCATGTGATGAATGGTACAGTAGAAATGCACTTTGTGCCAAGTGAAATGCAGCTTGCAGATATCTTCACCAAGCCTCTTGATGAATCCTCATTCACAAGATTGGTAGGTGAACTAGGTATGCTTAATTTTTCATAATTCCTAGTGGTATCTAATAATACTGTATTGCAGCTAGAAATGTGTTTTGATCTTCTTGAGAATTAAAAACTCTCAGAATATCTCTTAGCAGAAATTTTGTCTAAGGCAAAATTTGCTTATCAACGGATATCCTTTTATCCGTTGGTAGTGTAAACACATTACTAGATTTTCGTATGTCAACGGATAACAGGTTGTCCATGTCATCGATGGATAAACTGTTTTCTCAACCGTCCAATCTTTATCCGTTGATATACATATACTTTTTATATAGCCGTTGATAAACGTGTATAATTAGTCACGGCTGTACTTCTTTCCTTTTTATTGTCTGACAGTTACTTTTGACCAATGGGGTAATTACTCTTA
Source organism: Kitagawia praeruptora (assembly GCA_037693485.1). Lineage (NCBI taxonomy): Eukaryota > Viridiplantae > Streptophyta > Magnoliopsida > Apiales > Apiaceae > Kitagawia > Kitagawia praeruptora. The sequence continues at coordinate 100,634,481 of CM075346.1, read as the reverse complement.
ATTATTTCATTTTTAATTCTTGGAATATATAAAAGGCTGTTTTGTATTCTCACATTTCACCTTTATTCATTTTCAAGAGTCTCATTAGTTAACTGCATCTTCTTCACTAAATCTCTCTCTGCAACAAAAGCTCAAACACTCCAATGGCGCCTATTGTTAAGATGATGTCTTCCACCGGGTTTACCTATGAGAAGAACAATTTCGCGGCCTTTGTTGATACTGTGAACGCTCCAGAAGCATATCACACCATGATGAATTTCGTGAAGAAATGCAAACTGTCACACGCTATGACTGCCACCACTCCTCTAATCCATGAGGTTATCGAAGAGATGTGGGCATCTGCTGAGTACAATGGCACAGACGGTACACTTGTTTTTTCTTTAAAGGGTAAAAATTATGTAGTTAATTCGGATGTGTTAACTGCTTGTTTAAAATTGCCTGAGAATAACTGTCTGAAGGAACCCAGTAATGCTGAAATTGTTACCATGCTTAATTCCATAAATTATACCCTTAGTACTGAGAACTTAGGGAAAATTGTTAGGAAAGGTATGGTTAAGGAATGGAGTTATCTTTGTGATGCCTTCATTAAAACTTTTTCTGGCAAGATTAGTAACTTTGATGCTGTTACCAACTCCATGCTAATTATGCTTTGTATGCTTTTAACTGATAAATTTTATAATTTTGGCACACTAGTCATGTATGAGATAGCAGCTAAATTAGGTAAAAAGGAAACTAGGGGCAAGAATGTTTATTTTGCTAGATTTTTAATGCTCCTAGCACTGCATGTATCTGAGAATGAGCTATCCATTGTTAACCCGGATAGCAAGTTCAATTGTTTTGTTCAGGAGAAGAGAGTCTTAAGTGATTTGATTCGAATGAACCTAAATGCAGAAGTACAATTGGTATATCTACCAATTATTCAGGTAACTGTTTCCAACCCTGAACTTCCTATCTCCAACCCCCAAATTTCTTTGCCTTCTAGTGTCACAATGGAGTCTGTGACTGTGACCAAACAGGCTCCTACCAAAGTGACCAAATCCAAAGTTCCTAAACCACAATCTAAAAGACAAACCTCAGGTGTCTCTCAAAAGGCATCTGTTGCAAAAACTACCAAAGCTCTTGAGGGGAGTGTGAAGGTGGTAGTGAGTGGTGAGGGACAGGGTGAACATCAAAGAAGCCCTAAGGATAAGGAAGGTAAGGCAAGTGCACACAACATTTCAGTCTCTCAAAAGACTGTTAATGAACCTACAAGCCAATTTCTAGCTACATCCTCTCAACAGGGTGTGACTACTAATTTGAGTTCCATTTCAGGAACACAGCACAAAAGGGCAAGGGACACAGATAGCTCTCCCTCAAAAACCTATGGTAGAAGGGTAAAATCCAAAACCATTGGGGAATCACAGGGTGCACACACTGTACAGCAAACTGTACCTTCTCAAATTCAGTTTGATGTGACTTCAATAAATGTGGAGTCACAGCCCCTTGATCTTAACCTTCAAATCGATACACATTTTGATCCACCATCACCAACTCCATCTCTGGATGTGGATATGATCTCTACATCAATTCCTGATTCTCCATCTTTAAAATTCATGGAGAAGCCCCACTCAACAATTGGTGGTCATCCTCTTTTAGATGATTTGTTGGGCCATCAATCTTCCATTCCTGAATTCACAACACTATCTGTGGCCTCTTCCTTAAAATCAATCACCACAGATTCCGTGTTGGTTTTCACTTCAACGGATACTCGTTTACCTTCATCAACGGATATCCTTCATCCGTTGACAAGTGTTTCTTCATCAACGGATATGTCTTCAACTAACTATCCGTTGACAGCAATAACTACTACATCAACGGATATTCCTTATCCGTTGACAACTCTCTCTACCACTGCAAAATGTGACATTCCTATGTCAACTGTGGAGGAGTTTGTAGTAATTGAAACACTTTTAGGAATGAGGGAAGGGAGTGAGAGGCTGCCTTGTGAGCAGGCAAAAGGAGAGAAAATCAATGAGAGGCTGACCATTTCTTCCGGTCAGGCAAAAGGAGAGCTAGAGAGTTCCACCTTAGTAGGTGAAGGTGAGGGTGTGAGAGGTGTGAGCCAGGGGGAGCCCCTGATGCAAGAAAAGAGAGATGAGAGGAGAGAAGGGACTACAGGAGAAATAAGGCAGGAAGAATCAGTCATTGCAAGTGAGTTAATGGAGGTTAATGAAGCTTCCAAAGAGATGGAATTTAGACAGGAATATCAGTCAGTTATTGACTCCATCTCTTTGGATCCTGAAACCTTTACTCATCCTGTTTCTGCCTATCAAGTCATGGCACAGCAGGGCAATGTGGAGGCAGAGGAGGCAATGCACCTAGTGCACACCTCAGAATCTCTTCAAAGAGCAAAAGAAGCTTTCCAAACCCTGTCTCCAAATGCTGGAAGTGAAGAGTTTGGCAGTTATGACAGTCACAGTTCAGATGGTGAAGACATAAATGAAGATGAAACTCCAGGATGGATGTTTTCCAATGCCACTGAACTTGGGCATCTCAATGTGGAAATCATGAAGCAATACCAATCTGCTAAGGCTGAGCATCAAACTGCAGAACCACAGAGAAAGACTGTTCTTGAGCAAGTAATGGCCTCCCTGAAATTACAAAAGATGCAATCTGTTATTCAAAGAACACAGCAAGAGGAGGTCCAGTCTGCAATTAGAGATATGAAAATAGCACTAGATGCCAGGATTGAGGCACTAGCTCCTACTACCACTCAGAAGGTGCTTTCTAGCAAACTTCTCAAAGAAGATAGCCTGGCTAAGTCTGTTCAGCTTCTTTCCTCAAGGGTGGATAGTATGGAATCTCAATTGCACACCATCATTGCCAATCAAACAAGACAAACTCAACTACTGGAAATGCTACTTGCAGCTTCAACCCCAACCCTTGATGCTAACAAAAAGGGGGAGAAAATGGGAACAAGCACAGAGGCTGCAACATCTAGTGGCCAATTTCAAGCTACCAGTAGTGAGATAGCACATATTGAGGGGGAGCAACAGCCAATTGTAGTGGTCAATCCAACAGAGTTTGAGATAAAGGCTTCCCCTGTGAAGAAACAAGTGGCTTTGCCTGAGATTCAAAGATTAGAAGACATCTCAGATGGTGAAAGGCAAGCCAGGATAGAAGCTTTGGAAAAGATAAACAAGGAGGCTAATGACAGAATTCTAAGGACAGAGAGGATGATCAATGAATCAATTGCATCAACTTTGTTCCTTAAAGCTCAATCTTCTGCTCCAACAATATCAACCACAATCATGAAGGTGCTCACTCCAAGGGTTGTGGCTCCTACATTCTATGATGCTGAGCCATCATTTGTCAAAGAATTTGAACCAGCTATCAAAACCAGAGCCTACTCACCACCAAAGGAAAATGGGAAGAACAAGCTTCAATTGGACTACCCATTTCCCAAGAATGATGAAGTAAAGCTAATGGGAAAAACAATTATGGAGTTCAAAGTTCAGACAAATAAGAATGTAAGAGATTGGATGGCTGTAATCATGAGGAATGGAAAAGTATTAAATATATCCAACAGTCATCCTAGATTTGTGGAAGCTAAAAGAGAAGAAGTCTCCAGAATCCAAAGGGAAGCCCATCCAAGTACAGAAAATCAACATGAAAACTCAGAAGAGAAGCAAGCCAGGCTAGCTCAAGAGTTAATGGATGAGGTAGAGGTTGAAATGAAGGAACCTGAGGAAGTTCCCAAAATCAAACCTAGAAGAAGGAAAGCTAAAACCAAGAGGGTTCTTTCTCCAGAACCCTCTCCAGAAAAAGAAACAATTGGTTCACCAGTACCTATGTCTGCACTAGTAATCGACCCAACTGTAAACTTTCATGGTGACCCCATAAGGCCTAAAGAGGAACCAGTGAATTTTGATTCAATTGAAGTTCCTTCATTCTTGCTTAATCCAAAACAGAAGAAAAGGGCTCCAAAGAAGCAACTTTCAAAGGGACCAGTTCAAGTTGCTAGGGTACCTGCCATTGTCAAACAACCAATCTTGGAAAACAAAGAAGACTTTATCTATCAGGCAGAAATTGAAGAATACTCTGACATGAATCTATTTTTGGATGAATTGTCAGAAGTAAGAGGAATTGACAAGTACAAGAATCAGCCTGAGAGATTAGTGTTTGTCTACAAGGGAGGAAGTCAGAGGACATGGCCACTAAAGAAGGTTCTTGGAGAAAATTATCATACATTGACCAGAGTGTTCTCAGCTTTCAAGAGACACACAGGGTTCTCTGAGATAGCCAGAAGGGAGATAATTAGCAGAATAGAAGAAATAAGGAGAGAATGGAACTCACCCTCAAGTCTACCAAAGAAAATGAAGATCCCTTATAATGGACAGAAAATCCACATTCAACCCTTTTGGATGATGGAGTTCAGGGATAATGAGGGCACTAGGAGATTCTTCAGGTTAGAAGACCAACTGTCAAAGGCTAGTTCTGACTACCTGAGATGGTTACAACTAAAGCTAAATCCAAAGGTTGTTGAAGAAGATACCTTCTATAGGCAACTTCAAGTGCAAATTGAGTCCAACTCTACCAAGGAAGGAAAGTCAAGGGTGCAGCCAACCAGAGAGAGGAAACCTCATTAATCTGCTCAATCTAAAGGAGCACATCTCTGATAAGTTTCTTAAAGCTTTCTGTTTTTAATTTTTGTAGCTTAATACAATGTTTGCATACTGAAGTGTGTATATATCGTTAGGAATGTTTTGTTATCATCAAGGTTATGAATTTATGCTTTATAGCCATCAAGTATAAATTGGGGGAGATTGTTAGGAATATGTTGTAGTTGATGATAACTTAACATTCAAGCAAAATTGTATAAGTCAAGTTTTGTAACTGTCAACGGATAAGACCTTATAACTCTATCCGTTGACAGGTAGCTCATCAACGGATGAGGTTTTGTAGCATACTGCAATATCTCTATTTATCAGTTGATAGTGTCTTTATTCAGAGTCATGTTGACCATCAATGGATAGGCAGAATAGGGTAGCCAATTGTAAATAAGCTATGCTATGTAATTCTGTCTAAGTGAAAATGTATCAACGGATGAGAACAGGGTTCTATCAACGGATACAACTCAAATCTACTCGATCAACGGATACAGCTCAAACTACCATCAACGGATAAGTAGACACAACATCAACGGATAATCATTGTCACTTTATCCTATGCTAGGAATTAGCAGTTGATAAGGACAGGTTTGACTGACAGATCACATGGGTTGATAGTAGGTATAAAAAGCAATATGGCAGCCATACTTTGGAAACACAGAAGAAAGAAGCATTCCATTTACACAGTACATACAAGAAAGGTGCAGGGGACATATCTGTTCACAAGGACAACCTTTCGGCTACATGTGGATTTGGAGTGGAGTAGCAAGTCAACTTGAATTAGATTAATATTATCTTATTCCTGTAGCACTTGTAAACTTGGAATATATAACCAAGTGTAGCAACTCTTTAGTATGCAAGAAAACATACACATTTGCTTAGGGTTTCTTGAATATCTTTAGAAGTAAAGAGTTGTAAACACAGAAGCTGTGTACACTTGTATCACAGGGTTTTCTTCGAATAAAAGTCTCAGGTGGTACATTTAACCACCTGATTTTTTATGTGTTTGTGAACCATTTCTTATTCAGCAATTATTTCCTTATAGATTTCTGTGGTTTTTATCAGAGATTTATAATAATCAAGAATTGTATTCAACCCCCCCCCTTCTACAATTATACAAGTGTGTAATCTGGGAATAACAAAAAAGTCTTATAATTCAACCCTCTATCCATTCATCAAATTTTTTTTTTTAAAAAAAACAAAAAAAAACTGGCTGCCACATCATCATTTAAAAAAAAATATTTTTTAAATTTTTTTTTTATGAATGGATAGAGGGTAGAATTATAAAACATTTTCGTATTAGGGTACCCCTAGTTTGGTCATTAGATTAGCTTAAATGTTGGATTGGAATTTGGTTTTTAGGTTTGTATTCTAAGTAGGTTTGTATTGGAGTAGCCCATATATATATATATATAGGGTGCTGCTCAAATGAGACCCTCGTCATCACCATATCAGCCCTACTCTCCTTCACTGGATGCACAGCTTCGACTTTCCTGCTTTTAACCTTGATGCTTGTGACATTATCTGTTGGAATGATACCAATCTCCACAAGATTCGCATTAGACACCTCTGGGATTCCATTCGTTACAAGCTCCCTGGCATTCTCTTGTCTGGCATAGATTAAAAATCAACAGATACGCCCATCAAGAGTGGGTTGCTTGCCATGATCGTCTTCCCACACTTCAGAGGCTAGCCTCTTTCGGATACAATGTTTCCCAAAATTGTTTCTTATGTATCAGTGGCCTCGAGACCATTGATCACCTCCTTGTGCACGGCCCTTTCAGCTCCTTCATTTTGAAGCACCTTGTTCTGTTGGTGGGTTCATACATCTCAATAGATTTTCCAACCTGGCTCGATCTTTTAACGTCTTGGGGAAATATCCGAAATACCCTGCACAAACACATCCTTCTACTAATTGCTCAAGTTTTTTGTTATCGCTTATGGAAAGAAAGGAACATTATTCTGCATGGAAAGGGTTACACTGGGCCGCATAGACTTTTGGATGAAATTTTAACTGATGTAAAGTCTAGACTTATTAGTTCTACGTGGTTTGTTAATATCGCATCTAGCTCTAATTGTAGTAGCTGGCTTCAAACCTAATTTTGCTTCTTTTCTCCAATCTTTTTAGATTGGTTAGATAGTCCTCCTCTATGGTTTGTCATAGAGCAAGGGTTCCTTCCTTTTTTTTTTTTGTTTTTTCTTCTAATATATATTCAACTTAGCAAAAAAAAATAAAAAATGAGACCCCTCTTATAATGAGACTCTCTCTTATAATGAGTCTCCCTCATATTTCTTTTATTTTAAAGGCCCGCCAGGGGCATCCAATACGAAAAATGCTTATAATTATATATCCATTCATTAAAATTTTTTTAAAAATAAAAAAATAAAAAAACTGGGTGCCACGTCATCATTTTTTTTGAAAAAAAAAATTATTTTTTTAAATTATTTTTTTGATGAATGAATAGAGAGTAGAATTATAAGTCTTTTTCATATTAGGTGCCCCTGGCGGGGCCGGGGCCCTTTAAAATAGATAAATTATGAGGGGGACTCATTATATATAAGAGAGGGTCTCATTATAAGAGGGGTCTCATTTGAGCACCTCCCTATCACTAGCCTATATATATATATATATGATTTTACATGTTCAGTTAATATTTGGACGATTTTACGGTCCACATTAAATTAACAAAATAATCTCTAATTTAGTGATGTTTTAAAAATGATTTTTCAATTAAAATTACGCAAAAACAAAAGAGAGAAGAAATTGATGATTTCTTACTATAAAAATTCTATTCGATTTATAAAATCTACTTATATACATACATATGCGGAGTCACACTCTAGGGAGACCCAAGTTAGATAGAGTACATGTGGAGACCCATCATCTGACCATTAAATCAACCAACGGCTGTGATTAAAACAATAAAAAACAAAAAGAAATTAAAAAAAAAAACAAAGGATAAAACGGTTACAACTAACACGCACATCTCAGCTCAATACTCTCTGCAAATACACACACGATACATACAAGCTCAGCTCGTACGTCGTCGCAAACGGAGAATACAGCTTCAAATCGTGATTTCATCTTCAAATCTAATCATCTAGGTAATGATTCTGTATTTTTTTTAGAGTTTTATTCATAATCTAACTAGCATTTTGTTAATTTCTAAGCTCGAAAATGAAGTTTGGGAGAAGAATAGGTAATTTTTTTATCTAATTCAAACTTTGATTCTATACTAGAACTCGAAATTAGTAGGTAATTGGTAGTTATATGATTCTACAGTAGAATACAATCAGATCTGATATGTTTTTTGTGTTTTGTGTAATTTGATTCTGTTATAGAATCATGGCTATTTTGATATTCTTTGGCTTCATTTTGTTTTTTGTATTTTGATTCTAGTATAGAATCATATTTGTATTATTAGCTATTTTTGCTTTAAAAAATGTATATGCATGCTTAATTAGATCTCATTCTACAGTGATTCTATAGTGATTGTTAATGTCAGTCACTTTTTGTTGATTATAACATTGATTAGGTAATATAATGCGAGTTTACACTTATTTTCATGTGTTATTACATCTGTTGTACATGTGGTTCTGTAATAGAACCAATTTTGTGCATAAATCGTAAGGTATAAATTTTGTTTTTGTGCTAGAACCAAAATTTCTATACTATATGTTTTTTGTGTTTTGTGTAATTTGATTCTGTTATAGAATCATGGTTATTTTGTCTACATACCATATATTTCCTTAATTGATTTTCTCTACATGAGTCCCCTTCTAGGGAGAAATTGTTACATGGAGAATTAGAGAGAACCATCATCCTAGCCTTCCATTTGATCCAACAGTACAAAATTATCAATGGCATTTTTGTAATTATCAATGGCATTCTTCAATTCGTTAATTTAGGGTTTTGAATTGTAATTTTCAGGTTAATCTGCATCAGATATACAGATACAAATGTTTCCGAGAAGAATAGGTATTATTAGCTGTTTTTGTTTTAAAAAATGTATATGCATGCTTAAATAGATCTGGTTCTATAGTGATTCTATAGTTATTTGTTGATGTCAATCAGTCTTTGTTGATTATAACATTGATTCGGTAATATAATGCGAGTTTACAGTTATTTTCATATTTATCTACATCTGTTGTAATGTTTTCGTTCTGTAATAGAACCATTTGTGTGCATAAATCGTAAGGAATAAATTGTGTTTCTATAATAGAATCAAAATTTGTGTTATAATATTGTGGTTCTGTAATAGAACCAGTTTTGTGTATAGATTGTAAGGAATAAATTATGTTTCTGTAATAGTTCCAAAATTTCTGTTGTATTTGTGGTTCTGTAATAGAACCAGTTGTTTAATCACAACAGAATGATTCTATAGTAGAATTCGAAATTAATAAGTAATTGGTAATAATTTGTGTATTTTGATTCTACTATAGAATCTTATTTATGTTGATATTCTTTGGTTTCATTTTTGTTTTGTGTGAATTTCTGATTCTACTATAGAAGGTTATTGGTTATTTGTCTACTTGTAGTTTTTGATTCTACCGTACAACACATGTTTGTATTTGTAGCTGTATAAAGCTTGTATAGTAGAATCGCATGAATATCAGGCTTTCAATCTCATGTATGTGTTGTGCCTAGATTTTGATTCTACTATTGAAGCATATTTATGTGTTTCTGATTTTTTGATTGTACTATAGAAGCTTTATCTATTTAAAGTCATTTTTTCTTGCTTAAGTTTTGATTCTGTAGTAGAATCAAAACAACAATGTACTCTAACTGTACAGAACACCAATGTACTATTAGATAGTACTATTACAGAACAACAATGTACTCTAACTGTAATGGAACCAAACTTTACTAGGTTTGTCTCTTCATGTGCTTCTAAAAATTAGGGTAGTGTACTTGTCGTTCGGTAATGGTGTTTGCTGTTGAAAGTTAGACTACATTGCTAATAATTAGGTATTATAATTTTGTTTTACAATTAAACTTCTAACACAGAACCAAATTTTAGTAGATTTGACTGATTAAGATTGTTTTATAGCTTCATGTATATTTGGTGGTATGAAAGTTGGTTCTACAGTAGAACAACAATTTGTAGATTTCAATGTTTGTGTACATTTGTATGTTCTGGTCTGATGTTCCAATCCGATCTGTATGTTCCGATCTATATGTTCTGATATGATGTGTTATAATGTGGTTGCATAGTAGAACCGAGAAATTAATGTATACATGTATTTAGAATATATGCTTCCATTTGATTCTACTGTCGAAACATATATATTTATAGTTGTCATTAAAATTTGTTAGGTTCACGTTCTAGCAACCGCTTGCGGGGCAAATTTATATTCAAAGCAAGGGGTTCAAAGTCAAGGATGACCATTCCTGTTGATAAACAAGAATTAAGCACGCTTAATTTGGATGAAGAATTAAGCACACTTAATTTCGAAGAATACAAAAGGTAATAAAACTATAAAATCATTCTTTTTTATGTCTGTGTAACTGTTTTATATCTTATCATGTTCATCTCATATGTCTTTTTTATACCTAATTTGTTCATCTCATCATGTTTATGTAGACTCTTATGGGAAAAAATACCGAGTGAAAAAAAATTAGGATGCATGTACTTTGACCCATTATGGTTTGCTAAGTATGAAAAAAAGAAGGGTTCAGGTAGCAGAGAGAAAGCAATGAAGTTGAAATCTGTTGGAAATATTTTCCAAAGCAGATATATCTTTATTCCAATTTGTGAAGCGTAAGTATTAGTTAAATTTTGGCATGTTATTCGTAGCATTCAGAGTCTTGATTAGTTCTAACAAAAATTATTGTTGTTTAATAATAGAAACCACTGGAATTTACTTGTTATCTGTAATATCGGTGAGAAAATGGGTTCTGAACTAAGGAGTCCTTGTATGCTTCTGTTGGACTCACTACATGGAATAGGACCAAATAAAAAGGAGCCCTTGCTAAGACAGTAAGTATGGAATACTAGGAATTATTTAATGTACTCTGTTAGCTATAATTTTAGATGTTAACTAATAAATTTTATTTGTTCAGGTTCGTTTTTGATTTATTCAAAAATGTAAAGAAGGAAGAATCTGATGAAATTCTTGGTATCCCTCTCTTCATACCAAAAATTCCTCAACAAAAAGATGGTACCAAGTGTGGATACTATGTCCTGTATTATTTTTATAAATTCCTGTTAGAGTGTCCTGCTCATTTCAACATAGCTGAACATTACCCAGGATTTGTAAGTTGATTACATTATTTTCTTTTTCATTTTAGAACTTAATATTTGTTTGTTTTCTAATAAACTACACTCTTAACAGATGAACGAGGACTGGTTTGATGACGCTGAACTCAAGTCATTCTATGAAGGAATGTTTTCAGAACAAGAATCAATTCTGGTGGATGAAAGAAAAGCAACAGATATGGATTTGAAGTCCAATGATCATGGGAGTTTGGAAGACTCTGTGATTTTAGTTGACAGACAAGTTGAAAATAAGAAACATAGGAGATTCAAAATTAGATTCAGACCCAAGGACAAAGGTGTGGAAGAATATATTTTCTATTAAAATGACGTTTTCATGTTCCCATTTTATATGTAATATATTCTCTGTTGTTGTGATGGATGTGCAGATAGAAATTTGGAAGAAGAGTTCATTGATATTCCTGATTCATTAAGCTCACAGAAACAAAACAAAGTGGACAATCCTATACTACAGAACGAGGACAAAGACTTGGAAAAAGAAGATGAAAAAGGTATCACAGATTTATCTTTATTGATCATCATTAGAAGCAACTGACAAAGGTTAAATGAAGTCCTTGATGGTGAATTTTTAACTTTAGTACACCATAATGTAACTGCATACTAAAAAATCTCAATTTTTCTAGATGGAGCAGGTGGAATTGACAAAGATTACAAAGCCAAGAATGACTTAATCCAAAGCCCAGCAGCTACTAATCCGGATCTAGCAAGTGATGCTCTTCGTGCATTGGTTTTATACACACCAGAGAGCTCACAAGAAAAACAAGACTCACAAGTGTTGCCAACACCTACATGTAAGGATTCATTTTGAATGGCAGTTTGTTTATTGTTATTTCAGTTGAATTTTTCTACATTATTGTGTATCACATGATTTATTTTGTTAATAGGTGAAGAAGATATTAATCCAGTTTCTGTTGAGAGTACTAGAATAAAATTTGGAACATCTGGAAGTGTAAGGAAATCGCCAAGGCTAATGGCTGTGCGCGAAGAAAATGAAGAAGTTTTTGATTGTGATGAATCAAAGTTGGGTGAAGAACAGAGGAAATCACCGAGGCTAATGAGAATGCCCGAAGAACAAGAAGAAGCCATTAGGGTTGAAGAACCAGAAATATTCGAAGATGAAGAAAGAGTTGAAGAACAAGAAAGTGATGATGAAACTGAATTGGAACAAAGTCCTCCTGAAAAACGGCCAAGGAAAGTGAGGGCAACAAAGACTCCAAGAATAAATAAAAGAAAAGGTTCAGTGGATAATCAGTTCGATGACCCTGAGGTAATTGGAGTTTCTGATTTTCACGCTAAAGCTGATGACCCTGAGGTAATTGCTAAGGCTATTTTCCCTTTGTGACATAATATGTTAACTTTCATAATTGGTACCTATTTCATAATATGTTACCTTTGTGAAAAATACAGATCGTTGAAATTTCTAAAGTGAAGAAGAAAAGGAGAAAACAAGACCAGGTATTAAAACTATGAAGTAATTATGATTACATATTTTTATGCTTATGGTTCTGCAGTAGAATCCAAAAAAAACTTGGATCTATAGTAGAATAAAGTATAACTGATATACAATGACATTTTTTTCACATCATTAATCAGGGTAAACCAACTCCAGCAGCAAAAAAGAAAGGAAAATCGTCTACTATCATTAATGATAATGATGATAGCGATTTTGAAAGAGGGACAGCCTTGCCGAAAAAAAGAAAAGCTAGAGTCCAGGTATTTAAGATAGCTCATACATGAATTTCCATTGATGTCAGAAAAAATGCAAACTAATAATTGTTTTTCCCCCCTTTTTCTTTCTATCAGGGAAGTAAGAAAAAAGTCAAGAAGGCAAAGAAAGATGTGGTAAATGCAAGCAATTCTGAGGACCCAAAGAAAGTTAATTTGAGAGCTTACCCATCTACATTCACAGCCGTGGTTGAAGGGATGTCCGCTGCTCAAAAAGAGTGGGTTAAAGAAGCAGGATTCGGTCACTTGTTGTCTTTCTCAATGGAGGGCAAATCATTCCCGCAGTTTCTCGCAGTTAACTGTTTATGGTGGTATGACCATAATTTGGGATATATGGCTTTACATCCTGGCCGTAAACTGAAAGTGAAAGAAGAAGACGTAGTTGACGTCCTAGGTCTTCCAAGAGGACCAATCGAGGTTTCTTTCGAAGGTGAGAACGAAAGGATGCGGGAATGGAAAAAGCAGTTTGAGGGGAAGGCAGCAAGTAGGATTACCGAGAAGGACGTCCGTCAGAAAATTGAAGCATCGATGGTGGCGGATGACAACTTCAAACAAAACTTCATGGTGCTTATGACAAACCTGTTCATTAAATCAAACAAAACATCCTTTGTGTGCCCAAAAGTTTTGAAGTTCTGCGGCAATTACGACGATGCGAAGAACTATAACTGGTGCAAACCAGTTATAGAAAATTTGAAATCAAGTCATGAGAGTTGGTGGAAAAATCCAAATACTCAGTTCTACACCGGTTCCGTAGTATTCCTACTGGTGAGTAAAAATCATTTTGGTGTATGATTAATTAGTTAAAAGCACTTTTTAATTTGTAATGTGAGCTAATGCATTAGTGTCCTGTCTGTACTTTGTAGTATTTCTACATTACACGGACAGAGAATCGTCTAGTAACCGTAGAAAAGACATATCCAGCTTACCTTGGATGGCTTAACTCAAGGGTAAGGGATAGAAACAGAGCTGAAATGCTTGACCATACTTTTGGCAAAGGAGAAATCGTAAGTGTAATTTTCTGGTTCAAAAGATTATTTACTTAGAATAATTCTGATATATTCTGAGATTCTGCTTTTTTTTTGTAACGCGCACTATTTAAGCAATGAAAATGCATATAATTCTGATATATGCATGTTAATCATTTTCTCAATTAATGCAGATTGAGATCGAGAAGCCAAAAAATGAAGACAAATTCAATCAGAATGGTATAGAATTTGTTGAGCAGGATGGTGAAGAACATGTTAATCAGAAGGATAATGAAGAACCTGTTGAGCATGTATAATTTAATTATAGTTGTCGTAGACCGTAGTTCATGATGTAGTATATTTTTTTGTGAGTATATTAAGAACCTGTTGAATGATTAGAGAATTAAGGTATTGGTGTGTAGAATAAAATTACAATACAACTTGCTCACAAATTTCATGCAAATTTGAAAAAAGGAACTTGGAGATACTCACGTTGATGGTGATTTTACTGAAGAGGAAGAGGGACGTGATACCCATTTTATCCAGCATGATGAAGGAACAGTTAGCAAGGTAAATTTAATTCTGTTCCTTTTCAAGTTATTATTATTGTTTAATCTGTTTTATTTGTGGTTCTATAATAGAACCAGTTTTGTGTAATACAATCAGTTTTTAATGGTTATAACATTGATTCGGTAGTATTTAGGATTAACATGGTGAGTGACTAATCATAAAACTTGTCATGTAAAAAATAGATGTTCAGAGATATTGATGGTAACTGGGATTATGCTGAGAAAGGAAATGTGCACGCCGAGGTATTTGCTGAGAATGTAAGTTGTCAGGTAAATATTTATAAAAATGTCTTTACATATTTGTCCCTCTAGTACGTTGTATCTGCTATGCTAATAACTCTAATACCCTGAATATTAGTACTTTCGGAACTTTTATAATTAATTTATAACACATTAATATCCTGAATATAAATACATTGGTTCTATAGACTTGTTTTTTTTTTATAATGCTTTTGGAGAATCATAAATTAACATATTTAAATATGCTTCTGTTATAGAATGATGAGGTGTAGCTAGGTTAATATTAAAGAGAATCACAATATTTTATCTGGTTCTATAGGCTTGTTTTCTATAATGCTTTTGTAGAACAATTTTTTTTTTACATATTTAATTATGGTTCTATTATGGAATCTTAAGTTTTACCACCTGCTTTAAATTATATAGAATTGCTATATTTAATTTATCATATTTAATCTGGTTATATCATATCTTCTAGGAATTTGGATATGGTGACGATTTGAGAACTCCAAAAGAAACTCTTAGAGGGGTACAGAAAACTTTGAATTTTTCGCAAGGAGATGAAGTGAACGATTGTATCATGTCTGTAACCAGAGACATACAAAATACACATGATACATCTGATAAAGTTAAAGAGAAGGTACAATCTACACATCACTAATTTCACATTATATGTAGTCTGCCAATATCATCCTGTTCCCGTTCCTTTATTATGTGGTCAGTGTTGGTCCACTAGGACCAACACTATGCCTTTATTTTTTACTGTACTCTTCAATTCTCCATAGACTCACTAGTTCCACATTATCATTCCCACATTATCAATAGTTTCACATTATCTATAGTCTTGTTATCTAAAAACTGTTTTTTTTTTTTACTTTACTAGGAAATGTTGTCAAGAGTCCAGAAAGACTTTAATGAACTCGAGAAGGTGAAGAAAATATGCTCTGATAATTTGGCAAAGGCGAGGGTACTTTTTCCAAATAATGAAGAGCTGAAACAATATGGACAGAAGCTTGCAAAGATGGATCAGTTGTCAAGCACCGAAGTAGAAAGGTAATGCTATTTATGTTGGTTGCAAATTTTATGTGTTTCTTTGCAAGGAATTTCTTAGCAAAGTAAATTTTTTTTCCCCCGCAAAACAGCGAATGGCCTTATTTCACCAAGAACGATTGGAAAACATTCGACGTTTTGATGCTTCCTGAACATGACAGAGCTTATAATAAATTAGTCGATATAGACGACTTTTTAGGGGAATTATATATAGGAGGCCAAATTGTTGATGATGATCTTTTTAAAAGAAAATCTACCAGGCAAATAGAGTTTGGTGCAAACAAATTAAGGAGGGAGCAAAAGGTGGGAGAATTCCAGAAATCGCCATTCCTAGATCGAACAATCGACTTCAACCGACCAAGGTGTACAAAAGAAGAGGAAGAAGTTTGGAATTGGATCAATGGAACACGGCAAGGAGCTATGTAAGTATAATTTACACAAAATGAAAGAATTCTTATCTGTTCTTGTAGAATAGCAATTTACCTTGTTTTTGCTTACTTGTTGATTGCATATTTGTTCTTTATGTTGATTGTATGTATGATTATTCATTTACCAGGGATGATATTTTCTTCTGGAATGGTACTAGTTGTTTCAAGCACCACATTCAAAGCTTACAACTCGAGAAGAAAATTGTTTTTAATGTCGTTGATGTGTATACGTGCATTCTAAACGAGGATGAGAAATACAGATCTTCCAACTCTCCTCGCAGATTTTTTTGCAACACACTGACCACGGTAAAACATTTAAAGAGTTTATTATGATATTTTAACTGGTGCTTTTTAATGGTTTCTGAGTTTGATACAAAATTGTGTTTTTATGCCCATGCATGATTTGGAAAGTACTAATAATTATTTTGTAAATTGATTCGGTAGATGGGGAATGTGGTTGGAGGCCAAAAAAACGACGATGCTCTGAACTTTATGAAATTTTGTATAAATTTGGATTCAGTTCTTCACAAGCATAAAGTTAAAATCACTGATGTCGATGTGGTAAATTCTACAACAGTTATTGTGTAATTCTATTTTTTTGATTTATATGCCAGATTCTGACCTATAGACTAATATGCAGATCTTCTTCCCCATCCATTATTCAAATCATATCTATGTGGTTTGTTTCAACTTGAAGAATGTTGCAGCTGAGATAATAGACAATAGATATGGGGGAGATATATTTTCATTCTACAATGGAATCCCACAAAATTTGGTAAGTTTCTGACCTTACAAAGTACCTTATACCTATTCCATTTCATCCTATCAACTAATATAGTTTTATAAAATGTTAGCAAGAGAATTTTTCAAAGTACATGGAACAGCATAGCCTAAGGAAGAGCCAACAAATAAGGAATGCTACCATGACACTTTTACAAATGAAATGGCAGACAAAGAACAAGAATTCAGAAGCTGGAGTGTTTGCAATGAACCACATGGAGACGTACATGGGAAATGGGATAAAATCCTGGGATTGCAAATTTTCAGCTGAAATTGTAAGTAATTTTCTGCTTCTCCTATTATTTTTCACCGATTTTCAGCTTGGTTTTGAGTTTAATTATACTTTTATTTTCAACGTTTTGTTCGATTTCTGGATTACTCTTGTTCTAAATCGTTGTTTTTTGAGTTTCTGTTCGTTCTCCGTTTTCTGTGTTGTTCGTTCGATGTCCGAGTTCTTTTCGTTTGATGTTTAAGTTTACCAAGTTAACTGTGGTCGCTGGTTTAGTGGTTTAGTGGCTGAGTGTCTTGTATTTCTTGTTTGTGTCTGGTATTTAGGCATAATGTGTTTTTTTTTCTTTTTGCTGGTTTCTCACTGAGTTTGAAGTAGAGTAGAGTTCTCGAGTTTGTAAATTGTTGAGTCGTTTGGTTGTATGAGTTTTGAATTCGTTGATGTGTCACTGAGTTTTGCGAGTTGTGCTGAGTTGACTGGTGTTTGATTGGTGTTGAATGTTTAGTTGTGCTATTTTGATGATGGTCGAGTTGTAGTCGACTGAGATGTAGTTGCTGTATAGTCCAAATTTAAATTGCTTAGTTGAAAGTGCTGAATGGTTGGCTGTTTTTAGTGTTTTTAGTCCTCTTTATGTTGTTCGAATAGAATTGTTGTTTTTCAGTCCAAGTTGAGTTCACTCTTTATATTGAATTTTAACAAATGGGGAACTAATTTTTAAATATGGGTGCAGGACAACATGCAAAAAAGGCAGCTACAGAGAGCACGACAGATATATGCTGCAAAGATAATATACTCGCCGATCAATTATTTCAAGAACAAGATGTTCAAAGAGATCAAGTCTATGCATCAACAATGACAATTGGAAGTGATAATTGGATGAATTAGATGCTTTGATTATGTGTGCATCCTTGTTAACAGTAGTAAAATAAAAATTTAAAGAAATCTGGATTAATTTTCTTCTTATAGTATTGTAGTTAACAATGATTATCTTTATGATTATTGTGGGAAACAAATTTTGATGGTGTGCAATCAAAATTTTAATGTAACCTATATATAATTGTCCTGTTATCGTAATGTGCATTCTGCAAATGGAATTTCACAATGCCATTACAGGACAGTTGTATGTGGAAGGTGCAACTTATAGCCTGCAGAATTCTACAATGGAATCAACAATACTTGAGATTTGATTCCATTGTAGAACCAAAAATTATATTTACATTTGCATTGTATAAATGTAAAAATTAAATTATAAAACTAATCTGGTTTTGTAGTCCCCCTTTTATTTCTACATTGGAATGAAGAATACTTGATTGTGGATTGCATTGGAGAACCAAAATCTATGTTGAAAAACAATAGAGGGAAATTACTATCTACCTGGTTCTACAATAGAATCAAAAGTAACATTTTAATTCAACAGTCAAGCTTCAACTTGGCAAAGTATCTCAGAGTCACATTTGCCAAAACAAAATTCTAAAGAATAAATTTGAAAACTAGAATAAATTTGAAAACTGCTAAAGAAAACAGAGTTGATGAAATTACGTAAGAGTAAAAAGACTACTAGTTGATAGATTCCAAAAAAAGAGTAAAAAATTTAACATGATGTTTAAATTTTACTACAACTCAGAACAAATATAAATGCAAATGTTGAACCCAAAAAGTTAACTTTTGAACCCCTAGGGGAGGTACAGATAAAATTTAAAAATTCATTTTACTTACTAAGTCCGGCGGCCTGGTTTTTAAAAAATCGGGGACCAACAAACCTAAACTCTAAACCTTAAACCCTAATTCAGTATACGATTTATTCGTCATTTTGAATGTTTCTAAAACCCAAAATGCAAATGTTGAACCCAAAAAGTTAACGTTTGAAGCCATAAGGGAACACAGATAAAAATTTAAAAATTGAGTTTGCTTAATAAGTCCGGCGGCCTGGTTTTTAAAAAATCGGGGACCAGCCCCGATTTTTTAAAAACCAGGAAAAGTTAGGGTTTAAAGTCTAGAGTTTAGGGTTGTAAACAACCCTAAACTCTAAACCTTAAACCCTAATTCAGTATACGATTTATTCGTCATTTTGAATGTTTCTAAAACCCAAAATGCAAATGTTGAACCCAAAAAGTTAACGTTTGAAGCCATAAGGGAACACAGATAAAAATTTAAAAATTGAGTTTGCTTAATAAGTCCGGCGGCCTGGTTTTTAAAAAATCGGGGACCAGCCCCGATTTTTTAAAAACCAGGAAAAGTTAGGGTTTAAAGTCTAGAGTTTAGGGTTGTAAACAACCCTAAACTCTAAACCTTAAACCCTAATTCAGTATACGATTTATTCGTCATTCTGAATGTTTCTAAAACCCAAAATGCAAATGTTGAACCCAAAAAGTTAACGTTTGAAGCCATAAGGGAACCCAGATAAAAATTTAAAAATTGAGTTTGCTTAATAAGTCCGGCGGCCTAATTTTGATATTTGGTAATTTTATTCTACAGTGGAATAAAAAATACTTGAGTATTGATTCCATTGTAGAACCAAGGATTAGGATGGGAAAAGATTAAGAAAAATGACCAAATTTTGAAACTGGTTCTACAATAGAATCATTAAATTCAATGTAAATCAAGTATAAAAACTGTACGAATGAGTCACGACTCATGTTTTGAATTGAACAGCTATATAAGTAAAGTTTCATTTTCAGTTACAAGTACAAACCGCCACATCATTTCTTTCTCATAAAAAACAACAAAAGAAACTACCCCAAATTTATACCCTGTACAATATGGCTTCATCATCCAAAACATTGGAAAAATATGGCAGTTCATCATCAACAAGTAAGGAAATATGGTTTCTTGAGGGTCGTAGGATTGAGGCCCACCCTGTGGCTGATTTTGGAGTCCAAAATCCCATTCAACCAGTCCCGATTGAACAACTTCAATCATGGATAACACCAACATCTGCCGAAAGGGTTATGCATGCAAAATCTCGCTATTCTGCAAGGGATAAATTTTTTTCTGATTTGGAATCAAAAGGTATAACTCCATTAGACTACTATAAATGTTCGCTTTTTGATGCTATTTCGAATGAATCAGGCAATGATATTCACAACACTTATCACTCCTCTTCCTATAATTGTTCCACAATCGTCCATCCTCCATTACAATTCTTTGTAAATGCTGAAAAGGCCTGGAAACTTAGTTGCTTAGGCTATTTTGTTGATCATGCTTTAAATAAGAAGTCTAACCTTCAAATGGTACAACAGTTCATGTCATCAAGGTTTGAATCTTGGGGTTTTAATTTTATAAATTTTGATGAATCGGGCTTCTTTTATTTTAAATTTGACAATGAAGAAATAAGGGACAAGGTCATCTCTCTAGGGCCTGTAAATGTAGAAGGGAAGATTTTTGTTTTTGGTCCTATAATTCACAAATATCCTTCCATCAAATACACCCTTGATACTTGTACCCAGTGGGTGAACATTAAAAATATTCCAAGGCCATATTGGTCCGTGGAAGGGCTTACATATATTGCTGAGGCATTAGGTACAGTCATCCGCAATGATGGGCTTAGTACATGGACTACCGCTGCCAGAAATGAGACAGGATATTCTGCCAAGATATGTCTCGAAATGAGTCATATGCACTCTAGGCCAAAACACATTCTTGTTGTAGTTCCTGGTATTGATGAAACCTTCACGCATGCAAGAATTACCATAGAATACATGCAAAATGGATCATGTTCACTATGTTGCAGCCCTGATCACAAACTTGAAAATAAATATCCTCATAAACCAGGATTTGAGAGAGATTATAATATTTTGGAGTGCTCTGCTGATCCTCTTGTTAATCTTTCTGAGGAAAGCTCTAGTACTGCCGCTAGCCATGCAGGTGATCCTAATTATGCAGGTGTGCCTCGTCGAGCCATTAGATCAGTTCGTTCACCAGATAGGGCAAATGATATAGATGAAGGGCATGACAGCAACATGGAGGTCGACTAGTGATCCTGAACATTGGATTGCTTATTATGTTTTATAATCTAGACTTGTTGGTAAAAATCCAACTTTTATTTTGTGATTGCTTGTAAATAACTTTGTTGTAAATTATGGTACTTGTTTGTAAATAACTTTAATTCCTGTACAAATTATTATTGTATATAAGTGGTTTGCATATGTGTAATATTTTCATGATGAATATCCACATGATTCTGCAACAGAACCAAAAGTATTTCTCTTTTGGTTCTACTATAGAGTCAACAGAAGGGAAAAACTACAAATCGAAATATTTGATTATCAATTACTGGCAGATTAAGTAATTTCATAGAGCACTAGAATGAAAAAAATATATACAAAACAAAGAACATCAAGTAATAAGGATGCTTAAAACCGTTCAAGCAAAACGGTGTCTTTTTACAATGTAAGAACCAAAAAGCTCATACAAAACAAATAAAATTGGCATGATTCAGATATTCAATTAGCCAATGAAACTCTAATACAGAGAATTAGTCACAAATGAACATTTTCAATCTTTTATCAACGTTTCAACAGAACATAGTTTCAATGTTTATCTCCATGAGCTCCCTCAATGCAAGTGTTTGATTCAGATCCCCTCTTTTTCTGCACACACTGCAGGAAAACAATGCAAACTTTAATTTTTTCTTTCAACTGAAATTAAAAGCTCTATGCACAAACAACTACATAGTTAACTTAAAAATTCATTTTGATCCAGGTAGTATGGAAATAAAACAATGAGCAAGACTTACCTGTTTGTTGTACTTCACTAGTGGAATTGGGGATTCCATTTGTATGAACGTTCTGACTGTTGGAAGGTTGAGGTTGCATGCACTGATTTAATGTACTCTGAACGCTCTGAGAGGGAGGATTTTGTTGAAGCTGTTGCCCCTTCTTCGGACATTTACGTGAATCATGATAACCTAATGTCTTACAAGATTTGCACGTTTTTAATTTCCTCTTTTTACCATCACAACTTAACTCTGCAGGACCAGGAATCCTTTTTCGGCTTCCTTTGTTATTACTTGGCAGTGGCGGACGAACACTAGTTGAACCTGAAGGCCTAACACCAAATATTTCTTGAAGCATGTCATCCTTTGTTACTGGACACTTCTCATATTTTTCTTCAATTCTAGTCCTCAAACACTTCATTTCATCCAACAAATAACGTAAACCATTTACATTACTGGAAACATTATCAAAGGAAGCTTGGTATTCCCTCCATATTTTATTGGATGTATCTCTAATTATCTGCCCATCACTACTAATTTCAGTTTCAGCAGAAAACTTCAATTTGCAAAATCTATCTGCATTTCTCATCCAGCGCTTTAATAAGAACTGATGTGGAATTTCATCCACCCCCCAAAGACCTAAACAGTAAAAACAATGTCGACAGAGATAACCCACTCTAGTAAAAAGCTTACAAGAACAGCTTACATCATTTGTCGACGGAGAAAAGACAACCTCAAAAAACTTCCCATTCAAACTTTTATCACGAACTATGTGCTTATTCACACCATCGACAACCGTTGGTTGGCCTGCCAGACTGATATGAAAACAACTCGCCTTTATTTGTTTTTGAACCTTGTAGAACATAGAACGAGTGTAAAGCCGAGCTGCATGCTTTTCA
The DNA here is from genome assembly GCA_037693485.1 of Kitagawia praeruptora. Taxonomy (NCBI): domain Eukaryota; kingdom Viridiplantae; phylum Streptophyta; class Magnoliopsida; order Apiales; family Apiaceae; genus Kitagawia; species Kitagawia praeruptora. Next base: position 100,611,958 of record CM075346.1, on the reverse strand, counting down.
ATGTCCTTCTCAGTTATAGGTTGTGGAATACAATTCAAGTCAGTATTATTCAGTTTCTTTTGATCATGAAACTGTTTGTCAATGGCACTCTCATAACACAAGTAGAACTCTGAAAGTGTGTCACCTTTTTGGACAAAATGGTTAAAGAAGAAGTTGCTGCTTTCTGACCTTGAAGTTGTTCTCAGTAATGCTCCCATTGGCTTGTCCCTAAAGAAGGCAGGAATCCATGAGGCTCTAATAGAATAGATTTCTTTCAACCAAACATGTTCAGTCAATCCAAATTCCTTAAGCACTGCATCCCAACCTTCTTCAAATTCAGCAACCATCAAGTGTGACGACCAAACAAACTTATTAAGCGCTTCCATGAAACCAGACTCCGCACAAAAAACAGGACCAATCTACAATTTTTTTTTCAAAAAAAAGCATAAACTCATAAGAAAAACGCAAAATATGAAAACCAAAACTAATTTTGTTCTACTACATGTGTTGTATTTGTGGTTCTTTAATAGAACCAATTTTGTGTACAAATCGTAAGGTATAAACTATGATTCTGTAATAGAACCAGTTTTGTGTATAAATGGAAAGGTATAAATTGTGCTTATGTAATATAACCAAAATTTGGCAAAATTTGGTTCTGCAATAGAACAACTATTTAAATCAAGCTTATTAGTTGCTTTCATCAAACCAGACTCCGTACAAAAAACAGGACCAATCTACAATTTTTTTTTTTAAAAAAAAAAGAAGCATAAACTCATAAGAAAAACGTCAAAATATGAAAATCAATACTAATTTGGTTTTAAAATTCAAACTTTTAAGAATTCATGTACCTTGGCTGGAAACTTTTGCATGATATGCCACATACAATATCGATGCATAACACGGGGAAATGTTGTATCAATCGCTACTTTCATCCCAAGACACTGATCCGTTATTATACATTTTGGAGGGCGTGTAAAAGCCTTTAGAAAAGCCTCACATGCCCATGTAAAATTTGGTGCAGTCTCTTGGTTAAGCAAAGCGGATGCAAATGTGACACTCTTCCAATGATTATCGGCCCCAATGAATGGAACAAAAACCATACTATACCTGTAATGCAAATAAATAAATAACATAGTCAGTGATATATGTGAATGACTGAACGATGATTGAATGAAAAGGAAATATAAAAACTTACTTATTTGTACGATATGTTGCATCGAAAGACACAACATCTCCAAAAACATCATAATTCCTGCGACCTCGAACATCACACCAGAATAAGCGAGTTAGGTGGCCATTTGAATCTGTCTGATATTCATAAAAGAAGCCTCCATCTGATGTGTCACGTTTATTTTCGAATTTTTGAAGCAACATGTCAGCATCATGCTGACCAATGTAAAGCTTAATATCCCTCATCCAATTTTGGAAATCCACGGCAGTTGCATCAACAGAAGAGTAAGAACCAGAAATGGACTTGAACAGGTTGTGAGCTCTATACGGGCCTAAGTTTGATTTTGCAGAATCTAAAACAAATCTACGCTCAAAAGAAGTCATGGATCGATTGGACCGAAGAAATTCTTTGTCAGATTCAGATGATAAAGGGTGGTTATGACCCTCAATAAAAGAGGAAACTGCATAGCAATTCAAGCCCCTGTACTTCAGAATTATCTTTGCATTGCATTCACATTTCTTAGTGACAGTCCTCCTACATTTTACATCAATAGTACTGGACGAATGAGACGAATCTGATTTAGCAGCCAGATTTTTTGACATAGGAGTTTCGTGGTGCCCTGCTTTTGAACAAACTATATACTTCGTAACAATAATGCCTTGTCTGACTTTTTGTGTTGACTTCCGAACCTCAAATCCACCCTGCCTTCCATACTCAGTGTAGAACTGAAAACAAGATTCAATATCGGTAAATTGAAGGCCAGGGTATGGTCTAACTTTGTCATCAAGGACTTTGGGAATCCATAACTTGCTGCTTTTACTAAAAGAATCGTCAAAGCCTTCTAACAAATCTTCGACAATATCATTACCAATGGAATCAGGTGCAAGTTCAACAGCATAACTATTTTCAGTATACGGAACATTGACTGAATAAAAGACAAAAATAAACCATTAAAAAATGTTAGTCAGGATCAGGAACATATGTTTCAAAACCTTGAATTCAATATTATGATAATGTAAAAAAACCAAGTAAAAGACTGAGTAACAAATGGCAGAGATGCAATTAGTGTACATCAGGTTTGAACTTGCTTAAAATAGAGTTGTTTATATTTGCCTACACAGCCCGTACAAATGATTACAAAAACTAGACATTGCGACGCTAAAATAATACACAGGAAAATGTAGCCCTAACAAAAAAATTGGATGCTAATTACTTGAGATGCCTTTAGGTTCAATATTTGATCAACTACATATAATTAAAACTATATAGTTTGAAATCACAAAAACTGACTTCTTGTACAACATCCTAAACTGTGAAATCCAAAACAGTCCTAAAACAAACAAAATTAAATAAGTTCAAATTTGATTCTATAGTATAATCAAAATGCCTATCTAAAATTTTGAGCATTAGATTTGCTGCTTATGAGTAATTTATCCGATTATAGAATAGAATCATTTTTTATTAAATAAAACTACAGCACATACATGTTTCGATTGTATTACAGAACCAACAAAAACTATCCACCATATGTTCTAGATGTCTTATACACAGCTACGACCGACTAAATATAACTAGCTCAACTGTTTTGATTCCACTACAACACATCAGGCTTTTTTTGACAGATTTTTTGCACTAAATCCGTCAAAAATGGGGTCATTTTTGACGGATTCCATCTGTCCATTATAGTCTTGTCTAAAGGTTCTTTTTTTGTCACAAGTTTGAAATTTTGTCACAAGATCAAGTGTGAGACCCAATTTATATAAAGAAATATAAATTTAACTTTCGACGAAATGTTAGTCAAAAATTGATTATTTTATTATTTTTTAGTTGAAAAAAAGAAAAAGAAAAATTAGACATAAAAAAAACTTTTGACGGATATACAGTCAAAAAATTGCATTTTTAAATATATATATATATATTCGGCAAAATGAAAAAGAAAATTGAATTTAAAAAATTCCTTTAGACGGACTTTCAGTCACAAGATTTTTTGATTGGTATTAAAAAAATAAATGAAATATAATATTTAATAGCTTGTGACGGAATATATCAAGAACATCTGTCACAAGTTTTACTACCCAAGAACTTCCTCCTGATTATCAGCCATCTTTGGCTTCCCGTATTCAAAACATGCCAATTTGCATGTACAACATATATATAACCAAGTCATCTAGCTAGCTAGAAACACAAGTCTAATTATACCAATAATTTCAAGAATCATAATTGCAACATAATTTTTGAAAGTCTGGTGATCATAACATTAATAATAAGATAACACGATACATAAGTCATCAAAGTAAGGTACATAGGCCATCACAAAAGCCATCACATAAGTCATCAACCATTAATTGATGGACTACCTCTAGGTACAACACTACACGACATAGAAAATGCCTTATTGAAATCTCCGGGACTAGTGCAGGAACTTTGGCTGAGGGTCCAATGTATGTTACCTAGTAGAAAAAAACACACCACCACAAATTAGTAGAAAAAACAAAGAGTACAAATAAACGACTAAAATGAAAAGTTGAAGAACAGAGTAAAACTAAAAGTAGATGAAGTGGAACATCCTACAGGACCAAGAAACATCAAGAAGTTTAGATCAACCTGGCACAACCAAAGATATTAAAAATAAAATGCAAAGTAGAATTAGGTGACAAGAACCAAATACAAACATGGATAATTGTGATATCAAATATACACCGACCAAATATCTTTGATTTTTTCTATGAGATACTTGTATTTAAATAGATGACAAGTGGAAACATCTGGTCATTTAATAGCTATTTTTACCTTGTAATTAACTTATGTAAAAGGCTCTGTATCATTTTATCAGGAAGTTCTCTAAGAAATGAATATAATTTAGTAGTGTCTTGCCTGAAGCTTCTCCGAAAGCAGGCTATATGCTTGATGCAGGTTGTATGTCAACTTTTTCACTTTGTTTATGTATTTCGTAAATAATTCAAGTAGGCTAAACCAACTACACAGTCATATGCAACCGTTAATGCAAAATCAACTTGCACAAAGTGTCAAATTTCAGTATATAGTCATAGAAGTATACTGCTTGTCAGCTTGTGTAACATTACTAGAACTAAAGACAAGCATGCAGAGCAGCTGTCTTACCTGAATTGCCATAACTGCCCTAGAATCGCCGACGTTTGCTATAATCAAGACATCACCTTGAAAGAAATCATGAGCAAATATTAATACATAAAAGAACATGAATCAGATAGATAAAATAGATCCTACAAATCAGATGTGAATTAATTCTTTAATTATTACCAAGGAAAGAAGAGAATCACTAGGATACAATGGCAGGTTCTACCCGAGTAGTTGTCATCCCCAGATTCAAAATCGACTCAAGAACCCTATATTACTATCCAAATCAACATGCAAATTAAGTAATTCATGAATACCTTACAAAAAATTAACCTTATATGGATGGTGAAATTTGCAGGTCATACCAAACTTGCATTGTCCTGTTTTAAGGTAGTACGAACACTCTTTTTCACCCTGTCACAACAACAGTAAATATAAAACTCTCCTTACAAAAAAAGGATGGGATGCCAATGTAATATGAATAAACAGCAGACCGGGCGAAGGGGATATCCAGAGATACTTATTGCTGCTAAGCTTGCAGATCCACCTTCATGTCTTGGATGGTGATAGTGATACTTACACGCAGCACCAAACTTGTACATTCCCGTCCTCATATAATACTACATGATGAATACGAATACCAGTGAAAAAAAGGTTTTAGAACCAAACCAACAGAGGAAAGACATATTCTTATAATGCAATAAAATGAGTAAATGTCTTACTTCTAGTAGCTGAATCCAAAGTCGGGCAAATTGACTTGTACTTTGTACAAAGTATCAAATGAATGTTTTACGATATTAGAAAATTCGTATGTTCTTTCTGACATCAACTAGTATTAGTTAGTAAAGCAAACTACTTAGAAAAGAAAGAACATAGCGAACATCTAAGAAACTTCCTATTACTGATTACTGAATATTGAGGAATATAAAGATAAACCAGAGTTTTCATCAACTATCCTGGTGAAATAATATCTTACTGAGAACAATGTATCCATTCATACGTGCAAACAAATTAAATCTTCCTAATCCATTACAAAATTTATCAAATTTATGTTGACAAATACTGCCAGTTGAACACAGTGTCAACAAAATGCAGCACAATAACCAAAAGGGTAGATTCCCCCTCCAAAAAATGTAGACCAAATGTTAAAAGACTGATACTCGGAACACAGAGACGAAGAAAGAATATTCATGTATAGAACTGGAGGTGGCTGCATTTAAAAGCTAAGCAACGGGTAGATTAATTCCAGAACCAACAATATCTGTCTTCCAATCTCAAACATATCAAGTTCAGATCTTTCATAATGTAAAGACGATTTAAGGAAGAGGACGAGCCATAACTAGAGATACTGAGATTAACTCACCCAATAACCAATTGGAGGTGTAGAGTTCATAAATTGAGTTTTTGGAGGTGTAGAGTTCATAAATTGAGTTTATGGAGAGAATTTGTGGAGAGTATCAAGAGAGGGTTCGTCGAGAGAGAGAGAGTAGAGTAGAGAGGGATATACTGTTTTTGGGGGAAATTAGAATAGAGAGGGAGGGAGTATGTCTGAAAATTTCGTAGAAGGGGGGAATTGTTCGCCCAAAATTTTGGTAAGGAGGGAAATTGTCCGTCCAAAATTTCGCCCCAATGTTCACCTGTTCACCTGTTAAGGCAAATTATTTTGGATATTTTAATTTTTTTTTCTTTTTTTTAACACCAATTTTAATGTTTTAATTTTAAATTTATAAAATTTTAGAAAAACTAAAAACACAATGGATAAATTTAAAAAATAAAAAATTGATTTGGTTGTAGATCTTAGTAGATCACTACTATATTGACTAGTACTCGTAATTAAGCTCTGTCCGATATTATTGTTTATATTTTCTAAAATTTATTTCTCGATGATCAAACCGTACGGATGTCAAGATATATCTAATTTAATGATATTCCCAAATTTGCAAAAAAAAAAAAATGATTTGGTTGGAGATCTTAATAGATCACTACTATATTGACCAGTACTCGTAACTAGTGATCTGACCCATATTATTGTTTCTATTTTTTAAAATATATTTCTCAACGATTGAACCATACGGATGTCAAGATATATCTAATTTAATGATATTCCCAAATTTTTAAAAAATAAAAAATTAATTTGGTTGGAGATCTTAGTAGATCACTACTATGTTGACTAGTGCTCGTAAGTAGTGCTCTATCCGATATTATTGTTTATATTTTTTAAAATTTATTTCTCGATAATCGAACCTTACAGATGTCAAGATATATCTATTTTAATGATATTCCCAAATTTTCAAAAATTAAATAATTGATTTGGTTGGAGATCATAGTATATCACTATTATTTTGGCTAGTACTCGTAACTAGTGCTTTGTCCCATATTATTGTTTCTATTTTTTTAAATATATTTTTTTCGATCGAACCGTACGGATGTCAAGATATATCTAATTTAATGATATTCCCAAATTTGCAAAAAAAATAAAAAATTGATGTGGTTGGAGATCTTAGTAGATCACTACTATATTGACCAGTATTCGTAACTAGTGATCTGACCCATTTTATTGTTTCTATTTTTTAAAATATATTTCTCAACGATTGAACCGTACGGATGTAAAGATATATCTAATTTAATGATATTCCCAAATTTTTAAAAAATCAAAAATTGATTTGGTTGGAGATCTCAGTAGATCACTACTATATTGACCAGTATGCGTAACTAGTGATCTGACCCATATTATTGTTTCTATTTTTTAAAATTTATTTCTCGATGATCAAACCGTACGGATGTCAAGATATATCTAATTTAATGATATTCCCAAATTTTTAAAAAATAAAAAATTGATTTGGTTGGAGATCTTAGTAGATCACTACTATATTGACCAGTATTCGTAACTAGTGATCTGACCCATATTATTGTTTATATTTTTTAAAATATATTTCTCAACGATTGAACCGTACGGATGTAAAGATATATATAATTTAATGATATTCGCAAATTTTTAAAAAATCAAAAATTGATTTGGTTGGAGATCTTAGTAGATCACTACTATATTGACCAGTATTCGTAACTAGTGATCTGACCCATATTATTGTTTCTATTTTTTAAAATTTATTTCTCGATGATCGAACCGTACGGATGTCAAGATATATCTAATTTAATGATATTCCCAAATTTTTAAAAAATAAAAAATTGAATTGGTTGGAGATCTTAGTAGATCACTACTATATTGACTAGTACTCGTAACTAGTGCTCTATCCGATATTATTGTTTATATTTTTAAAAATTTATTTCTCGATGATCGAACCGTACGGATGTAAAGATATATCTAATTTAATGATATTCCCAAATTTTTAAAAAATCAAAAATTGATTTGGTTGGAGATCTTAGTAGATCACTACTATATTGACCAGTATTCGTAACTAGTGATCTGATCCATATTATTGTTTCTATTTTTTAAAATTGATTTCTCGATGATCGAACCGTACGGATGTCAAGATATATCTAATTTAATGATATTCCCAAATTTTTAAAAAATAAAAAAATTGATTTGGTTGGAGATCTTAGTAGATCACTACTATATTGACTAGTACTCGTAACTAATGCTCTATCCGATATTATTGTTTATATTTTTAAAAATTTATTTCTCGATGATCGAACCGTACGGATGTCAAGATATATCAAATTTAATGATATTCCCAAATTTTCAAAAATTTAAAAATTGATTTGGTTGGAGATCTTAGTATATCACTATTATTTATGTGTGCCTGATTAGTCTGTGTATTTTTATTTGTATTTTTGATGATTAAAATCTATTTAAATTATGCATTATTATTCTTATGAAAATTTTATAAAATTATCGTAGTTAGTAAAAATCACGATATCTTTTGTTTTATCTTCTTTATCAAATTATTTAGTTTATAAAATCATTGGAAGAATTATTTTGGGTTTTTAATTATTTTAAAATTATTTTAAGAGTTGTGTTACATTTAAAGGATCAAAACTTGCAAAATTCGTATTTAATTCATTTTTTATCCTAAAAATATTTTAAAAAATATGGAAAGATAGTTAATTTCATTCTCTGCATTTTAAAAATGTTATTGAGATTTTTTTTTCATTTTTTGAAATATTATCTATTTATTTCTAATTTACAAAGCTAATTTAGAATGGTTTTAAAACAAAAAGCAGAATTATGAAATTACAATTAATTTTTTTTTTTTAAAGTAACGAAATTTATGACTGACAATCCGTCGTAAGTTCATTGTAATTATTTTTCTTTTAAATTTTAATTGTTTGGAGCTAGATTTTATTAATAAAATAATTATCATGTGACGAACAGTCAACTATCCGACAAAAGTATGACTTTAATTAATAATTTTAAAATGTTATTATAATATTGATATATGAACTTTGGATAGATAACTAAATCTGTCAAAAGGTCTGACAGATTTAATAGTAAAGAAATGTTGTGGGCCAACAAAAAAATTATATAATATGAATCTTTGGACGGAAAATGATGAAAAATTACATCCATCAAAAGATTTAAGAATAAAGAAATGTTGTGGGCCAACAAAAAATTATATAATATACATCCGTCAAAAGATCCGTCAAATGTTCTGGATCAGCCTAATCCGTCAAAAGAAGGCCGTCACAAATGGCCAGAAGTGTTGTAGTGTTCTATTACAGAACCAAATAACATACATAATTTAAAGATTACATACACTACACTCAATATTTACTTGCTTAAGAACACACATGTTTCGATTGTATTATAGAACCAACAAGTATACATAAAAATCAACAGGAAAAATCTACAATAAATCATACTACACAGAACAAAAAATCACAATTTGGAAAAAACGAATTGTACCTGATGTGGACACAGCTTCAATATAATCAGAAATTTGAGCATGATTCGAAACACAAACACCTTGATTTGAAGAAGAATCCATCTCAAATTGACACATCTGAGAGAGAAAAAGATACGAGAAAGATATACGGGAGAGAGATATACGACAGAGAGAGACGAGAGAGAGATTCAGTGAGAGAGAGGTACGACAGAGAGAGACGAGAGAGAGAGATTCAGTGAGAGAGAGGTTAGAGAGAGAGTGTAGTTAGAGAGAGAGAGTATAACAGTATTATCGGTACTTTTTTAATATTTTTTCTTTTTTTTAGTGGAATATTATCAACCATCATCAGATGTGTTTTAGATCTAATGGTCCAAAATGGGTCTCCATGGACTCCACATAAAATGGGTCTCCATGGAATAATGGCCTACATATGCGTCCATCGATTCATCATTTGCATATTAATTAATTAGTGTGAAGCAAAATCGTGATAATTGCTATGTAAATTCGAGGATTTGTTAGGTTTTAGTTGTGTGTATCCATATTTTTTATTTAGAGTTGTTTAATACTTGTACTTGAGATAGACATACCGCGAGGGTTTTCACAAGTGCGAGATTGATCTCATTTGTTCTGAAGAGTTCAAATTCAATTCCAAATCAAATTGAGTTTAGCTTGTATGAATTAAATTAGATCTGAAATCAAACCAAAGCAACAAACAATATGCAGGGGAGCAGCATGAATAAACCTATAATATGTTATCAGCGAGGACCGAAAACCAGCAAATATAGCATCAGCAACCATGCGGAATCAGCTGCTGCATCAGACCCACGTATTTATCATACAAGAAGTGGCAAATTATGCATCATTCGAGACGATTCGGAGAAAGATCAGCAGGTGCAGCAGATTAATCTGTCACCATGCATTCGGAGAAAGAGGATGAAGGTTGGAGAAAAAAAGAATGTGACACTGCCAGAAGATATACTCTACAATGAAATACTCTCTCGACTACCATTAAAATTTATACTACAATGTCGCCGTGTTTGTAAGTCTTGGAATTCTCGTTTCTCCACCTCTGATTTCGTAAATTCTCACATTACTCATCAAATACACCGCGAACAGAAAGATGATCCAGATTTTATTATAACTAAGTGTTTTGCTATGGACGAGGGAATAAGCATTCTATCACACACCAATGAATTTCCTGTCCGTTCCGTGCCTTGCGTTTGTGACACCATACTTGGTTCCATTAATGGTTTGATTTTAATGTGTTCCACTCGGGGAAGAAGATTTTGTTTGTGGAATCCAGCTATCGGTCAAGTAAAGTTCTTTCGTATGCCCCCACCTCGCTTTCATCCTACCAAAGATCAGTGTAAACACTTTGTTGGAGGATTTTGTTGGGATCACATGCAAAATGAATTACAAGGTCTTGATGTTCTGCTTTGATTCGATGACCTCCTCTCCGCCTAGACAACTTTGTATTTACTCATTTAATTCTGCTACTTGGACTCGATTGCCTGTCCCTCATCTTCCCATGTTGAGGGCAGGGGACCTATAGATAATCCAAATTTGATGGTGCATCCCTCTACCATTGTCAAGGGAACCCCTTATTGGAGTTACTCAAAAAGCAGGACTATTCCTGGAAAGAGGCGTAGTCACTACTTCTTTTGTACGTTCAAGTTTGTGCCTGAAATCAATGAGTTTAGGAGCTTGCCCGATTTCAATACCACTCATTTGATGGATGGGCACAATTTCTTAGTCAATATCAAGGATCGTCTAGTTGGTATATTAACATATGAGTTTTGCGGTAAAGAGACTCTGGTAAAAATCTATTCTTTGGACGAGGAATCGGAAAGTAGGGTTTGGAGTAAGATGTATTCTATCGGACCCGTTTTTCTTGGCTCGGGTTGTAGGCCGTCACATTGTTTTAAGAATGGTGGTGAACTGTTGATCCATAAACATAGAGGCCCGTTTTATTTATATGATCCCAGAACAAAAGAAACTAAGGAATTTGATGAGTGCATCAGTACTGCCAATGCCATTAGAATCAGAATGTATTACAGTTATACGCCAAGTTTGATCTGTGTTCGAGGAATGAAGCCCATGCAGAACTTGTCTAAAAAGAATGGATCCAATTCATATCGCTTTGTAAAAAGCGACTTCCCAAGGTAAACTACTCAACCCCTGTTAATAAAATTTGCCCAAAATTTTAATTACAATTTTTCCAATTGTATTACTATGAAAATCAATTGCTCTGCCACATTAGTATTCTAAATTAGTTGTTAATTTGCTTCTTGACAGATTTGTTGCTGATTAGTGAAGTCAGCAATATGGATCTGGCAAAGTGGAATCGTACGTAGATGCTGAAGTCCGAAGGTGGAGGAGGACAAGTATGGTATCACAATTATAAGTAATTATAGCACTCCATATTTATGAATCTTAATGGATTAATTAATTTTATTAATAAAATTATAGGAATATATAGGAGTATGGTATGTAAGCGAGTTTGATTCCAAAATTACTCAGAATTCTGTGCCGAGTATATTTATATAAGTGATTGTACAATCAAATTTATGTGTATCAAGATATATCAAATTTAATGATATTCCCAAATTTTCAAAAATTTAAAAATTGATTTGGTTGGAGATCTTAGTATATCACTATTATTTATGTGTGCCTGATTAGTCTGTGTATTTTTATTTGTATTTTTGATGATTAAAATCTATTTAAATTATGCATTATTATTCTTATGAAAATTTTATAAAATTATCGTAGTTAGTAAAAATCACGATATCTTTTGTTTTATCTTCTTTATCAAATTATTTAGTTTATAAAATCATTGGAAGAATTATTTTGGGTTTTTAATTATTTTAAAATTATTTTAAGAGTTGTGTTACATTTAAAGGATCAAAACTTGCAAAATTCGTATTTAATTCATTTTTTATCCTAAAAATATTTTAAAAAATATGGGAAGATAGTTAATTTCATTCTCTGCATTTTAAAAATGTTATTGAGATTTTTTTTTCATTTTTTGAAATATTATCTATTTATTTCTAATTTACAAAGCTAATTTAGAATGGTTTTAAAACAAAAAGCAGAATTATGAAATTACAATTAAATTTTTTTTTTAAAATAACGAAATTTATGACTGACAATCCGTCGTAAGTTCATTGTAATTATTTTTCTTTTAAATTTTAATTGTTTGGAGCTAGATTTTATTAATAAAATAATTATCTTGTGACGAACAGTCAACTATCCGACAAAAGTATGACTTTAATTAATAATTTTAAAATGTTATTATAATATTGATATATGAACTTTGGATAGATAACTAAATCTGTCAAAAGGTCTGACAGATTTAATAGTAAAGAAATGTTGTGGGCCAACAAAAAAATTATATAATATGAATCTTTGGACGGAAAATGATGAAAAATTACATCCATCAAAAGATTTAAGAATAAAGAAATGTTGTGGGCCAACAAAAAATTATATAATATACATCCGTCAAAAGATCCGTCAAATGTTCTGGATCAGCCTAATCCGTCAAAAGAAGGCCGTCACAAATGGCCAGAAGTGTTGTAGTGTGTAGCGATTTCTATTTATAATTACCTGCTTGGTTTTTTCTTAGCTACTAGTTTGTTACCTGCAATCTTGGTAGTAGTGTTATAGTTCATCTTGATTGTGCTTGTTCCTTCGTGCTGCTGGTGCACTACTGTAACAATAAAATGGAGTACGATCTTAAGACGACAGATTTATTAATTTGAGAAAAATTTAGTGAAGACCTATTTTTATAGGAAGATTCAGAAACTAATTATAAATCATTAGATTAAGAAAACTTTAATGGTTTAGATAATTTGGATTTAATATTTTTTTATACACACACACATTTATCCATTATTTTTATTGTCTCTCATTTTATCCAAAATCATTTATATTAGTGGCAGTGCCATTTTATTCCATATCTAATTACTTTGGTAAATGTTTCATTGTTTTTTTGTAGCTACATTATCTAAAAACTACATTTGACAAGTCATGCCTCAGTTGACAATCCCTTAAGAAAATCCATTAAAAGAACATTGATGTTATTTTACTCAGCAAGTGCTTTAAATTTAGGGTAATATATCTGTATCTTGTCGCAAGTGCTTTTCTGGATGCAGATTTTCGCATTATTCTGACTAATTGATAGCTTTCCGCTTCTGTATATATTTTTTCTCTTGCTGTGTTTATCCAAAGTACCTTTCTAAAAATCCTTGCAGAAAGCCCGTAAATGTTAAGTATATGTTATTTTGTAAAGAATAAAGATGGACCTGCTTATTATATACTACTATGCCATGTTTGTTTCAAGAGATTATAATCCCCAAATTATTACCTTATAAATCACAAACGGGATTATAATTTCATGAATTCACATTTTGATCATTGTTTTAGTTCACTCCCATGAGATTATAATACCTTGTGAAAGAAGGTATTGTAATCCCATAGAAATGAATCAAAAAGATGATAGTAATATACTTCCATGGGATTATAATCCTTTAAATTTAAGAAAGATAGTGTAATTTTCCAAAAATTATAATCCCCTAAAACAAACATGGCCATAGTGTTCTGCATGTATGTGCGTGATAAGAATGGACTGCTTATTAATTGAACCATTAGCTGAACATTCTGACTCTGAAGTTTAAAAAGTTCACTAACATTGTTTTGCATGAATAAAACCCTTTTTAGGTAATTAATATTTCATCACCAAATACTACTGATTAGAAGGTGTCCTATGTGATTTGGTACTTAGATTTCATTCTGACAAAGACAAAGTGATGTGTGAAAGGTTGTATTAAGGCAATTGGTACATAGATTATATTTGGACGAAGTGGTGATCACAAAATTTGTATGATTGGTTTGGTTGGTAATGAAATTAATATATGTATAAACAAACTAATGGAAAATATGTATAAACAAAATATTTCAAAATTTTCATTATTAGTGTTGCGATTGTTATTATTATTAATGTTTCAGATTTGAACTTTGTGTTACTTTAATAAATAAACTTATTGTTACATCATAAAACAAGGTGTTACACTAGCCATTCTTCATGTTGCTTAAAATGAAAAAATAGTGTTGCCATAATCGAATCTAGTGTTGCAGTAGGGAACTAGATGGTGTTGCATCTGAAAGGTGGGCCCCACATGTGGGACTACTCTAGTGGGTCCCAAGTGTGGGCCCCACGTGATAGGTCCCCACTCACATGGGCTCCATTTGTGGCTTCCACACATTTGGGTCCACTATTAGTTTGTCTGCAAGCCTGCGATTACATTTGCTTAATGCAATGTTGCTATATGTCCTTGTACAGGGATGAGCAAAATTTTACAAACCCGTCCAAACCAACCGATCCAAATTGTCCAAATCAGAATTTATGGTTTTGTAACGGTTCGGGTTGGTAATGGTTTCGATTTTTTAAAAATCGAAAAATAATGGTTGGGTTCGGTTTACCTTGTCAACCCGATCAATATAACCCGTTCCACCCGAATATATAATAATATATATTAATTAATTTTTATTATTATTTAAGAAATATAATTCAAATTAATAATTAATATATAATTATATAAAAAGAAAAAAAATGTGCTTACAAGTTACAATATCACATATAATTTGGACGATGATATTTTGTGATATCAGTCAATTGATGCATTGTACAATTGTGTCGATTAATTTTTTTGCAAGTTTAAAATTTTTTAAGTGGTTTAAAACCCAACCCGCCCAAACCAAACCATTATAATTTGGACGGTTTTTTTAGTACTAACAGTAACGGTTATGGTAACGGGTTGTTAAATTCCAAAACCATAAAATATGGGTTGGATGGTTTAGTCCTTTCAACCCTTCAACCCGACCAACCCGACCATTGCTCACCCTTATTCTTATGTAATACTTTCCCTAGAATTATCATTGAAAACAAAAGCGTTGCATCTTAGGTCAAATGTAACATTAGTGGATGAAATGGTTAAAGTACATTACCTTCGATCTAGTGCAACATTTTTCATGTTTAAAGCATTAGTAGGTAGAGATGCACAAAAAATCCGAGCCCGAAAATCTTGCCCGGCCCGATCCGGCAAAACCCGGTCAAAGCCCGGCCTGGTCAAGCCCGGCCCGAGGGCCTTAAACGGTCCCTATATTTTTGGGCAAAGCCCGGCTCGGCCCGAAAAAAGCCCGGTCTTAGTCCGGTCTTTTAAAACACCCGGTCTTCGGTCCGGCCCGATTAAAAGCCCGGTTCGGCCCGAAAAAGCCCGGGTAAAATTCGATTATTCTAGTATACTTACATAAATATTTATGTATTTACACTTCCTACAAATATAAAAATAATTTAAGTACATATATATTTGCATATTCATTATTAATAATAAGATTATTTATATGCATATATTACGATACATGAACGAAAACAAGTTAAGTACACGTGTAATAATCAATTAATATATCACCAAATCAAAAAGTAAATCGATAAATGTAATATTTGTATCGGTAATATAGATTGTTTAACAGATGTCTGCCATTATTACATAAAGAACATTCTTATATAACATAAAATCTCGATCCGATTTAATCCCGAAAAAAACCCGATCCGGCCCAGCCCGCTTTAGGCCCGGAAAAAAGCCCACCGCGGCCCGCTTCGAGGGCCTAAACGGGCTCACATTTTTGACAGAAGCTCGGCCCGGTCCGGTCAAATTCAAAGCCCGGATCGGGCTTTGACCAAAAAGCCCGGGCTTTTCAAATCCCGGCCCGATGGACCTTTTTGCATTTCTATTAGTAGGAGTGTGTTACATCAGGCCATCTATGATGTAATAAAAGGAATTACTCACTAATACAATTAATTCTTGGATCATATAAAAATATTAGTTGATTTCATAGACATAACAATAACAAAACATATTTGCATGATTACTAAAAACCATTGTTAGTTCAAGAATATCTCCAAAAGACTCTCTTAACAAGTTGTTAAATCAAACTATAAAGAGTATAATAAAAATGGAGCCTCAAGATGATATTTCTAGTGGCTCTTAAAATCTTAAGAATATTTTCCATCTATTATATTTTAAGAGTCATTATATAACTCTTAATTTTTTTCAATTAATAAAATATTCATTTGCACATATTTCAATTTAAATTTTTTCATAGTGAAATTTGAAATATGAATAATAAATAAGTTATGAATCAAGATTTGACATAAAATCTATGTACTATGTACTAACTTATTGGAAGTCGCATTGTTTATATTATATTTAGAAGTCAAGGAGACTTTTGATTACATAATTGTCATAAAATTTAAAATTTAAGATTTCAAAACAGCTATCCAATAATAAATATATTGACAACCATAGTCCTGATAAAAGTGATAAGATACATGATAAGATTAAACTAAAATACAAAATATAGATAAAAAGAATTATTCTTATATTGTTGATATTAAATACTTAAAGCCTGAAGTCCTCCTTCTTCTCCTCTTGGTGATTATCTCGATATATATATATATATATATAGGATAGTGATCAAATAGAAACCAATCTTAGAATAGAAACTAGAAACCAACACTAAATAAATTATATTTCATTTATTCTAATGGCCCCGCCAGGGACACCTTCACAAAAAGTGTTTAAAATTATTGGCTCCATCCAGCAAAAAAAAAAAAAATACTGTTCACGCTGACGTCACTGCCACGTCAGCAGTGAACAATATTTTTTTTTTGTTGAAAATATATATATATATGGTCCTACTCAATTAGAAACCAAATTAAAATAGAAACTACAAAATAAACCCTAATCTAATATTTAAAGCTAATCTAATGATCAAATTAGGGGTACCCCAATACAAAAAGTTTATAATATTCTAGGCTCCATTCAGCAAAAAAAAAAAATTATTGTTCACGCTGATGACGTGGCAATAACGTCATCGAGTGAACAGTATTTTTTTTTGTTGAATGGAGCCAAGAATATTATAATTTTTTTGTGAAGGTGCCCCTAGCTGGGTCCTTAGAATAGATGAAATAAAATTTATTTAGTGTTGGTTTCTAGTTTCTATTTTAAGGGAGGTTTGTATTTGATCACTGCCCTATATGTATGTGTGTGTAATAATATAAACCTAACGTGAAAATTATTTTTTATTATTTCTAGGATTAAACAATAATTTTAATTATTTTAAGGAATATACAAGAATTTTTAAAACTGAATTAGTTCTTAAAGTCAAAATTTTTAGTTAACTTTATCATCTGATTCTAGGCTTTCATTGTTGGAATTTCATACATGGACTCATCTTGAATAAAAGATAATCTTGTTATATTCGTATGGGCTATATAATCGTCAAAATATGACATTTAAAATTCAAGATGCGGTTCAAACAACGAATGTTTCACATATAGCTCAACTAATCCAATTTTTTTTAAATTTAGCTATAATTCTATCCAATTTGAAATTTCTTGCTACCAACAATAAAAAGAAACAAATTTTAATTAAGAAATATTCATGTTGGAGGATAGAAATGTTCGCAAACAAACAAAATGACCTTGTTTTACATATAAACTTATAATGCTCTGTTAGCAAACTGTTGTTTTTTATGATTTTTAGTAATGCATGATAAGAAGAAAATATTGATGATCAAATGGAAAATATGTAAAGAGATGGTCTATCTTGTGAATCAACTTTTTTGTTTGAACAACTTAGATATAACGTCTGCAAGTAACATTTGTTTAATATACACTAGCTAATTTGTACTTTTATTTATATCATGTTTTGCATCATTCATCGGGAATGTTGAAGATAATTGTTCATCGAAAATGGAAACTATTGGAGTATACAAAAAAGATAAATGTGTCTGAGGTTTGGAAAGGAAACAATTAATCAAAATTCTTATATAAAGGAAAAGACGTCTCAAATCATCACAATTATCACAATTATCTGAGCTGGGATCCTTGTTCCCTTCCTCCGTGTCCCCTCCGTGTCTCCTTCTTTTTTTAATACAAAATGTGTATCCCTGCGGGACCCATTTTAAATAAAAAATATTTTCATTTAAAATGGGCCCCGCAGGGGCACTCATTTTATATTAAAAAAAGTAAGGGGACACGGAGGAAGGGGACAGAGGATCCAGACCCCAATTATCTCATGTTCTCAGAAACTTTTTTCTCAAATCATATTGCCATCTTGATATTAGTCTAAACTAGCTTTTTAGCCCGTGCAAGGCATGCACATGTTTTATATACGAATAAATTGTTAATTTTTGTAAAATATATTATGTATCTGCATATTAAATGTATGATAAATAAGTTATATGATCGTTGATTTTTGGTAGAAGTATGTGTCATAAGATTAATCCTAATTATTTTGATGTTAATCCTATATATACGAATATTCGATATTTGTTATTCATAAAATTCAACTCTATATTTAAATAAATGTAATAATTACATATGAAAGATGGCATGTCAAATGAAATATTCCTACTGTAATGGAAATCTATAGGATGCTTGTCTGAGATCATTTCTCTTCATGAGCTTTTACTCTTATCCTGCCCCTCTTAATTCTTATCCTGCCCCTCTCCTTTCCCCGCACCTTATTAATTAGGGATGGGCGTCGGGGCATTTCGGGGCCGGGGAGTGCCATCACCGCCCCCATTCTCGAATTTAAATCCGATCCCCGTCCCCGGCCTGATCCCCGTCGGGGACTATTTTTCATTCCCCGTCCCTGGCCCAAACGGGTAACAGGAATCCCCGCGGGGAATTGGGGAATTTTATTTAAAACAAAAAATAATATTAAATAATCTTAAACATTAACTAGTGAGCTCAAATGTACTAAATTAAGATAAAAAAATATTATTTAAAGAAATAATTATAAATAACATGTAAATGAAGTTATTTAACTATTAGAAAGACAAACATATAAAATTAAAACATCATTTTGTTTCCAATATGAAGTATTGGAAATTCGTTTATATTAATATATGATTATTAATATTTATATATATATATACATTTATATTTATGTATGTATGTATGTATGTATGTATGTATGTATGTAAATATTAATGTGTGGTGAAATCGAGTCGGGATTGAAAATCGGGACGGGGTCGGGGATCGGGCCGGGGACACATAAAAACCCGGCCCGCTCCCCGATTTTTTTTGAAAATTGTCCCCGCTCCCCGGCCCGTCCCCGAAAAAATCCCCGAATCCCCATCCCGTTCGGTGCGGGGATCAGATCGGGATCGGGCGGGCCGGGATGAATGCCCATCCCTATTATCAATGCCCCTCCACTGCACCATACCAAGGCCCTCTACTTTTACAATTAAATTAATAGAAGCCATGATTATTAATTTATTATGATAACTAAATTGGAAATTCGATTTTGATTACAATAAGAAAAAAAGAATTCAAAATTTACTATATATAATTCTCAAGATGCTCATTCAATATTATAATGTGGTACATGTCTCTTTCCTTGAAATTATTCTTAAGTTGCTCATCCAAAATAATCTTTATATGCAAAATTTAAATGATTAACATAGAAGAGAAATGTAGAAAAAGTCAGCCTAATGAGAAATAATCTTTAGGCTGACTTTTTCTACATCTCTCAGATGATCAATATCCATGTTATTTATTTAAGTAATATTTTTTTTATCTTAATTTAGAAAAGAACGAGTGAATCTAGTTTCGGGCGTAGAGTTTCTAAGTGAAGGCAAGCGCAAGATTCGTGTCTCAATGTCGCCCCGAAGTCGTTAAACTCTCCTCGCTTGGCTCAACCTTTACGTTAGAAGTGTCGAAAAAACATGTTTGTTATATTTTTTATTTCACCAAATCGGAAGCTATAGTAGTACAGTTTTTGTTCAGGTGTGGTGTGTTTTGGTGTAACCGAGGGGTTGGGGACTGCGGTCAGCCGCTTGCATATGAACTACTTCTTTGTAATGTTTAGATTTTAAAAAAAAAAATAAGAGGTACATAGATGCATGTGAATCTGAAGATATACTTATTATGAGATCAATGGTGATGAAACAACATTGTAACTTAACATCTAATCTAGCTATAGTTACTAATTTCGCTAAATATCACAAAAAATATTTTATCAAACTTTTTAGTTAGTGTTTAAAATTGTTTAAAATATTATTTTTTGTTTAAAATGAAATTCCCCGATTCCCCGCGTGCCTTATTATTTTAGTAGTAATTTCAGCTAATGAATTGGTTTTAGTAATGAACTTACGACGATAAATCCGTCGTAAGTTCACTATTTTATTTTTTTAAATAAAAATTATGTATATTATAAGAATATTTCTAACTTAAATAAAACTTACGAAGGAATACGTAGTAAGTTGTTAGACGACAAATACAACTTTTCATCAAAAAATAGGCGGCAAATTCAAATTTTCAACCAATTCATCGTAAGTTAGCATATAATTTTTTTTAATCTTTTATTAGTCCAATCAAATTAATATTTTATTTTTTGAAAATTTGGGAATTTCATTAAATTAGATATATCTTGACATCCGTACGGTTGGATCGTTGAGAAATATATTTTAAAAAATAGAAAAAATAATATGGGACAGAGCACTAGTTACGAGTACTAGTTATTATAGTATTGATCTACTAAGATCTTCAACCAAATAAATTTTTTAACTTTTAAAAATTTGGGACTATCATTAAATTAGATTTATACTGACATCCGTACGGTCGGATCGTCGATAAATATATTTTAAAAAATTTAAACAATAATATGGGACAAAGCACTAGTTACGAGTACTAGTCAATATAGTATTGATCTTCTTTTTTAAAATTTGGAAATATCATTAAATTAGATATGTCTTGACATCCGTATGATTGGATCGTCGAGAAATATATTTTAAAAAATAGAAATAATAATATGGGACAGAGCACTAGTTACGAGTATTAGTCAATATAGTACAGATCTACTAAGATCTACAACCAAATCAATTTTTTTATTTTTTGAAAATTTGGAAATATCATTAAAATAGATGTGTCTTGACATCCATACGGTTGGATCATCGAGAAATATATTTTAAAAATAGAAACAATAATATGGGACAAAGCACTATCTACGAGTAACTGAATTTGTGACGAAAAACTGAATTTGCGACGAAAATTGTAATTTGTGACGGAAAGCTGAACTTTTTACTTGAGCAAAAGCGACGGAAATATTCCGTCGTAATTGTGTTCATCATTCATTTTCCGTCGTAAATTATTAAATTAGCATTTCTTTTTTATTTCTTATAAATTTAATTTTAGCAAGATGGTGTGTCCCACTCAACATACGATGGTTTTTTTGAGCTGGGATCCTCTGTCCCCTTCTTCCGTGTCTCCTTTGTGTCCCCTGTTGTTTTTAATACAAAAAAAATACTCTTGTGGAACCCATTTTTATTATTTATTAAAATGGACCCCGCAGGGGCACTCTTTTTGTATTAAAAAGAGCAGGGGACACAAAGGGGACAAGGAAGAAGGGGACAGAGGATCCGAACCCGGCTTTTTTGGTCGCTAATTGAATAATTATTTTAATGAAGGTGGGTCCTATTGATAATTTACAATGAATTTTTTGTCATAAGAAATAAACAAACGATAATTTATTTCGCCGTAACTTTGTTACTATAGAGGTGGTCCCACTATTCAAACTTACGACGTAATTTTAATTTGTGTCGAAATCTGAACCTTCTAGTTGATAAAAATAATGAAAATTTTCCGTCGTAATTGAACCCATTTACGATAATTTCAATGTAAAAAAATTGTCATAAATAGCCCAAAATCTTGTAGTGCAAATGATGCAAACGTCCCTTTAGTATAAACTGAATTAGTAATCATGGAAAAAGAAAATATTGATACATTTGATAAGTGAAAATAAAGCATTTATTTTGCTTGCATTTTATTTGTAAATGAACAAAAAAAAAAGTCAAAGACGAAACATGCAAAAATATCAAAAAGAACAAACGCATAACAAGTGTCTGAAAGTTAATCCAAGATCTCCAAGTGAAAAGGGTCGGTTAAAATCCTCCTAAGAAACCTTGTAGCAAGCCAGCACCAGTACCACCACCGCCACCGCCACCAATCAATGACTGCAGCAGGTCTGCAGTACCCGCACTACCGGTACCACCCATGAAACTCTGCAGATCAACACCAGCACCACCACCACCAATCAAAGACTGCAAATCGACGCCAAATGGACTCCCAGCACCACCCATCAGTCCCTGCAGCTGGGTCGCAGTACTGCCAGCACCACCCATAGGTCCTTGCAGCTGGCTCGTACCACCAATACCACCAGCCATTAGTCCCTGCAGAATCGTGTTATAAGAGGTAACATCGTTACTTGTTTGCTGGAAAACTTGGTTCATCAATTGATTTTGCTGTCTATTTACTCCCGTGGCAATAGCTGCCAAATTTGCATTATAACAGTTATTATAGCTACTAAGGAAAATCTCAGCAGCCGAAAGCGCAGGGGCTGCAGGATTCTGAGTTCCAACACTTTGCTGTTGTGAAGCAACTTGGGCAGTGCTTCCACACTTTAAATGAGCATCAAACTCACAAAAATCACAGCGATAAAGCCACTGGTTGGCGCCTGTTTTCTTACAAATATCACAAGAAAAGACTTGGTTAGGATAAGGAGGTGAGAATGTGACTTTGAGCTGGTGGGAGTGAGATTGGTGAGTGATCTTATCGGGCAGTCGTGAACATGTTTGATGAAGATAGTAGTTGCATGGAAGGCAAGCATACATGATTTCGGAAGATTTAAGGTTGCAAGCTGAACATGAAGGTAGGTTTAGGGTTTGCTGAGGTTGAAACTTGAAAAGTTGTAGTTGGTGTTGATGGCTAAAATGGTTTACTATAGGTGTTGATTGTTGAAGAAATTCAGAGTTACTCACCCTTCCCATTTCTCAATAGTTAGCTATTTCTCTCACTTTGTGTTTTTAGTAATTTGCTTGCTCTCCTAGTTCTCGAAAGAATTTGATTATATATGTAAGGCAACTGACTTCGGAATTTCTTAGGCTGGTATGTTGACTTTGAGTTATAAGACATCAATTTCATACTTTCAAAAATGTAATGTTAAAACTGGTAAAAGACTTGCATTTTAAAAAGGCTACTATCTACTAGTTGCATGTGATTCTTAAATTAAAGAACTTGTATGTAAATTATATATTCCCTAACTCAAGTAATTAAATTTGTACCGAATATATAGTAGAGACTTTAATATCGAACCATATTTACAAAATTGTCAAAAAAATGAAGAGAGGCATATTTATACAATGTACCTAATTGATGGTAAATACTTATATAGACCTTTTGTGCGCAAACAGGTACAGTGTATGGATGTCCACTGCAGTACATACATTTGTTTGGGGATAAGTGGGTATATATTATACTCCCTCTGTCTCTTTATACTTTGCTCATTTGAAATGTCGGCCCTGTTCATAACATGAGATAAATTACTAATTTACGTTTAATCTATAAGACCAAATATAGTCATGAGTGATCTTCTTGGATTCGTATTTATGAGTACTTCAATACAGTGAAGTTTTTATATTTAATACAAATACGAAATTGAAGATATTAACGATCAAAAGTGTGCGTTGGCAAACGTGTCCATTTGAAATGAGAAAAGTATTTAGAGACAGAGGGAGTATAATTTATATAAATCCCCTATAATTTTAATTGAATATATAGAAAAAAAAATCACAATCGTTCCTCTTATAAATAAATTAAATGCAATTCCAAAAATAGAAACATGTGACACGTGTAATATTTTTGAGATCCATTTGGGTTATGTAATTATGTTACATTTCTCTTTTAAATGTAAGCAATTTAAACTTGGAATAATTTTGATTTCTGTACGGAGATGTGGAAGCTGTATGAGTCTATATAGTTCATAATTCTATTTTTCAAATCTTTTAAATAAAAAATTTATAGAATCACACACATATGTGTTTTTCTGTTTGCTGAATAAACACATGCATTTATTTTTTTTGCCACCAAACACATGCATATTTGTCTTTAATAAATTTAAATAAATTTGTAAAGTTAAAAAATATCACTAAGTTACCGTTTTGGTGATGATAATAGAGCTCATGATACTATAAAATTATCAATTGTTAGCAGATAATTGAATTATTAATTAAACTACTTAGCAACAATGACAGTCCAACAAATTATCGTTTTAGGAATAATAATTCATTTTTAATTTTATAGTACTTAAATAACTAACAATAACAATTGGTCAAATTTTTAGGCTTCACAAATATAATCAAGAAAACAAATAAAACCCCAAATTAGGAAGAAGTTGACATTTTGAAATCAAAGAAACCG
This sequence comes from Kitagawia praeruptora, assembly GCA_037693485.1. Classification (NCBI taxonomy): domain Eukaryota; kingdom Viridiplantae; phylum Streptophyta; class Magnoliopsida; order Apiales; family Apiaceae; genus Kitagawia; species Kitagawia praeruptora. The sequence goes on along the minus strand of CM075346.1, from coordinate 100,587,546 downwards.
CACACAGACACATGTGTGTGTCCCACAAGAGTTAAGGAAGGTTGCGAACTAAATTGTTGGTAATACGGTTTAATTTATCTTTAGACAATTTTTTTTTTTATTAAAGTATCAAGTTGATGTAAATAAGACAATAAGTACTGGAAGAAGATGTGACCGCTTGTTTAAAAAAAAAAAAAAATGTGACCGCTAGACATGTTTTGGATGTCTACATACAGTATACAGTAGGTGAAATGTCAAAGTAAACTCTCATAATTAACCAAGACTAATACTCCGTATTAGTTTGACCAAATCTATACTACGGAGTATATCTATACTATTATATTCAGTGTTCCAGAAATCGCTAGGCGGTCCAGGGCGGTCAGGGTATCGCCTAGCGCCTAATCGGGTAGGCGGGGATTAATCGGACGGATTAATCGGAGCATTAATCGGATATTATAATAATATTTAATATATTAGTCTAATTTACAATTAAAACATATCATTTTAAATAAATTAAAAGGATTAATCGGATTTCAAAAATCGAATCGGTTGGTTACCTTCCAGAAGATTAATCGGGGATTAATCGGCTGAATCGGGGATTTTTAGAACAGAGATTATATTAAAGCCGAAACATTGAAAGTTTTGGTTTTCTCTTAAGTTTTGGTTTTCACTCTAATTATTTAATTTTAAATTATTTATAATATAAAACAAATCAAATGAATTCCGTTAAACCAATACAGAGTAGTATTTTATATTTACACCATTACTAATACAGCTAAACTTAAAACCTCCGTTGCCTTACAGAACTCTATTCTTCTAAACCTCATCTGCGCAATCTTCATCAATTCAATACACAATCTTCTTCGGCTTTTCTCTTCTTTTTCAACACCATATACCAAACATAAATACTTTTCACATAGCCGTTAGATCTAATAATAAGAAATATTCTTTATTTAAATCCCTCTTCCAAAGATCAAGGTTCAAATCTCATCAACAACAAATTTACATCAAGATTTTATATTATTAATTCTAATCAATACATATCATTTATTAAACTATTATTATTACTAATAAATTCGTAATAATTTTCTCTATTTTATTTAATTATATAATTTTAAAAGTATTTGTAATCCTAAATACAGAGTAGTATTTTATATTTACACCATTACCCGTTAACAACAAATTTACATTAAGATTTTATATTATTAGTTCTAATCAATACATATCATTTATTAAATAACTATTATTATTATTATTAATTTTATTAATTAATATTACAAAGTTAAATTCCATAATAAAATATTATACTCTATTTTATTTAATCACATAATTTTAAAAGTATTTAAAAGTAACCCGTGCTTTGCACGGGCCCTAAGCTAGTATACTATAATAAGTAAACTAGAGGATAATTGGTAGTTTGGTAGTTTGGTTCAACCCTATTTTTTAGCCATAATTTTAGTTCAATTAAAAATAAATTTAATAAATATTTTATCTACCTAAAAACATTCCCGGGGTAAGCAAAGATTTAGCCGAGAGTTTTGATCGAGAGGAGTCGTGTGTGTGTCAGTGTGGCTATAAACTAGGGGATAATTGGTAGTTTGTTAGTTTGGTTCAACCCTATTTTTTAATATTTAAAAACATATTAAACAAATAACAAATTACACTATAACAAATTAAAATTAATATTTATAATATTATATTACACTATAAACAAATTACAAAAAATTAAAAGCAACCCGTGCTTTCACGGGTTATAAGCTAGTTATGAATAATATAAAAGGATTTGTCTATTGTGCCCAAGACACATGCTAAGAATATTGCTTGATAAGTTGTCAAATTTTAATTGGTGTACATATATGTGAATGCAGGGGTTCATCATTATTAATAAAATTCCCACCAATCAAAAATTGACAACTAAGTTAACACAGATTCTTAACATGTGCTCTTGGACACGTACCAAAAAATTCGATATAAAAAATCATCATCCATTAGTCAATTCTCATTTGTCAACTATATTCTCTTAGGATTTTTTATTAGATCATGTTCTGTAAGTTCATTCCCCTGAAACTTACATTGGAATAAGATGGTGTGAAGGTCAAGGTCCAATCCCAATGCCTAAAAATCTATTCGTGATGTATAGAAAAAAAAAAGAACATTACAGATATTGTTAGTGGATACTCCTTCCCATTCATTTTTTTACATGTTTTTAACATTGCTTGGCATGCATTTTAAGACGTATATAAAGTATAGTTTCATAACTTCTTTTTAAAATTTTCTTTTTTTGAATAAAAATTTAAACATTATAAAATTTTGTTCAGAAAAAAAAATTAAAAAAATATTATGTAACTATACTTTACAAATGCCTTAAAATGTGTGCCGAACCCTCTGTCCCAAATGTAAACTATTCGTTGGGACATCCAATTAAAACATTCGAAAATGCCAAATAATTTGTGCCATGTCATTTGGTAACAATTTTTGATACCCAATTTGGTACATCTCACATTTTTCACTGCAAAAACTATCTATTTAAAAAAGACTAAATTGCAAAACGCACCCCTTTGGTTCGGACCAAAATCACTTTAGTACCAATACTTTCAACAATTGCACTTTGCATCCCTCAACATGTTTGGGCGCTACATATTGCACCATTTTCGTGTATTTTTACCAAATTGCCCCTGATAATTGGGTAAATTCAGAATACTTATTTATATTTTGATCCTAAAGTATGAAATTTTGTATACATGAACACTTGAAAAAAAAATTGAATTTTCATTTTTTTTTTCGAATTTTTCCTAAATTTTTTCAAATTTTTCTATGCATTGTTTGGAAAAATTCGAAAAAATTTAGGAAAAATTCGAAAAAATTTAGGAAAAATTCGAAAATATTTATGAAATTTCGAAAAATTTTATTCAAGGGTTCATGTATGCAATATTTCATACTTTAGGGATCAAAATGTAATTAAGTATTTTGAATTTACCATATTATCCCTGGGTTTTTGGTAAATATACACGAAATGGGTGAAATGTGCAACGCCCAAACATGTTAAGGGATGCAAAGTGCAATCGTTGAAAGTATTCGTACTAAAGTGATTTTGATCCGAACCAAAGGGTGCATTTTGCAATTTAGTCTTTTAAAAAAAACATTTCCATTGCAAACTATCCATTTATACTAATATTTCCTTCTCCAATTCTAATCTCATTCCCTCCTACAAGAAAAATAACAATGGAGAAGAAACACTTTAGCCACATTCATGATCTTGATCACCAACAAATAATTCCGCAAGGCCATGAAATCAATTGCTCGGGCTGTAAACGCCTCAGGCTTGGTCTACGGGTGTTGGGAGTGCAAATTCTTTCTTCATGACCAATGTTTCACTGCAAGTCGCGCTGTGATCCATCCTTCTCATCCATCACACCCTCTAACCTTAGCCCCTTATCCAACTTATCCTTCTAATACCTTCTTTTGCAATTCTTGTAATCAAGTTGGGACAGGCTTTGCGTATAGTTGTTCCCTTTGTGAGTTCGATATTCATGTCCATTGTGCTTACATGTCCAATACAACAGCTAATGATCAACCCACTCCAACCTACACTTCTTATCAAAATAATGTTTACCACCAAAATTATGTGCCTAATAATTACGGATCAATTCCTGCTTACCCTCCTCAAACTTTTAATCCTTGCACGAATCAAAACACAACTCCTTACCAGAATGTCTAGTCACAAGCACAATAGTGCTCCGAATCAATCTGCTTCACATAATCATGATAAGATGCCAAATCCCGGTCCTCAATCAGGTGTTTCTGGTGAGACCAAGCATTTTCCTCATGGCCACACCATGTACCTATCTGAAGTTCGAGAAAAGCAGATGAAAGTTTGTTCAGGTTGCGATGAAAATGTTACTGGTTTAGCATATGTCTGCAAATGACAATCAGTGTGACTTTAATCTGCATAAGTTATGCTTTGATTTGCCAGAAAAGATTCGACACAGTTCGCATCCTAACCATCGACTCACCCTTACAATATCCCTTGATCAAAGTAATGGTTTCACCTGCAACGGTTGTCACAAGAATGGTTTCTCATTGTAGGAACCAGAATGGACTAACACACACACACAGATATGAAAGAACAATACTTATGAAGGAAAAACTGAAACTGATTCTATTAAACTTCAAGATTACAATGAGAACAAAGGAAATATATAGTAGTAACCACCCTACGTTTACTCTCTAGACTCCCATGATCATAGGACTCTCAAATCAATCTAAAATAACTAACTAGAGACAAGATCAACTGTGATATCAATCAAGTCCAGCTGTTTTATTTAACTAAACAAATCACACTTAGATTAAACATCAACACACTCTCCCTTAATCTAAGCTGGATGACTGCAGATTCTTCAACCCCAACAAATCACGCATACGCTCAAACTTGACTTTAGACATCGACTTGGTAAGCACATCTGCCCGTTGTTTATCAGTAGCAACATGCTTAATTAAGATTTCTCCTCTACAAACACATTCACGAATAAAATGGTAACGTATGTCAATATGTTTGCTTCGCCCGTGAAACACTGGATTCCTAGCCAAATCAATTGCAGAATTATTATCAACATATATAACCACGGGACCTTGTTTCACTCCAGTTATTCGCTCAAGCATATTCTTAAGCCACACCCCTTGACAAGCTGCAGCTGCCATGAATTTAGCTTCACATGATGACAATGCGACGCAGCGTTGTTTTTGTGAAACCCACGAAATAAGACTCTCATCCAAGTAGAAACACATCCCTCCTGTGCTGCGTCTGTCTTCAACATTTCCACCAAGATCACTATCAGAAAAACCACTTAGCAAGTAGTTTCCATCACCTCTAGCATACACTAAACCATACTGCATTGTTCCTTTCACGTATCTAAGAATACGTTTGACAGCACACATGTGTAACTCTGTTGGTCGCTCCATAAACCTGCTCACCATCCCTACTGCGTACGCTATATCAGGACGTGTATGAACTAAATATCGTAGACCTCCCACCAAACTCTTAAAAATAGTCGAGTCAACTGCTCTTCCTTTTTCATCTTTGACAAGCTGAATTTTTGCTTCCATTGGGAATTTAGCTGGATTGCAATCAACCATTCCAACTTTTTCAAGTAACTTCTTAGCATAGGCAGCCTGCTTTAGCTCTATGTACTCATTCATTTGACTTACTTCAATTCCCAAGTAGTGTGACAGCTTCCCTAGATCACTCATATCAAATTCCTCACTCATTTGCCTTTTGAAACTGTTGATGCCCGAGATAGAAGTGCCTGTGACAAGTAGATCGTCAACATAAACCCCCACAATCAACGTTTCTCCCTTGTCTTGTTTAGTGTACACAGCGTGTTCGTATGGACATTTTGAAAAACCAAGCTGCTCAAGATATCTATTCAATCTCGAGTACCAAGCCCGTGGGGCTTGTTTCAGTCCGTACACAGCTTTAATCAACCTATAGACATAATGCTCCCTGCCTTTCTTTACAAAACCATCAGGTTGAGATACGTAGACTATTTCCTGTAACTCTCCATTGAGGAAAGCAGACTTTACATCCAAGTGATGAACCTCCCAGCCCCTTTTTGCTGCAAGTGCAAGGAGTAACCTTACTGTCTCAAGTCAAGTTACTGGTGCAAACACCTCTTCATAATCTATGCTTGCTTTTTGCACGTACCCTTTTGCAACTAAACGTGCTTTATGTTTAGTTATTTCACCACTTGTGTCCCTCTTCGTTTTATACACCCATTTTAGCCCTACAGCCTTGTGTCCACGTGGAAGCTCGACTAATTCCCACGTATCGTTTCGTTCAATTGCCTTGATCTCTTCTTCCATTGCTTTTTTCCAAACCTGTTCATCCACTGCTTCTTTATAGCTACTTGGTTCATCAATGCCCACTAGTAACAATTCGTGTTCTATTTCCACTACTTCTATTTCGTTGTAGATATCACTCAACAAACGAAACCTTTTTGGTCCACTGCTAGCATCACTACTGGTAGAGCTCGAATATCCTAGTTCTGATTGAGAACTTGTGGTTGCATTAGATGGTGTCCCAAACGTAGAGTTCATCCCAACTGAACTTGGAGTTGTCGGCTCACTTTCACCTTGACTTTGAGTTGGCTCACTTTCACCTTGACTCTGAGTTGTTTCATCTTCATCATTCAAATGTCCTAATACTGTAAATGTTTTTGTGGAGATAGGAACTGAGTCGTCCTTTTGTTGATCCCATTCCCAACTTTTGTTTTCTTCGAACACTACATCCCTGCTGATGTGCAAGGTGTTTGAATTTGGATCAAAGAGTCTGTACGCTTTGGTTCCTGGTTCCCTTCCCAAGTGAATGACTAACTGGCTGTGATCACTTAGTTTCGAGGTATGCATAGTTGGCACTTTCATGTGCGCTACACACCCAAATACTTTAACATGACTGACATTTGGCTTCCTGTTCTTCCAGATTTCATATGGGGTTTTCTTTGTCAACGCCCTCGTAGGTAATCTGTTCAGTAAGTACACTGCATGTCGTGTAGCTTCTCCCCAAAATTCAGATGGCATGCTCATTGTTTTCAACATACTTCTAGCCATAGCCACCACTGTTCTGTTGCGTCGTTCGACCACCCCATTCTGTTGGGGGCTATATGGAGCCGTGAAGTGCCTGTCAATACCAGCATCCTCACAGTAGTTGATAAATTCTTTAGACATGAATTCACCACCTCTATCAGTACGTAAGACCTTAATTTCTTTCCCTGATTCTTTCTCCACTAATGATCTAAATTTTTTAAAAACGTTAAATGCCTCATTCTTCCCTTTCATTGCATAAATCCACATCATTCGTGTATAATCATCTACTAGAAGAAAGAAGTACCTATTTCCAGCTGTCGTTTCTGGTGATATTGGTCCACATAAATCCCCGTGGATCAACTCAAGTGGTTTCTTTGCTTGGTACTCTGTCTGTTGAGGAAACTGCATTCTTGTCTGTTTCGACATTAGACATCCTTCACATACTCCTGTTGGCTGAGAGAAGTCAGGTAGGCCAAGTGCCATCTTCTCAGTAGACATCATCTTCATTGCCTTGTAGTTTACATGGCCAAACCTTGAGTGCCACAGACTTGATTCCTCTGTTTTCGTCAACAAACAAACTGGGTCAACTGTTTCCAAGAATATTTTTTAGAGTCTATTATTTGTACGCTTAACCTTCATGATTAATCGTCCATGTTTATCATACACCCACAAGTACATGTCCTTCAGAATCACTTCATTGTTGTTCTCAGATAACTGTCCAAGAGATATTATGTTGTTACATAGATAAGGGATATAATATACCTCATTGAGTATTAATTCCTCCCCATTTTTGCATTTGAAACCAACTGAGTCCTTTCCTTTAATCTCCACTGTTGACCCGTCTCCAAAACGTACCTACCCTGTCATGTTCTCATCTAGAGTCATGAATTTTGATTTAAAACCCGTCATATGGTTGCTCGCGCCGTTGTCTAAGTACCAAAGATTTGAGTCCTCCCTTTTATTCATACCACGATCAGCGTTTGGCATTACCTCTCCTTCATTAAGCATCAACTTTGTGTGTTTTTCTCCACCCAGTTCAAGCATTAGTAAGGCTGGTTCGTCGTCTTGCACATGGGTCAGATTAACCTCTGTTCTTTGATCCTTGTTTCTTACTCGACGGGGACGATGACACTCCGCTGCATAGTGTCCCATGACTTGCAGTTATAGCATTTTATGGTACTCCTGTCTGGCCTTCTATCACTGCTTTGGTTGTTGCCACCACCTTGTGTTCTCAAGCTTGAGGAGCCTTCCCTCTTTCCTGACTTTTTAAGCCACTCCTCCCTCGTCAATAACAGTTGCCCTTCAGTACTTGAATAACGTATTTTCCATTCTTCTTCTGTCAACAAAAGTTGTCCTCCATTAGATCCTCCACCACTTTCATTCTGACCACGTAATCTTTCTTCATGTGCCCTCAAATAGCCCACAGCTTCCTCTATTGACATAGTCTCAAGGTCACCAAATTGCTCTATCGTAGAGGTGATTTGTAAAAACTTTGAAGGGACGGCACGAAGGAGTTTTTTCACGACATAAGCCTCCTCAATTTTCTCTCCTAAACCCCGTATGTTCGTCACAATCCCATTCAATTTCATAGCAAAGTCTTCAATCAGTTCAGTATCTTTCATGCTTAAAAATTCGAATTCAGCCTTCAACGTCTGGATCTTTGCTTTCTTAACCTTATCAGCCCCTAGACACATCGTTTTTATAGCCTCCCAAGCCTCCTTTGCACTGGTTTTATCAGCTACTGACAACAAGATTTCTTCTGGAATGCGTTGGTAGATGACTGCTAATGCCATCTTGTCTATCTTGTCTTCGACTGTAGGTTTCTCCTTCGTTGGCTCGATGGCTTCCCATATACCATAAGCCTGCATATAGACCCGCATCTTGAGTGACCAAGCCGTGTAATTACTTTTGGTTAGCATTGGATAACTCAGCCCTACTGAACCCTCTTTGCCTTTCACCATTTCCATCGTTGCAGTCTGTTTTCCTACTTCTTGCCTTGACATATACTTTGGCATATACCAAATTAAGATGCTCTGATACCAGATGTAGGAACCAGAATGGACTAACACACACACACAGATATGAAAGAACAATACTTATGAAGGAAAAACTGAAACTGATTCTATTAAACTTCAAGATTACAATGAGAACAAAGGAAATATATAGTAGTAACCACCCTACGTTTACTCTCTAGACTCCCATGATCATAGGACTCTCAAATCAATCTAAAATAACTAACTAGAGACAAGATCAACTGTGATATCAATCAAGTCCAGCTGTTTTATTTAACTAAACAAATCACACTTAGATTATGTTAGGTCGAATACACAATAAATAATCAAGAACTGTATAAATAAGTAACAAGAACACACGTTTTAACTCTTTAAAACTGTTTGGAATTAATAATTCCTCTCTCGGTGATGTAAAGTATCACAGAGAGCTGCTTAGGTTACAAGAATGATATTCGTTCACGATGGATACCCTTCTAGGGTTAACCTAACTGTATTTATAAGATATACAGCTACGTACAATCGTAAATTGATTCTCCTAAAATTAAGCTATACAATTGATATCAATTACGATTGCTACACGTCTTCTAAGTCAACTCGATCTCTTTGACAGCTATCCAATCTTCAAAGATATCGCTTCCATATTAATATTAAATTAATCTTCAAACTCTGTTGACTTGTAGACGCTTCCAGTAAACAGACTTTAGCAAACTCTGTTCTCTAACGCTAACAGTGTTTGCGCTTCCATGTATTCAGCTATCAGTGTTTACGCTTTCCCCTGTCAGCGTTTGCGCTTCCAGCAATCAGCGTATACTCAAACACTGCTTTCAATAACAAGTTAAACTCTCTTTACCTGAAACACTTAAACACTGACATTAAATCACATCAATTATATCTAACAATCTCCCCCAACTTGTTCATTAGAAAAATGTACAAGTTCACAATAATTGATGATGTCAAAACGAACAAATAAAAACACAGTGTTTAACATATAATCAGAGTTTAAACTTGACTTAGCAAAATTTACAGAAAATACGAATCACTTACAAATTCTGTCTACCTAACCTCCTCAAGATCTGGAGTTGTTCTGAGATAATCAATCAACAATCTCCTTTCAGCATTTTCAAGTTCAATTTCCATAGCTTGCTTGATCTCTCTTAACTCTGGATCATTCTCATCCGTTTGAAAAATAGCAGCTCTGAGATCATAGATCTTGTTTCTCCTCATTTCATTACCCAATCTGATGTACTTTAATTCTTCAGACTTTACATTGAAATCCAGAACTGTAATTCCAAGATCAGTCTTCAGCCTTGTAGTTCCCTTCTGCATTTCAATCAGATTTCCATTCCAGTCTCTGTATTTTGGAACATATTTTTCAGCAGACTTTGTTCCTGTAGCAACTTTAGCTTTCAGCATATACTCCCTTATAGAATTAGCAATAAGCTGTGTTCTTTGATTTCTAACTCTGAAGATATGCAAGACATACTAAAGTTCCTCAAATAATTTTAACTTGATTGCTTCTTCATTCACTCTATATACTGACCCATCTGCCATAAAGTATAGTAGAAAGTGAATATCTAAGCTCCTTTGATGAACTACCTGAACTGACTCCAACTTGTCTAGATTTTCTTGAGTTATACCAGAACCAAGAGATACAAGTGCAGAAGGATCTCTTGGACTGTTACCAACTCTCAAATCTCTTCTTGATCCTAAACCAGAAGTATTCCTGCCTGGTGGCTTTCCTGAACAGGCAATATTATGCTGATATCCACCAGTCACTCCTGCTCCTTCTTCCACTGGAATCTTTGCCCTTGAAAAACCAGGTAAAAGTTTACTTTGAGTCTGTACAACTTGTGTAGCAACAGAGGTTGTAACTATCATCTTGCCCTTGCTTTCTTCATCAACTTTCCCTTTTAACTTCAACTTAGCATCAAGAGAAGACTTTCTAACCAGCTTTCCAGTATCTTCTTCTTCTTCTTCTTGAATACCAGATAGTTTTTCTTTGATTACAATTCCTTTCATCACAGGCTTTGCAGGCTTTGAAGCTTTAACAACTTTCTTCACTTTCTTGGACTTCACAGCTTTTAAATGTTCTTTCTGCAACAGCTTTTCTTCAGCTTGAATATCCTCAAGTGTAGCTTCAGCATTCTCTTCTCGAAAAAGTTTTGCAGCCAATTCTTCATCAGTTTGTGGATTGTCAGAGAATGACAAATCCCTTGGCCTTGAACCAGAAGTACTCTGAATATTTGATTCTAACACCAAATTCGGCTTTGACCTTGAAGACCTTCCATGTCCTTGTCTGAGATTTTCATTTCTTAAGCCCTTATCAGCATTGGTGCCTTCATCATCAAGATGATCTTTCTTTGACAGAGTTTGATCTTTCTTACACTTAGTTTTAGAAACTCTCTCCCCCTTTTTGACATCATCACCATCTTGAATCAGTATTGAGGTGATTAACTCAAGAGAATTTGCTATAGAATCAACTTTCTCAGCCAGTAAAGTCTGATTCTTTTCAACTGTACTCAGTCTGTCATTAAGATTAGATTGAGCTTTGGCAAACTGTTGAAAGAGTTTAGCATTAGCTAGTTGAGCTTTCTCCTCATGAGTGGCAACTTCTGTGCGAAGATCAATGATAGATTTCTGAGTGTCATCAAATCTATTATTCAACGTTTTGATTTGAATCACTGTGCCTTGCAAACAAGTGAAAATCTCTGGATTTTTAATCTTCTTGGAATTGACCTCAAGAAACATTGCAGCCCTGCCAGGTGGAAAAATACACTCTGATTTATACCATTCAGCAGTTTGCTTGGCCAAATAACCATCATCAATTTCATGAACAGAAGGCCCAGCAAAATCTGGTTTTTCTCCTGTTTTCTGACCATCAGGCTGATTTTGTGGTTGGTCAACTCCTGTACTATGAGCTTCAACTGAATCATTCATCGATTCACTAGTAGAGACAACAGAAGGACTAGGTTCTGGAGCAGCAATTGGTTCTTGAGCAACAATAGGTTCTTGAGCAACCTGTTTTCCTTTATCAACTGGAGTTTGCTCTGAAGAAAGAACCTTCTCTGGTTTATCAACCTCCTCACCATGAACAGAAATATGATTGGCATCAGAGTTTAACTCAGTGTGTGATGCAACCACAGTGTCTTCAAGAACAACAGTTGGCCCATCAGCAACACCAGTATCTATAGAAAGTGTAACCTCCATGAGTGGTGGAGGAGATGCTTCATGATTAAAAGACATTGGAGTTTCAGCAAACTCTTCCATTGGAGATAAGACATCTCTAGCATCTTCATTGTCTTGAACCTTATCAACTTCTGGTTCAGCAACCTTGACTTCTGATTCTGGAATTACAGGTTCTATGTTAACCTCTGGCTCACCAGTAGGAATATCAAATGAGATTTTCTCTTGAGCCTCCTCAACATGCTCATCATCAGAATCAGTCATAATAAGCCTCCTCCTCTTAGCTTGAGGTACTGCAACCTGTTCTGCAGCTTCACTGGAACTTTCACTTGAACTTTCCTCAACCAATGGTGGTGAAGGTCTGTTTGCCCTTTGTATGAATCTTCTGGAATAAACAGCCTTTGGAGTTGACTGTTTAGCCTTAGCACGTTCAGTGTTGATTGCAGTATGTTTCTTCCTTTTTGGCTTTGGTGGTGGTTGTGAATGAGTAGTAGAGACAGGGTTTGTTGGTTCAGTGTTCACTTGGTCAGGTTGTGTTTGAGGTTCTGTTTGTGTTGGAGGTGACATGGGTTGTTCAGTGGTTGTTGGTGTGGGCTCAGGTGTTTGAGTAGGTTGAGATGGTATGTTTTCTGTACGATCAGTGGCTAAAGGTTCAGGCATAGGCTGTGGTTCTGGTTGTTGTGGTTCTGGTTGTTGTGGTTGATTTGTATCAGTGTCTTGTGGCTGATTGACAAAATTTTGCAAAGCAAGCGGCAATGCTAAAGGAGGCAAGTCTTTTCCAACATCTTTGTTAGACATATCAGTAAATATTCTCTTAGTGACTCGAAACGGTTGAATCTCATCAGCTTCATCAACAGTTAAACCAGGAACACATGCATTGAACAGAAGTTGACAAAATCTAGCAAAGTAAACTGTAGTAGACTCTGACAACTTATCACCCAAATTCATTAAGACATATCTACCAAAATCAAAATTACTACCATAGAGTAGAGAATACCCAATTTGTAGACTGTCCATTGGAATAGCATCCCAGTTGGTGACCTTCTTCTGGAATGTCCTGGTAATACAATCAAAGAAAAAATTCCACTCTTTTCGCAAGTTTGGCCGCCTCACACTGCCCAGCTTAGCAAGTGATTCCATGTACCCAATCTCTGTGAGCATTTCCCTCAGATTTTGCTCAGAGACAACAGCATATGAGGTATGTGTGTCGAAATCCATGACATCACGAACAGTTTGTGGAGTAATCACAAACTCTTGTTCTTCATGAGAGAAGATGATAGACGGAGTTCCATTCTCTCCTCCTTCTATATATCTTGAGTTTTGCCAAAAGTTAACAACTTGGGAAGCAGATAGAGTAGCCGGTTCAACCAGCGCTTGCCCAATTTCAGAATCTCGAAGAAAATTTTGCATAAGATGAAACGGCTCTGGTGCCCGATCATTCTCAAGTAAAGATGCATAGTTGTTAGGCACAAAACGTAGACCAAAGACAGTGAAAGGTTTAGTTGCCATTGAATCAAGAAATAAGTAAGAATCAACTGTGAAAAGGTTTTGCAAGAAAGGTGTTTGTGAAAATGCCAAAGTGAAAAACAAAGATGTTCTCTGTTTTGGTAAAGTGAATACGTGTGGATAAAAATGATTGTGGCAAAAAGTAATTTGAGTTGTAGTTAAAAACTAAACTCAAACGTTTTTACTTGAAAACACGCAACTGTTCCCTTGAAAAGTGTAAAAGGGAGACATAATGATGAGTGAGTGGGACAGGTGTCACACATGCAACGGTTCACTTAATACAGGCGCAGTAAAAGCCATTATTACCGCTGTCGTTCCGTTTATCAAGACACGTTACCACTAATGACACTAATTAACAGTTGTCAACTACTCCATTTACTCCAAAATTTTCAATTACCTTAATGAAAATATACCTTAGAGTACATAGCACAATCAATCAGTATTTATCAAATTTTCAATCTTTATCACAAAAACCCTTTCAAAAACGCACAGTCGTGATTTTCGTGTGTGAGTAGCAGAGTTTACCAAATCAATTTTTATAGCATCTAATATTTCATAAAATCCATAAATCAAAACAATAAACACTGAATGCACAAACTCTCATATTAAAAACAGAGTATATGATGAATGCTAAACTCTGTAGTTCCTTAATTACAGAAATCTGAATATCCCTGTTCCAGTTTATGATCATGATTATCCACGTAAGCACACAGTCATTAAAGACAAAAAGATCAGGAGATAAACATCAAAGCATCATTCAGTGAGTTACATGTCAAGGATTGTCTCACAAACTCTCACATCACACAAGTGTTTAGGTGAAGTGTTTACTCTCAGATTCAATCAGTAAAAGCAGATACTACCATAAGCTTGAAAGTCCACCAAATCTACACCACTTCGATTACATATATGCACAAATCAAAAGGACTTTGTTCAGGGTTGTAATTGAGTGATATCAAACAGATGAGAAGAGATGTTTTCGAATGAGAATTCCGAACTGAACAATTTATTTGATCAAAATGTTCAGTCAAATGGTTAGTACATTTTTGTACAAGATGATCAGTATATATACATTCTTTTTTTATTATTATTATTATTATTATTTTTTTTTATTAACATATATATATATATACTGAGTAAGATATAGTATAAGGAATACTCACCTGCTTGAATCAGATTTAACAAAAGAATATAACTGCTCTTAATACTTCAGTATTCAAGAAAATGAGCAGTTAATTAGGCTCAAACGGGTTTACTATGGGTCATGTTTATGAACAGAATTTATGAGCAGTGTTCAAAAATATTTTGAACAGTGTTTGAAGAAATGGTCAAAAATTGGTTAATCCTAATTGCCTTTGTCATCTTCATGCACACATATATCATGTAGTTCCAAAATGGTTTAATGCAAGTTCTAGAGCAACATACTTACTGATGAACATCACACAACAATAAAATCTGATTGATATAAAATGTATCAATCACTTATTCGGCTCAAAATCTCACAGGGTTCAGACATGAACTGTTTCTCACCAAAATAAACAATGACACATCTCAAGTTTTAAAATTTTCACAAGTGCAAACACAGAATCATCAAGAATCAAGTATGACTTGGAAACAGAGTGTCACTAATCAGAGTTTAGAGTTCATCAATATCAGTATTATTCATGAGAGGCAATGCATACAGTATTCATAGATTCAGAGTTTAGGATCAAATAAACTAAGAGATGCTCTAAATATGAAACAGTATCATGCTGTGTTAACTTACTGTGCAATTTCTGATTAGATTACAGTGACTCAAAAAGAATCTTGATTTTTCACTGAAAATCATGCTCTATACATTTTTCTTCATCGGTATTTTCATTCAGACAAAAATCAACTCAGAATTCACAGAGTTTAACAAACGTATTAACAGTGTATGACCAACAATCATGCTAACAGAGTTTAACTAATAAGATTCACATAGCACTTTAGCAATTCATAGAGATATGAGCAACACATTTTACTTGAAAGAGTTTGAGTCTAACCAACATATTTAGTCAAAACCAGATACCATCCCTAGTTCATTGACCAGTCTTGTAAATGTTGCTTCACTTAGAGGCTTTGTGAAAACATCTGCAAGTTGTTGATCTGTAGGCACAAAGTGAAGCTCAATATTGCCTTCTTCTACATGTTCTCTAATAAAGTGATACCTTATGCTGATGTGCTTGGTCATTGAGTGTTGTACTGGATTACCTGTCATTGCAATAGCACTTTGATTATCACAGAAAATAGGTATTTTACTATACCTCAACCCATAATCCAGTAGTTGATTCTTCATCCATAAAATCTGTGCACAGCAACTACCAGCAGCAATATACTCTGCTTCAGCTGTAGATGTAGATATTGACTTCTGTTTCTTGCTGTACCAAGACACTAGTCTGTCACCAAGAAATTGACAACTTCCACTTGTGCTTTTTCTGTCAATCTTACATCCAGCAAAATCGGCATCAAAGTAACCAAGTAGCTTAAAATCTGATTCTCTTGGGTACCACAGTCCTAAGGTTACAGTGCCCTTGAGATATTTGAAAATTCTCTTCACAGCTGTTAAATGTGGTTCCCTTGGATCTGCCTGAAATCTTGCACACAGACAGGTGGCATACATGATATCAGGTCTACTAGCTGTTAAATAAAGTAGAGAACCAATCATCCCTCTGTAGTTTGTCATATCCACTGATGAACCTGTATCTTTGTCCAGTTTTGTTGCAGTTGCCATGGGAGTTGTTGCAGATGAACAGTCAAGCATGCCAAATTTCTTGAGTAAATTTCTGGTATATTTTGCTTGATTAATGAAAATTCCATCATCTGTTTGCTTCACCTGTAAGCCTAGAAAATAGCTTAACTCTCCCATCATACTCATTTGATATCTAGACTGCATGAGCTTTGCAAATTTCTTACAGAGTTTATCATTAGTAGATCCAAAAATGATATCATCTACATATATCTGTACTAAGAGCAGGTCATTACCAGATTGAAAGTAAAACAGAGTTTTGTCAATAGTACCTCTGTGAAACCCACTTTCTAGCAGAAATTTAGCAAGTGTTTCATACCATGCCCTAGGTGCCTGTTTAAGTCCATAGAGTGCCTTGTCTAACCTGTAGACATGATCTGGATATTTTGGATCTACAAAACCAGGTGGTTGTTCAACAAATACTTCTTCTTCAAGTTTTCCATTCAGAAAAGCACTTTTCACATCCATTTGAAAAACCTTGAATTTCTTGTGAGAAGCATAGGCAAGAAACATCCTTATTGCCTCCAACCTAGCAACTGGAGCAAATGTTTCATCATAATCTATTCCTTCCTGCTGTGAATAGCCTTTTGCAACCAGTCTTGCCTTGTTCCTTGTGATCACACCATCACTGTCAGTTTTATTTCTGAAAACCCATTTAGTACCAACAATAGATCTGTTCTTTGGCCTTGGTACAAGGGTCCACACCTCATTTCTTTCAAATTCATTTAGCTCTTCTTGCATTGCTGTTATCCAGTCAGCATCTTTAAGAGCTTCTTCCACTTTCTTTGGCTCAGTTTGTGACAAGAATGCATGAAACAGACATTCATTTGTTGTTGCACTTCTTGTCCTTACTCTTGCATCTGGATCACCAATAATTAAATCAGGTGTATGTGACTTAGTCCATTTTCTTGCAGAAGGCAGATTGCTTCTGTCATCATGTGATCCTCCCCCTTGATCCATGCTCTCCTGATTTTCTTGATGTCTATCTTCATTTTCAGATGCTCCCCCTGAATGTGACTGCTCAGAATTTGAATGATCAGAGTTTGAATCAACAGAGTTTGATTCAGAATCATCAATTGAGTCACTTTCAGTGTTTGACTTATCACTTTGATGTGATTCTTCATGCTCCCCCTCAACTGGTTCTTCCCTTGTTTCTGATTGAAAAGTTTCTTCAGTGTTTACCAGTAGAGGTTCAGAATTGACCTCAACAGTGTTTGTCAGATCTGTATCATCCGAGTTTAATAAATCTTCATTTTCAAAGTGCAGTTGATCATGCTCATTAACATCTTCAAGTCCAGTTATTTTCTTGTCATCAAATGACACATGAATAGACTCCATGATCACTCTGGTTCTCAGATTAAAAACTCTGAATGCCTTTGTTGACAGTGGATAGCCAACAAAAATTCCTTCATCTGCTTTTAGGTCAAATTTGGTCAACTGTTCAGGATGAGTCTTCAACACAAAGCACTTGCATCCAAAAATATGAAAATATTTTAGATTTGGCTTTTTCTTCTTCACCATTTCATATGGTGTTTTACCATGCTTGTTGATCAGAGTTGCATTTTGAGTAAAACAAGCAGTTTGAACTGCTTCTGCCCAGAAATATGTTGGCAACTTTGCTTCATCTAGCATAGTTCTGGCAGCTTCTATCAAAGTTCTGTTCTTCCTCTCCACTACACCATTTTGTTGTGGAGTGCCAGGTGCAGAAAACTCTTGTTTGATCCCTTTACTTTTGCAAAATTCTTCCATAGATGAATTCCTGAACTCAGTTCCATTGTCACTTCTGATTATCTTCACTTGATGCTCTGACCCTTTATCCAGTTGGATTATATGATCTGTCAGTGTTAAAGCTGTTTCATCCTTCTTTGCAAGAAAATATACCCATGTGAATCTGGTATATTCATCAACAATGACTAATGCATATTTCTTCTTTCCAAGTGACATGACATTTACTGGTCCAAAAAGATCAACATGTAGAAGATGATAAGGATCAACAATTGAAGACTCATATTTGCTCTTTAAAGAGGTTTTTCGCTGTTTGGCCTTTTGACAAGAATCACACAGGCCTTCTACATTCAACAATGACTTTGGTAGTCCTCTTGCAAGATCATTCTTTATGAGCTCATTGATGTTGTTCAGATTCAAATGAGAGAGTTTCTTGTGCCATTTCCAACTCTCTTCACTGGACATCCTTGTAGACAGACACACTGCTTTGCCATCAGTGTTTGTTGACAATTTGATTTCATAGATGTTATTGTGTCTGTTTCCAACTAGAGCAACTTTCCCTGTAGATTTACTGATCACTTGACAATATTCAGGCTGAAAATCTACATGATATCCTCTGTCACAGATTTGACTCACAGATAGCAAATCATGCTTGAGTCCTGGAACAAGAGCTACATTTGTGATGATGACATTTCCAAGATTAATATTGCCATATCCCAGTGTATGTCCTATGTTGCCATCTCCATAGGAAACTTCTGGGCCAGCCTTCTCCTCATACTCTGATAGCAGGGCTTTATTTCCTGTCATGTGTCCTGAACATCCACTGTCCACGACTAGGGTACTGACCCTGGTGCCCTGCAATCACAAACAATCACTGATTATTAGTTTTAAGGATCCAGACTTGCTTGGATCCTTTGGCTTTCTTAAATCTGTTAGCTTTTGCAGCGGAATTTTCATTAACAGAGTTTAAGCTAACTTTTTCAGAGTTTATATTTGCAGAGTTTACTTTAACCCATTTCAAATTTGGCTTGGGTTCATAGTAATTATAATAAATAGCATGATAATCTCTGCAAGTGTAAATAGAATGCCAAGTACTTCCACAGTGTTTGCATAAAGTCTGTGGTCTAGTTCTCACATAATCATTCTTTACTGCAGTTTTAGAAGGTAAAGAATTAATGTTCTTATTCTTACTGCAGAAACTAGCAAGATGATTAGTGCTACCACAATTAAAGCATGTTTTCCTGGGAGCTAATGAAGCAAGCATTGGCTTAATTCCTGAGGTTATGCCTATCTTTCCATTTCTGTTTTTCTTAGGCATACTCTGTTTGTTGACAGATTTTATCTCCTTAAGCTTATGCTTGAGTTGTTTATCTGTCATTAAGCCAATGTTAGCCTCTTTAACAAAAGTTTTAGCATATGACTCTTTAACAGCCTTTTTCTGTGCTTCAGTCTTAGGTCCACCTGTTCCCATGACATTACCCTCAGATGAACAATATGGTCTAACTTTTACCTTATTTTCAAATCTAAGTTCATCTCCAACAGAGTAACCTAGACCTACTGTATCTGACTGAAACACTTCTTGAGTGTCTTTACCAGAGTGTGTCCAAGTTTTAATGATGTGTTTACTATCCTCCAATTCTGATTCTAGTTGCTTATACTTACCTAGCAACTCCTGTTCAATAAACACTGCATCATCTCTCTCTTTTTGAATTTTATTCATGTTCTCTAGCTGTTCCTCAACAATTTTATTTCTTTCTTTGAGTTGAGTACACTCAGACTTTATCCTCTCATTTTCTAAGGTCTGATCTCTATAACTGATATGCAATGCTTTAAGATAAATTCTTAATTCAGTTATATTATCAGTGTTATAAGCATAAGTGGTTGGAGGTACCTTGAGATCATCATTTTCAGTCTGAGTAGTAGCCATGAGAGCATAGTTGACTTCCTCATCTGAATCTGAAGTGTCTGCCCAATCTCTGCCTTTGGTGTAGAGTGCCTTTTCAGTTTTACCCTTCTTGCACTCTGGAGCATAGTGTCCCATCTCCTTACACTTGTAGCATTGAATCTCAGACTTATCTTTCTTTCCAGATTTGAAGTCCTTTCCCTCAGCTTTCTTGAAATTCTTCTTGTCAGACTTTGAGTAGTCCCTTGAGAATCTCTTTCCTTTCTTGAAGTTCTTGTAACCCATCTTCTTGAAGGTCTTTACCATCAATGCAGCCATTTGCATCATCTCTTCATCATCTTCAGAATCAGATGAACCATCTGTGTTTGAGTCAACATCAGTGTTTGATGACTCATTCTCTGAATGGATGACTAAAGCTTTCCCTTTTGCCTTTCTCCTTGATGCCTCCTTCTTTGATGGTTTCTCCTCAACCTTGAGTGCAACAGATTTTGACTTTCTACTTGTTCTTTTGTTTCTCTGCTCCAATTCCAATTCATGGGTTTTGAGCAGCCCATAAATTTCATCAATCTCTGTTTCACCAAGTTCATAATTATCTCTTATAGTGGTTGTTTTCACGTCCCACTTTTCAGGTAGAGAGAGAAGAAATTTGAGATTTGAATCTTCCAAATCATACTCTTTATTCACCAATGACAAATCATTGAGCAGTTTACAGAATCTGTCAAATGTTTCTGTCATGGTTTCATCAGATTTTGCCTCAAAATGCTCATACTCCTGTGTGAGTATGTTCCTTCTGTTTTTCTTAATTGCAGGAGTTCCCTGACATCTAACCTCAAGTGCATCCCATATCTCCTTTGCAGTTGTGCAGTTTATCACTTTATTAGACATAACATTGTCTAATGCACTGTGAAGTAAATGCCTTACCTTCGCATCCTTTGCAATAGATGAAAGATCCTCAGCAGATAGATCTTTCTTCTCTTTTGGTATGACTTTTGGTTCCTCACCAGCAGCAGCAGCAGATAACTTTGTAGGTTTGTGAGGACCTTCATAAATTCTGTCCAGATATTCTGGATCTGTAGCCTCCAGAAACATGGTCATCTTCACCTTCCAAATTGCATACTCTAATGGCCTCAGGATAGGAACCCTAATTGTTTCATACCTACTAACAGTAGTAGGAGCTTTCTCATTTGGTGGAGGTATCTCTGCCATTTATTGCTATTGTGTTTGGATCTTTAACTGTAATAAAGTAACAGATTTGTCTCTGATACCACTTGTTAGGTCGAATACACAATAAATAATAAAGAACTGTATAAATAAGTAACAAGAACACACGTTTTAACTCTTTAAAACTGTTTGGAATTAATAATTCCTCTCTCGGTGATGTAAAGTATCACAGAGAGCTGCTTAGGTTACAAGAATGATATTCGTTCACGATGGATACCCTTCTAGGGTTAACCTAACTGTATTTATAAGATATACAGCTACGTACAATCGTAAATTGATTCTCCTAAAATTAAGCTATACAATTGATATCAATTACGATTGCTACACGTCTTCTAAGTCAACTCGATCTCTTTGACAGCTATCCAATCTTCAAAGATATCGCTTCCATATTAATATTAAATTAATCTTCAAACTCTGTTGACTTGTAGACGCTTCCAGTAAACAGACTTTAGCAAACTCTGTTCTCTAACGCTAACAGTGTTTGCGCTTCCATGTATTCAGCTATCAGTGTTTACGCTTTCCCCTGTCAGCGTTTGCGCTTCCAGCAATCAGCGTATACTCAAACACTGCTTTCAATAACAAGTTAAACTCTCTTTACCTGAAACACTTAAACACTGACATTAAATCACATCAATTATATCTAACAGATTAAACATCAACACTCATTTACTTACAATTGCAGGATTTGTAAGTTTGACCTCCATACTGACTGCGCTTCACTCCCAAATACTGTGAAGCGCAAAGATCATGATCATCCTCTCACTCTGTACTATGAGATGACGGGAGAATTTAGGTGTGATGCATGTCAGGAAACCAGTGAAAGCTGCTGGCGTTATCGTTGCAGAAAATGTGATTTTGATACACAAACCTATTGTGTGACTTCCACGGCAAAGCCAGTAATATCAAATCCACAATTAGATTACTATAATGAATCTGAGGAAGTAATGGCAGCGCTGGTCGCAGCAAAAATTCAACATGATGCTAATGCATTTGCGCTCAGCCTTTGGTAAATTTATTTAGAGTTTGTTTGTTTTTCTGCGTACAAGTTAGTTTGGACTTTTAATTGATACCATTGTGTATTGGTCAAGTCAATGACAATTTACATATGTTAAATTAGGCTTCCTACATTTTTACTGTGACGCTATTCTATCGCAGTTGGAAATACTGTAAAATTGACGAATTTTATTTAAGCAAGTTTAAATTTAATTACTTTGTTTATAACAATAATGCATTTTCTAGCTATAAATTTGAAGATTAAAAAGAAAATTTTATTATTAATACTAGTTTATAACCCGTGCAAAGTACGGGTTACTTTTAATTTTTATAATTTATTTATAATGTAGTATAATATTATAAATATTAATTTGAATATATTATAGAAAGAATTCGAATCTTAATTACATTTATATATAATAATTTTTAGTATTAAATATAATTAATATGTTGTTAACAAAAATCGAATCTTAGACATCTGTACATAACAACTTTTAGTATTGTTGTATCTAACGGTCACAATCTATTTAAGTTAAAGATCTAACGATACGATTGTGGATGAGGGATAACCAAAAATAGGGAAGAATTAAATTACAAATTATACTCCTTTCACTTATTATAGTAGTAGGTACAAAGATCCTGAAGTTTCGTTGATAGAGGAAGGCAATAGTAACCAATACTTGCAAAGGTACCAACCAAACAATAGAGAAAATAAAAAAATATATACCTATAATTTTGGACATCTGTGACTTGAGAAGCATCAAGATCAATCTTACTTCGCCCTACATACTCATAGTGCCTCCTTAATCTCTCTAATAGAGAAAATAAAGATAAAAGAATATCATAAATCGAGATGCAAGATTAAACAAACTACTTTGTTTTTCCTTTCTACTTGATAAGTTTGGATATGTCGAAATAATTATTGCGGGGCTTGTGGACCAAAAGAAAAAAATGAATGTGTGACAATTTTACCTGTTCTGCTTTTTTCCATATTGCATGCTTCTCTCCTTGATGAATTGTTGCTCCATTCTTCATCACTGCCTGAAAAAAATATATAAATTGTTATGAGCTGGAACTGCAATCAACTCCCTGGGATATTGCATTAATCTCACATATGCAAAAACACCTCAAAGAAACAAATAGCATATAGGTTGTAAAATCAAGATCTCTGTATATTGGAAAAAGGGGAAGAAAACAAAGAGCACGTCTCAATCCCAAAACAGAAGTGATTGATCCAGATATAATCCATTTTGTTTTTAGTACCAAAAAAGCAGTGATTGATGTAGATTATGCAACAGCAAGTCAACAAATTATAAAGGATTAAATCATCACATACTAATAAACTGAAATACAAATGAGATTAATGTGAAGCAATCACCTTCATGAATAATTTTTTCATCAGAATGAAAATCATCAGCTTTACTCTGGATATTGAACCATTTCTTGACCAATGCCTTGGGCCATGAATTCTTCAACAACCAATACAAAAACTTAGTAATAAACACCCCCCGCAAATTCAATTAAAAGGTGACAACATAAGAAATTAGACATTTTCTCAAATAAACCTTGCTTTTCTTGGAGTTCCCATCTCTCATTATTCCACAACTTCATACATAAATCATAGGCCATTTCGTCAACAAAACAGAGAAAATTTGATATAAATTTCTTGAAAACAGAAGATATATCACACGTTTTTTGCTAACTTATGAAGAGGAAAACCATTAAACCAATTAACATGAACCCAAACAAAACCGCGGTTTCAAGATTTGGTTTTTGGGTAAAAAAAACAAGAGGAAAATTAAAAGAACCATACTCCAAGTTGGGATTTGATACAATGCACACTAATATAACTGGAGCTGGACTAGCTGAGTTGGCATGAGCACATGAGGTGGACAACGTTAATACTGTCAAATCTAGTGACAAGGATGATAACAAGAATAAAAGTGGCTGAGCAAGTCAGGAGTGAAATGTGGCCAATGAGGATGGAGCTGGGTTGTTAGTAACAGGGACCACAGGGAATATGCTCTCCTCAATCATTGTCATTTCATTTACCATTAGCTGTCATTTCAATTTCATTTCCCTAGTTAGATATTTAGGCAGCTGAGAGAGACAGTTACGATTATCTGATTTGTAAAAAACTTATTCTCTTTCTTGTTGCCAAAGTCACTAGTCTCTAATGTTATTCTTCTTCAAAACTGCCTTTCCTTATGGCTGGTTTTCTGGAAATAACAGTTGATCCATTCTTGTGTTAATAAGATTGGTTCATTTGAATACCTTTAATTTACTTGTGTATCACTGGTATCAGAGCTCAACCTTCCTCGGCTTCATGGCTCAACGAAAGACGGCCACCAGATCTACAGAACAATCAGATGAAGAAGGTAGCGACCTGCAACGTTTGGAGGTAAGCGTTCGACACTTATTAGAAGAGCAGAACAAACATTTGATTGACTCCTGTTCAGCTAACGCTCAGAATATTACTCAGAATGCTAAATCAATTTCTGCTCTAAATGATTTGATTGTGGGTCTTTCAATGCAAATAAACAAATTAGTATCTCAAGGTGGTAGAACCCCTGGGTCTTCTCGAACAACAGGGGGGAAGAGAATGTTCGTAGATCTAATGATACTCCTCTTAAAAACCATAACTTTGCATCTAGAATGACTAAAGTAGAGTTTCCTAGATTTGAAGGAACCGATCTCAGATCTTGGCTTTACAAATGTAATTAGTTTTTTCAACTTGATGATATTGAGGATGCTCAAAGAGTGAGACTAGCAGCCATACATCTAGAGGGGAGAGCCTTACTATGGCATCAAAATTATATGAAGAAATGTCAGAATGTAATGCCTACTTGGGCTGCATATACTGAAGAAATCACTGCTAGATTTGGAGAGTTGTATGATGATCCGATGGCTGACCTAAAGGCTCTCAAACAATCTAGTTCAGTACAAGAATACCATGACATGTTTGATGCTTTGGCAGGTAGGTTACAATTATCAGAAGAACACTTGCTAAGCTGCTATCTAGGGGGGCTTGACACTACGCCATAAACGCACATACGCAACCCCCAAATACAGTTGCGTAAGGCCTAAAAAGCGTTGCGTAAGGTCTTACGCAACGCTAGAGGGGCGTTACCAATACTTGCGTTGCGTAAGACCCCTAATACAACGCTTTTCCAAGCTATTGCAACACTTCGAAAAGCATTGCATAAGAGGCCTTATGCAACACCAAAAGCATGCAAACGCAACACTTCATGGGGTTGCATAAGATGTTTCAGCCATGTCAGCATGCTGACATGTAAGCAAGGTGCCACATCATCAGTGGGGCCCACAAGTGCCACGTCACAAATGGGGGGGGCCATGCCACGTCAGCAGTTGGGCCTACATGCCACGTCAGCAATGGGCCCACATGCCACATCAGCAATGGGTCCCACATGCCATGTCGGCAGTGAGGCCCACTTGCCACGTCAACAGTGGCCCACAATCTAATGCAACGCCTAATTTTTTTTTTTTAAGCAACACCATTCTTTTCAAATGCAACACCATTCTTTTGTATTGCAACATCATTTTTTTATTGCAACATCAAATAGAGTCAAATGCAACACCTTTTTACAAAAATATTGAAATAGCTACTTTATTTATACATAAAACCATGCTAACTTTGAAAGTACGTAAATTCTAACTTCAGAAGTACTAAATTACAAAGTTCTAATACTAACTAGTTAAACCTACAAAAAAATTACTAAAAAGTGGAGCCACCTTGAGTCATTGGAATATTATTATCATCTTAATAGCTTAAAAATGTGGCCTCCTTGATAGTAGTAGAAAATGTGGCCTCCTTGAAAATGTGGCATCAATCCAATTGTCAAATCCAGATAGGTATTAGAAAATGGATTGCCAAGGAACGAATTCGTGATTCTGTAAAAGGCACTGCAAAGAAAAGAAGGGGCAAAGTTAACATAAACCCAACTTACAACTGTCAAATTACAAGTACTTGGCATAAAAGACTCGGCTTATAAATTTCAATTTCATACTCATTAACTTGTGGTAATTACAAAGCTGAAACTACCATCTTTTTTTCGTTACAAAGCTGTATCAATTCACTAAAATTAGTAACATAACCAGACTCTGTTATGGAAGTGCAGATCTGTTAACTTACAAGAAGAGAGAAAGCACTGCTTATGTGCATGATACTCAGGTAATGCTTCTTTAATGTTGTGGATGTTACCCAATGCATGGTCTGCTCCTGCTACCAGAGTTGAGCTTCCCACCTGCCATACATTATATGTTTACAACTAGCTTGTTCTTTAATTAATGTGATTATTTTCGAAACAACGTTATGATTCAAGAAATCAGATAAATAAGAAACAGAGACTTCTGCATATGTAGGACATAGAACTCACGATAACAGTATGAAGGCTTGCTGCTTTGCCACTAATAATGTTTCGAGGACTGTCATCGAAAAAGATCTGAAAATGAATAAAATGAGCTTCGATTAATGATGTTAGCAGTTACTACATATATATTATTGACACTATTATTGTTCTGCTATTTCATTTACCGTTTTCATTGGATCAACATTTGCAATCTCAATAGCCTTCTAGTGGAAATTGTGATGCTGGATCAAATACAGCG
Source organism: Kitagawia praeruptora (assembly GCA_037693485.1). NCBI lineage: Eukaryota > Viridiplantae > Streptophyta > Magnoliopsida > Apiales > Apiaceae > Kitagawia > Kitagawia praeruptora. The sequence continues at coordinate 100,561,052 of CM075346.1, read as the reverse complement.
GGCTTGTCACACTTGCGTACTAGAACTAAATGCTATTAGTAACATTGATACATTGGAAAATATATTCCAACAAATAAATATATTCCAAGTAGCACTATCTTCACACTAACCAGATGTCACAAACACATTAAAAGCTCATATATATTTATATATCCCAAAAGTGATGTTTAGGTATGAGTATCGATAATAAAGTAGACTGGCCAATTCACAAAATCAAAAAGTAGTTTAAGAAAGTTTTACCAATCAAAAATTCTGGAACTAGTGGTATTTTATACTACTTCACAACTACAATAATCATTGTTAACCATAAAAGACTAATCATTTTAATTATGAACATTTGAAATTTATACCTCTAGATTTGTACCAAGGGAAGTGGTTGTTGGATCAGTTGGCACCATTGCTTCTTCACAGAGCTTTACAGCCTTGTGAAGCTCTTTAAGATGACCCTGTTAGAAATGATTGATGAAAACAGTGTTTGGAAGCTAAAGTCAGAAAACAGAGTTTAGCTGGAAGCAGTCAGAGTTTGATTAAACACTGACTGGAAGCGCAAACAGAGTTTGTTAAACTCTGTAGCGGTATTGTCTGAAGAGTCAACAGTGTTTGAAGATTGATAAATATGGAAGCAATATCTTTGAAGATTGGAAAGCTGTCAAAGAGATTGAGTTGACTTGGAAGACTGGAGCAATCGTGATTGATATCAATTGTATAGCTTGATTTTAGGAGTATCAGTTACTGATTGTACGAAGCTGTATGTTCTATAAATACAGTTAGGTTAACCCTAGAAGGGCAGTCGAACATTGAGATATTCATCCATTGTAACCTAAGCAGCTCTCTGTGATATTTACATCACTGAGAGAGGAATTATTAATTCCAAACAATTTTTAATTGTTAAACAGTGTGTTCTTGTTAAGTTATTCATACAGTATTTGATTACTTATTGTGTATTCGACCTAACAAGTGGTATCAGAGCCTAATCTGTTACTTTATTACAGTTAAAGATCCAAACACAAAAGTAATCAATGGCAGAGATTCCTCCACCATCTGAGAAAGCCCCTACTACTGTTAGTAGGTATAAGACAATCAGGGTTCCTATACTTAGGCCATCAGAGTATGCAATTTGGAAGGTGAAAATGACCATGTTTCTGGAGGCTACAGATCCAGAATACCTTGATAGAATATATGAAGGTCCTCACAAACCAACAAAATTATCTGCTGCTGCAGCTGGTGAGGAGGCAAAGGTCATTCCAAAGGAAAAGAAAGATCTAACTGCTGAGGATCTTTCATCTATTGCAAAGGATGCAAAAGTGAGACATTTACTTCACAGTGCATTAGACAATGTTATGTCTAATAAAGTGATTAATTGCACAACTGCAAAGGAAATATGGGATGCACTTGAGGTTAGGTGTCAAGGAACTCCTGCAATCAAGAAAAACAGAAGAAACATACTCACTCAGGAGTATGAGCACTTTGAGGCAAAGTCTGATGAAACCATGACAGAAACATTTGACAGATTCTGTAAACTGCTCAATGATTTGTCATTGGTTAACAAAGAATATGATTTAGAAGACTCAAATCTCAAGTTTCTTCTTTCTCTACCTGAAAAGTGGGATGTGAAAACAACCACTATTAGAGATAATTATGAACTTGGTGAAACAGAGATTGATGAAATTTATGGGCTGCTCAAAACCCATGAATTGGAATTGGAGCAGAGAAACAAAAGAACAAGTAGAAAGTCAAAATCTGTTGCACTCAAGGTTGAGGAGAAACCATCAAAGAAGGAGGCATCAAGGAGAAAGGCAAAAGGGAAAGCCTTAGTCATCCATTCAGAGAATGAGTCATCAAACACTGATGTTGACTCAAACACAGATGGTTCATCTGATTCTGAAGATGATGAAGAGATGATGCAAATGGCTGCATTGATGGTAAAGACCTTCAAGAAGATGGGTTACAAGAACTTCAAGAAGGGAAAGAGATTCTCAAGGGACTACTCAAAGTCTGACAAGAAGAATTTCAAGAAAGCTGAAGGAAAGGACTTCAAATCTGGAAAGAAAGATAAGTCTGAGATTCAATGCTACAAGTGTAAGGAGATGGGACACTATGCTCCAGAGTGCAAGAAGGGTAAAACTGAAAAGGCACTCTACACCAAAGGCAGAGATTGGGCAGACACTTCAGATTCAGATGAGGAAGTCAACTATGCTCTCATGGCTACTACTCAGACTGAAAATGATGATCTCAAGGTACCTCCAACCACTTATGCTTATAACACTGATAATATAACTGAATTAAGAATTTATCTTAAAGCATTGCATATCAGTTATAGAGATCAGACCTTAGAAAATGAGAGGATAAAGTCTGAGTGTTCTCAACTCAAAGAAAGAAATAAACTTGTTGAGGAACAGTTAGAGAACATGAATAAAATTCAAAAAGAGAGAGATGATGCAGTGTTTATTGAACAGGAGTTGCTAGGTAAGTATAAGCAACTAGAATCTGAATTGGAGGATAGTAAACACATCATTAAAACTTGGACACACTCTGGCAAAGACACTCAAGAAGTGTTTCAGTCAGATACAGTAGGTCTAGGTTACTCTGTTGGAGATGAACTTAGATTTGAAAATAAGGTAAAAGTTAGACCATATTGTTCATCTGAGGGTAATGTCATGGGAACAGGTGGACCTAAGACTGAAGCACAGAAAAAGGCTGTTAAAGAGTCATATGCTAAAACTTTTGTTAAAGAGGCTAACATTGGTTTAATGACAGATAAACAACTCAAGCATAAGATTAAGGAGATAAAATCTGTCAACAAACAGAGATTGCCTAAGAAAAACAAAAATGGAAAAGTAGGCATAACTTCAGGAATTAAGCCAATGCTTGCTTCATTAGCTCCTAGAAAAACATGCTTTAATCGTGGTAGCACTAATCATCTTACTAGTTTCTGCAATAAGAATAAGAACATTAATTCTTTGCCCTCTAAAACTGCAGTAAAGAGTGATTATGTGAGAACTAGACCACAGACTTTATGCAAACACTGTGGAAGTACTTGGCATTCTATTTACACTTGCAGAGATTATCATGCTATTTACTATAATTACTATGAACCCAAGCCAAATTTGAAATGGGTTAAAGTAAACTCTGCAAATGTAAACTCTGAAAAAGTTAGCTTAAACTCTGTTAATATGAATTCCGCTGCAAAAGCTAACAGATTTAAGAAAGCCAAAGGATCCAAGCAAGTCTGGATCCTTAAAACTAATAATCAGTGATTGTTTGTGATTGCAGGGCAACAGGGTTAGTACCCTAGTCGTGGACAGTGGATGTTCAGGACATATGACAGGAAATAAAGCCCTGCTATCAGAGTTTGAGGAGAAGGCTGGCCCAGAAGTTTCCTATGGAGATGGCAACATAGGACATACACTGGGATATGGCAATATTAATCTTGGAAATGTCATCATCACAAATGTAGCTCTTGTTCCAGGACTCAAGCATGATTTGCTATCTGTGAGTCAAATCTGTGACAGAGGATATCATGTAGATTTTCAGCCTGAATATTGTCAAGTGATCAGTAAATCTACAGGGAAAGTTGCTCTAGTTGGAAACAGACACAATAACATCTATGAAATCAAATTGTCAACAAACACTGATGGCAAAGCAGTGTGTCTGTCTACAAGGATGTCCAGTGAAGAGAGTTGGAAATGGCACAAGAAACTCTCTCATTTGAATCTGAACAACATCAATGAGCTAATCAAGAATGATCTTGTAAGAGGTCTACCAAAGTCTTTGTTGAATGTAGAAGGACTGTGTGATTCTTGTCAAAAGGCCAAACAGAGAAAAACATCTTTCAAAAGTAAATCTGAGTCTTCAATTGCTGATCCTTATCATCTACTACATGTTGATCTTTTTGGTCCAGTGAATGTGATGTCTCTTGGAAAGAAGAAATATGCATTAGTCATTGTTGATGAATATACCAGATTTACATGGGTATATTTTCTTGCAAAGAAGGATGAAACTGCATTAACACTGGCAGAACATGTAATTCAACTGGAAAAAGGGTCAGAGCATCAAGTGAAGATAATCAGAAGTGACAATGGAACTGAGTTCAGGAATTCATCAATGGAAGAATTTTGCAAGAGTAAAGGGATAAAACAAGAGTTTTCTGCACCTGGTACTCCACAACAAAATGGTGTAGTGGAGAGGAAGAACAGAACCTTGATAGAAGCTGCCAGAACCATGCTAGATGAAGCAAAGTTGCCAACATATTTCTGGGCAGAAGCAGTTCAAACTGCTTGTTTTACTCAAAATGCAACACTGATCAACAAGCATGGTAAAACACCATATGAAATGGTGAAGAAGAAAAAGCCAAATCTAAAATATTTTCATATTTTTGGATGCAAGTGCTTTGTGTTGAAGACTCATCCTGAACAGTTGACCAAGTTTGACCTAAAGGCAGATGAAGGTATTTTTGTTGGCTATCCACTGTCAACTAAGGCATTCAGAGTTTATAATCTGAGAACCAGAGTGATCATGGAATCAATTCATGTGTCATTTGATGACAAGAAGATAACTGGACTTGAAGATGTAGATGAACATGATCAACTGCATTTTGAAAATGAAGATTTATTCTCTGAAAAAGTAAACTCTGATCAGACTGATGTGTCAAACTCTGTTGATCTAAACTCTGAACCTCTACTGGTAAATACTGAAGAAACTCTTCAATCAGAAACAAGGGAAGAACCAGTTGAGGGGGAGCATGAAGAATCACATCAAAGTGAAAATTCAAACACTGATAGTGACTCAAATGATAACTCTGAATCAAACACTGTTGATTCAAACTCTGATCATTCAAATTCTGAGCAGTCACATTCAGGGGGAGCATCTGAAAATGAAGAAAGACATCAAGAAAATCAGGAGAGCATGGATCAAGGGGGAGGATCACATGATGACAGAAGCAATCTGCCTTCTGCAAGAAAATGGACTAAATCTCACACACCTGATTTGATTATTGGTGATCCAGATGCAAAAGTAAGGACAAGAAGTGCAACAACAAATGAATGTTTATTTCATGCATTCTTGTCACAATCTGAGCCAAAGAAAGTGGAAGAAGCTCTTAAAGATGCTGACTGGATAACAGCAATGCAAGAAGAGCTAAATGAATTTGAAAGAAATGAAGTGTGGACACTTGTACCAAGGCCCAAGAATAGATCCATTGTTGGTACTAAATGGGTTTTCAGGAATAAAACTGACAGTGAGGGTGTTATCACAAGGAACAAGGCAAGACTGGTTGCAAAAGGCTACTCACAACAGGAAGGAATTGACTATGATGAAACATTTGCACCAGTGGCTAGATTGGAAGCAATCAGGATTTTTCTAGCATATGCCTCCCACATGAAATTCAAAGTGTTTCAGATGGATGTAAAAAGTGCATTTTTGAATGGAAAACTTGAAGAAGAAGTGTTTGTGGAACAACCACCAGGGTTTGTTGATCCAAAATATCCAGATTATGTCTACAGGTTAGACAAGGCACTCTATGGACTTAAGCAGGCACCAAGGGCATGGTATGAAACCCTTGCCAAATTTCTACTAGAAAGTGGATTTCACAGAGGTACTATTGACAAAACTCTGTTTTATTTCCAAAATGGTAGTGACTTGCTTTTAGTTCAGATATATGTGGATGACATCATTTTTGGGTCTACTAATGATAAACTCTGCAAGAAGTTTGCCAAACTCATGCAGTCAAGATATCAAATGAGTATGATGGGAGAGCTTAGTTATTTTCTAGGCCTACAGGTGAAGCAAACAGATGATGGAATTTTTATAAATCAAGCAAAATATACCAGAAACCTTCTCAAGAAATTTGGTATGCTTGACTGTTCATCTGCAACAACTCCCATGGCAACTGCAACAAAATTGGACAAAGATGCAGGGTCATCAGTAGATATGACAGGTTACAGAGGAATGATTGGTTCTTTGCTCTATTTGACAGCTAGCAGACCTGATATCATGTATGCAACTTGCTTGTGTGCAAGGTTCCAGGCTGATCCAAGAGAACCACATTTAACAGCAGTAAAGAGAATATTCATGTACCTGAAGGGCACTATAACTTTGGGGTTGTGGTATCCAAGGGAATCAGAGTTTAAACTTCTTGGTTACTCTGATGCAGACTTTGCTGGATGTAAGATAGACAGAAAAAGCACCAGTGGAAGTTGTCAATTTCTGGGTGACAGACTTGTTTCCTGGTATAGCAAGAAACAGAAGTCAATATCTACATCTACAGCTGAAGCAGAGTATATTGCTGCTGGTAGCTGTTGTGCACAGATTTTATGGATGAAGAATCAACTGCTGGATTATGGATTAAGGTATACCAAGATACCTATTTACTGTGATAATCAAAGTGCTATTGCAATGACAGGTAATCCAGTGCAACATTCAATGACAAAGCACATCAGCATAAGGTATCACTTCATCAGAGAGCATGTAGAGGAAGGCAACATTGAGCTTCACTTTGTGTCTACAGAACAACAACTTGCAGATATCTTCACCAAGCCATTGAGTGAAGTTACATTTACAAGACTGGTCAATGAACTAGGAATGGTCTCTAGTTATGACTAGAGATGTTGGTTAGACTCAAAAACTTATTGCTCATGTTTTCTGTAAATTGTTAAGTGCTATGTGAACCTTAGTATTAAACTCTGTTCTGCATGCTAATGTTTAAATCTCTTTAAACTCTGTCAGCATGTCTATCTGTTAAACACTGTTAACATGTTAGATACACTCAGTGAATTCAGAATTGATTATTGTCTGAATGAAACACCAATGAAGAAAAATGTATGAAGCATGATTCTCAGTAAATAAATCATGATTCTTTCTGAGTTACTGCTATCTAATCAGACTTTGTGCAGAAAATTAACACAGCATGATACTGTTTCATATTTATAGCATCTCTTAGTTTATTTAGTCCTAAACTCTGAGTCTATGAATATTGTGTGCATGGCCACTCATAAATAATTTTGGTTATTGATGAACTCTAAACTCTGATAAGTGACATTCTGTTTCCAAAGGTATGGTTCATGATGATTCCTTGTTTGTACTTGTGAAAATCATAAAACTTGAGATGTGTCAGTGATTAGTTTGGTGAGTTCAGACTCATGTTTACACCCTGTGAGAGTTTGAGCCAAATCAGTGATTGATACACTTTCTATCAATCAGTATTTATTGTTGTGTGATATTCATCAGGTAGTATGTTTCTCTAGAACTTGTATTAAACCATTTTGAGACTACAGGATATGTGTGTGCATGAAAATGATAAAGGCAATAGGATTTACCATTCTTTCAAACACTGTTCGAAATTCTTTTGAACATTGTACAAACACTGTATAAACACTGTTCATAAATTCCATCCTTAGTAAACCCCTTTGAGCCTTATTAACTGCTCATTTTTCTTATACTCTGAAGTATTAAGAGCAGTTAAATATTTTTTTTTTTTCAAACAGATGAGTGTTTCTCAAGAAAAGAAAAAGTTTACTCAGTATATATGCTAAATAAAAAAAAAAAAAAAGATAAAAAAAAAAAGAAAAAGAGCATATATACTGATCTTGTACAAATATATACTGTGACTGAACACTTTGTTCTCTTAAGATGCTCAGCTTGAAGTCACTCTTGAAAAAAAATATCTCTTTTCATCTGTTTGATCTTACTCCATTTAAACCCTGAATAAAGTCCTTTTGATTTGTGAATACATGTACTCAAAGTAGTGTAGAATTGGTGGACATTCAAGCATATGGTAGACTCTGCTATTTCTGATTGAATGTGAGTGTAAACACATCACCTAAACACTTGTGTGCTTTGAGAGTTTGTGAGGTTATACAGTTCATAACTGTTATTCACTGAATGATGCTCTGATTTCTATCTCTTGATATTTTTGTCTTTAAAGACTGTGTGCTTACTTGGATAATCATGGACATCAAAGGGAATAGAAGTTTTCAGATCTCTGTATTACAGTAACTACAGAGTTTAGCATTCATCAAACAATCAGTGTTTAATATGAGAGTTTGTGCATTCAGTGTTTATTAACTGTTTGTTATGGATTTTATGAAATATTAGATGCTCTAAAAATTGATTTCAGTAAACTCTGCTTCACACACACTCATATTCACAACTGTGCAATTTTTGAAAGGATTTTAGTGATAAAGTTGGAAAATTGATAAACACTGTTGAGTTGTGTTAAGTACTCTGAGGTAAAGTCTTATTGAGATGATTTGACTATTTTGGAGTAATTGGGGTCGTTGACAACTGTTAATTAGTGTTAATGTGTCTAAGTGTCGTGATTATAGGAATAATAGCGGTAATTATTAAGTGATCCATTGGTTGTTTGACACGTGTCCCATGATTGTGTCCCACTCAAACACTACTCTACAACAGTTGCGCGTTTTTACTAAATAAACGATTGAGTTTTAATTTTACTCTAATCGTCTTTAGTCTCTCACTCCATATCGATTCACATTCACCCACTCACAGTTACTTACATACTTATTCATTTTCACACTTCTCTTATTCTCTCCTTCACTTTTTGATAAACACTTACAGTGCATTCAAATCTTTTCTCTGCATATCTTCGTATCTTGTTACTAATGGCAACTAAAGCGTTTGATGCAGCAGGGTTAGTTTTTCTCCCTAGTAACTATGCAGCACCATTGGATAATGAAAATGCTCCACAGGCGTTTCACTTGTTCCAAAACTTCTTGAACGATTCTGAGATAGGGACGGCTCTAACTGCACCACCAACATTATCTGCTTCACAGATTGCTACTTTCTGGACAAACTCTGAATATGATGATGGAGGAGAGGCTGGCACTCCAACAATCATTTTCACTCATGATGAATCAGAGTATATCATTACTCCAACCACTGTCAGGGATGCTTTGGACTTTGAGACACACACTTCTTACAGTGTTGTTGGTCATGATAGATTGAGGACAATGTTGGAGCAAATTGGATGTGCAGGAAACTTGAACAAGATAGGGTCTTTGAGACGGCCAAGTTTGAGAAAGGAATGGAGTTTCTTCTTTGATTGTATAACAAGGGCTTTTGGAAAGAAGACAACAAACTGGGATGCACTACCTCTGGATACTCTCCAAATTGGTCATGCTCTACTATATGGAGGTAACTTCGATTTTGGTAGACTAGTACTAATGAACTTGGGAGAGCGATTGTCTGAGTCTACTACTGTTTATTTTGCTCGTTTTTGTCAATTGCTATTTACTGCATGTGTGCCTAACATTCCAATTGATGAAGCTGATGTAATTCAGCCTTTTCAAGTTGCTAAGAGAATGTTCACTGATTTGACAAACAAAGATGTCACTAAACAGCAAATACCTGAGTTGTTTATGCCTTTAGCCTTACAAAACTATGTGAACCAACCACAAGACCCTCAATCACCACAACAAATGACTGAACCACCAGAAACCATAAACTCTGAACCAACACCTCCAACACCCACAACTACTGTACCTACTACATCTCAACAACCACAACCAGAAACTTTAAACTCTCCACCAATAAACTCTCCACCCTCAAACACTGAACCATTAAACACTGAAGCTTTAAACACTGATACCTTACACTCTGAGCCAGCACCTACTGAACCAGCCAAAATCAAGCCAAAGAGAAAGAAGCACACTGCCCAAAACACTAAACATTCAAAGGCTAAACAGACATTACCTGGAGCTGTTTATACTAGAAGAATGAAGCAACATGCAAACAGACCTTCACTTTCACCACCAAAAGAAAGCTCAAGTGAAGATGAAGAGGAGATTGTTGTGCCAATCAAGAAAAGGAGACTAATTCTTTCTGATTCAGATGCAGAGAATGTTGTTGAAGCTCCAGAGGTGGTTTCACAGCAAACACCTACTGTTGAGGATACAGTGAATGTTGAAGTACCTGCAAAAGTTGACATGCCTGCAGAGAATATTGTGGATGACAAAGTTGAAATACCTGCAGAGGTTGAAATGCCTGCAGAGGATAATGTTACTGTTGAAATACCTACAGAGGATAAAATGCCTGTAGAAGAGGATCAAAGAGATGGTTTGTCACCAGTACATGATGTTCCTGAATCAATTCTTGATCCTGTCTCACCTGTTGTTCATGTTGAAGCTCCTGGTGTAGCTGATGAGCCTGCAGTACATGTTCCTGAAGCTATAGCATCACACACAGAGTTAGTAACTTCTCCAATTCAAGACAAAGGTGATGAAGCTACAAAGGTAAACTCTGTTGCAGAGCCTGTGCAACATGAGGTCATTATTGAAAAGGTTGCAGAAGTTATTGCAGAAACTGTGTCTGACACTGCTCAGCACAGTGGTTCATTAAAGGATGCTCAAGCTAAAGATGCAAGTGCTGAAGATGAATCTGACAGTAGTGCAAACTCTGACTCTTTTGTGAGTGCACCTGCACAGACAGATAGTAAACATACACCTTTTGCTCAGCCTTGTCCATCACATGCTGTTGAAGTAGAGCATCTTGCTAAATCTGCTGAAAATTGGTATAAACAAGATTGCATTTTTCCAAAAGGGAGAGCATCTGAGTTTGTTAAGCAAACTGCAAAGCAAATTTCAAATCCAGAAATCTTATCCTGTTTAAAGGCAACTGTGGTACAAGTCAAGACTCTGGAAGGAAATTTTGCTGACACTAAACACGAAATTGCTTCCTTGAAGACTGAGATTCAGTCAAGAGAGTTGAAGATGGAAAGAGAGTCCAAAATAAAAGCTGTTCAGCTGTCCAAAGTTCAAGACACTCTCTTTGCCAGGCTAGGAAAGGTTGAAGAAAATCAGACTGCTTTATCTGCTAAGGTGGATTCAATTGCAAACTCTTTAGAGCTCATTACATCAATACTAATTCCTGATGATGTCAAAAAGGGGGAGAGAGTGACTAAGTCTAAATGCAAAGTTTCTCAAACTCTGACTCAAAAGGATGATGCTGGAGATGGAGGGGCAAGTGATAAGAGCAAAGTCTTAAACTCTGAAAGGCAAACTCTGAGATCTGGCAAATCTTTTAAATCACAGTCTGTTGGAACAAACACTGAAACTCAAGGTACCTCAAAGACCAAGAGTTTGGAATTAACATCAAACCCAAAGACTGATGAGGAGTTAGCTGTTAAGCTTTTCATGGAAGAGAATGCAGAAGGAGTGACCATAGAAGATGCTAAAGCTGAAGAGAAGAGTTTACAAGAAAAACATCTGAAAGCTTTAAAGTCTGAAAAAGGAAAGAAGAATGTGAAAGTTGCTAAAGCTGCAAAGCCTGTTCTTAAAGGTATTCAAATCAAAGAACCAGTTGGTACAGATCAAAGAATGCAAGTATTCAGAAAACCAACAGATGCAGAAGCTAAGCAAAAACTGAAAAGTATAGTTACAACCTCTGTTGATACACATGTTGTACAGAAGAATGAAAACACAACCTCTGTTGCTGCACAAGTTGTGACCACACCATTATTGTCTTCTCAGTTGAAATCAACATTTAAAAGAGGTGCTCCTCATGATCCAAGACTAGAAGCTACAATTCCAATGGATTTTTCTGATGGTAGAGCTTTATCTGGTAAAGTTGGATACAACAAAGAAGGCATAGGCTCACACAGAGATAAAAGACAATATGTTGGTCCTAGAGATCCTTCTTCACTGTCTGTTCCAGGTCGTGGTGTCACTCAAGAGAGTTTGGACAAACTGGAGTCAGTACAGCTTGTATATCAGAAGAGTCTAGAAAAGGATTTCTTGCTATATTTCATGGCTGATGGAACAGTATTTAAAGTCTCTGAAAAGGATATCGAATAAAAGTATGCTGAGGAACTTGAATATGTTTTGTATATTTTCAGAGTGAGAAATCAAAGAGCTCAGTCAGTTGCAAATGTGCTTCAACAAAGAATGATTCAAAACCTTGCAAGAAGGCAAATGAAATTCAACAGCAAGTATGTTCCTAAATACAGAGATTGGAATGGCAATCTGATTGAAATGGAGAAGGGGACTACAAAGCTGAAAACAGATCTTGGAATTACTGTTCTGGATTTCAATGTAAAATCTGAAGAATTGAAATACATCAGGCTGGGAAATGAAATGAGAAGAAACAAAATCTATGATCTTAGAGCTGCTATCTATCAAACTGATGAGAATGATCCTCAGTTGAGAGAAATCAAAGAAGCTATGCAGATAGAGCTTGAAAATGCTGAAAGAAGGTTGCTTATAGACTATCTCAGAACAGTGCCTGATCTTCAAGAGATTAGAGATTAAAGTCTGTAAGAATTTTCTTATTTCATGTAGAATTTGTTAAGTGATAGCTTAAACTCTGTTTGTATGTTAAACACTGTAAACTTTGTATTTGTTTTGACATCATCATTTACTGTAAAACTTGTACATTCTTGCTAATGGACAAGTTGGGGGAGATTGTTAGAAATGATTGATGAAAACAGTGTTTGGAAGCTAAAGTCAGAAAACAGAGTTTAGCTGGAAGCAGTCAGAGTTTGATTAAACACTGACTGGAAGCGCAAACAGAGTTTGTTAAACTCTATAGCGGTATTGTCTGAAGAGTCAACAGTGTTTGAAGATTGATAAATATGGAAGCAATATCTTTGAAGATTGGAAAGCTGTCAAAGAGATTGAGTTGACTTGGAAGACTGGAGCAATCGTGATTGATATCAATTGTATAGCTTGATTTTAGGAGTATCAGTTACTGATTGTACGAAGCTGTATGTTCTATAAATACAGTTAGGTTAACCCTAGAAGGGTAGTCGAACATTGAGATATTCATCCATTGTAACCTAAGCAGCTCTCTGTGATATTTACATCACTGAGAGAGGAATTATTAATTCCAAACAGTTTTTAATTGTTAAACAGTGTGTTCTTGTTAAGTTATTCATACAGTATTTGATTACTTATTGTGTATTCGACCTAACAGACCCCATTTAGATTGTCTGAGAAGTCCTACAACACAAGTGAAGTGATGAGTCATGTTCTGCGTTTATATGCATAAAAACAGGGATATACTCTATGGACATGATACATTAATAAAAACCAAGATACTGCATTCCATTGTGCCTACTTTGAAACAAGAAACAGAGGAAGATCAAATATATGAAATGTGATTTGCAAGAGATGATGTAATTTATTATCAGTGCCATTATGCTACATATTTTACAACACAAAGAACATTTTACAATTTATTATCAGTGCCATCATGCTACATTCTAATATTAACATAATACCATCAGTAATTATATATAATGATAAGAATTAAGGTGGTCAATCTAAATCATCCTTAGCTAATAGTTGACAGTACTCTCTTAGGTGCTGTTTTATTGAACGTAAAACACTAATAAACATTCATCATTCGGGACAAGACTAGTTAAAAGGAAAGTCCACTTTGACCGTTATAAAACCAAACCAAGTACATGTAGGAATTTTTTTGAAAAATTACCGCGTCACTAAAATCGTTATATCTTGACATCCGTGCGATTGGAACGTCGAAAAAATAATTTAAAAAAACAGATTCATCATTCGGGACAAGACTAGTTAAAAGGAAAGTCCATTTTGACCGGTTTGACCGTTATAAAACCAAACCAAGTACATCTAGCAAATTTTTTTAAAAATTACCACATCACTAAAATCGTTATATCTTGACACCCGTACGATTGGAACGTCGAAAAAATAATTTAAAAAAATAGATTCATCATTCGGGACTAGACTAGTTAAAAGGAAAGTCCACTTTGACCGGTTTGACCGTTATAAAACCAAACCAAGCACATGTAGGAATTTTTTTGAAAAATTACCGCGTCACTAAAATCGTTATATCTTGACATCCGTGCGATTGGAACGTCGAAAAAATAATTAAAAAAAATAGATTCATCATTCGGGACAAGACTAGTTAAAAGAAAAGTCCACTTTGACCGGTTTGACCGTTATAAAACCAAACCAAGCACATGTAGGAATTTTTTTGAAAAATTACCGCGTCACTAAAATCGTTATATTTTGACATCCGTGCGATTGGAACGTTGAAAAAATAATTTAAAAAAATAGATTCATCATTCGGGACAAGACTAGTTAATAAAAGAAAATAAATATCTAATGCAACACTTCAAACAGCAAATGCAACACTACTGTTACCTAATGCAACGCTTTTGCCATGTCAGCATAGGTGGGTCCCACTTCTGCCACGTCGCAATTGTGGGTCCCACAATTGCCACGTCAACATGATGGGCCTCCTGCCACGTCACCCTTGTGGGTCCCACACTGCCACGTCAACAGTGGTGGGTGCCACATCTGCCATGTCATATTTTTTTAAAAAAGTATAAATATATCTAATGCAACAATTAAAACAGCAAATGCAACACTACTGGTATCTAATGCAACGCTTCTGCCACGTCAGCAAATGCCACGGCAGCAAAGGTTGGCCCCACTTCTGCCACGTCAGCAATTGTGGGTCCCACAATTGCCACGTCAGCATGATGGGCCTCCTGCCACGTCACCCTTGTGGGTCCCACACTGCCACGTCAGTAGTGGTGGGTCCCACATCTGCCACGTCATATTTTTAAAAAAAATATAAATATATCTAATGCAACACTTCAAACAACAAATGCAACACTACTGGTATCTAACGCAACGCTTCCGCCACGTCAGCAAAGGTGGGTCCCACTTCTGCCACGTCAGCAATTGTGGGTCCCACAATTGCCATGTCAGCAAATGCCACATCAGCACATGTGGGTCCCACTTCTGCCACGTTACCATTTATTAAAATAAAAAAAGTATCTAACGCAACACCAGCAGTTAGTGTTGCATGATGTGAAACACTGTGGGTAATACGCAACACTAAATTATATCTAACGCAACACCAGTTCAGCTCAGTTGCAAAAGACCCAAAATTTCTATCTAACTTCTATCTAACGAAACGCTTTCTGTGCAACGCTTTGTAAAAAGGGTTGTGTATGCTCACTTATGGCGTAGTGTGAGGAAGAGATTCAGTTAGCAGTATGAATGTTTGGTCCTAAGTCTATCCAACAGGCTTTGTGTTTAGCCAAGTTACAAGAAGCAGCACAGAAGGCTAAATAACCTAAACCCATATATAAACCACCTCTATTACCTACCCCTCCTGCTAAACCAAATATGCCTAAACCGACTGGTATTGTCCCTAATACCAACAAAAGAACATTGACCCAAGAGGAGTTTAATGATAAAAGGGCAAAGAACCTGTGTTTCTGGTGTGATGAAAGGTACGTACCTGGTCATAAGTGTAAAGGAAAGAAGCCACAGCTATACCACATTGAGATGGAGGATGTAAAAGAAGGAGATACCCAAGAATGTACTGCAGAGGTAGAAGTGGAACCAGAAACCGAAGGTGCTCAAATATCAGTTCAAGCTATGGATGGAATCACTACTTATCAGATGATGAGGGTCACTGGTCACCATGGTAAGAAGGATTTGAAGATTCTTCTTGACAGTGGCAACACCCATAATTTTTTGGACTTGAACAAGGCACTAAAAATGGATTTCCAGGTGGATAGTATCTCACCTATGTGGGTGAAAGTAGATGATGATAGTCAGCTCAAGTGTGACAGCAGGATTAAAAACTTCAAATGGAAACTACATGGGGTGGATTTCGAAGCTGATATGTTACTCTTGCCTTTAAGTAGAAGCGATATGGTGTTAGGCATACACTGGTTTTCTCAGTTAGGGCCAGTGATATGGGATTTCTTGCATCTGACTATGCAATTTACATATAGAGGTAAGAAGGTGAAACTACGAGGAATGCAGCCAAAAAAACTAAAAGGAATTCAGTCAAAGCAATTAGATAAGCTCGTTAGTAATGCTGGGGAACTATCAATGTTGCAAGTTATCCCATGTGAAGTTGGAAACTCACCTCAAGTATCTACTTTGGATGTGGAACAAGGAACCCAAGAGCCATAATTGCAAGTTGTTCTCGAGGAATTTGACAGTGTGTTTCAAGTACCCAAAGGACTACCTCCTTGCAGACCTCAGTTCGACCATCGTATTCCACTCAAAGAGGGTACTGATGCTGTCAACCTGAGGCCTTATAGACACCCTGTTGTCCAGAAAAATGTAATAGAAGAATTGGTACAAGAGCTTTTAGAACAGGGGGTGATCAGACCTAGCAACAGTCCCTTTGCAGCCCCTGTGATTCTGGTCAAGAAAAAAGATGGTGGTTGGCGCATGTGTGTAGACTATCGAAGCCTCAATAAAGCAACTATTAAAGACAAATTTCCTATCCCTATCATAGAGGAACTGCTTGATGAACTGCAAGGTACTAAATTCTTCTCTAAGATAGACCTAAAATTAGGTTACCACCAAGTAAGAATGCATGAGAATGATGTCTATAAAATTGCTTTCAAAATGCATTTTGGTCATTTCGAATACTTAGTAATGCCCTTTGGATTGACAAACGCTCCCTCTACATTCCAGTCTCTCATGAATTCTGTTTTTAAACCTTTATAAAGAAGGGGGGTATTAGTTTTCTTTGACGACATACTTATATATAGTAAGTCGTGGTCTCAACATATGAGACATTTAAGGGAAGTATTAAAGATGATGCAGCAGAATTCACTCCATGCCAACATCAAGAAATGTTCCTTTGGGGCTACAGAAATCCAGTATTTGGGTCATATCATATCGGCTCAAGGGGTGAGTACTGAGCCTGCCAAACTACAAGCTGTGATTGACTGGCCTATGCCCAAGAATTTGAAACAACTGAGGGGATTTTTGGGTCTTACAGGCTACTACAGACGTTTTATTCAAGGCTATGGTCAGATATGTAGACCCCTCACAAACTTGTTGAAGAAAGAAGCTTTTATATGGGATGAAACAGCTACAGAGGCATTCCAAGCACTTAAAAAGAAAATGGTGGAACCACCAGTGCTAGCTCTGCCTAATTTCAGTAAGGCCTTCTTAATAGAGACTGATGCTTCAAACCAAGGCATGGGTGCAGTGCTAATGCAGGAAAGACATCCCATTGCCTATATAAGTAAAGCATTTTCAAAGAATAATGCGATGTTATCAGCATACGAGAGGGAGTTACTGGCAGTGGTCTTTACTGTACAGAAATGGCAACACTACTTAATGATTCAACCGTTCATAATTCGAACGGATCAGCAGAGTATTAAGTATATCTTGGACCAGAAATTGGCTACACCATTCCAGTAAAAATGGTTGTCAAAGTTTGCTGGGTTTGACTTCACAGTCGAATATAAGAAAGGAGCAGAAAATAATGTTGCAGATGCACTATCTAGGATTCCATGTGCTCAGCTGTTAGCAATTACAGTGTCCTCTGTAAACTCTGATTTGATGAAGGAGTTGGAACACCAATGGAAAGTAGATCCACAGTTGCAACAAATCATCCAAGACCTACAGAAAGATCCTACTTCACATAAGCACTATCGATGGCAACAAGACACCTTGACTAGAAAAAGGAAACTAGTGGTGGGTAATGATCAAGGATTGAGACACTCGATTTTATCTTGGATGCATTCATCCCATCAAGGTGGGCACTCAGGAGTTGAAGTGACAACTAGGAATACACAAACTCTGTTTTATTGGACGAAGCTCAAGAATTCTGTGATGGACTTCATTAAGCAGTGTATTACCTGTCAAAGATGCAAGGCAGACCTAAGTGCATACCCAGGTTTAATTCAACCACTACCAATTCCTAATAATATCTGGGAATAAATTACAATGGATTTCATAGAAGGACTACCTAAATCCCAGGGAAAAGAAGTGATAATGGTGGTGATTGATCGTTTAAGTAAATATGCACATTTCATGGCTCTCACACCCATTCTTTGCAATTAAGGTGGCCCAAGTTTACATGGATCAGGTGTACAAGCTCCATAGTTCTCCTAAATCGATAGTCTCTGATCGAGACAAGATATTTATAAGTCATTTCTGGACTGAGTTCCTCAAGCTACATGGTGTTCAACAGAAAATGTCGACAGCATATCACCCTCAAACGGACGGGCAGTCTGAGGTGTTGAATAGATGCGTGGAGGGTTATTTAAGATGTATGTGCCATGATACACCACTCGAATGGGCGAAGTGGTTACCTCTAGCTGAGTTCTGGTACAACTCTAACTTTTACTCTACATCGTAGAAGACACCCTTTGAGGTGGTATATGGGTTGCCACCACCCATTCATAGGACCTACATCCAAGGATCCACTGCAGTTGAAACTTTGGAACGAAGTTTGCAGCAAAGGGAAGACACGATATCCAAATTAAAACACAACTTGTGCAAGGCTCAGAATATGATGCAACAAATGGCTAACAGGAAAAGATCAGAATGTGAATTCGAGGAGGGTGATTGGGTATATCTTAAACTACAGCAGTACAAGCAATCTTCAATCACTACCAGACCTTACCCCAAGTTGGCTACTAAATACTTTGGTCCTTACCAAATACTGAGAAAGGTAGGTGCAGTTGCTTATTCATTGAGATTACCTCCTCACTCCAAAATTCATTCCACTTTCCATGTCTCCTTGCTCAAACAACACCATGGACCAACACGTGTAGAACTGGATGCTTCTATTCCCCAAACCTATGATTCTGGCAGTACAGAAGTGAAGGTGCCTCAGTCAGTACTTGAAGTTCGAAGTATCAAACGACATAATGATGCTGTCGTTCAGTGGTTAGTTCAGTGGGATCAGAAACCACGAGAGGAGGCTACATGGGAAGATGCCACTAAAATGATGCTCAAATTTCCACAATTCTATCCTTGGGGTCAAGTATCCACACATGGGGGAGTATTGATACAATGCACACTAATATAACTGGAGCTGGACTAGCTGAGTTGGCACGAGCACATGAGGTGGACAACGTTAATACTGTCAAATCTAGTGACAAGGCTGATGACAAGAATAAAAGTGGCTGAGCAAGTCAGGAGTGAAATGTGGCCAATGAGGATGGAGCGGGGTTGTTAGTAACAGGGACCACAGGGAATATGCTCTCCTCAATCATTGTCATTTCATTTACAATTAGTTGTCATTTCAATTTCATTTCCCTAGTTAGATATTTAGGCAGCTGAGAGAGACAGTTAGGATTATCTGATTTGTAAAAAACTTATT
The DNA here is from genome assembly GCA_037693485.1 of Kitagawia praeruptora. Taxonomy (NCBI): domain Eukaryota; kingdom Viridiplantae; phylum Streptophyta; class Magnoliopsida; order Apiales; family Apiaceae; genus Kitagawia; species Kitagawia praeruptora. Next base: position 100,541,963 of record CM075346.1, on the reverse strand, counting down.
CTCTTTCTTGTTGCCAAAGTCACTAGTCTCTAATGTTATTCTTCTTCAAAACTGCCTTTCCTTGTGGCTGGTTTTCTGGAAATAACAGTTGATCCATTCTTGTGTTAATAAGATTGGTTCATTTGAATACCTTTAATTTACTTGTGTATCAGGATTTTAATTTATTTTACGACAAGGAATCAAGAAAATTAAAAAATTGTAATAGGAAACAAAGAGAGTAGGACAAGACTCAAGACTCAAGAGTAATGTGTAGAAGTAATAGTACAAGATTCTAGTGGTGGTAACTGGAGACAATGCAGGAGACATAAAACCTCAAAACCTTGTTATTAGAACAACAGTGATAGAATTTGGAAAGAGAATAAATAAAGGTGCATAAGTTTAAGCTTTTTTTTATCCTTTGGCCTTTGCTATAGGCTTTTTGTGTGTGCTTCTCTCTCCCTCTCCCTCTCTCCCTCTCTCCCTCCCCCTCTCCCTCTCCCTCCGTGTGTGTGTATGTTGTTATATATATTTTGTTTGTACAAGTGAAATCAAGAAGGGTAGTAGTGAATAGTGTGAGTGTGATCTAAAGCTTGAGAAAAGAGTGATAATGGTTTGTCAGTTGTCACACTACACACACCCTCGTACTCCCTCTGTTCATCCATTTCTTTACAATTTTCTTTTTTGGACGTCCCACCAATTCTTTGCATTACTAAAAATAGTAACTTTTAATAATAAAATACACTATTATATCCACTACTTCACTCCACTTTTTCAACACTTTACACTATTACACCCACTACTTCACTTATTTTAACAATAAAATCATTATTACACCCACTATTTCATTTATTTTAACAATATTACACCCACTATTCTTGGTCTCCGTGCCGAGCCCCCATGTTAAGAACCTCATGGAGAGGGAGTAAATTTTACTCCCTTCGTCCCAATGAGATCTTTACATCCTAGCTGGGCACGGAGGACAAGATAACACTACAAGGAAAACTGAAATATACAATGGTTATTGCCCGTTGTCTGATGCCCTGGAATAGCGTTGTCTATCGAGCAGGTGTCTCTTACTAACATCACACAACGGTACACAAAACGTTGTCTGATATACGTAACAACAACACACCATGCTCAAAAAACGTTGTAGCACACCCAGAAACCACAACGAATCTGTTAAAAAACGTTGTTCTTATGGTGATGTTACAACGGTTTGGTTAATTTTGAATGTTGTTAGATTTAATGTGCACAACTGTTTTGCTGAATTAGAGGCACGCGAAGCCAACATTCACACAACATTCACATGTGATACAATTCGTTGTCTTCATACTTTTTGTACAATGTTTTGTAGCTTCAAAAGTGTTGTTAGATTTTAATGTGCACAACTGTTTTGCTGAATCAGAGGCACGTGAAGCCAACAATCACACAACATTTACATGTGATACAATTCGTTGTCTGATTAATTTTTATACAAAGTTTAGTAGCTTCAAAAGTGTTGTCTACGTAGCTAAACTGTTTGGCTTAGAACAATTAGACAATGGTTTTATTTATGCAAATGAAACAAGGCTAGACAATACAATTAACAAGCCAGAAAAATTCAAACCCAACATTCATCATATATCATCCATACCAATTAAAATTCACCATTACATAAAATATCCACAACCATCAACCCAAACTAATCCATACCAACTAAATATTCATCATTACAACCATTCACCAAGACATCTAAACATTCCTCACCGATGCTTGCTGCTGTTGTGGTAAACTGCTGGAAATGATGGTTTCTTCTTCTTGTTCTCTAACACAGGCTTTGGTATCTTAACACGAAGAGACTCCACAAAGTTCTCAGATTCAGAAGAAATCATTGGCACATTAACCAGCCGGGAGTTATCAGTAGCAAAAGCACTTTGATACAATTTTTGCTTGGCAAGAACTTTGATACCATCCATGAAAACACAAACCGGTGACATGAAGCACTGTTAATGGTTTATTTAATTATTAGAGAACTAACAAAAAATATCCGGTAACAGGAAATCTGTGTTTGCAGTACTAGCAAAGAATTAATTACCCTATCTCCTTGACCTCAAATTATCGTTTGCAAGATCTGCATTAGTGGCAAATAAATAATGCAAATCGATCACGTAAGGATCCTGCTCCTCGATCAATCTGCTCATGTCATTACTGTGAGCATCAATCTCATATAAATAGTTGCAACCTTCTTCGCCATACCTGATGATTCAAATTTCAAAAAGAATCATAATTAATAGAAGCAGTCATAACTGAAAATACATACAGACACATATAATATTATTCTAGTTATTGATTCTGTTCTGTTTTGTTACTTTACAGTTTTATCTTTCACATCATGACTTAATTTCACAAATACCTAAGACAATTCAAACGAAATAACTGAAAACAGAATTAATAGGAGCTGAAAAATTAAAATTCGAGTATACTTCTCCCACAAAGTTACAGATCTATTGGATATATAATTCTAATTGATGTGTTTTACATGGTATAGGCCATCAACAGATATATACACATGCAAATAAACATGAATAAATTTGACATGCAAGAAAATATTACCTGATAAAGGCAATACGAGATTAGTAGCAAGATAGAGAAAATAAGTGCAATCAAGATTGCCAAATGTCTACCAGAAGTTGAATGCAAAATCTGGGGAAGTTGTACAATTACAAAGGGAATTAGAGATACAGCCATTATTATTGCAGCATAGCTTGTCCAGATGTCAGTGGTAACACCAGAACCTGCAATAGTGGAGAAACTTTTCATTGACAAAGCTTATTAAATTGCCGAAATTCATTGACAAAGCTTCTTAAATTGCTGTAACATTCAAAAAAGAAAAAAGATAATACAATATAACAATCAATATAATCCAATAGCCGAAGAGGCCTGCATATTACTGACTCTTAAGAACCCAAAAATGAAAGAAATAACAAAAGAAACAAATATATGCAATGTCATGTCAATATTCAGTTCAGTGATCCTATCAAAATATGAAGAAGCATGTAACTATGTTAAGATACCGTGCGAGTAAATTTAATAACACATTTGTAATTGTTCTTCATTTTTTCTATTTTTCAGATAACTATGTAAAAAATATTTATTACGATGTAAGCATGATTTCTATCTCACTCACACCACTCTTTTGGAGGACACTCAAACCTGATGTCCCTGCTGCTATCTCTCCCATATATGGGCAAACAGCTGCCATCATCAAAAAACCTTCTATTTGGCCTAGAAGGTCCAGGCCCACGAGCAAAATCTTCAGTATATGTTTGCCAGCCCTGCTTACCATAACCTTCAGTTTTAAAGACAATAAACACCAAAATATATCAACATCAAAATAAAAGATGAGTGTGTGACCGGATTTATGAAATTAAATCTGAAACACTGGGATAGGAACGAAGCCACTGGGAAACGACACTACCATTTTGCAATTTCTTAAGGCTAAGCAATATTACCAGTTCTAAGCAAACTCTTCATCATCTCTATAAAACGCACAACACCCACAGATCTTGGAGGTCTTCGGAAGTGTCTTCTTAAATCTGAAAGGATGAATTAGTTGAGACATTTCATCAAACAGATTATGCCCAATTGAAACTCACTAATTGAAAATAAAAACAGAATAGTAAAGAAGAGAGTAAAATCAAATAAGTAATGAAAATCGATTTATTACATTTACCAATTAATCTGAGCGGGTGTATGAAGCTGTAATTAATCATCTGCACAATTAGATTTGAAGCACGACTAGAGAAGAGAAGTGAAGAGAAGTGAATGAGAAGAAATAAGAGAACAAATAAGAGAACGAGAAGAGAATTACTTCTTCGATTTAGATAGGATAGTCCAGAGGGAGAGGGAGTAAAAGTGAGAGTGTATGATTTGCCCATGAGCGAGAGTTTTATTTTGGTTAAGGGGGAAGATAGTTTTATTTTGGTTTAAGGGGGAAAGTGAAATTGTAATATTTTGTGTAGGAGGGAAAAATGCCGCCCTTCTTTTTCATGTTTATTCTCCTACATTTCTAATTTACTTTTTTAAAAAATTTACTTAAAATTAAACAAATATCTATGTAGGAGGGAATGGTACTTTTTACAAATTAGAGGGAATAGTTCTTTTTACAAATTTATATTATAAACACGTACAAGTATATATAACATCATCCGTATGGTTGGATCTTCCAAAAAAATTAAAAAAAATATTATTCGAAAATTATGCTAGTTTGACCAAGGAGTACTTTGATAGTTGACCATACTATTTGGGATTTTGTTTGATGAAATTTTAAGAAATTTTATATTTTTGATATGAAATAAAAAAAATATTTTAATTTTCGGAAAATCAATAGAATAGATACTCATTTTAGTGTAGAGAAAAAATAATCAAAAAATAAAAAGGTCGGGTTGTACGATATTTTAACAAAAATGTAGCAAAAATGCTACTTCCTATAACGAGGCACGGTCCAGATTCGCTGAATAATTTTTTTGAATGATTTTTTCAATGATCGAACCGTAATGGGGTGAATTGTAATGGGGGAAACGAAATATTTACAAAGGGGGGAAAATTTACAAGGGGGGAATGAATGAATTAAAGGAGGGAAACGAAACTTTTGCAACTTTTTATTGTTTTAATTATTTTTAATTGATTATTATTAAAAATAAATATTAAAAATCATATAAGATAAATTTGAATTTTTTAAACTATTTTTGCATATCACTATATTTCTAAATTTTGGCAGATTTATATTATAAACACGTACAAGAATGATTTCTTTTTCTAACTTTTTGTACACATCACTAAAATTAGTATATAACATCATCCGTACAGTTGGATCGTCCAAAAAAAAAATTTAAAAAAATATTATTCGAAAATTATACTAGTTTGACCAAGGAGTACTTTGATAACTGACCATTAAAATATCATAAAAGAATGATTCAGTTTTTTCTAACTTTTTGTACACATCACTAAAATCAGTATATAACATCATTCGTACGGTTGAATCATCGAAAAAAAAATTAAAAACATAGATCATGTTCAATCGGCACGACACTAGTTAGAGGGAGTAATACTTTGGCGGATTTAAATTATAAACACGATCCAGATTCACTGAATAATTTTTTTGAACGATTTCTTCGACGATCGAACAGTACGAAAGTTAATAAACATTCATTCTAGTGTTGGGAAAAAATAATCAAAAAATAAAAAGGTCGGGTTGTACGAGATTTTAACAAAAACGTAGCAAAAGTGCTACTTCCTATAACGAGGCACGATCCAGATTCACTGAATAATTTTTTTGATTGATTTCTTCAACGATCCAACCGTACGAAAGTTAATAAACACTCATTCTAGTGTTGGGAAAAAATAATAAAAAATAAAAAGGTCGGGTTGTACGAGAGTTTAACAAAAACGTAGCAAAAGTGTTACTTCCTATAACGAGTCACGATCCAGATTTACTGAATAATTTTTTTGAACGATTTCTTCGACGATCGAACCATACGAAAGTTAATAAACACTCATTCTAGTGTTGGGAAAAAATATTCAAAAAATAAAAAGGCCGGGTTGTGCGAGATTTTAACAAAAACGTAGCGAAAGTGCTACTTCCTATAACAAGGCACGATCCAGATTCACTGAATAATTTTTTGATTGATTTCTTCGACGATCCAACCGTACGAAAGTTAATAAACACTCATTCTAGTGTTGGGAAAAAATAATCAAAAAATAAAAAGGCCGGGTTGTACGAGAGTGTTAACTCGAATAACTTGTAGAAGGGGGGGTTGAATACAAGTTATATAATCGTGTCTGATTTTTGCTTGATTATATGAACAAGAATAAACGAATGAATCAAACTCTTGTTTGTATTAATAAGATCAAATACAAACTCTACCAAAGGTGTACAATACCTTTAGCAGCTGCTGACAATACAAATCTCTCTCTCTGTTTGTTTCGAACTCTTGAATACAATCCTTATACAGAGCTACGCACACGAACTCACAACTTCGTCTCTCTTTTACAATGATATTGAGAGAGTATTTATAATGCTACCTATCAACTAATAACAGAAAGATATAATCTATACATGACAATGTTCTGCCTTCTAGTCGATAGTTTCCTTCAATAGAAAACTCTTTCCTTCATAATATCTTCTTGCTTGTTCTTCAAACAACGATCCTGTTTTATAGCACTTGCCAGTTTCTGTAGCATCCATAATGACATCATCAGTAACACGACTGATATCAGGATCTGTACACTGCATCAGTATCTGATCAATCATCAGTATTGGACCATCATCAGGATTTGCTCTCTGTTCCTGACATGTAGTCTCCGATACACTGTTCATTCCTGACTAAACTATACAGATAACTGTCTTTACACATAAATCCTATATACAGTGCTAAATCCTTTATAAGATCAGGATTACAAGAAGTATAATGTGTAAATTCTATTTTTAACATCACAACTTATGAATTATTCCTAACAATCTCCCCCTATTTATGCTTTACAATCTGAAGCATAAATCTAAGTTGTGGATGTCAAAACATATAACAATACAACCAGAATAGAATTTATAAATGTAGAATTATGAAGTTAAGTACCTCCTTCTCAGATGTAGACGATTATCTAGTACTTAGAAGAAAGAATTTTAACTATTAATGCTGCTCTTCCTTTACCACTTCCTAGCTGAGATTCACCACTGTCACTCCTGCTAGTTCTTCTTTTTACTACCCTTTGTCTGATCTTTATCTCCCCCAGCTTTATCATCCCCAGTCTGGTGGTGTTGTTGTTGTTGTCTTTGAATTGACTTTATCTCCCCCTTTTTGACATCAGCAACATTAATTCCAAGAGATTCAGAAACAGAACAAATGAGATTCATAAGAACTGCTTGATTTTCCATAATTGTGACTTGGTTATCTTCAAGTGATTGAAGTCTTGTTTGAATATCAATTTGAGAATTCTGAATATCTTTCAAAAAATCAGAATGAACTTCAATGTTGGAAGTGCTTCTAGTATCTCTAGTATCAGAATCAGAAAGAACTGTATCGTCAAGTCTTGTAGAAGAAGTTGCTTGATTTGTATGATACTCAAGTAATAAAACCTGATTAGAAGTATCACCATCTTCATCTTTCTGTTCTGAAACTGAAACATGATCATCATTTCCTTCACCAGTATTCTGTGTACTAACATCTTCAAATCCTGACTCCTCCTTAGAGTGATCAGAGACTGTTGATGTTTCAATTCGAGCTGATATTGGAAGTACATACAAAGGAACACTAGGATCATTAGGATCTTCATCTGGTACATATGTATCAAGAGATTGCTTTATCCTGGCACCTCTTCTATTAATGATTCCTGCAAGCCTCTCCTTTTGCTTCTGAGCTTTAACTTCTGGCTTTGCATTGTGATGTGCTAGGTCATTCTTCTGATACATTTTGATGAATGAATAAGTACCAGCATCCATACCCAAATTTTCAGACCAAGATTCAGGAAAAACCTGATCCCAGAAATCAAATGATGGTTTCCTAATTTTCTCTCCCTCACTATGGAGTTGATCATCCATACCCTCATTCTCACTTTGACTTACTAAAGTCAACACTCTTTCTACCTCACCTTTTGCCTGGTCAGGAGCCAGCCGCTCAAATTGTGGATCTAAGTCCATCTTTTCAAGTGTATCACTCAAATTTAGATAAGTGCTCTCATGACCTACAGAAAAATAGAGTTTAGAAGGAGTTTTTATACCTGAACTCACATGGAGAGAGGGTTCCTCATTTGGCATGTGGCTTGAGGTTTTCTCCAAGGAGTGAGCTGCTATAGTCTCTGAACCCTTACAATCATCTTCTTTCCTTTCAGAAACTACAGGCTCCAGTATACCACTTTCAGGTTCTTTACTAGACTCTGATGTCTTCAGTAATACTTCATTAGACACCATAGTTAGTACATCACCATCTTTAAGTGTTGTTTGCTGAGACACACCCTCAAGGTGGATAGACTCTGACTGAACAAAATTTGTTTGATCTTCAGAAAAATCAACCAAAGTCATTCCTCCCATATCATAGGGTATCTCACTTGCATTCTCAGTCATCACAGAAGTCCTTTCAACATCAGCTATCACAGCTCCTGAGTCATCCTTCCTCTGACTAGATGGTTCTTGTGTTACAGTGACTGTGATCTGATCTTTCCTACTATTCACCACTGATGCAATAGTATCTTCTGTTGACTGCTTCCCTCTATCTACTTCCTCCAGTTGTTCACCTTGAGCTGAAGCATCTTCAATAATTACATTCTTGTCAAATAAATATGCATGAAGTGATTGAAGTGCACCATGTTTCGAGAGTCCAAATTTCTTGACTAATTGTCTTCTGACAGACACATAGAAATACATCTTCATTAAGTCAAGTCTTTGATGTAAAAGTCCATATTCATCTGGAAATAAAAGTTTTGGTACTCTTTCAACCAAAAAGTCTAGAATAGGCCTTGACAACTTCACTTTGAGAGAAATTAGTCCCATAGCCAGTCTGTATGATAATGTAGTTTCCCATGAAGAATCAATATCCAGATCTCTCTTGTCAAATACTGACATAGATGTAGCTTGATTTGTAGAAACCTGCATGATATTAGTTGGACTAGACTCTGTGTGTGTAGGTGACAATTGAATCTTTCTCCTTGTTCTCCTGATATAGTGAGCAAAAGATTTATCCTGAGAAGACTCAAGAGGTGTAGACACAGAAGTGATCTTGGGATGAGATCTTTGTTCAATAGACACAGTCTTTTGAGAGACAGTATCCAGTACCTGTTTTCCCTTTTTAAGAACTACAGTCTTTTGGAAGACTGCAGCCTGGCTGTGACTAGGTTTTTCATCTCTTTGTGCTAACAAAGAAAGTTGAATTGCAGCCTTCAATTCTGCTCTCTCAGTAAGAGTTAAATCATCATCATCTTCACTAGAATTACTACTACTACTTGACACAACAAATCTTCTCTTCCTTACAACTGATGTCTTTTGAGAAACACCAGAGGTTGGTTTCTTTGAAACAATAGGCTGTGGATCAAAATTTGGTTCTTGAATTGTTTCAGAGACTATAATTTTTTGGGCTACTTGGGTAGACACAGGTGGGTTCTCCTCCAATTGAGATTCCTGAGCCATTTCACCACAAAAGAAAGAAGAATTGTAGAAAGTAGGAAGATGAGTTTTAAGAATTACCTGAACATGATATGGATAATGAATTGCAGGTATTTCATCTAGATTCTTTTCATTGTCCTTCTTTGTAATGTCAGAGAAAATTCTCTTTTGCTGTTCATAAGAAGAAACACAATGTTCTCTACCAAATCTAGTTTCAACATCAGGAATAAAATGGTTAACAAACAATTGCATAAATCTATGATAATAAACCATTTTCCTGTTTTGATCTCTTAACCCAAGTTTAATACTCATCTGACTTAAGATAATATGACCAATGTTGATTACTCTGTCATAAAGCAAACTATAAGCAATATGTGAAGTAACAGAAGTAATTTGCTGAAAAGAACTACATTTGCCAGTAAAACATTTAGCAATTTGATCAAGGTAAAAAGACCATTCCTTTCTAAGAAAAGACCTATTCAACTGGCTCATGTTATCTAGAGGTCCACTATAACCTAATTCAGACAACATAGTTCTTATATTATCATCAGATGGTACATTCTCATAACTATCAGTAACAGGTAAGCAAAGTACTAAATTAACAACCGATTCAGTAATGTCAAATGAATCTTGTCCTAAATGTAGAACAATCTTACCTGATTGACTCTGAGTAGAATCAATTACCTCAGCATTCTTCCAAGCTTGTGAAACAACTACTTGATTAATTTGTGGAGATGCTGTCAATGCATAACTTAATGGTCCATATGCCAGAAAGTCCATGATTGGATGAAAATCAGATGATACTCCTTCCTTGTTGGTGATAGCTGCAACATGATTGTTTGTCATAAAATCAAAGTCACCAAACTTGAAGGCTACTGATTTAGGTAATCTTCTCTGAGCTGCCATTTTTAATCTGAAAAGAAACTTGAAAAATTCTTGAAATGGATTAGTGATTTTGAAAACTCAAAAGTGATTTTTGCTTTAGAGAATGTAAAATTAGAGAAAGCAATTACACGATTAGAGTTTCAAAACAAATATATTTCACAAATCTTTCAGACCACTATCCCACGTTGACACGTAGATTGACAGGTGTCAGTCCCTGAAAAATGCGGTTACCCACGATTTTTGGAAAATAAAATCCAAAATTGATTTTTCATGAAATAGATCAGGGTATAAATAAGTAATACTGATCAACTTCCTTTTCCTGATGACCTCTCATCAAAATAATCACAAAATGCAATGTGATTTAAAAATATAATTTTCAAATCCTGATGGTCACACATGAAATCCTGACCAATATCATCAGAGACTTAATATGGAGTTTTTCACGTGGCATTTTTCTTTTATCTGAAAAAGAAATAAACAATTAATCTGAACAGAAAATCAATTGGTTAGATATTTTCAATATTTCTTGAAACAAGAAATATAGTCACACGCAATAATTAGCATTTGACTTCATTAAAACTTCCAAGTGACTGCTCAGCTTCTCACGTCTTCCTTTAAAAGAACCAGACGCCTTATGCCATTCTCCATAACTTTCAATTTCTTTTCTTCTTAACAATGCTTCTCAAACCAAAAACCCCTTCAAACCCATTTTCCAGATTTTTCTTGATCGATGAACATCCTGTTCTTGATCATCTCTTTGAACAAATGACTCTTCTCATCGAACTAATCATGAATGGATTGGTTTTCGAAAATATCCAGAGGTTTCTCCTAGAACATCCATCTGTTGGATACAATCTTCCCCTAACCTCCTCAAAACTTGAGGATGAAGAATTTGGCCGAGAGTCTGAGGTTGATCTTGATGGAGATGCTATTCATTTAAGTTAGCTGCTCTCATTCAAGTCGCCCAGACAAGGAATCCAAGAACAAACGAGGCTTTCATCCCCTGATGGATTTCTTGAGATGCTCCTTGTCCTGTTCCTCAGAATTCATATCAAAGACAAGTATAGAATAGAAATTTAGACAAAAAGATGTTGTATTTCATTTCCATGTAATGATTTCTATTAATGAAAATACAGTTTCTTGTTATCCGCTTGTCTTTTGATTTTTGAATGATGTATAAATTATCAGTATGCAAATATTAAAACTTGCTAGCATAGACTTAACACATCACAGAATCAGATTACTATACAAAGTAAACGTCAGGATCTGAGACAATTTTCATAATCCTGATACTGACACAATACTGATGACGTCAGCATCCTGATGACAAATCTAATCCTCATGATTATTAACAAGTCTATCATACTGAAATTTATCAAGGCAAAGTGTTATAGCTGAAACATTTAACAATCAAATATAGATCCTGACAGGAATATCAAGTCTATAAGCTAAGAACAACATACCTTGCTACTTTTGCAGATGTTACAGATCTAAAAATTTAACATTCCTAACTCACTTACTAGTCTACTGAATGTAGTCTCATCAAGTGGTTTAGTTAGAATATCTGCAAGCTGTTTGTCAGTAGGAACAAAATGAAGTTCCACAGTACCATTCTCAATATGTTCTCTAATAAAATGATACCTGACATCAATGTGCTTAGTCCATGAGTGTTGAACTGGATTTTCATAATCCAGTAACTGATTTCTTATCCAAAGGAGCTGTGCACAACAACTGCCTGCTGCTATGTACTCAGCTTCTGCAGTTGAGGTTGAAACAGATTGTTGCTTCTTGCTTGCCCAAGAAATCAATCTATTTCCCAAGAATTGACATGTACCTGTAGTGCTTTTCCTGTCTATCTTACACCCTGCATAATCAGAGTCTGAATAGCCAATTAGAAAGAAATCAGATTCTCTAGGATACCACAAACCAAGATTTGGAGTTCCTTTGAGATATCTAAAAATTCTCTTCACAGCAATTAAATGAGATTCCTTAGGATCACTTTGGAATCTAGCACATAAACAGGTAGAAAACATTATATCTGGCCTACTTGCAGTTAGATATAACAATGAGCCTATCATGCCTCTATAACTAGTATTATCTACACTCTTTCCTTTAGGATCAGAGTCTAGTTTAGTGGCTGTTGCCATGGGTGTTTTTGCAACTGCACAGTCTTGAAAGTCAAACCTTCTTAAAAGATCTTTGATATACTTTGACTGATTAATGAAAATACCAGTCTCAGTCTGTTTGACCTGCAAGCCTAAGAAATAATTTAGTTCACCCATCATGCTCATCTGATACTTAGACTGCATAAGCTTGCTAAACTTAGCACACAACTTTTCATTAGTAGAACCAAAAATAATATCATCAACATAAACTTGAACTAAAAGCAATTCACCTTTTATCTTTCTAAAGAATAGAGTTTTGTCAATTGTACCTCTTGTGAAGCCATTTTCAAGAAGAAATTTAGACAAAGTCTCATACCATGCTCTTGGTGCCTGCTTTAGTCCATAGAGTGCCTTGTCAAGTTTGTAGACATGATTTGGAAACTTTGGATCAACAAATCCAGGTGGCTGTTCTACATAAACTTCTTCATCAAGTTTGCCATTTAGAAAAGCACTCTTTACATCCATCTGGTATACCTTGAATTTTGAATGAGCTGCAAATGCAAGAAACATTCTGATTGCTTCCAATCTTGCTACAGGTGCAAAGGTCTCATCATAATCAATGCCTTCTTCCTGAGAATAACCCTTGGCCACCAGTCTTGCTTTGTTTCTTACAATCATACCAGATTCATCTAGCTTGTTTCTGAAAACCCATCTTGCACCAACAATAGATCTATCTTTAGGTCTTGGTACCAGTTTCCAAACTTTGTTTCTCTCAAACTCATTTAACTCCTCCTGCATTGCAATTACCCAATCAGGATCCTGTAAGGCTTCTTCAACCTTCTTAGGTTCATTCTTTGAGAGAAAGCAACTATACAAGCATTCATTTTGAATTGATCTTCTAGTTCGAACACCACTATTTGGATCACCAATTATCAAGTCTTCAGTATGAGCCTTTGTCCATTTTCTAACAGGTGGTAGATTAACTCTGCTAGTCTCTCCCCCTAAGTTAGTGGTATCCCTTGTAGAAGAATTCTCTCTACCTTCAAAAACTCTCCTTTGATCAATAGAATCAGTAGATTCCATATTGCTGCTAGTTACTGATCTTTCCTCAGTAGACTCTGAAAGGTCAGTTCCTGATGGAGTAGACTCTGAAACGTCAATTCCTGATGGAATAGATTCTGAAAGACTAGTCTGCTCCTGATGATCACTGTGTTCTCTTTGATTCATTTGCTCCCCCTCAACAGTAGCATTCCTTTGAGAAGCAATAGAAATTCCTTCTGGAGAACCTTCATCATCACTTGAGAGTATCTCAGAATTCTTCAGATTTTCAAATTCTAGTTTGTCATGGCTTTCATCAGTTTGCAAAATTCCAAATTTCTTATCATCAAATGCAACATGAATTGATTCCATAACAACGTGAGTTCTGAGATTATAAACTTTGAAGGCCTTAGATGCTGAATATCCTAGAAAAATTGCTTCATCCGATTTGGCTTCAAATTTTCCAAGTTGTTCTGGATGAACTTTTAGGACATAGCATTTGCATCCAAAGATGTGAAAATATTTCACACTTGGTTTCTTTCCTTTGATCATCTCATAGGGAGTTTTTCCATGACTATTTACCAAGGTACAGTTCTGAGTGAAACATGCAGTGTTAATAGCTTCTGCCCAAAAGTAGGTTGGAAGTTTTGCATCTGCAAGCATGGTTCTTGCTGCCTCTATGAGAGTCCTGTTCTTTCTTTCCACTACACCATTTTGTTGAGGTGTACCAGGTGCAGAAAACTGTTGAGTGATTCCATTGTCTGCACAAAACCCCTCCATTGTAGAATTCTTGAATTCTGTACCATTGTCACTCCTAAGTACTTTGACTTTGTACTCAGAGTTATTATGAATATTCTTGATGAGTTCAATGATTTGCTGAGGAGCTTCATCCTTCTTGTGTAGAAAGAACACCCATGTGAACCTTGTGAAATCATCCACCATAACTAGAGCATATCTTTTCTTGCTGATAGACATAATGTTTACTGGACCAAACAGATCAAGATGTAGCATGTGAAATGGTTCAGTAATTGAATTTTCAGTCTTGCTCTTGAAAGTGGTTCTTCTTTGCTTTCCAAGCTGACATGCATCACAAAGTCCATCTTGCACAAAATTCGCCTGAGGTAGGCCTCTCACCAAATTGTTTTTAACAAGTTGATTAAGCTTCTTGAAATTAAGATGTGAGAGCTTCTTGTGCCAATTCCAGCTTTCATCACTTGTTGCTTTGCTGTAGAGACATCTAACAATTCCTTTAGATGTATCACTTAAGCTTGCTTCATATATGTTACCATGTCTTTGACCAGTTAGAACAATGTCTCCATTCTGCATATTCAAGACTTTGCATCCTTCTCTGTCAAAGATTGATTTGTAACCTTTATCACCCAGTTGACTTATGCTTAAAAGAGTATGTTTCAAGCCTTCAACCAGTGCTACATTTTCTATGATGACATTCCCCAAAACAATTGAGCCATATCCCAGAGTTTCTCCTTTGTTGCCATCTCCAAAAGATATTACTGGGCCAGCTTTCCTCTCAAACTTTGTAAGCAGGGACTTCTTTCCAGTCATATGTCCAGAGCATCCACTGTCCAAGATAATTGAATGCTTCTTTCCTGTGCCCTGCAAACAAAAAGTAACTTAACAGAGGATGGAGAAGTTTTCTTTGGAGATCCAGGTTTGTCTGAACTATTGGTCATCAATGCAATGTTGTCATAATCCAATTCATCTTCAGAGTCACTGGAATCAGCCCAATCCTTCTGTGTGACCATAAGTGCATTACCCTTTCCTGAATTTCTAGGCTTCTTACACTCACTAGCAAAGTGTGTGTCCAAGCTCGCTGCAGTTAAAGCACTTGATCTTGGCCTTATCAAGCTTGACAATTGTACTTTTGCTTTTGTCACTCTTCTTCTCCTCCTTCTTTTGAAAAGGTCCTTTGCTAAATCTTCTCCTGTTGAATCTTCCTTTCTTGAAAGCTTTAGCAAACATAGCAAAGAGTTCTTGCATCTCAGATTCAGAATCATTGTTGTCAGAGTCCATATCAGTAGTCTCTGACTCAGAACTTTCTTTGCTTTTCTTCTTCCTTGAATTCTTTACAGCAATCTCTTCATGCTGTTCTTCAGGAAGCTTCTTAACTTCAGATTGAGCAGTAAGTGCAATAGACTTCATCTTTCCTTCACTCCTGCTCTTCTTCTGCTGCTTGTCAAGTTCATAAGCTCTCAATTTTCCATATACTGCCTCTAATGAAATCTCATCCAGATCATTAGCTTCCTCGATCGCAGATATCTTCTCATTGTAGAAATCAGGCAAAGCTTTTGTTAGGTCGAATACACAATAAGCAATCAAATACTATATGAGTAACTTAACAAGAACACACTGTTTAACAATTAAAAATTGTTTGGAATTAATAATTCCTCTCTCGGTGATGTAAATATCACAGAGAGCTGCTTAGGTTACAATCAATAGATTTCTCAATGTTCGATTACCCTTCTAGGGTTAACCTAACTGTATTTATAGAACATACAGCTTCGTACAATCAGTAATTGATTCTCCTATAATTAAGCTATACAATTGATATCAATCACGATTGCTCCAGTCTTCCAAGTCTACTCAATCTCTTTGACAGCTTTTACAATCTTCAAAGATATTGCTTCCATATTTATCAATCTTCAAACACTGTTGACTCTTCAGACAATATCGCTACAGAGTTTAACAAACTCTGTTTGCGCTTCCAGTCAGTGTTTAACCAAACTCTGACTGCTTCCAGCTAAACTCTGTTTTCTGACTTTAGCTTCCAAACACTGTTTCCATCAATCATTTCTAACAATCTCCCCCAACTTGTCCATTAGCAAAAATGTACAAGTTTACAGTAAATGATGATGTCAAAACAAATACAAAGTTTTACAGTGTTTAACATACAAACAGAGTTTAAGCTTTTACTTAACAAATTCTACAGAAAATAAGAAAATTCTTACAGACTTTAATTTCTAATCTCTTGCAGATCAGGCATTGTTCTGAGATAGTCTATAAGCAACCTTCTTTCAGCATTTTCAAGCTCTATCTGCATAGCTTCTTTGATTTCTCTCAACTGAGGATCATTCTCATCAGTTTGATAGATAGCAGCTCTAAGATCGTAGATTTTGTTTCTTCTCATCTCATTTCCCAGCCTGATGTATTTCACCTCTTCAGATTTTACATTGAAATCCAGAACAGTAATTCCAAGATCTGTTTTCAGCTTTGTAGTCCCCTTCTCCATTTCAATCAGATTGCCATTCCAATCTCTGTATTTAGGAACATACTTGCTGTTGAATTTCATTTGCCTTCTTGCAAGGTTTTGAATCATTCTTTGTTGAAGTACATTTGCAACTGACTGAGTTCTTTGATTTCTCACTCTGAAAATATATAGGACATATTCAAGTTCTTCAGCATACTTTAATTCAATATCCTTTTCAGAGACTTTAAATACTGTTCCATCAGCCATGAAATATAACAAGAAATCCTTTTCTAGACTCTTCTGATATACAAGCTGTACTGACTCCAGTTTGTCCAAACTCTCTTGAGTGACACCACGACCTGGAACAGACAGTGAAGAAGGATCTCTAGGACCAACATATTGCCTTTTATCTCTGTGTGAGCCTATGCCTTCTTTGTTGTATCCAACTTTACCAGATAAAGCTCTACCATCAGTAAAATCCATTGGAATTGTAGCTTCTAGTCTTGGATCATGAGGAGCACCCCTCTTAAATGTGGATTTCAACTGAGAAGACAATAATGGTGTGGTCACAACTTGTACAGCAACAGAGGTTGTGTCTTCATTCTTCTGTACAACATGTGTATCAACAGAGGTTGTAACTATACTTTTCAGCTTTTGCTTGGCTTCTGCATCTGTTGGTTTTCTAAATATTTGCATTCTTTGATTTGTACCAACAGGTTCTTTGATTTGAATGCCTTTAAGAACAGGCTTTGCAGCTTCAGCAACTTTCACATTCTTCTTTGCTTTTACAGACTTTAGAGCTTTCAGATGCTTTTCTTGTAAACTCTTCTCTTCAGCTTTAGCATCTTCTATGGTCACTCCTTCTGCATTCTCTTCCATAAAAAGCTTAACAGCTAACTCCTCATCAGTCTTTGGGTTTGATGTTAATTCCAAACTCTTGGTCTTTGAAGTACCTTGAGTTTCAGTGTTTATTCCAACAGACTGTGATTTAAAAGATTTGCCAGATCTCAGAGTTTGCTTTTCAGAGTTTAAGACCTTGCTCTTTTCACTTGCCCCTCCATCTCCAGCATCATCCTTTTGAGTCAGAGTTTGAGAAACTTTGCAGCTAGACTTAGCCACTCTCTCCCCCTTTTTGACATCATCAGGAATATGGATTGATGTAATGAGCTCCAAAGAATTAGCAATGGAATCAACCTTAGCAAATAAAGCAGTCTGATTGTCTTCAACTTTTCCTAGCCTGGCAAAGAGAGTGTCTTGAACTTTAGACAGCTGAACAGCTTTAATTTTAGACTCTCTTTCCAGCTTCAATTCTCTTGACTGAATCTCAGTCTTCAAGGAAGCAATTTCTTGTTTAGTTTCAGCAAAATTTCCTTCTAGAGTCTTGACTTGTACTACAGTTGCCTTTAAACAGGATAGGATTTCTGGATTTGAAATTTGCTTTGCAGTTTGCTTAACAAACTCAGATGCTCTCCCTTTTGGAAAAATGCAATCTTGTTTATACCAATTTTCAGCAGACTTAGCAAGATGCTCTACTTCAACTGCATGAGATGTACAAGGCTGATCAAAAGGTGTATGTTTATTATCTGTCTGTGCAGGTGCATTCATAAAAGAGTCAGAGTTTGCACTACTAGCAGATTCATCTTCAGCACTTGCATTCTTAGATTGATCATCTTTTAAAGAACCACTGTGCTGAACAGTGTCAGCCACAGTTTCTTCAATAACTGCTGCAACCTTTTCAATAATCACCTCATGTTGCACAGGCTCTGCAACAGAGTTTGTCTTTGTAGCTTCAACAGGCATGAATTCAGAAATTATCTTTGTTGCCTGATCAACTTCATCACCTTTGTCTTGAATTTGAGAAGATACTAGCTCTGTGGGTGATGCTTCAGCTTCAGGAACTTTTGCTGCAAGCTCATCAGCTACATCAGGAGCTTCAGTATGAACAAAAGGTGAGATAGGATCAGAGAATGGTTCAAATGAGTCAAAAATATTATCCCTTGGTGAAAAACCATCTCTGTTATCCTCATCTACAGGCATTTTATCCTCTGTAGGTAATTCAACTTTGTCAGTCATAATATCCTCTGCAGGCATTTTAACCTCTGCAGGTATAGCAACATTCACTGTAACCTCAACAGTAGGTGTTTGCTGTGAAACCACCTCTGGAGTTTCAACAAGATTATCTTCATCTGAATCAGAAAGAATTAATCTCCTTTTCTTGATTGGAGGCACCACATTCTCCTCTTCATCTTCACATGAGCTCTCTCTTGGTGGTGAAAGTGAAGGTCTGTTTGCTTTCTGTTTCTTCCTTCTTGTATAAACAACTTCAGGTGTTGTTTGTTTAGCCTTTGAGTGTTTAGTGTTTTGGGCGGTGTGTTTCTTTCTTTTTGGCTTGGTTTTGGGTTGTTCAGTAGGTGCTGGCTCAGGGTTTAAGGTTTCAGTGTTTAAGGTGTCAGTGTTTAATGGTTCAGTGTTTAAGTTTTCAGTGTTTGAGGGTTCAGTGTTTAAGTTTTCAGTGTTTGAGGGTTCAGTGTTTAAGGGTGTTGAATTTATTGGTGGAGAGTTTAAGGTTTCTGGTTGTGGTTGATGAGATGTAGTAGGTACAGTGGGTGTTGTAGATGTTGGTTCAGTGTTTATGATGTCTATTGGTTCAGGCATTTGTTGTGGTGATTGAGGATCTTGTGGTTGGTTTACATAGTTTTGTAAGGCTAAAGGCATAAACATATCTGGTATTTGCTGTTTAGTGATATCTTTGTTTGTCAAATCAGAAAACATTCTCTTAGCAACTTGAAAAGGCTGAATAACATCAGCTTCATCAATTGGAATGTTAGGCACACAGGCAGTAAATAGCAGTTGACAAAAACGAGCAAAATAAACAGTAGTAGACTCAGACAATCGCTCTCCCAAGTTCATTAGTACTAGTCTACCAAAATCGAAGTTACCTCCATATAGTAGAGCATGACCAATTTGGAGAGTATCCAGAGGAAGTGCATCCCAGTTTGTTGTCTTCTTTCCAAAAGCCCTTGTTATGCAATCGAAAAAGAAACTCCATTCTTTTCTCAAACTTGGCCGTCTCAAAGACCCTATCTTGTTCAAGTTTCCTGCACATCCAATTTGTTCCAACATTGTCCTCAATCGATCATGACCAACAACACTGTAAGAAGTGTGTGTCTCAAAGTCCAAAGCATCCCTAACAGTAGTTGGAGTAATAATATACTCTGATTCATCATGAGTGAAAGTGATTGTAGGAGTGCCAGACTCTTCTCCATCATCATATACAGAGTTTGTCCAGAAAGCAGCAATTTGCGAAGCAGATAGTGTAGGTGGTGCTGTTAGAGCTTTCCCTATCTCAGAATCGTTCAAGAAATTTTGGAACAAATGAAATGCCTGTGGAGCATTTGCATTCTCCAATGGTGCTGCATAGTTACTAGGGAGAAAAACTAACCCTGCTGCATCAAACGCTTTAGTTGCCATTAGTAACAAGATACGAAGATATTCAGAAAAAAAATGTGTATGCACTGTAAGTGTTTATCAAAATGTGAAGGAGAGTATATGAAAAGTGTGAAAATGAATGAGTATGTAAGTAATTATGAGTGGGTGAATGTGAATAGATGTGAGGTGAGAGAATAAAAACGATTAGAGTAAACTAAAACTCAATCGTTTATGCAGTAAAGGCGCGAGTAATGTGTGAGTGGGACACGTGTCAAACAACCAATGGAGCACTTAATAATTACCGCTGTCATTACTATAATCACGACACTTAGACATATTAACACTAATTAACAGTTGTCAACTACCCCAATTACTCCAAAATAGTCAAATCATCTCAATGAGACTTTACCTCAGAGTACTTAACACAACTCAACAGTGTTTATCAATTTTTCAACTTTATCACTAAAAACCCTTTCAAAAATTGCACAGTTGTGAATTGAGTGTGTGTGAAGCAGAGTTTACCATAATCAATTTTTAAAGCATCTAATATTTCATAAAATCCATAACAAACAGTTAATAAACACTGAATGCACAAACTCTCATATTAAACACTGATTGTTTGATGAATGCTAAACTCTGTAGTTAATGTAATACAGAAATCTGAAAACGTCTATTCCCTTTGATGTCCATGATTATCCAAGTAAGCACACAGTCTTAAAGACAAAAAGATCAAGAGATAGAAATCAGAGTTTCATTCAGTGAATAACAGTCATGAACTGGATATTCTCACAAACTCTCAATGCACACAAGTGTTTAGGTGAAGTGTTTACACTCACATTCAATCAGAAATAGCAGAATCTACCATATGCTTGAATGTCCACCAATTCTACACTACCTTGAGTACATGTTTTCACAAATCAAAAGGACTTTATTCAGGGTTTAAATGGAGTAAGATCAAACAGATGAAAAGAGATGTTTTATTCATGAGTGACTTCAAGCTGAACATCTTA
This sequence comes from Kitagawia praeruptora, assembly GCA_037693485.1. Classification (NCBI taxonomy): domain Eukaryota; kingdom Viridiplantae; phylum Streptophyta; class Magnoliopsida; order Apiales; family Apiaceae; genus Kitagawia; species Kitagawia praeruptora. The sequence goes on along the minus strand of CM075346.1, from coordinate 100,521,179 downwards.
ATAGAACAAAGTGTTCAGTCACAGTATGTATTTGTATAAGATCAGTATATATGCTCTTTTTCTTTTTCTTTTTTTTTTATTTATTTATTTATTTATTTAGCATATATACTGAATAAACTTTTCTTTTCTTGAGAAATACTCATCTGTTTGAGAAAAAAAATATAACTGCTCTTAACACTTCAGAGTATAAGAAAAATGAGCAGTTAATAAGGCTCAAAGGGGTTTACTAAGGATGGAATTTATGAACAGTGTTTATACAGTGTTTGTATAATGTTCAAAAGAATTTTGAACAGTGTTTGAAAGAATGGTAAATCCTATTGCCTTTATCATTTTCATGCACACACATATCATGTAGTCTCAAAATGGTTTAATACAAGTTCTAGAGAAACATACTACCTGATGAATATCACACAACAATAAATACTGATTGATAGAAAATGTATCAATCACTGATTTGGCTCAAACTCTCACAGGTTGTAGACATGAATCTGAACTCACCAAACTAATCAATGACACATCTCAAGTTTTATGGTTTTCACAAGTACAAACAAGGAATCATCATGAACCATACCTTTGGAAACAGAATGTCACTTATCAGAGTTTAGAGTTCATCAATAACCAAAATTATTTATGAGAGGCAATGCACACAATATTCATAGACTCAGAGTTTAGGACTGAATAAACTAAGAGATGCTATAAATATGAAACAGTATCATGCTGTGTTGATTTTCTGCACAAAGTCTGATTAGATTACAGTGACTCAGAAAGAATCATGATTTATTTACTGAGAATCATGCTTCATACAATTTTCTTCATTGGTGTTTCATTCAGACAATAATCAATTCTGAATTCACTGAGTGTATCTAACATGTTAACAGTGTTTAACAGATAGACATGCTGACAGAGTTTAAAAAGTTTTAAATATAAGCATGCATAACAGAGTTTAATACTAAGGTTCACATAGCACTTAATGTTAGGTCGAATACACAATAAGCAATCAAATACTGTATGAGTAACTTAACAAGAACACACTGTTTAACAATTAAAAATTGTTTGGAATTAATAATTCCTCTCTCGGTGATGTAAATATCACAGAGAGCTGCTTAGGTTACAATGGATGAATATCTCAATGTTCGACTACCCTTCTAGGGTTAACCTAACTGTATTTATAGAACATACAGCTTCGTACAATCAGTAATTGATTCTCCTATAATTAAGCTATACAATTGATATCAATCACGATTGCTCCAGTCTTCCAAGTCAACTCAATCTCTTTGACAGCTTTCCAATCTTCAAAGATATTGCTTCCATATTTATCAATCTTCAAACACTGTTGACTCTTCAGACAATACCGCTACAGAGTTTAACAAACTCTGTTTGCGCTTCCAGTCAGTGTTTAATCAAACTCTGACTGCTTCCAGCTAAACTCTGTTTTCTGACTTTAGCTTCCAAACACTGTTTTCATCAATCATTTCTAACAATCTCCCCCAACTTGTCCATTAGCAAGAATGTACAAGTTTTACAGTAAATGATGATGTCAAAACAAATACAAAGTTTACAGTGTTTAACATACAAACAGAGTTTAAGCTATTACTTAACAAATTCTACATGAAATAAGAAAATTCTTACAGACTTTAATCTCTAATCTCTTGAAGATCAGGCACTGTTCTGAGATAGTCTATAAGCAACCTTCTTTCAGCATTTTCAAGCTCTATCTGCATAGCTTCTTTGATTTCTCTCAACTGAGGATCATTCTCATCAGTTTGATAGATAGCAGCTCTAAGATCGTAGATTTTGTTTCTTCTCATCTCATTTCCCAGCCTGATGTATTTCACCTCTTCAGATTTTACATTGAAATCCAGAACAGTAACTCCAAGATCCGTCTTTAGCTTTGTAGTCCCCTTCTCCATTTCAATCAGATTGCCATTCCAATCTCTGTATTTAGGAACATACTTACTGTTGAATTTCATTTGCCTTCTTGCAAGGTTTTGAATCATTCTTTGTTTAAGCACATTTGCCACTGACTGAGCTCTTTGATTTCTAACTCTGAAAATATACAGGACATATTCAAGTTCTTCAGCATATTTTAATTCGATATCCTTTTCAGAGACTTTAAATACTGTTCCATTAGCCATGAAATATAACAAGAAATCCTTTTCTAGACTCTTTTGATGTACAAGCTGTACTGACTCCAGTTTGTCTAAACTCTCTTGAGTGACACCACGACCTGGAACAGACAGTGAAGAAGGATCTCTAGGACCAACATATTGTCTTTTATCTCTGTGTGAGCCTATGCCTTCTTTGTTGTATCCAACTTTACCAGATAAAGCTCTACCATCAGAAAAATCCATTGGAATTGTAGCTTCTAGTCTTGGATCATGAGGAGCACCTCTTTTAAATGTTGATTTCAACTGAGAAGACAATAATGGTGTGGTCACAACTTGTGCAGCAACAGAGGTTGTGTTTTCATTCTTCTGTACAACATGTGTATCAACAGAGGTTGTAACTATACTTTTCAGTTTTTGCTTAGCTTCTGCATCTGTTGGTTTTCTGAATACTTGCATTCTTTGATCTGTACCAACTAGTTCTTTGATTTGAATACCTTTAAGAACAGGCTTTGCAGCTTTAGCAACTTTCACATTCTTCTTTGCTTTTACAGACTTTAGAGCTTTCAGATGTTTTTCTTGTAAACTCTTCTCTTCAGCTTTAGCATCTTCTATGGTCACTCCTTCTGCATTCTCTTCCATGAAAAGCTTAACAGCTAACTCCTCATCAGTCTTTGGATTTGATGTTAATTCCAAACTCTTGGTCTTTGAGGTACCTTGAGTTTCAGTGTTTGTTCCAACAGACTGTGATTTAAAAGATTTTCCAGATCTCAGAGTTTGCCTTTCAGAGTTTCTCAGAGTTTGCCTTTCAGAGTTTAAAACCTTGCTTTTATCACTTGCCCCTCCATCTCCAGCATCATCCTTTTTAGTCAGAGTTTGAGAAACTTTGCAGCTAGACTTAGTAACTCTCTCCCCCTTTTTGACATCATCAGGAATTAGTATTGATGTAATGAGCTCTAAAGAGTTTGCAATTGAATCCACTTTAGCAGATAAAGCAGTCTGATTTTCTTCAACCTTTCCTAGCCTGGCAAAGAGAGTGTCTTGAACTTTGGACAGCTGAACAGCTTTTATTTTGGACTCTCTTTCCATCTTCAACTCTCTTGACTGAATCTCAGTCTTCAAGGAAGCAATTTCGTGTTTAGTGTCAGCAAAATTTCCTTCCAGAGTCTTGACTTGTACCACAGTTGCCTTTAAACAGGATAAGATTTCTGGATTTGAAATTTGCTTTGCAGTTTGCTTAACAAACTCAGATGCTCTCCCTTTTGGAAAAATGCAATCTTGTTTATACCAATTTTCAGCAGATTTAGCAAGATGCTCTACTTCAACTGCATGTGATGGACAAGGCTGAGCAAAAGGTGTATGTTTACTATCTGTCTGTGCAGGTGCACTCACAAAAGAGTCAGAGTTTGCACTACTGTCAGATTCATCTTCAGCACTTGCATCTTTAGCTTGAGCATCCTTTAATGAACCACTGTGCTGAGCAGTGTCAGCCACAGTTTCTGCAATAACTTCTGCAACCTTTTCAATAATGACCTCATGTTGCACAGGCTCTGCAACAGAGTTTACCTTTGTAGCTTCATCACCTTTGTCTTGAATTGGAGAAGTTACCAGCTCTGTGTGTGATGCCACAGCTTCAGGAACATGTACTGCAGGCTCATCAGCTACACCAGGAGCTTCAACATGAACAACAGGTGAGACAGGATCAAGAATTAATTCAGGAACATCATGTACTGGTGACAAACCATTTCTTTGATCCTCTTCTACAGGCATTTTATCCTCTGTAGGTATTTCAACAGTAACATTATCCTCTGCAGGCATTTCAACCTCTGCAGGTATTTGTACTTTGTCATCCACAATATTCTCTGCAGGCATGTCAACTTTTGCAGGTACTTCAACATTCACTGTATCCTCAACAGTAGGTGTTTGCTGTGAAACCACCTCTGGAGCTTCAACAACATTCTCTGCATCTGAATCAGAAAGAATTAGTCTCCTTTTCTTGATTGGCACAACAATCTCCTCTTCATCTTCACTTGAGCTTTCTTTTGGTGGTGAAAGTAAAGGTCTGTTTGCATGTTGCTTCATTCTTCTAGTATAAACAGCTCCAGGTAATGTCTGTTTAGCCTTTGAATGTTTAGTGTTTTGGGCAGTGTGTTTCTTTCTCTTTGGCTTGGTTTTGGCTGGTTCAGTAGGTGCTGGCTCAGAGTGTAAGGTATCAGTGTTTAAAGCTTCAGTGTTTAATGGTTCAGTGTTTGAGGGTTCAGTGTTTGAGGGTGGAGAGTTTATTGGTGGAGAGTTTAAAGTTTCTGGTTGTGGTTGTTGAGATGTAGTAGGTGCAGTAGTTGTGGGTGTTGGAGGTGTTGGTTCAGAGTTTATGGTTTCTGGTGGTTCAGGCATTTGTTGTGGTGATTGAAGGTCTTGTGGTTGGTTCACATAGTTTTGTAAGGCTAAAGGCATAAACAACTCAGGTATTTGCTGTTTAGTGACATCTTTGTTTGTCAAATCAGTGAACATTCTCTTAGCAACTTGAAAAGGCTGAATTACATCAGCTTCATCAATTGGAATGTTAGGCACACATGCAGTAAATAGCAATTGACAAAAACGAGCAAAATAAACAGTAGTAGACTCAGACAATCGCTCTCCCAAGTTCATTAGTACTAGTCTACCAAAATCGAAGTTACCTCCATATAGTAGAGCATGACCAATTTGGAGAGTATCCAGAGGTAGTGCATCCCAGTTTGTTGTCTTCTTTCCAAAAGCCCTTGTTATACAATCAAAAAAAAACTCCATTCTTTTCTCAAACTTGGCCGTCTCAAAGACCCTATCTTGTTCAAGTTTCCTGCACATCCAATTTGTTCCAACATTGTCCTCAATCTATCATGACCAACAACACTGTAAGAAGTGTGTGTCTCAAAGTCCAAAGCATCCCTGACAGTGGTTGGAGTAATGATATACTCTGATTCTTCATGAGTGAAAATGATTGTTGGAGTGCCAGCCTCTCCTCCATCATCATATTCAGAGTTTGTCCAGAAAGTAGCAATCTGTGAAGCAGATAATGTTCGTGGTGCAGTTAGAGCCGTCCCTATCTCAGAATCGTTCAAGAAGTTTTGGAACAAGTGAAACGCCTGTGGAGCATTTTCATTCTCCAATGGTGCTGCATAGTTACTAGGGAGAAAAACTAACCCTGCTGCATCAAACGCTTTAGTTGCCATTAGTAACAAGATACGAAGATATGCAGAGAAAAGATTTGAATGCACTGTAAGTGTTTATCAAAAAGTGAAGGAGAGAATAAGAAAAGTGTGAAAATGAATGAGTATGTAAGTAACTGTGAGTGGGTGAATGTGAATCGATAAGGAGTGAGAGACTAAAGACGATTAGAGTAAAATTAAAACTCAATCGTTTATTTAGTAAAAGCACGCAACTGTTGTAGAGTAGTGTGTGAGTGGGACACAATCATGGGACACGTGTCAAACAGCCAATGGATCACTTAATAATTATCGCTGTTATTCCTATAATCACGACACTTAGACACATTAACACTAATTAACAGTTGTCAACTACCCCAATTACTCCAAAATAGTCAAATCATCTCAATAAGACTTTACCTCAGAGTACTTAACACAACTCAACAGTGTTTATCAATTTTCCAACTTTATCACTAAAACCCTTTCAAAAATTGCACAGTTGTGAATATGAGTGTGTGTGAAGCAGAGTTTACTGAAATCAATTTTTAGAGCATCTAATATTTCATAAAATCCATAACAAACAGTTAATAAACACTGAATGCACAAACTCTCATATTAAACACTGATTGTTTGATGAATGCTAAACTCTGTAGTTACTGTAATACAGAGATCTGAAAACTTCTATTCCCTTTGATGTCCATGATTATCCAAGTAAGCACACAGTCTTTAAAGACAAAAATATCAAGAGATAGAAATCAGAGCATCATTCAGTGAATAACAGTTATGAACTGTATAACCTCACAAACTCTCAAAGCACACAAGTGTTCAGGTGATGTGTTTACACTCACATTCAATCAGAAATAGCAGAGTCTACCATATGCTTGAATGTCCACCAATTCTACACTACCTTGAGTACATGTATTCACAAATCAAAAGGACTTTATTCAGGGTTTAAATGGAGTAAGATCAAACAGATGAAAAGATATGTTTTATTCAAGAGTGACTTCAAGCTGAACATCTTAATAGAACAAAGTGTTCAATCACAGTATGTATTTGTATAAGATCAGTATATATGCTCTTTTTCTTTGATGGTTTCTCCTCAACCTTGAGTGCAACAGATTTTGACTTTCTACTTGTTCTTTTGTTTCTCTGCTCCAATTCCAATTCATGGGTTTTGAGCAGCCCATAAATTTCATCAATCTCTGTTTCACCAAGTTCATAATTATCTCTAATAGTGGTTGTTTTCACATCCCACTTTTCAGGTAGAGAAAGAAGAAACTTGAGATTTGAGTCTTCTAAATCATATTCTTTGTTAACCAATGACAAATCATTGAGCAGTTTACAGAATCTGTCAAATGTTTCTGTCATGGTTTCATCAGACTTTGCCTCAAAGTGCTCATACTCCTGAGTGAGTATGTTTCTTCTGTTTTTCTTAATTGCAGGAGTTCCTTGACACCTAACCTCAAGTGCATCCCATATTTCCTTTGCAGTTGTGCAATTAATCACTTTATTAGACATAACATTGTCTAATGCACTGTGAAGTAAATGTCTCACTTTTGCATCCTTTGCAATAGATGAAAGATCCTCAGCAGTTAGATCTTTCTTTTCCTTTGGAATGACCTTTGCCTCCTCACCAGCAGCAGCAGCAGATAATTTTGTTGGTTTGTGAGGACCTTCATATATTCTATCAAGGTATTCTGGATCTGTAGCCTCCAGAAACATGGTCATTTTCACCTTCCAAATTGCATACTCTGATGGCCTAAGTATAGGAACCCTGATTGTCTCATACCTACTAACAGTAGTAGGGGCTTTCTCAGATGGTGGAGGAATCTCTGCCATTGATTACTTTTGTGTTTGGATCTTTAACTGTAATAAAGTAACAGATTAGGCTCTGATACCACTTGTTAGGTCGAATACACAATAAGCAATCAAATACTGTATGAGTAACTAAACAAGAACACACTGTTTAACAATTAAAAATTGTTTGGAATTAATAATTCCTCTCTCGGTGATGTAAATATCACAGAGAGCTGCTTAGGTTACAATGGATGAATATCTCAATGTTCGACTACCCTTCTAGGGTTAACCTAACTGTATTTATAGAACATACAGCTTCGTACAATCAGTAATTGATTCTCCTATAATTAAGCTATACAATTGATATCAATCACGATTGCTCCAGTCTTCCAAGTCAACTCAATCTCTTTGACAGCTTTCCAATCTTCAAAGATATTGCTTCCATATTTATCAATCTTCAAACACTGTTGACTCTTCAGACAATACCGCTACAGAGTTTAACAAACTCTGTTTGCGCTTCCAGTCAGTGTTTAATCAAACTCTGACTGCTTCCAGCTAAACTCTGTTTTCTGACTTTAGCTTCCAAACACTGTTTTCATCAATCATTTCTAACACTTAACAATTTGCAGAAACATGAGCAACATATTTTAGAAATAAGTTTTTGAGTCTAACCAACATCTCTAGTCAAAACTAGAGACCATTCCTAGTTCATTGACCAGTCTTGTAAATGTAGCTTCACACAATGGCTTGGTGAAGATATCTGCAAGTTGTTGTTCTGTAGACACAAAGTGAAGCTCAATGTTGCCTTCCTCTACATGCTCTCTGATGAAGTGATACCTTATGCTGATGTGCTTTGTCATTGAATGTTGTACTGGATTACCTGTCATTGCAATAGCACTTTGATTATCACAGTAAATAGGTATCTTGGTATACCTTAATCCATAATCCAGCAGTTGATTCTTCATCCATAAAATCTGTGCACAGCAGCTACCAGCAGCAATATACTCTGCTTCAGCTGTAGATGTAGATATTGACTTCTGTTTCTTGCTGTACCAGGAAACAAGTCTGTCACCCAGAAATTGACAACTTCCACTGGTGCTTTTTCTGTCTATCTTACATCCAGCAAAGTCTGCATCAGAGTAACCAAGAAGTTTAAACTCTGATTCTCTTGGATACCACAGCCCCAAAGTCATAGTGCCCTTGAGGTACTTGAATATCCTCTTTACTGCTGTTAAATGTGGTTCTCTTGGATCTGCCTGGAACCTTGCACACAAACAAGTTGCATACATGATATCAGGTCTGCTAGCTGTCAAATAGAGCAAAGAACCAATCATTCCTCTGTAACTTGTCATATCTACTGATGACCCTGCATCTTTGTCCAACTTTGTTGCAGTTGCCATGGGAGTTGTTGCAGATGAACAGTCAAGCATACCAAATTTCTTGAGAAGATTTCTGGTATATTTTGCTTGATTTATAAAAATTCCATCATCTGTTTGCTTCACCTGTAGGCCTAGAAAATAACTAAGCTCTCCCATCATACTCATTTGATATCTTGACTGCATGAGTTTGGCAAACTTCTTGCAGAGTTTATCATTAGTAGACCCAAAAATAATGTCATCCACATATATCTGAACTAAAAGCAAGTCACTACCATTTTGGAAGTAAAACAGAGTTTTGTCAATAGTACCTCTGTGAAATCCACTTTCTAGTAGAAATTTGGCAAGGGTTTCATACCATGCCCTTGGTGCTTGCTTAAGTCCATAGAGTGCCTTGTCTAACCTGTAGACATAATCTGGATATTTTGGATCTACAAACCCTGGTGGTTGTTCCACAAACACTTCTTCTTCAAGTTTTCCATTCAAAAATGCACTTTTTACATCCATTTGAAATACTTTGAATTTCATGTGAGAGGCATATGCAAGAAAGATTCTGATTGCCTCCAATCTAGCCACTGGAGCAAATGTTTCATCATAGTCTATTCCTTCCTGTTGTGAGTAGCCTTTTGCAACCAGTCTTGCCTTGTTCCTTGTGATAACACCTTCACTGTCAGTTTTATTCCTGAAAACCCATTTAGTACCAACAATGGATCTGTTCTTGGGCCTTGGTACAAGGGTCCACACTTCATTTCTTTCAAATTCATTTAGCTCTTCTTGCATTGCTGTTATCCAGTCAGCATCTTTAAGAGCTTCTTCCACTTTCTTTGGCTCAGATTGTGACAAGAATGCATGAAACAGACATTCATTTGTTGTTGCACTTCTTGTCCTTACTTTTGCATCTGGATCACCAATGATCAAATCAGGTGTGTGAGATTTAGTCCATTTTCTTGCAGAAGGCAGATTGCTTCTGTCATCATGTGATCCTCCCCCTTGATCCATGCTCTCCTGATTTTCTTGGTGCCTTTCATCATTTTCTGATGCTCCCCCTGAATGTGACTTCTCAGAATCATCAACAGAGTTTGAATCAACAGAGTTTGATTCAGAATCATCAATTGAGTCACTTTCAGTGTTTGACTTGTCACTTTGATGTGATTCTTCATGCTCCCCCTCAACTGGTTCTTCCCTTGTTTCTGATTGAAGAGTTTCTTCAGTATTTACCAGTAGAGGTTCAGAGTTTAGATCAACAGAGTTTGTCAAATCAGTCTGATCAGAGTTTACTTTTTCAGAGAATAAATCTTCATTTTCAAAGTGCAATTGATCATGTTCATTGACATCTTCAAGTCCAGTTATTTTCTTGTCATCAAATGACACATGAATTGATTCCATGATCACTCTAGTTCTTAGATTATAAACTCTGAATGCCTTTGTTGACAGTGGATAGCCAACAAAAATTCCTTCATCTGCCTTTAGGTCAAACTTGGTCAACTGTTCAGGATGAGTCTTCAACACAAAGCATTTGCATCCAAAAATATGAAAATATTTTAGATTTGGCTTTTTCTTCTTCACCATTTCATATGGTGTTTTACCATGCTTGTTGATCAGTGTTGCATTTTGAGTAAAACAAGCAGTTTGAACTGCTTCTGCCCAGAAATATGTTGGCAACTTTGCTTCATCTAGCATGGTTCTGGCAGCTTCTATCAAGGTTCTGTTCTTCCTCTCCACTACACCATTTTGTTGTGGAGTACCAGGTGCAGAAAACTCTTGTTTTATCCCTTTACTCTTGCAAAATTCTTCCATTGATGAATTCCTGAACTCAGTTCCATTGTCACTTCTGATTATCTTCACTTGATGCTCTGACCCTTTTTCAAGTTGAATTACATGTTCTGTCAGTGTTAATGCAGTTTCATCCTTCTTTGCAAGAAAGTATACCCATGTAAATCTGGTATATTCATCAACAATGACTAATGCATATTTCTTCTTTCCAAGAGACATCACATTCACTGGACCAAAAAGATCAACATGTAGTAGATGATAAGGATCAACAATTGAAGACTCAGTTTTGCTTTTGAAGGAGACTTTTCTCTGTTTAGCCTTTTGACAAGAATCACACAGTCCTTCTACATTCAACAAGGACTTTGGTAGACCTCTTACAAGATCATTCTTGATTAGCTCATTGAAGTAGTTCAGGTTCAAATGAGAGAGTTTCTTGTGCCATTTCCAACTCTCTTCACTGGACATTCTTGTAGACAGACACACTGCTTTGCCATCAGTGTTTGTTGACAATTTGATTTCATAGATGTTATTGTGTCTGTTTCCAACTAGAGCAACTTTCCCTGTAGATTTACTGATCACTTGACAATATTCAGGCTGAAAATCCACATGATATCCTCTGTCACAGATTTGACTCACAGATAGCAGATCATGCTTGAGTCCTGGAACCAGAGCTACATTTGTGATGATGACATTTCCAAGATTAATGTTGCCATATCCCAGTGTATGTCCTATGTTGCCATCTCCATAGGAAATTTCTGGGCCAGCCTTCTCCTCAAACTCTGATAGCAGGGCTTTATTTCCTGTCATGTGTCCTGAACATCCACTGTCCACGACTAGGGTACTAACCCTGGTGCCCTGCAATCACAAACAATCAATGATTATTAGTTTTAAGGATCCAGACTTGCTTGGATCCTTTGGCTTTCTTAAATCTGTTAGCTTTTGCAGCGGAATTTTCATTAACAGAGTTTAAGCTAACTTTTTCAGAGTTTACATTTGCAGAGTTTACTTTAACCCATTTCAAATTTGGCTTGGGTTCATAGTAATTATAGTAAATAGCATGATAATCTCTGCAAGTGTAAATAGAATGCCAAGTACTTCCACAGTGTTTGCATAAAGTCTGTGGTCTAGTTCTCACATAATCATTTTTAACTTCAGTTTTAGAGGGCAAAGAATTAATGTTCTTATTCTTACTGCAGAAACTAGCAAGATGATTAGTGCTACCACAATTAAAGCATGTTTTTCTAGGAGCTAATGAAGCAAGCATTGGCTTAATTCCTGATGTGATGCCTACTTTTCCATTTTTATTTTTCTTAGGCAATCTCTGTTTGTTGACAGATTTTATCTCCTTAAGCTTATGCTTGAGTTGTTTATCTGTCATTAAACCAATGTTAGCCTCTTTAACAAAAGTTTTAGCATATGACTCTTTAACAGCCTTTTTCTGTGCTTCAGTCTTAGGTCCACCTGTTCCCATAACATTACCCTCAGATGAACAATGTGGTCTAACCTTTACCTGATTTTCAAATCTAAGTTCATCTCCTACAGAGTAACCTAGACCTACTGTATCTGACTGAAACACTTCTTGAGTGTCTTTACCAGAGTGTGTCCAAGTTTTAATGATGTGTTTAGTATCCTCCAATTCAGATTCTAGTTGCTTATACTTACCTAGCAACTCCTGTTCAATAAACACTGCATCATCTCTCTCTTTTTGAATTTTATTCATGTTCTCTAGCTGTTCCTCAACAAGTTTATTTCTTTCTTTGAGTTGAGAACACTCAGACTTTAACCTCTCATTTTCTAAAGTCTGATCCCTATAACTGATATGCAATGCCTTAAGATAAATTCTCAGTTCAGTTATATTATCAGTGTTATAAGCATAAGTAGTTGGAGGTACCTTGAGATCATCATTTTCAGTCTGAGTAGTAGCCATGAGAGCATAGTTGACTTCCTCATCTGAATCTGAAGTGTCTGCCCAATCTCTGCCTTTGGTGTAGAGTGCCTTTTCAGTTTTACCCTTCTTGCACTCAGGAGCATAGTGACCCATCTCCTTACACTTGTAGCATTGAATTTCAGACTTTTCTTTCTTGCCAGATTTGAAGTCCTTTCCCTCAGCTTTCTTGAAATTCTTCTTATCAGACTTTGAGTAGTCCCTGGAGAATCTCTTTCCCTTCTTGAAGTTCTTGTATCCCATCTTCTTGAAGGTCTTTACCATCAAAGCAGCCATTTGCATCATCTCTTCATCATCTTCAGAATCAGATGATCCATCAGTGTTTAAGTCAACATCAGTGTTTGATGACTCATTCTCTGAATGTATGACTAAGGCTTTTCCTTTTGCCTTTCTCCTTGATGCCTCCTTCTTTGATGGTTTCTCCTCAACCTTGAGTGCAACAGACTTTGACTTTCTACTTGATCTTTTATTTCTCTGCTCCAATTCCAATTCATGGGTTTTGAGCAGTCCATAAATTTCATCAATCTCTGTTTCACCAAGTTCATAATTATCTCTTATAGTGGTTGTTTTCACATCCCACTTTTCAGGTAGAGAAAGAAGAAACTTGAGATTTGAGTCTTCTAAATCATACTCTTTGTTAACCAATGACAAATCATTGAGCAGTTTACAGAATCTGTCAAATGTTTCTGTCATGGTTTCATCAGACTTTGCCTCAAAGTGCTCATACTCCTGAGTGAGTATGTTTCTTCTGTTTTTCTTGATTGCAGGAGTTCCTTGACACCTAACCTCAAGTGCATCCCATATTTCCTTTGCAGTTGTGCAATTAATCACTTTATTAGACATAACATTGTCTAATGCACTGTGAAGTAAATGTCTCACTTTTGCATCCTTTGCAATAGATGAAAGATCCTCAGCAGTTAGATCTTTCTTTTCCTTTGGAATGACCTTTGATTCCTCACCAGCAGCAGATAATTTTGTTGGTTTGTGAGGACCTTCATAAATTCTATCAAGGTATTCTGGATCTGTAGCCTCCAGAAACATGGTCATTTTCACCTTCCAAATTGCATACTCTGATGGCCTAAGTATAGGAACCCTTATTGTTTCATACCTACTTACAGTAGTAGGGGCTTTCTCAGTTGGTGGAGGTATCTCTGCCATTGATTACTATTGTGTTTGGATCTTTAACTGTAATAAAATAACAGATTTTGCTCTGATACCACTTGTTAGGTCGAATACACAATAAGCAATCAAATACTATATGAGTAACTTAACAAGAACACACTGTTTAACAATTAAAAATTGTTTGGAATTAATAATTCCTCTCTCGGTGATGTAAATATCACAGAGAGCTGCTTAGGTTACAATCAATAGATTTCTCAATGTTCGATTACCCTTCTAGGGTTAACCTAACTGTATTTATAGAACATACAGCTTCGTACAATCAGTAATTGATTCTCCTATAATTAAGCTATACAATTGATATCAATCACGATTGCTCCAGTCTTCCAAGTCTACTCAATCTCTTTGACAGCTTTTACAATCTTCAAAGATATTGCTTCCATATTTATCAATCTTCAAACACTGTTGACTCTTCAGACAATATCGCTACAAAGTTTAACAAACTCTGTTTGCGCTTCCAGTCAGTGTTTAACCAAACTCTGACTGCTTCCAGCTAAACTCTGTTTTCTGACTTTAGCTTCCAAACACTGTTTCCATCAATCATTTCTAACAGCTTTCATGAACTTTGTATTCATATCCTCCAAGTCATAATATTTACCATGCATGGCCATCTCATTGATGAGTTTTGTAAACCTATCAAAGGTATCAGTAAGTGACTCACCAGACTTGGATTCAAAGTACTCATACTGTTGTATAAGTAATGTCCTCATATTCTTCCTGACAGGCTTAGTTCCTTCACAGTGAACCTTAAGATTGTCCCATATATCCTTAGCAGTTTTACAAGAGAGAACATAGTTAGTGAGAACAGAATCAAGACTGTTGAATAATATGTTTCTCACTTTAGCATCTTTGAGAACATTCTCCTTGTCCTTATCTGACCATTCAGATTTTGGCTTCTCTGCTGTATGTTCTGGAACAACCACACCATCAACAGTTGCTTGTCCAACGACCTTTGTTGGAACAAAAGGTCCATCTCTGATTCTGTCAAGATAATCAGGATCTGTTGCTTCCAGATGATGCAACATCTTTACTTCCCATAGAGTATATTCGTTTCTCTTGAGCATAGGAATTTTAGTATTCCCATCCTTGTAACCAGACATGATTGCAGATCTTTATGATTATTCGAAATCAACCTGCTCTGATACCAATTGTTAACTCGAATAACTTGTAGAAGGGGGGGATTGAATACAAGTTATATAATCGTGTCTGATTTTTGCTTGATTATATGAACAAGAATAAACGAATGAATCAAACTCTTGTTTGTATTAATAAGATCAAATACAAACTCTACCAAAGGTGTACAATACCTTTAGCAGCTGCTGACAATACAAATCTCTCTCTCTGTTTGTTTCGAACTCTTGAATACAAACCTTATACAGAGCTACGCACACGAACTCACAACTTCGTCTCTCTTTTACAATGATATTGAGAGAGTATTTATAATGCTACCTATCAACTAATAACAGAAAGATATAATCTATACATGACAATGTTCTGCCTTCTAGTCGATAGTTTCCTTCAATAGAAAACTCTTTCCTTCATAATATCTTCTTGCTTGTTCTTCAAACAACGATCCTGTTTTATAGCACTTGCCAGTTTCTGTAGCATCCATAATGACATCATCAGTAACACGACTGATATCAGGATCTGTACACTGCATCAGTATCTGATCAATCATCAGTATTGGACCATCATCAGGATTTGCTCTCTGTTCCTGACATGTAGTCTCCGATACACTGTTCATTCCTGACTAAACTATACAGATAACTGTCTTTACACATAAATCCTATATACAGTGCTAAATCCTTTATAAGATCAGGATTATAAGAAGTATAATGTGTAAATTCTATTTTTAACATCACAACTTATGAATTATTCCTAACAGAGAGTTTAACAAAAACGTAGCAAAAGTGTTACTTCCTCTAACGAGTCACGATCCAGATTCACTGAATAATTTTTTTGAACGATTTCTTCGACGATCGAACCATACGAAAGTTAATAAACACTCATTCTAGTGTTGGGAAAAAATAATCAAAAAATAAAAAGGTCGGGTTGTACGAGATTTTAACAAAAACGTAGCAAAAGTGCTACTTCCCATAACGAGGCACGATCCAGATTCAATGAATAATTTTTTTGATTGATTTCTTCGACGATCCAACCATACGAAAGTTAATAAACACTCATTCTAGTGTTGGGAAAAAATAATCAAAAAATAAAAAGGTCGGGTTGTACGAGAGTTTAACAAAAACGTAGCAAAAGTGTTACTTCCTATAACGAGTCACGATCCAGATTCACTGAATAATTTTTTTGAACGATTTCTTCGACGATCGAACCGTACGAAAGTTAATAAACACTCATTCTAGTGTTGGGAAAAAATATTCAAAAAATAAAAAGGCCGGGTTGTTAGGTCGAATACACAATAGGTAATCAAATACTGTATGAGTAACTTAACAAGAACACACTGTTTAATACTTAAAAACTGTTTGGAATTAACAATTCCTCTCTCAGTGATGTAAAATATCACAGAGAGCTTCTTAGGTTACAATCAATAAATTTCTCAATGTTCGATACCCTTCTAGGGTTAACCTAACTGTATTTTTAAAACATACAGCTTCGTACAATCAGTAATTGATTCTCCTATAATTAAGCTATACAATTGATATCAATCACGATTGCTCTAGTCTTCCAAGTCAACTCAATCTCTTTGACAGCTTTCCAATCTTCAAAGATATTGCTTCCAAATTTATCTTGTATCAATCTTCAAACACTGTTGACTCTTCAGACAATACCGCTACAGAGTTTAACAATCTCTGTTGCGCTTCCAGTCAGTGTTTAACTAAACTCTGACTGCTTCCAGCTAAACTCTGTTTTGTCACTATAGCTTCCAAACACTGTTCTCATCAATCATTTCTAACAATCTCCCCCAACTTGTCCATTAGCAAGAATGTACAAGTTTACAGTAAATGATGATGTCAAAACAAATACAAAGTTTTATAGTGTCTAACATACAAACAGAGTTTAAGCTATTACTTAACAATTTCTACAGAAAATAAGAAAATTCTTACAGACTTTAATTTCTAATCTCTTGTAGATCTGGCATTGTTCTGAGATAGTCTATAAGCAATCTTCTTTCAGCATTTTCAAGCTCTATCTGCATAGCTTCCTTGATTTCTCTCAACTGAGGATCATTCTCATCAGTTTGATAGATAGCAGCTCTAAGATCGTAGATTTTGTTTCTTCTCATTTCATTTCCCAGCCTGATATATTTCACTTCCTCAGACTTCACATTAAAATCCAGAACAGTGATTCCAAGATCAGTCTTCAGCTTTGTAGTTCCCTTCTCCATTTCTATCAGATTGCCATTCCAGTCTCTGTACTTAGGAACATACTTACTGTTGAATTTCATTTTTCTTCTTGCAAGGTTTTGAATCATCCTTTGTCTGAGCACATTTATAACTGACTGAGCTCTTTGATTTCTCACTCTGAAAATATACAGGACATATTCAAGTTCTTCCTAGTATTTTAATTCAATATCCTTTTCAGAAATTTTAAACACTGTTCCATCAGCCATGAAATATAGCAAGAAATCCTTCTCTAAACTCTTCTGATATACAAGCTGTACTGACTCCAGTCTGTCTAAACTCTCTTGAGTGACACCACGACCTAGAACAGACAGTGAAGAAGGATCTCTGGGACCAACATATTGTCTTGTGTCTCTGTGTGAGCCTATGCCTCCTTTGTTGTATCCGATTTTACCAGATAAGGCTCTACCATCAGTGAAATCCATTGGAACTGTAGCTTCTAGCCTTGAATCATGAAGAACACCTTTTCCAAATGTTGATTTCAACTGAGAAGACAATAATGGTGTGGTCACAACTTGTGCAGTAACAGAGGTTGTGTCTTCATTCTTCTGTACAACATGTGTATCAACAGAGGTTGTAACAATACTTTTCAGCTTTTGCTTAACTTCTGCATCTGTTGGTTTTCTGAACACTTGCATCCTTTGATTTGTACCAACTGGTTCTTTGATTTGAATACCTTTAAGAACAGGCTTTGCAGCTTTAACATTCTTTTTCAATTTATCAGACTTTAAAGTCTTCAAATGCTTTTCTTGCAGACTCTTCTCTTCAGCTTTAGCATCTTCTATAGTAACTCCTTCTGCATTCTCTTCCATGAAAAGCTTAACAGCTAACTCCTCATCAGTCTTTGGATTTGATATTAATTCCAAACTCTTGGTTTTTGAAGTACCTTGAGTTTCAGCGTTTATTCCAACAGACTGTGACTTAAGAGATTTGCCAGATCTCAGAGTTAGTGTTTCAGAGTTTAAAGCCTTACTCTTATCACTTGCCCCTCCATCTCCAGCATCATCCTTTTGAAGCAGAGTTTGAGAAACTTTGCATTTAGACTTAGCAACTCTCTCCCCCTTTTTGACATCATCAGGAATGAGTATAGATGTAATGAGCTCCAAAGAGTTAGCAATAGAATCAACCTTAGAAAACAAAGCAGCTTGATTCTCTTTAACCTTTCCTAGCCTGGCAAAGAGAGTATCTTGAACTTTAGACAGCTGTGCAGCTTTAATTTTGGACTCTCTTTCCATCTTCATTTCTCTTGACTGTATCTCAGTCTTCAAAGAAGCAATTTCTTGTTTTGTGTCAGCAAAATTTCCATCCAGAGTTTTGACTTGTACCACAGTTGCCTTTAAACATGATAAAATCTCTGGATTTGAAATTTTACTTGCAGTCTGCTTAACAAAATCAGCTGCTCTCCCTTTTGGAAAAATACAGTCTTGTTTATACCAATTAGCAGCATATTTAGCAAGGTGCTCTACTTCAATTGCATGAGATGGACAAGGCTGATCAAAAGGTTTATGTTTATTTTCAGTCTGTGCTGGTGCACTCAGAAAAGAATCAGAGTTTGCACTGTTTTCAGATTCATCTTTAGCACTTGCATCATTAGCTTGAGCATCTTTTAAAGAACCACTGTGCTGAGCTGTGTCAGCCACAGTTTCTGCAACAACTTCTGCAATCTTGTCAATAGTTTCCTCATGTTGCATAGGCTCTGCAATAGAGTTTGTATGTGTAGCTTCAACAGTCATAGATTCAGAAATTATCTTAGTTGCCTGATCAACCTCATCACCTTTATCTGGAATTAGAGAAGCATTAGATATCAGTTCTGTGTGTGATGCTGCAGCTTCAGGTAAATTAACTGCAGGCTCATCAGCTACACCAGGAGCTTCAGTATGAACAACAGGTGAGATAGGATCAAGGATTGGTTGAAATGATTCAAGAACATCATTCACTGGTGAAAAATCATCTCTGTGATCCTCTTCTACAGGCATGTTATCCTCTGTAGGTACTTTAACATTGACAGCATCCTCTGCAGGTATTTCAACCTCTGCAGGTATTTCAACATTGACAGCCACAATATCCTCTGCAGGCATTTCAACCTCTGCAGGTATAGCAACATTCTCTGCAACCTCAACAGTAGGTGTTTGCAGTGAAACCACCTCTGGAGCATTAACAACATTCTCATCATCTGATTCTGAAAGAATTAATCTTCTCTTCTTGACTTGAGGCACTACAATCTCCTCTTCTTCTTCACTAGAGCTCTCTTTAGGTGGTGAAAGTGAAGGTCTGTTTGCCTTTTGTTTCTTTCTTCTAGTATACACAGCTCCAGGTAATGTCTGTTTAGCCTTTGAGTGTTTAGTGTTTTGAGCGGTGTGTATTTTTCTTTTTGGTTTGGATTTGGGTTTTTCAGTAGATGATGGCTCAGAGTTTAAGGTTTCAGAGTTTAGTGGTGGAGAGTTTATTGTTGGAGAGTTTAAGGTTTCAGAGTTTATGTGTTCTGGTTGTGGTTGATGAGATGTAGTAGGTACAGTTGTTGTGGGTGTTGTGGGTGTTGGTTCAGAATGTATGGTGTCTAATGGTTCAGGCATGTGTTGTGGTGACTGAGAATCTTGAGGTTGGTTAACATAGTTTTGTAAGGCTAGTGGCATAAACATATCAGGTATTTGCTGTTTAGTAACATCTTTATTTGTCAAATCAGAAAACATCCTTTTAGCAACTTGAAAAGGCTGAATCACATCAGCTTCATCAATTGTAATATTAGGCACACAAGCAGTGAATAGCATTTGACAAAAATGAGCAAAATAAACGGAAGTAGGCTCAGACAAACGCTCTCCCAAATTCATTTGCACTAGTCTACCAAAATCAAAATTACGTCCATACAGTAGAGCATGACCAATTTGGAGAGTGTCAAGAGGAAGTGCATCCCAATTTGTTGTCTTCTTTCCAAAAGCTCTTGTAATGCAATCGAAAAAGAAGCTCCATTCCTTTCTCAAAAGCGGCCTTCTCAGAGACCCTAGCTTATTCAAGTTGCCTGCACATCCAATTTGCTGCAACATTGTCCTCAAGCGATCATGACCAACAACACTGTAAGAAGTGTGAGTCTCAAAATCCAGAGCATCCCAAACCGTAGTTGGAGTAATGATATACTCTGATTCAGCATGAGTGAAAGTGATTGTTGGAGTGCCAGACTCTTCTCCATCATCATATACAGAGTTTGTCCAAAAAGTAGCAATTTGTGAAGCAGAAAGTATTGGTGGTGCAGTTAACGCCTTCCCTATTTCAGAGTCTTTCAAGAAATTTTGAAACAAATGAAACGCCTCTGGAGCATTTGCATTCTCCAGTGGTGCTGCATAGTTGCTAGGAAGAAAAACTAATCCTGCTGCATCAAACGCTTTGGTTGCCATTAGTAAGATATGATACGAAGATATTCAGAGAAAAGATGTATGGTAAGTGTTTACCAAAATGTGAAGGAGAATGAGTGAGAATTTTGAAAGTGAATGAGTATGAAAGTAACTGTGAGTGGGTGAATATGAATAGATGTGAAGTGAGAGAACAAAAATGATTAGAGTAAAACTAAAACTCAATCGTTTATTCAGTAAAAACGCGCAACTGATTGTAGAGTAATGTGTGAGTGGGACACTATCATGGGACACGTGTCAAACAACCAATGGATCACTTAATAATTACCGCTGTCATTCCTATAATCACGACACTTTGACATATTTACACTAATTAACAGTTGTCAACTACCCCAATTACTCCAAAATAGTCAAATCATCTCAATGAAACTTTACCTTAGAGTACTTAACACAACTCAACAGTGCTTATCAATTTTCCAACTTTATCACTAACAACCCTTTCAAAAATTGCACAGTTGTGAATATGAGTGTGTGTGAAGCAGAGTTTACTAAAATCAATTTTTAGAGCATCTAATATTTCATAAAATCCATAACAAAAAAATAAATAAACACTGAATGCACAAACTCTCATATTAAACACTGATTGTTTGATGAATGCTAAACTCTGTAGTTACTGTAATACAGAAATCTGAAAACTTCCATTCCCTTTGATGTCCATGACTATCCAAGTAAGCACACAGTCTTTGAAGACAAAAAGATCAAGAGATAGAAATCAGAGCATCATTCAGTGAATAACAGTCATGAATTTGATAATCTCACAAACTCTCAAAGCACACAGGTGTTTAGGTGAAGTGTTTACACTCACATTCAATCAGGAAAAGCAGATTCTACCAATGCTTGAATGTCCACCAAATCTACACTACTTTGAGTACATGTATGCACAAATCAAAAGGACTTTATTCAGGGTTGTAATGGAGTAAGATCAAACAGATGAATAGAGATGTTTTATTCATGAGTGTTCAGTCACACTGTTAGTACATATTTGCACAAGATCAATATATATGCCCTTTTTTTTTTATTTAACATATATACTGAAAAACTTTTCTTTTCTTGAGAAACACTCATCTGCTTGATTTTTTTTCAAAAGAATATAACTGCTCTTAATACTTCAGAGTATAAGAAAAATGAGCAGTTAATTAGGCTCAAAGGGGTTTACTAAGGGTGGTTTTTATGAACAGTGTTTATACAGTGTTTGAACAGTGTTCAAAAGAGTTTTGAACAGTGTTTGAAGGAATGGTAAATCCTATTGCCTTTATCATTTTCATGCACACACATATCATGTAGTCTCAAGATGGTTTAATACAAGTTCTAGAGAAACATACTTCCTAATGAATATCACACAACAATAAATACTGATTGATAGAAAATGTATCAATCACTGATTTGGCTCAAACTCTCACAGGGTGTAAACATGAATCTGAACTCACCAAACTAATCAATGACACATCTCAAGTTTTATGGTTTTCACAAGTACAAACAAGGAATCACCAGGAACCATACCTTTGGAAACAGAATGTCACTTATCAGAGTTTAGAGTTCATCAATAACCAAAATTATTTATGAGAGGCAATGCACACAATATTCATAAACTCAGAGTTTAGGACTGAATAAACTAAGAGATGATATAAATATGAAACAGTATCATGCTGTGTTGATTTACTGCACAAAATCTGATTAGATTACAGTGAATCAGAAAGAATCATGATTTAATTACTGAGAATCATGCTTCATACATTTTTCTTCATTGGTGTTTTCATTCAGACAAAAATCAATTCTGAATTCACTGAGTGTATCCAACATGATAACAGTGTTTAACAGACAGACATGCTGACAGAGTTTAACAAGTTTTAAACATTAGCATGCAGAACAGAGTTTAATACTAAGGTTCACATAGCACTTAACAATTTGCAGAAACATGAGCAATATCTTTTAGAGATAAGTCTTTGAGTCTCACCAACATCTCTAGTCAAAACTAGAGACCATTCCTAGTTCATTGACCAGTCTTGTAAATGTAGCTTCACTCAATGGCTTGGTGAAGATATCTGCAAGTTGTTGTTCTGTGGACACAAAGTGAAGCTCAATGTTGCCTTCCTCTACATGCTCTCTGATGAAGTGATACCTTATGCTGATGTGCTTTGTCATTGAATGTTGTACTGGATTACCTGTCATTGCAATAGCACTTTGATTATCACAGTAAATAGGTATCTTGGTATACCTTAATCCATAATCCAGCAGTTGATTCTTCATCCATAAAATCTGTGCACAGCAGCTACCAGCAGCAATATACTCTGCTTCAGCTGTAGATGTAGATATTGACTTCTGTTTCTTGCTGTACCAGGAAACAAGTCTGTCACCCAGAAATTGACAACTTCCACTGGTGCTTTTTCTGTCTATCTTACAGCCTGCAAAGTCTGCATCTGAATAACCAAGTAGTTTAAACTCTGATTCTCTTGGATACCACAGCCCCAAAGTTATAGTGCCTTTGAGGTACTTAAAAATCCTCTTTACTGCTGTTAAATGTTGTTCTCTTGGATCTGCCTGGAACCTTGCACACAAACAAGTGGCATACATGATATCAGGTCTACTAGCTGTTAAATAGAGTAGAGAACCAATCATTCCTCTGTAACTTGTCATATCTACTGATGACCTTACATCTTTGTCCAATTTTGTTGCAGTTGCCATGGGAGTTGTTGCAGATGAACAGTCAAGCATACCAAATTTCTTGAGAAGATTTCTGGTATATTTTGCTTGATTTACAAAAATTCCATCATCTGTTTGCTTCACCTGTAAGCCTAGAAAATAACTAAGCTCTCCCATCATACTCATTTGATATCTTGACTGCATGAGTTTGGCAAACTTCTTACAGAGTTTATCATTAATAGATCCAAAAATGATGTCATCTACATATATCTGAACTAAGAGCAAGTCACTACCAGATTGGAAGTAAAACAGAGTTTTGTCAATAGTACCTCTGTGAAATCCACTTTCTAGTAGAAATTTGGCAAGGGTTTCATACCATGCCCTTGGTGCCTGCTTAAGTCCATAGAGTGCATTGTCTAACCTGTAGACATGGTCTGGATATTTTGGATCTACAAAACCTGGTGGTTGTTCCACAAACACTTCTTCTTCAAGTTTTCCATTTAAAAATGCACTTTTCACATCCATCTGAAACACTTTGAATTTCTTATGAGAGGCATATGCTAGAAAGATTCTGATTGCCTCCAATCTAGCAACTGGAGCAAATGTTTCATCATAGTCTATTCCTTCCTGTTGTGAATAGCCTTTTGCAACCAGTCTTGCTTTGTTTCTTGTGATAACACCCTCACTGTCAGTTTTATTTCTGAAAACCCATTTAGTACCAACAATGGATCTATTTTTGGGCCTTGGTACAAGGGTCCACACTCCATTTCTTTCAAATTCATTTAGCTCTTCTTGCATTGCTGTTATCCAGTCAGCATCTTTAAGAGCTTCTTCCACTTTCTTTGGCTCAGTTTGTGACAAGAATGCATGAAACAGACATTCATTTGTTGTTGCACTTCTTGTCCTTACTTTTGCATCTGGATCACCAATAATTAAATCAGGTGTATGTGACTTAGTCCATTTTCTTGCAGAAGGCAAATTGCTTCTGTCATCATGTGATCCTCCCCCTTGATCCATGCTCTCCTGATTTCCTTGGTGTCTCTCTTCATTTTCAGATGCTCCCCCTGAATGTGACTGCTCAGAATTATCAACAGAGTTTGAATCAACAGAGTTTGATTCAGAATTATCAACTGAGTCACTTTCAGTGTTTGAATTATCACTTTGATGTGATTCTTCATGCTCCCCCTCAACTGGTTCTTCCCTAGTTTCTGATTGAAGAGTTTCTTCAGTATTTACCAGTAGAGGTTCAGAGTTTAGATCAACAGAGTTTGTCAGATCAGTCTGATCAGAGTTTACTTTTTCAGAGAATAAATCTTCATTTTCAAAGTGGAGTAGATCATGTTCATTGACATCTTCAAGTCCAGTTATTTTCTTGTCATCAAATGACACATGAATTGATTCCATGATCACTCTAGTTCTCAGATTATAAACTCTGAATGCCTTAGTTGACAGTGGATAGCCAACAAAAATTCCTTCATCTGCCTTTAGGTCAAATTTGGTCAACTGTTCAGGATGAGTCTTCAACACAAAGCACTTGCATCCAAAAATATGAAAATATTTTAGATTTGGCTTTTTCTTCTTCACCATTTCATATGGTGTTTTGCCATGCTTGTTGATCAGTGTTGCATTTTGAGTAAAACAAGCAGTTTGAACTGCTTCTGCCCAGAAGTATGTTGGCAATTTTGCTTCATCTAGCATGGTTCTGGCAGCTTCTATCAAGGTTCTATTCTTCCTCTCCACTACACCATTTTGTTGTGGAGTGCCAGGTGCAGAAAACTCTTGTTTGATTCCTTTACTCTTGCAAAATTCTTCCATTGATGAATTCCTGAATTCAGTTCCATTGTCACTTCTGATTATCTTCACTTGATTTTCTGACCCTTTGTCCAGTTGTAAAATATGTTCTGTCAGTGTTAATGCAGTTTCATCCTTCTTTGCAAGAAAATATACCCATGTGTATCTGGTATATTCATCAACAATGACTAGTGCATATTTCTTCTTTCCAAGAGACATCACATTCACTGGTCCTAAAAGATCCACATGTAGGAGATGATAAGGATCAATAATTGAAGACTCAGATTTGCTTTTGAAGGAGGCTTTTCTCTGTTTGGCCTTTTGACAAGAATCACACAGGCATTCTACATTCAACAAAGACCTTGGTAGACCTCTTACAAGATCATTCTTGATTAGCTCATTGATGTTGTTCAGGTTCAAATAAGAGAGTTTCTTGTGCCACTTCCAACTCTCTTCACTGGACATTCTTGTTGACAGACACACTGCTTTGCCATCATTGTTTGTTGACAATTTAATTTCATAGATGTTATTGTGTCTGTTTCCAACTAGAGCAACTTTCCCTGTAGATTTGCTGATGACTTGACAATATTCAGGCTGAAAATCCACATGATATCCTCTGTCACAGATTTGACTCACAGATAGCAGATCATGCTTGAGTCCTGGAACCAGAGCTACATTTGTGATGATGACATTCCCAAGATTAATATTGCCATATCCCAGAGTATGTCCTATGTTGCCATCTCCATAGGAAACTTTTGGGCCAGCCTTCTCCTCATACTCTGATAGCAGGGCTTTATTTCCTGTCATCTGTCCTGAACATCCACTGTCCACGACTAGGGTACTCACCCCGGTGCCCTGCAATCACAAACAATCACTGATTGTTAGTTTTAAGGATCCAGACTTGCTTGGATCCTTTGGCTTTCTTAATTCTGTTAGCTTTTGCAGCGGAATTCACATTATCAGAGTTTAAGCTAACTTTTTCAGAGTTTACATTTGCAGAGTTTACTTTAACCCATTTCAAATTTGGTTTGGGTTCATAGTAATTATAGTAAAGAGCATGATAATCTCTGCAAGTGTAAATAGAATGCCATGTACTTCCACAGTGTGTACATAAAGTCTGTGGTCTAGTCCTCACATAATCATTTTTAACTGCAGTTTTAGAGGGCAAAGAATTAATGTTCTTATTCTTACTGCAGAAACTAGCAAGATGATTAGTGCTACCACAATTAAAGCATGTTTTTCTAGGAGCTAATGAAGCAAGCATTGGCTTAATTCCTGATGTTATGCCTACTTTTCCATTTTTGTTTTTCTTAGGCATTCTCTGTTTGTTGACAGATTTTATCTCTTTAAGCTTATGCTTGAGTTGTTTATCTGTCATTAAACCAATGTTAGCCTCTTTAACAAAAGTCTTAGCATATGATTCTTTAACAGCCTTTTTCTCAGCTTCAGTCTTAGGTCCACCTGTTCCCATAACATTACCTTCAGATGAACGATGTGGTCTAACTTTTACCAAATTTTCAAATCTAAGTTCATCTCCTTCAGAGTAACCTAGACCTACTGTATCTGACTGAAACACTTCTTGAGTGTCTTTACCAGAGTGTGTCCAAGTTTTAATAATGTGTTTAGCATCCTCCAATTCAGATTCTAGTTGCTTATACTTACCTAACAACTCCTGTTCAATAAACACTGCATCATCTCTCTCTTTCTGAACTTTATTCATTTTCTCTAGCTGTTCCTCAACAAGTTTATTTCTATCTTTGAGTTGAGAGCACTCATTTTTTATCCTCTCATTTTCTAAAGTCTGATCCCTATAACTGATATGTAATGCTTTAAGATAAATTCTCAATTCAGTTATATTATCAGTATTATAAGCATAGGTAGTTGGAGGTACCTTTAGATCATCATCTTCATTTTGAGTAGTAGCCATGAGTGCATAGTTGACTTCCTCATCTGAATCTGAAGTGTCTGCCCAATCTCTGCCTTTGGTGTAGAGTGCCTTTTCAGTTTTACCCTTCTTGCACTCAGGAGCATAGTGACCCATCTCCTTACACTTGTAGCATTGAATCTCAGACTTATCTTTCTTACCAGATTTAAAGTCTTTTCCCTCAGATTTCTTGAAATTCTTCTTGTCAGACTTTGAGTAGTCCTTGGAGAATCTCTTTCCCTTCTTGAAGTTCTTGAATCCCATCTTCTTGAAGGTCTTTACCATCAATGCAGCCATTTGCATCATCTCTTCATCATCTTCAGAATCAGATGTTCCATCTGTGTTTGAGTCAACATCAGTGTTTGATGACTCACTTTCTGAGTGTATGACTAAAGCTTTTCCTTTTGCCTTTTTCCTTGATGCTTCCTTCTTTGATGGTTTCTCCTCAACCTTAAGTGCAACAGACTTTGACTTTCTACTTGATCTTTTGTTTCTCTGCTCCAATTCCAATTCATGAGTTTTGAGCAGTCCATAAATTTCATCAATCTCTGTTTCACCAAGTTCATAGTTATCTCTTATGGTGGTTGTTTTCACATCCCACTTTTCAGGTAGAGAAAGAAGAAACTTGAGATTTGAGTCTTCTAAATCATACTCTTTGTTAACCAATGACAAATCATTGAGCAGTTTACAGAATCTGTCAAATGTTTCTGTCATGGTTTCTTCAGACTTTGCCTCAAAATGCTCATACTCCTGAGTGAGTATGTTTCTTCTGTTTTTCTTGATTGCAGGAGTTCCTTGACACCTAACCTCAAGTGCATCCCATATTTCCTTTGCAGTTGTGCAATTAATCACTTTATTAGACATAACATTGTCTAATGCACTGTGAAGTAAGTGTCTTACTTTTGCATCCTTTGCAATAGATGAAAGATCCTCAGCAGTTAGATCTTTCTTTTCTTTTGGAATGACCTTTGATTCCTCACCAGCAGCAGCAGCAGATAACTTTGTAGGTTTGTGAGGACCTTCATAAATTCTATCAAGGTATTCTGGATCTGTAGCCTCCAGAAACATGGTCATCTTCACCTTCCAAATTGCATACTCTGATGGCCTAAGTATAGGAACCCTAATTGTTTCATACCTACTAACAGTAGTAGGGGCTTTCTCAGATGGTGGAGGTATCTCTGCCATTGATTACTATTGTGTTTTGGATATTTAACTGTAATAAAGTAACAGATTGGCTCTGATACCACTTGTTAGGTCGAATACACAATAGGTAATCAAATACTGTATGAGTAACTTAACAAGAACACACTGTTTAATACTTAAAAACTGTTTGGAATTAACAATTCCTCTCTCAGTGATGTAAAATATCACAGAGAGCTGCTTAGGTTACAATCAATAAATTTCTCAATGTTCGATACCCTTCTAGGGTTAACCTAACTGTATTTATAAAACATACAGCTTCGTACAATCAGTAATTGATTCTCCTATAATTAAGCTATACAATTGATATCAATCACGATTGCTCTAGTCTTCCAAGTCAACTCAATCTCTTTGACAGCTTTCCAATCTTCAAAGATACTGCTTCCAAATTTATCTTGTATCAATCTTCAAACACTGTTGACTCTTCAGACAATACCGCTACAGAGTTTAACAATCTCTGTTGCGCTTCCAGTCAGTGTTTAACTAAACTCTGACTGCTTCCAGCTAAACTCTGTTTTGTCACTATAGCTTCCAAACACTGTTCTCATCAATCATTTCTAACACGGGTTGTACGAGATTTTAACAAAAACGTAGCGAAAGTGCTACTTCCTATAACGAGGCACGATCCAGATTCACTGAATAATTTTTTGATTGATTTCTTCGACGATCCAACCGTACGAAAGTTAGTAAACACTCATTCTAGTGTTGGGAAAAAATAATCAAAAAATAAAAGGTCGGGTTGTACGAGATTTTAACAAAAACGTAGCAAAAGTGCTACTTCCTATAACGAGGCACGATCCAGATTCACTGAATAATTTTTTTGATTGATTTCTTCGACGATCCAACCGTACGAAAGTTAATAAACACTCATTCTAGTGTTGGGAAAAAATAATCAAAAAATAAAAAGGTCGGGTTGTACGAGATTTTAACAAAAACGTAGCAAAAGTGCTACTTCCTATAACGAGGCACGATCCAGATTCACTGAATAATTTTTTTGATTGATTTCTTCGATGATCCAACCGTACGAAAGTTAATAAACTCTCATTCTAGTGTTGGAAAAAAATAATCAAAAAATTAAAAGGTCGGGTTGTACGAGAGTTTAACAAAAACGTAGCAAAAGTGCTACTTCCTATATCGAGTCACGATCCAGATTCACTGAATAATTTTTTTGAACGATTTCTTCGATGATCGAACCGTACGAAAGTTAATAAACACTCATTCTAGTGTTGGGAAAAAATAATCAAAAAATAAAAAGGCCGGGTTGTACGAGAGTTTAACAAAAGCGTAGCAAAAGTGTTACTTCCTATAACGAGTCACGATCCAGATTCACTGAATAATTTTTTTGAACGATTTCTTCGACGATCGAACTGTACGAAAGTTAATAAACACTCATTCTAGTGTTGGGAAAAAATATTCAAAAAATAAAAAGGCCGGGTTGTACGAGATTTTAACAAAAACGTAGCGAAAGTGCTACTTCCTATAACGAGGCACGATCCAGATTCACTGAATAATTTTTTGATTGATTTCTTCGACGATCCAACCGTACGAAAGTTAGTAAACACTCATTCTAGTATTGGGAAAAAATAAT
This sequence comes from Kitagawia praeruptora, assembly GCA_037693485.1. Lineage (NCBI taxonomy): Eukaryota > Viridiplantae > Streptophyta > Magnoliopsida > Apiales > Apiaceae > Kitagawia > Kitagawia praeruptora. The sequence continues at coordinate 100,491,913 of CM075346.1, read as the reverse complement.
CAAAAAATAGAAGGTCGGGTTGTACGAGATTTTAACAAAAACGTAGCAAAAGTGCTACTTCCTATAACGAGGCACGATCCAGATTCACTGAATAATTTTTTTGATTGATTTCTTCGACGATCCAACCGTACGAAAGTTAATAAACACTCATTCTAGTGTTGGGAAAAAATAATCAAAAAATAAAAAGGTCGGGTTGTACGAGATTTTAACAAAAACGTAGCAAAAGTGCTACTTCCTATAACGAGGCACGATCCAGATTCACTGAATAATTTTTTTGATTGATTTCTTCGATGATCCAACCTTACGAAAGTTAATAAACACTCATTCTAGTGTTGGAAAAAAATAATCAAAAAATTAAAAGGTCGGGTTGTACGAGAGTTTAACAAAAACGTAGCAAAAGTGCTACTTCCTATATCGAGTCACGATCCAGATTCACTGAATAATTTTTTTGAACGATTTCTTCGATGATCGAATCGTACGAAAGTTAATAAACACTCATTCTAGTGTTGGGAAAAAATATTCAAAAAATAAAAAGGTCGGGTTGTACAAAAAACGTAGCAAAAGTGTTAATTCCTATAACGAGGCACGATCCAGATTCACTGAATAATTTTTTTGAACGATTTCTTCGACGATCGAACCATACGAAAGTTAATAAACACTCCTTCTAGTGTTGGGAAAAAATATTCAAAAAATAAAAAAGGCCTGGTTGTTCGAGATTTTAATGAAAACGTAGCAAAAGTGCTACTTCCTATAACGAGGCACGATCCAGATTCACTGAATAATTTTTTTTGATTGATTTCTTCGAAGATCGAACCGTACTATAGTTAATAAACACTCATTCTAGTGTTGGAAAATAATATTCAAAAAATAAAAAGGTCCGGTTGTACGAGATTTTAACCAAGGAGTACTTTGATAGTTGACCATTAAATATCATACAAGAACATTAAACAACGGTTTTTTTTTTATTAAAAACTGTTGTTGTGCTTAATATAACACAACATTTTTTATATGAAAACCGTTGTCTGATTATTTTCATTATTTCCCACCAAATTCAATTCAAATTATTTCATTATTCCCACCAAATATTTCATTATTTCCCACCAAATTCTATTCAAAATTTTTGTAGTTCAGACAACGGTTTCATAAAAACTGTTGTCTCATCAAAACACGATTTTACAACGGTTAATTATTCCGTTGTGTAAATCGTAATAACACAATGGTATATGAAAACAGTTGTGTGAATTATACAACAGTTTATAAACGTTGTCTCAAAACAGATCAGACAATGTTCGTAAAAACAGTTGTGCAACCTTACTCATCTTTACAACACCACATTGCAAAAGCCATTGTCTGAATCAATTTACTAGACAACGTTTTTAACCCGTTGTAGGGTACCTGGATGACACAATACTTTTCTGAAGTTACAAAAAAACCGTTATCTCTTAATTCCAAACAATGCTTTTTCGTCCGAGCGTTGTCTGATGAGTGTTGTCTGATTGCGATTTTCTTGTAGTGTAAGCATATAATAGTGGGTATAAAATATAATAGTGGGTATAAAGTGGGTGTAATATTGTTAAAATAAATGAAGTAGTGGATGTAATAGTGATTTTATTGTTAAAATAAGTGAAGTAGTGGGTGTAATAGTGATTTTATTGTTAAAGTAAGTAAAGTAGTGGGTGTAATAGTGTAAAGTATTGTTAAAATAAATGAAGTAGTGGATGTAATAGTGTTAAAACTTACTATTTTGGGAATGTAAAAAAATGGATGGGACGTAAAGGACGGAGGGAGTATGTAACAGGCTAGCAGCAAATTAATAAAAGTATAAATGTATGTTAGAAGAAGACAAAGTAGAGATAAAGAAAATGAGGTAACATATTTGGTGTCTGCATTAATACTTATTAAAATATGCTTTCTTCACTTGTTTTAAGTGGGTGTTACTGTTTATTGGTGTTGGTAACTTATTAGAATATCTCTTAAATATTAGTTAAGTTGGCTAGTTAAATTTTATAAAAGTAGTGATTGGTTAAAATTTGTTAAAATGTATAGTATTTTGTTTTAATGAGAATTGTTTGGATTAATTATAATAGTTGGTTATATTTCGAAAAGAAATTATTATTTTTAATTTTTTTTACCAAATTATGGGAAGATTATGGACCGTAAATGACATTGCATTTATTACATATTTATAGTATTTCAACAAATATGATCAATATTGAAAGAATATGAAAGATTGGCTAAAACTTTAGACAATCAGAATACCCGTTGGAATGATTTTGTATAAATTCCAAATTTAATAATTTAGTTAAAATTTTAGTTAAGGAATTTGACCAGTTAGAAATGCCCTTGAAACTATTTAAAGTTAAGGCTTTTTTTAAAAAAAATTACATAAAAATAATAAAATATACAGGTGAGAGTTAAATCTTTTATACAATATAATTTATTAAATTGTCGGAGATACAATAAAATTTTTTGGATTAGAACGCATTACTCATCTAGATAAAAGAATAAAATTTCTAATATAAAGCTTAGGAAGTCTCCCACCTTAGCAAATATTTATTAGGTAACTGTAATTTTTTTTGCTAAATTAATTGTAATTTTTAATATTTATTAATTAAAAAAATTGAAAAAATTAGAAGGCAATTCAATTTTTTCATTAATTTTAAAATAAAAAGAAAAGTTATAATTATTAACTCTAAAAATTTAAAACAAAAAAGGAAATAATGATTTTTAACATTAAAATGGAAGTTGTAATTACTAACACTAAAAAATCAAACATAAAAAGGAAGTTGTATTTATTAATATTAAAAATATAAAAAATAAAGTTGCAATTATTTACACTAAAAGTTTGAGTATGAAAAGAGAAGTTGTATTTATTAACACTTAAATAATAAAAAAGAAAGTTGTAATTATTAACACTAGAAATTCGAAAAATATAAAGGAAACAACAATTTTTAACATTAAAAATTGCAAAAATTTATAAAAATTATACATTAATGATTGCAAAATTATATTTTATATTAAAAGGTAGAGTTAAATTCAAGGATACCCAAAATTTAAGTGAAGATCGGAGATCATATATCAATCAAAACATTGCAAAAATTTATTCATTGAAAATCATGTTCTATGAAAATCACTTTTTCATTCATTTCATGAAAATATTGAAAATCATATATGTTTACATGCACATTTCATTAAAAATCATTAAAATCATGTATGTTCTGCAAACAAAATATTGCAGAATGTATTATTTTTCAAAAAGATTACCAGAATTGAAATATATTTTTATTAGTGAACTTACGGTAAATAATACAAGTAAAATTAATGACACCATTTTATATGGTTTTTCTACCTTTAAGGGTGAGCCATTTATTGCAGGTTTTTGGACCAATTTTGAATTATTTTTGGTGTTCTAATCAAAGGGTTTCCCTTTAATTAGATTTTATTTTTCTAGTTGATTAGATTTTATTTTTATTTTTCATTAAAATAATATTTTTTAATATCACCAGGATTTAGGAATAATTTTGTTGTGTTATTTATTTTAATATTAATTATTAATATTATTTTTTAATTAGTTTTCTTATTTTTTCAGGTGAGAAGATTTTGGGAAATCTCTTTTCTGACTTTAAAGTATTACTAGCTTATAACCCGTGCAATGCACGGGTTTCTTACATTATGTTATAAATTTTATTTAACATTATAATTATGTTTTTATATAATCACTAATTTTAATAATTTTTTTAATTTTAGTTTGATATAATTTAATATACTCCAGTTTACGGATTATATTAATGTTTCCTTATTATAAACAACGTATACGATTTTTAATATATTTATTAATAATTGAAAAATATGGTGATATATTTTTGAGTATATATTGTAAGATTTGTTGTAAATTAAAAAGGTAACGTGTTTTAATTAGAAAGGAAATATTAATTATTGAAATATATGATACAATTGATCTTTTTAGATGTTTATAAAATTTAATATCTTCAACAAAAAGTAAATGTGAAAAAGGCAATCGACTAATTATCATTAATTATATTATGTTATTATTTTTTTAGGTGGTATATTTTTCTTAAAAATTATGGTGTGATATTTTTGGGTATATATTAATGATTGTAAGATTTGTTTTAAATTAAAAAGGTAACTTGTTTTAATTCGAAATAAAATATTAATTATCGAAAAATATTATAATGTTTTTATATGTTTATGAAAGGTAACGTTTTCAACTAAAAGTATATGTGAAAAAGGCAGTTGGTTAATAACCATTAATTATATGATTTTATTATTTATTTTAATAATTAGGATAACCAAATATACAAACTTTCAATCTTTTGACTTTAATATAGTAATGCAAATACGTATTTTAATTAGAAAAGGCAATCGGCTGCTTAACATTAATTGTATTATTTTTTATTTATTAATTAAGATAACTGTACCTAAACCAAACTGATAAAATTTTCAATATTTCAACTTTAATATTATAAGGGAATTTGACAAAAATACCAACTTTTTAAATGATTTTTGCAAAAATACCATCTTTCTAATTAAATTGCAATTATACCATCTTTTCAAAAAGAAAAAAGATTTATTGCAAAAATACCATCTTTCCAATTCCCCTCCACCCTTCCTCCCTCCTTCCTCCCTCCCCCCTCCCTCCTGCTTTCAGCGCCTGTTACTTTTTTTTTTTTTTTTTCAAGACGGGATGCTATTTGGGTTTCATGGCCCCGCCAGGGGCAATATGCAACTGAATGCAACCACATTCAACTTTTTAAGATTTTGGTGGATTTGAGTTGCAAGGCCCCGCCAGGGGCAATATTCAACCAAATGCAACCACATTCAACTTTTTTAAAGGTGGGTGATTTTGGTGGATTTGGGTTGCAAGGCCCCGCCAGGGGCAATATTCAACCAAATGCAACCACATTCAACTTTTTTAAAGGTGGGTGATTTTGGTGGATTTGGGTTGCAAGGCCCCGCCTGAAGGAATTTACGGACGAGCGGAAGCGCAAATAACAATTATTCCGTAAAAACCATGTATCGTGCATATAGAAAAGCATATAAAAATTAGAGAGCGGAGGAATCGAAACCATACCTTGAAAATCGAAGCTTTATAAGGCTCGGTTGCTAGCAGTTGCTTCTCAGAGTGTGAAGCACTCTACCGGTATCCACCAAGAATAATCTTCGATGAAGCTTTTATAAAACAAGCTTTTATAAAAAAATGGTGTCTTGTTCTTTTGAGAGAGAGAGATGAAGAAGAAGAGAGGTGGCAACTAGGTTTTCACAAAACCACTTTTTGCATACTAAACACCTCTCATCTCTTTCTATTTATAGGGCACATGTAGGTTTTTATTATAATTAATATATCATATATATTATTATATAAATCCCACAAAATGTTTAAATAATAATTAAACTATTTTAATCATTATTAAAACAACTTGCTCTCTCAAAATACCTTCATCAATAAATTAATCTTTTTATGGTGTGACCCTGTAGGTTCAAATTAAGCCGGTAGTAGAAATAAATAATAATAAACTTTTTATTTATTATTTATATGAATTCTAAAATTCATTAAATATAATTAACTGATTAATTATATTTATTCTACATCGTGAGTGATGCTTCTCAACATATCGCGACTATCCGGATAATATGAATTCACTGCTTAGAATACCAAGAACCTGTCAGTGCTAGTTACCGTACAATCAATTCCTTCTACCCTGCAATATCCCGATTAAATACAAGGCATGGATCTCGTGTCAAGCCTATCAAATTTAATCATATGATTTCTTATTCATAATGCAAAGTTCATATTAATGCAAATTAGAAACTCCTTTCTAATTTCATACACTCTGGCCAGAGATTCCAGAACGCGCATACTAAGAATAACATAGGATATTCACTTCCTTACTGGAAGGGGTAGATTCTTTATTGACCGTTAACTATCTCCATACACAAATCCCTATGCCCAGAATAGACCTAATGGATGTCCTTGAGACTAAGGACTAAACCAAAGCATAGTTCATTATATACAAGATTACTCTAACGATCTCAAGTCTAAGGACACTTGTACAACTATCACCCAGTGAACAACTATCGACACGTGAGTAAACTCCATTAGTTGTTCAACTTATCGAGTCATGTTCAGTGAACTTATTCCCTAATAAGCACCTACATAATAGCTATAGTGTCGCCACACAAATGCCTATGAGAACAGACATCCTCCTTAAAGGAGCAAGCATAGTATGTACCAATCTTTGCGGATTCACTAACTTCCGATTAGTTATCCTATGATTAGGAACTGTTTAAGTCTAGAGTTATCATCTTCTAGATCTCACTATTATAATTTCATTATAATTCTAGAAGCTTTACTTTAAACCATGGAATATCTTATTTAAGACACTTTAAATAGATAAAGCCCGTAATAAAAACAAATAAGTCTTTTATTAATGTTAATGAAATCAAATAAGAGAACAAGAAAGTTCTTCCTAAATCATCATACATGATTGGATTTTAGGACAAACTCTTTCAATCTCCCACTTGTACTAAAGCCAATCACTCTGGTATCTAATACCCATTCACTCATTATGACGATCGAAGTGAATCTGAGATTGCGACTTAATGAGTGGGTCTGCTATGTTGTTATGTATGTCAACTTTCTCAATGTTGACATCTCTACTTTCAATGATTTCCTTAATCAAAAGAAAGTGCCACAAAACAGTTTTGCAACGTCACTTGCAACTATAAACTCTGCTTCCACTGTTGAGTCAACCGTGTAGGTTGTTTGGAACTCTTCCAATTAATCGCTCCACCCTTCAAGGTAAACACGTACCCTAACATGGATTTGCTATCATCACTTTCTGATTGAAAACTAGAGTTGGTATAACCCTTCTATTTTTCAACTCAGATCCACTAAAAACAAGAAAAATATCCTTAGTCCTTCGCAAGTACTTAAGGATGTTCTTCACTTCTTTCCAGTGGTCTTCACCTGGATCCGACTGATATCTGCTCGTCAAATTAATTGAATGAGCAATATCATGCCTAGTACATAACATCGCGTACATGATAGATCCTATTGCTGAAGCATAAGGAATCTTACTCATACGCTCTCTTTCCTCAAGTGTCTCATGAGACATCTTCTTGGAAAAGGGATACTCCACGACTCATCGGTATGAGACCTATCGTGGAGTTTTCATGATAAACCTTTTAAGCACTTTCTCGATGTATGTACCTTGGGTAAGACCTATAATTCTTCTCGATCTATCTCTATAGATCTTCATACCGAGAATCTAGGATGTCTTTCCCAAGTCCTTCATAGTGAAGTTCTTCGATAGCCACACTTTGACTGATTGTAGCATCGGTATATCATTTCCTATAAGAAGTATGTCATCCACATACAACACAAGAAATGTTACCGCGCTCCCACTAACCTTCTTGTAGACACATGGTTATCTATGTTTTTGATTAAATCAAACTCTTTGATTGTCTCATCAAAATGGATGTTCCATCTACGAGAAGCTTGATTCAATCCATATATGGATCGCAAGCAAAATCCGAATTGATTTGAGTAGGGCTACATGCAAAAAGTTTCATCAAAGTCAATCCTTTGCCTTTGTCTGAATCATTTTGCCATGAGCCTAGCCTTGTAGGTCTCCACCTAGCCATCTACTCCAATCTTTCTCTTGTATACCCATTTGCACCCAATAGGCTTCACATCCTCTGGTGCTTCAACCAAGGTCCATACTTGGTTGGCATACATAGAATCCATTTCGGATTTCATGGCACTCTGCCATTTCTCAGAGTCAACACTATGTCACATAAGGTTGTTTAGTTTGAACAGGAGTTTCCTCTTGAACCGTAGTAGTTTGTGTTCTATGAACTTCTTTAAGTTCAATCTTGCTCCCACTGTTCCCTTCAAGGATAAACTATTTTTCTAAGAAGGTAGCATGTCTGGAGACAAACACCCTATGATCGGTGTAAAAGTGATACCCTAAAATCTCTTTAGGATATCCCACAAAACTACATTTTTACGGATCGAGATTCCAGCTTATCAGGGTCAACTTTCTTGACATAAGCCGGACATCCCCAAATCTTAACGTGTTTAAGACTCAGTTTCCTTTCTTTCCATATCTCATATGGAGTTTGAGGAACAGATTTGGAAAGCACCTTATTCGGTAAATATGCTGAGGTTTCCAATGCATAACCCCGAAGTGATACTGGAAGATCTGCATAGCTCATCGTGGATCGAACCATGTCTAACAAAGTTCAATTTCTCCTTTCAGATACTCCAATCAATTATGGAGTGTCCGGGTGAGTCCACTGGGAGACTATACTATTTTCTTTGAGATAATATAGAAACACACCACTCAAGTATTCATCTCCTCGATCTGATCGAAGAGCTCTAATACTATGTTTGGTTTATTTCTCTACTTCATAACTATATTCTTTGAACTTTTCAAAGGCTTCAGATTTGTATTTCATCAAATACATATATCTAAATCTAGATCAATTATCTATGAAAGTCACGAAGTATTAAAATCCTGCCATGGCTTGCGTAGACATTTGTCCACATACATCTATGTGTACCAATACCAGCAACTCTCTAGCGCTCTCTCCATGTCCACTAAATGGAGATTTGGTCATTTTACCCAACAGACAAGACATGCATGTAGGATATGATTCAAAATCAAAAGGGTTCCAGTAACCTTCCCTTATGCAATGTCCGAAGTCTATTTTCACTAATATGACCAAGTCTGTAGTGCCATAAATAGGTAGGATTTTCATCATCCTTTTTTTTTTCTTTGTTTAATATGAAGTAAAACATATTCTATGTCACATACATACAGACCATTATTTAAAGTTCCACTACCATAAAGAACATTATCTCTGAGGATTGGATGTTTATTATTCTGAATAATAAATGAAAATCCATCCAAGTCTAATTGGAATAGAAATAATATTCTTCACAATCGAGGGAACCAAAATAACAATTATTTAAAATAATAGTCTTGCCCGTAAGCATATGTAAATCAAACGACCCTACAGCTATGGCAGCAACTCTTGCTCCATTGCCCATCCGTAGAATCGCCTTCTCTTCCCCAAGAGCTCTACTTTCCTTAGTCCTCGCAACGAATTGCAAATGTGAGAACCATAAGTAGTATCTAATACCTAAGTAGAAGTTTGATTTAGTGACATGTTTACTTCAATCATAAACATATCTGAATTAGAAGTGGCAGTCTTACTAGCCTTCTTCACCTTCAGTTCTGCAAGGTAAACCTTACAGTTCCTCTTCCAGTGCCTCACCTTGTTACAGTGAAAACAAACAGCATATCCCAGCTTCTTAGCCCTTGAGAACTTTTCTCAAGCTTCGAAGCCAGTCAGCATAGTTGGGATCAATCAATATGTGAGCATCTAGTATGCTACAGAGTGATTGTGCAGAAGACCTAGTGTATATATCTATATATATTAAGTCTGCAAATGATATACACATAACAACACTTAGCAAATATTCAATTTCATTATTAAAACACTATATGAATCGGGTCTTTATTCATAAGTGGCTCCCACTAGTTTATCTAATTTATACAACCCCCTAAGTGAATAAATAAGCATTCAAAATGCTAGTGGGAATAGGGATCCTACATTCCATCACACAACCCCGGCTGTGGCACGAAACGCCATGTGATGTTCAATAGGCAGACAACTCTTGTCAATTACATCTCATGTTATTCCCTAATAAAACTTTAGCCTCTTGAATAATTGAGTCACGGCTGTGGCACGACAAACTCAATATTCTAAGTCAAGTCTAACCCAACATTCTGTACAATTGAATCAGTCTCCAATAGCCCACGGCTGTGGCACGTAACGACCATTAGATTCTAATTCATTGTACACATCTCTATGTAATAGACAAGTATTTCTTATTTCGAAATCAAAGCCCTCGGCTGTGGCACGAAACGACAGTGATTCAAAAATGAGAACTACTTTCTACCATGTTGGAAGGCTATGACCGACACAAGCCCGTTGTGTCATTGGCCAATTACTACTTGATATTTATAAAAGAGGTTTTTTTTTTTAAGGTCACGAAACATTTTCGTATAAACCTATAAGTCTAACGTGTTTTAAGTTTAATAGATAATCTAAATCTATAACAAAAACACGAAAAATCTCAATATTATTAGTCAAGTCAAATCCAACATTTTGTACAATTAAATTAGATTCCAATAGCCCACGGCTGTAGCACGTAACGACTACTAAAATCTAATTTTGTACACATCTAATGTAACAGACAAGTATTTACATGTTGATCGGTAACAAAGTCCTCGGCTGTAGCACGAAACGACAATGCACCGAAAACAAGAAATACTTTCTGTCATGTTGGAAGACCATAACCGACACAAAACCTTTTGTGCCTATGGCCGATTACAACTTGACATATATAATACATAGATCTCATCTTCTTTGTTATTAACCAATAATTAAAACTCTTTTAATTATTAATTCTATTTCTAAACTCTTTAGAAAATTAATCTCTCCCTTAATTTAATTTCATAAATTAAATAAATAATTAATAATATTAAGATCACATCTTAATTATTTTATAATAAATTAAATCTCATTTAATCAATTAATAAAATTACTAACTAATTATTTATTTCATAAATAAATAATTATCAGCCATTATTAATTAACTAATATTATTTAACAATCATAATCATATTATAAAGAGATTCTTTTCTTCAATTAAATATTTCAAATCAATAATAGATAATAGGATGATTCCCAGATCGGGGGGAGCATTGTCAAGAGGCGTCACTTAATACCCTTTTCTTACAGATCAAAATCTGTTTTTGACAGAATCATCCTTTCTCTCAATATTGAAAATTCATATTTAATTACGTGTTTCAAAAACACAAAAATCTCATGATTGTATTCATAATATTATTATTAAGGCAAGAAACGATTCCTATTTCTAGATTTTCTAGCGCACGCCTTATGTTGATTTAAGTTCACCTAAATCTATCATCTCATGGTAAACATAGGCATATATCTTATATATAAACATAAATAAATAAGTAAGCATGCCAGCAATATCATGTCACACATTGATATAATGATGTATGGATTTATTATAGCATTTAAAAGCAATTTAAAACAATTAAAACATGCTTTAAAACACTTCCGGGAATATAAATATTTCAAAAATATTATATAAAAAATATTTGACCACTCCATTAGATCCGTATCGGAAATACGAATCCAACGATATATTGCACGCCCAAAACGGAGTTACGAAACTCCCAGAAAATCAAATTTAATGTGACATAAAGGCTGTAACGCATTTACGGAATGCGTTACAACAAATTAAACATATTTAATACTGTAACGCATTTCTTAAATGCGCCACCGCCCTGAGAATTGTCACGCATTTCCCAAATGCGTGACAGAACTTTTTCCTGTTGGTGGCCACGCGCGAGTGACAGACCGTAGCAGAAAGTTTTTTTTTTTTTTTTTCTTTTCAACCGTTGGAATGTCGCATGTGTCAGTCAGTGTAACTCCTGTGTAACTGTTGCCGTGTATTAAACTTTAAGTCTTTAATACACTAACTCCTCTTTATAACAATAACGTTTATTATTAATATTATAATTTTAATATTAATAAATTAATTAACAATTAATCAATTAATTAATATAAAATTACAGGAATGTGATTTCTCAAATAAGGCAGTAGCAAAAAAAATTACCAGGTAGTTATGGGGCCTTGTGCAATTTTAATTTCATATTATTCACATGCATGATTATTTTATGAATTTTAATTAAAACAATTTTAAAAAATTCATAACAAATAATCTACACATCACAAAATTATGAAAAAAATATCTAGATGATCCATAACACTTATAGAATCCAGATCCATGGTCAAAACTTCATGCAAATATTATTTTGAATTAATTCATAATTAAATCCAAATAAAATTGCAAAAATCATAATAAATCCATACATGCATAAAAAAATCTGAAAATTTTTTATATGAATCTCTACATGCAAGAACCTGTCTCTGATGCCATTGAAGGAATTTACGGACGAGCGGAAGCGCAAATAACAATTATTCCGTAAAAACCATGTATCGTGCATATAGAAAAGCATATAAAAATTAGAGAGCGGAGGAATCGAAACCATACCTTGAAAATCGAAGCTTTATAAGGCTCGGTTGCTAGCAGTTGCTTCTCAGAGTGTGAAGCACTCTACCGGTATCCACCAAGAATAATCTTCGATGAAGCTTTTATAAAACAAGCTTTTATAAAAAAATGGTGTCTTGTTCTTTTGAGAGAGAGAGATGAAGAAGAAGAGAGGTGGCAACTAGGTTTTCACAAAACCACTTTTTGCATACTAAACACCTCTCATCTCTTTCTATTTATAGGGCACATGTAGGTTTTTATTATAATTAATATATCATATATATTATTATATAAATCCCACAAAATGTTTAAATAATAATTAAACTATTTTAATCATTATTAAAACAACTTGCTCTCTCAAAATACCTTCATCAATAAATTAATCTTTTTATGGTGTGACCCTGTAGGTTCAAATTAAGCCGGTAGTAGAAATAAATAATAATAAACTTTTTATTTATTATTTATATGAATTCTAAAATTCATTAAATATAATTAACTGATTAATTATATTTATTCTACATCGTGAGTGATGCTTCTCAACATATCGCGACTATCCGGATAATATGAATTCACTGCTTAGAATACCAAGAACCTGTCAGTGCTAGTTACCGTACAATCAATTCCTTCTACCCTGCAATATCCCGATTAAATACAAGGCATGGATCTCGTGTCAAGCCTATCAAATTTAATCATATGATTTCTTATTCATAATGCAAAGTTCATATTAATGCAAATTAGAAACTCCTTTCTAATTTCATACACTCTGGCCAGAGATTCCAGAACGCGCATACTAAGAATAACATAGGATATTCACTTCCTTACTGGAAGGGGTAGATTCTTTATTGACCGTTAACTATCTCCATACACAAATCCCTATGCCCAGAATAGACCTAATGGATGTCCTTGAGACTAAGGACTAAACCAAAGCATAGTTCATTATATACAAGATTACTCTAACGATCTCAAGTCTAAGGACACTTGTACAACTATCACCCAGTGAACAACTATCGACACGTGAGTAAACTCCATTAGTTGTTCAACTTATCGAGTCATGTTCAGTGAACTTATTCCCTAATAAGCACCTACATACTAGCTATAGTGTCGCCACACAAATGCCTATGAGAACAGACATCCTCCTTAAAGGAGCAAGCATAGTATGTACCAATCTTTGCGGATTCACTAACTTCCGATTAGTTATCCTATGATTAGGAACTGTTTAAGTCTAGAGTTATCATCTTCTAGATCTCACTATTATAATCTCATTATAATTCTAGAAGCTTTACTTTAAACCATGGAATATCTTATTTAAGACACTTTAAATAGATAAAGCCCGTAATAAAAACAAATAAGTCTTTTATTAATGTTAATGAAATCAAATAAGAGAACAAGAAAGTTCTTCCTAAATCATCATACATGATTGGATTTTAGGACAAACTCTTTCACCGTCAGGGGCAATATTCAACCAAATGCAACCACATTCAACTTTTTTAAAGGTGGGTGATTTTGGTGGATTTGGGTTGCAAGGCCCCGCCAGGGGCAATATTCAACCAAATGCAACCACATTCAACTTTTTTAAAGGTGGGTGATTTTGGTGGATTTGGGTTGCAAGGCCCCGCCAGGGGCAATATTCAACCAAATGCAACCACATTCAACTTTTTTAAAGGTGGGTGATTTTGGTGGATTTGGGTTGCAAGGCCCCGCCAGGGGCAATATTCAACCAAATGCAACCACATTCAACTTTTTTAAAGGTGGGTGATTTTGGTGGATTTGGGTTGCAAGGCCCCGCCAGGGGCAATATTCAACCAAATGCAACCACATTCAACTTTTTTAAAGGTGGGTGATTTTGGTGGATTTGGGTTGCAAGGCCCCGCCAGGGGCAATATTCAACCAAATGCAACCACATTCAACTTTTTTAAAGGTGGGTGATTTTGGTGGATTTGGGTTGCAAGGCCCCGCCAGGGGCAATATTCAACCAAATGCAACCACATTCAACTTTTTTAAAGGTGGGTGATTTTGGTGGATTTGGGTTGCAAGGCCCCGCCAGGGGCAATATTCAACCAAATGCAACCACATTAAAATTTAGTTGAATATGCCCCTGCGGGGCCTTGGAACCCAAAAGCAGTCCACCTTAATTTTGGTGGTTTTGGGTTGCAAGGCCCAGCAGGAGCATATTCAACTGAATTCAGTTACTGATTTCAAGTTCCATTTGTCAGTTGTCATTTTCGACCTCATTTTTTAACTCTAATATATATATATATATATATAGGCCTTTGCTCCATAAAGAACACTCTTATATAACAAACAATAAAGAACACTATAAAATCATTTATTCCAATAGATCCATTGGCCCCGCCAGGGGCACCCAATACAAAAAGTTCTTATTTTTTTAGGCTCTATCCATCCAGCAAAAAAAAAAAAAAAAAAAAATTTTGAAAATTTTACTGTTCATGATGACGTCATCGATGAACAGTAAATTTTCATTTTTTTTTGCTGGATGGATAGAGCCTAAAAAAATAAGAACTTTTTGTATTGGGTGGCCCCGCCAGGGACAATGGATATATTAGATATGAGGTGTTCTTTGTTGTTTATTATATTAGGTGTTTGCTATGGAGTCCAACCCTATATATATATATATATATATATATATATATATATATATATATATATATATATTAGAGTTCAAAAAAGAGGTTGAAAATGACAACTGAAAAATGAAACTTGAAATCAGAAATTTAGTTGCATTTAGTTGAATGTGGTTGCATTAAGTTGAATATGCCCCTGCGGGGCCATGCAACCCAAAATCATCCCACATTAAAAAAAAAAGTTTTGAAGTCTGTTGCAGTCGATGTGGTTGAATGTGGTTGCATTCAGTTGCTGATTTCAAGTTCCATTTTTCAGTTGTCATTTTCGACCTCTTTTTTGAACTCTAATATAAAAAAAGAGGTCGAAAATGACAATTGAACAATGGAACTTGAAATCAAAAATTTAGTTGCATTTAGTTGAATGTGGTTGCATTAAGTTGAATATTTCCCCTGCGGGACCATCCAACCCAAAATAGCACCCATCTTAAAAAAAAAAAAAAAAAAAAAAAAGTACACAAGTCGGCTGACTTACCTGGACAGGAGGAGAGAGAAAGTGAGGGAGGAGGGGGGACCTAGTATTTTTACATTTTTGAAACTTAGGTTGGTAATATTGCAAATAGCTATTCTTAAAGATAGTAAATTTGCAAAAATTTACTTTTTCCTATTTATTTATGAAAAAAGCCCTTATTACAACTACCTTATAACCCGTGCAATGCACCGGTTTCTTGTAATATGTTATAAATTTTATTTAATATTAAAATTATATTTTTATATAATCATTATTTTTAAATTTTTTAATTTGATATAATTTAATATACTCATGTTTATGGATTATACTAATGTTTCCTTATTTTAAACAACGTATATTATTTTTAATATATTTTATTAATAATTGAAAAATATGGTGCGATATTTTCGGGCTATATTTTTCTTGAAAATTATGATGTTATATTTTTTGATATATATTAATGATTATAAGGTTTGTTTTAAATTAAAAAGATAACATGTTTTAATTCGAAAAAAGGTAAGGTATTTATAAAAGGTAATATCTTCAACTAAAATTAAATGTGAAAAAAGCAATCGACTAATTACCTTTAATTTTATTATGTTAATGTGAAAAAGACAATCGACTAATTACCATTAATTATATTATGTTATTATTTATTTTAGGTGTTATACTTTTCTTGAAAATTATGGTTTGATATTTTTAGGTATATAATAATGATTATAAGATTTGTTTTAAATTAAAATGGTAATGTGTTTTAATTCGAAAGGAAATATTAATGATTGATTGATGTTTTTATGTATATGTAAAAGGTAATATCTTCGACTAAAAGTAAATGTGAAAAAGACAATCTACTAATTTTATTATGTTAGTGTGAAATCGACAATCGACTAATTACCATTAATTTTATCATGTTAATCAGCTAATTACCATTAATTTTATTATGTTATTATTTAATTTAGGTGTTATATTTTTCTTGAAAATTATGGTGGGTAAATATTTTAAGGTGTTTATAAAAGGTAATATCTTCAACAAAAAGTAAATATGAAAAAGGCAATCGACTAATTACCATTAATTATATTATGTTATTATTTATTTTAGGTGTATTTAATTTTCTTTATAATGAAGGATAAATAAGTAAATTTACGAAGTACCAAAAAACTTGTACCAAAAAACAGGTACCAAAACTTTTACTGTTTCGGTTTTTATATAATAGTATAGATTATAATATTATTAGTTTATTTTATTAAATATAACCGTCCGTGATATAATTGAAAAAAAAGAGATTTTTGTTAGAGAAAATAGAAAAGTAACGTGCATGATTTATGTGAAAAAGTAATTGATTAGTTTATAGTAATTATAATTTAATTATGTTATTTTACGAAATAAAATTGTTCATAGTTTTTAGAAAATGAGAAATTAACGCTACCCGTTATATTTCTAGAAAAAAGGGAAAGTAATTAGAAAAAATAGAAAAGGTGATATATTTTAGCTGAAAAGGTAATCGGTTAATTATTAGTATTATAATATTATTATTTTTATTTGTATTAAATAGAAACGTTTGTAATATAATTAGAAAATGGAGGTTTTAGTAAAAAGAAAGAAAAAAGGTAACGTGTTTTGCTGAAAAAAGGTAATCGTCCATGATATAATTGGAAAAAGAGAGATTTTAGTTAGGGAAAAGAGAAAAGGTAATGTGTTTTGACTGAAAAAGGTAATTCATTAGTTAATAATAATTATATATAATTATGTTAGTTTTAGCTGAAAAGGTAATTGGTTAATTATTATTATTAAAATATTTTTTTATTAAATAGAAACGCCTGTAATATAATTAGAAAAATGGAGGTTTTAGTAAGAAGAAAGAAAAAGGGTAAGGTGTTTTGCTGAAAAAGATAATCGTCCATGATATAATTGGAAAAAGAGATATTTTAGTTAGAGAATAGAGAAAAGGTAATGTGTTTTGACTGAAAAAGGTAATCGATTAGTTAATAGTAATTATATATAATTATGTTATTTTATTAAACAACAAAATTGCTTGTAGGTGTTTTTAAAAAGGAGAAATTTTAATTAGATAAAATGTAAAAGATATTCTATTTTAAATGAAAAAGGAAATTATTTAGTTATTGAAAAATAGAAAAGGTTATATGTTTAAACTGAAAAAGGAAATTGATTAATAAATGAGAAATTTTAGTTAGATAACATATAAAAGATATTGTATTTTACTTGAAAAAGGAAATTATTTAGTTCTTGAAAATAGAAAAGATAATATGTGTAATCTGAAAAAGGAAATTGATTAGTTAGTAGATCTTTAATTGAGTAAGGATAATTAGGTAAATTCAAAAGGTACCGTTGAACCAAACTTTTAATGTTTCGGCTTTTATATAATAGTATAGATTATCTAAATTTTCGAGGATAGATATCTATGCATGCACTTTGGTTAGATCATAAACTTTATTGAATGAAAAAAACTTAACCCTTTCTCCGATTTTGCCGATATTGTATTTCGATACAATTCATATACGAGAATGTATATTTTTTACAAAAAAAATTAATATACAAACTTTCTATAATTAAAAACGGGTTAAAAAAAGGAATACTAATCTTTTATGTACAAATTTAAATATGGATATAAAATCATAAAAATGTATAATTTGCGTCAAAATAAAGTTACAAAATTTTATTGGAACAATAGATACCAAAACAAAGGGTTATATATGCAATCTATCTATAATATACAATACAAAGTGCGCTCTTGACAAAAAAAAAAAAAAAAAACAATACAAAGTGCGCTTCGCTCAGGCTGAGCTTTAAAAATTAGGTTTGTGGTTAATTTACATAAACCGTTAGGGTTTCACCAAGTGCGATATATATTGATCTTATTTGTTCTTAAGAATTCAAATTCAATTCGGAATCAAATTGAGTTTAGCTTGGAACTGGATCTGAAATCAAACCAAAGCAACAAACATGGATAAACCTATAATATGTTATAATCAGCTAAGATCGAAAAGTAGAACCAGCAACCATGCGGAATCAGCTGCTGCAGAAGCATCAGACCCAAGTTTTTATCCTAAAAGAAGCAGCGAATGGATCACTGGAGACGATTCGGAGAAAGATCAGCAGGTGCAACAGATTCTGTCAGTGCCAGAAGATATACTCTACACTGAAATACTCCCTCGACTACCTACAATATTCATAATACGATTTCGCCTTGTTTGTAAGTCTTGGAATTATTACTTCTCCACCTCTGAATTCATAAATTCTCACATTACTCGTCAAATACACCGAGAACAAAAAGATGATCCAGATTTTATTATAACTAAGTGTTTTGCTATGGACGAGGGAATAAGCATTCTCTCACACACCAATGAATTTCCTGTCCGTTCTGTGCCTTGCGTTTGTGACACCATACTTGGTTCCATTAATGGTTTAATTTTAATGTGTTCCACTCGGGGAAAAAGATTTTGTTTGTGGAATCCAGCTATGGGTCAGGTAAAGTTCTTTCGTATGCCCCCACCTTGCTATCATCCTACCAAGGATCAGTGTAAACACTTTGTTGGAGGATTTTGTTGGGATCGTGTGCAAAATGATTACAAGGCCCTGATGTTCTGCTATGAATCCAAAACCTATCCCCCTAGCCAACTTTGCATTTACTCATTTAATTCTGGTACTTGGACTAGATTGTGTATCCGCAATCATCCCATGTTGACCGGTCCTATAGGTATTCCTAATTTGATGGTGCATCCCTCTACCATTGTCAAGGGAACCCCTTATTGGAGTTACTCAGAATACAGGACTTTGCCTGGAAAGAGGCGCGAGAGTAAATTCTTTTGTACGTTCAAGTTTGTGCCGGAAATCAATAAGTTCAGGTTCTTGCCTGATTTCGATTCTGGTTTTAATTTTGATGGATACAATTTCGTAGTCAATATCAATGATCGTCTTGCTGGTATGACCTATGAAAAAATGGGCCGTAAAGAGACTTTGGTAGAAATTTATTCTTTGGACAATGATGATAGTGGTGTTTGGAGTACGATGTACACTATCGAAATCGTCTCTCTGGCTTCCAGATGTAGGCCGTCACATTGTTTTAAGAATGGTGGTGGATTATTGATCCATAAGCATAGAGGCCCGTTTTCTGTATATGATCCCAGAACAAATGAAACTAAGGAATTTGATGAGTGCATCAGTACTGCTAATGCCAATAGAATTAGAATGTATTACAGTTATATGCCAAGTTTGATCTGTGTTCGAGGAATGAAGCCCATGAAGAACTTGTCTACAAAGAATGGATCCAATACATATCACTTTGTAAAAAGCAACCTCCCAATGTAAACTACTCAGCCTTGTTAATAAATTTGCCCAAAAATTAATTACATTATTTTATCCAAGCATTACTATCAAAATCAATTGCTTTGACAAATTAGTATTCTAATTAGTTGTTAATTTGCTTCTTGACAGCTTAGCTGCTGATTAGTCAAGTCGCCAATATGGATCTGGCAAAGTGGAAGTGTGGATGCTGAAGTCTGAAATGTAGCCCTGCAGGCAAGGTGGAGGACAAGTGGTATCTTAATTTCAAGTTAAAGCACTCTATATTCATTAAGTTTGATAGATTAAGTTATATTAATATTTTAAATTTATCGTATGTAGGTGAGTTTAGTTTCAAATTACTTAAAATTGAGTGCTGAGTATATTTATTTTAAATGGTTGTGGCGAGCTTGTTTTTTCTTAGCTAGTATGTTACCTGTACTAGTGCTAATAGTTAGTTTGTCGGAACCTGTGATCACTTGCTTGCTACCTAATCCTTGCGGTTACATGGATTAATTTGTGATGGTACCGAATATTCATTACAAGAAAAAACAGTCTTCTTTCACCGAACTTTTTTTTACGAAAATTAGTTTCAACTAATATTTTCGAGTTAAAGTTCAATTGCAATTTATTACATGGAAGTAGTAGTTTCCACCGAATTTAGTGAAATTTGACATTGGTCGAACAAAGTTCTGTGAAAGTAAGCTGCCGGTTAACTTAAATTCCGTGGAATAAATTAATTTCACCAATATCATTTGTATCTACATATTAGTTGAACAAAGCTGGAGAGTAGTGTGACTGGTCAATCGAATGCAAGGAAAGCTAAAATTATCACATTATGTTGGTCGATATGGTGTGCCAGGAATGATCTTGTATGGAATGGAAAGAGATGGACATCAATGAGAATTGTTGCTAAAACTTGGGAGTTTCTATCACAATGGAAAGAGGCCCAGAATCAGAATTTTAAGGTACCAATCCAGCCTATGCTTACAGGGGATGGTGCTATGTACTGGGTCAGACCTCGACAGAATATTGTGAAGATCACGGTGGATGCAGCAATCTTTACTAAACAGGGTGCTAGTGGAGTTGGTATTATTGCTCGAGATCATGCAGGTGATATGCTGGAGGCTAGAACGAGATGTTTTGCAGAAGTAATGAACCCTTCTATGGTGGAGGCTATTGCAGTCAAGGAGGCATTGAGTTGGGTTAAGGAAAGGATGTGGAAGTCCATCATGATTGAATCAGACTGCCTTCTGGTGGTACAGATGATTAGAAGCTCGACACCTATGCGATCAAGGTTTGGAAAAGTAATCGAAGATTGCAGGAGGATGATTAGTGAGTTAAACAACTTGGAGTTGTATTTTATTAAGCGATCTGCGAATATGCCGGCACATGAACTTTCTCAAGTGTCTCATATGTATCCTGATCGTGATTTTGACTGGAGGTCTATTCCGGTTAAGGTCAAGAAGTGTATTTTGGATGATTTAATTGAGTAATGAATTGCATTTCGTCAAAAAAAAAAGGTGATAATTAGGTATTCCGATCCCTCAATCACATTCTTTTTTGCCACATTTTATTCCAAAAATGTTGCCTACTTTCAGTTACTCCCTCCGTCCCTTTTGATTGTTAACATTGTTTAAATTTTTATACAGAAAAAGAAAATTTAAAAAAAAAGTTATTTAACTATCCTTAAAATGCACCTTAAAATGCGTGCCAGAAAGTTTTGAAAAAGTGAAATGTTAGCAATCAAAAGGGACGGAGGGAGTAATATGGTAAATTAAATATTAATTATGTTAAGTTTTTTTAAAAACAAATATAATTTTTTGGTAATTATTAGATTTTTTAATATAATTAATAAAATGTGAAAATTTGATTGGTGACAAAATGAATGCACGAATTTGGTCGAAAATGGTGTGTGTGGGGTCCAAGATCTGTACACGTAAGCATCAATTCCTACCAACTCTTGGTCGGAAATCAAAATCTACCAATATTGGTCGGTTTTGATCAACTATTGGTCAATTTTGACTGTAAATTGACCCCACCATTCACATCAATTTCCGCCAAAAATTTGGTCAAAAAGTTGAATTTCCCGCGCACATCAAAATCGACCAATATTGGTCGGAATTGATCTTAAGATTTCCGCCAAAATCGTGAAAAAGTTGAATTTTCAGCTCAATCAAAACCTACCAATATTGGTCGATTTTGGTTGCGTTTTGACCAAGAAAGGACTCCACCTTCCACATCATAATCCCTCATATTTTAAAAGAAAACTAATTTTATTTTATTAGAGGAATTTCCTACCAATCTTGGTCGGAAATGAGTGCATGCAATTTTGACCTTTCACTTCATCAAACTATTTCATCTTATTTTTGGATTAATAAAAAAAGAAAAATAATTTTATTTTACCAGGGACATTTCCTACCAATATTGGTAGGAAATGAGGGTAGATGCAAATTATGTCATCCCACATCATCAAACCAATATAATGTATTACAATAAAATAGGGTTAAATGGCAGTTAGGTCACTCAACTGACTCAAAACTTTCAGTTGGATAATCCAACTTAAAAAGTTTTCAATCAGGTCACTTAACAAATAAAAACTTTAAATCAGGTCATTAAACACGTTAAAATCAGATCATTAAACATATTAAAATCAGGTCATTTAACGTGTTTTTATTTGTTAAGTGACGAGATTGAAAGTTTTTATTTGTTAAGTGACCTGATTGAAAGTTTTTTGAATTGAATGACCCAACTGAAAGTTTCCAATCAGTTGAGTGACCTAACTGTCATTTAACCCCAATAAAATAACTAAATCTCAGTCATCGATTATACAAAATTTAAGATAAAAATTAGTTCTAAATTCTAATTTGAACTTTTTAGATGTTAATTGCTCTGTTCTTTTGGAGATTTGTTGATAATCCAAAACAAAAACTATAGTTTGAAACTTTGATGTCCATATATATGATCACCATGTTGAGTAAACTTACACAAGTTCCCTACAAAATTTCTCATTATGTAAATAGAATAACATTTTTTGATGTTCTTCTGGTAATTATGGTCGTACGGAATGTTTGAGGACGCACATTTAACATTTTTTGTATATATATATTATTAACTCTTTTTTTATTATTATTTTTTCAAAAAATTCTTAAAACAAAATTTTTCCATTTTTTATCTATTAATAATACCGATTTTTGACCGTTTTGAACGATTAATTCGATTGATACAATTGCATGTTTAAATTCAGAAATTTGATTAATAAACGAAATCGAATCGTACACAGGTTGACTTGAGATTAGAGAGGATGCTCTTGTCAGAAAACCCTAGAAGATCCGTGTATAACTCTATGTTTGTTTTCGACATGGAGCCTGAGGTGCTGTTCTTTAGAACATTGGCGATTTGGCATGTTTGTTAGGTGTTGTAACTTTGTATCTCATTGGACGGATCGGAGCAAAAAGAGGTACGTAGTAAATTTATATGTAGGATTTGCTCAAATGAGAATCCCAATTAAAATGAGAACTGAGATCTAATCTCAGCCCCAATTTTTAAATAACTTTAAATCATAGCCACACATTAAACACACACCGACACACTCATACAACACACGCGCTACACATACCACACACACTGAACACACACAAAATACACGCAGACAAACACTACCATCTCAATCTGTCACACCCCACCCCCAATCCCCACCCATCACTGCCTGCCGCCCCTCAACTGGTGTCCCCAGTTACTGCCTTTTTCTTCCCCGGTCCAATCTGTTCTTCCTCCTCCATCTCCGCTAGCTTCGCATCCATCCCAGCTGCGAATTTCTCTCCGATGCCATCTTCGATTGCAAGTGATGAAGTAAACGCCATCATAGAATCAGTTCCGGCGAATTTAGAGCCGTTTTTATCGACTGATTTGCTTATAAATTTCAGTAATTTAGGTTTAATTTTGGTGATTTGAGATATTTTTTGTAGTGATTTTGATGTGATGGTGTTATTGTTTGGTTAAAATGTGTGTGATTCGACTTTTGAGGAGAACAAATCTGAGTTGTTAAAATACATCAAGCGATTGTGATTTTTGTGGCTGTTGTTATGGATTTTGTGGTGATTTTCGGCTTCCGGTGATGATTTTTAGTGGTGGTGGCAGGTGTTGGCGAGATGGGGAGATTTGTAATGTTTTTGGTTTTGGTGATTTTTGTTATTTGGTGGTGATTTTTGTTGGTGGTGGTGGTAGTGTGGTGGCCGGAGGTAGCGCAGTGTGGTGATTTTCTGTTTACAAGTGGTGATTTTTGTTGGTGGTGACCGGAGGTGACGGCAGTGCGGTGATTTTTTGTTTACCGGTGGTGATTTTCTGGGTTGGCCGGAATTTGTTGCCGGAGATGGTAACCGGAAATGGTGACCGGAGTATGGAAGAAATGATTGTGGAAGATGATGTTTAATTAAATGAATAATAAAAAAATAAAATTTTAAATATTAATTGTGGGTCTAGGATTTAATTTAAATATAAAAAATATATGGTTAGGATTAGATCTCATATCTCACCATAAGTCATGAGGATTCTCATTTGAGGAAGACCCTATATATATAAAGCTTATTTTTCATAATTACATTACGTATTCTCCTTACTATTTCTTTCTTGACTCATGTTATATTTAGTTGTTAGTGCATCTCCAAGGATGCACACCCCTTACCAATTTTAGGGATTTTCTTCCAAAAAACATTCTCCAACCACTTCTCCCCTTCCCAATATATTTTAGGGGAGAGAAAATAGATCTCTACATGTGAGGATCCAAATATCAGCTCCTATTTTTCTCCATGTCATCTGCTCCCCTTCCCATTGGTTGATTTATTTAAATTTCAAACTTTTAAATTTTAAAAATTAAACTTTTAAAATATAGGGTATCTATATAGGGATTATTATTGGAGTGAAATATCATTTTGATTTCCTATATTATTAATAATCCTTATTTTAGGGGCTAATTAAGGAAAGAGTGTATTGTTGGAGATGCTCTTATTAATTAGTGTTAAATTTATGTTTTACTATTTTTTTGGTTCAGGGATGCAGATTTTCTGAAGAGGGTAACTCGCGTTAATCAGTTAAATGACTTATAGAAACTCTAGTTTATAACTTTTTATTTACTAAAATCTGTAATTAACTAACGAATTTTTTAGTGTGTGCCCAAGGGCACATGCTAAGAATACGTGTTAATTTAGTTGTCAAATTTTGATTGGTGGGGATTTCATTAATAATGATTGGCCCCTGCATTCACATAAATATTCACCTATCAAAATTTGACAACTCATCAAACACGAATTCTTAGCATGTGCCCTTCGGCACGCACTAGACAAACCCATTAATTAATTAAATCAATATTTGAAGTTAAGTTTGAAGATGTTGGTCACGGGTGCATGAGCACTTGAGCAGGGTGTGTGGTGGGAATTGGGGAACGTTTTGATGCATGCAGCTTGGGCTGTCAATGGATCGGATATCCGGTCCGATCCGATCCGATCCAAAGGCTAATGGAGCGGATATGGATCATATAAAATAAAATCCGATCCGGGAAAAATCCGATCCGAAAAAAATCCGAAATCTAATGGAGCGGATATGGATTTGATACGATCCGATCCGTTAAAAATCCGATCCGGTTATATATATATATTTATATATTACATAATTTATTTTAGAGTCTTTTAAACATTCTGATATAAATATTGCATACCTATATTTAAACATATAAATGGTGGCGGATAGCCTGCTAATATGCTAAACACCAATGTTATTGCTATGTCCAACAAAAATTGATTCATACTGCATATTCATATAAAGAAGGATTAAAATATACACACCTCATGCATTTGCAAAAGCATGACCTAAAACAAAGACTTAAAAAATCTAGCTACCTCAACACTTCAAAAAAATAGCAAAGACTTGTAATATTTTTTTGTGTACTTTACATTTCAAAATGTTGCTATTATTATTCGTAAATTGTTGAATTAAATTAAAAAAAAAAATCTTTACATATAAACGGATCGGAGCTCCGATCCGATAATCCGTGATCCTAACGGATCCGGATATGGATCATGTCGAAAAAAATCCGGCAATGATCCGATCCGAATCCGAATCCGGTAAAATTAAATGGATCAGGATATGGATCATGCCTGATCCGATCCAGATCCGATCCATTGACAGCCCTACATGCAGCATCATTAAGTCGTTTTCAATTTTCGGACATGTTAGTCGATAACAAGCTCAAGTCATAAAAGTAATTAAACACTTGATATTGTGATAAGCGCTCCCTGCACATTAAAATATTGGTAGAAAACATTAAAATAGATCGATCTTACAATTCCGAACTCCCTCCCATTTTAAGTGGACGGCCATTACAATCTCCACTAGAGGAACAATCTTGGTCGCATGCCCTGTTGGATGTCAAGTCTCGCAACACCTGAAGATGTTAATAAGAGCCTACTTAATGGACTTTATATTTCTTTAATTTCACAGAAATATCTAGTTTACAACCATCTTTTTCATCTTTAACAAGAAGTTTCTTTACTTGGTCATAACTCATAAGTCATTTCTCATTCTTTTCTTAGGGTATTTGTTGAGTGGATATTTTTATCATGTTTACACTACTAGCTAATTGATCTTCTTTTGGCATTCTCTTTTCCGTTTAGCACAAATACACCATATGATAGTCCATAAACAGCCAAGGCCCAATAAGAGGCCCAAAAGAATAAGCAAACCATCTCATGAGAATAAGAGCGGCCCAGCCCAGAGCAGCGGACCCCGGGCCCGGACCACCACCACGTGGCGTGGCCCCCACCCCGAGCTAGGGGATCCCCTGACTCGTGGCACTTTATATACGTGGCACTCCACCTCAGCTCCTATTGGAGGCGCTGACCAACACTAAAAGACGAAGGGAGATACGTGCCAGATCATGCCCACCACAACGTGGCCACACTCCAGTCAACGGCCAGACCAGACAAAAGCCACGTGCCCTGCATCCCGGGAGTTCAGCGGCTTGTCCCCCAGATCCAACGGTCAGGGGTGAAGGTAACCCACCCCTAAACCCTAGGTCTAGGGCTATAAATACCCCTAGTAAATAGGGTTTAGGGGTTAGCCATTATTACACACTTACACACATTCATTACTTTGTGATACTCTACTTGATTATTAAGCCAACTCTTATTCTCACGCCGGAGGCACCTCGGGGCCAAACCCCCCCTCCGGTGTTGTTTTGCAGATACCCCACTACAGCTACACCACTTCCGAGACAGGAGTTGGCGAGGAAGTACCCGATCGAGATTAAGAGTTATCACCATACACCGCGATGCCTCTACTTGTCACCATATCGGCCGGAAAAGCGATAAGCCAGTCATTTGCAAGTGTAGTAGAATGCAGGGTCTGTTTGTTAGCTAGGGAGACGGTAAACAGACTTTCATGTCACACACCTCTTTTTAATCTCTAGCTTTTCTACCAAAAGGTCATTTTTTAACGTAAACTATACCTTCTACTGCAGAACTGACACGCACTTTGGAACACAAAGTTGAAAGCCGAAACAAAGACAGAGGTGCTGGAAAAGCTCATAATGGTGCTGATTCCTTGGGAAATAATTCTAGGAGGACCACATCTCATTGTAGAACGGTTCCATGGTACCTAGTACGAATGCAGGTTCAGTACTTTGGCATCATTTTTTAGTCGGAATTAGTTAAAAATAGTTTTGCACTTATGCTGTAGGCTTACAATCCTTAATATATATACCACATAAGCTGCATGCTAGCTACTTGGGATTAAGTTCATGGACACGAAGCTCTTGATCTTCAATACATTTTTATATTTTTTCTGTACGTTTCAAGACGATGGTACCAGTCGGATATATGTGGTTGTTGCCCGATACGCCACAGGTTTTGATTAATAAGAAGGAAGTAACTGATAGATTAGGGAGATCCCTTGTAACAGGAACACTAGATAATGGCCTGGGTCTTGGGGTCAGTCATTCGGAATATCTCTTCTTTTAATTATTATCTAGATAAGCACCATATGCCTACAGTAAACATATCAAAGTGATTAACATTAAAAAGAAACTTACGATAAGTTCATATGCAGGAGCTTGTAGTCAAGAGAACTGAAGAATTAAGCTCTTCCAATTGGGACCCGATTGACAATAGTTGGTCAGGTATTTTATCTTTGGCATCATATTCCAACTGTTGCTTTTGTTCGTTTCAAGCCTCATGTTCTTATACTAATATTTACATGGTTAATCACAAGGTTTTTTAAGCTACAGTTTTTACATACTTCTCACTCAACGATCATTTTTTTTATTTAAAATGATATTTCTCTTAAGATTTGCTAGTTCAGTTTCCCTTGTTCAACCAACAATGACGAGTGGTCCAAATAGAAATTTATTGTGATTTGTACATATGTCTGCTACTAAAATAATTGCGAAAATGGTATTTTAAGTTCTTCAAGAATTTTACAATTTTGTTGTGTTGGATTTCAGTTTTGAGAGGCCTTATTTCAAAGAATCCCCATGCTTCTGTGCCCTTGATTTGTTTGTTGAATTGTTTCTCGCTCATCCTCTCTCTACTTATCCCCAGTCCTTTCTGATACCTGATTCACTTTTAGTTCTTCGAAGTCTATCCTTTTCCCTTTATACCAGAAACATCACAGACCCCCATATAAATTAACTTCTTAGTCCAACTTTATTGGTTGATTTTTTCCCTGTATATGCTGGAAGAATATATATGATTGTTATCCAAGAAAGCAAGTTAGATAAACTTGGAATAAGACTGCTTTTCTGAACCCTGCAGGGGTTCCTTGGTATAAATCTGATTTTAGATTGCTCTGCTTTTTTGCTGTCTTATTGTATCCTCATGTTTCATGTTGCTTTCCATGCTTACTAATCTCTTTCAGGCTGTTAAAGATCGCAGAGGTAGAGTTCAAGTTAAAAAACTACACAAACATCCATTTTATGTCTCTTCAAAGACTATGGATCGACTCATTGCTGATCTTGAGACCTGGGCAAGGTGTCTTTTTTGTATGCATGAATATATATCTAAACTAGTTAGCTTGCTTTTAATGTTGACGTTGCTTAAATTGTCCTTCCAGGATATGTAAATTTGTCTGGATGGGGTTGTGTGCAATTTCTAGTATTCTTCTGATCACTTTGCTATCCATAGGACTGGGTAAAATAGTTAATTGATCATTGAAGTCACTAATAACTTGCAAGTAGGTCACGAAGTTAAAAAAGCTTTCAGTCAATTAATAAAGTACTTAAAAACTTGCAAATAGGTAATTGCCGTCGGTTCCGTTAAAAACTCTAACAGAAAGATGACGTAGATGCTGACATGGCACAATGAAACTTGCAAGTATGTCACTGAACTTCAATTTTCAATTAGGTCATTAACTGATTAAATTTTTTTAAAAAAAATCGAATGGTTTTTCTTTTATAAAATTTAAAATTATGCATACCAATTCATTACATATGCTTATGAATAAATACAAGTGAACGAAAAGATAACAACTTTTTTTCGATAATGATAAAAGGTAAAAAAAAATCGAATGTTTACATTTTTTTCCAAATAATTACACTTTAATTAAATGTAATTTATGTATATCGCTTTAACCCATATGCTTATAAATCGATACAATTGAATAAATATTTAGATATCCCTTTTCTCCATTTATTTAATTTATAATTTAATTAAATTTAGAATTGAATATATCCATTTATTTTATATGCTAGTAAATCGGTAAAAACAAACAAATATTTAAAAAAATATCAAGTTTCTGAACCATCTTTTTCGATATTAATAAGTGATACCAAAAGTGTAATTTTTTGAATATTAATTTAAATTAAAAAAAACATAATCGTTTAAAAAAATAATTTCGTTAGATAGTTTTTGAATATTTTAAACTTTTTTAGTAAGTGACCTAACTGAAAATTAACACATAGTACAGTGACCTAACCGTAAATTTGTTGTTTATTAACGGAGAACCGTTAAAAGTCAACATAATTTAACGGTTGTGCAAATTTTTTAAGTTTAGTACTGTACTTGCAAGCTAATTGTAACTTCATGATGCGACTGAAAGTTTTTTTAACTTCGTGACCTACTTGCAAGTTAGGAGTGACTTGAGTGACCAATTAGCTATTTTACCCCATAGGACATGAGGTAACACAGATTTATAACTCTCATTATAAGTATCTACTATCAATTAATCATAACAGTTGATTCAGAAAAGAAGAGATCAATTGATGTTGAATAGAATTTTGTAAAATGTGGAATTTGTTGTTGGAATGTATTGCTAACACAGAATGGGAGACTAGGATCAACACACGTTAATCCTTAAAAACAAAATCGAACCTGCAAACGCGAATTCAATAGATAAGCTCTGAAATCCACCAGAAAAGATGAGAAAACTCTCAAGGGTTTTTTATTCAATCAAAGATAATCCTTTAATACAATACGATGATGTTTTTATATGTTGGGAAATAAAACCCTTAAGAAAAAGAAATAAAAACAAATCTGAGTTTAAATAAAATATTTATTATAAAGCAGCATGATCATGCAGCAGTGAGCGTGCTCATGCTTTATTTTTGCTTCCCACGACCAAATTTCCATGATTTAGCATGATCACGTAGCCTATCAACATGGTCGTGCTAATCTTGTAGAAATCTCTTGCTTCAATTATTTTAACATGCTCATGCAACCCAATAGCGTGGTCATGCCAGCATGCATCCTCAGCATGATCATTACTTCCTTGTAAGCCTTTCCCTGTAAAATCTTTGTTCAAAAACTCGGGCCTCTTGTCCTACATCAGTCCCTCCCACCTATGAAAAACTTGACCCCAAATTCTCATGTAGATAAAAAATTGCATCTACTTGCTTCTTATCTCTCCTATTGGAACCTTGTACTTAACTTTCTTCTCTGAAATATCTTTTAGACATGAAGGCATCATAAGAATTACCCCAAATTAACCACGATCAACCACTGCAAGCACAAATTTAGAATCGACGTCAAAAAGTTCAAGTGTTGTTCCAAGAAAATAGTACATTCATATGGTGACTTCAAGACACTATTTTCTATCAATGGATACAAACATAATTCCCATCATTATTTATGAAGTCAACTGTTTTTTCCATAATCCAAACTTCTCTGAAATAAATCCAAATCAGATTGAAACGGTCTCCCCAATATTGACTGTGTTGGGATTTATAGGTGATAGCATAGAGACAACTTAACTATATTTCCCTGTGCATAGTTTTTACTAAGTTGAACATACTGTCACAGCCAGAGTATGTCTTCGTATTCGAATAATTGCTGTCATGTAATAAATGTATGATTTGGGAGAAGTTCATATGTTTGTTCAAGCCTCAAGGAATGCATCCAGAAGACAACAAGAATAAAGGTTACTGTCATGTCCCTGACAGTAATATTACAAGAAGACAAATGTTGCAAAGTCACGACAAAGCTACATTTGACAGCAACATTGGCCGAAGCAAGAGACGGTAACATTCTCACACTTGACAACAAGTCTGGAGTTCCGACAGCAACATTGGCGGGAACTAGTACTGTCAACCTTTGAATATTCCTTTGACAGCAGACTCTGCGGTTAAGGTTACTGTCACCTTGAATTATTTGAATTGGGTATTTTCTCAGTCAAAGCCCGTGACAGGTTACATGTTCAAGAAACAGATTTGCTGCAACACACTATTATAAGGTTTATCCTGTCTATATAGCAATTAGGGAAAGTCACATGGGTGTGCAAATTGTAATGAGCTGCCACTTGAAAACGACAGCAACTCAACACCCCATGCGATAGGGACAACAGAGTATCTTAGTCTACTTAGATACATCTTAGATTCTTTTCTATTCATGTACGCACACGAAGCAATCTGTATCTCTTGAGATATCGAAGCTTGAGAAACTCTCTCCAGGTTGTAGCAACACTTCACACAAAATAAATAAAACATTTATTTTGTGAGAAATCTTGTTTCACTTATTGATTGAATACATCTACTGATAATCTATAATCTTTATTTTAGTTGTTGATTTAAAGATTCGATTTTATCAGTATTGCATTCAACCCCCCCCCCTTCTGCAATACTCCGGGACCAACAACTGGTATCAGAGCGTACAGATTGATACAAAAATCTGAAGATCATGACGAGTATTCAGAAGTCAAGTGGAATCAAGATTCCAGTCTTTGATAAAGAGAACTACAATTTCTGGAAAAGAAATATCTTGTTATTTATCAAAGCTGCCCATCCACTGTATTTGGGAATTCTTGAGAACGGCCCCTTCATACCTCAGAAGGAAGTAGCTGCTGCTATTGAGAATGATGAAGTCATTCCAGCCCATTGGGTTGCAAAGAAGCCTTCAGAGTACACAGAGTCCGAAAAGGAGAAAGTAGTCTTGGATGACTATTTACAACTCATCTTGCTCGACTCACTTACATTAGACAAAGCCATGTGTGGTAATGTCATGGGATGCAGATCTGCAAAAGAGATGTGGAGCAAGATAGAGCTGCTGTGTGAAGGAAGTGAAGAAGTTCGCGAGAACCAAAGACAAATTCTTGTATCACAATATGAAGCCTTCATGGCGAAACCAGGCGAAGAACTTACACACATGTTTGAAAGGTTTGGTAAGCTAATAGCTGAGTTGCAAATTCATGGAAAGTTCTATGATAGATGGAGATTAATATCAAATTTCTGCTCACTCTCCCTGAGTACCTTGAGCACAAAGTCACAGCCATAAAAGAGGGAAGAAACTTGAGTGGTGTCTCTCTTGAAACTCTCTATGGTGTGCTTAAATCATACGAACTCGAGCTTTTTCAAAAGAGAGCTATTCAAACTGGAACCAAAGGAAAGTTAGCAAACATGTTAGGAGCCCTCATAGCTCATGAGCCACAAGTAGCTTGTCCAAGTGAACCATCACAACGTTCACAACCAACACAGATGCCATCTTTGAAGATTGAAGAAGTGTTGGATGACGAGGAGAAGGCGGTTCTGCAGCTGAAAGATGTTGAAGATGAAGACTTCTACATAGTAGAAGAAATTGAAAGCATGGATAATCCAACCATGGCTTATATGGCTAAGAGATTCAAGAATATCAAGTTCAGAAGGGGCAAGTCATACAAGCCACATGGTCAATCATCTAAATTCAACAAGGGAAGTTTTTCAAATCCCACTGGTGGAGCCACAAGAGGAGGATACAAGACAGGGTTGGTGGATAGGTCGAAGTTCAGATGTTACAATTGCAATGAGCTAGGTCATTTTGCTACTGAGTGCAAAAGACCAAGATAGAATCAAGGAAAGGGATCTGGAAATCAGTTTAAGAGGAATCCAGGGAAAGCCTATGTGGCTGAAGGAAAATGCTGGGATGATTCTGAAGATGAAGAAGAAGAGGAGTTTGTGAACTTAGCCCTCATGGCTAAATCTGATGAAGAAGCTTCAAGTTCATCAAATTAGGTACCATCTCTAGTCTTACTTGATATGTCTAAAACTGAGTATAAGCATACCATTGAGGATTTAAGTGCTGAGATGTTTAACATTCATGTTAGTTTATCTGCTGCTCATGAAGAAATTGCTAAGTTAACTAAACAGAATGAAACTCTCAAATCTGAAAATGAAATGTTGTTGCTAAGAACCAGTCCCCTAGATTCATTAGCTCAAGAGAATGCTAGATTGAAGAATGATATTATCTGTGCTAAGGAAATAGAAGATTTTCTCAGGAGTCAAATTGCAGAAAACGAGTTTAAACTCAAAGCTTTTAGAAACTCTTCTAGGTTAGTCCAGGAATATCATGATACTCACACTGAGAATCAAAAGGTAGGAATAGGTTTCGAGTATGGTAGAAGGCATGGAAAGGCAATTGTTCTTAATGATAGTGATGCTGTCAAACCTCAAATTCTCAAAAGAGTTAACAATCCGATTTTCAAAAATCTTCAAGCTGATTTTGATGAAACCTCCTTGTTCATCAAACAAGAGCTACTTGATGAAGATGAGTGCATTGACAGCACACTGAGTAAAGGAAAAGATACTGTCAAGTTCCCCATGACAGAAACTCTACCAAACAATCAGACAGAATGTTCTAAAGTAGCTGACAACAAGGATGAGACGGAAACTTCAAAAGATACTGTCAAGAGAGAATCCAAGACAGCAACTTTCAAACCTGCTGTCACGATAGAGGCAAAGAAAGGTACTGTCAAGGGTGGCTCGACAGCAACTTCAGAACATACTGTCAAAGCAAATGCCTACAAGCCTAAGAATAGGAATGGTAAGTTAGGGATGGATAAGAAGAATGGATATAGTCATGTTAAGGATGCCCCTAGGAAGCTTTGCAATAATTGTGGATCATCTCATCATTTAACATTCGTTTGTAAGAAACCCAAGCATAATAAGGTTAATGCGTCCAATGTTAGTGGTAACTTACATAGAACCCCCATTATGCAAAGAAGTATGGATGTCTGTAATAACATTGACTGTATGCCATGCAAAATTGTTGTTATGAGTACTTGCTTCAATCTACCTATTCTGTCTACTGAAAGATGCTCCTATTTAGAAACTGCTGAGACTTCTATGCCTGCCTATGTTGGTAAAAAGGCAGCTTCCACCAAGAGAAAGACTAAGTCTAACTCTAGAACCAAGTGGACAGTAAAAGAAGTCAGACATGAGGATTCTAGTGTCGATTTAAATGTGAAACAGAATGATATGAACAATGATGCTGTAACTGCAGGACCCAATAGAGTTTGGGTACCAGATGTAAATTAAAATCATCTATTTTGTAGGGCAAGAAATAGAAGCAGGTCATGTGGATCATCGACAGTGGATGCTCCAGGCACATGACTGGTGATATAGCCCTGCTATCACATTTTGTGGAGAAATCCGGCCCAATCATAACTTTTGGAGACAACAGCAAAGGTTACACTGTGGGATATGGCTGTTTGGAAATTGGAAATGTTGTCATTGAAGATATTGCTCTTGTTGATGGATTGAAGCACAACCTACTCAGTGTCAGCTAGTTCAGTGACAGGGGATTCAAGGTTGATTTTGATATGATGGTTTGTGATATCTATCACAAGAAAGATCGAAGCCTCTCTTTGAAAGGAGTCAGGAAAGGAAGCTTGTTTGTTGCAGATTTAAATTCTGTCAATAAAGACAAGGCTTACTGTTTTTACAGTAAAGCATCATTTGGTGAAAGCATGCTTTGGCACAAGAAGCTCTCACATCTGAATTTCAAGAATATGAATATTCTGATGAAGAAGGATTTAGTGAGAGGACTACCTCAACAGGAATTCAAGAAGGACTATGTGAGGATTGTCAAATGGGCAAATTGAAAAGATCTGTGCATAAATCAAAGCAAGTGAATACCAACACTGAGCCACTCAAATTAATTAACATGGATTTGTTTGGTCCAGTAAATGTTCAATCTCTTGCAAGGAAGAGATATGCCCTGGTAATGGTGGATGACTACTCAAGGTACACTTGGGTGAAGTTTTTAGAGACAAAGGACGAAGCTGCTCAAGAAATCATTGATCACATAAGAGTTCTTGAAAGAACCCCCAATGCTCAAGTTCAATATCTGAGAAGTGACAATGGTACTGAGTTCAGAAATGCCACACTAGGAAACTTCTACAAAGAAGAGGGCATTGTCCAACAATTCTCTACTGCCAGGACACCACAACAAAATGGAGTTGTAGAAAGGAAGAACAGAACTCTCATCGAAGCTGCGAGAACTATGTTGAATGATTCTAAATTACCAACATACTTCTGGGCAGAAGCTATTAATACGGCTTGTTACACACAGAATAGAACCTTAATCAACAAGACTCATGGAAACACTCCTTACTATTTGTTAATAGGAAAGAAACCTACTGTCAAGTATTTTCATGTATTCGGAAGTAAGTGTTTCATGATGATTGACAACCATGAAAGAAAAGGAAAGTTCGATGCTAAAGCTTATGAAGGCATTTTCATGGGATATGGTTTGGAGAGGACTGCCTACAGAGTCTATGTCATTGATCACAAAGTCATTGAAGAAAGTGTGAATGTCATATTTGATGAAACCAAATTCCCATGACTGCAAGAGGATGGTCAAATGGAGCCTCTTAGATTTGAAAATCAAGGGTATTTGGAAGAAGAAGAAATTGTTGCTGATGAACCTACTGGTACTCAGGATATTGAGTTTGAAAGAAATGTTTTCAACACCAATGATGCTACTCAAACTCCAGCTCAATCTCAAACTATATCAGCTAATCATCAGAATGAGAATGATTCTGGAGACGTTGATGAACATGAAGGAGAAAACATCAATGGTGGAGAGTCAACACCTCAAAGAGGAAATGATGAAGCAGATCAAGAAAGAAGCTTGCCCAGAACCACTAAGTGGAACAGAGATCACACTAGCAACCTAATCACTGGTGATCCCACTACTGGTATAATGACGAGAAGAAATATTTCTGCTGACAGCATGTTTTTCATGTTTTCTATCTCAAACTGAGCCAAAGTCAATTGATGAAGCATTGTTGGATTCAGATTGGGTGATAGCTATGCAAGAAGAGCTAGATCAATTTGAGAGAAACAATGTGTGGAAGCTGGTCCCTAGACCCAAAGGGAAGTCAGTAGTTGACACAAAGTGGATTTTCAGAAACAAGTTGGATGAAAGTGGAAATGTGACAAGAAACAAGGCAAGGCTAGTAGCTAAAGGTTACTGTCAACAGGAAGGAATCGATTATGATGAAACATTTGCCCCTGTTGCTAGACTTGAAGCTATTCGGATATTTTTAGCCTATGTTGCACACTGTAACTTCAAAGTGTTCCAAATGGATGTCAAAAGTGCCTTTCTTAATGGAGAATTAGAAGAGGAAGTGTATGTCGAACAGCCACCTAGATTTGAGGATGCTGAGTTGTATGACTTTGTCTACAAGCTGTTCAAAGCACTTTATGGATTGAAGTAAGCCCCTCGACCTTGGTATGAAACTCTATCTACTTTTCTCATTGAGAATCAATTTACAAGAGGTGTAGTGGATAAGACACTGTTTTATAAGCACCATGGCAAGGACATCATTCTGGTTCAGATTTATGTTGATGACATAATCTTTGGTTCTACAAATGAGAAGCTGTGTGAAAAGTTTTCATCTCTTATGAAGAGCAAGTATGAGATGAGCATGATGGGAGAACTATCATTTTTTCTAGGTCTACAAGTTCATCAAAAGGATGATGGTATCTTCATAAGCCAATCAAAATATTTCAAAAAACTTCTCAAAAAGTTCAACATGGAAGATGCATCACCCGCCAAGACACCTATCTCTACTGCAACCAAGCTGGATTTGGATCCTAAAGGAAAGAAAGTGGATTCTAGTACCTACAGAGGCATGGTGGGATCGTTGCTATACTTAACTGCTAGCAGACCAGACATCATGTTTGCTACATGTCTCTGTGCAAGGTTTCAAGCTGATCCAAAAGAATCACACTTAGTAGCAATCAAGAGAATCTTTAGATTTCTCAAAGGCACTCCAAACCTAGGCCTTTGGTATCCTAAAGATACTGGATTTGACTTGGTTGGTTATTCGGATTCAGACTATGCTGGATGCAAGATTGACAGGAAAAGTACAACAAAAAGCTGTCAATTTCTGGGTGGAAGATTAGTGTCATGGTTTAGCAAGAAGCAGCCTTCTGTATCTGCTTCAACTGCAGAAGCTAAATATATCGCAGCTGGAAGTTGCTGTGCTCAAATTCTTTGGATGAAAAATCAGCTAATGGATTATGGCTTGGAGTTGTCCAATATTCCTATTTATTTTGATAACACTAGTGTCATAGCTATCTCAGACAATCCAGTTCAACACTCCAGGACAAAGCACATTGATATCAGACATCATTTCCTAAGAGAGCATGTTGAAAGGGGAATTGTGAAGCTGATTTATGTTCCAACAGAAAAGCAACTTGCAGATATTTTTACGAAGCCACTAGATGAAGCAACCTTCAACAGGTTGGTATGTTAGGTCCGGAATAACGTAGAAGGGGGGTTGAATACGTTATTTAAAAATATTTCGATTTTCGAGATGTGAAAAAATGAGGTCAACAACTGAATCGAAATAAAACAATTGGTTCGGGAAAATATCTTTGAACTGATAAAAACCCAAGGGGTGTTACAACTTCTAATCCAACGGATTAGCTTCAAAAACTCGAACACTCCTAAGGATAGTTTAGGCACGAGGACCTTCTATCCGACACTTCCTGAAAGCGGGCTAAGCCGGCTTTCCTACTAGATGGACTGTCTAGCAGCTTACACAGAGATGATATAAGAGAGAGAAGAGAGAGTTGTGTGTTGAGGTGTGTTTTAAAATGAAATACAACAGGCCTATTTATAGATTTTCTAGAAAATCACTATGCTGCATAGTACCCCATTTAATAACGTAAGGGGTGACGTTTTCAGCCTGTTGAATTCAAACTTTCAAAAATCTGCCGAACTTTGATTTTTCAAAGTTTCCAAAATCAAACATGTGGGCCCCACATGTTTCTTACTTTATGAATAGTACTTTTGGGTACTATTCATGAATAGTAATTTCGGTTACTATTCATATGAATAGTGCTATTCATATGAATAGTGATTTCGGTTACTATTCATGTGAATAGTGATTTCGGTTACTATTCATATGAATAGTGATTTTGGATACTATTCATTCTCTCTCTTCTGTTTATTCTGCTGTTTTAATTCACCTCAGAAAATAATTCAAGTACCAGATTAATTTAATTATTTTGTTATAAATAATTAATTAATCTGTTACTTATTTAATTTTCAGAGTAAATTAACTTTTGACAATACCTTGAGATATTATGTCTATCCTTGATCGTCAATAGGCTTTGGCAATTCTTTCTATGAATTAATGTGTTGATCCTTCCCGTATGTGTTGACACTTGGTGCACTGGTCTGGTTCACAAGTGACTATCACTGATCTTGATCTTCACACCTTCGTTACATTCCAATTTATTAGCCTGCAACAATATCTTCAAATACATGAAATCTTTTGGCCCTTCAACTGAATCATCTGTACATCTTATTATGTCACTGAGGCTTGATCATGTTAATGAACTTCTTTCAGCGACTTGATCCTTGTTGGTGCCTGTTCTTCAAATTTCACGATCCCTGTATAGAGTTAATATTATTTATCTTTTATCCTAGTTGAGTTATATATGTCCTCCATTACATATTACATTTCATTATACTTTACAATCTCCCCCTATTTGATTGTTAGGGTTTGACAAGCAAATACCTAGAGGATAACTCAACTGATACAAATAAAATACAAAGATAAATAATATTAAAGTGCATTTTCCAGATTTCTAAAAATTAACCAAGTGCAAGACAATTGTTCCTGTAGACTGAACATATCTTCAAGTTTGCCTTTGCTTTCTTTCCACATTGCACTAATACTCCCATTAGTTTTTCCTTTCCCAAAATAAAGTTAATTCCGTGTCAACAACCTTTTCCTTGCCCTTACGCCTAGTAGATTTTTCTTGATCATCCACCTTCTCCCCCTCAGTTGGGTTATCCTCCAGATTAGTAGGATGTGGAGTTGGTAAATTAGACGAAGATGGCTTTACCAAGGAGTTGATTGCATGACTAAATTGGGCTGCCATTGAACTTAATTGAACCTGGAATGCATCATGTTGAATAAGTTGCAAATTTTTGATTTCTCCAATGGACTTACAAATATTTGACAACTCTTTCTCCATTGTTTGGACCCGTGTAAGGAGTCTGCTATATTCCTTTCTGGTTACAGGTGCATGTGGTTGAGTAGGTTGCTCACTCGTATGTTCTGCAGGTGTTTCACTCAACACTATATATTCACTCGGTTTAATGGTTTGGGTTACACTTACATGTTCTGTTGGTGTTTCCCTCAACTTTCCTCTAGAGCTTCCACCGATATGTGTACCTGCAAATGAAATCATCCTAGCCCCTTTTTCAGAGGTCACGGATGGTGCAATGAAAGTTCGTGAGCTTCCGTCCTCGCGTGAAACGAGTTGCCGACCACTGGTAAAGAGTGGTAAATCTCGAAAGAGATCCAGAGATTTTCCCTCTGAGAGGTTAAACTTGAATCGATTAAATGGCACAAAACCCAAGTTTCCCTCGTATGTCTGTGAAGACACTTGGTTCATAAAAGAACCTCCTACCGATGGATCTTTCCGTAAAATGGAAGATTCACCAGTTGCTCCCGTCAATTCAACCTTATTTACATTTGCACTCATTGGATAAGAAAGAATTGTTTCACTAACAGTTGCAGTTACCTCAGGTTCATTTGGTTTACTTCTTTTAGAATGAGGTAGAGCTGCTGATGTTACTAACTCCTTATGTGGTGCTGCTGAGGCACTATCTCCCTCAATAATGTGGATGACTGGTCGTTTAAGTGACAATTGAGGTGTAGGAGTTTGTTGTGTTTGTGTTTGCATTTGTAGAATGGGCTCTTCGACCTGTGTTAGAGTCGGTGGGATTTCCTGCTCTTGGTCGGGTAAGATGGCCACTAGGGGCTGTAGAAACTGTATTTCCTGTGACACAATAGGGAATACAGAGGTTGGAATAGCAGGGATTGAAATATTACCTTGTCGTATACCTGCTCTCACTGGTCGTGGTAACAACGGAAGTGGGACAGTCTTTAGATATTCAGTTAGGACTGTAGGCACATCCGTATATTTCTTTTTGCTTATGTAATTAATTACATTCGTCTTCATGGAAGAACATTCCACCTTTTGACCATTTTCCAAGCGTACCCTGTCTTCATCATTCAAAAAATCATTCAATATTAACTGTAGAAACCTTGGATATAGACATTTGACATTTTGAGTCTGAACATCTCTTGTTCCCAAGCGTTTCATTTTTAAAATGATTTGACCAAGCACTATTTTTCCAAAATTAATCCTCAAATTATTGGCGACCGCATACCCTATTATTTGAATAAATTCAGGTATTCGATCTTGATTTGTTCTATCTGAGGAAAAAACATGGTTAAGAGTGTGAAAGAAGAAATTCCAATACTGGGTTAGAAACGTTCTAGATAGATTACCAGTGTTGAAATTGCCATCTTGGTACCTTATAAAGCGAAAGAACATTTCAATCTGTTCGGGTGTAGGATCAGAAACGAGATTTTCCATAGGAAAATGAAGAATTCGATTAACATCTCGTTCAGTGACCCTAATCGACCTACCAAATAGTCGATATGTGAATGCACACCCGTCCTGTCCAGAAGTGTTAACCGCACTGCAATATAGTTCACACAATGCATCATGGTTAAGTTGCACCTGTGTAACTAAAGCATAGCGGATTAATGAATGTTCATTCAGAAATTGTGTCCAAGCCCGGAATTGCTCATCCTGAATGGTTTCGATTTGCTGAATGGAAACAGGATTAACTTTAGCAATTAAAAAGCTTCCCTGCAATGCCATTTTCAAAACTTTGAGGAAACTCAAAAACAAGGGTTAGTACGTATAACAAGAATATGAAATCCGCCCTAAAACCACCAGCTAGATTGTGAGATCTTTCCGGTCAAAGCTTGAAATATTCAGCAATTGTGTGTGTATGCTATGTATATCTGAAAATTGATGATGTTAAACACAAACAAAAACTCATCATTTATAAGGTTTCAAGTATTAGTGGGTTAGGTGTAATAGTGACAGGTTATGTTTGAAAAATAACACCGCTCCATAATTTCTCACCTAACTACCCAATTAGCCGAAAAAACATCTTATCACCGAAACCTGTCGGCCGAAAAAACATCTTATCGCCGAAACCTATCAGTCTATACACATACACATATAATACTTCTAATTATTATGGATTTAAAAATAATCACACATTAAATCAAGAATTAATCCACAATAATCAGATAAACTCACAATTAAATAGACATAAAATTAACAAAATATCATTAATTGATATATGTCAATAAAATATTTATTTAATTATGCTACAAATAACTCAATTATTTACTAACTAATTACCATAAAATATAGCATTTATAAGCGTGGTAATTAATATAGAGATACCTATAAAAAAATGATGACTGGATGCAAAGTAAATTCACAAGTCCTAAAAATATGGACATTTAAAATACCTGTGAATTTATAACAAATTGCAGTTATTGATTATCCAAAATTAATTAGACAGATTTAACATCCCAAGTTCACCAACTAACCTGGAGAAAGTGGATTCATCCAGTGGTTTAGTAAAGATGTCTGCAATTTGTTGATCTGTAGGAACAAAATATAATACCACAGTTCCATTCATGACATGCTCTCGTAAGAAATGATACCTGATATCAATATGCTTAGTCCTGGTGTGTTGAACTGGATTGTTGGCAATGGCAATGGCACTCGTGTTGTCGCATAGAATTGGAATTTTGTCCAACATGAGTCCATAGTCCTGAAGTTGATTCCTCATCCACAGGATCTGAGCACAACAACTACCTGCCGCAATGTATTCTGCTTCGGCTGTCGAGGTAGATACTGAGTGTTGCTTCTTGCTGTACCAAGATACCAACCTTCTTCCTAGAAACTGACAGCTTCCAGAAGTACTTTTCCGATCAATCTTACAACCTGCGAAGTCAGAATCTGTATAGCCAACTAGGTCAAAACCTGTTCCTTTAGGGTACCAAATCCCAAGATTGGGGGTTCCCTTAAGGTATCTGAAAATACGTTTAACAGCTATAAGATGTGACTCTTTAGGGTTAGCCTGGAATCTAGCACATAGACAAGTTGCGAACATAATATCTGGTCTACTAGCAGTTAAATACAAGAGAGAGCCGATCATACCTCGATACTTCGTGATGTCAACTGACTTACCAGATTTGTCTTCATCAAGCTTGACTGCAGTTGGCATCGGGGTCTTGGCAGTAGCTGCTTCTTTCATCCCATACTTCTTCAGAAGATCCTTTATGTATTTTGATTAGCAGATGAAAATACCATCAGGCTTCTGAATAACTTGAAGTCCAAGGAAGAAGGACAACTCACCCATCATGCTCATCTCGTACCTACTCTGCATTAGCTTAGCAAATCTCTTGCATAGCAAATCATTAGTAGAACCAAATATTATATCATCCACATATACTTGCACCAGAATTATATCATTTTTATGCTTTTTATGAAAGAGAGTTTTGTCGATGATACCTCTTGTAAAACCATTTTCAAGTAAGAACTTGGAGAGAGTATCATACCATGTTCGAGGGGCTTGCTTGAGACCATAGACAGCTTTGAAGAGAAAGTACACAAAACCTTCAAATTCCTTGTCTTCGAACCCAGGGGGTTGTTCAACATAGACTTCTTCCTCTAGATCTCCGTTCAAAAATGCACTCTTCACATCCATCTGAAAAACCTTAAAGTTGGAGTGTGCAGCAAATGCTAAGAACATCCTGATTGCTTCAAGCCTTGCAACTGGAGCATAGGTTTCATCATAATCAATTCCTTCTTCTTGAGAGTAACCCTTTGCTACCAATCGAGCCTTGTTCCTCGTAACAATACCATTTTCATCCAGTTTATTCCTAAACACCCATCTAGTGCCAATTACAGATTTATCTTTTGGTCTTGGCACCAGCTTCCATACTTTCTGCCTTTCGAACTGATTTAGTTCTTCCTGCATTGCAGTTACCCAATCTGGATCATCAAGAGCTTCATCAACCTTTTTAGGTTCAATTTGAGATAAAAATCCTGCGAAATTGCATTCATTCTGTGTTGCTCTTCTAGTCTGTACACCCGTGTCCGGTTCACCAATGATCTGTTCAAAGGGATGCGCTCTACTCCATACCCTTTGTCTCGGCAGATTTGATCTTGATGATTCCCCAAGTTCATAATTGTGTTGAGTGTGATGACTAGTAGATCCAAAATCATTGTTTGCTCCTCCTGAGCTGTTGCTTTCAGAGTTTGAAGAATCATTAACAGCAGATGTTTCTTCACTTGATTGGGGGTCATCATTCACTTGCTCCCCCTCAACATGTGCTGCTGTCTGATCTACTGGTATAGATTGAAAAATAGAGTCTGAAAGAGTATCAGAATTTTGTAGATCAGCATTTATTTCTTCATTCTCAAATCTCAACTGGTCATGTTCATCAAAGTCTTCAAGTCTTGTTATCTTCTTATCATCAAAAGACACATGGATAGATTCCATGACCACTTTTGTTCTCAGATTGTAGACTCTGAATGCTTTTGTGGATAGTGGGTATCCAACAAAGATTCCTTCATCAGCTTTTAAATCAAATTTGGAAAGCTGTTCTGGATGAGTCTTAAGAACAAAACATTTACATCCAAACACATGAAAGTACTTCAGGTTCGGCTTCTTCTTTTTCACCATCTCATATGGTGTTTTACCATGCTTGTTTATGAGTGTAGCATTCTGTGTGAAACAAGCAGCTTGCACAGCTTCAGCCCAGAAGTAAGTTGGCAGCTTTGCTTCATCAAGCATGGTCCTTGCAGCTTCTATGAGAGTCCTGTTCTTTCTCTCTACTACTCCATTTTGTTGTGGAGTTCCAGGTGCAGAGAATTCTTGCTTTATTCCATTTTCTTTACAAAACTCTTCCATGACTACATTCTTGAACTCAGTGCCATTATCACTCCTTATGATTTTCACTGTATGCTTAGATCCTTTTTCCAGTTGTCTGACATGCTCTGTTAAGATTGATGCAGTTTCTTCTTTCTTGTG
This sequence comes from Kitagawia praeruptora, assembly GCA_037693485.1. Lineage (NCBI taxonomy): Eukaryota > Viridiplantae > Streptophyta > Magnoliopsida > Apiales > Apiaceae > Kitagawia > Kitagawia praeruptora. The sequence goes on along the minus strand of CM075346.1, from coordinate 100,447,666 downwards.
CATGAAATATACCCATGTATATCTGGTGTATTCATCAACAATAACCAAAGCATATCTTTTCTTTCCAATAGACATTATATTTACTGGACCAAATAAATCAACATGCAATAAGTGATATGGCTCAAGAATTGAGGATTCAGTCTTACTTTTGAATGAAGTTTTCCTTTGTTTTGCCTTTTGACATGAGTCACATAGGCCATCTGGAGTAAAAACTGATTTGGGCAATCCTCTCACAAGATCTTTCTTCACTAGCTCATTAATGCTGTTGAAATTCAGATGAGAAAGTCTCTTGTGCCAATCCCAGCTTTCTTCAATTGATGCTCTACTCAGTAGACAGATTGCAGAGCCATCAGAGTTTGTTGAAAGCTTGGCTTCATAAATGTTACCATGCCTGTATCCCTTCAGAACAACTTTTCCTGTAGATTTGCTTACAACTTCACCGTGTTCTTCAAAGAAACCCACATGATAACCTCTGTCACAGATTTGACTCACACTTAGCAGATTATGTTTGAGTCCTGAGACTAGAGCTACAGCTTCAATGATGACATTCCCAAGTTTGATATTGCCATATCCCAGAGTCCTTCCTATGTTGCCATCTCCATAAAAAACACTTGGGCCAGCCTTCTCCACAAATTCTGATAGCAGGGCTTTATTTCCAGTCATGTGTCCTGAGCATCCACTGTCCAGAACAAGGATATTTTTCCTGTTACCCTGCAATCACAAAAACCACTAATGATTAGTTTTAAGGACCCAGACTTGCTTGGATCCTTTGGTCTTATTAAGTTTGTTAGCTTTAGCAGCAGAAGTCTTATCAGAGTTTGTGCTAACATTCTTTTTATCAGAATTTATACATGTAGAATCAATCTTGAATTTATTCAAAGAGGGTTTAAGTTCATAATAATCATAATACAACTTATGATACTCTTTGCATGTATAAATAGAATGCCAAATACTATCACAGTGAAAACAAGGATTCTGTGGCTTAAACCTAACTGAACCACTCTTAACTCCTGACTTAGGAGGTGTAGAGTTTATATTTTTATTCTTCCTGCAAAAAGCAGCAAGATGGTTAGGACTTCCACAGTTATAACATTTCTTCCTAGGAGCATTGGGAATAGGCATATAGTTATTGCTTTTACTGATGCCTACCTTTCCATTTCTGTTTTTCCTAGGTTCTTTTACCTTGTTTATTCTTTTTAACTCCTTCAGCTTGTGTTTAAGCTATTTCTGAGACATTGAACTAATATCTACTGATTTGGCTTTATCCTGTTTTGGTTTGTCAGATTTTGGTACAAACCTCACATGATTAATTTTGGGTTTTGTAGCCTTTTTAGTAAATACAGGTTTAGAGGTCTCAGCTTCTAGGTTGACAGTTTTCTTTTTATCAGTGTAACCTAGACCTTCTTTCCAACAATCATTGTCTATGATATCCTGAGTTTTCTTACCAGAGTTAGTCCAAATTTTAAGAATGTTTCTTTCTTTAGCAAGTTCAGATTCAAGATAAGCATGCTTTTTCAATAATTCATTTTTAACAAAAATAGCATCATCTCTCTCTTTCTGAATTTCTAACATCTGGACTAATTCTGATTCTAGATAATCATTTCTCTTTCTAAGGTCTAGACTTTCAGATTTTATTCTTTCATTTTCTAAAGTCTGATCTCTATAGCTAACATGCAAGTTTTTAAGAAAGAGTCTTAACTCAGATATATCAGTAGTATCAAAAGCTAGAATAGAGTGAGGTACCTTGGTCTCAGTAGCTTCAGAGATACTATCAACATTTGCCATCAAGGCGTAGTTCACCTCATCTTCAGAGTCTGAAGTGTCAGCCCAGTCCTTCTTCTTTGTGATGTAAGCTTGACTTTTATCAGCTTTGGCTCTCTTGCACTCAGGTGCAAAATGTCCTTTCTCACCACAATTATAGCATGTGATCTTGGACTTGTCGACTTTCCCAGACCTGCTTTCCTTTCCCTCAGTTTTTCTGAAATTCTTCTTGTCAAAATTTGAATCTCTTCGTGTGAACTTCTTTCCCTTCCTGAAGTTCTTGTAAGCCATCTTCTTGAAGCCTTTCACCATTAGGGCTGCAAGATGTATCATCTCAGCATCACTACCATCATCATCAGAGTCTGTGAGATTGTCAGAGTTTAAGTCATCATCAGAATTTGATGACTCAGTATCAGACTTTGTAATAAGAGCCTTTCCTTTGGATTGACTCTTTTTCACAGCAATTTCTTTAGAAGCTTTCTCCTCAGCTTTAAGAGCAATTGACTTGGTCTTGCTTCCATGCCTCTTGCTTCTTTGTTCCATCTCAAGCTCATGAGTCTTGAGCATTCCATAGATTTCATCAAGGGACATGTCTTCTAGATCATGATTGTCTCTGATAGTAGTGGCCTTTAAGTCCCATTTCTCAGGAAGAGCCAACAAGAATTTCAGATTGGAGTCTTCAAGATTATACTCCTTATCTACCAGTGATAGATCATTCAACAATTTCAGGAATCTGTCATATATGTCTGTTAATGACTCATCAGCATTTGAGTCAAAGTGCTCGTACTCCTGTGTGAGTATTGTTCTCCTGTTCTTTTTGATGGCTTTGGTTCCTTGACATCTGACTTCCAAAGCATCCCAAATCTCCTTAGCAGTTTTGCATCCAATGACCCTGTTAGACATAACATTGTCAAGGGCGTTATGTAATAAATGCCTTACTTTAGCATCTTTGCTAATAGAGGAGATATCTTCAGGAGTGTAGTCTTTCTTCTCTTTTGGAATCATTTTCTGTTCTTCTCCAGCAACTGCAACAGACAATTTTGTAGGCTTATGTGGACCATCATGGATTCTGTCTAAGTACTCTGGATCTGTAGCCTCCAGAAACATTTCCATCTTCACCTTCCATATGGGATATTCTGATGCCCTGAGTATTGGAACTCTAATTGATTCATATCTGCTTGTTGTTGGAGTTTGTGTTTTCTCTGTCATGATTGTATGGCTTTTTGTATAGTAACAGAGTGGCTCAAAATGAACAGTACGGTATTTGTGAATAGTACCGTATCTGTGAATAGTACCGTATTTGTGAATAGTGCCGTATACGTGAATAGTACCGTATCTGTGAACAGTACCATATTTGTGAATAGTGCCGTATACGTGAATAGTACCGTATCTGTGAACAGTACCGTATCTGTGAACAGTAACGTACAACACCGGATCTGATCTGTATATCGATCAAACTGCTCTGATGCCAATTGTTAGGTCCGGAATAACGTAGAAGGGGGGTTGAATACGTTATTTAAAAATATTTCGATTTTCGAGATGTGAAAAAATGAGGTCAACAACTGAATCGAAATAAAACAATTGGTTCGGGAAAATATCTTTGAACTGATAAAAACCCAAGGGGTGTTACAACTTCTAATCCAACGGATTAGCTTCAAAAACTCGAACACTCCTAAGGATAGTTTAGGCACGAGGACCTTCTATCCGACACTTCCTGAAAGCGGGCTAAGCCGGCTTTCCTACTAGATGGACTGTCTAGCAGCTTACACAGAGATGATATAAGAGAGAGAAGAGAGAGTTGTGTGTTGAGGTGTGTTTTAAAATGAAATACAACAGGCCTATTTATAGATTTTCTAGAAAATCACTATGCTGCATAGTACCCCATTTAATAACGTAAGGGGTGACGTTTTCAGCTTGTTGAATTCAAACTTTCAAAAATCAGCCGAACTTTGATTTTTCAAAGTTTCCAAAATCAAACATGTGGGCCCCACATGTTTCTTACTTTATGAATAGTACTTTTGGGTACTATTCATGAATAGTAATTTCGGTTACTATTCATATGAATAGTACTATTCATATGAATAGTGATTTCGGTTACTATTCATGTGAATAGTGATTTCGGTTACTATTCATATGAATAGTGATTTTGGATACTATTCATTTTCTCTCTTCTGTTTATTCTGCTGTTTTAATTCACCTCAGAAAATAATTCAAGTACCAGATTAATTTAATTATTTTGTTATAAATAATTAATTAATCTGTTACTTATTTAATTTTCAGAGTAAATTAACTTTTGACAATACCTTGAGATATTATGTCTATCCTTGATCGTCAATAGGCTTTGGCAATTCTTTCTATGAATTAATGTGTTGATCCTTCCCGTATGTGTTGACACTTGGTGCACTGGTCTGGTTCACAAGTGACTATCACTGATCTTGATCTTCACACCTTCGTTACATTCCAATTTATTAGCCTGCAACAATATCTTCAAATACATGAAATCTTTTGGCCCTTCAACTGAATCATCTGTACATCTTATTATGTCACTGAGGCTTGATCATGTTAATGAACTTCTTTCAGCGACTTGATCCTTGTTGGTGCCTGTTCTTCAAATTTCACGATCCCTGTATAGAGTTAATATTATTTATCTTTTATCCTAGTTGAGTTATATATGTCCTCCATTACATATTACATTTCATTATACTTTACATGGTAAGTGAATTGGGAATGCTAAATTTGGTATGTTAACTTACTAGTTTTTACATTCACAATGTGGTTAAAATTGTAGCTCGTGACCTTAACTTTTAATGTTACTGTCATGAGAAGTTACTGTCCTATGTGCTACTTGTTTATTTGACAGCATGTTTGCTATGACTATGCTAAATTCAAATCACATGCCTGTTTTAATTTTTGTAATGAGTAGTCACGTGACATTAACTTATTTCATATGCCTGCTTGGTGATAAGTACTTGTGTCATTTGATATGACTACAGGTATTTGTCAGTCTTTGTAATTTAAAAGTTAAATTACTTCATTAAAAAGAGGTAGTTGGGAGCTGTAGAGTCACTTATTGTGTTATAAATAAGACCAAAGCTAAACCCTTTGTTCTCACTTAACACCCTAAGAACTCTAGAGTCCAATATGAGCAAGAGGAAAGCAGAAGACATGTCATCGTCATCGGTGCCAGGAGCAAGCGGAGGAGTGAAGCCAGAGCCTCTTAGTCTCAAGAAGGAGATGGAGATAGCTGCTACTAATTAATGAGCAGCTTGATCTCTGGGTAGATAAGTTTCATACTTATCTCGAATAAGAGGTGATCTCCGATCAAGAGAAGGAGATGGAGAAGATCGCGGAGACCTTGAAGTCAGTTCTGATGGGGAACCAATGCCTGATGTGGACCTTGTAGCAGCACATCGTCCTTTTACAAGGCTGGCATGGCTGAATATGAAGCAGAACAAGCTTATCAGGCTGCTAAAGCTAAATCATCCCAATTCACCAAACCTACCAAACCTGCCACATCTGCCAAACAAAGTGCTGAAGACCTAGAAGCTCAACTGAAGGAAAGTTACAAGAAACTCAACAAGCTATTCAGTGAGGAAGCAGGTTATCAGCCCTGTGTTCTGGATAATCCTCTGAGAATCAAGGATGACAAGCAAGAAATCTATGTTGATAGCTTTCACAAGCTGAGGACCAGTATGCTGAAGGATCTCTACTGGAAAGTTGTTGGATCTATTCATAAGCTCGAAATGCTAGTTGCTTGGGAGCTAGAGGAAATATTTGATCAGAGGAGAGATGAAGATCCAAAGCTAGACAGAAAAAAAAGAGAATCCTTAAATGCTTTTCCTGGAAGGAGGTTCAAATTCATCCAAGGAATTCTGAAGTTCAGAACATACACGTATGATTTTGAAACTTGGTTTGATGTAAAAGATGCTGAAGTATTTACTTCTCGAGTGATACAAGGGTACATTGAAGACATTGAAGATGATGCCAGATCACCAGAAGAAAAAGATTTAGTTGAAGACCTCAGAAAAGCAAGAAATGAAGCTCTCAGAAGAGAGGGAAAAATCTGAACAATTGGAGACTACCAAAATCAAGCTAAGTTAAACTCTGATTTGCTCATTCAATAGGAGCAATTGATTTGCAGTAAATTCATAAGCTTCATGTTCTAGATTTTTCTTTAACATTTATCAGTTATAGTATTTTAGCTATTCTGATCTATGTTAGTTAAGTTGTCAGCACGTTTTGATTGTAAATTTGTTGTTATTGTCCATAAAAACAAATTGGGGGAGATTGTTGGGATTTATGGGTGATAGCATAGAGACAACTTAACTATATTTCCATGTACTTAGTTTTTACTAAGTTGAACATACTGTCACAGCCAGAGTATGTCTTCGTATTCGAATAATTACTGTCATGTAATAAATGTATGATTTGGGAGAAGTTCATATGTTTGTTCAAGCCTCAAGGAATGCATCTAGAAGACAGCAAGAATAAAGGTTACTGTCATGTCCCTGACAGTAATGTTACAAGAAGACAAATGTTGCAAAGTCACGACAAAGCTACATTTGACAGCAACATTGGCCGAAGCAAGAGACAGTAACATTCTCACACTTGACAGCAAGTCTGGAGTTCCGACAGCAACATTGGCGGGAACTAGTACTGTCAACCTCTGAATATTCCTTTGACAGCAGACTCTGCGGTTAAGGTTACTGTCACCTTGAATTATTTGAATTGGGTATTTTCTCAGTCAAAGCCCGTGACAGGTTACATGTTCAAGAAACAGATTTGCTGCAACACACTATCGTTTGTAGCAGACCTGCAAGACTACGACAGAAGCTTAAGAGATTCACAAGACAAGGCTGGTCAATTCGAGGAGCATGTGATATCCACATCTACTAGAATTGTATTAGCTAGAAATAGAAAGAATCTAGGTTGCTTTACTTATAAGGTTTATCCTGTCTGTATAGCAATTATGGAAAGTCACATGGGTGTGCAAATTGTAATGAGCTGCCACTTGAAAATGACAGCAGCTCAACACCCCATGCGATAGGGACAACAGAGTATCTTAGTCTACTTAGATACATCTTAGATTCTTTTTTATTCATGTACGCACACGAAGCAATCTGTATCTCTTGAGATATCGAAGCTGGAGAAACTCTCTCCAGGTTGTAGCAACACTTCACACAAAATAAATAAAACATTTATTTTGTGAGAAATCTTGTTTCACTTATTGATTGCATACATCTACTGATAATCTATAATCTTTATTTTCGTTGTTGATTTAAAGATTCGATTTTATCAGTATTGCATTCAACCCCCCCTTCTGCAATACTCCGGGACCAACAGACTGACACACATCCACATCAAAATTATCAAAAGTAGTATCTTTGTACTTCAAACTAGCAATGACAATCACATAATTTTCACTTACGGTAGTGACAGCTAATGGATTAATCCAAACAACATTATGTGGTGCTACATGAATTTGTGGGGGTAGTTTGAATTCATTAACCATCTTCTACAAATTAAAGTTCATATGATATTTACAATCTACCACATTCTCAAAATTTGAGAAACTTACCTTGCATAATGACTGAACCAAGCTATGATGTTGCGAATCATCTACCGATTTATGAGTGTCCAATGATAATGTTTGCTCACTTTAACATAATGTTCATCGTCGCCATTATTATCATCTTTATAGCCATTATCAAGTATTTCTTTGATGTGTTCTCTAACATTCTCGAACTTTTCTTCTTCTTCAACCATATCACCTTCACCAAAATTTGTAGACACCAAATTTTCACAATTCACTTTATCACCTCCTTCAACCTTTTCTACACCTACTATATCATTCAAGCATTATTCCGTAATAGTATAATCAGACACCTCTTTATCTCCCATATCCAACGAAGTATCATGTTTTGGTTGAGGACAAACGTCAAACACATTGTCAACATCATCGGGTTCATAATTTTGAATTGTTTCATCATCTTTCTTACACCCCATATACGTCTTAGACTCATAATTCTCCCGCAAAAAACTCTCGAACATCAATCATTTCATCCACCGCCAAGATTGAATCGGTGTTTTGCCTTTACGTCTCCTATTTATTTGCAACTTCTCCCACCATATAGCAACAACGCCCCTTAAACGAACCACCACCATCTTAACCCGCATATTTTCAAGAACCCCTACGACATCGAAAAATTAATCAAAATCATCCTTCCACTCTAGGAACTCCTCAACTCCCATATACGGTATACCCATAAAATAATGATATAACAGGCTTTTCCATATAATCTTTGCTATTACGCTGGGTACCCATATTTGCCTCGGAGCTACAACTTTCAGCAGAAAAATAGTTTATATCTCGGGGAATTCGATTTTGAAATTCTCTTTCACCTCGACATTGGTAGTAATTGTTCATGTTTTCTAGTCTATCACAGACTTGAGAGTCGCGGTAAAATCCGTCATAACCTGTGCCCCCTAACAAATCAGAATGAAGAAACAGGGAAAAACCTGCTCTGAAACCACCTGAGGCAGAACGGAAAACTAGGATAAAAAATGTTAATCCTTACAAATAAAATCGAACCCGCAAACGCGAATTCAATAGATAAGCTTTGGAATCCACCAAAAAAGATGAGAAAATTCTCAAGGGTTTTTTATTCAATCCAAGATAATCATTTAATACAATACGATGATATTTTTATATGTAGGATTATAAAAGGATAAAGGCCAAAAATGTTGGGTTTTCACTTGAGACTGACGAGAATACCAAGGCGGCCATATATATGGACGAAATATGCATTTAGAAAAGGGGTATATCATATACGCATTCAACAAAGACTTATCAAGTTTTTACGCATTCCAAATATGGGTAATACATGCATGATACGCATTCCAAATATGGATAATACATGCAAGATACGCATTGATGGTCTGCTTAATACCGATTACGCAATCCAAATTGGGGTATCAGCTATTTTTTCTTAATTTTAAAAAGGCTGTTATACGCATTCAGGATTTGGGTAATAGCTATCACGCATTTTGTGCCGGGGTAATATGTAATGGGATATGGGTAGTACATGTTATAAGATAACTTGATAAAAAAGAGGACGAAAGAGTGAGGGAATATAAGCAAAAGTGAAATAGGTGTAATTTGGGAGACAGAATAGTTAGTGTGTATAGTCTGGGTAAAAGTAAAATAACTTAACAAGAAATAGTGTATAGTACGTGTGATGTTAGTGTGCATATGGGTGTACTCCTAAATAAGGAAATGCCAGAGTTACATAAATTTTTACAAAATGATAGATGTCTCAGTTTGATTGGTTATAACTCAATGGGCCCCCTGAATTCACATTAATATCAACCAATTAAAATCCACATTAGTGGAATCAACTCATTCTGTGCAAAAATTATGTAGCCAATTATGTGCACCTAGCATTACTCCCTAATAGGGTTGGCAATTTCGGGTATCGAGACAGCTGTAGGGATTTTAATTTTCTTTAACATCGAAATCTCAGTTGACAAGTATCTAGAACTATGGATAGGTTAGCTTCATAGTCACTCATGATTCTTTTTCCGCGAGGCCAACCTTGTCGTTGATTTGTAACATAAATGAAACAAATTTGGAAAATTCTCAATGGTACGCCTCTAGTTTTGGCTTTTCCAAATGGTATGCCAAATAGTTTTGGCTTCTGAATGGTACCCTTGTACTATTATACCATTCTCTACGGTACCCCTCCCGTCAATCCCCGTTAGACAAACGTTTATTTAATCAACAATTAGCTTTAAAATAAAAATAAAAAATAAACAAAAAGTCTTTAATCAACAATTAGCTTTAAAATAAAAATCTACTCAACACCCCTTCATGATCATCATTCGAACTCGTAAAATTATGATCAATCACAGTAACTTGATTAGATCCACTATGAGGCGATGACCCATTTTCCATAGCATCCATACTTTCGAAATAAAACCACGACGAAAAGAATCGCTCTGGATAAGAAAGAGACCTCTGTTTCTCGGCTCGATAACGTTGTCGGAGCTTTTCCATCTTATGACGACACTGTGCGGAGGTCTTGGGCGAAGATGCGTTGACCGACGGCGTTAGCGACTGAGTCCCAATCGATGGTGTAGAGATAATCGTGGCGGAGCGCGTACCATCTCTCACGGTAGGCTTCGATTAAAGATTGGATACCGGAGGTATATCGGTGGTCATGATACAAATTATATATATATATATATATATATATATATATATATATTTATATATATATATATATATATATATATGTGTGGTATATCGGAGGTGAAAAGATTCGATCTTGGTTGAATTTGTGGATGTTTGATGGAAAGAGGGGAAGAAATTTATATATAATTAGATAGATGTTAATAATTTATACTGTTTATGGGGTAATTAAACGTTTGTTTGACGGGGGTTGACGGGAAGGGTACCGTAGATAATGGTATAATAGTACAAGGGTACCATTCAGAAGTAAAAACTATTTGGCGTAACATTTAGAAAAGTCAAAACTATAGGCGTACCATTGAGAATTTCCCAACAAATTTTACTGAATTTCGTCTTCCCCGTGTAAATGAAGATTTACTGTATTTTTTTTTATCTGAAGCCTGATGTAATATATCATACACAAATGTAATCAACTTTTCTAGTTTTAGTTTCAAGAGAACATGTAAAAATGCTTCAAGGGCTTCAAGTTTGTTTACAAGGGTTGAGTTATAAAAAGACATATGATATGTTGGCCAAAGAGTGAACATAAGCTAGTGCATGGCCATTGTTAGTATCTATCCGGCACACAATTGGATGGTCCGTTTTTAATATGTTTTTTACCATTTTTTTTCCAACTATCTTGTACTTTTTTTAACGAGGTACAACTCAAAAGTTGAGAAAAAGTGCAGCTTAAAGTTTCAGGATTTATTTGATGCAAATAAACTTAATATAAAGTTTGTACATATTCCTTGCGTTTGGTAAACGCAATTAGAAATTAGCACGAGGAGGGTTGAAATTATGAGACTAATCTTTGATTAACAAGTAATTTAATTTGATTCCTTCTTGAGTCCTAGTGTCATTGTGACAAAATTATAGATTTCTTAATTATGTTCACATGATAATCGTGTATTAGGCTTGGTCCTAGAGAATCTAACAAGCTTACATTCAGGACTGCAGGAAGCTTTCTTCCATAATTATGGTATCAGCAGATAAATCTACAACATAGATTTATGATTAAACATACGGACGTAGGAAGAAAATTTGATTTTACGGAAACAACACACCTACTCGTAGGACATTTCACCTTTTACAATATTCTATTTTTTGAGTCCCGGAACATTTTCATCTTATGCAATACTCTACTTTCGAGTGAGACGTTTTAAAAACTTTGATGTGCATGTTACAAAGTTTTGTGATGATTTATGTTTAACTACTTTTGAAAATCGAAAGATACAATTATGATTCAAACAATAATCAAAAACTTTGGAGGTAAATTATTGGTTGATGTTTAAGTCTTAAAATACTACTTCTCTGGTGAGACAGAGATGTAAAGAGTACATTGAACATATTATATTTATTAAAAGTTTAAAACATTTCTGTTCTCATGTCATGTATTATTAAAAGTTTTGGTATTTTATCTTTTGACTAACAAGGCAAATAAAGCAATGAGAAAAGAACAGGATGGGAAAAAAATGATGCTTCATCCAAAACTATCTGCATGCCTTTAGCAGGAGCAGTGTAATTTACTTACCTCTCTTTTCAAGAATAGAATAGAATCATGCAATCAAGAAGTCACTTTTAGTTTCTAATAAATTCATTAATCTTCCCTGCAAATCAAATCCACATCTCTGTTTTTCTTTTGTTTTTGGTGCATCTGATAGTTGCACAGAAAATGCAGAAGAAAAATGAGATGAATATCAAGAATTCCAAAAAGATTGGCATCTGCCATAGGCTGTACAGTTTTATCTTGAACACCTTTTTTTCGCCTACCCCCAAAACTGTGACCATGGGTCACACTCTGATTTCAGACAATGATCATCAAATGCTTCTTAAAGATCAATCAAGAATTCAAGATTCCAACTTAGTTACTTCTTCAGAAATTTTGGTCGAGTTTCGACACAATATTGGTTCAAGTAATCGGAAAGAAAATGATGAAAATTCAAGAGTTGACATTATCAAGCCACAAGAAGTCCAAGAAACAAGATTTGGAGGAGATTTGCAGGCCATTTCTTTTATTAAGGTCAAAGGGAAAGAACCTAAAAAGATGGTAACCATCGAAGAATTTACGGGGAAGTATCAAAATGATAGTAATGAGGAGCAGCAGCAGAGAAATATGAACATATCAAGAGACGAGCCTCATTCGGTTGAGAAACACAGAGTTCCAAGAATTCTAACTGTTGATACAAACATAAGTGACGAGCCACAGTCGATTAAGAAACACAGAGTTCCAAGACTTCTAACTGTTGATACAAACATTAATGAGAAATCAGATGCCTTTATACGCAAGAAGAAGGCAGCTATGGAAAGGGAACTACAACACTGATGTCGAAGAATCATTAGTTAGCCTACAGCAAGCAAACTGGTAGAATATGCTACACTTTGCTGCTAATTAACACTGGCAACTTGAGTAAAAACTGCTATTTCATATTGATTATTGAAAGTGTTTAGGTTAGTGTTGAGTGAGGTCACAATAGTTTCGTTTGTTATTATGCTTAATTTGTTTGGTAAAGTGTTAGTACAATGTAATAGATATGCACTTTCGTTAATAGCTTTCACCCTTACAAATCCCCGTTAAAAAAAAAATCAACTAAAAGCCAAGTAAAAAAAAGTGATTACAAGCCTTAAGTCACTTTTAATTGTAAAAAGAACGACAATACTAACTTCAGCCATCAAACAAACTTTATTTACAAGCTCACAGTATCAGTTTTACAACTTTGAATTAAGTACTGGAGACAACATCTTTAATGTACAATAGCTTGAGTTACTGCCCAACAGCTAGCTAGAGACGTCTTGATTAGTAATATAACAAATTAACAAAACTGCAGTTAAAGTCAAAGCTCATCATTTGCAGAAGGCTCATTAGTTTCGTAGCATTTTTCATCCCAATAGTAAGGAAACTTCAGCTGTGCTGCTGTGTGTGGCATGTACCAGTCCGCATACATGAACCTGAGAAACATTTGTTAAGTTCAGATATTAGTAACTAATGCACGCTGGAACTCAACTTTAATGGAATCATCATCCACGTAATGATAAAGTAAAACGGATAACATTAAACTTGTTACTTCAGGATAACCTTTTTTAAATATCTAGAAAGTTAAAACATAAAATCTCAATATATTCTGCTCTTTGAATCAGTTAATTGGAAGGAATAGACTCTTCATAACTGTATAATGATCAAAAGGAAGTGAAAAGGACAACTACGATAAACAAAATAGAGATCAAGTAATTCATGAACAAGCACGCACAATTTTAGAAGCTAAATTTATATTAACGACTGTTGCTTCTTCAATATATGTAAAAATTAAACAAAGAAATGCCCACCAGCATTCAGAGAAGAGAATGAACTGAAAGTAACCCATTTCCTTGCTAACTTAAACCTGATCGAATGGTGTGAAAGATAATATATTACTTACACTTTGACAGGTGGTCGTGATATAATGACTAAAACTTGCAGATCCTCGTGTTCTCCCGTATTTAAAATCTGTGACAACAACATCATTTTAAGAAATTAGAAAAAAGTCAAAAACAAACACCAGTCGCAAATTTACAATACACGTTTATCCGGTAATAATTGTCTAGAGCATCACGATCTCTTCATCCCATAATTCAATATGATCTGTCTATGACTCCCACAACTTATCTTATTCATTTACTAATCGATTCCCACAATCTATAAACAAAGAAGCAACAGGTTTTTCTTCTCTCTCATTATAGGCCTAAAATATTCCTTACTAATTTACACGATATAGCCAGATCATTATCAAAGGCCAGTTCTAGGAGTTACAGAATTTTTTTTATTGAACATTCTTTTCCATATGATTTGGCCTTCCCATATTTCACCTTCTGAAATTTTAGTTACTATTTCTTTTTTCCCCAAATTTTGTCTCATGTTATGTTTATATTACTATTTCTGAAGATGATAAATTGGCTAGGTTTGACGACGGAAAAGGCAAGTGAGAGTAAATCATGTGTACTTCTTAATTTTTATCTATGTTTGATAGTCATATACTCATGTCAAAATTAGGTCCCCGTAAAATGAATAGATTCTCAACATCTTTCTAATATAAAGCATTATCAAAATTCTACTTTCTGGGAAAGCTTGAACATGCAAAAATGATCACTTTGCTCTTTCATTCTTTCACTTCTGTCACTTAAATTTTAATCTATTTTTGAAAAAAAAAAACATAAAGTACTTCCATAGAAGAATCTTGCAACAAAAAAGGAGCACACAAATTACCAGCCACGTCATGGATGATCAGACAGGATTAACATTTAGTTGACTGCCATGTTCATCTTAAGAAACACGCACCCACCTTGGCCTGTTGTCTTGACTAAACTACTTACTTTAAAAAAAGGAGAAATCCTCCATTAAGGTTTTAATTAGAGAGAACCTCTGGTCCAATACAGGTTACTGTCAGATTAGTTTAATTGCCGTAACTTATCTTGAATAAAGCAAATATGACCTCCTACACTGCATGCATAAATTTACTTACACCTATATTTTACATATGCATTCAACAAGTTTGTTAAATAAATTTAATGCTTCAGATAAACATCGGTGCAAATGCAAAGAACCAATTTTTAATAAAGTTCACCTGGTGAGCATCATTAACAGGAACATGAAATGTGCTATTCGTAAAGATGGGAAATTCTAGCGGCGTCCCAGGGAACTTTGTGTGTGTATTGGAGGCAATATAGAGTGTTCCACTCCCCTTCAGAACAACAAACACTTCTTCACAGGAGTGTCTATGGATTGGTGTGTGTGTTCCTGGGGCAAATGTTTGCAGCCATACCTCAATCTGTGAAGAGCAGACGATATTGAGTATATAATCATGGATTTATTATCCACTCATAAAAGTAATCAAATGGTCCACGTCATATTTCAATTCTCAATTAGTAAGTAAATGTTTTTAGTCAGAAGACACAGGGAAACACACTTTCGACGGTCTTTGGGAAGTTCCTGCATCAATCAAATTCTCGGTCGTGTGTATCAATCACATACAACTTACGAGGAGAAAAGAATGCTTGATGGTTCAGTCACTCAAAATCATAAACTATGTGTCTTGGAGTAATTTTAAAAACCAACGATGGACCACATTGCAAGACAGAAGAAAATATAGTAAAACTAGAACGACAGAAGATGGCAGCTTGTACCTCTTTCATGCCATGTAGAAGTGAACCAGCAAGTGTAGTGTGTAAAAAACCAGGTCTGCCATAGTTATCTTGTGGAAGCTCAGTAATATTTCTGACCAGCGGTATCCCTGCATGATAAATTAACCTATATATTAGAGACTATAACTAAAAGAAATCAACACACACAAGGGATAGAGTCCAAATATTATTATCCTATTTCATGATCTTAACCACATAATTTCAAAAAATGGTACTTAAAGAAGTCATTAATTTTTACCCAAAAACACAATGAAAAACCAACATCAAGTAAAAGCGAGCAAACACAAGACCCTGTGTGTATTTCTAACAATCTATCTATTTCCACATTTTTAAGTTTCCAGTCAATACATAAAGAACTGTCTAAATATCCTTCTACATTTCAGCTTGCATTCTTGATTCTACCACAAGAAACTTTCCCAAACATCTAACATTTAAGAACTGTAATTATCAATAAAAAAAAATGCCCCTAATTTTCTTGAAAAGAACAGCAGTGCTTCAAGAACTAGGCTATTTAACAAGAAAAACAAAACCCATATAAATAATCACTCAAAGATCAAAACCCATAAGCAATATCACAAAAGAACAACATATAATTAATTCAGGTGAATAATGAGGTAAAAAGAGAGTACTAACCATTGATTGAACATCGTGATGCACGTACAGTGACAGATAATATACATAGAGTTGTAAGTATATATGAAATGATCACAGCTTCTCTCATTTCTTTCAAATTTTATCTTGAATTCTGCTGCAAATATTTGTGTGTATAGTTGTAAGTATCACTTTTGTTCTCCAGTCTCCAGACACTTCCTACCCGATTTCTGCTAATCAATATATTGGGTACAACTGCAACCCGGTTTCTTTTTACCCTTCTCTTCGGTTCTCTTTTTTTTTTTTTTTAAAATTATGAATGATACCCTCTATTTTTGGCTTTTACGAATGGTATCACTACTTGTTTCTGACTTACAAACGGTACCACCGTATAAATGATTTGCTATTAAACTAGCCACTCCGTCCATCAAACGTAAATTAAACGTTACCTAATCTTGATCAAACACGTATTTTACTTTATTAAAAAAAGAAAATACACTATAAATACGGTTTTTACTAAATGATATTAGATAAATATCTCAGAAAAACATCTTAACGGGTCATTACAGGATCATTACGGTTTGAGGGTTTGAGAGAGGGGTTCGAGAGTTTGATAGGCAGCTACGATTCTCCTTCTTTACCGATCGATCGAAACCATCATCTTCGCCCGTTGTCCTCCTTCAAAACAGGTATCGCCTCTCATATTCGCATATTCATCTGTATTGCTTTTGTGAATTTGGATTATGTATTGCCTCTTTCGCATTTATATAGAAAAATCGTTTTGTTGTGATTATGTATGTAAATTAGTTCCATTTTTGCAGCAATGGGTGATAATAGTACGGTTTTAAGATTTATTTGGGGAA
Source organism: Kitagawia praeruptora (assembly GCA_037693485.1). Lineage (NCBI taxonomy): Eukaryota > Viridiplantae > Streptophyta > Magnoliopsida > Apiales > Apiaceae > Kitagawia > Kitagawia praeruptora. Next base: position 100,431,049 of record CM075346.1, on the reverse strand, counting down.
ATGAGGAAGTTTATATTAGGGTTGATGTTGATAAGACTAGTCTGTTAGATATTGTTATAACGTTTGAAGATGAAGTTAAGCAGCTGGGTATTAAGATGAATTACCACTTTCCCACTTTTAGTTATGTATATGAGATAGAGCATCATAAGCTGGTAAAGGATAGTGATCTTATGAAGATGTTTGAAAGATTATCGGCTAAGGAAGTGATATTTTTATGGATTGGGACTGTTCTTAACCTAATGAACTGTACAAGACAGTGTTGAACTTTAGGAGGAGGGCTGAAGCTAACAAGGGGGTGAAAAAGGGAATGGGGTTGATGAGCTGACAGGTGAAAAAGGGAATGGGGGTGATGAGATGACAGGTAAAGTAGATAATGTGGGTGATGACTTGGTAGAAAATGAAGGTAATGTAACTGAAGTGTTTGACACCGACCCCACACACTGAGCCTGCTAAAACCGGGGGAAAGAAAGTAAAAAATCTAGCCAAAAAACCAGCCAAGAAGGCAGTGAAGAAAAACAGTTCAGTGAAAAGCACTGTTAGGTCCAAATGTGTTGTAGAGGGGGGGTGAATACAACTTTTCGAATTTGATAAGCAATACATACGATGCAATAAATGAACACACAGATTCGAGGAATATATGTCTTATATATAACTTGAAGTGGTTGCTACAACATTCATTACAAAGTATAACAGAAGTTCAGGGAGTAGTAAATGATACTAAGCTCTGTGAATACACTCTTTCTCTTTTACATGTGTTTCTCTCAAAAATTGCTCTCTTGAAACATTACACAAGTACTTCTATTTATACTACATGTAATCTATGTCCTGTAGTCTTCAAAGACTAAGATATACGTGGCCCAATGATGTCCACATAAATCTAGTCTTATCTTGAAAGCTTGGAAATCTGCCAATCAGAATATGCCATGTGTCATGTTGAAACTGCACTCTAAGTAGAACTTCTACTTGAGAATTTCTACTTAGCCATCTCGAATTTCTAAGTAGAACTTCTACTTAGAAATATTCTACTTGGTCATCTAGAATATTTAGTACTTAGAGAATATTCTGGTCTTCAACTTGAAACTTCAATGCACATCTTGAACTTGTGATATCTTCATGTCTTCTTTATTCTTCACCAAGCTCTTGAACATGGATCTTTATTACTGACATAAACTTGCTATCAATGTCCTGACACTTGATGCACAGGTATGGTTCATAAGTGACTAGTCTTGATAGTGTTTTTGCTTCTTGAATAAATTACCATATTCAATTAGTAATGTGGCTTTCCAATGTTCGCTTTCCTTCTTGTTCACTTGAAATCAATTTGTCTTATTGATACTGATAGTTATGATCTTGATTCTTGGTTTTTCAAATCACTGAGGCATGAACAACTTTGACTTGAACTTCTCTCAATGATTTCTTCTTAGCTTGATCATAGTTAACATGTTGAATTGTATCAATTACCTTGTCTTCATTTAGTGTTGATTTCTTTGTGGCTTCTTGTTCTTGATTGTCTTCCGGTTAAGTATCTTTTCCTTTAGTTGAGTTACATTAGTTATAGTGTTACAAGTTTACACACTCTGCCTTTCAATCTCCCCCTATTTGACTATCTAACAATGACATTCAAATTAAAGAAGGATAACTCAACTAAACAATGAGACGAGAAAAGATAACTAACATTAAAGTCTTGAATAATTTACAATTGAAATGTACTTGGAAAACAATACAAAGAACTTAAACTAGAAACAGAATTCGAAGTTCGAATTAAAGATCATTTGAGTAATTCCTATCACCTGAATTATTTCATACCTTTTAGTCAAACTTATATCACCTTATTGGATCCACTCTGAGGTGAATTTTCCTCAAATGAGTTAAAGCAACCGAAAGATATGAAGTTTTTCCAACTTCAAGTTCACACCACTCTGACCTTTAATCCTAATTCCGTTTCCTCTTCCTAGCTTCAGCAGCTTGGCGATTCTCCTCTTTCTGCTTTCTGCGCTTCTCTTTCTGCTGCTGTTCTTTCTTATATACTGGATCACGAAGCTGCTTCCACCTAGCATTCAACAAACTTACTGCTTCCATTTCTAGAGGATTCTTTGGCTCTGGATAAGGATGTCTGAAAAGCCTTCTGAGTTTGTCCACCTCCTGAGTATTCCTGATCTTTGGAATGTCCTCAAAGTTCTTCATTATGAGCTGAGGTTTCCAATGTGCTTTATCAGCTTTAAACTGACAATAGATCATTTTGGGGTAGCCCTTGACACGGTTAGTATTATGGACACTAGCCGCCTCTCGCTCCATCCGCTTCTTTTCCACCACTACCTCAGACAAGTAACTCATGAGTCTTTGCTTTTCTTCCACATACTTATTCTCCACTTCGCCCCATTTGAACACATCTAAAACTCTCTCCAGAAATGCAGCATCTTGAGTCTGTAACAGCCATGTTCTACTCATATGCAAGAGTGTTTGATTCCGGTCTGCATCTATGAATGCCAAGGCATCAGCTGTGTCATCGACATATGCGTGTATCCAGTATACACTATCTCTTCCTGGAACACCAACTGCCTCCCTTATTTCTCCTTGTTCCAGTGATCCAGACGGAAGAGTCAGAGCTTCATCTACATTTTTCATTGCTTGAAGAATATTCCATTTCTTCTCCATTAGCTCCGGCTCAACCTTCACATTATCTAGAGGGTTTGGAGCAATAATATCACACTTCCATATTTCATTGCTCTTCTTAAATATGATTCTTTCAATGACCTCCACCTACTTTTCTTTAACTTCAGAGGTGAATCCCTTGCTCATCATTTGTCTACAGACAGCTTTGAGAGATTCCACTGAAAGATTCATTAAATCATTTTCGTCCATACTTACCCTCTTCATCTTCCCATCTACTACCATTCGGACAACATCAGGATATGCTAAGAATTCTGGACCCTTGTCCTCTGCTAGCTGCATTAACTGATCCATATACAGAATGCTAAGCTCCTCAGATTGAGAGTATTGAATTTTTGTTGCTAGCAAGTACAACTCTGACGCAGATCTTCTCGAGATGAATTGATCATCCACATACAGGAAAGACATTGGGATTCCTTCTACTAAAGACAAGATAACCTGCCACTCTTTAGCCATCGCATTTTATCCAACCCTGACTCTAGAAATTATGCTCTTCAACGCACTTATGTAGTTCACAGTCAGTGGATTCTGCAAGTTCAAGTTGTAGAACAAGTCATCTGCTTCCTTGTTGTTAACTCCTTTCGCACAAGATCCCATCAAAATCTTCCTTGCATCATCCCACTTTTGTCCAATCCTTCTCTTATCCAGATCAACTTGAGGATCAGCTAGCCTTGCAAGCTCATAATCATACTGTTTCTCTTTGAGCTCTACTTTCTTTTCAAGGAACGCAGCATGTTCTTGCATCAACTTCATTTTATGGAACTGAGCTTGTTCCAAGGCTAACTGTTGAGATTTAAGAGTCTCCTTATCAACAAGAATTTCTTCAGGCTTTCCGGAAGACATCCCAGCACCTCCACCTTGTTCCTTCAAAGATCTATTTATTGTATGTGCTAAAGGTACGTCCTCCATGTCAGAGTCTGAATCAAGTACCTCCTATACTTTTTCTTGATGATGACTCAGGTCAATGAATGGTTCATCTTGCTCAACCACCACCGCCTTACCCTTTCTCTTCCTCAGAGCCTCTTCATCAATAACCAGCTCACTTTCTTTTTCTTTGACAAGATCAGCCTGTTCTTCAATTTTTTCGATTTGAACTCCTTGCTGTCTCGTCTCCTTTCCATTCTCCCCCTTAGGTGAGTTATCCTGAACACCACCTTGCTCTCCAAATTCACCAGCCGCATAGGAACCACCAAAACCAGAACCGGAGGCTCCAGCTCCACTAGCATCACCAGCACCATCATCGGGGGGAGGTTGATGGTATTGCGACTCGAAACACTCTGGGGGCACAAAACTCCTGACTGCAAACATCATTTTACTGATCTCCACCGCCATTGTATGCATTGCAGACTCCACTGCTCCCATTCTTTCATTCAGAGTGCTTCCCAAGACACCACCAGCATGGCCCAAGTCATTGACCTTGTTTGTCAAGTCATCAAATGCTGTTGCTTGACTTGCCATTCATGCTGCGTAGTCATCAAGAGCCCTTTGATTATCTCCAATATTGATCCCTAACTGCCCCATCGATTGCCCGAACTGCCTCATTTGATCTTCCATTGATGTCATACGTGTGTCAAGATTTTGAATATTAAGGGACGGTGTTTGGCTTAGGTGACCTCGCTCTAATACTGGTTCTGATAGTATTTGGCGCTCGGTTTCGGTCCTTAAAAATGAAGGTCCCTCTCTCCCTAAACGCTCACACATACTCCCTGTCTCACGCTCGTGTATGTCTTCAATAATAGATCTAAAATAAGAAGCAGTACCTGCAGAAACTGGATAAGAAAAATAATTTGCAGTTATGGGATCTGTTGCCCAGTAAATAACAATTGTAGAAGGGGGTTGAATACAATTGTATAAGATCTTCGACTTTAACAAATAACACAAGTATGAATCAATAACAGCTTTATTAATTCTGATATAAAACTGTTACAAAACTCTCTTAAGAAATTCTTATGTTCTTAAGAGCTGCTAGGTTACAAGATAACTCGTGTAAGCGATTACAAAATGTAAAACCTAAACTGTGTTTATATAGTGTACACAGTTGCACTATCAATTACAAGATATTCTAAATCAATTACATATATCTCTGAATGCATATCTTGTATGATAGCTACATTCCTACAAATTAGGAACCGACATATCAATCTTCCTTGATCTATGGTCGACGAGAATCTTCATCAAATACTGACCAGCTTCTAATCCTGATAATCCAATACTGACGTTGTATTCCTGATGACGTCAGCATCAGTATCTGATCAGTAATGCCCAGATCCTGATCATCTCTTGAATCAATATCTAACAATCTCCCCCAATTTGTTCTTTATAAAACAAAGCACAAATTCCTTGATTCAAGATGTCAAAAACTCAAAACAAAATACCTTCTAAAAATCATCAGGAACAGTTTCAGAAATTCTTTGATAAAACAGATTCAGTCTCAAGAATTCAGATAACAATTCTTCTTCCTTGCTTTCAAGAATTTGAATCAGTTTCTTCTTCAGATTTTTGAGTTCTTCATCTTCCTCATTAATCTGATAAATAGCTGCCCTGATATTCTGAATTGAGTTTCTCGGAAGATCTAAGTCACCTAGCAACACATAAGCAATTTCCTTCCCATCTGGATTTAGAGACAGTTGTTCCATGCCTAGATACACTTCTTTAACAGCTGTACCTTTCTTCATTTCAACCTCTATATCTCTTAAATTTAAGTACATGGGAATATAATTGCCATCATACCTTGTTCCTCCATCCATGAACCTCTGTCTAATCTTCATGTAAATCATGACACACCAATTTTGATAAACTTCTCTTTCACTAACATTTATTCTTTTACTTCTGAGAAGATACAGAACATATTTCAGTTCTTTTGCAGATTTACACAACAATTCATGAATAAGAATCTTCTTCACACTTCCATCTTTCATGAAGTACACCAGCTTCTCTATTTTCTTTGCATCAGCATGACAATCAGCAATGATAGCAACAACTTCAAGTTTCCAAAGATGATCTACAGTTAACTCATCCCCAATCTTGTCAACTAGAGCATATTGATCAGTTTGTGCAATGAAAATAACCAGTGCATGACTATATCCAATTCCTCCTCTTGTGCCAGGTTCCCATCCTTTCAAGCCAGATTGCATACTCACCCATTTTGGTGGATTTTCAGCAATAAATGTAGTAGACTCTGTTTTAACAATCAGAAATTCATTGATCAAAGAAGACTCTTTTATCAATCCAGCTGATATGAACACAACTGGTTTCCTATAATCAACCTTATCCTCCTCCTTTTTCTTACTCTTCTTCTTCTCATTAGTCGGATAATCCTGCTGATGTTCAGGAACAGATCTATCTCTATCATACCATAACTTCCTGTCTGATCTATGAACATTTCTTAAGTAATCTCTGGTTGTTATCTTTTCTGCTTTTGTGGCTTTACCTCTGATTTCACTTTCTCTTTCAAATCTTCTGAAGTTTTCTTGTTCATACTCCAATGTATCTTCAAAAACTTCCACATTGTGAAATTCAACCACAACCTTAAGAATCATAATCTTAAGTTCTTTTAAAATTTCAGTCTCTTCAGAATCAGAAACAACATCAGAAATTGAATCAACGACTGACTTCTCATTAGATGCAGTAGATTGAACAGCTACCTTACTCTTCCTTTTCAAAGGCAATATCTCCTCTTCAATTTCTTCAGGAGCATTGAATCTGTTATCTGGAGTTGATGCAAGAGATAGTGGAGTTTTCTTCTTTTCATTTTCAGAAACATCTTTCAATTTGATTCCACTAGATCTTGTTTGCCTTATACTTGTTTGAGCAGATAATCTTCCTCTACTTCTGTATCTTCCTCCTCTGCCTCTTCCTCTTCTTGCAGCAAGAGCTTTATTCTGTTTTGCAAACTCTTCAAAGATCCTGTTCTATTCTTCTAAGAACTCATCAGTAGTCATGTTTGGATTTTCTTCAGTAGATAAGACCAGTGCTTTCTCAGCATGATACTGTTGAACTCTTTTGTCTTTATGAAACAATTTAAGAACACGACCATCTCCAGTGTCAAGTTCATGAAACAGATTAGCAGCATCTTCATCCTGTTCCACATACACATCATCCTCAGGAATAGTTGACAGAGTTTGACCAGGTGTCACTGTCTTCTTTCCAGATTCAGAAACATGAGTTGACTGTTTAGTTTGAGTCTTCGTTCTCTTTGACACTAAAGCAGCATCAGAGGTTTCAACTTTATGATGTGACTTAGCACCACTATCATTTCCAGAATTATCATCATCCTTTTGTACAACTGGATCAGGTGAACATTTTGTTTTGACTATCTTCTCCCCCTTTTTGACATCAGTATCGTCCTGAATGAAGAAAGACAATATAAGCTTGAGGGTTTCATCAATAGTATCAACTTTTGATTCCAAGACAGTCATTCTAGAATCCAATCTCTTGTCAAGAGCTTTAATATCATCTGCAAGAAGGCGTGCTTGAGAAGCAGTAGCAGATATAGAAACAGATGTTTGAATACCCGCTTGAAATTTATCTATTGCAGCCTTCATAGAGTCAATCTCACTCTTCAATCCCTTTGCTAGAAGAGCATTGGTTTTGAGAAGAGCCTTAAGGTCAGGTGTCGGCATCCGCGTAGCAATATGACCAGAATGAAAAAGAGCAGTTTGAAAATTCATCTCAGTATTCGGTTCATTCCATTCTGTATCCCATTCATGTCCCCTTCCAGCTCGAGTATCAGGAGGAAGAAGTGAACTATACTCCCCTCTGAATTCTTCTTGAGTCATTGACTGCATGTATCTACTTGAAGACCCATAAGTAGATTAGAGACTTGCTTTTATAGCTGCCTGCATTTGCTTTGTTTCAATATCAGCATGATCATCATCATCATCATCTGAGCCACCACCAGCCTCAGGAAGTTTATTTTCAACATCATCATCAGGAAGCATAATACCTTTCAGTTTCAAAACACCAGTAGATACAGCTGGTGAATCCTGATGACCTGCAGACAAATTAGTAACATTTCCTAAATCTCTCTTTTCTTTTAAAGTGATCTCATCACTTCTCACAATGTTACCTAAGTTACTTTCAATAGCAACTTCTACCTCACTAGAAGTTAATAACTTCTCACTCTTTTCTACCTCTCATTTTGCCAGTTCAGGAGACTGCCTCTCATCACTCTTCTTTTTCTCTAAATGTTCACTCTCAATCTCACAAAAAAGGTTCTGGCTCATTAAATGTGAAGAAATAAGAGGTGGCTGAGAAGAGTGGTCTGAAGTCATACAAATAGAGGTATCCCTTTTATCAGGTCTATCTGTAATCATACTATCAGTAGTAAATGAAGTAGAGAAAGAGATGTTACCTGATGAAGTAGTTAAAGAATCCATTGGCCTTGCTGAAATTGGCTCAATAAGCAATGGAATAAGTAGATCAGTAGTACTTTCATCAGGATTGACCACTGCAACTATAGCATGACTTGCATCAGTATTTGCTACTGATGGTTCTTGTGTAGTATGAGGTTTTGAAGCTTCTTCAACACTTTGAGTCAAAGGTTCTTGTGTGCTTCCCTCAAATGCAGTGTCAGCAATCACTCTATCACATTCAGCAATGTGCAAATCATGAGCAGCTTTTTCTGCCAGACTTCTAGCAAGTTCAATTTCAATTTCAGAAGCCCCTTGAGCATTGTCAGGAAACTCCCCTGCTGATGTGAGTTTGCCAGCATCTTCACTTTGAGAAGATGGTTCTTGTGGGGCAGGAATATTCTTGTCTTCACCTTCCCTTTGAGAAGATGGTTCTTGTGGGACTATTCCTTCAGAAATGTCTTCACCTACACTTTGAGTAGGTGGTTCTTGTGTGACTGGATCTGCAATAGCTTCTGAACTCCTTTGAAGTTCAGGTTCTTGTGGGCTGGATCCTCTCAGAGATGACACAGTAGTCCTCTGTTTCTTTTGTCTGTGAAAAACATTTGCTTCAGCAGTTTTTACTTCAAGAGGTGAAGGTTTAACACCCAGCTGAGCAGCAATAGCATTTACTTTATCGACAGACATCTCAATAATTCTTCCCTTTGGAGATTCAGATGCTGGAGAATCAGAAATCTCAACAGTCTTCATAGGTGAATTATTAGGAGTAGAGATGTCAGGATTAGCAGTAGCGTCAGGAACTGATGATCCATCCTGATTAACAACATCAGGATTGTTTTCCATAGCATCAGTAAGATTCAGAAATTCTGTGTGATCAACAAATTTGCCTTTGCTGATTAATCTTCTTCTTTTCTTTGGCTTTTCAGAGACAGCCACTTCTCTTGTATCAACAACATCAATCTCCTTCTTTTTCAACAAGACTGATATAGGCATTGTATCATCATCAGAATCAGAAATAGCTCCTTGATCAACTTTCCTTTTCACTCCTGTTCATTTATTCAAACTAGATGTTTCAAGAACTCTTTGTCCACCCCCTTGTGACTTCATTTGAGAGTGAGTTGGAGTGGAGAAATCCTTTGACCCTGATTGCCTCTTAGACACATCAGATCTAGCTGATTTCTTTGATTTTACAACTGATGCCTTTTGTGAGACACCAGAGGTGGTTAACTGTTTAGGTAAGTGTTTAGGTTGTGTGCTTGTGTCAGGAATAGGATGTGTAAGGTCCTGTTCCATAGCACCAGTTGCTGGGCCATATTGAATAGGCATTCTCTTTCTTAAAAGAGACCATACTTCATCAGGAATGTATGGAGGTCCCACAAACTTATTTGCCTTATCAGAATTGATTAGACTCTTTATATTGTTTTCTGAGATTTTACATATCGGCAAGATTGTATCATTCTCAAAAACAGCACGAGGACATAAGTGAGAAAATATTAATTGAAAAAATCTAAGAAAGCAAACATAACCACATTTATCTGCTTTTCTTTCACTTAATACCTTTAGTATAAAGGAACCATAATCAAATGAGAGATCATGAATTAGAGAGTACCCAATTTTGGCTGAACCTGTGGGTAAGGCATCAAAGTTTGACACTTTATTCAAGAAACATCTGCTGATAGTGTCAAAGAAGAAATTCCATTCCTTCTTGAGCTTTGTCCTGTAGAGCTCTCCAAACTTCTTTGGTGTTCCATTGTAACCCAAGCTTATAACATACTCAAGAAGTTTTGCATCAGGAACTTTGAATACAGGCTTACCAATGATTGCCGGTAAGTGTAGGGCTTCAGTGACAATCTCAGGAGTCACATAGTATGTAATATTGTCATATTCAAAGCTCATCTGAGGATTCTCTGAAGTAAGACCTTTCCCAAAAACACTTGTGTTCCAAACCTGCATAACAGACTTAAAAGATATCTTGGCAGGTTGGGTTAGAGCATAATTGATTGGGCTTGAGGTCAAAAAGTCCTGAATAATGTGGAAATCACTTGGCAAGTCCTGATGATCTAGAACTGCAGTGAAGTTATTAGTATTAAAAGTAACTCCATTGATTACCACCTTGCTGTTCATGAATAAGTTCTCCATTGGAATTTCAAACACAAAAGATGTGTTAATTTTGAAATTAGGGTTTGAGAGTGCAGAGACAAAGAGAGACGATGCTTTACTGATAGTTTGAGAAAACTAAATCAATTAGTAAACTAAATTGATTTTAGACAATACTTGTAACTTCTCAAAAACAGGTGTCAGTAAATCATTCGTCTATGCTAAAGTAATGGACCAAATTACGTGAGAGAGTGGTGAGGATTACACGCGTCATGACTTACATCTATAACTGTATGTAAGCATCGAGTGAGCACACGCGCTACGCATTATTCGGAAAATAAAATTGTGACCAAAATAAAACATGGTAATTTTGTTTTAAATAAAGAAATTTAAAACATCACAATCGAATAATACCTGGTACTTGCACCAGTAATATGAATCGTTTCATATTCTCGTTCCACCCTTCTCTATTTAATCTTAGAGACTTGTCCACTTACTTCTATAACGCTTCATTCTCTCCTGTAAGAAAAATCAGAAAAACCCTTCTCATCAAAAGTTTTAACAATGTCGAACCTTACCATCATTGAGAAAAACCTCCATCTCTTAGAGAAAAGAGATATATTTAGTTATTCTCGTGAAGAGTTTGATGCTTTCGACTGGGAAAGACAACTAGAGACTCTCTGGTTGCAGATGGATGCAGGTCTCGAAGAAATCGAGAAGGAAAAACCTGCAAAAGTGATCGACATTGATGCTGCCCTCCAAACAGCATTCGCATGGCTTTCATCTAAGGCATCCTCATCCAACTCCATCAACCATTGTTAATGAATATGTCAGCAAAAATAACCTTATCCCTGTCAACTTCCACCCAAACAAAGTGGCAAAGATGGGATCTGGGATGGCTATTAACAATGGAGTGGATTGGTCTCTTATTTCCTGTTGAATAGATTAGTAGATAGAGAACACAAAAGATGTAATCTTTGAATGTAAACTCTTTCTTATTATCAATGAAAAATCTTGTTATTCTATTCTATTCAATGTTTTTCCTGATTTAACATGTTATCTGAAAATAAATATGAGGACTAATTAAAGTGATCACATTATCAGGAACTCAATAACATTAAACATAGCTTGAATCAGGAAATTGAGATAAAATGAAGACAGTTAGATTCTGACAAAATACTGATTATCGAATCGTTGCATCAGGATTCGACGTTGACCACTGTCAGGATTGACTTTCCATCAGTATTTGCAAGTCGTCAGTATCTGATGACTTCTTTTTCTCAGGGACTGCCATAGTTTACCATTCCAAGTTCATTCACGAACTTTGTAAAAGTAGCCTCAGGTAGTGGCTTGGTGAATATATCAGCTAACTGTTGATCAGTAGGAACAAAATGAAGTTCAATTGTTCTTTCCAGTACTTGTTCTCTTATGAAGTGATACCTGATGCTGATGTGCTTTGTAAGAGAATGTTGAACTGGATTTCCTGTCATAGCAATAGCACTTTGGTTATCACAATAAATAGGTATTTTTGAAAATGACAAACCATAGTCCATTAGCTGATTTCTCATCCACATGATCTGAGCACAACAGCTTCCAGCAGCAATGTACTCAGCTTCTGCAGTTGATGTGGAGATAGACTTTTGCTTTTTACTGAACCAAGAAACTAGTCTTCCTCCAAGAAACTGACAACTGCCTGAAGTACTTTTCCTGTCTATTTTGCATCCAGCAAAATCAGCATCTGAATAGCCACATAAACTAAAGTCTGATTCTCTGGCATACCAAAGGCCAAGAGAAGATGTGCCCTTTAGATATCTGAAAATTCTTTTTACTGCAATGAGATGTGGTTCTTTAGGATTTGCTTGAAATCTTGCACATAGACAGGTTGCATACATGATATCTGGTCTGCTAGCAGTTAGATATAAGAGTGAGCCAATCATTCCTCTATAGTTGGTTACATCTACTTCAGTTCCTTGATCAGGATCAAGCTTTGTAGCTGTAGCTATAGGAGTGGAAGTTGTAGAGCTGTCTTGCATGTTAAACCTTTTTAGTAAATTCTTTGTGTATTTTGACTGATTAATAAAAATCCCTTCATCAGTCTGTTTAACTTGAAGACCTAAGAAATAGCTCATTTCACCCATCATGCTCATTTGATATCTCGACTGCATTAGCTTTGAAAACTTCTCACACAACTTAGTATTAGTTGACCCAAAAATGATATCATCAACATATATTTGAACTAACAGCAAATCCTTACCATGATTCAGATAAAACAAGGTTTTATCAATTGTACCTCTGTTGAATCCACTTTCCAGTAAGAATTGAGCTAGGGTTTCATACCAGGCTCTTGGAGCTTGCTTTAGTCCATAAAGTGCTTTATCCAGTCTATAGACATGATCTGGATGTTTGGGATCAATAAATCCAGGAGGTTGTTCAACATATACCTCCTCTTCCAATTCTCCATTGAGAAATGCACTTTTTACGTTCATCTGGAATACTTTGAATTTCTTGTGGGCTGCATATGCCAGAAAAATTCTGATGGCCTCCAGTCTTGCAACAGGAGCAAAAGTCTCATCATAATCTATTCCTTCCTGTTGAGAATACCCCTTTGCTACTAGTCTTGCTTTATTTCTCACAATTGTGCCATCTGAATCAGTCTTATTTCTGAATACCCACTTTGTACCTACAATAGACCTTCCTTTGGGTCTTGGTACAAGTTTCCAGACTTCATTTCTTTCAAACTCATTCAGTTCTTCTTGCATAGCTGTCACCCAATCAGCATCCTTAAGTGCATCTTCAACTTTCTTGGGCTCCTCCTTTGACAGAAAGTTATTATATAAACATTCATTTTGAGTTGCACTTCTTGTCTTAACACCTGCTTCAGGATTCCCAATGATTAAATCAGGAGTATGACTTTTTGTCCATTTCCTTGCTGACGGTAAGTCATTTCTTGAACTGGATGCTCCCCCTGGATTGGTGTTTTCTTCAAAAGAACTAGAGTTGCTAGAAGCTCCCCCTGAGATAGTGCTATCTCTTTCTGATATACTATCTTGATTGTCACTTGAGTCTGTTTCTGATGAATCTCTACTTGATGTTTGAGTTGAATCATCACTAGTGATATCTCGCTCTTGCTCCCCCTCAACATTTGCATTATTTGAGTCATCATCAGTAACAGGTGTTTGATCAGGAATTGATCGATCGTCAGGATCTGACAGAATATCAGTATCTGACGTGACTTTATCAAGATTGTTGGTAGCTTCATTTGCAAAAGTCAAACTGTCATGAGAGTCTTCTTTTATTCCTGTTAGCTTTCTATCATCAAAAGATACATTAATAGACTCCATGACTGTCTTTGTTCTTAGATTGTAGACTTTAAAGGCTCTTGTTGTTGGATAGCCAATAAAGATGGCCTCATCAGCTTTTGTCTCAAATTTTCCTAGCTGTTCTGGATGAGGTCTTAGAACAAAGCACTTGCAGCCAAACACATGTAGATGCTTCAAACTTGGCTTCTTTTCCTTAATCATCTGATAAGGAGTTACACCATGTCTGTTGATTAGTGTAATATTTTGAGTGTAACAAGCTGTGTTGACTGCTTCTGCCCAGAAATATGTAGGTAGTTTAGCTTCTTCCAACATAGTTCTGCCAGCTTCAATAAGAGTTCTGTTCTTTCTTTCAACTACTCCATTTTGCTGAGGAGTGCCAGGAGCAGAGAATTGTTGAACTATTCCTTTGTATTTGCAGAACTCTTCCATTGCTGAATTCTTGAATTTAGTCCCATTATCACTTCTCAGAATCTTGACTTTGTATTCCGTGCCAGTTTCAATAAGTCTAACATGGTCCAGCAGTATTTCAGCAGTTTCATCTTTTCTGTGAAGAAAATAAACCCAGGTAAATCTAGTATATTCATCAACAATGACTAGAGTATACCTTTTCTTACTGATGGACATTATATTCACTGGTCCAAACAAGTCGAGGTGTAACATGTGATATGGTTCATCAATTGAGGATTCAGATTTGCTCTTGAATGATGTCCTTCTCTGTTTAGCCTTCTGACAAGCATCACAGAGTCCATCAGGAGTATATAGAGCCTTTGGTAATCCTCTCACCAAGTCTTTCTTAACCAACTCATTTATATTGTTGAAGTTGAGATGAGAAAGCTTCTTATGCCAGTTCCAACTTTCATCTACAGATGCTTTACTGATGAGGCATGTAGTTGGATTTTCAGTATTAGTGTGAATGTTGGCTTCATAAATGTTACCATGTCTTTGACCTGTTAATGCAATCTTTCCTGAAGATTTGCTAATAACTTCAAAATGAGTATCATTAAAGTTGACACGATAACCTCTGTCTGTGATCTGACTAACACTCAAAAGATTGTGCTTTAGTCCTTTCACCAGAGCTACTTTCTCAATGATGACATTTCCAATTACAATGCTGCCATATCCCAAAGTTTGTCCAATGTTGCCATCTCCATAAGACACAGTTGGGCCAGCCTTTTCCTCAAATTCTGATAGCAAGGATTTGTCTCCAGTCATGTGCACAGAACATCCACTATCCATGACTAACACATTTTTCTTTTTACCCTGCAATCAGAATCATAAAGAACTCAGTTAGAATTTTTAAGAACCCACACTTGTTGGGTTCTCTTTTCATGCAATTTAACATCTTTATCAGTAGAAGATTTTCTTGTAAAGACATTTTCATCAGAATTAACTTCATCAGAATCAGTCTTTATCTTGACAGATGCATGATTAGTATTCAAGTTCTTTGTTTTTCCAAAATTTGCACTTTTATTGAACTTAGGCAAAGGCTCATAATAATTATAGTACAAATTATGGTATTCTTCACATGTATAAATAGAATGCCATTTACTGCCACAATGGAAACAAGGATTCTGTGGTTTATAGAATACTGATTTATTCCTAATGTCAGACTTAGGAACTACAGTTGGCTTCTTTTTACTCCTCCTGCAATCAATAGCAAGATGATTAGAATTACCACAGTTAAAACATGCTTTTCTTGGTGCATTTGGAATATACTTATAATTATTTTCCTTGTTTATTCCAACTTTACCATTCCTGTTCCTTTTGACAGTTGGAACTCTCTTCCTATCTGTTACCTCACAGATTCTGTCCCTTAATTGCTTCTTGGACAAAAGACCTACATTCTTGTTTTTGACAGTTCTAGACTCAGAATGATGTGTAGAAGTAGATCCCTCTTCTGAAGTAGATTTGGGAATTTCTGGATACACATAATTAACTGGTTTTAATTTGGTTTTAGTACTGTCTGTAACATATCTGTAGGTTTTTGGATTTGTTGAGTCATCAACTATAACTCTTCCAGGGTTAGATGAAACAACCTTTCCTTTGTCCTTTTTCTCATTTTCTGGCTTATACCCTAGACACTCTTTCCAGTTTTTATCAGAAATAATTTCATGAGTTTTTGTACCAGAATGTGTCCAGGTTCTGAGTTTTTCATTAGCATCTTTAAGTTGCCTCTCAAGTTCATTACATTTAAACTCCGTTTCAAGTTTCATGTGTTTAGAATTATCACATTCTGCTTGAACTTCATGCAAGAAAATTAACTCAGCTTCTAGATGATCATTTCTCTTAACAACCTCTGCCATTTCAGATTTTATTCTTGTATTTTCAAGAGATTGACTCCTAAAACTAATATGCAGAGATTTTAAGAAAGATCTTAGCTCAGAAACATTATTAGTATCAAAATCAAATAAAACTTCAGATACCTTGGTTTCACCAGCAGAAGTCTCATCAGTTTTAGCCATCAAAGCATAATTCACTTTTTCCTCTTCAGAGTCAGATGATGAGTCCATCCAATCCTTGCTTGAAGAAATGAGAGCTTTGGTTTTGGTCTTCTTGCACTCAGTTGCAAAATGACCCATTCCATCACAGTTATAGCATCTGATTTTTGACTTGTCAAACTTGCTGCTTTTGCCTTCTTTCTTCTTGTACCTGTCTTTGTCAGCATTGGAGGTTTTCTTCTGGAATTTCCCTTGCTTCCTAGCCTTTCTGAACTTCATCTTTTTGAAGCCCTTGACTATCATAGCAACCATTTCCATCATGTCAGAATCAGTAGAGTCATCATCAGTATCAGGATCAGACTCAGTATCAGTATCTGATGATGAGTCATCAGGAATTGACTCTTCCACTCTACTCTTTCGGTTATAAACCTCCTCAGCTTTTCCCTTTGATTTTGATTCAACATTCAAAGCAACAGATTTTGCTTTGACATTTTTCTTGTTCTTTCTCTGTTGAACCTCAAGATCATGAGTTCTTAGCATCCCATAGACTTCATCAAGAGACAGCATCTTCAAATCATATTGATGCCTTATGATTGAAGCTTGAGTATCCCACTCTTCAGTTAAAGCTCTGAGAAACTTGGTATTCGAATCCTCTGGATCATACTCTTTGCCAACCAGTGATAGATTGTTCAGTAAAGTCAAGAATCTATCATACATATCAGTAAGGCTTTCATCAGATTTAGCATCGAATTGCTCATACTCCTGAATCAACAGAGCCCTTCTGTTTCTTTTGATAGATTCAGTACCTTGACATTGAGTTTCCAAAGTATCCCAAATTTCTTTTGCAGTCTTGCATGCTATTACCCTGTTAGACATGACATTATCAAGACTGTTATGCAAAATATTCTTTACCTTTGCATCTTTGAGTACTTGAACCTTTTCTTCTGTCGTCCATTCACTCTTTGCCTTAATGACATAGTGTTCAGCAACAGTCTCTGTTCTTGCAACTAGTTTTGTTGGAAGAAATGGTCCATCATTGATCCTGTCAAGATAGTCAGGATCAGTTGCTTCCAGATACATCAACATTTTCACTTTCCAGGTTGGATACTCAGTCTTCTTGAGAATTGGAATTTTAATGCTTTCATACTTGCTTGTCGACATCTTAAGATCATTTCTGATTTAAATTAATCAGTTTTGCTCTGATACCAATTGTTGCCCAGTAAATAACAATTGTAGAAGGGGGGTTGAATACAATTGTATAAGATTTTCGACTTAAAACAAATAACAGAAGTATGAATCAATAACAGCTTTATTAACTCTGATATAAAACTGTTACAAAACTCTCTTAAGAAATTCTTATGTTCTTAAGAGCTGCTAGGTTACAAGATAACTCGTGTAAGCGATTACAAAATGTAAAACCTAAACTATGTTTATATAGTGTACACAGTTGCACTATCAATTACAAGATATTCTAAATCAATTACATATATCTCTGAATGCATATCTTGTATGATAGCTACATTCCTACAAATTAGGAACCGACATATCAATCTTCCTTGATCTATGGTCGACGAGAATCTTCATCAAATACTGACCAGCTTCTAATCCTGATAATCCAATACTGACGTTGTATTCCTGATGACGTCAGCATCAGTATCTGATCAGTAATGCCCAGATCCTGATCATCTCTTGAATCAATATCTAACAGGATCTGTTCCTGTTGTTTCCTGAGTTGGAATCTCAGGCTGAGAGGCTGCAAAGTGTTCTTGTACAACATCAGAACCGATCATCTTTGCAACATCAGTACATATCGGTGAAGGTACTGCTGAAGTTCTTAAAGCTTCATGTCCTTTTGAAGCAACAGTATCTTCAAAAGGTACAAAATCCTCACCAAACTCCCTATGTGCAGACTGTGCAAGGGGAGAACCACTCTCGTGAGGTGGAGTGGTTGAGTGCGACACACTAGGTTTGGACTGGGCTGTTGAAGTGGCAGCATGAAAAATTTTGGCTTTCTTCCGAATAAGTGGCTGCACTTCGGGGTCACGCTAAGAACTCTCTCCTAAATCTACAGATGCTGGCCTTTTAGCTTCCGTCAACAGAGGTGAAAGAGAATAAGACTGTGTGTCAGACTCAGAAATATAGCTCTCACCCTGGGATAGATCCTGCGGGCTAGCAGTCTCTTGGGTCACGTAATCAGATTTGGAGGAAAAAGTTTGAGTAGTATGCAGAGAGAGATTACCTTCTTCATTACCTTGTTCATCATCACTTTGCTCATCAGGAATCCCTTCAAATGCTTCAGCATGAGCAGACGGATTCTGAGCATATGACGATACTTGCGATGGTTCCGCCAAAGTAGTAACTCCTGCATCATATGTAAGCCACAGTTGAATGGTGTCAGGAATTGACATCGCTTTACCGTGATGTTTATCCTGATTGGCAATTGTAGTAAGTGACTTAGTGCCCATCCCTAGCGGTGCAGATGTTGGACTTCTGGCAAATCCCTGTCGAACAGCAAGAGTATTCCTCGGTAATAAATGATTAATAAGCATTTGTAAGAAATGAGGATACCAGCATACAACATCAGTTGTAGTAAGGTCTCTGCTTGCAGTAGATCCCATTGTAGTCACTATCTCGGAGAGAACTATGCGTCCATAATTGATATCCAGTTCACGCGCTAGGGCAACTCCAAAGATTTGCATGGGAATTGGAATCTGATGAAAATCTCTTTCGCGTGCCCGAAAACATCTTGTGATGGCCTCGAAAAAGTAATTCCATTCCACATGAAAGAATTGTTTCTGGATATTTGTAGTGATCCAGCCAGTTAGAGGATAACATCCTATTTCTTCAAAGAATGTGAGGCGTTCTGCCGCTGTAGGTTCGGGATCATAAACATCTTTGACCGGGAATCCCAGAACCCTGTTGAAAATTTCCTCTGTCACCTCATATTCTTGACCCGCCAAGGTAAACCTGAAACCATAGGGGGTAGATTTGCTCCCAAAGGTAACCGCACTAGTCCATAATTGCTGTAAAGCATCATGTACCAGTGTGGGTTTAGCAGTAAAAGCTAAGCTAGCCTTGGAGTACAAATTAAGAAATCGTACCCAAAATTTAAAGCGCGGGAGTTGATCACCAATTTCCGTAGAGATGTTATAAAAATTATTTTTGGCAAGTGAAAATTGGTGAGCCATTTTAATTAAATGTTTTTCCTTAATAAATGTGATATTTTTTCGAAAAACAAGCAATTAAAGAAACCAAAGTTATAGCCCTTTTAATTTATCGAGAAGACCAAGAGTCACTCTGAGAAATTAAACTACGGGATATAAACAATAATCAATTAGAGGCGAAAATTACAAGCCAATTACTAAATCTGCAATAATGAATGGAGATATATATGCGTGTGTGTATACCAGTGAAATCGTGTGTGTATATGCGTGTGTATATATAGAGAATAGGGAAGATGAACATGTAAGCAATATAGTATGAAAACTAGATCTAGGAAAACAAGAAAATAGAAGAGACAAAATGAAGAGAAGAAAATAACAATATCATTCATCCATACTGAATAACATGACCAATCCTGAAACATATAGCATAGGTTGTCTAGTGGGGACCACAACAGCTGTAATTAATTGGCCTATAACAAGAATAGACACTACAAGCCAGTACTGCCACATAACATTTATAGTAACTAAATTATTTAAATAAAACGACGCTGTTTTCCTTTTTAACTTAATTTCCCGCCCAGATCATGACAACTCCCCATTCTTCAAACAATCCTTGTCCTCAAGGATTAAATTGTGGATATTTCTTTGTAAATTTGTCCCAGCTTTCCCATGTGGCTTCTTCTGGTTCTCCATGCTCCCACTGCACAAGTAATTCTACTGCTGCTTTCATTCCCCTTTTTACCATTCTTTTGTCCAGAATTTTCACAGGTTTAGGTTCCAATTCTTCAGCTTCGTTCACACCTGGTAGGTTGATCTGGGGTACCTTGTTGCTTCCCATTCTTCTTAAGCTGTGACACATGAAAAATATTGTGCACTCTAGCTCCAGCAGGTAGTTCAATCTGATAAGCAACCTTTCCTATCCTCCTTAACACCTTGTAGGGACCATAATACCTAGCTGCCAACTTCTGATTGCTTCTGAAATTAACAAAAATTTGTCTATATGGTTGGAGCTTAAGATATACTTCTTCTCCCACTTGAAATTCCCTGTCACTTCTCTTCCTATCAGCAAAGAATTTCATTCTTTCTTGTGCCTTGACCAGATTCTCTTTGAGTAACCTTTGAGTGTTGAGCCTGTCCTTGATAAATTGAGCCACATCAGGATCACTGCACTTAGCTCCTTGATAAGAAATTGATGGTGGTGACTGGCTGTAAAGAGCTTGATAGGGTGTCATTCCAGCAGAGGTATGAAAGGTGGTATTGTACCACCATTCAGCCATGGGAATCCAACTACACCATTCTGTAGGTTTCTGGCCAGTCATGCATCCGAGATACATCTCAATGCATTGATTTACCCTTTAAGTTTGGCCATCTGACTGAGGGTGATAGGTTGAGCTTAGCCTGATATCAGTGCCCATACTTTTAAATAGCTCCTGCCAAAAAGTACTTACAAAAATAGGATCTCTATCACTGATAATTGCTGTTGGTACCCCATAAAGTTTGACAACTTGATTGAGCACTTCCTGTGCTACCTTGCTAGCAGTAAAAGGATGTGTTAGTGGAATCAAATGACAGTATTTAGTCAATTTGACCACAATCACCAGGATAGAATCTCTGCCTTTAGATTTTGGTAACCCTTCTATGAAGTCCATGGAGATTACCTCCCAAGTATTATCTGGTATAGGGATGGGTTGGAGTAACCCTGGGCTAGCCACCTTCTCTGTTTTGTTTTTCAGGCATATATCACATTCTCTTACCACCTTAGTAACATCATCTCTCAATCCTGGCCAGTAAAATAGTTGCTCCACCCTTTTAATGGTTGCTGCAATCCCAGAGTGGCCACCCTCCATATTACTATGAACATTCAAGCAGATTTTGGTTCTAAGGTCATTCCCAGTACCAACATAATATCTCCCCTTCCATTTAATTTCATCTTGCACTATCTTTAATTCTCCAGTAGTACTTCTATCAATACTCTTCCTAGAGAACAAATCAATTGCAGTTGCATCATCAACATAACTACATTGCAATTCTCCCTTCCAAGCAGGCTGAATAACTGTCATAGCAGCACAATCTCCATCTTGTTCATGGATTCTAGATAGAGAATCTGCAGCAACATTTTCTCTCCCCTTTTTGTATGTGATGGTATAGTCATATCCCAACAACCTTGACAACCACTTCTGTTGAACTCCAGTAGTAATTCTCTGCTCCATGAGATACTTAATGGCTTCATGATCAGTTCTAATCACAAATTTATGACCTAGCAAATATGACCTCCATTTTTGGACTGCCATAATAACAGCAAGCATTTCCTTCTCATAAGTTGACAGTCCCAAGTGCTTAACACTCAATGCCTTACTCATATAAGCAATAGGCCTTCCCTCCTGCATTAACACAGCACCAACTCCAGATTTACAAGCATCTGTTTCTATAATAAAAACCTTCTCAAAGTCAGGCATGGTTAGAACTGGTGTATTGGTCATTGCTTCCTTTAGCCTGTTAAAAGCATTTTCTGCTTGGTCACCCCATTTGAATGCACCCTTCTTCAACAGTTGAGTCAAGGGCTTGGTTAGAATACCATAATTCTTTACAAATCTTCTATAGTATCCAGTGAGCCCAAGAAAACCCCTGAGTGACTTAATATTGGTTGGTTTTGGCCATTCCAACATAGCTTGAATTTTTGAACAATCTGCAGCCACTCCATCTTTGGATATTATGTGTCCAAGATACTCTATTTGGTTACATCCAAAGGCACATTTAGATCTCTTGACAAACAGTTTATGATTTCTGAGTATGTCAAACACCATCCTTAAATGCAACTCATGCTCTTGCTCATCTTTACTATATACTAATATGTCATCGAAGAATACCAATACATATTTTCTGAGTTGCTCACTGAAAACTTCATTCATTAAACTCTGAAAAGATGCAGGGGCATTGGTGAGGCCAAATGGCATTACCAAAAACTTATAATGCCCCTGGTGAGTCTTAAATGAAGTTTTGAACACATCTCCTTCACTGACCTTAATCTGATGATACCCACTCCTCAAATCAAGCTTAGTGAACACTGAACTCCCTTTCAACTCAGCCAACAGTTCTTCTATAATAGGGATAGGGTACTTGTTTTTGACAGTTATAGCATTTAAGGCTCTATAATCTACCACCAATCTCCAACTATTATCCTTCTTTTTCACAAGCAACACAGGTGAAGCAAAGGGTGAGGAGCTATTTCTGATAATCCCACTGGAAAGCATCTCTTTAGTGATTCTTTCAATTTCTTCTTTTTGAAAGAATGGACACCTGTATGGGTTTGAGTTTACAGGCTGACTCCCTGGCTTAATTGGTATTGAATGGTTTTGAGACCTATCAGGTGGTAGTTCAGTGGGGGTTCTGAACACATCTTCATATTCTTGTAGAATATTTTGGATGCCAGGAGAGAGGTCCTTGTCCTTTTCACTTCCTCCTTCTAAAGCAGTGATTTGTAGCAATAAATACACTTCCTCTTCCTTGTATCTGAAATTCTGCTTGATATCTGGTACTACCTTAATTCCAGGCTCACTGCTATCTTGATGCAATACTACTTTCTCCTGTTTCCAATTGATGGTAATATGGCCTGCAAAGAAGTCAAAAGTTATGGGACTCACTGTTTGCATCCATTTTACTCCCAGTATTAAGTCATACCCCCCAAGTGGAATCACATTTAATTCTGCATTGAACACTTTACCAGCCATACTCCACTCTACATTGCTATACTTAGTATCACACACCAGTTCCTGTCCATTAGCCCAGTTACATTGAATGGTTTGCTGGCACTTGTAGGTAGCTTGAGTTGCTTAATCAGCCCTTGAGAAATAAAATTGTGAGTAGACCCACTGTCTACTAGAATAGAAATTTTTCTATTCTTTATCTAGCCTCTAATCTTGATGGTATGATTACCCCGTGACCCCATCATTGCATGTAAGGAGATGCCAGCCTCCTCTTCTTTATTCTGCTCTTCACATCCTTCCTCAGATTCCCATATTACAGCCAACTCTTCTTTATCTTCTTCAGTTTGATCATCCATAATGATGTAAAGTTTCTTTTTTCTGCAATCATGACCAGGGGTGAACTTCTCATCACAATGGAAACACACTCCTCTTTTCTTTTTGTCATTAATCTCTTCCAGGGTCAGCCTTTTGGTTTCAGTAGGTGCCTTAGTAACCATCTTGTTTGGAGCAACACTAGAGAAACTCTTCCCAGAAAGGTACCCTGGTTTGTAGGTTGTCACAGAACTGGGAATGTAGGGTTTGTTGTTGGCTTTGTATCTCTTATCAAGAACACCTAAGTAATATTCTTGTCCCCTTGCTTGATTTCTAGCTTCCTGTAATGTGCCTAGCCTACTATTGTATAGAGACTGAGAAATTTCTTCTTTAAGTCCACTGATGAAAGTGTCCACATAGTAAGATTCTCTATGGTGCCCTTCTTGATTCATAACATGGCTCCTTAACTCATCAAACTGAGTTATGTAGTCCTCCACCTTACCTTTCTGTGTCAACTTATTGAACTGTCCAACCAAATTTTCATAGCCCACCTTTGAAAATCTGTTGCAAATCTTTTCTGCAAACTCATGCCACAACATGTTTGGTTGATCCTCCTCCAACGATCTGAACCAAACATCTGCATCTCCTTCCAGGTACAATGTAGCACATATAACTTTAGCTCTAGCATCCAAAGAAGGATTCAACTGGAAATATTTTTCACATTTACCTATCCAAGACCTTGGATCTTTACCATCGAATTTTGGGAAATCCATCTTTGGTGGCTTATAGAGAGGGCTGCTAAAGGTGAATCTAGATGGTCCTGAAAATGCACCCTAGAAGGGGGTTGAATAGGTGTAAATGGCTAACTATATTCAACTAAGTCCGATTTTAAAAATTAACAGAAACAGCTTACTGATTTCGTTTTATGCAGAGACAGATGGTAAGCTGAATGCAAACAGTAAGCAAAATACAAGCAGAAAATAAAGAGCAGAAAATAAAGAACACAGAGACTTTTTGCCAGGTTCGACCCCTAACCCCTATGGTCTACGTCCTGGTCCCTTACCAACCCGGTAAGAGAATATATTATTGATCAACGAAATAAACCAATTACAAGATACAATAATATATCTCCCTTAATCCCAGCTGCTGACAAATGGCTTGCTGAACACCTGTTTCTGAACCTGCTCTCTAAGCTATACTTCCCAAGTATACTTCTCTAGCAACGTTCACCAAACCCTTGTTCCTTAGCCAATATGCCCAGCAACTCAACCTTACCAATCCTGCTGACAAATAGCTTGCTGTTTGCTGTGCTGAACCAACTCTCTAAGCAATACTTCCAAAGTATCCTTCTCTAGTCTAGTTCAACCCACCCAAACCTGTAAGCCAAACTTGTACAGCAACTATTCAATACAAATTGAACAATACAATGTTTGAATCAATACAACTCAACCTAATGAACTCTCTAAGATATAGCACGTATATGATATATTAAGAGCTCGAGAGAATCGAAAGGATATAGCAATGCAAAACTGAGTTGTGTATTCTTTGTGTGCTTCTCTGATTGATTAAAAACGAATTGAGCACAAGAGCAACCTTATAAAGCTTCACAACCAACGTTCTAAAATCAATCAATCAATTTCAAACGTTTAGAAATCAATTTCTAACGTTCAATTGGTTAGAGAGATTTTGCAACGTTCTTGTGACCGTTTAACAGAGGGTTTGGAAGAAAGAGATCGATGAAAGCTTAACCCTTCTGAATTGTATAGATATAAAACGCGTATAGGAGATTTGAAAGAAATAAAATCTTTTAAATAAGGAAACTCCTATAAGTTTTATAGAATGATTTTAAAGAAAGATATTTGGAAAAGATTTGAGCTCTAGAATATATTATGTACGTAATATATAATAAAGAATCCTCACAATATATTTCCTGAATAAAATCCATGAGAATTTGACTTGATATATGTCTTCAGGATTTCTGTCAGTTGCGAATGGCTTGCTGTTTGAGTCTGCCAGTTGTGAATGGCTGCTGTTTGTGTCTGCCAGTTGTGAATGGCTGCTGTTTGAGTCTGTCAGTGTGAAATGGCTTGTTGGACTGTCTCTGTTGTAGCACCAGATAGCTTGTTGTTTTGTATATTCTCCATTCTGTGCTTGTCAGCTTGCTGTTTTGGTTCTGGCAAGTTCAAATCAGCTTGTTGCTTTGGTTCTGGCGAGCTGAACAGATAGATAGCTTTAAATCTTTGTCTTTCCATATCATCAACCAAGTTACCTGAGAGTATACTTATACATAGCAAACACATATATATGCATATGATACATCAAGTGATTCAATCATATAATGGTAAGCTCAATATAGTAAAACTAGTACAAGATAAGCAATCAGCTTGCTGTATATAACATCAAAATCCACTAGGGTAACAATCTCCCCTTTTTTGATGATTATATACCAATAAGTGATTGAGCTAAAAGCTCCCCCTTAATCATTGATCAATACTTCCTGCAAAACAAGATTAGATAGATAAACATGAAGTATTACGATACAACCTTTGTATTCATCATCAAAACAACACGGTAACATTCTCCCCCTTTTTGATGATGACATACTTGAATACATCGGAGAGACTATGTTGCTCCCCCTAAAACAATGCTCCCCCTGATTAACATAATATCTCATCATATAATCAGGTTAGCACAATTCATCATATGCAATAAGATATAAATACGACTCATCCCTGCATGAAACATTAGTTGATAAATCCAACATATAACATTATATCCTCATGTATTCATGTTCTTCTCCCCCTATGACATCATCAGAAAAGGGTCAAGAAGATAAGCATATAAGAATAAAACATGTGGTAAAGCATTTAACAAGCACGAGGCTAGTTATAATTATAAAGTTGAATAAATCAAACCAGCATGCTGAAAACACATTTCCAGAATATTCATAGATAGCAATTGTTCTTCTGGACTGGAAAATAGCTTGCTGATTATACAATATACATTCCAACTGATCATAATAGTATTCTTCTTTCTTATTTCCTGCATAATACAAAATATATACATATATTTTGTCCCATCTATGTACTAGAGGAATCTCGTTAGTACCACAAAAATAATATAATCAAATTCAAAGAAATGTACGAGGACAAATAACATACTTACTACTTGAGTACCCAAATCTTATTGGATCCACCATGGTTTGTTGATAGGACATAAAGAACATGTAGATCAGATTTCTTGATCCACTGTTGTATCACTTTTGGTGCTTGATTTGTAGTCCTTTGTGTTCTGCCAGACTGATAATGGTAAGCTGTTTGTCTTCTGTCATTTGCTTTCTGGTATGCTGACTGTTGTCTGACTGATCCATTCTGGTAAGCTGTCTGTCTTCTACTATTTGCATTCTGGTATGCTGTTTGTCTCCTGTCTTGTCCATTCTGGTAAGCTATTTTCTGTCTGACCGATCCATTCTGGTATGCTGTTTTCGTCTTATGATATACTTGAACCACACAATTCTTTTCCAGATGTCCTTTTCCACCACATTTGTTGCATGTCTTCCAAGGCATAGCATAATTGTAGGGAATGCCATTCCTTCCATCATATTTGAGCACCTTATCTTTCTTGTTGAAGTTTAGACCAACACCTTCTCTGACCAAAGGTACATTTGCCTTCTTCATCATTGTTTTTAAAGTGTCTTCACCTTGAACAAAAGTTTCCATGCCCTTCTTGAGATCTTTAACTTCTGTTTCTAGGAGAGTGATCACTTCAGCTTGCTGTTTGATGAGTTCAGCTTGCTGAACTCTCTTTTCAGCAGTTTTTGAGGATTCGGCTTGACTAGATTCTTTCATCTTGTATGATTCCAATGATTTAGCTTTAGTTTTGACATCAGACCTTAGCTCTTTGATTTCTTCAATCAAGGTCTTGTTTCTCTTTTCAAGTAACTTGACATTAGCCTCTAAATGTCTGTTCTTAGTATTTAGTTCCTTGATCTCTGTAGCTTTACTGAATGAAGTTGAATCCCATTCTTCCATTTTTGGCAACAGATCTTTTACCATTTTGGATAAATGGGCATTCTTATCAATCAGCTTGCTGATTTCAGCCTTTAGTGCCAAATGTTCCTCAATGGTTACACTTTTTGATTCCTGCATTGTTAGTGATCCCATAATAATATTTTCAGAAGATTTCCAGGAGTGAAAAGAGTTTACCTCACTAGAATCTGATTCTGAATCAGACACATCACTATTTACAAGAACTTCTTTCGTGTTTCCTATATCATCAATGCCAATAAATGCAGAGTTTATTATCTCTTCACTTGGTACTTCACCAGAAATAGATTTTCCATCATTCCAAGTCAATGGAGCCTTTGACTTCCTTTTATCTTTCAAATCAGCACGCTGTTTTGTTGTTGTAGCTTTATAATGCATTTTTAAGGTATCCCATATGTCTTTTGCAGTGCTACATGAGGAGACCATGTCATAATCTGACTCTGAAAGACCACATATTAATGTATACTTTGCTCTTCCATTATAGCCTGATTTTATCAATTCTGATTCTGAGAAATCGTCAATGTCTTTTGGCTTGCCGTCTTTGTCAAGAAAAGTGAAAGGACCCTTTTTAACGACTCTCCATTCAATTGCATCATCTCTGTTGAGAAGCACCTTCATTCTCTGTTTCCAAGCATCATAATTTTCAATCCCATTGAGAAGTGGTGGCATCTCTAAATAATCTCCTTCTACATAAGCGGGCGCCATAGGATCTGTACTTTCCTGTTACAGAAATGTTAGTACTCCAAAGCTCTGATACCAAATGAAAATGCACCCTAGAAGGGGGTTGAATAGGTGTAAATGGCTAACTATATTCAACTAAGTCCGATTTTAAAAATTAACAGAAACAGCTTACTGATTTCATTTTATGCAGAGACAGATGGTAAGCTGAATGCAAACAGTAAGCAAAATACAAGCAGAAAATAAAGAGCAGAAAATAAAGAACACAGAGACTTTTTGCCAGGTTCGACCCCTAACCCCTATGGTCTACGTCCTGGTCCCTTACCAACCCGGTAAGAGAATATATTATTGATCAACGAAATAAACCAATTACAAGATACAATAATATATCTCCCTTAATCCCAGCTGCTGACAAATGGCTTGCTGAACACCTGTTTCTGAACCTGCTCTCTAAGCTATACTTCCCAAGTATACTTCTCTAGCAACGTTCACCAAACCCTTGTTCCTTAGCCAATATGCCCAGCAACTCAACCTTACCAATCCTGCTGACAAATAGCTTGCTGTTTGCTGTGCTGAACCAACTCTCTAAGCAATACTTCCAAAGTATCCTTCTCTAGTCTAGTTCAACCCACCCAAACCTGTAAGCCAAACTTGTACAGCAACTATTCAATACAAATTGAACAATACAATGTTTGAATCAATACAACTCAACCTAATGAACTCTCTAAGATATAGCACGTATATGATATATTAAGAGCTCGAGAGAATCGAAAGGATATAGCAATGCAAAACTGAGTTGTGTATTCTTTGTGTGCTTCTCTGATTGATTAAAAACGAATTGAGCACAAGAGCAACCTTATAAAGCTTCACAACCAACGTTCTAAAATCAATCAATCAATTTCAAACGTTTAGAAATCAATTTCTAACGTTCAATTGGTTAGAGAGATTTTGCAACGTTCTTGTGACCGTTTAACAGAGGGTTTGGAAGAAAGAGATCGATGAAAGCTTAACCCTTCTGAATTGTATAGATATAAAACGCGTATAGGAGATTTGAAAGAAATAAAATCTTTTAAATAAGGAAACTCCTATAAGTTTTATAGAATGATTTTAAAGAAAGATATTTGGAAAAGATTTGAGCTCTAGAATATATTATGTACGTAATATATAATAAAGAATCCTCACAATATATTTCCTGAATAAAATCCATGAGAATTTGACTTGATATATGTCTTCAGGATTTCTGTCAGTTGCGAATGGCTTGCTGTTTGAGTCTGCCAGTTGTGAATGGCTGCTGTTTGTGTCTGCCAGTTGTGAATGGCTGCTGTTTGAGTCTGTCAGTGTGAAATGGCTTGCTGGACTGTCTCTGTTGTAGCACCAGATAGCTTGCTGTTTTGTATATTCTCCATTCTGTGCTTGTCAGCTTGCTGTTTTGGTTCTGGCAAGTTCAAATCAGCTTGTTGCTTTGGTTCTGGCGAGCTGAACAGATAGATAGCTTTAAATCTTTGTCTTTCCATATCATCAACCAAGTTACCTGAGAGTATACTTATACATAGCAAACACATATATATGCATATGATACATCAAGTGATTCAATCATATAATGGTAAGCTCAATATAGTAAAACTAGTACAAGATAAGCAATCAGCTTGCTGTATATAACATCAAAATCCACTAGGGTAACAGGTCCCATATCAGAATGATGCCATCCAGAGTTATTAATGTGTGTAGTAGTAGTGAGAGGTGGGGGAACAGAGGAATAAGCTTGGGTCTGGCAAGGAAACTGTGAGTGTGCTGAGTTCTGCACTTGGTAGGAAGGTTTCATGGTGTTGTAAGGTGGCAGGGTAGGATAAGGGTTAAGCGATATTGGAGCAAAAGAGGGTCCATGAGGGTTATACAAGTATGGATTCAGAGGGTTTGATAGAGGTGGTTGTTGGAAACTAGATCCGGCTTGTGTTAAAGGTACTGATGTTTGTGTGTACTGTGAGAAGCCATTAACAACATCAAAATGAGGAGCTGGAATAGATCTAGTACTCACATGTCCATCAGGGTTGTATAAAGTATATTGATTCACAGAGGCAGGTGTAAGATTCAATGCTTTACCATTCTCATCTAAGATAGTAGAGCTATTTATTGTACCAAATCTAGTAGGGGTTTGAGGGTTTATAGGCTGTTTACCTGTTGGAGGTGGTCTTTTATCAGGGTTTGTAGAGCTGCCTTCACCATCCCCTTCACCAATCGTGCCTTTCTTCAGAAACGAGACCAGTTCTGAGAAGTTTCTACGCAGCTCTTCATTTGAGTCATTAAGCTTAGTTAAGGTACTATCCATGGTGGAGAGATGAACCTTATTTGCTTCCATAGTCACCTTTAAGCCTTCAACACCAGCCTCTAAGTTTGTTATGGCTTGTTCATGTCTCTGAACATCATTTTTATCCGCCATTCTTTGAGCCAAGGTTCGAGTGGCTCTGATACCAGTTGTAAGCAATATAGTATGAAAACTAGATCTAGGAAAACAAGAAAATAGAAGAGACAAAATGAAGAGAAGAAAATAACAATATCATTCATCCATACTGAATAACATGACCAATCCTGAAACATATAGCAGAGGTTGTCTAGTGGGGACCACAACAGCTGTAAATAATTGGCCTATAACAAGAATAGACACTACAAGCCAGTACTGCCACATAACATTTCTAGTAACTAACTTATTTAAATAAAACGACACCGTTTGCCTTTTTAACTTAATTTCCCGCCCAGATCATGACAGAACAGTTACATAAACACACAAACACAGATTAATGATCATACAGTACACAGATAATAGTAGTCTAAAATTGGCAGTAATTCGTGGTCTGTACGAGTTTAATCACAAAAACAAAGAACAGTGGTTTGTAAGTTTGAAATCGCCTGTGGGTGGAGGCTGCTGTAAAAGTGAAATTAGGTAAAAGTGAATCGAGTTAGAGATGTATATATAGACATGATTGTAAAATGACAAAAGTGACCCTGTTAAAAAGAGTGAAAAACACTAAGTACATACAGGGAAAACCTAAGTCGAACATTAAGTCGAACTTCGAGATAAAGTTCGAGATAGATGTTAACTCGAACAAACAAGCACTTGAACCATTTAAGCAGCAAAAACCACCAGGGAAATTCGAGATAAGTTTCGAGTTAGGAGTTAACTCGAAAAGTCCCTGTAAGCAACTGAGAACTCTATCTCGAACATCAAGTCGAAATTCGAGATGAGTTTCGAGATATAGATTAACTCGAAGTTTTATTCTCAGACTTGGATCTTTTCAAAATATCCCGTCAAGTGGAACCTCATCTCGAACTTCGAGATAAAGTTCGAGATAGACCTTATCTCAAATATTTTGAAGATGGAACTAGGCACACTGGTAACTCGAACTCGAACCCTAAGTCGAGTTTCGAGATGAAGTTCGAGATAGACACTAACTCGAAAATCTTCCCAGACTTAGAATTTTCAAAACTTCACTCTGGAAGCTCAAATCAAAATCCAAGTCGAATTTCGAGATGAGTTTCGAGATAGAAATTAACTCGAAATTTTGAAGATACTTAAAATAATTTAATATATGACATAATTAAAACATTCCTTGATAATTCTAAGGCCTCTAATTACATGAAAAACACAGGTAAATTCATCTAAAAATCATGCAAAATTTAAAATACTATGAATTTAACTCCTCCTGTGATCATGCAATCTAATAAGCATAAATTCAAAGATTTGTACTATTAAATACACTTAAAAACACAATGAATTCATGTAAAATAACACTATATGCAACCTATAACAATCATTAATTAGGCATTTTAAAGTCTATAATGATTAAGTAGCTTGCACATTAAAAAATAAAATCTGGATTTTACAGATAGGAGGCTTTACTAACTTGTGTTAAGCATTCCCAATTCACCAACCAATCTATTGAATGTTACTTCATCAAGAGGTTTGGTGAATATATCTGCAATTTGTTGCATTGTGGGCACAAAATGTAGCTCCACATTTCCCTCCTCGACATGTTCTCTTATGAAGTGATACCTGATGTCGATGTGCTTGGTTCTTGAGTGATCTACAGGATTGTTGGTTATGGCAATGGAACTTGTGTTGTCACACATAATTGGAATTTTCTTGTGCTCCATGCCATAATCCTTCAATTGGTTCCTCATCCACAGTATTTGAGCTACACAGCTTCCAGCAGCAATGTACTCAGCTTCAGCAGTAGAAGTAGATACTGTATGTTGCTTTTTACTTTGCCAGGACACCAATCTTCTGCCAAGAAATTGACAAGCACCAGATGTGCTTTTCCTATCAATCCTGCAACCTGCATAGTCTGAATCCGAATAGCCAATTAGATTAAAACCTGTATCTCTTGGGTACCAAATCCCTAGATTTGGTGTGCCCTTGAGATACCTAAAAATTCTTTTGACGGCTACGAGATGTGATTCTCTAGGATCCGCTTGGAACCTTGCACATAAACAAGTTGCGAACATTATATCGGGTCTACTTGCAGTTAAATAGAGAAGTGAGCCAATCATACCTCGATAGCTTGTCTTCATCAAGCTTCGTGGCTGTTGCCATGGGAGTCTTAGCTGCTGATGCATCTTCTAGATTGTACTTCTTGAGTAAATCTCTGACGTACTTGGATTGACAGATAAAGATACCATCTTTTCTCTGACTGATCTGTAATCCAAGGAAGAAGGACAGCTCTCCCATCATGCTCATCTCATATTTTTCCTGCATTAGCTTAGCAAATTTCTCGCACAAGCGCTCATTAGATGACCCAAAGATAATATCGTCCACATAGACTTGAATAAGTATTAAATCATTCTTTACATTTTTATAGAACAATGTTTTATCAATTACTCCCCTAGTAAAACCACTTTCAATTAAGAATAAGGATAGGGTTTCATACCATCGTCTTGGGGATTGCCTGAGGCCATAGACAGATTTGAAGAGAAGATAAATAAAATCTACAAGTTCTGGATCAATGAAGCCAGACGGCTGTTCCAGATACACTTCTTCTTCTAACTCTCCGTTCAGGAAGGCACTTTTCACATCCATCTGAAAAACCTTGAAGTTCTTATGTGCTGCAAATGCCAAGAACATCCTGACTGCCTCAAGTCTTGCAACTGGTGCATAGGTCTCATCAAAATCAATTCCTTCTCGCTGAGAATAACCTTTTGCAACCAAACGAGCCTTGTTTCATGTTACAAGTCCGTTTTCATCCAGTTTATTTCTGAATACCCACCTAGCTCCAATTACTGATATGTTCTTTGGTCGGGGTACCAGTTTCCAAACTTTCTGCCTTTCAAACTGATTGAGTTCCTCTTGCATTGCAATCATCCAATCAGCATCACCAAGAGCTTCTTCTATTTCTTTAGGTTCAAGCTTGGATAAGAACCCAGAATATAAACAAATATTAGCCAGGTCAGCTCTTGCAGTTCTTCTAGTAGTCACACCAGCATCTGGATCACCAATAATTAATTCAAACGGATGGTCTCTATTCCATACCCATTCTCTTGGAAATTGTCTTGATGATTCAGCTTGACTTTCTGAGTTGTGGTGCTGACTACTTTGATTATTTTCACTAACTCCCCCTGAGTTAGTGCCAGCTCCTACAGAACTAGTGTCATCTCGTCTCGAGCCTTGAACACTTGTCCTTGAGCTGCTATTTACTCCCCCTGAGTTGTTGTCGGTTCGTACTGAAGAAGTTTCTTCTGATCTTGTAGAATTAGATTGTTCAATAGACTCAGGTTCTTCACGTACACTTGGAATATTTAATGGGACAACTAACTCAGGTTCATCTTCAAGTTCATCTAAGTCCAGATTCTAAAATTTTAGGGACTCAGGTTCACTAGAATCTCTAGAAATTGAAGAGAGTTTGGTATCATCGAATCTGACGTTGTAGCTTTCAGTCACTTTTCGATCATTCACTAAGAACACCCTATAAGCTGCCACCACATCTGTGGAGTAACCAACAAAGATTCCTTCATGATATTTTGCTGCAAACTTGCCTAGATTTTCATCATCTATAAGTACATAGCATTTTGCTCCAAAGACATGAAAGTATTTTATTGTTGGTCTTCTGCTGTTCATTAGCTCACATGGTGTCTTTTCTTTATCTTTTATGATCAAGGTTCTATTTTGAGTGTAACACACGGTACTCACTGCTTCGGCCCAGAAGTACAGAGGAAGTTTTGAATGATACAACAAAGTTCTTGCTGCTTCAACCAATGTTCTATTCTTCCTTTCAACTACTCCATTTTGCTGTGGAGTTCTCGGGGCTGAATACTGACGACGTATTCCCTTAGATACACAGAAGTCATTCAGCACTGCGTTTTTGAATTCAGTGCCATTGTCTGATCTAATCGTCTTCACAATAAGTGTTGAAACATTCTCAATTTGAGTAATGTGATCAATGATTAGGAAAGGTACTTCGTCTTTCGTCATTGCGAACAATACCCATGTATACTTGGAGAAGTCATCCACGATTACCAATGCATATCTTTTCCTAGACAAAGATAAGACATTCACTGGGCCAAACAAATCCATATGAAGAAGTTACAGAGGCTCAGTAATACTAGAAATTTCTTTGCTTTTATGCGATGCTCGCTTCGAATTTCCCATTTCACAAGCTTCACAGAGTCCTTTAGGAGCGAACTCCATTTGAGGTAGATCTCTCACCAATTCTCATCTCGCGAGAGCATTCATCGTTTTGAAGTTTAAGTGAGATAACTTTTTGTGCCATAACCAGCTTTAATCATCCGAAGCTTTGCTGTAGAAACAGGTGACCTCATTCTGATTTGCTGAATCCATGTCCGCAATAAAAAGATCTGCCTTTCGAACTCCTCTCAAAGCCAATGAGCCTTCCTTGATGTGAGTGATTGATACACCTTTCTTATTGAAGACAATTTCGTAACCTTTGTCACAGAATTGACTGATACTCAACAGATTGTGCTTCAGTCCCTCAACATAGGAAATATCTTCAATGATGACATTACCAGTCTTCAGTTTGCCATATCCCTTTGTCACACCTATGCTGTCATCTCCAAAGGTAACATAAGGGCCAGCCTTCATAACCAACTCTGTAAGCAGGGACTTGTTTCCAGTCATATGCCTCGATACTCCACTGTCTAGCACCCATATAACTTTATTTCTATTCTGCTTAATGCCCTGCAATGACAGATTGATTAGACGTTCTTCGGAACCCAACTTTGATTGGGCCCGGCTTTTCTATAAGATCGAGAATCAACAAATTTAACAACAGGAGATGCACTTTTCTTAACATTACTAGAGCTTTCGACTTTCTCCTTTCCTTTCTCAGACTTGACAGTTATGTCAGTCTTAGGAGAAGGTTTGTCACTCCTAACTTTAGGAGGACTGACAGTCTTGGCTCTCACATGCTTCTTTTTGATGTTAGAACTAGCAGCAGTATTTGAGCATGACTGGCTAGATGCATTCATTAAATTCACAAAAGTTTGCATGATGTTAAAAGTGCATGGCATACAATTAGGTTGACCACACTGTGCATGATTCTGATGCAGATTATTCATTGTATGTGTGGCAGGCATGGCATGTGCAGCAGGAACATTTATGTTAGCTTTACATGCATAAGAAAGATGTTCAGTAGATTTACAGTGATAACATGCTTTCTTTATTCGTTCAGCCTTAACCTCTTTTATGCCTTTTTCTTTCTTACCTTGTTGTTTAATAGCCTTAGCTCCTATTCCTGCTCTAGATTCATCTCTAGGGCAATTGATTTTAACTTGTTTGATAGGAGTTATAGGTTGTGCTTTCTGGCGATCTTCCATCTCAATCTCATATCTAGCTATTAATTCAGTCTCTTCTTCTAATTGAGGAACAAGGTGTTTGAAGATAGGTTTGACAGTTGATTTAAGAATGCTAGGAATTTCCTTTTTAAGGTCACTGGAACTAGTGTCGATAGGCCTCTTTCCTTCTTTCTTAGATAAGTTAGAATAGTCAAGTCCTATACCTATTCCAGTTATCTTCTTAAATGTGTCGTTATCTACATACACTTTACTAGCAGCTAGTTTGTAAGCTTCGAATTTAATTTCTAACTCAGCTAGTTTGTTCCTAAGACATGCTTCTATTTCTCCCTTAATGATGAGCTTGTGTTCCAAAGATTTAATAAAGTCTCTTAGAGAAGTGTCTACAGTGCAAGCAGCCTCTAACTCTTCCACTTTTGCCTCAAGCATTCTGCTTTTGGCGACAAGTGTTTTCTGTTCCTTTTGAGAAGTGTCTAGGCTTTTGCACAACATATAGATCTCTTCGCTAAGAGCTCCGTTCTGTTCCTTATAATCATCAATGGACATTTCTACTTTAAGGGTTAGAACTAGTACCTCTGGTTCCTCTGATGTCTCAGCCATGAGGACAAAGTTTGCTACATGAGTAACATCTTCCTCATCTGAATCATCCCAAGCTCTTCCTTCTGTAACTAATAAAGCTCTTTTTCCATGTCTTTCCTTCACCAGCGATTCATATTTGCTTTTGAGGGCTTCAAATGTCTCTTTTGGATAAGTCTGTTTAGGCTTTTTGCAGTCCGTAGCAAAATGTCCAGCTTCACCACAATTATAGCATTTGAACTTCATTTTGAAATCCAAAGGAGATTTATAGCTGGTACTCTTGCCTTTACCTTTGTAGCCTAACGAACTACCACCACCCCTAGCAACCCGATAGTAAGATGAAGAATTTCTCTGAGGTCGGTTGCTCTTTCGGAATCTCATGTTGCTGAACTTCCTTGCCATGTATGCCACGACACTATCGTCCATGTTGTCCAGCTCTTCTTGGGTAAAGTAGTCATCATCACTGTTAGATGTGCACTCGTCATCATTATCAACTTGATGTGGTGCAGGTGATGATTTAGACTTTTCTGCAACCATTGCCTTCTTAGACTCTTCCTCATCAGCAACTAATCCTGATGAAGTTTCTTTTCCTTTTGAATCATTGTCCCATGCTTGATCTTGAAGTGTCTCCAGCTCATAGGTCTTTAGTATTCCATAATATTCTTCCAGAGAAGTTGTATGCAAATCTCTGGTTTCTCTTACTGCGTAGACCCTATGTTCAATGCTCTTTGGCTGGTTCCTCAGATATCTCGTATTGGTCTCAACCATGGGGAGAGTTACACCTCTCAGATTCAAATCCAATACCAACTGACTGAATCTTAGATAGACGTCTGTTATGCCTTCTCCTTTTCTTATTCTGAAGGTGTCATACTCCATCTTGAGTATGAGTGTCTTGTTGCTTCTAACCTCTGCAGATCCTTCCATGACAACTTCTATCTTGTCCCAAATCTTCTTTGTTGTAGTCAGACCTTTGACTATGTTGAACATTTCATGATCAAGGGATTCCATCAAGGTTTGTCGTACGGAAGTATCATAAGCTATTTGCTCCTTGTCAGCATCTGAAAAGTCCGCTGCCTTTTTAGGCTCAGACCGAGGTGGTATAACCTCCTCTCCTTCCGTATGCTCAGGAATAGCCACCATTGGAACAAATTTACCCTTGTCAAGTACTTCCAGATATTCAGGGTTAATTGTCTCTAAGTAGAGTCTCATTCTGAAAACCCATTCTTCATAGTGATCTCGGTTGAACATTGGGATCTTGAATGCATTTTTAGGAGCCATTTCAATTCTGGTCACCAAAAGTTTCTAAGTACCCAAGACTAGGCTATGTAGAATATATATGTAGAACTTCTGCCTAAGTCGAAATTTCTCTAAGTAGAAATTTTTGTTCAAGTCGAACTTCACCAAGTAGAAATTATCCAAGTCGAATTTCTATGTAGAAAATCTCAAGTAGAAACTCTATGTAGAACTTTTGTCCTTGGAATAAATTTGTTGCACTTTAATATTGAATAAACAATATTATCTCTTTAACACCTTTTTGACTTTTGAGGCTTTACTCACCGAAATCACCTAACCCACGTGCTAGGTACTGAGTATGTTCTGCTATGCTTTCTGCCGTGAATAATATATCACATCAAAAGTCCAAAAACACCTTTTTCATTTTTTTATCTTTTTGAAAGTTGTTGGGTTGTCTTCTTTAATAAGAACAAATGATGAACACTCAAGAACACCAAATATCAAAGTACCCAGATTAATTCACAAAAATTAATTAAAATACACCCAAGCTATATAATCACACCTGGAGTATTTAAATAATTTTTTTTTCTCGGATGAGTTTTCACTACAAACGAATTAACGCTCACTTTTCGAGAATTTTAGAAAAGTAGATCTAGAAAATGAAAACTCACGATTCTTCTACCAAACACAAGGATCTATGTTTTGTGTGTCAAACATCCGCTCTGATACCAATTGTTAGGTCCAAATGTGTTGTAGAGGGGGGGTGAATACAACTTTTCGAATTTGATAAGCAATAAATACGATGCAATAAATGAACACACAGATTCAAGGAATATATGTCTTATATATAACTTGAAGTGGTTGCTACAACATTCATTACAAAGTATAACAGAAGTTCAGGGAGTAGTAAATGATACTAAGCTCTGTGAATATACTCTCTCTCTTTTACATATGTTTCTCTCAAAAATTGCTCTCTTGAAACATTACACAAGTACTTCTATTTATAATACATGTAATCTATGTCCTGTAGTCTTCAAAGACTAAGATATACGTGGCCCAATGATGTCCACATAAATCTAGTCTTATCTTGAAAGCTTGGAAATCTGCCAATCAGAATATTCCATAAGTCATGTTGAAACTGCACTCTAATTAGAACTTCTACTTGAGAATTTCTACTTAGCCATCTCGAATTTCTAAGTAGAACTTCTACTTAGAAATATTCTACTTGGTCATCTAGAATATTTAGTACTTAGAGAATATTCTGGTCTTCAACTTGAAACTTCAATGCACATCTTGAACTTGTGATATCTTCATGTCTTCTTTATTCTTCACCAAGCTCTTGAACATGGATCTTTATTACTGACATAAACTTGCTATCAATGTCCTGACACTTGATGCACAAGTCTGGTTCATAAGTGACTAGTCTTGATAGTGTTTTTGCTTCTTGAATAAATTACAATATTCAATTAGTAATGTGGCTTTCCAATGTTCGCTTTCCTTCTGGTTCACTTGAAATCAATTTGTCTTATTGATACTGATAGTTATGATCTTGATTCTTGGTTTTTCAAATCACTGAGGCATGAACAACTTTGACTTGAACTTCTCTCAATGATTTCTTCTTAGCTTGATCATAGTTAACATGTT
This sequence comes from Kitagawia praeruptora, assembly GCA_037693485.1. Classification (NCBI taxonomy): domain Eukaryota; kingdom Viridiplantae; phylum Streptophyta; class Magnoliopsida; order Apiales; family Apiaceae; genus Kitagawia; species Kitagawia praeruptora. The sequence goes on along the minus strand of CM075346.1, from coordinate 100,392,019 downwards.
GAATTGTATCAATTACCTTGTCTTCATTTAGTGTTGATTTCTTTGTGGCTTCTTGTTCTTGATTGTCTTCCGGTTAAGTATCTTTTCCTTTAGTTGAGTTACATTAGTTATAGTGTTACAAGTTTACACACTCTGCCTTTCAAGCACCCTACCACCACCCATTTCACCACAAATAGCTTTCAAATCCTTAATTGTTAAGAGGAGTCCCAGATTTACTTTTGTAACAAACACTTCTCAAACTGAGTCAACCATAACAGTTCCAGACCAGGTTTTATTCAGTAGAAAAATTCCAAAGAACACAGCCAAAAGAAAGGAGTTGCTGTATAGTTGTTCTGAAAAACAAGGGAATGGTACTGAAGCAGAAATAGAGGAAGGGAATGCCACAAAGAATGCAGAAACAGAGAAATGGAATGCCACGGAGAATGCAGAAATAGATAAGTTGGGGGAACCAAGTGACAGAATAAAGAATGTCAAAAGAAAGGTAGAATTTGATGATAGTGACAATGAAGATTTACCTGGTGATGTACCTGATGATGAAGATAACATCAGCTCAATGCCCAAAGTAAAAGACATGTGGAAGCCTGAAAAGTGGCATGACTTATTAGATCAGGATGATGATGATGAGTATTATCAGAGATTGTACAAAAATGGAGAGACGTATGACAACAAAGATTTTGGGAAGATAGAGCTAAGGCCATGGATGATATTTATGGATAAACAACACTTCAAAAGTGTATTGAAAGACTTTTGCATTCAAGAAGGCTTTGCTATAACTGTGATGGCAGTTGATAACAGAAGATATAGATGCACTTGCTCTGCAGAGGTGTGTAACTGGAGGTTACATGCTAGTAGGCTGCCTGATGGAATCACTTGGGCCATCAAAAAAATTGAACCAAACATGTCATTGATAAGATTTTTGGGGGGCATGATGAGTCATATTCTTTGTTTCCTGCATATGCCAGGGTGATATGTGACATTAATGTAGAGTCAAAGAGAATTTGTTCTTTTGTAGAATCTGAAAGCATTGCTAGGACTTTACTTTTTAGTATATTCTACCTATCATTTTCTGCTATGTGGAAGGGATTTCTGGGGGGTACGTTGTAGACCTTTAATAGAGATTGATGGGACTCACCTGAAGGGGAATTATGGGGGGGATCTTGCTGTTAGCAGTAGCTTTAAATGGAAATAATGAAATATTTCCTTTAGCTTATGCCATTGTGAGTGTTGAGGATAAAGATACTGGTCTTTTTTCTTGTGGAACCTCTATAACATAATCAAGGAGTCTGGTAGAAAGGACTGGACTATAATTTCAGATAGATAGAAGGTATGGTTTCTTGCTTTAAATAATGCATTCTAACATTATGATGCAATCTTGCTTTAAGTAATGCATTCTAACATTATAATGCAATCTGCCTTTAGGGAATTGATCTTGCTATTGAGAAGGTTTGCCAACTGTAAAAAGGAGGTACTGTTGTAGACACTTGAGTAGTAATTTTAAGAAACAATTTCCTGGTCCTCTCATGTACATACTATTCTGGAGAGTTTGCAATGCTACAACACAGTTCACCTTCAGAAAGGCAATGGAGAGACTACAAAAAGAAGGGGTGACAAAGTACTGGAGTGGTTTGGAAAATTAGGTGATCCTTCATGTTGGAGCAAGCATAAATTTGACCCTAATGTGTGCAATGATGCAAATACTTCAAATTTTGTGGAGAGTTTTAACTCTACCTTGGGAATTGATAGATGCAGGCCTGTCTTGATATTACTTGAAGGTACACTAGACTAATGCCCTAATTTTCATTCTTACTTGAATGCCTGTCTTACATTACATTACTTGAAAGCCTGCCTTATTTGTGTAACATTACATTAACAGGAATAAGAAGAGTGTGTATGGTGAGGATGGCAACTAGACATCAAGCAACACTGAATTGGAAGGATGATGATGTGTGCCCCAAAATTGTCAAGCTGGTGAAAAAGATAAGCAAGGATATCATAAGCTGCAAGGCATACATGTCTAAACCAGGGGAATATGAGATATAGATGAAGGTAAATCTCAATTCCCTTTGTCATTGAATAATAAGATATGTTCCTGTGGAGCTTGGCAAATCTCTGGGATTCCTTGTAGACATGCCATTAGGGCTATGATTCATGCCAGAATAGATCCAGTTAAGGTGGTTAGTACATGGTAACTGGTCCGAACATACAAACAGACCTATGGATTTAGCATTTCCCCTGTTCCTGACAAAGAGCAATGGCCTGTTTATGAGGGTTTACCTGCTATAAGTCCACCTACCATGAAAAGAGGGGTTGGAAGACCTAGCAGGAACAGGAAGAGAGAAGATGGAGAGGAACAAAAAGGTAAAAGGTCCAAGACAGTTCAGTGCAAAAAAATGTACAGCCTATGGACACAATTCCAGGACCTGCAAGGGTGGTTTAATTGAGAAACAAAAGAATGAGATAAAGGAGAGTGGGAAGAGTATTGTTATTAAAAATCCTAGAGTGAGGGACCAATCTTATGCAGCCAAGGCAACAAGAACAAAAGCAACTAAGGCAACAAAGGCAGGAAAGGCAGCATCTACTCAGTCATCCCAGGCCAACACCTCACATTTCCCAGATTATCAGTCTCAGCAACAAAATTAGACTTGTACTCTGTTTTTATCCTATTTTGTGGTTTAAACCATGTTCTAGACTATGGTAAATGTTCCTGAATAATTTATTTTGTTCAGACATGTGAATGATTATATTTTGGTACTATCACAGTGTGGTAGTTGTTATTTACCCAGGAAATTTGAAGTTTTACACTGGTGTGGCTGTTGTTAAGTTTTGGTACTTGCCTTTTTTTAAGTTTATTTAAAGTTTGGATGATAGAATGCTATTTTTAGTTGACAGACAAATACACGGTGGTACCGTTTGTAAGTCAAAAAAAGTAGTGGTACCATTCGTAAAAGCCAAAACCAGAGGGGTACCATTCATAATTTCCTTTTTTTTAGAGTCTTGGGTTCTCTTTTTATTTCCTCTCTGTTTTGCAATTTTTTTAATTGCTTTGGCTTTTAAAAAGTTGGATTTTTGTTACAATACTTACTATGAAATTGATAAGAGAATAAAGTTCATGCGATTATAGGGTATTGGGGGAATTTTTTTTTCGGAATAAGTCAATTTATTTTAAGATAAAGTTAGAGATTCCTAACTTTTTCCTGAAAAAAGTTACTCCCTCTGTCCCTCCCATTTCTTTACAGTTTTTTTCATTGTTTGACACGCATTTTAAGGCTCCTAAAAAGTATAGTTCCATAACTTATTTTTAAAATTTTCTTTTTCTGTATAAAAATAGAACAATTCTATTTTTATATGTTAGTCACAGAGGCATGCCTGTAAATATCTAATAACAAGCCTAATTGTTTGTAATGCTGTGCATTACCCACATGACCTCTTAACTGAGGGAACCTCTAGCTGTAGAGTTTCTACTTGTTTTAGTACTTGTAATAGGCATCAAGTTCCATCTGTGTAAGTGTAATTTAAAGTCAGAATAATGCTTGAAAGAAGATCCAAGGATCAAGCCTCAAGCTTGAAGAACAAGGCTGTCAAAATAAACACAGCTGGATTTTGAAAAGTGAAGATTTGCCTAAGTACACATTCGAGAAGTGGTTTTGTCTATTCGAGAAGTCTAGCATTCGACAAGTCAAGGAGTCGATATCTATACAGACAATGTTCGATATCTCTTAGAGTCAACAAGTCAAGGCCTCATTCGATATCTCAGAGATTCGACATGTATAATGCTCTATTCGAGAACTCAGGAAGTCAACCAGTCAAAGCATCATTCGAGTTCTCTAATGTTGTGTTTGGTTGGCATGAATGAATTAGGAGGGAATGGAATGAGATTTTGAACTAAATTATGGTAAAATTTTAAAACTTTTCATTCCTTCCTCATTCCATCTCTAATAAAATATATAAGAACTCAAGCATCCCTATTTTGGAAGGAATGCTCCATTCTCCCCTACCCATTTTCTTCAAAAATCTCATCATAGGAATTTTGCACCCATTCATTTTTTTTTCAAATCTTCCCTCTAATCTCTATAGTTTCCCTTTATTTTTACTCATTCCATTCCATTCCATTCTCCCCAACCAAACACAACATAAGAGTCAACAAGTCAAAGCGATATTCGACATCTCAAGGAATCATGTGGAAGAGACTTACTCGAGAAGTGATTTGACAAGTTAATTATCTAGTATTCGAGAACTCAGAGTTATCGAATAAGCCAAACCTAGTTCTCGAATCAACCAACTGAGTTACTTCTCGAATGAAATCTTGGAGACAAAAATACTGAAGATTTGTACAAGCCTGAAACCTGCAGCAAACCAGAACACTTTAAGGACCACAGTGTTGTAAAGGCTTTTTGGAAAGACTACAAGAAGCTTGGAGAGATGTTACAAGGGACAAGCTGCTAAAGAAGTGGATCTGAACAGAAGTGAAGCAAGTCAAATCTCAAACCGTTTGGAAGTTACTCAAAAAGGATAGACATATTAGAAATCAACTTTGTATGTTATCTAATGAGTAGCAAGTAGGTTGTATTCATGTTCTATAAGAATACAATCTTACTTCTCTAGCAGCTAAGCTTTTCAAGATATACATTCTTAACACATCTCTTTGAGAAAAGAGAAGCTGAGAATACTAACATTTGTATTCACAGTTTGTAGCAAATCTTTATCTAATAAAATATTAGATTAAAGTGAGTATTGTGTTCTTGTGTTTCATTCCACATTCATATTTGTTATAAACACTAACACACACTCTGCTACTGTAGATTCAAACTTACACTGTTCTTGCATCATTACATTTCGAGAAAAGTTTGAAAATACATTCACCCCCCCTCTATATTTTCTTGTGTGTATTCCATACTCAACAAGTGGTATCAGAGTAGGTTGTTGATCAAAACAGAAAATGTTCATGAGTTCGAATACACCAAAGACTACAGGAACGGTGAAAGTCCCTAAGTTTGACAAAGATAATTTCAACCTCTGGAAGATAAAGATGATGTTGTTCATCAAAGCCTCTCATCCTCTGTATCCTGAGATTCTCAATAATGGTTCTTTTGTTCCACAACATGAGATTCCTAAGAAGACAGTTGGAACCACAACCATTCCAAGATCTTATGTGGCCAAGGAACCATCCAAATGGACTGAGTTAGAAAAGGAGATGGTTGCTCTTGATAGTCATCTCATGCTATTAATCATAGACTTAGTGGATATGTCTATGTTTGCAAATATAGCATCTTGTGGATCTGCAAAAGAGATGTGGGATCATATTGAGGTTCTATGTGAAGGAACATATGAGGTTAAAGAAAACAAGAAACGGATACTGGTCACACGGTATGAATCTTTCATGGCACAGCCCAAGGAAAGCATCACTGACATGTTTGAGAGATTTCACAAGCTAGTTACTGAGTTGCAAATGAATGGAAAAGTCTACAACACCAAAGAACTAAACATGAAGTTTCTACTGTCTTCACCAAACCACCTGGAGCAAAGGGTCATTTCTCTTAGAGAAAGAGATCTGAACAAAGTTACATATGATGTGCTCTATGGTGTGCTAAAAACTCATGAGCTTGAGTTGCTACAAAATAGGGCTATCCAAGCAAACCAAGGCAAGATGATTAACACATCTTGTGCCTTGATTGTAAACAAGTCTATGCAAGACCTGGAAGCTTCTACAAGCCAACTGAGTATTGAAGAGATAGTAGATGAAGAACCTGAAGTGGAGCTGCCTGAGACTGTAAATGAGGAACAAGAAGAAGAAGATGAGTTTTACACTCTTGAAGAACTAGATGGCATGGAAAACACATCATATGCCTTCATGGCCAGAAAATTTCCAAATATTAGATTCAAGAAAAAGCAACCCTTCAAACCTAGACCTCAGAATCACTCATTCAACAAGAGTAAAGTGTAACGGTCCCAAAATCCGGGGTACAGATATGGGGCCACTAACCATAAACAATAATATAAACTCTGAATATAAACATCATATAAACTGATAAAATATTAAAACCCCTTATCCAAGATCGCATACAGGTTATGGTATGAAACAAACTATCGAATTACACTATTACAACTCAATCCCAGAATAATAAAATATTATACATTTCTGTGAATAAATGAAATTACTATCTAACTCTATTTCCAACCTCGGCCATTCTCAATCCACTATCTGGCGTGATCCATAACTCGACTGTCTCTTCTCGCTGCCCGGAGATCAATTCTCACGGTCCACTACTAGGTCTACTACGCTTCACTATTAACTGGAGATAAAAACAAGCAAAAGCAAGAGTGAGACAACAATGCTCAGCAAGTGTAAATAGTGATGATAATTTTCAATAACAACAATCATTTTAATAAGCAAAAGAATTTCATCTCGTTTTATGAAGGGATCAGTTGTTTCAACTTTTAGGTTGCCACGAGGGCCAGCAATTCACCATTAATAAGGTGCAACAGAAACTAGAACTGATAAGAGTTTGGATATCAATATTATAAACACGGACTTCCAAAGAGTCAAGAAACAACATCTCAATATCAGAGTATAGACTAGAATTGGAATTTTTATATATTTAAAAAAAAACATCATCAAGGTTAGGCTGCTGATCAGTCACGCACTAACCCCGGACAAACGCACACAGCAATGTCCTTTAATGGATCCACGGCACACATTGGCCTTAACTTCTGACCACGAATCTGGTCTCCCCGAAGGGACATCTATTGACCATAATATGGTCTCCCCGAAGGGACATCTATTTAAAAACATTTCCAATTCTAAGTCATCCACACTAGGTGTCGGAACAATCGACAACCTTTGCCAACCAATAACTGGAAAACTCACGTTCCAGAATAACGACTTATAATCCAAGAGTCAATGACAGATTCAAGATCATCAAGTGTCGACAAGTTCGACACAACAAGTGGGTAATAATTAAAGAATAACTCAAAGGGTATCGACAAGTTCGATACAACACAGGGGATAAACGAACCAAGATTCTCAACTGATATCAACAAGCTCGATACGAACAAATAGATTTATAACATCAGCAACTTATCTAAAGAAAATTTCATTTGAGCAAGAATAAGGGTATGAATTGCAATAAGATTTTCAACAATTGAAATTCTAGACTAAAGCAACGACATGGTCAAGTACCGGCATTTAATAAAATTTTATAACCCTCTATAAGGTTTGAATCGACATGAGCGAGTAAACCGGATTAAACGTCTATCGGTGAAAATAATTACAGGATGTTCAATTGCAACCTAGTTTGAATAAAACATTTTTAAGGAGGGGTTTACTGGAAAAACTATGTTAAAAGTCAGGAATTTTATTAACAGGTATTTATGGGAATTTAAAACTGGGATTCTCTCTATTTAGGAAATCCCTTAAACAATTTTCGAGGAAACTAAAAGATAGGGCATTCCGCTGGGAAACCGATAACATTCCATGTAGAAAATGATATGCGGAAAAGGACTATTAGTGAATCTTTTGAAAAATTAGAATTTGAATCGAGGGTGGGGAAAATAAACGTTTTTACTCTATTTGAGGAAATACGTCATTCTCTAAATATACTTGACCACATCATAACATATAACCAAGGAATTGAATTGCATCACTTGAATGATAAGTGAAGAGAAAAATACTTGCCTCAACATACGGAGTTCTCGATCCTAATCATGGATCTCTAATTCAACTTCCCGCTAGTCTCCACACTTTTCATGCTGGTCTCCTTACTCGGCTTTACTTCTATCTCTACTTCGTAACTCACCACTTTCGCTTCAATTCACCCGTTGGCTTTGACCCTTGTCCCTCTGCTTGTCTTTCCATTTTCCCACACACTGCTCTTGACCAGGTTTCCTATTCGAACCTTTACAAGGTCAGATACTATTTCAGTATTAACTCAAGCAAAACCATATCGTTCGCTCTAATCTACCCATGCGTGTCCTATAACGTTACATATATCATAAATAACATATACGAACACATACCACTACATATAGACATATCCAATCATATCCACATAGTGGTCTTAGTATAACTACTAAGTCACATATACACGTCACATATCCACTTCAAAATAGCACACCATCAAATCTTCAAAACCACATTATATACTCAAAATAATCCACTGACATATATACTTAAATCCTTAGAAATCATAACATACTTTCAAGTATTGAAATCAAATAACTGAAATAGACTTTTAAATAAATTTGCAGGGGATTTTTAGAAAATTTCGGCATGAAGTATTCGTTTATCGGACTATGGGCTCAGCCCCTCCATGCCAAACAAAACAATTTATAACCTTGTTTTTATAAAAACTAAAGATGCCTCAACTTGCAGCAACATAAAAGTAAACAAATAAGAAAAGTACCCGCCCAGACATGCGGCACCTAGCACATAATGAAAAGTATTCGCCCAGACATGCGGCACCTAGCACATAAGGAAAAGTATCCGCCCAGACATGCGGCACCTCAACATTTAAGGAAAGTAAACTAAGTTTATCCACATTTAAGCCAACACCACGTAGTTGACAATTATAACTTCTGACAATTATTACGACCCAACTTATACCATTTAGCACATAAACATTTATCGATGACCATATATAACCAGTAAGTCACATAACTTTACATACTATACGACACTAGCAACTTGAAATTAATCGACAACTAACCCGAATATATTATCCGACAAATAATAAATAGTAACCAAAAGTCATTTAACCACAAAACGAGTCCGACTATTATAATTAACAATTAGTAGTCAACAATAAACAATCACCACTAAAATTAACCACTGAACCCAACATTAAACTCGAATATTTCGAGTTCCCAAACTCATACTTTCGAATTTATAACTTTACTAAATAACAAGATCCTACATTTGAGAACTCGGGAATATAACTCTAACAATTTAATCGATACTCATAAATTTTCCAAATTGACTCACGGAGATTAAAACAATAATATTGTAATTTAAACTAATTAAACTAAAACAATTACAATAATTCATATACTTCCCGAATTAAACTACAAAAATTAAATCAATAATATCAAGATTAAATCTAATCGAATTACAACAATTAACACAATTTAATCTAAGATGCAATTTAAATAATTACATCGGAAAATAAATCAAGTAAATAAAATAAAAATTATACCTTCCCGATTTTTCCCCAAAATCAATCTCTCTTCTCTTTCCTCTTCTTCCCGACTGCCCATCTCTCTCTACAGTCTCTCTCTCTCTCTCTCTCCCTCTCTCTCTCTCTCTCTCTCTCTCTCTCTCTCTCTCTCTCTCTCTCGCACATAATCCATACATATCTGCACTTCCCAGGACCCCTGTCTCCCTTGTCCTGATTCGTACAACTCAAACGCACTCGTGGCACTCCTTCACCAACATAATCACCTCTTCTTCTTCACTCATCCTCCTCCTCTTCTCTCAATTCCTCACTTACCTCTTCCCCCACCCTTCACTCTCGGTACTGCAACTACCCCCAACAACGTCACAGCCACACAGATTGCAAACACACACCCACACGATTACTGCTCACGCTCGACACATATACTCAGTACAAACACGCACGGTAAAACACTACACACACAGTTGACCCAGCAGCCTTTACACACGCTGCTCGACTTCTTCACACCCCACACCCACAGCAGCTGTAAACATACACCCATCGTATATAACACTCGCCACAGCAACACAATAAGCCCACAATCGCAGCGATTAAATTGTATCCACCCACTCCACAAGAAGCCACAGACGCAGAAACAAATGGGAGAGGAACAGAGGGTTAATTTATAGTAATAATCGAGTGTTAAGCTTTTATACACGGCAAAGAAACTTGTGAGGGAGAGATAAAAGAATTGCGATAGAGTGTGCTGGAAAGTTCGATAAATTGATATACATAGCTGCCCACTAAAATTTTTGGGAAAGTGAACTGGGTTTTGGTAAAAAGGAACAGGGCAAAACCACTATGCTGAAAAACAATAAATAAATCAATTTAAACCATTTCTAAAAATCGTAATAAAAGGGAAAATTGGTGAGAAATTACACTTTTCATTTTTTAAAATAAAGAATATAAAATTACAAGCACGTACATATTTTTGAAATATTTTTCGGATAAAAAATGAATTAAATATCAATTTTCAAAGTTTTGATCCTTTAAAAATAATAAAACTCTTAAAATCATTTTAAAATACCAAAACACCCAAATTAATCCACCCAACAATTTTAAAAACTCAATAAATATATAAAGATAATATTACAAAAAATTTCATGATTTTTAATCCTTCCGATAATTTACAAAATTTACAGAGGATAAAAAATACATGATTTAAATATTCTAAATCCTCAAAATACAAATAAAAATACACCGACCTCCATAGCTCACACAAATCGTCATGTAAACACATAAACACAACTTCACATATTTTTCACCTTTACAACAATATTCACATAATATAATTCCTAAATTATAATAAATAAATAATTCTAAATTCGAAATTTTCTACGTCGTTATATCCTTCCCCCCTTAATAGGATTCTGTCCTCAGAATCACTCCTAAGGACATAAGTGATAGTTTTTTTTCAATCATTTTGCTTCCACTTTCCAGGTCATATCCTTCAGCTCTAGGATTTCTTCCATACCAACTCAATCATTACCAAGCTCATTCTGCGAGCCCTTGAATTTCGAAATAACCTTAAACTTTGGTTTCCGAGTCTTATTAACTCCAAGCGTTTATCATACGTGAACGAATATCTTATTATCAAAATCAACATGACCTTTTCGTATAACGAACTATACTCTGCGTTAACACTATATTGCCACGCTAATCCTTCGCCATAATGCAATCGAGCAATTTGCCTTGATTCACAACAATCTACACTTGGCACCATTCTCTAGCTCTTACCCCTAATCACACGTTTCCGATAGAACTACAAAAGAAATCTCAAGAAATCCTTCAATCGTTTCTACTCCATTTTCACGAACTATGTCGATCGAGAAGAGAATAATTAAGAAATTTCTATCTGACTTTAGTCCCATTATTCTACCGAGTACCTAACCTTGAAACTTAACATCATACCGTCCATTCTCAGTCGCATCCTTGCAATCAGATACTTTAACCAAACACATACGTCCTTAGATGCACATCAAGCCTAATGCTAATAACAACTCAATTCTCACTCTTTTAAAATATTCTGATTCGCTAAGTCTTTTGAAGTATAGCCTTGATTATTTGCAGCTCTTGAAAGCTAAAATACCTGTCACCTTGACTGGGACTTCACTCAATACAAGAACAAAATTGAGTTAACCAATCTGTAATATTAATTCTCCTGAGGTCAAAACTTCACTTTGATACTAACCATGAAACAATTCTTACTCCAACAATTCCCAACAAGCTCCCAGTTTTATCAACATGCATATTCAACTTAAAACGTTTACCACTTATTTACATATCCTAAAACGAAAGCTTACTCGGATAAAACTTTGGGAAAAGAAAAAAAATATCAAGAAGTCCTCAATCATTCTTACTCCTCTTTCACGTGCAATGTCACTCGAGAAGGGAATAATCGAAAAACTTTTATCCATTCTTCATCTCATTGTTTTACCATGTAACCATTCTGAACTGACGACCATTTTCCTTCAATCATATATATATATATATATATATATATATATATATATATATATATATATATATATATATATATATATATATATATCTTATTCGCAGCACACTATTCCGCACCTTCTGAAATCAACTTTCGAATCACAGCTTTGAATACTTAACGAGTTTTCGAATTTTAACTTTACACGTTACATCTTCAACATTTAACACCACCCACATTATCCACAAAATCATGACTTTCAAAATTCAAATTAAGATCCTTATGCCAAATTTCTTCCTTTTTCTTGGAAACTCTTAAAATCACTCTCGATTGATTTGTATACGCTTCCTGAATCTTCGATCATCTTGTTATGTAATCTACGATCATATTAAATTCTTCGTCCGAATGTCGTTTGGAAATCTTATTCATTGGAATATGCCTTGGCTTAATCATCTCCCTTCTGCTACCTTCTTCTTATACAAAATGACCTCATTCCTTTGATATAACCATTTCTTGATCTGCTTGGTTGCTAAGACTTCTATATCTGCTTTCGACTTCAGAACATCATTTTCACATTTCTTAAGATCAAATCTCCCCTTCATTGATAGGAAATAAACTCAATCCTGAATCATATTTAACTCTTTTTATAGTAATCACAATCCACTTCCTGCTAACTTCCTTCATGATCATATTAAATTTTCATCTTCTTAATAATCATAAAAGCAGTCTTGTCACTCTTTTCAAAACTTCCACCAAGATTGATATGATATTATTCTTGACAAAAACTCCCATCTTTTCAGGCTCATAACATATAGCTTTAACTTCTGAATCAGCTTCTCGTTACCACATTACCCTTCCGATTATCGCCACATCTTTTCACATTTATATTAATAAAGTCTCTAGGGATTCTACTCCCGAAATCTTATTTTCTGGTCATGGGGTCTCATTAATCCCTCATAATTCTCATTATATAGGCATCTACGGTGCCCTTGCTCTTCTTATTCCAAATCTTCGGGATTCCACATTCTTCCCTTAACTAATTTATATATTCTGTTTAATCGCTTTTTAGAACTTTCTGGTTTCTCTATCTCCCTTCATATTAACATTTTATTCCATCTTGGTCAACCTTCCACCATCCTTGATAATCATAACTTTCTACACTGGCTTGTATAAGTTATTTACTCCACATTATCCCTACCCCTCATTCAGTCTTGCTCCTTGTTACTTCTTACAAACCATTCTGTTTCACTTCACTCTGCTCCATCCAAGTCATCCTTCTTGATTCTAAAATCTTATGTCTAACTACGGATTCAAAACATTCAAAATCTGATGACATTCCTTTTACTACTTCTACCATTCAATAGGTATCCAAAATGATCTTTCTTCATCATTGAAAATCTGATACCAAACATCTCCGTCACTATTCTCTTTTCGCCCTTTAACCATATCTGCAATCGTGTGCTCTTATTTACTGTCCTTTCTTTATTCAATTCTTATTTGCCTCAGACTTTGTCCATGTTTTATCGGTCCAGGAATTAATCCAATTTCGACATGACATACCTGTCTTAATCACCAATTTCTTAAACTCGCATAACCACTTCTTCATCAATGCAATTGTAGTTTCAATCATTTAAAACGTCGTCACGTCTATCTTCGCATCCCTTCATCACTATGAATCTTGAAATCATCTAATTTTCGACAAAAGAAGTCAATGAAATGAATGGAATATCAAGTATGAATATACGCTGAGTTTATTTGATAAAACTTTTATAGAGGAATTTAACCGAGAGATCAATATGATCTTTGAACTATTTTCAGGTTGCATTTGTCACTTGGTTAACCACCATAGTACATAAGGATGGCCAGTCCTTAGTACTTTCATGACAAACACAATCAGTGGCGTCCCACTGGACTTCTATCACAAGGATAAGATGTCCCTGAATCCCCTATCTGCATAGGTTGTTCATCTCAGCTGGAATAGAGAAAATCAAGTATTCATGATAATGGAAAGGATTCAAGAGTTTCGAAAATCTTTCGGTAAAGATGGATCAAGTATCATCTGGAAATATAAATATTTCTAAAAGAATGGAATTGAATTTGAATAACTCTGACATACAAAGCTCGCCATCCATTAATGTATAAAGACTTTTCGTTGGATGCATCAACTACTGATTAGACAAACATTAAAGAAATTCCTAATTATTCAGTCAAACTCTTGTCGACTAAGCACTACTATACTTAGCTGCCATACCGGCCTGACAATAATGAGTTGACTAATTAAGAAGATCTCAATTCATTCTTGATTTTGGACCGTCACTGCGCAACGAATGCCTCAGCCACGATACCAACCGAGAATTAATTTACGACAATTCAAAGAAAGAATATGAAATTTCTCTGGACAATAAACTGAACGGAATCAACGATTAAGGGCGCACAGCTACGCTTAACTTCCAATTCTTGCTTATAATCGCTTCTCACTTCGCATTCTTAACCTTCCCGCACTATCTCCGAAACGTTCACATCGAAACTAATCTCGTAGGTTGTCCTAGATTTTACGCGAAAATCTCGAGATAACATCCCCCGGACTGATAGCTCCAGCTGCTCACTTAGCTTATGCTATTTCGGGTTGCCATCTTGCTAATAGCTCAATCCTTAAACGATTCGAACTTCTACTCGCGCGATATGCCGAAAGGCCGATTTAACGTCGCGACGCTTGCCGAAGTATCCTAACGCGATCCTTACCCTAAACCGTTCTACCCAATTCCTATCTTATACTCGTACCCTAACCATCCTAATCTGTTTCAGTGACCATAACCTGTAGCTCTGATACCAACTTGTAACGGTCCCAAAATCCGGGGTACAGATATGGGGCCACTAACCATAAACAATAATATAAACTCTGAATATAAACATCATATAAACTGATAAAACATTAAAACCCCTTATCCAAGATCGCATATAGGTTATAGTATGAAACAAACTATCGAATTACACTATTACAACTCAATCCCAGAATAATAAAATATTATACATTTCTGTGAATAAATGAAATTACTATCTAACTCTATTTCCAACCTCGGCCATTCTCAATCCACTATCTGGCGTGATCCATAACTCGACTGTCTCTTCTCGCTGCCCGGAGATCAATTCTCACGGTCCACTACTAGGTCTACTACGCTTCACTATTAACTGGAGAGAAAAACAAGCAAAAGCAAGAGTGAGCCAACAATGCTCAGCAAGTGTAAATAGTGATGATAATTTTCAATAACAACAATCATTTTAATAAGCAAAAGAATTTCATCTCATTTTATGAAGGGATCAGTTGTTTCAACTTTTAGGTTGCCACGAGGGCCAGCAATTCACCATTAATAAGGTGCAACAGAAACTAGAACTGATAAGAGTTTCGATATCGATATTATAAACACGGACTTCCAAAGAGTCAAGAAACAACATCTCAATATCAGAGTATAGACTAGAATTGGAATTTTTATATATTTAAAAAAAACATCATCAAGGTTAAGCTGCTGATCAGTCATGCACTAACCCCGGACAAACGCACACAGCAATGTCCTTTAATGGATCCACGGCACACATTGGCCTTAACTTCTGACCACGAATCTGGTCTCCCGGAAGGGACATCTATTGACCATAATATGGTCTCCCCGAAGGGACATCTATTTAAAAACATTTCCAATTCTAAGTCATCCACACTAGGTGTCGGAACAATCGACAACCTTTGCCAACCAATAACTGGAAAACTCACGTTCCAGAATAACGACTTATAATCCAAGAGTCAATGACAGATTCAAGATCATCAAGTGTCGACAAGTTCGACACAACAAGTGGGTAATAATTAAAGAATAACTCAAAGGGTATCGACAAGTTCGATACAACACAGGGGATAAACGAACCAAGATTCTCAACTGATATCAACAAGCTCGATACGAACAAATAGATTTATAACATCAGCAACTTATCTAAAGAAAATTTCATTTGAGCAAGAATAAGGGTATGAATTGCAATAAGATTTTCAACAATTGAAATTCTAGACTAAAGCAACGACATGGTCAAGTACCGGCATTTAATAAAATTTTATAACCCTCTGTAAGGTTTGAATCGACATGAGCGAGTAAACCGGATTAAACGTCTATCGGTGAAAATAATTACATGATGTTCAATTGCAACCTAGTTTGAATAAAACATTTTTAAGGAGGGGTTTACTGGAAAAACTATGTTAAAAGTCAGGAATTTTATTAACAGGTATTTATGGGAATTTAAAACTGGGATTCTCTCTATTTAGGAAATCCCTTAAAAAATTTTCGAGGAAACTAAAAGATAGGGTATTCCACTGGGAAACCGATAACATTCCATGTAGAAAATGATATGCGGAAAAGGACTATTAGTGAATCTTTTGAAAAATTAGAATTTGAATCGAGGGTGGGGAAAATAAACGTTTTTACTCTATTTGAGGAAATACGTCATTCTCTAAATATACTTGACCACATCATAACATATAACCAAGGAATTGAATTGCATCACTTGAATGATAAGTGAAGAGAAAAATACTTGCCTCAACATACGGAGTTCTCGATCCTAATCATGGATCTCTAATTCAACTTCCCGCTAGTCTCCACACTTTTCGTGCAGGTCTCCTTACTCGGCTTTACTTCTATCTCTACTTCGTAACTCACCACTTTCGCTTCAATTCACCCGTTGGCTTTGACCCTTGTCCCTCTACTTGTCTTTCCATTTTCCCACACACTGCTCTTGACCAGGTTTCCTATTCGAACCTTTACAAGGTCAGATACTATTTCAGTATTAACTCAAGCAAAACCATATCGTTCGCTCTAATCTACCCATGCGTGTCCTATAACGTTACATATATCATAAATAACATATACGAACACATACCACTACATATAGACATATCCAATCATATCCACATAGTGGTCTTAGTATAACTACTAAGTCACATATACACGTCACATATCCACTTCAAAATAGCACACCATCAAATCTTCAAAACCACATTATATACTCAAAATAATCCACTGACATATATACTTAAATCCTTAGAAATCATAACATACTTTCAAGTATTGAAATCAAATAACTGAAATAGACTTTTAAATAAATTTGCAGGGGATTTTTAAAAAATTTCGGCATGAAGTATTCGTTTATCGGACTATGGGCTCAGCCCCTCCATGCCAAACAAAACAATTTATAACCCTGTTTTTATAAAAACTAAAGCTGCCTCAACTTGCAGCAACATAAAAGTAAACAAATAAGAAAAGTACCCGCCCAGACATGCGGCACCTAGCACATAATGAAAAGTATCCGCCCAGACATGCGGCACCTAGCACATAAGGAAAAGTATCCGCCCAGACATGCGGCACCTCAACATTTAAGGAAAGTAAACTAAGTTTATCCACATTTAAGCCAACACCACGTAGTTGACAATTATAACTTCTGACAATTATTACGACCCGACTTATACCATTTAGCACATAAACATTTATCGATGACCATATATAATCAGTAAGTCACATAACTTTACATACTATACGACACTAGCAACTTGAAATTAATCGACAACTAACCCGAATATATTATCCGACAAATAATAAATAGTAACCAAAAGTCATTTAACCACAAAACGAGTCCGACTATTATAATTAACAATTAGTAGTCAACAATAAATAATCACCACTAAAATTAACCACTGAACCCAACATTAAACTCGAATATTTCGAGTTCCCAAACTCATACTTTCGAATTTATAACTTTACTACATAACAAGATCCTACATTTGAGAACTCGGGAATATAACTCTAACAATTTAATCGATACTCATAAATTTTCCAAATTGACTCACGGAGATTAAAACAATAATATTGTAATTTAAACTAATTAAACTACAACAATTACAATAATTCATATACTTCCCGAATTAAACTACAAAAATTAAATCAATAATATCAAGATTAAATCTAATCGAATTACAACAATTAACACAATTTAATCTAAGATGCAATTTAAATAATTACATCGGAAAATAAATCAAGTAAATAAAATAAAAATTATACCTTCCCGATTTTTCCCCAAAATCAATCTCTCTTCTCTTTCCTCTTCTTCCCGACTGCCCATCTCTCTCTACAGTCTCTCTCTCTCTCTCTCCCTCCCTCTCTCTCTCTCTCTCTCTCTCTCTCGCACATAAGCCATACATATCTGCACTTCCCAGGACCCCTGTCTCCCTTGTCCTGATTCGTACAACTCAAACGCACTCGTGGCACTCCTTCACCAACATAATCACCTCTTCTTCTTCACTCATCCTCCTCCTCTTCTCTCAATTCCTCACTTACCTCTTCCCCCACCCTTCACTCTCGGTACTGCAACTACCCCCAACAACGTCACAGCCACACAGATTGCAAACACACACCCACACGATTACTGCTCACGCTCGACACATATACTCAGTACAAACACGCACGGTAAAACACTACACACACAGTTGACCCAGCAGCCTTTACACACGCTGCTCGACTTCTTCACACCCCACACCCACAGCAGCTGTAAACATACACCCATCGTATATAACACTCGCCACAGCAACACAATAAGCCCACAATCGCAGCGATTAAATTGTATCCACCCACTCCACAAGAAGCCACAGACGCAGAAACAAATGGGAGAGGAACAGAGGGTTAATTTATAGTAATAATCGAGTGTTAAGCTTTTATACACGGCAAAGAAACTTGTGAGGGAGAGATAAAAGAATTGCGATAGAGTGTGCTGGAAAGTTCGATAAATTGATATACATAGCTGCCCACTGAAATTTTTGGGAAAGTGAACTGGGTTTTGGTAAAAAGGAACAGGGCAAAACCACTATGCTGAAAAACAATAAATAAATCAATTTAAACCATTTCTAAAAATCGTAATAAAAGGGAAAATTGGTGAGAAATTACACTTTTCATTTTTTAAAATAAAGAATATAAAATTACAAGCACGTACATATTTTTGAAATATTTTTCGGATCAAAAATGAATTAAATATCAATTTTCAAAGTTTTGATCCTTTAAAAACAATAAAACTCTTAAAATCATTTTAAAATACCAAAACACCCAAATTAATCCACCCAACAATTTTAAAAACTCAATAAATATATAAAGATAATATTACAAAAGATTTCATGATTTTTAATCCTTCCGATAATTTACAAAATTTACAGAGGATCAAAAATACATGATTTAAATATTCTAAATCCTCAAAATACAAATAAAAATACACCGACCTCCATAGCTCACACAAATCGTCATGTAAACACATAAACACAACTTCACATATTTTTCACCTTTACAACAATATTCACATAATATAATTCCTAAATTATAATAAATAAATAATTCTAAATTCGAAATTTTCTACGTCGTTATATAAAGCACTTGTGAAGCCAAACAAGAACAAGTTCAAAACCGGCTATGTGGATAGGTCATCTGTAAGATATTATAGGTGCAATGATCTAGGGCATTTTGCTAGTGAATGCAAGAAGCCTAAAAAGAAGGATAAAGAGTTTCTAGAGCTTGAAGCTAAGTATGAGGCCCTTCTCAAAAAGAAAACACCAGGCAAGGCCTACATAGCTGAAGGGAAGTGTTGGGATGATTCTGACAGTGATGATGAAGCACAGGAATTCTGCAACTATGCCTTGATGGCCAACTCCAAGGATGACACACCTTCATCAGACTCTCAGGTACCATTTCTCACCACCATAGACATGTCTGTTTCTGAGTATAAAGATATGATTGAACAATTATCTGTTGAAATGTTTAATATTCATACCAGTATGACTGCTGCTAATGAGGAAATTGCTAAACTGTCTGCTAGAAATGAATTGTTAAACAAAAAGAATGATGAACTTGAGCTAACTGCTATGCAAGTAGAAAACCTTAAGAAGGAAGTTGAATATCTACAGAATAAGGTCCTATGTGCGAGTCAGATTAAAAAAGCTCTTAGGAATGAATTAGCTGAGAATGAACTTAAGATAAAAGCCTTTAAGAATTCCACTAGTCTGTTAGATTCTTATTATGAAAAACATCAAGGGAATCGAAAGGCTGTTATTGGTCTTGACTATGCCACTCTGAAAGTGAGGAAGGGCTATGCTGTCATTGAAGATGATGAGGTTGTTCATAAGGAGGTGCCTCATATTCTAAAGAAGGTTGAATCTCCAGTTTTTAAAGAACCAACATTTGAAATTGATGAGGATGCCTTACTCATCAAGCAAATGTTGAATGATGAGGATGAGGCCCAACCTAGTGAAAAACCAGCATCCTCTGTGTACAAAAGTGTCAAAGTCAAAGCCAAGAAGTCAGATGGAGCCAGACCTAGACCTGAGAAGTGTGTTAAGTTTGTTCCAGTTGGGAAGAATGAAACTGAAAAGGTAGTGACTAAAAAGAAACAGAACAAAAATGGCAAACTAGGAGTTAACAAAGATAATAACTATGCTTATGTGCCTAATGCTCCTAGGAAAACTTGTCAAAACTGCTTTAGCACTAATCATTTAACTCATGCATGCAAGAAACCTGTTGGTAGTGTGCCTAAGCCTTTTTATTATTTCTTTGTGCTTTTGAGACATAGAGATGCTCCATTCTGTGATAAGTTTGACTGTATGCCATGCAATATGAATGTCATGACTAGCTGTTTTAATTTGAGAAGGCAATTTATTGATGGATGTATCAGTCACAACACTCACACACACTACACTAGGTCAAAGTCTTCAAGTCCTCCTAAAGTTAGGAAGGTACCTCTGTCACCTAAGTCTGAACACTCAAGTTCCAAGACTCCTAACATTGACAAGAAGACTAGCACCAAGAAAGTTGATAAGCATGTTGTTAATGATAAAACTGTTTTTAAGTCAAATGGACCCAAACTTGTTTGGGTACCAAAGAGGAAGTAATACCGTTGTGGTTGGAGGGCAAAGAACAGGAAAAGAAAGTCATGTGGATATTGGACAGTGGATGCTCAAATCATATGACTGGTGATATGGCCCTGCTATCACAGTATGAGAAGAAGGCTGGCCCAATGGTTGCTTTTGGAGATGACAGCATGGGTAACACATTGGGATATGGCAAATTGCAAGTTGGTAATGTCATCATTGAAGATGTAGCACTGGTCAGAGGGCTCAAGCACAATCTACTCAGTGTTGGTCAGTTTACTGATAGAGGATTTAAGGTAGATTTTGACAAAGATATGTGTTTGATCACTCAGAAAAAGACTGGTAAACTTGCTCTATCTGGAGTAAGGAAGGGTAGCCTGTTTGTAGCCAATATGGATTCTGCAAACAAGGATAAAATTTGCTGCTTTTACACAAAGGCTTCAAATGAAGATTGTTGGCTGTGGCATAAGAAGTTATCACACCTGAACTTCAAGGCCATTAATTCTCTAGTCAAAAGAGAGTTAGTGAGAGGCATGCCCACATATGAGTTCTGTCAAGAAGGAGTGTGTGAGGCCTATCAAAAAGGAATGATGAAGAGATCTAGCCACAAGTCAAAGACAGTGACATCAAAAACCAAGCCCCTACAACTAATTCATATGGATTTGTTTGGGCCTGTCAATATTATGTCACTAGTAAGAAAGAGATATGCCTTGGTCATGGTGGATGACTTTACAAGGTACACATGGATGGAATTTCTAGCATCAAAGGATGAGGCTCCACAAGTAATCATTGAGCATATAAAGAAAGTTGATAAAGAAGCAAATGCCAATAATGCAAGGGTGGTTGCCCTGAGAAGTGATAATGGAATAGAGTTCAAAAATGCTATTCTTGAGGCTTTCTGCAAAGAGAATGGTATTTCACAACAATTTTCTGCTCCAAGAACTCCACAACAAAATGGAGTTGTTGAGAGAAAGAATAGGACTCTAGTTGAGGTTACTAAAACAATGTTACTTGATGTAAAAATGCCTACATGTTTTTGGGCTAAAACTGTGAGCACTGCATGCTACATTCAAAATAGAACTCTCATCAACAAAAACACTAGAAAGTCACCTTACAACATGATGACTGGAAAGCACAAATGTGACATTTGATGACAGCAAACTACCTGGTTTAGAAGAAGCCAATGATGAAGATAAAGATCCATTAAGCTTTGAGAATCTAGATGATTTTGATGAAGAGATTGAAATCATAATTCAACAAACTCCTGTGATTGAAGAAGCAAGAGAAGAATATGTGCCAATCAATAGTGAAAACACAAGCATCCAAGACACACCTGTGAATGAGAGCAACTTCACAGGGGGAGGAAATGAATATGATCATAACTTGGATGATGAAGCAACATCAAACTTGAGGAATCAAACTGAGCATTCAAGGAAGTGGGACAGATCTCATATTGTAGATCAAATCATTGGAAATCCAAATGCAGGTGTGAGAACAAGAAGAGCAACTCAAAATGAGTGTCTCTATGGTTGTTTCTTGTCCCAAGTTGAGCATAAAAGTATTGATGATGCACTGGTGGATCCAGACTGGATTGTTGCCATGCAAGGAACTAAATCAATTTGAAAGGAACAAGGTATGAGAATTGATACCTGCACCAAAGGACAGAACCATTGTTGGAACAAAATGGGTTTTGAAGAATAATGGATGAAGATGATGAGATTATAAGGAACAAATCAAGGTTGGTTGCAAAAGGATATTCTCAACAGGAGGGCATTGACTATGATGAGACTTTTGCTCCTGTTTCCAGACTGGAAGCTATTAGAATTTTCTTAGCATTAGCTGCACATTCAAACTTCAAAGTTTATCAAATGGATGTCAAGAGTGCATTTCTAAATGGAGAATTGGAAGAAGAAGTATATGTGCAACAACCACCTATCTTTGAGGATCACACTTTCCAAATTTTGTCTACAAACTGCTTAAGGCAATGTATGGGCTTAAGCAGGCTCCAAGGGCATGGTATGACACCTTGTCACAATTCTTGCTGGAAAATAAGTTCACCATAGGCACAATAGATAAGACTTTATTTTACAAGAAACATGGGAGTGATATCATTCTAGTTCAGATTTATGTGGATGATATCATATTTGGCTCTACCAATGAAAAGCTTTTGAAAAATTCTCTAAGCTCATGCAGAGTAAATATGAGATGAGTATGATGGGAGAGCTGTAACACCCCTAGATCCGGGGTCGGAGATCCAGACTATCACTCTATCCTTAATTCCCATTTTAATAAACATTACTCTTAATCTTCATTTTAGCATGATGTGACCCCTCAGTCATACATAACATTTACAGATTATAGGCTCAGAGACAAAATTAAAACGTTACTAAGTTATTATAACCAGCTTGAAATAGATATTACAAACCCAAATTGTCATAATCTTAAAAGTTCAACTTAAAAGGATTACCATCTAAGACGACATCTACATCCACAATACGGTTTGGTTTTCAGAAGCTTACACAAGTCATGCTTGTAAATAAACCTAACCAACCTAAGCCGTAAACCTATCCAACTTAGTCTGCTCACCTGTGGTAATGCTACTGGGTGCGGCCTCGGCAACTGCCGCGTAAATAGTCTCCTATACTGCTGACCAGTTAGCACGCTTTTGCGGGGGTCTGCCTTGTTCTTGCCATGCTTATCTGTTGTTGTGTGGTGGTATATATAAAAGAAAAGCAAGAGTGAGCAATATAGCTCAGCCATATAATAATAGTTTTTAAAGTACTTTTGTTAACGTAACCCATATGACATATCGTATACTGATATTGTATCATCATTAAACATTTTCATTCTTTATCCAGAAATATAACAAAGAATTTCTGATGTACTTTGAATAGTTCATCATTCTGTCAACAGTATCGGTAACTGAGCACCTAGGCTTTCATTACAGTGTTGCAGTACAATTCCAATTGGAAGAATGGGATTATGCTGGAGCCTCTTCCACGATATCTGGTGATCAGCCAATATACCGTGCCTCTGCTTCTCTACTAGTAGAAGGACAACGTTCCCTTATCGGGTTGCACCCTGTCCACATATGGGCCTTATCATTTGGACTACGCTCGAAGGCGATGTCCCTTCTTCCTCCAATCCCTTAGAGAATTCTATGTATCGTAGGAACAGAATTTAATTCAGTTTCCCCCAAGCACAAAGCTTGACGACTGGTTTGATAATCATTACTAACTTTACTTCCATGAGTAATTGAGAAAGTAACTCTGATGTGTGGGTTGACTTTAGTCAACAGATTTCGATTACTAAGAATCGCTTCATTTAACATAACTTGGGAGTTGGTCGGAGTTTTGAGTGTTTAGTCAAACCTGAGCCCCTCCTTACTAGGTAGGGTGCATTTCTTGTTGGTAGCGAAGGGAGAAAATAATTAATACTATCTCCCAAAACCTTGGGTTCCCGAGTTTTGATAAGTTTGAGCGAGGTAGGGATACTTTTCGATGAGTGAAGCTATAGTCAGTGAAGAAATGGGAACCCGTTCTATTTTTAAATACTTTTCCGACGATCAGAAAATATTTAAAATAATTTTTAAAGTTTTTAAATAACTTTTAAAATAAATAATATGATTTTTAAATCATCCTGGAATATTTAATAAATATTCAAATAATATTTCTTAAATAAATAATTAGCTTAGAATATTCAATAAATATTTAAATAATATTTATTAAATAAATAATCACTCACAATTCTCAATTGAAAATAATATTCAACTTATTAATAAATATTCAAATAATATTTATTAATATCATCAAAGGGATTTTTAATCCGAAAATATCCAATTTATATTTGTTGGATGATTTTTTTTTTTAAACGAACTATACGTCATATAACATCTCCGGAGACTTCCGGGTTTTTATGTCCTTATCCGGACGAAATATCTCTGACTCCCTTACTAAGAAAAGGTATTATCATACCCTACTGGGAACTTGTAACACATCATCATATACATATAGAAGAGTTATGCATACGTACTTACTAACAGGTCATCGTAAATAAACCATACATCTCATGCTGATTCGCAAAAATACATTTAAGCAGTTCATAGCATTTATACCACAACAACAACAGTTTGAAAATACTTGAAATACAAGTTTCGAAAACTTGTCTGATAGTGTCGGAATAGTCTGGGCTCTGTCTCTATAATAACCAATAAGGTTCGGTTAGTTCGTTAAGCGATCCCGTCCAATCAACTATTCATATAAAGACACAACTTCGTAACAATACATCCTTATTACACGTTTGGCTTATTATAAGTCCATGATATCCTTTAACCACTTTTGGATAATTATTGGTCTCGTAACGACTTTCGTTAAAGGTCATTTTCAACGAAACTAAAGTTCGTCTCGTATCGTCCCCTAAAAGAGTTTTTCACTTGCGCAACTTTGATTCGAAAAATTCTATAATATTGAAAAATAAACCTTTTCATGAAATTCTTTTCCTCACCTCTTCTTAACTATCCAGAGTATTTTTCATCCAAATTTCATAATTAAGAACATCTTTTTGATAGCTCAATTGTTGCTCTAAAATAGCTTCTTTTTGCAGTGGTTTCTCATGCGCATTCTTGACTTAAACATTTCTATAAAATCGAAAATTAAACCTTTTGTCTTCAAATTTTTACAGGAACTTAACCACGAACTAAGTTACCCCCTATAACAATTTCATAATCACAGACCATTTTTAAAGGGCTCGTTTGACTTTGTAAAGTCAGTCCATCTTAACGATTCGTTCGTTTTAACCGGTTTCACTAGCACGACCATATCTCATAAACCGTAAATCGTAATCACATGATCTTTGTGTCAACAAACTACAAAACAATTCCTACTGGTTTATGGCCAAAATCTTGCCAAGAAAACATTTGTAAAATTCGGCATTATCTGCACAAATATCCTAATGAAATTTTGACATTATAACGACTATAATTCGATCGTTTCCAAATTCCATGAACTCCATTTAATCACTTAATTCAACCACACACCATCAAGATCATATAAACATCATCAAGGGTATCTAATACCAGTGGTAACATCCATTTATCACTATCCAAGATTTATCCATACTTATAAAGCTTAAAACATCACAAACCCCTTAAACATGTACATACTTGCATCAATCTTTCAAATCAACTTATAACTCATGAAGTTTAAGGTGGGTGTGAGTTTTTTTACCTTCCTTGGAGTCTTAACAACCTTAAACAAGCTTAACAAGGCTTGAGATCAAGTCCACAAGCTATTATAACCCTCAAACTTCAAGATCTAAACCAAAGTTCATAAGAAGTTACTATTTACTCAAGAACTTCTTTATTTTATTTGAGCAAGTTACACTTAGTGTAAAATCATGAAATTAAATCCTCACCCTGGATATATCATGAAGTAATCCCAGAAATATTTTGATGATCTTAGGACGAGTAGAGCTTGGAGAAAAATTTCCTTTTTCTTGGCTATCTTGAAAAGTATCCTGAAAAGTGGAAGAGCAGCAGCAACTTGTCGAATTTATTTGACCAATCAAACGACCTTGAAAAATTACGAAATTAAATCCTTAACTCCATATTGATGTATAGAAGAACTGGAATTGTTTTCATGATTTTTAGATGAGGGGAATTGGGTGAAAAAAATCGGAAAGACACCCCTATAGGGTTTGGTCGGGAATTGCTTGAAAATGGGAGAGAAAGTTTCTTGTTTTTCTTGGATGCTTGGGTGTGATTAGCAACTGAATTTTGAAGTTAAATTACACTCAAGGATGCAGCCATACCATAGTAAAAGTGTAGGACACCCACTTTCCAATTTGTCTCCCTAAATCAAGAAAGTTTGTCCCCTTTACTATTCACTCTAATTTGATTGAATTTGAAATAAATAGTTTGATTTAAAACTAATTATTTTGCATGGCACTTGCATGGCATATTGCATGGTAACTTGCATGTATATTACTCACCTTAATAATCAACCAATGCTTACCATTTAATTCCATATGCAAGTTTGGAGATTTTCTCGTAAAAGCGTTTCGTCGCGTAGAAATTTCTTTCGTCGTTCTTTGAATATTTGTCTTTGAAATTCTTCTAATAATTTCCATAATTCCATGCCTTGGTATTTAACTTAGCTTAGAGATTTTCTTAACCTCAATATCCCATATTTACACCAATATTTAATAAAAGTGAAACTCTACGTAATCTAACAGTTTCTACATTCCCTTTCTTCTTTGTACAAAGATACTTTATTCATAAAAGTATAAATACTTCTTCATTCATATAATATTGTCTTAAAAACTTTACATAACTTCCACCAATCGCTATTTATGATCATTTTAGAAATATTACAAATACCTGGGTTCTTACAACCTTCCCTCCTTAAAAGGATTCCGTCCGGGAATCATTTCTAGAACAGATGGGGGTACTTCTCTTGCATGGCGCTTTCCAATTCCCAGGTTGATTCCTCGACATTGTGATTAGTCCATAAAACTCTTACCAGGCTGATGGTCTTGTTTCTAAGTACTTGCTCTTTCCGGTCTATGATTTCCACCAGTCGCTCGATGTAGGACACATAATCTACATGCTCATGTTCCACTATATGTTTGGCATCGCGATTGTACTTCCTCAGCATAGACACATGGAAAATGTTATGTACTTGCTGCTGACTTGGAGGTAAGGCTAACTCGTAAGCCACCTTTTCAATCCGCCTTAAAATCTCGAAGGGTCCGATATACCTCGGGCTCAACTTTCCTTTCTTTCCAAACCTCATCAGTCCTTTCCAGGGGGATACCTTTAGCAGCACAATGTTTCATACTTCATATTCTATGTCCTTCCGAGCTAGGTCGGCATACCTACGTTGTCTGTCTTAGGCTGCTGCCAATCTTCCCCTGATTAGAACTATCACATCTCTTATCTGTTGTACAAGCTCAGGTCATGATATCTTCCTTTCGCCAACTTCTTCCCAACATTAGGGAGAACGACATTTCCGGCCATAAAGGGCTTCATATGGGGGCATTCCTATACTTGAGTGATAACTGTTGTTATAAGCAAACTCAATCAATGGTAAGTCCTCTTCCCAACTTCCCTTAATATCCATAACACACACTCTCAGCATGTCCTCTAAGGTTTGAATTGTTCTTTCGCTTTGTCCGTCAGTCTGGGGGTGGTATGCAGTACTCATGTTTAGCTTAGTTCCCACACAGTCTTGAAAGCTCCTCCAGAACCTGGAGTTAAACCTCGGGTCTCTATCGGACACAATGGTCACGGGAACTCCATGTCGTACCATAATTTCTCTTATATAGATGTCTACTAATTTATCGACAGTGTACCTCTCGTTGATCGGGAGAAAGTGGGCGGACTTAGTCAACCTATCGACAATTACCCATATCGCATCGTGGTTAGTCTTGGTCCTTGGGAGTCCTACTACAAAATCCATGGCTAGGTGTTCCCACTTCTATTCTAGAATCTCTAGGGGTTGTAGTAGGGGTTGTAGTAGTCCACTAGGTCGTTGGTGTTCGGCCTTTACTCGTTGGCAGGTCAAACATCTATTCACCCATTCTGTCACATCCTTTTTCATGTTGGGCCTCTTTCAAATCTCTATACATCTTCGTGGTACCTGGGTGCACAGAGTACCTTGAATTATGTCTTTCATATAGAATCTCATCCTTTAGTTCCTGAACATTTGGGACCCAAATTCTCATTGCATATCTCATGATTCCTCCTGCATCTCTTTCGCACTTAATTTCCTCCCCGGTCAATACCTCTTCCTCTGAGTTCTTCTCCTCTTCCATTTTTTGCTCTTGGCACATTCGGATCTTTTCCAATAACGGGGGCTGGATTTGAATCCCCATTAACACTTCTTGGCTATTTCCTAATTCCTTAACCTCGATTTCTAGCTTTTCCATTTCTTCTACCAATTTCTCTACTGAGGTTATCATCTTGAGCCTCTCCTTCCTACTAAGGGCATCAGCTACCACATTGGCTTTCCCTGGGTGATAACAAATCTCACAATCGTAATCTTTGATTATCTCTAGCCATCTCCTCCGTCTCATATTCAATTCTTTCTGGGTAAAGATGTACTTGAGGCTTTTATGATCCGTGTAAATTTCACACTTCTCTCCATACAGGTAATGCCTCCATATCTTTAACGCGAATACTATCGCGGCTAGCTCTAAGTCATGAGTAGGGTATCTTATTTCATACTCCTTTAACTGTCGGGAAGCATAAGCAATCACCTTACCATGCTGCATGAGCACGCAACCTAGTCCTTTATGAGACGCATCACTATAGATCACAAAGTCCCCTTAATCATCTGGCAGTGCCAGCACTGGGGCAGTCATTAACCTTTTCTTTAGCACCTTAAAGCTTCTTCACATTTCTCATTCCATACAAACTTTTCAGTCTTTCTGGTGAGTCGGGTCAATGGGGCTGCCAGTTTGGCAAAGTCTTGCACAAACCTCCTATAAAACCCGGCTAGTCCCACGAAACTTCTTACTTCGGTCGGGGTGGTCGGTCTTTCCCATTTTGATATTGCCTCTATTTTGGCAGGGTCAACTAGTACTCCTTCACTACTAACCACATGACCTAAGAATTGCACTTCTTTCAGCCAAAATTCGCATTTCGAAAATTTGGCATACAACTTTTCTTCCCTCAAGATACCTAGGACTATCCTCAAGTGTTCTGCATGTTCTTCCTCAGTCTTAGAATAAATCAAGATATCGTCAATGAAAACTATGACGCACTTGTCTAGGTATTGTTTAAATACTCGGTTCATCAAGTCCATGAATGCCGCGGGGGCGTTAGTCAATCCAAAGGACATCACTAGAAACTCATAATGGCCGTACCTAGTGCGAAAATCAGTCTTGGGTATATCTTCCGATTTGATCTTTAACCGATGGTACCCCGTTCTCAAGTCTATCTTCGAAAAGTGAACTGCTCCCTTGAGTTGGTCAAAAAGATCGTCAATCCTAGGCAAGGGGTACTTTTCTTAATGGTTAACTTATTCAGCTCTCTATAGTCTATACAAAACCTCATACTCCCATCCTTTTTCTTTACAAACAACAATGGGGCACCCCACGGGGACACACTTGGTCTTATCATACCTTTGTCCAATAGTTCTTGCAACTGAGTGGCCAGTTCTTTCATTTCAATGGGGCCAATCGATAGGGGCTTTAGAAACTGGTGCGGTTCCTGGTGCTAATTCTATCGCAAACTCGATTTCCCTATCGGGTGGTAATCCAGTAAGGTCTTCTGGAAATACATCTTCAAATTCCCTGACAACTGGAATGTCCTTCAGTTCAGGGGTTCTTTTCTTCGTGTCTACTACATAGGCTAAGTAGGTATCGCTACCCTTTCGTACTAACTTTTTGGCTTGAGCAACAGTCAAGAATTGTTGAGTCCATCGCTGTCCTTTGAATATGACCTCTTTTTTTCTTGACACCTTTATCCTAACTTTCTTGCTCTTGCAATCAATCTGGGCACCGTTACATGCCAACCAATCCATTCCTAAAATGACATCGAATCCGCCTAACTTAAACAGAATTAGGTCTGCCCGAAAGTGGTGACCTCCTATTACTATATCGCAGTTAGGATATATCTGGCTTACAGGAACCACTTCGTGGTTAGCTATCTCTACCATTAGCCATTCCTTTAACATTACTGGTTTCAAGTTCAATTTACATGTAAAATCTTGTGATATAAAAGATTTGATAGCTCCAGAATCAAACAAAGTATTTGCACTCAAGGTGTTGAGGGAAAGGGTACCTGCGATGACATCCTCATCCCTTACTGCATCCTGCACTGTCATGTTGAAAGTCCTAGCGGTGGGTGGTCGGTTGGATGCAGTACCGCTCATCCTTGATCCTATCGGTTTCAATTTAGGGCAATATTTCTTCCAGTGGTCTGTACCTCCACACTGGTAACATTTCATGAGCGCGTTCCTCTGGGGGCAATTGTTGGAATAGTGTCCAATCTGTCCACATTTAAAACATGTTGTCGTACCCTGAAGACATACCCCTGAATGTTTCTTTCCACAAGTCTTATAGTTAGGTAGGGGAGGGCGCGACTGTCCTGATATGGGTGCCCTGGTTGATCCACCTCCTTGGCCAACACTCTTGCTTTTTGCTCTGTTAAACCCCGTGCTTTTGGCTGGCTGGGACACCGTTCCTCTAACAAACTTGCTGGAGAAACTCCCTCTTGCAGCACCACTACTTCGACTTTCAAACTTTATTTTCTTCATGATCTTGTCCTTCTAGGACTGCTCACTTCATGCCTCTACAATCGTTGCCTTCTGTACTAGAGTGGCGTAATCTGTAATTTCCAACGCCGCGACACGGTTCTGAATCCACTGTTTCAATCCTTGTTGAAACCTCCTTGTCTTCTTAATTTCAGTGTTCACATAATCTAGAACGAACCTTGACAGCTCAGTGAACCTAGCCTCATATTCGGCTATAGTCAGATTCTCATGTTTAAGCTCTAAGAACTTGAGTTCCATCTGGGTCTCCATAAATCTCGGAAAGTACTTTTCCAAGAATAACTCTGTGAATCTGTCCCATGTAACCACTCCAGCTGGTTCAATATTCTTCTTGGCCTCCCACCAATAGTTGGTCTCTCCTTTAAGCAGATATGTAGCAAAGATGGTCTTCCTATCCGAGAGAAAGTACTACGTGATCAACATCACTACCAAAAGTAAAGCTACTACCACCTCCCTCTGTACTAGAAGGCTGAACTGGTCATCCATCTGTCCATCAGTCTGCATGAAAGCGTATCGCCTGCCTAACTCGGCTCATAGCCCTAGAAAGGACTCTCTCCGCATCACTCCGGCGGATCCTCCTGCTGTGGCGGGAACGTGGAAGTGCTCTAAGTCAGGTGTGAGCCCTCCTCTCAATCTTTAGTACTACCCGCCTCATCCGTCTAGCTCTGGAGTCTCTCCCCTGGGAGTATAGCCTCGCTCGTCTCTCCTCAGCTAGCTGGAACCTCAGCTCCGCTACTCGGG
Source organism: Kitagawia praeruptora (assembly GCA_037693485.1). NCBI lineage: Eukaryota > Viridiplantae > Streptophyta > Magnoliopsida > Apiales > Apiaceae > Kitagawia > Kitagawia praeruptora. The sequence goes on along the minus strand of CM075346.1, from coordinate 100,360,432 downwards.
CCTCCGCTGCCACAAGATCAGTGGTCATCCGGGTCACCATCCAATCGTACTCAGTGGATCTAACAACCTGTATGGGAGGACTAACCGGCTCGCTCTCCAGGGAAACCTCAGTCTCGTCATCCTCTGGTCTAGGTTCCTCAGAGTCACCCTCTAAATCTGTGTCCCAATGATATCCACTAGGGGATGAATCCTCTATGAGGGAAGGGAAATGCATAGGGATATCAGTCCACACCACCTCCCCATTCTCAGGCTCCTCTCCAGGTGTGGGGTCAGCTGGAACATCGTCCATGGGGTCCTCCTCTGGGTCACTATCTGGCTCATCTGAGTCCCCTGGGTCCTCTACAAGCATAGGGTCAACAGCTCTGGGATCCTCCTCGGGATCCTCCTCCTGGACTATCTCTCTCTCTCCCTCCTGTTGAGGGTCAGTCTCTGTCTCAACATCAGGCTCATCTACAGCTCTCAGAAGGGCATCATCGTGTCGCTGCTCGGAACCCTCACGTAGTTCTACATCCTCGGGTGTCTACGCAAAAAAAGGAAAAATGTTACTATCCTTGAGGTTCTGATAAATAGTTCCCTTATTAGCTTAAGGTTGTTAGGGCTATGTCTATTAACCCGACAATGTTTCGGTAAGGGTTTGAGTCCTTAAACCTTCCTATCGTCTCTGAGATTATAACCTAATTCTCTGATACCATTTCTGTAACACCCCTAGATCCGGGGTCGGAGATCCAGACTATCACTCTATCCTTAATTCCCATTTTAATAAACATTACTCTTAATCTTCATTTTAGCATGATGTGACCCCTCAGTCATACATAACATTTACAGATTATAGGCTCAGAGACGAAATTAAAACGTTACTAAGTTATTATAACCAGCTTGAAATAGATATTACAAACCCAAATTGTCATAATCTTAAAAGTTCAACTTAAAAGGATTACCATCTAAGACGACATCTACATCCACAATACGGTTTGGTTTTCAGAAGCTTACACAAGTCATGCTTGTAAATAAACCTAACCAACCTAAGCCGTAAACCTATCCAACTTAGTCTGCTCACCTGTGGTAATGCTATTGGGTGCGGCCTCGGCACCTGCCGCGTAAATAGTCTCCTATACTGCTGACCGGTTAGCACGCTTTTGCGGGGGTCTGCCTTGTTCTTGTCATGCTTATCTGTTGTTGTGTGGTGGTATATATAAAAGAAAAGCAAGAGTGAGCAATATAGCTCAGCCATATAATAATAGTTTTTAAAGTACTTTTGTTAACGTAACCCATATGACATATCGTATACTGATATTGTATCATCATTAAACATTTTCATTCTTTATCCAGAAATATAACAAAGAATTTCTGATGTACTTTGAATAGTTCATCATTCTGTCAACAGTATCGGTAACTGAGCACCTAGGCTTTCATTACAGTGTTGCAGTACAATTCCAATTGGAAGAATGGGATTATGCTGGAGCCTCTTCCACAATATCTGGTGATCAGCCAATATACCGTGCCTCTGCTTCTCTACTAGTAGAAGGACAACGTTCCCTTATCGGGTTGCACCCTGACCACATATGGGCCTTATCATTTGGACTACGCTCGAAGGCGATGTCCCCTCTTCCTCCAATCCCTTAGAGAATTCTATGTATCGTAGGAACAGAATTTAATTCAGTTTCCCCCAAGCACAAAGCTTGACGACTGGTTTGATAATCATTACTAACTTTACTTCCATGAGTAATTGAGAAAGTAACTCTGATGTGTGGGTTGACTTTAGTCAACAGATTTCGATTACTAAGAATCGCTTCATTTAACATAACTTGGGAGTTGGTCGGAATTTTGAGTGTTTAGTCAAACCTGAGCCCCTCCTTACTAGGTAGGGTGCATTTCTTGTTGGTAGCGAAGGAAGAAAATAATTAATACTATCTCCCAAAACCTTGGGTTCCCGAGTTTTGATAAGTTTGAGCGAGGTAGCGTTACTTTTCGATGAGTGAAGCTATAGTCAGTGAAGAAATGGGAACCCGTTCTATTTTTAAATACTTTTCCGACGATCAGAAAATATTTAAAATAATTTTTAAAGTTTTTAAATAACTTTTAAAATAAATAATATGATTTTTAAATCATCCTGGAATATTTAATAAATATTCAAATAATATTTCTTAAATAAATAATTAGCTTAGAATATTCAATAAATATTTAAATAATATTTATTAAATAAATAATCACTCACAATTCTCAATTGAAAATAATATTCAACTTATTAATAAATATTCAAATAATATTTATTAATATCATCAAAGGGATTTTTAATCCGAAAATATCCAATTTATATTTGTTGGATTATTTTTTTTTTAAACGAACTATACGTCATATAACATCTCCGGAGACTTCCGGGTTTTTATGTCCTTATCCGGACGAAATATCTCTGACTCCCTTACTAAGAAAAGGTATTATCATACCCTACTGGGAACTTGTAACACATCATCATATACATATATAAGAGTTATGCATACGTACTTACTAACAGGTCATCGTAAATAAACCATACATCTCATGCTGATTCGCAAAAATACATTTAAGCAGTTCATAGCATTTATACCACAACAACAACAGTTTGAAAATACTTGAAATACAAGTTTCAAAAACTTCCCTGATAGTGTCGGAATAGTCTGGGCTCTGTCTCTAGTATGATAATCTATAATAACCAATAAGGTTCGGTTAGTTCGTTAAGCGATCCCGTCCAATCAACTATTCACATAAAGACACAACTTCGTAACAATACATCCTTATTACACGTTTGGCTTAGTATAAGTCCATGATATCCTTTAACCACTTTTGGATAATTATTGGTCTCGTAACGACTTTCGTTAAAGGTCATTTTCAACGAAACTAAAGTTCGTCTCGTATCGTCCCCTAAAAGAGTTTTTCACTTGCGCAACTTTGATTCGAAAAATTCTATAATATTGAAAAATAAACCTTTTCATGAAATTCTTTTCCTCACCTCTTCTTAACTATCCAGAGTATTTTTCATCCAAATTTCATAATTAAGAACATCTTTTTGATAGCTCAATTGTTGCTCTAAAATAGCTTCTTTCTGCAGTGGTTTCTCATGCGAATTCTTGACTTAAACATTTCTATAAAATCGAAAATTAAACCTTTTGTCTTCAAATTTTTACAGGGACTTAACCACGAACTAAGTTACCCCCTATAACAATTTCATAATCACAGACCATTTTTAAAGGGCTCGTTTGACTTTGTAAAGTCAGTCCATCTTAACGATTCGTCCGTTTTAACCGGTTTCACTAGCACGACCATATCTCATAAACCGTAAATCGTAATCACATGATCTTGGTGTCAACAAACTACAAAACAATTCCTACTGGTTTATGGCCAAAATCTTGCCAAGAAAACATTTGTACAATTCGGCATTATCTGCACAAATATCCTAATGAAATTTTGACATTATAACGACTATAATTCGATCGTTTCCAAATTCCATGAACTCCATTTAATCACTTAATTCAACCACACACCATTAAGATCATATAAACATCATCAAGGGTATCTAATACCAGTGGTAACATCCATTTATCACTACCCAAGATTTATCCATACTTATAAAGCTTAAAACATCACAAACCCCTTAAACATGTACATACTTGCATCAATCTTTCAAATCAACTTATAACTCATGAAGTTTAAGGTGGGTGTGAGTTTTTTTACCTTCCTTGGAGTCTTAACAACCTTAACCAAGCTTAACAAGGCTTGAGATCAAGTCCACAAGCTATTATAACCCTCAAACTTCAAGATCTAAACCAAAGTTCATAAGAAGTTACTATTTACTCAAGAACTTCTTTATTTTATTTGAGCAAGCTACACTTAGTGTAAAATCATGAAATTAAATCCTCACCCTGGATATATCATGAAGTAATCCCAGAAATATTTTGATGATCTTAGGACGAGTAGAGCTTGGAGAAAAATTTCCTTTTTCTTGGCTATCTTGAAAAGTATCCTGAAAAGTGGAAGAGCAGCAGCAACTTGTCGAATTTATTTGACCAATCAAACGACCTTGAAAAATTACGAAATTAAATCCTTAACTCCATATTGATGTATAGAAGAACTGAAATTTTTTTCATGATTTTTAGATGAGGGGAAGTGGGTGAAAAAAAATCGGAAAGACACCCCTATAGGGTTTGGTCGGGAATTGCTTGAAAATGGGAGAGAAAGTTTCTTGTTTTTCTTGGATGCTTGGGTGTGATTAGCAACTGAATTATGAAGTTAAATTACACTCAAGGATGCAGCCATACCATAGTAAAAGTGTAGGACACCCACTTTCCAATTTGTCTCCCTAAATCAAGAAAGTTTGTCCCCTTTACTATTCACTCTAATTTGATTGAATTTGAAATAAATAGTTTGATTTAAAACTAATTATTTTGCATGGCACTTGCATGGCATATTGCATGGTAACTTGCATGTATATTACTCACCTTAATAATCAACCAATGCTTACCATTTAATTCCATATGCAAGTTTGGATATTTTCTCGTAAAAGCGTTTCGTCGCGTAGAAATTTCTTTCGTCGTTCTTTGAATATTTGTCTTTGAAATTCTTCTAATAATTTCCATAATTCCATGCCTTGGTATTTAACTTAGCTTAGAGATTTTCTTAACCTCAATATCCCATATTTACACCAATATTTAATAAAAGTAAAACTCTACGTAATCTAACGGTTTCTACATTCCCTTTCTTCTTTGTACAACGATACTTTATTCATAAAAGTATAAATACTTCTTCATTCATATAATATGATCTTAAAAACTTTACATAACTTCCACCAATCGTTATTTATGATCATTTTAGAAATATTACAAAAACCTGGGTTCTTACAAGAGCTAACATTCTTTCTTGGATTGCAAGTAAGTCAGAGAAAGGATGGTGTTTTCATTAGTCAAACCAAGTACATCAAGGATCTATTGAAGAAGTTTGACTTAGAAAACTGCTCACCTGCTAAGACACCCATGGCCACTTCCACTAAACTGGATGAAGATGCTAAAGGGAAGAAAGTAGATATTTCAGTCTACAGAGGCATGGTTGGTTCTCTACTCTATCTCACTGCAAGTAGACCAGATATCATGTTTGCAACATGTCTGTGTGCAAGGTTTCAATCAAATCCTAAGGATTCTCACATGATAGCTATAAAAAGGATCTTTAGATATCTGAAGGGCACTCCAAACTTGGGCTTATGGTTTACTAAGGACACAGGGTTCAATCTGGTTGGTTATTCTGATGCTGACTATGCTGGATGCATAGTGGATAGGAAAAGCACTTTAGATAGCTGCCAGTTCCTTGGACAAAGGTTAGTATCTTGGTACAGCAAGAAACAACAATCTGTGTCAACTTCCACAGCTGAGGCTGAATACATAGCTGCTGGGAGTTGCTGTGCTCAAGTGCTTTGGATTAGAAATCAACTTAGAGATTATGGACTTGTGTTGGAAAAGATTCATATCATGTGTGACGACACAAGTGCAATCTCTATAGTTGTCAATCCTATCAATCATTCTAGAACAAAGCACATTGAAATCAAATATCATTTTATTAGGGAACATGCATCTAATGGAACCATTGAGTTGCATTATGTCCCTACAAATAAACAACAAGCTGATATATTCACTAAGCCATTGGATGAAGCCACCTTCACAAGGTTGGTTAATGAGATTGGAATGCTGAATTCTTCAGAATCTAGCTAAGTGAAAATATCAACTAGATTGTTGCAGCAGTAGACTCTTACTTTATTTAAATTCTCAATATTTTTTAAGTAAGAGTTGGCTGAAGTATGATTTATAAATATTTCAGTTATGCTGTGCATGTTGGAAAATCATATTTTGGTAGCTTGAAATTTCTATGAAATTTCAAGAGAATCACTATTTAATTTGTTAGATATTTTTCATAAAATATTTCTGGCAAATTTTAACAGATAGTGAAAATTGAATTTTATGAGTGAAATCCACAATTCGATAAGTCAGACTTCTCGAATGGTTCACTGTGTGTTATTGCTCGATTTCTCGAATAAGCCTCTCTAGAGCACCTGTGAGTTCTCGAATAGAGACTTGTGGAGATATTGAACAAGGACACACTTGACTCCTCGAATATGGTAATCGAGTTCTCGAATGACTGAGTTCTCGAATACTATACCTGAGTTCTCGAATCATTTGAAAAGGCTGAATTCTCGCTGAATTCTAACCATTTTTGGATTTTTCTGAAAAATCAAATTCACTCATAAAAAAATGTTTTATTCAATTTTTAAAATTGGATAAACTGCCAGCTGTGAGTTACCACCTGCTTGAGTTATCGAATTAACCTTTCTTGACTTGTCGAATAGTTGTTTTCTACTTCTCGAATGCCTGACTTGTCGATACAAAACCTGTATCTAATCGACAATTCAAGTACTCATACTTATACAATTCCACAACTGTTCGAACCATTTCATTCGATCTCTCAAGCATCCAGTTTCTCTAAACCTTTGAAAACCCTAATTGCAAATTTCTTCTCTAATCATTTCCTTCTTCTTCTTTCACTAAATCTACACCAATGGCAAACAGAAAATTCAACCTTCCCGCTACTACCAATTACATCGCCATCACTAGTGATGTAGAAGCCATAAACCCTAATTACAAATGCTTCGTGAGATTTTTGTCTGAATCCTACATCAAGGATGCTCTCTCAGCCAACCCAACACTGTATCTAGACATTCTAGAACAGTTTTGGGGTTCTGTAGTCACTGAGACCATTGCTCTTGAGGAAGGTAGCTTGTCCTATGTAATTCAGTGCAAGGTTCTTGGCAAAGATTTCACCATCATAACTGAGGACATGAGCAAAGCCTTGAGTCTTCACCAGGATGTGTATGATGCGCTGGTAACTGATGAACAGCTAGCTGAATTCTTCAAGTTTATCAGATATTCAGACACAATCAAAGTTGGAAGTCTGAACAGGAAATTTCTGAGAAAGGAATTGAGCTATGTGTTTGGCACACTACTCCAAGTCTTTAGTGGAAGGAAGTCCAGTTTTGATCAAGTAAGTGCACCTGTTCAGCAAATTGGCTACTCTCTTGCCTATGGCGGAAAGGTGGATGTTGGGAAGATAATCATGCAGGAGCTGTATGGAAAGCTTGGTAAGAACACAACCAAGCGAGGTAATGACATTTTCTTTCCCGGGCTCATTCAGTCTGTACTTAATTATTTAGATACAAATTTGACTAATATGCCTGGATTAGATAAAAGTAGAATAGGCTATTCTAAGTCCATGTCCAAAGTCATTTTTGGAAATTTGGACTCTAGAAATGATGTGGATGTAAGACTTGTGATTACTCCTCATCTGCAGGAGATCTTCAAGTCTTACCCACTCACTCAGCCAACATTTGCCTCAAAATCTGAGTTAGCCAGGCCTAAGCAAGAAGAACAAAGTGCTAACCCAGGGCCTGCTAACCAACCCTCTCAGCCAAACATAGCACCAACCAATGAGCCAAGTGCATCATCCTCTCAAAAGGGTGATGCTAGTAAAAAGAAGAGAAAGGAGGTATCCTATGAACCATTGCAAATCCTGACAGATGCAGCTTTGACGGCTGGATTAGGTTTAGAAAGTGAGGCACCCGAGTCACCTATACTCAAGCCAAAGAAGAAGAAATCTAAAACCACCTCCTCAACCACTCAAAAGGTTGAGGTTTCAAAATCAGGGGCACACAGTTCACTAGATGTGCCCTCTCAACAAGGTGCATCTATAGAATCAAGCATTCTTCCCAATGCATTATCTTGTACAGATTCAGCACTTGGGAGTGATAAGGCTGGCACAACACTGAGTGGAGAGCACATCACAATTGAAACTCCCTCTATTTCTCAGGGGGAGTTGCCAAAATCAATTCTACAAGACACTTCTCTTCCAGAATCTATCACTCAAATTTCTTTGCAACCTGCAACTCAAGCAAATGAGGAGCAAGGATTTGATCATCAAGAATTCACTTCTCTTGATGAGCCAATAACTTCAAGTGACATGGTGCTTGACACTGTGCTCACCACCCAGGAACCACATTTAGATGGTGAGGGAATGCTAGCTGGGGCATATCCTGATGACACCATCACAAACACAATGGATTCACTAGTTATCACTAGAGACTCTGTGCCTGTGTCAACTACTATTGTAACCCATCCCACTTCTATGGAGACAACAGTAGTAAAGTCATTCCATCCGGTTACAGAAGTTGCATCTGTAACTGAGGAGTCTAGCTTGCCTAGCTCTAGCTCTAACTTTATGTCACAATGGCTAAAGCCTATGCAACATGACCGTGCTTCAGGATCAGGGTCTGTTCCACCACAATTGACGGTTGAAGCACTTCAAAGCTTAGTTGTGGATCAGATTCCTGAGTTTGTAAAAATAGCCCAAAATCTTGTCACCTCAAATATGTCAAATCCAGACTATGAGGCCATTATGCTCTGTCATAAAGAAGATGTGGAGATAAAAAAGGAGAAGATAGTAGATGAGGCAGAGAGAGATGGCAACATTAATGCCTGGATGCAAGGTTATGGTACTTGCACTCTCAGTGAAGCTCTTCAGTACTTTAGAGAGGAATACATCACTTCACTAGGGTCCAATGCCAAATCTCTTACCCCTAATGAAGTGTATGAAGCGATCAATGAGGCATACAAGGGAACTTTGAAGGCTGCTCACTACCTGGGAAAGGGAGTTCAAAATAAAATTGAAAATGTTTGTAAAGAAATAACCAAGGTAGTGAGGGATATCCAGTCTCAATTCACCAAGGAATTCCCTCAGGTTAGCACACTGGTGAAGGAAGTGAAGGAGAATATTAAAGAAACACAGAAAGCCAAGCTTGCTGTCATAGAGTTAGATGATGCCTTCAAGAAACTTTCTACTCAAGTATCTAGACAAGTTGAAGCTTCACAGAATGCCAATGCTCATCTTAATGTTCTCTTTGCCAATCTGTATGGTGACAAAGCAGTTACAGATGTCCCTGTGCATGATCTGTCCAAGTATGAGGTCCAAAGGCTCAAAGAGCAGTCACTCTCTGGTTTCAAAGCTGCACACTTACTGACTAAAGTGGACAGCTTGGAGGCAGAGGTGCTCTCTCTCAGAACATCTAATGTTGAGCTCAGAGATTTTGTGTCTCTCCTAAATCAAAAGCTTGACACTCAAGCTACTACTACCTCCAACATCCTTTTGGATCAACAACAGATGATGACTACAATGATGCACATTAATTTCCACCAATAAAAACATCCCAAATTACTAAATAATCATATTGAGATTCATTGAGATTCATGTAAGATTGATCATGTATTAAGTACAAAACTGAAATCATTAATTCAATTACAATAATTCTTAACCATAGCCCTAAGAACTATGTTTACCATTACCCAACTTATAATATGAGTGTGGAATGTGGATGTTTGCGGTGGCAGTGCAATCTTAAATATGAACCGTCATTTTTTTTCCAGTCTTAATTTCCCCCTCGCATAATTATAGTCACATGCTCAATACAAAATATACTACTACTTTGTTGCTCACTTTTTCAAAGTTTCAGCACTCAGCCTCCTCCTCTGCCTCCCTCAAGTTCTCTCTCTCTCTCTCTCTCATGCACATATCGTAGCCAGTTAGCTCCAGGTCAAATGTTTATACTTTGTTATGGTGGTGGTTATTGTAGTTACCATTCATCTGTTATTTACTAAGTTCATTGCTGCTACAAACTTCACACCCCTTTTTTTTCCTAGTACGTTAGATTTATCATCAACTTTTAAGCATGTAATTAAGAAGGGCTTGTGAGAAAAAGGATTTTACTTTTGTCGACTCTAAATTCTATCAATTTAATGTGGATTAGTAATTATGGCTGATTTGTCCTATCAACCACATAATGTGGACTGGAACAATTTTTTCATATAATGTGCCTGATTCTTCGCTGATTATAAGATTATATGTGAAGCTTGTTCATCAAATAGTCCTTGGTCTAATTTGTTTCATCGTTTACAGCTTCATATTATTTTTCATACCATGGCAATAACTGTGAGTGGATCCACAAGTTCACAACTAAGTTTTGGTGGGTCAGTAATGCCAAGAATAAAATCATTTAAAATCCCCCAGAATTGCACATCTCTTCAAAGTTTAAGGCTTTTGAACGATACGAATCAATTCCATCTGTTTCGGAGGATGACCTTGTCTAGGCCACGGGAGGAACTTGCAAATTTTGAATGGTTATTATAATGGTAATGGTGGAGTCATAATGCGTGGAAGTGGAATGTCCTTGATATTTGTGGCATCAGAAGTAGGGCCATGGAGCAAAACCGATGGACTTGGAGACGTTCTTGGTGGTTTGCCACCAGCCATGGCTGTAAGTTGTGCTGCTAACTATATTATATCATTTATGCTTCTCCTTTTCCATTATCTCATCTATATTATCAACCAACAGCTGCAAAATAACTAACTATTTTCGACGTCCCTAGGCTAATGGGCATCACGTCATGACAGTCTCTCCTCGTTATGGCCAGTATAAAGATGCTTGGGACACAGAAGTTGTTATTGAGGTACATTCAGTACTTTATTTGTCGTAATTTATCAATGATGCTTCCCTATATATATATATATATTCTATGATAATCAGCTTTCGTATTATTCATCAACCTTGGCTTCAGCTCAAAGTAGGGGATAAAACGGAACAGGTCCACTTTTTCCACTGTTACTAGTGAGGTGTAGATCGTGTTTTTGTGGATCATCCATGGTTTCTAGAAAAGGTTACTTCTCATCTTGTTAGAAAGTTTAAGTAAAGTGTATGTGTGTACTGTGTGGGTTGCTTATTGTGAGCATGCCCTGCATATATAGGATCATCTCCGGTCTCTGAAAGTGGTAGATGTCAGTTTGTTTGGTTCATCAATTTCCGGTTTGGGGTAAAACTGGATCCAAAATTTATGGACCTATTACTGGCAAAGATTACCAGGATAATCAACTTCGATTCAGCTTGCTTTGCCAGGTACAAAATCCCACACTATTCCGTGTTTTATATGCAGATATACAGTTTTCATGCTGCAATTTGCGTTTATTAGGAACCTATGCTCACTTTCTCAAGTTATGCCTTTATTACTGTCAGGCAGCTTTGGAAGCTCCAAGTGTTTTGAATCTTAACAGTAACAAATATTTCTCTGGACCTTATGGTATATACCCCTCTCTCTGTATATATATATATATATATATATATATATTGGTCATAAGCTTTGCACTGTTGCAAAGGAATCACAATTGATAGTATTACAGAAATAGAAAGAAAGGATATCTAAAATTTTAAATTTGGATCGTTGCAGGTGAAGATGTTGTCTTCATTGCCAACGACTGGCATACTGCTCTCTTATCATGCTACCTGAAATCTATGTACAAATCAAATGGAATGTATTTAAATGCCAAGGTAATTTGGCCTTTCTGTTTTGTCCTTTCATATATTAGATGTACTCAACTTATATAGAGCATAAAAGTGGTAACTTCCACTACTGACTTGAATAGGTCACCTTTTGCATTCACAACATGGCTTACCAAGGCAGATTTGCATTTACTGATTTCTCACTGCTAAATCTTCCAGACGAGTTTAAGAGTTCTTTTGATTTCATTGACGGGTATTGTCAATTTTACAAGTCTTTACTGCAACTTGAATCCGTGAATATAAAGCTAATCTATATTTACTTAATTCAACAGGTACGACAAGCCTGTAAAAGGAAGAAAAATTAATTGGATGAAGGCTCGAATACTTGAGTCGGACACGAATATCACTGTTAGCCCATACTATGCTCAAGAGCTTACTTCTGATGAAGCTAAGGGAGTGGAATTGGATAACATTCTCCGGAAAACAGGGATCAAGGGAATTGTAAACGGTATGGATGTGCAAGAGTGGGACCCACTGACGGATAAATATACCAATGTCAAATATGATGCTACAACAGTAAGGGTTTTTCATGAAGTCCATGCATGCAGATTGGCAACTTGTGAATCTTTCAAATATCTTACATATAGGATATTGACCTAATCAGGTAATGGATGCAAAACCTCTGCTAAAGGAAACCCTCCAGGCGGAGGTTGGATTGCCAGTGGATAGTAAAGTTCCCGTTATAGGCTTTATTGGGAGACTAGAAGAGCAAAAGGGATCAGATATTCTTGCAGCAGCTATCTCTGAGTTCATAGATGAGGACATACAGATAATAGTTTTAGTAAGCATTTTAAGGCATTTGATACCCGAACCTTGTTAGCTTATTTTTCACACAAGTTCTTTACTGATGGTTGTTTCATGGTATTCCTCAGGGGACTGGCAAAAAGCAAATGGAAAAGCAGCTCAAGCAGTTGGAGGTATTATACCCAGACAAGGCCAGAGGAGTGGCAAAATTTAATGTTCCATTGGCCCATATGATCACTGTGGGCGCTGATTTCATGATTGTTCCTAGTAGATTTGAACCCTGTGGTCTCATCCAGTTGCATGCAATGCGCTATGGAACAGTAATATGAACCCAAATTTATCTCCTTCATTACTACATTATAATTGTCTCGAGTGCACTCATGTAGCATTTAACCATCTACTGCAGGTACCTATAGTTGCGTCAACTGGTGGGCTAGTGGATACGGTCCAAGAAGGTTATACAGGGTTTCAGATGGGAGCCTTCAATGTTAAAGTAAGAACCTTCTCCTAGCATAAAACACCTAGAAGATTTTGTTTCCAAATTTAGTGTAAAGCTGTAAACCAATTGCTCAATCTAATATTATATCATTTTCAGTGTGAAACAGTTGATCCCGCAGATGTAATGGCAATAGTGAAATAGTCATTTTCATCTTTAGCCAAGATGATTATGAACTGCGTGGCTCAAGATCTATCATGGAAGGTTAGCATTAAAACAATGCACTTCTGCAAAACCAGTACCAAATAAAGTGATCCATGAAACTAGAGTCATAACTTGCTGCTGATAATAGAAGTAACTTTTGACATTACACAGGGACCTGCAAAAAAGTGGGAGGAGGCACTGCTAGGTTCGGAGGCAGCTGGGAGTGAACCTGGAATTGAAGGTGATGAAATTGCACCTCTGGCGAAGGAAAATGTGGCAACTCCACAAGGATATGGGGTTCGAATCCTAGAGCCAAGCAACTTTACCTCCACTAGAACAGACCGAATATTATGTACTTTTTGCTCTTGCACCATCCCACCATACACAGTGGCCTTGGTGTATCAAACTGCCGGTACTTTCAACAGAAATAATCATTGTAATTATTATAGCGTGCCAGTGTACCATGTTTGATGTTTTCCTAGAATATGAGGGTGGGCAGCTCGATGAGATTGATGAATTGAAATGTTGAATGTGTGTTCAGTAATATGAACATCGAGAAACAATTAAAGAACTTGAAGTAGAGGATGAAAGTTCTTGGGTTTTTTTTTTTTGATAAAAGGCAATAATTCAATTCATAAAAGCCATACGACATCTACAAGAATGATAGGATCGATCAAACATAGAACAAGATGACACGCTCGTCTTCATAATAAAAATGAGACAAATAAGCATATGTCTGAATAAAGTGATATATCTATAGATACTCGCTCCGCTCAATATCTTTTCCATAATCCGTTTGAGCTGACGACCAAAAATGAAGTTCCGCACAAGCTCTAATCGTTGAATTCCAAACACCTCTTACCAAGAAGAGAAAATCACAACTCTCACGAAGGAGAGAACACCCAAACTCTCACCAAGGAGAGAAATCAAAACTAAACTTACAAATAAAATTAAACTGACAGACAAGCCTTAAAATTATCAAACAAATACAACCCAAACTGGATTACACTCACAAATATTCAGATCTTGGGAACAAACCCCCAAAAGCAAGGTAACTCGGACTTCTTTCTAAAAGCAAAATCGGGAAGAATGAGAACCCGAAGCTTCTTGGAATTGAGATCTAAGAATTTGTAGGCCAAATCGAAAAAGGTTTCTAGTCCTTAGATCCGATAGCTTTAATCCAAAAAAAAAAACCAAATCTTTCCCGAAAAGGAAGATTTTTTTAGGGAAATCCAAGCTCTATACAAGAAAAACGAAATTAAATAGAGGAATGGGGCTTTCCACCGGTGATAATCCGGTGGAAGCCCCGGCTGGACAGAGGACGAAGATGAAAGGGGAGGCGGCTTAGAGAGAAAAGAGGAGGCCAAAGTTTTTAAGTTGCTTTCTGTTATTAAAAAAAGAATAGCAAGTTCTTGGGTTTTTATGAAGTGCATTAGAGGTTTCTTTATTCCACCGAACTGGTATAGAACTGCTAAAACTGCAATAAAACTAGCTTTTATTTTTATTTCTGTCTCTGTTTCATTAACATGTAAGTTCTGCCAATCTGGGCAGGAATATAAATGTGCATCGTCTCCAGATTCAGTATGTGTTAAAAACTTTGATTTTGCAGCAATTGATTCAAATTATTCTTGAAATGTTTTATATGGAATAAATAATTTTGTATTAGATCAGATTTTTGTACACACAAAACAAAACTTATTAAAATTTTCTTAGATGCTTTGATTTAAGTGTCTTGATTGGAATATAGGACTAAGGCTATGTTCACTTGGATTGAATGGAATGAGGGGAGAATGGAATGAAATTTATACTATTATTTGGGGTCATTGGGGAAAGTGTTTATAAATTTCATTCTTTGCTTCATTCCTCTCCAAATAATTTGAACTAGAATTCTAACCCACATGTTTTGGAAGGAATGCTCCATTCCCAATCTTCATCATTTTCCTTGCAATCTTCATCATAAAAAACTTCTTCTCCCTCATATTTGTTCATTATTTCCCCTAACATCCCTCTTTCTTCATAAGTTTTGTTTACAATTTTCATTCCATTCATACCTCATTCCATTCTTTCCAAGTGAACACACCCTAAATGTTTGTGCATAACTGGGAGAGCTAAGTTTTCTTACTGACCATGGCTGTGAAGCGCAACTCTAGTTTGGCCTTCCAATATACAAACTGTAACATAAAAACTATATACAAACTATGGACAATAGCTAGCTAGCTCATCAGCAAGTCCAAGAACCAACCAATACACGACAACCATGAGCCATGGTGAAAAAAATTACCAGCCAGCATGTAAAAGTCACTTCATGAACTAAAACTATGTACAATGTAGCAAAAAAAAAAAAAAAAAACCAATAAAAAACATGGACAACCACAAAAACAGATATACTAAATAACAGCCATAATGATGGAAATTGGCAATATTTATCAGTACACTTCCAAATTGCATTTGATCACACAAAGTTGTAAGATGCATCCAAAACAAGATTAGTACTGGTGCCCTTGGTCATTAGAATTTCCTGCATAAAACAACAAAAACTGAATTTAAAACAATAGCAATAATAAGTGAGCAGTCATGCCAGACATAAGACATGCAAGGTATCAAGACTTTCAAAATGTGCAAGGTTTACCCATTTAACTTAGACACTGGTTCATTAAATATGAAGAAACTAAAATAATAAGAAAGAATCTGTATAACCTCTAATACACATCAATATCAATAGGACCACCAAAAGAGACATTATAAATCATGCCTCAACTCAATTAAAATACTATCTACGGAGGGAATCAGACAAGCAATAGACGTACCTCCATTCCCCGTTTGATGTAATCAGGGGACTCACACGCCTTGTATTCATCAACCAAGCTCTCAATTATCACTCTAGATTCATCAAATTCTGAGAGATCGTTGTCCTGCCCATGTTTCTCACCATGTAAAAAAAAATTGTACAAATATTTGGCCGAGGACAATGAAGTGAGAGGAACCTTCAAAATTGTTGAAGGTCTGACAGGAATTTTTTGAAGAGCAACAAAAATATTAAATTATATGCAAAATATTTACTGTCCAACAATTTAGGGACTAAAAAGCCAATTCAAAGTCGAGATAATTATATGCAAAAAAAAGTGATAGCTCAATATTTTGTCATGTGATCCTGCATACTAATGTCATTAGCTGACACATGTTGTGTGTGTGTGTATATAATAATAAAAGTAATAGATGGAGGTATTAAATATGAACAGTGATAATGCCAAGTGCATATTTAAATATGCATGTAAAGCAGTAGGAGTTAAAACTATATATCAGTAAACAATCAAATTTCATCATAATCAGGGTAGACTAAAATATTGACCTCAGTAGCAACTTACATCAAACAAGGGGAAACTCCTGTATTTGTCAAGAAATGCTTGCCGCTTCCTCAATAGTGAATACTGACTCAAACATATGGTGCCGGATACCAGTATAACTTGCAAGCATAAGGCCACTTACCTAAATTATGTGAAAACAAGAGTTAATAGATCATTAATTTAAGTTTAAACATCAAGTGTAGTAGCAGTAATAGCAGAAACAGAAAATAGTAATGATTAAACGAAAACATAAATGAATGTAAATTCTCACCCTATGGGCATGCAGTTTGAACATAAGGGGATTTTCTAGATAAGGCAACCTGCCAAAAGAAAAAAGATAAATAAAACTAAATTTATTTACAAGCAGGAGACGGTGAAAAAGATTTAGTAACCAAAATGAGTGTAGGAAACATGCCTGAATGCTTGCAGGGCCCCATTCAATAAAATTAACAAGCTTTCTCTCACGGATTCTTTGCAGACGATCATGAACCTGATATTACCACAGAAAGGTTAGAATGCAGGTCCATATGAATTCTCAGCAAATGAACCAAACATATACATAATCATCTATTGTGAGTTCCTGTTTGTTCCATATGAACCCTCAATCATGGGGGTACTACTATATAACCATCATTAAAGTAACAAGTCATCAAAACAAACATATAGACTACTCCGATCCATGTAGAGCATAACACATATTCCTTATAAATCATCTAATAACAAGCCAGACCAAATGTCGGGTATAAAAGAAACAAGCCAGAAACACTAGCCAAATTGCAATAACATGATGAGTTGCTCCATTACACTACTAATCATACACACGTGTCAATTTGGAACAAGTTGTTAAAAGATCATATATTATACCAGGTCAAATCCATCAACTCTCACCCACAAGATCATGACTTGCTTACAATTTTAAAAGCCGCATGATTAAGCTTAGAATGTGCATAAATCGTCTAAGAACCCACGTCTCTTTTGGTTTTTTTACTGATTAATATTCAAGGAGAATGTGTGAAACCGAAGCCTTCGAGAATCAACTTTTTTTCCTAAGTTCATCTGAACCAGAATTGCTCAAGTGATGACAATGTTAAATCTATACAAACTCCGCCATAAGTTAGCAGTGGGTCTTGTGTTAAGAGTCTAAGACTAATGTACATTACACTTAAAAAAACTCTTGCACAAATCCCTTCATTAACAGGCATTTCCCAAGTTTTTAAGAAGAGAAGAAAAAAGTACTTCAAAGAAGAGAAGAGAGGAAAACTTGAAGAAGAAATGTCTTTCTAAGTTTTCTTTCAGACACAAAGAAATGATGGGCACCAAGATAAAAGTAAATTACTTGGGTAATAAAACAAGGGATATCTTTGGAATTGTAAAGAATCTAGAGACTTACTCTATGAACTTCTCTCTAGATCATCCCACTTTTAGGAGGAAGATTTTGAAGAGAGGTTGAGTCGAATTTTCCTTTGCTTATTTTTATTACTTTCCTTAAAAAAGAAAAGGGAACACAATAATGGGAGGAACATGTATCTTCCTGAATTTGCCCTTCTTTTCTTCCCCAAAGTCAAACTTAAGAAGAGGCTATAACCTTTTGAGATATAATAATATCCACACTAGCCGTAAGTACTTTATTTGTAGCTAATAATCCCCAGTAGGCTTCCGGACAGTTCAATTTAAGAAACAACATTAAAAAACACTTTATAATTACACAAGTATTATATTTACCTGAGTAGGATCAACTTCTCCCCGTATAATGTTTAATATCGATATGTACTTTGCCTGACTAGCTTCTTTTGTTCGTGCATTAGGGGAAACCATGATATTCTTTGTCTGCAAAAGAGACCATAACTCCTATACTAAAAGTAGTAAAGTGATTTATAGAAAATGTATATCTTGCCTGAAGAAGTCTTCTCATTACATCTAGTACAGTAGTTTTACGAATCATATTAGCCTGCAAAAAACAGATCACTTAAATTAAGGTATAACTTTGATACTAAAAAGGTATATAAAATGGTCGATCTTAACATACCGAAATGGAAACAAAAACCACTATTATACTTTATTTTATATTAAATAAGATAGTCTTAGTCGCATTGTGAATATTTCAGGGGTAAAGCAAGGTCCAGCCAATGTTTAGCTTTTGTCTAACATCAATTGACTAGTCAACTAGCATTAACTTTCTTATTTTAGACCCATTTATATACACGCTGAAGTTCTCAAGTTACTAAATTTAAAGGGTTATTAAGACATTGACCCTCGAAGTTTGGTCAAATGTACACATGAACCCTTAAAGTAAAAAAACGTACATTCCTGCCCTTGAAGTATGTCCTTTGTACATATCGGCCACTTTCACGGCCAGAATTTAAATATCGCCGATGAATTGAGGGGTAATATCGGAAACTATGTGTTGATGTGTACAAATGTACATACTTCAAGGGTTGGTGTGTACAAATGTACATACTTCAAGTGTTAATCTGTACAATGTGCATTAACTCAGAAACTTCAAAAAAAAATCTTGATTTTCACATTTTTTGATTTTTTATTAAAAATAATTTTATTAAATTTAATAGTATTTTTATAATAAGTCTACAACATCTTATGAATGATATTATATTACAAGTCTTGTTTTCTAAATGTGTTAATCTGTAAAATTTGCATACTTTGAATGGTAAAATGACTATTGAAAGGCATATGATGTAGCCTATTTGTATTTCGAGGATACAACTCAACTTAAACAAGATTGTAATAGTGAATAGTATATAGACTGTCACAAGGAATCTCAGATTGTAATATCTGTCAGAAGAAAAAGATCAAGGTCAATCTACAGACTTGAGGATTTACTACATTGAAAGAAGCTCAGTCATCTGATCAAGCCTCGGTGGAGTATTCGTTAAGAAGTGGATTCATTTAAAGTGACAGAGATTTCAATAGTGACAGAGACAGTACAGAAGAATTGAAGAGAGAGATGAGAAAAGAAAACGAACCAGATTTTAAAGTCAATATATGAAGAACAGTCATTGCGGTTAGTCACTCATGAACCAGACAGTACATCGAGTGTCAACATTTAACAGTGGTTGTTCATCATTAACTTCAGTGGTTCAAGCTATCAAGACTGGTATGTTCTTAATGCTGAAACCCCGGTTAGAATTGTTGTATTTTTTGCTAAGCAAAAGGAGTCCAGTTTCACATTTTCAAGAGACCGTAGCTTACACCTGGATGGGTTATGAGAAAATAGAATTATCACAAGAATAAGATGGAGTTGTTTCTTGATGTTACAAATCCCAAATATTTGGGTGTTCTGAAAAATGGACCTAAAATTCCTATGGTTCATGAAGAACAAGTTGTTACTGATGTAGCTGTTACAACACCTGCTAGATCCTATGAAAAGGACCCTAAGCTCTATTCTTCTGTTGATAAGGAGGATGCTAGATTGGACAAAAATATAAGACTCATCCTAATAGATTCCCTAGATGCTGTGATGTACAGTCATGTGATGAATTGTAAAATTGCTAAACACACGTGGGAAACTATT
This sequence comes from Kitagawia praeruptora, assembly GCA_037693485.1. Classification (NCBI taxonomy): domain Eukaryota; kingdom Viridiplantae; phylum Streptophyta; class Magnoliopsida; order Apiales; family Apiaceae; genus Kitagawia; species Kitagawia praeruptora. Next base: position 100,340,723 of record CM075346.1, on the reverse strand, counting down.
GAGACCATCAATGAAGGAACTGATGAAGTCAGGGAAAATAGACTACAAATTTTAACCTCTGAATATGAACACTTTAGAGCTGGCCCTAATGAAGGCATTCAGGAAGTGTTTGAAAGGTATAACAAAATAATCAACAACTTGCAAGTTCATAGCAAGCACTATACACAAAAGGAGGTTAACATGAAGTTCTTACTGACCATGCCTACTCACCTAGAACATAGGATAACTGCCATTAGAGAAGCCAGAGACATGAATCAAATTACTCTTGAAAGGCTCTTCGGCATTTTGAAAACCTATGAGTTGGAACAAGTTCAACAGAAAGAAATTCATGGTGAAGGTAGGGTTCCAAATTCTTCTACAGCTCTAGTGGTTGAGACTCCAAAGGAAGTGGAAGCTAAGGTTGTTCGACCTTACAGCTCTGACAAGGAACAGACTGAACTTTTGGTATCTCATTTTGCAGTCCAAGGAAAAATTGCCTCGTTTAATTTCTTACTAATAGTATAGTCATTTTACCATTCAAAGTATGCAAATTGTACAGATTAACACATTTAGAAAACAAGACTTGTAATATAATATCATTCATAAGATGTTGTAGACTTATTATAAAAATACTATTAAATGTAATAAAATTATTTTTAATAAAAAAATCAAAAATGTGAAAATCAAGATTTTTTTTTTAAGTTTATGAGTTAATGCACATTGTACAGATTAGCACTTGAAGTATGTACATTTGTACACACCAACCCTTGAAGTATGTACATTTGTACACATCAACACATAGTTTCCGATATTACCCCTTACTTCATCGGCGATATTTAAATTCTGGCCGTGAAAATGGCCGATATGTACAAAGGACATACTTCAAGGGCAATAATGTACGTTTTTTTACTTTAAGGGTTCATGTGTACATTTGGCCAAACTTCGAGGGTCAATGTCTTAATAACCCAAATTTAAACTTTAAATATCAACCTCGAGGTTATAAAATGGCATATGCCATTTCTCATGGCCCATGGGTATTTCCTTGGCTAGAAACTTCACAGTGAGAGGTTTATCTAGTTACCTATATATGGCCACAGAAATTTTACCTGGTGTTCTACTGTTAAAGGTGTATATCCTGTCATTAGAAAGTGACATCTTGGTGTTGGGATCAAAGAAGCAAGAAGACCAACTAAGTCATTATTCATGTATCCAGGATACCGCAGAGTATTTGTGCTTGCTGACATTACAGTTGAAACTAAAGAGTTGGTCTGTGAGACGGAAGGATTAGGAATATGAAGGCGTTCCACGGCAATTCTATTCAATGCAGTATTATCAAGAACAACTACACAATCAGCATTCAGAGTAAGCCGCCGCTTGAGTGTCAAAAGAGAGTTGTACGGCTGGACCACCACATCGCTTGTCTCATTCTGGTTAGGAAACACGCTGTATGTCTGTACAAGTTTCTTGAATTCCTGGATTAAATGAACTATTGATTAATATAGATTCAAATCATAAATCCCTCGGACAAGCACAAAGGTTATCGGGCAAGTACTTTAAAAAAAAATATTGACCTAAATATAATAGCTAGAATATGACTGTATTATTGTTCATGAGAGTTACATTTTGATATCACTGTTATAGACAACATTAACCTCTTCATTTCAAGTATGTGCGGTTAAGGTAAGGAAACAGTATCAAGTTGCTAACATTTACTACTGTGCAGATCAATGAAGAGATCTAGGATCCATGAGCCAGAATCTAAGTAATTTGATCAGAAATAAAGATATAAGCTGTCAAAACCTGAGCCTGTTCCCCCAGCAATAGAATGGCATAAAACAAAACCTTCAAGACTGTCACTTCCATCTGCTTCTCTGTCAATCATGTCCATTAAATCCTCTTCAACACTTTTTCCCTACAAAGACAATCACTACATGAAATAATCTGAATATCTATAAGCTTGTAGTTGTAGGCAAATCACTGTGAACACTGAACACCCAAATATTTGCAGCCTCAATTGTAAGTCTGATAAACTCCGAGCATTGCTACTATTTGTTTTTCAACAACAAGTATTAACCTGGTGATATCCACTAGCCCAATTGTTGCCTGCACCGCCTCCCTCTTTAGACATAAATAAATTCTCATGATTAAACAGATTGCGATAGTCACCGGTTTGAATACCATTGATCACTCTAGGCTCCAAATCCATTAGCAAAGCTCTTGGTATGTAGTGTTGATCATCAGCTTGATAGAAAAATACATCCTTTCTGTCACCTCCCTGCAGCATAAATAAAATTGAACACGCATCTTCAATGTCGATAAGAAAAGAAATTGTTGAATGAGTAAATTTTCTTTTTTAAATAACATTGAAATGACCCATCACGAGGAAACATATGTTAGTAATAACTGTGTACACAAATACAAAACACATGTATAATACACACTATACATCTCCTAAAACCATATGACTGGTAAACAGCTAAAAACAATGTACCAAAGCACAATCAAATTGCAGTTTCAAGGTCCCCTAGCCAAGAGTTCCCGGATGATGACAAAGGAAGCAACCTGCCTGCTGTGGCGGCGGCTTTTTTCTTTCGCAATAAGACCTGGAGGATTATCCTTAACCTCAGTAGTAGACTCGGCAATTTTATACACAACACCAAAATACAACATGAAATTTAAGTGTCATTAATTACACCACCATGGTATAACTTGATAGTGAAAATGTTAGGTTCTGTAAAATAAGAAAAATAAATTTAGGTTAGAACCTAGAAATTTTTTTATATTAAATTTAACATATAAAATAAGAAAGATTGTTTACCTTTATAGTCAGGACATTCATGTGACCTGTAATTATCAGCTTCTGTTTTTGGTCTTAATATCCAAGCCAATTCCTTCAATCTGAAAGGTGATTAAAAATTATCACTGACTTAACTACAGCAACTCTTTCTCCGGTTTCCCGGTATTGTATTTTGATACAATTCATATACGAGAATGTTGTTCTTGTCAAAAAAAAAAAACAAGTCGAAAAGATTAAAATTCCATGAGATCCCAGGCTCTAGCTATATATAAACATCCTAGATTACAAAATCACATATTCAATAACCTAAGAAATCAATAGAAACATATATTTATAAGTTAAATAAAGTTATGATTGCAAAATTATGCATCTCAACACTTAAAATAACAAATCCATAGCATTATAAACACAAAAACAATCAACATAACTAGACAGAGATTGTAACACATTTAGAACAACTGAAGCTTCAAAGAAGAGCCCCCAAGCTTGTTTTCTAATTAATGAGTGATCTTTAATTTGCAGTTCGCACATAACTAGAAGCTACAAGCAATGGCGTAGTTTGAACTTTTAACTTGGGGGACCATACAAATAAGGGTAAATGTTTTTTTAGGATCATATATACAAATACTAAAACAAAACAACCAAAAACAAAGCTAAATACATTAAAGCTAAATAGTATATTACCATTTTCATACTCGCTATCAACCAAAATAAAACACTAAGATTTGGAGGCTTTTTCCACGCTCATCTGAAAGTGAAAAAACATATATATACATAATTATTATGCATTTGTATCAATATATAGTTAGAAAACTGATCAAAATAAAAAAGAAGTAGTTTTAATAAAATAATTTCTAATAGAATACCTGAACATATCCTAAAAAGACTGATTCTTCGAGTTTAGAAGTCTCTTGTCTAGCTATTCTAGCGTACCCCTTGTCAGCATATTCGGAGCCCCAGGAGTTTCTAATCTCCCAATAGTGATTCCCTTTTTCATCAGTGCCATATCCTGTGATAGTAACCATGTGCTTCCGTTCACCTATGGCATATGTAGGTGGTGGAGTATAAATTTCATGTGCAATTAAATATAATTAGTAATTTTTAAAAAGAAAAATAGAAGTTATTATCCCTAAAATCTAGATATTTTCTATGCATATTCAAACAAGCATCTAAACATTAATTCTTTTCTATGTTTGATAACAAAATTACCTTTCCGGTTAAAGTGCATAATCCTTTAGTTGCTACAAGAATGCCAACAAGGGGTTGGTTATCAAGTAACTTCAACAGCTCTCTTTCTTGGACATTATTCGATTGTACATAATCAGTTATCTTAAATCTCTGAAATAGACAACAGATGATTTTCAAGATTTTATTAAAAAATATTATAAAAGAATTCACATGAAAAATTAAAAGAGTACTTACGTGACAACGTTTGCCTACTTGACCAGTTTTAGGAATGCCTGTGTCAATGAGGTAATCAAGTGCTTTTTTAAGGTTAGAAAGCCAAGCAGCACCAGATTTGCCTTTTACTCCATCCTTGAATTCGTCAACATTGAGGGACACTCCTCCCCAACCAAACAAAGTCATAAGTGCTTCCATCAAGCACAATAGTGCGACGGCCCAACAATTTTCTATAACCAAAAAAGAAATAAAAGTTCAAAAAATAAACAATAAAATTTGTACGATTCTCATTGTGATAAATATAAGTTAATGGGGTCAAGAATTAAAATTAAGTGGGGTCAAAACCTTATATTAATCGAATTTAACAGCAATTGATAATATCGAGTAAGGTGTAAATTGAAGGTTGAGTGGGGTCAATTGACCCCATTAACTTATATGTGGCTACGCCCCTGTTCAGAGGTGTTTAGTATTGAAGAGATAGGAAAAGCTAACACTACTGGTACGCAATGAATATATGAAATGGACTTGTTTGCTGCTTTATAAATCAAAAAACACCAAAAATTAGTCACAAAAACACCAAAAATTAGTCACAAAACTGGTTCAGTAGTTCCTGACACACACATATGATGAAGAACCAGGGGAGGGCCAGGAGTGTTGGATAGAAAAGGAGTTCCTCTTATCAGCACTAGAAGAAGGTAACTCAAAACCATCTAACATTCTAACCTCTTACAATCTGAAACCTATACAAGTGAAAGATCAGAGGAGCTGGCAGAATTATTAAACCTGAATGACTTTCAACAGGTGCAGGGCAATAACAATTTTAAAAATGAGACCACACCGATCCAATTGGAAGAAGTATCTACACTGATTCGCACCAGTACAGATATTGTTGAGGCTTTCCTTAAAACAAAATTTGTCAAAGATTTCCCATCAGCAAAAAATTCTTATGGCTTAGGTATGAGTTATAGCAATTTTAGCAAGGGGAATATGCTTATCTTTGATCCGGGTGGGCAGGTGTAAAACAAGCAATCAAAAGGTGTTGTCAATCTTTTTGGAGGTGTTGTCAATCTTTTTGGTTGGCAGACTGAGAAGACTAGGAAGATTAGCAAGTTAATTGACAAACAGGACGGAGAATTTTCAGTATCTCAAAGTAAGACTTCCTAAGTTTGATGGAATATAAATGACAGAATGCCTAGAGGAGACTATGAGGAGTATTCAGAGGTGTTTAGTATTGAAGAGAGGGGAAAACTAACACTACTGGTATGCAATGAATATATGAAATGGATTTGTTTGTTGCTTTATAAATCGAAAAACACCAAAAATAGTCACAAAACTACAAGTTCCTGACAAACACACACATATTATATCCTTATATATAATAAGCGTAAGAGGGATCTTATCCACAATTTTGGTCGCTGTACTACAATTTTGGTCGCTGTATTACCAAAATAATCTCAACCGTTGAATCTAATCTTTTTAAAAATAGACGATCAAGATTATATCATTGTAAAAAGAAAATTATAATCTAAAAAGGATATAATTATAAAATGTTGCATTAGAAGTGATTTTTAGAAATAAAATTATAATCTAAAAAGGATATAATTAAAGAAGTTTGTATTAGAATTGAATTTTATAAGGAAAATTATAATCCGAAAAGGATATAATTAAAAAATATTGTTTTAGAATTGAATCTTACTTATTTTTTATTAGTATTAAAAAAAATCATGTTTACTATTTTGGCTCAATCATAAAATCTAGAAATCATATTTTGATGATTTTATAATCCAATTAAAAAATATTGTTTTAGAATTGAATCTTACTTATATTTTTATTAGTATTAAAAAAAGCATGTTTACTATTTTGGCTCAATCATAAAATCTAGAAATCATATTTTAATGATTTTATAATCCACGCAAAGCTCATAAAACTATCTTTCATTTAGTGATGATTTAATATTTATTATTCAAATGGAAACACTCAGCATCTCAAGAGAAAAAATATAATTACCAATTTTTAATTAATCTTATTCAATGTAAAATTTCTACATTGATAATGGTATTCAACGTAAAAAAATTAATTATATATGATTTAAATCTTTAACATACATCTTTTCGTATTTCAGTATAAATACAATTTTTAGTTTATAACATATTAAAATATAAAATATTTTTTATGCAAGATCCAACGGTTTTCATCGATTTATTTTAAGATCTAACGGTTCTCATTTATTTTATCGTACGAAGGACTAGATTACCTATAATCAAAGTTTTGGACAAGATCCTTCTCACACTTATTATTAAAACTAGTAGATAAAGCCGCGCTTCGCGGCGGCATTACAATATTTTTAAAAAATTCAATATATTGATGTTATATTATAATATTAATATTAAACTTTAATAATTAAATAATCTTCTTTATATTATCTGTATATTATAGATATTCATGTATTTATAGCTTCCGCATGGGAATGTCTTTCTGTTATGTTAACATATCAAAAAAAAATTTAAATACGAAGACTTTTCGTGAGAGGAATAATATTAAATTTATGGATATATTTTTCTAAGCAAGTATAATTAACTTGTATAAAAATGTTAAAATAAAGGATTTCTAGAAAAAAGGATATACAGTTTTAAAAAATCGTATAAAACGACTCCACCGTACTCTTATTCTACTTCCAATAAAATATTTTATTTTATGTATTCCTTATATATTCAAACATCTTTTATACGGTCTTCTCTAATGAACCGCTTACTCATTAAACACGATTATTACTATTGATCTACTCTCTCGTTATGACCAAAAACCTAACTTTTACATATATTACTTGTATGATAATGTTTATCCATAAAAATCAAATCCTAAAAATTAAATGAATTTATAACATCATCAATATGATATTTTAATAGCTAATACCCTTTTGTAAAAAAATAGCTAATACCCTAAAAATTAAATGAAAATTTTAACATCAATATGATATTTTAATAGCTAGTACAATCTTTTATAGTGAGCCGTCTTCCCATTAAACACGTTTCGAGCCGCTCTCGTTTGAGATCGAAATTCCAACCTCATTACATATTATTGATGATACTTATCTTACACAACAACTTTTTTCCTTAAAATCAAAACCTAAAAAATAGATTGAATTCCAATTTATACTTTCTCTAGACTTTCTAAAATATATGGAGTTTTAGAAAATGAAAACACATCTTATTTTCTCTTTATATTCTAGGTACTTTTGTATTTATGTATTTATTTAGGAATCCTACATGATAATGTTATTATGTTAACAAATCAATTCTTTTCTTTTTAAATCCGATGACTTTTTTTATGACAATAGTATTGGATTTTTGAACAAATTTTCTTAATAGAAGTATAATTAACTAATATAAAAAGTCTAGTTTAAGAAGATCATACTTTCTATAAATATTTACTTATATGTCTGCTCAATATATTCAAATACATATTTTAATTCCAATATAACGTTTATTTATATGTTTTTTCTATAAAATTGAAAATATATTCTACTTCCAATAGAACTTTTAATCATATGTCTTGTAAATACTTATTCTAGTTCCAATAGAACTTCTAATCATATAATTTAAGAAGATCGTACTTTCTATAAAATATTTAATTATATGTCTGCTCTATATATACAAACACCTATTCTACTTCTAATAGAACTTTTATTTACATGTTTTTTCTATAAATTCGAACTCTTATTCTCTATAAATTCGAACTCCTGTTCTACTTCCAATAGAACTTTTAAACATATGTCTTATAAATACTTATTCTATTTCTAATAGAACTTCTAATCATATGTCTTCCCTATAAATTCGAACTCTTCTTCTCTATGAATTCGAACACTTATTCTACTTCTAATATGTTAAATGATATTTTGATATTTATTAGTGTTTAAAATTTAAAAATTCTAGAAAATTAGAAAAATAGATTAAGACGATCTTAGAGCGCCACCTAAACTCCCGCGTATCCTCCTTTATATATATATATATTGATTGTTTTTGGTTGTTAGTAGAACTATCTTCAAATAATAATAAAGGTATTTTGATAATCAAAACGAATTATAAGTAGAATTCATAAATCAGATTGAATTTTCAACGTAAAAAATCGTTAATTTCCTCTATCTTTGTTTCTGCATATATTTAATTGGAAAATAATTTTTAAACCATCACTAAATTAAAGATTATTTTATAAATTTCACGTGAAATCAAATTTTAAGAATTTAAGATATAGTATAAATATTAAATCGGACATGTAAAATCTTATATATATCAAATTTTTAACGACAATTTGATATCTAAATTTATTACATATAAAATTAAAAAAAATAATATATATATATATATATATATATTAAAAAAGGAACCGTGCATTGCACGGGTTATAAGCTAGTATATAAAAACAAGATTACCAATCTCCTGTTTTGGCATAGAATTGGTGAACAAACGTCTCCAGCTTTTGGTTTCTTCTTGGTCCGGAGAAAGATCTTGTGCTCGTGAACGCGTCCCATGTCCCCCCTTTCTATTTTTCTGCTATAGAAAATAAATAATTATAAATTGTGTTGAAAAGATAAACTTAGCATTATATGTGTGTACAAAAAGTAATAGATATGTACACACCTAAAAAACAAGAGAAAATGCCCAAAATGCCTAGATTTGGAGCCCCATGGCCTGATATGCCTATCTGCGCGAGCAGTGGCCCAATTTACCAACGGGACACGCATGTTGGAGATGCGTGTCCTTGGGCACTGTAGCTGCCAGAAAACAGACCAACAATGACGGAAAACGAGAGCTAAAACCGACGACGAACGAGACCATTGCTTCGTCTGCCACCATTTCTTCGCCTCCCACCCTCCAAATTATTACCACATGATCATCTGTTCATCTCCTTCCTCCTCCACTGATTTGTTTCTCTCCTCCGGCCCCGCAGGGGCGTGAACGCCGTTGATGGAAAATGAATCGGATAAATAAGATCAAATTTGGGTGTTTGTAATCCAGCAAAGCAAGTTTAATGAAATTGGTATGGTTGTGTAGAGCATGAAAATGCGATTCTATTGATACATAACACGTAATGGTAAAGTTGGTTATATGTACGAACGAGAAGAAATAAAATCGGTGCCGGAATCGCCATTGTCGGCGTCTCTCTGGGAGAGAAAAAACGATGTGAGACACGCATCTCAGGAATGCGTGTCCTGTTATACGCAACCTGAGAATGCGTGTCTTACGTCACCAGTGACATGCTCTGAATTCATTTAACACAATACACGCAAATGTAAAATGCGTGTCCCATACACGCATCTCCCAGATGCGTGTATGGTGGATATTTAGGGCCACCAGATTTCACCATGGGTATTTTGGACCAAATATTTTGGGAGGTGGGCATTTAGGACCATCACCCAAAACAAGAATAATAATGACATTATTTGGTTCTTAAATTCTGAAAAATTAGTCGTGCTTTCTAAGTTCAGCATTCAGAAAATTTCATAACCTTTGTCAAGATAAACAATCTTCCAACTCAAATCAAAATCGTTTTATCAAAGTTTACAATTTCAAAAGCAAAAATAATAATTAAATAATGTAAGAAAATCAGCATATCTACAGTACAAAATCCACGTGGATCCACTATAAACAAATTTTGTGAAATCCGTACAGAATCAATTCCTTGATGTTCACAATAATAAACCCCTTGAAGGCTTCCTAAGAACTAATTCAGATCTCAAATGAAACAAATTTACATGAATGTATTCCAGGTTCAAGAATACATATAAGAAACATTAGAGGTATACTGTACATATAATTCATCTTTATGGATGATGTAATAGATATGTACACACCTTGTTGCTCCCGGCACCCTTGCTATTCCCGGCACCCTCCATTATAAATATTAATGCAAAACCTATTAGAAATAGAACACGAACTAGAGAGATGAGAAGATATCAGAACTAAACAAACTATTAAGAGAACACTTTTCCTCAAAGATAAACCAGCCGATAGTTGGTCCAATCAACTTGCTAATACCTAAAAGAATATTTATGGAAACACTGTAAAATATGTCCCTCCTACATTCCACAATTTGTATGGATAATCCAACAAGAATACAATGCATAAACTTATCTACAAGGGTGATTAAATGTGCAGAAAAGTAATTAAAGTTTCGCATATTATCCGTTGTACAAAAAAGTGATCACTGCAAAGAAACGTAAAAATGCTCACAGTAAAAATAAACAGACTACAGATGCTTTATTTCATATGGTTTTACTCCAACTTTATCCTATTTCTTTCATATGCTTTCTAGAATAGTTTTTTTTGGTCATTCTAGTATTTTTACTCCAACTTTATTTTGTAAGAATGAATGTGTGGAGAATATTAGCTAGCTAGGCCTAAGCGTAATCAGGTCTCTTCCCGGACCCTTGTAATTTTAATTTGTTTCCTATACTGTATTCGCATAATTATGTTTTACTGTATTCTTTTTCTACTTTACCAAACAAATTATTTAGTCTCCGAACGATATGGCTGTGAAAAATTAGAAAAGTGTTGCATGGCTAGCTACAAAGACCCACTATCTAAATTAATATTATTTGACAAATTATCTTCTCAACTTCTATTTCACCAGAACCTGGACTTAGAGTTATCAGCCGAACCCCCATTTCAAGAGACATACAAAGCTCTCATAAATTCCAAATCCATTAATGTCGAAAACCTGGTGGTGACAGAGATTGCTGAAGAGTGTGAGCTTCCATTGATTGATCTTGGCATGTTAAAACATGGAGGATCCGAAAGCGAAAAATGCAAGGCACAAATAGCCAAGGCTTCACAAGAATGGGTTTTTTTTCAAGTAGTTAATCATGGAAATTCACATGAAATCTTCGAAAACATGAGACGTGAGCAAGGTGAGGTCTTCAAAAAGCCATTTCATGAAAAAGAAATGTGTTTTCCTGCCGGAGCTTACCGGTGGGGAACTCCTTCAGCTACTTGCCTCCGGCAGTTGTCATGGTCAGAAGCTTTTCATGTACCTATGATTAGTATCTCAAGCGGGGATGGTATCACTAGCCTCAGGTAAATAACCTCTTGTCTGTTTTTATTATTAAGCATTAAATCATTCTTCTAATAATATAAAATATCGAGAAAAAGTGTAATTTAACATGTAGCACAATGACAAAACAAATTAAACAATAAATGATTAAATTCTCCTTGTATTTATAATGGGGTCTGGTCAGTCAAGCTAATTAGTTGGGTTAATGAGGGCCAACTCTATCAGGAGTCGGACCATAAAGACTTTTGTGCTTTGATTAGTCGATGGTTAAGTGCTATTACGTGTAGTGTGCTATATCAGATGTGTCACCAGATTGACTAATGATCTGATGTTTTAGCGAAAAGTCTGACGAAGTACTTTTTTTTTTTTTGCTAATCAAGTCTGACGAAGTACTTAACATACTACAACGGAAAGAAAGGTCTAACAAAGCTCTTTATCATTTCTTGATTCTTGTTCAAACATGATTACACGAGCTTTAACATACTACATGATTAGTCGATGATTACATGAGAGAGAGAGGGGGGAGAAAGAGAGGGGGGAGAGAGAGAGAGAGAGAGAGAGAGAGAACCTGAGCGAGGCAGAGGAGGAGGGAGGCTGAGTGCTGAAACTTTGAAGCAGGTGTGTCTATTTAGCTATATGGATAGAGAGCAACAAAGTATAATTTGTATTGAGGGGGAAAGACCAGAAAAACGAGAAAGAGACTAACCTTCAAGATGGAACAAGCACGAGAGTATCAATGTGACAGAGATTTATTGTCTCTGAAAATGACATCTTGACTTGTCCGTACTGTTCTTGATTTTGTATTGTCTCTTCTTGCCTTGTTAGTACAGTTCTTTTGTTGGCGCAGGGCAAACATTTGTCAGGGAACTGTTACACAACATATGATGTCCCAGTTGATCCAACGGTTGGGGTTTAAAAAAAAAATTTACACCGTACCGCAGAAACTTTCCGCGGTACGGGGTAATTACAAAAATGCCCCCTGTTTTCACATCAAAAATCTACTGTTCACCGTACCGCAAAAACTTTCTGCGGTACGTGAACAGTGAGGACATTTTTGTAATTACTCCGTACCGCGGAAAGTTTCTGCGGTACGGTGTATTTTTTTTTTTAACATACTACTCCCTCTGTCCCTCCCATTTCTTTACATTTCTTTTTCACTGCTCGATACGCATTTTAAGGCTCCTAAAAAGTATAGTTCCATAACTTATTTTTTAAATTTTCTTTTTTTTGTATAAAAATAGAACAATTCTATTTTTATACAAAAAAAGAAAATGTAAAAAATAAGTTATGAAACTATCCGCAAATTGCACCTTAAAATCCGTGCCAGAATTACGTCCCCCAAGGTAAAGAACCAAGGGGGACAGAGGGAGTACATGATTAGTAGATGATTACATGAGAGAGAGAGGGGGAGAAAGAGGGGGGAGAGAGAGAGAGAGAGAGAGAGAGAACCTGAGCGAGGCAGAGGAGGGAGGCTGAGTGCTGAAACTTTGAAGCAGGTGTGTCTATTTAGCTATATGGATAGAGAGCAACAAAGTATAATTTGTATTGAGGGGGAAAGACCAGAAAAACGAGAAAGAGACTAACCTTCAAGATGGAACAAGCACGAGAGTATCAATGTGACAGAGATTTATTGTCTCTGAAAATGACATCTTGACTTGTCCGTACTGTTTTTGATTTTGTATTGTCTCTTCTTGCCTCGTTAGTACAGTTCTTTTGTTGGCGCACGGTCTCTGGCAAACATTTGCCAGGGAACTGTTACACAACATATGATGTCCCAGTTGATCCAACGGTTGGGGTTTAAAAAAAAAAAATTACACCGTACCGCAGAAACTTTCCAAGGTACGGGGTAATTACAAAAATGCCCCCTGTTTTCACATCAAAAATCTACTATTCACCGTACCGCAGAAACTTTATGCGGTACGTGAACAGTGAGGACATTTTTGTAATTACTCCGTACCGCGGAAAGTTTCTGCGATACGGTGTAATTTTTTTTTTAAACGTTGGATCAACGATCCAACGGTCCTGGAGCCATATGTTGGGAAACAGTTTTCTAGCAAATGTTTGCTAGGGAACGGACCCCTCTTTTGTTTGCTACTGTACCTTTTAATTTGGTTAAAGAGAAATGCTAGAAAATAATTACAGAATTCTTTACCCAATAAGATTGTTTGTTATCTTTTAATTTTCGTTAAAGAGAAATGCAAGAAAATAATTACAAAATTCTTTACAGAATGAGGTGGCCGCATGACTTGTAATGAGTAATTAAATATGTCTTAAATATATTTGGTTTGAATATTTAAACCAAATATTCTTATGTCATACAAAATTATATCTTGGTTTCAATATTTAAACCAAATATTCTTATGTCAAACAAAATTATTTTTAATTGGACCTCTTTCTTGAAACGAATGGAATACAATATATTAAGAAAATAAGAACAATTATGAACAATAGACTAAATAAGAAAGTTATTAAAGAATAACACGTACAGTACTTAGGGATGTTTGGCCCCCTTTTTGTATAATTAATAATAAGCTTTTGTCCGATGTTATTTTTAAAAAAAATTAAAGAGTATATTCTAAATATATTTGATCGAGTACAAAGACAATTGTGATTACGTAAACACTTCATTTTTTTCACTTTAGGCTGTTAAAATAATCATAAGAAGTTTGCTCTGTTATGGTTAGCCGAGTCCATAACCTAATTTCAAAAGCAAAACAAAATAAACAAACAAATTAATACAAAGAGAGTGCAAGATTTTAACATATACTCATGAAACACTCTTTGTAATAATTAAGATGAAAAATGTGTTTCTTACCGGGGAAGTGAGTTGCTGTAAAAAGGAAATGCAATGAAGAGGAAGCCTGTAGGAAGAGAGTGAGGGGTTTTAAGGAAAGATTTTAATGCACATGGAATATCAAGGGTCTTCTAACACCACAGGTTTACCTGACTGATTTTAATGTAAATGGAATATGAGTATTAAACAATTTTATTAATTTATCGAGATTATAAATTAGAACTAAAAATTTATTTATTAACTTAGAAGCAAAAATATTTATTTAACGTTATTATTTGTATTTAAGTTTGTATTCTAACAACGAGATTATTCGTGTGGAAAATTTCATTTAACGGGATTATTCGTATGTTCTTTAATTAATGAGACTAACGTATAGAGGTGGGGGTTTTGGTTTGGCTTGTACAGGGGGGCAATAGTGTAGTAGACTAGTACATATGGTCTGACATGTATCTGCATGCTAGGCGTCTCGTTTTTCCAGAGGGACGGTTTGTTTCTGTTTAGGTTAGGTGTTGTACACCCCTGCATGGTTATGCTTAACGTTAACGGAAATATTCCCGGATTAGAAATTTTTTTTGTTTTCTATTCTTCTCTCTCTGGATTCAAATTTGACTGTATGCATTTCAAAATTCCATACATCTCTTCATTTTTGTTGTATATTATTCTTTTATCAATCATCAATTTTTATATTTGTTTTATTGATTTTGTCAAATATAGAATTATAAATTGAATGGAGAATCGTCGTCAAGTTTATATATATTTGATGTTCTGTTGCTAAGCTTTTTGCATAATTAATAAGCAGCTTTTGTCCAATGTTATTTTTTAAAAAAAAATTAAAGGGTACATTCTAAATATATTTGATCTCACGACTATATATTAAGAAAATGAATGTCCTATAATTATTTGTTCTACACAAAGGATAACTTCTTAACAGTTTCATAAATGCTGAAGAAAATGAAAATGAAACAAGAGAGGTCAATCAGAGCTTTAAATAAAAACTCTTCCAGTTTACTAGTTCTTTAAAGCTTCATCATCTTGAAGGAAATAAGTTAGTATTCTTTCACAAGTAAATATATGTGTGTGTGTGTGTATACTGAATCTAGGAGCAAGATAAACAAACTGTGCTCTCAAGAAGCTATCCAGTTTTTTATTTATTTATGACCTGCAAGGGTTTGTAACAATACAGTAATAACAAAGATACTGAGAGACACTAAGAGTTGGAGAGTAACAACCATAGTCTTGAGTTATTGTTCTTCACCATGAGAAGTCTTTTGTACCTATCAAATAGCATAAGAGGAATATATATGGTATGCAACCTGGGTACTGTATATTGACCTCTTTAAAGATGTCAACAGACTCAACACAGTCCATAGCTGAGTAGAGTGTGTGCAATGTCCTAGTAAGAATGCATATAAAAGATAATATAACAAAGTCCATACATATCATAAACCATTCAAACTACTGAGGTCGAAACAGATGGACCAAAGCAACACACAAGCATCAAGTATTAATTATTACAGACCAAATAATTCCAGTCAACAAAGACTGAGCAAATATCAAAGAAAGTTCACATAAGTTCAACCAACACCACAACAGAAACCAGAATAAGAACAGGAGTCATCATTCACCAACACCAGCCATCAACAGCATCTTCATTCAAAGCCAGGAGGAACAGAGGAAAATTCAATTATGTCCAATCAATGCAGCTGGAGCTGATCAACAAATAATAATATAAAAACAATTAAACATGCTGAAATATCAAAAAGTAATGCCCAAGTAAGCGTATTGTTAAATATTGTTAAATTAGTGATGTAATTGATTACATATGCAAGTTAGGTAGACTATTCAACTTTGGTAGGTTGGTAGGTTGCCTAATTTATGATGTAATCCATGATGTAAATGGCTAGAGATGCAGCCTATAAATGGAGGTGTTCTCCTCTATTGTAAAACACAACACAGTAACAGAAAACGCAGCAGAAGTAGTATAATAAAATACACAGTTCACTGCACCATCTCTCTCTTGTCTATCTATCTCTTTTCTCTCTATATTCAGTCATATATATGTATAAATCTGACATGGTATCAGAGCATGTTCAGTTCCTAAGGGAATAATACTGCCCACACAAACACAGATTCTGCCAAAAACTGCTATAAACATCAGAAATTCTGCCCAGAAAACACACCAGATTCAGCCCAGATTCTGTCAAATTCTGCCCAGAAAAGACACAACAATATACAAGTTTTTCAAGGGAAATTTGCTGATTCTGTTTTCAGCAGAGGGGAGCAATTTTCTGCCATTTTCTGGCCAGTTTTTTTATGCAGATTCTGTTTCCAGCAGAATTTTCTGCCCAGCTTTTTTATTTCTGCAAATTCTATTTTTCAGCAAATCTTCTTGTAGTGTTGTTGTCTTGAATAATGGCGGAAGTTGTAAATGAGTCGGCTGCAAGGAACAATACCGGTCAAGGGAGTGTTAAATTTGGTTTCCACGGTACTCCATATGTTAACCCCAAATTTGACGGAAAGAATTTCTTGGAATGGTCGGAATCTTGCACACTCGCACTTAAATCCCATCGATTGATGAAATATATCAATGGGAAGGCCAAGAAGCCCTTGGCAACTGCTACAAGTTTTGATGATTGGGATAGCGAGAATGCCATGGTCAAGTCATGGTTGTTTAACTCTATGGAGTTACGTATTCGCAAAAGTTATCTGTTTCTTGATACTGCGGAAGCTGTTTGGAATTCCATCAACCGAACATACTCATATTCGGGTAATATGGCCAAACATTTCGAGGTAAAGCAGAAAATATGGTCTCTAACTCAAGGGGGCAGAACATTGACCGAATATTATTCGGAACTCACATCTCTATGGCAGGAGTCAGACCACTACACTGTGTTCGAGTGTAAACAGGCTGAAGACCAAGAGAAGTACCAAAAATTGGTACAAGAAGAACGAGTGATGAAGTTTCTTGCTGGACTGACAATGGAGTATGATTCAATCAAGAATCAACTCATTGGTCAGATTCCCTTTCCTACAGTTGAAGAAGCACATGGCCGTGTGCAGCTCGAAGAGAGTCGGAGAGAAAGCATGGCTCCGATTGATACTGTGCCTGATCGATCTGCACTTTTTACGGGAAGTGTTCAAAATCAAGGCAAAGCAGAACAGGTGACTGGGGCTTCAAAGGGTGAAAAAGATGTTCTCCGGTGTGACTATTGTAATAAGTTATACCATTCTCGTGAAGAATGCTATATCTTACACCCACACTTACGAGATCATGGTCGAGGAGGACGAAGCCGAGGTAGTTCATCCGGTAGAAGCTCAGGAAGAGGCACCCAATATAGTGCTCATCATACGACGTCTGAAAACCATGCTGACTCTGCTACTTCAGCAACGGGAGCAATAAGTGCAACAGAACTCAATGCTCTCCGTCAGCTATTGTCTCGAATGGAGACTGATTTACCAGTGACTTCATCTGCCAATTCTGCCCTTGCAGAATCAGGCGACAAACAAAATGCTTGGCAATGGTAAAGGGGTTGAAACCCCTTAATAAAGTGGCTATCTACTATAGCACTTGCATCAGCACCTTCTGTATTTTTGACGGCCTAAAATATACTGTGTGGTCGAAAATTCGATAACCGGTATCCCAAAAGACTCAATAAACTCAAGATCGGTCGATCCTAAAAATGGGTATAGTTGGACGCTCAGATTAAGCTCAAGGGGCTACTAGTGTCCACTCTTCAATCCCAAGATAGGTCTTTCATCCGAAGATGAGATTTCGAGTGAGGGGGCGTGTTAAATATTGTTAAATTAGTGATGTAATTGATTACATATGCAAGTTAGGTAGACTATTCAACTTTGGTAGGTTGGTAGGTTGCCTAATTTATGATGTAATCCATGATGTAAATGGCTAGAGATGCAGCCTATAAATGGAGGTGTTCTCCTCTATTGTAAAACACAACACAGTAACAGAAAACGCAGCAGAAGTAGTATAATAAAATACACAGTTCACTGCACCATCTCTCTCTTGTCTATCTATCTCTTTTCTCTCTATATTCAGTCATATATATGTATAAATCTGACACGTATCTATACATATGTATGTATCAAAATGATGATATGTAATTGAGCTATACATAAACCAAAGTTAAGTCATAAGTCCAGTTAAGACAACAAGTATACTAAGAGGCATATCATAGCAGGCAAATCATATGTAGATAACAAGTATCACAACACATCCTAATATAGCTGAAATAATGAAGTAATCATGCTGAAAATAGTTATTCAAAGTATATATCAAAATTTTACTAAAGAATAACAACGTACCCAATACTTTTCAATATAAGTTCCACGGATCAAGCTATACAAATCAACACAAAACATAAGAATCTCAATCCACAACAGGTATCACAGTCTACCAAGTAACACTCAATGCTAACAAATATAATTAATTGTTTTGCCATGGAGTCACCACACATGATGTCGGAATCGAATTAGGGTTTCCATTATTTTCGAATATTTGAGTGATGGAACAAATTGAGATGTTTATCCATCATTCTCGTAGGATTGATGATGGTTTAGGGTAGATAATCATTGGAATATCATTCCATGTGCCGGAGAAGACAATCACCAGGCTGAAATTGAGAAAGTCGTTGCTCCTGGAGGCGAGGACTAGGACCAAGAATTGAAGGAGAGGTAAGATTCAGACTTCAGGGAAACAAATAAACTAGCAGGGAGTTGATAACGAAAGTTTCGTAAGGGGACTGGAGCTTGAGGAAGCTATTAGTTCTGGAGATAATTATTTAAATGGTTGACGAACACTAATTTAAAAGTAAACCACAACTATATATGTTTAAGGTTATAGGCATCACTCTCTTTCTCATTTGGCTCGTCAGATGAGCTAGTTTTTGATGTAGATGCTTGATTGGGATCAAGATTTGGGTTGTGTTGGATAGTTGGGTCATGAGATTTCTTAGCATGTTAATATGTTACAACTGCATTCACGTGCTCATTCGATTTCTTATCAACATTGTGAACTTGACTGACATTGGGTGGATTCGTGGCATGATGAGATTTACCTCAGGTTGACTAGGAAAAGTCCCAGCCTCACGGCTACTCAACTGAGTGGCCATTTGACTTACTTGAGCTCTATTAACTGCCCTACTTGTTTTGTAAGAAGTTCTAAACTCTAGCGAAGGAGAGCATTCTCATCACTGAGAGGTGCGTGATTTGTTTGTTCATAAGTGGTTTGAGGTCTTTGGTAAACTCCTTTTGGGTATTGTTGTGGACGAGTTTGGTTTTCCGACACCTTGGGACCATGAGAAATTAGGATGATTGTGGTACACAGGATTATATGTATTTGAGAATGGGTCATTTTGAGATCTTTGATTTGGGTACACAGCATTAGCTTGCTCTATGGCTGTGCATACCAAAGAAAAATGATCCAACCAAGGTAATATTCCTGGGACGAGGTTAAGAAGCCTAAAACAAGGGTATCCTATGTTCTCTTTACAGCTGGTCTCCGTGATAGAGTTTGCATATCATTATGGATGCATAAAGCTGAAATTAGTCCAACTTGAAATGTTCATAATTAATGAGGGTGGTATATGGGTATTAATTAGAGGTATAAACAACAGCTGAGATTAAGAATAGAATATTGAATGTACAAACAAGTGCAGAAAGAAACAATTAAATACATGTATGTAATTTTTGAATCAATTATTCTAATCATCAGGTTAGGAAGAATCTGAAAGAATGAATAAGAGAAGAAAGAAGCTGGTGTGTGAAGCAACAAGAACAATAGAAATACCTTCACCTTCACCTTTGCGCCTGAAAATTTCCACATCGATGGAACCGTAGGCACAAGGAATAGGAACAACGTTGTCACAGACAGTAGTCTGATAAGTGCTGATCTCCTCCTGGTCATGTTTTGCCTCAAAAGTTATAAAATAATGACCTTGTAATTTATTGGCCTTGACCAAGTTGAGATCACTAAGATTCCATCCCTAATTAGAGAAACGCAAGACGATATTAATCAATCAAGAAATTAACAAACAGTAGGTGTGGAGGTGAATAGAATAGGGGGTATTTGTCTGTCTCACATTTTTTGCTCGTTCAGTTTCAACAGCATGAAGCATGAGTTCCTTGGCCCTTTCCCATAACCATGAAGATGAATCTAGTGGCCAAATTTCTTCAAAATAGTCCGGGATAGGTGGGGGAGGGAGATCATCGATATCGAATGGCTGGAAAGAAACATTGAAACATTAATAAATAAATACAGAAGAAAGAATCAATCAATTGAAACAACAAACAATTAACAAGTAATTAGTTATAATATATATATATATATAAGCATAGACATAGACGACGACATTATCAATTCGTCTCTGGTGATAAGCGCGGGCTGCATCCCTGAGCTTTTCATCATCAATGAATCCGAAGTTGTCATACTTCTCGTTCAGTTTCTCTATCGCTAGTCGAACTGTCTCCTCATCTACCCAATCACCAAATTTTGCCAAAAGTTGCTCCTCGTCAACATTATTAACGACGTTAGTCGTGATCTCCTTCTCATCCGTCTTTGGCTTTTTCCCAGGTGATGATTCCAAGACCCATGACCTCTCTCTCTCTTTAATAATAATCGGAGCTGCTGTTTCCACTTCCATGATCGACCAAGAACGATTTAGGGTTTTTAGAATTGGGGGAGGAAGGAGGACCTGGATGTTTTGTCTTTTTACTTTATTTATTACTTTTAATCTTCTTAATTTATAACGGAGGATCTGATCTGGCAAAAAAAAATTTATAACGGAGGAGGATGCGTTTCCCGCGGTTGTATATTTTTGTTTTGTTCAATTTTTATATTTATACATTATCATGGTAACTAATTATATTCTTGAGTAAAGTTTTATGAAGTACTCTTTAATTGGAGTACTACTACATATATATTTTGCATTCAAAATTTTGCAGATTTTATTATTTTACAAAACTTATTACATGAATATTACTATTTCATTGAAAATTTTATAAATTTTGCTAACGAAGTATTGTAAAATAAATTGTTCTGCAAAACACATTGGTGTTGCAAAACATATATGTTCTGATTGCAAAACATAAAGGATTTTCAACATAAACATATTGCAAAACATACATGATTTTCAAGATTATCAATAAAATTATGATATTCATATAACAAGGTTTGCAAAATCATAAATTTTAAAATATTTTGAATGGAGAACGTATATGTACTCCAAGTACTCCAATTAAAGAGTACTCCATAGAACTTTACTCTCATTATATATAATAAGCATAAGACGGATCTTATCCAAATTTTTGGTCTACTACAAAAATCATATGATCCGTTGGATTAAAAATAGACGATCAAGATTAGATCACATTAAAAAAAATTATAATCTAAAAAGGATATAATTAGAAGAAAGAATGCCCAAAATACCCAATTTTCCCTTACCAACTTACCAAAATACCCGTTTTTCAAATCGGTGAACAAAATACCCACGGGATACGCCGTTTCCACATTCGTATCCGATGCATTGTAGCTTGCCAGAAAACGCTAAAAGTCGCCTGAAAATTGGAGAGCTCTTGGTCGGCGACTTATGGG
Organism: Kitagawia praeruptora; assembly: GCA_037693485.1. Lineage (NCBI taxonomy): Eukaryota > Viridiplantae > Streptophyta > Magnoliopsida > Apiales > Apiaceae > Kitagawia > Kitagawia praeruptora. Next base: position 100,319,096 of record CM075346.1, on the reverse strand, counting down.
AGATTTCTTCTCCTATCTCGATCTACCACACCACTAAACGCCAAACCCACCACCGCTCGTCTACGTGATCGTAGACTCGTCCCCTTCCTCTTTCCCACATTCGTTTCTCTGTTACGGCCCCGCAGGGGCTTGGAGGAAGCTCGTCGGAGTTTGCGAGCATGCCGGAATCGAGTTTTAGGCTTTTAAAATCCGGCATAACAAATGGTAAAACACTGGAATAGGATTGTATACGTTTGAAAGGCGAATTGAATGATGTGTAGAACATTACCGAAAACTGACGCCTGAGAACGAACGGAGAGATCGAAAATTTTCTATCGGAATCGCCTTATCGGAAGCTCTACAAACGATGAAGATGACGTCAGACACGCCATTCCAGATTGCGTATCTGCTAATACGCAAGTACCAGATCCGTATGTGCTGGCACTTACAAGCGGCGTATCTTCTAATATGCTGATGTCTGAAGCGTATGTGGTATAGATCCGCCCATGTCTGAAGCGTGTCCCGTTGATACGTTGCTGGTGTAGGCGTAACAACACATACGCTCATACCAGTAGCGTATGTGGTGGGCATTTAGGGCGGTGCTTCCCAGATCTGGGCATTTTGGTAAGAGAAAGTGAAAATGTGGGTATTTAGGGCACTCACCCTAATTAGAAAGGGTTGCATTAGAAGTTAATTTTAAAAAGAAAATTATAATCTAAAAAGGATATAATTAAAAAAGGTTGTATTAGAATTGAATTTTAAAAAGAAAATTATAATCTGAAAAAGATATAATTAAAAAAAATTGTATTAGAATTGAATTTTATTATCTTTTTATTGGTATTAAAAAAATTCATATTTACTATTTGTCTTTTATCTTGAGATCTATAAATCAGATTTGGATGACTTTACAATGCACGCGAACTTTATAAAATTATCTTTAATTTAGTGATTATTTAATAATTATTATTCAAATGACAATATTCAATATCTCATGATAAAATATAATTACGATTTTTTATATAAATCCTATTCATGGTAGAAGTCCTACATTGATAATGCTATTCGATGTAGAAAACCTAATTAAAATATAATAATACTTCTTGTTCAGTTTCTCTATAATTATTCGAACATCATCATCGACTACCCAATCACCATCAGCAACGCCCGCCTCGTCGACATTATTAACGTTAATCGTGATCTCCTTCTCTTTGCTCTTGCCGGAATTGTCCGTCTTTGGCTTTTTTCGAGGTGATTCCCACACCCTTGACCTCTTTCTCTCATTAAAAATAATCGGAGCTGTTTCGATTTCCATGATCGACGAACCCGAAGAGAACGATTTAGGGTTTTTAGACCGGATTTTTAATAATAATTTATAACGAAGGAGGATGTATATATTTATATATTCTATTTCTGCTAGATATCAATCAACATTAATATTTCATTTTTAAATTATTAAGTATTATTTTTAAATTTTAAAGAGTTTTAATACAGTTGTATATTTTTTATTTTATTTAAATTTTATATCTACACATGATGGTAATTAATTATATATTCCATCACCTTTTTCCGCACAGAAATGTTTAATGAATGAGTTGTCTAACCATGTTAAGGTCATCTTCCTCTGCAGGATCTGAACAAGAAACAAGTCAACAGCCAAATGCAAAGAGAACAAAGGCTCAGGAAAGGCAGCATTCATAAAAAATTTCCAACCAAACAAAATAAAAGATGATTGAACTTGACTTTATTAGTTCAGATGAAGAGACCTGAGTCGTGAATTGTAACTGTAAGCAACTCATGATATCATTAGCGATTTGATCTCATTTAACATTTATCTTAAGTAATATACAATAAGATGGTCAAGATATATTGAAAAGGCTAAATGTATGAAAAATCAGTGCAGGCTTGGTAGACTTTTTATTTGTTTCTGATATCTAAGAAACAAATATAAATCACTTTTTATTTATAAAATCTGATGTCTAAAATAAAAACAGACATCAGATCTAAGTGATACCTAAGAGAAAAATATAAATCAGTTTTTTTTATACAAACTGATGTTTAAGTACATTAGACATCAGTATAGGATGATGTCTAAGATGACAATAGACATCAATTTATTTGCTAAAAAAATGATGTCTAATATCCGAATAGATATCAATTGTAGTAAATAATTCGATGTCGTACAGCATGTTAGCATGTTGTACATCACTCTCAAAAAAAGAAACGACGTGTATGTGAAAAATCACTTAGTTTGTTATATGTTTTCTAGAATATAATGCAAGTAATTTGTTTATTAAATTAATTATTTCTAACATATTTTATAAAAATTTGTAGCAGAACCGATGTGTATGTAAGGTATAACCGATGTGTATTTAAGTACAGACATCGGTTTCTGGCCGATCTCTAACATAGACATTACCGACAAAGACATCGGTTGACAAACAATATAGACATCGGCCAGAAACCAATGTCTATTGACCTTTTTTTTGTAATGATTTGTTTGATTAAAAAGTAATTTTGATATATTATTTTTACCGAATTTATGTTTCATTGTCTATGATTGCTTTCGAGGTTTTGATAGGTTATTCTTATATAACAAGTTTCATAATATCTTGTAAAAAAAATAATTCATAGTATATGTTTGTGTCGTTAATTAACATTTATTTTTTTGAAGGAAAAGATAATTAATTTTAGGGTGAGTTAATATTAATTGTGATTGATTAAGCGATTCAGATTCTAGATTTTCCATATAAGATTCTCAAATTTGCATGATTTTTTTTTTGAAAAAATAGGATTATATGTCTTACAAATGAGTATTTGTTCTAACAAATCTCGAAGGTGAGCGAAAATTGAACTCAAGACTTGGGACGATATGACCTTAACCACTTGAGCTATCTCATAGCGCTCCAAGTTCGCACGATTTAATTGTTCGGGTTTTGAAAAGTTATATTTTCTGTGAATCAATTTGTGATAATTACAATTAAACATCATGTACTTGCAGTTATTTGACACATCATAATTGTTGCTCTTTTTAGTACTTGAAATGAAAATAAACATGATTAGGTTTCGATGGAAGCTAATAATGATGAGAACGAACTCGTTGGAACAACTGCTATAGCATACCATCTCCAAACACATTCATCTTGTACATAGTGAAAATAGTTATATTCAATTCGTAAGCCGATGCAATTTCATTCTAATATTCTAGTACAATATGCTGCGCAGCTTTGATTTCTGCGACCAGCAATGTGTGTGTTCTTTCTACGTGAATTTTGGGTATTTTGTTCATTACGAATGTTTTTTATTCCTGAAAATTCTAAATGGGAATAATAACTTCCCGCTTGGATGCATGAAAAAGTTGGTGCCAATAATAAATGGAGATGTGAGGGTCAAGTGAGCTCACAATACGAAAAGAATTGTGATGCATGAGAAGTCTGAGACTTAAACATCTATGATTTACTTGTAATACTCCCTCCCTCGATCCCAATTTATATGTCCATTTTCTAAAAAATATACACATATTAAAAAAATTTAGTTGGATAACATTTTTCAACTAATACCTTTAATTAATGCATTAAAAAATGAGAATAGTGTTAAGTTTGAAAAAAGTCAAATTTTAGATATAATAAATGTAGGGATAATTTTGGAAAATTACCCTTAAATTTGTAATAAAAGAAGAAAAGGGAATGTAAATTGGGACAAATTCATTTTTCAAAAGGGAAATGTATTTTGGGATGGAGGGAGTACTAGATTAAGGGTTGCCTCATCTCCCATGGAGAAGGCCCCTTACCTAAAATTTTATATATATATATATATATATATATATATATATATATATATATATATATATATAATACCATAAATAAAATTTATAGAGATTGTGTAAAAAAAATGAGGTAAAAATTTAGATAATCTATTTTGATTGGCTATATTTGGCCAAACTCTAGAATAAGAAAGATTTTATATGATCTATTATCTTATAAAAATATATTCTATTTATAACAAACTGAAACAATAATAACATACTATATTTACATTATATTTTATATGATCTATTAACTTATAAAAATATATTCTATTTATAACAAACTAAAATAATAATAACATACTATATTTACAAGGGGTTGATTCAAATGAGAACCACTATCTAAAAGAGAACCGAAGAACCATTGGATCATACTGTAGAATTCATTTTGTTTCGTAATAAAAATAAGTGTCCTGCTATTGAATTTCAAAGTTATGCACATGAAATTAAAATTTCTACAGTTGAACTTGCTTCTTTTTCGAAGTTTTGCACATGACATTAAAAGTTCTACAACCGAACTTACTTTTTCTACAAAGTTTTATGATTGAACTTACTTTTTTCAACAAATATTCTGTTACTGAACTTAAAGTTCCGCTAATTATTAGAGTTCTCAGGTTCTCAGTTTAGTGTGGTTCTCCATAGAACGTGACCCATATTTACAATATAACTAAACATTATAGCCAATATAGAGCACACATTTACAGATTCGACAAATTTTACATAATCAATTTTATATGATTTAGCCAACCATTTGCTCTTACTCTTCTTGTAGATGGTGGGAGAAGATTTACTCCAGAAAAATGTAACAACCCGAGTCCTCATCCTTTTATTCCACGATATTGCCCACATGTATGAAATAATAAAAAGAGCTGGAAACCATGCATCCGTGAAATAACAACTTAACAATTGAATCCACAATGCAGATATGGATGTGGAACATAACAAGATGCTTGTTCACACAATCCTATCGCACTTGGTTTTTGTATTGATAGTATACGAGCATTGATAGCATCCAAGGCTAGTTCAACTTATTTACACTTCATAAATCTAGAATTTGCCATCATGTTCTGATAAAAAAAACCTTGCAAAGAACAAGTCCTCTGTATTTTACGAAACTACACACAAGTAAAAAGAGCATAATAACTATGAAGACCTCTTATCTCATGGAAAGGCAAAACTTAAGGCCCAGAAAATGACATTTTAAAGGAAGAACATACGATGCACAACAAAGTTCGTTTACACAATATTATTATACCTGAGTTCCATAATACGATTATGTAACCTACAAAAACATCCAAGGTAAGTTTAACGTATTCACTGTTCGGTCCTCCAACTGGTCCCTCTCTAAAATTGCAACTTTCGCTACCCCCAATAACCCTACAATGACCAAACTAAAATTTTGGGAAGAAATTGGAGCATAAACTGTAATTTATTTCTGTGAGTATATATGAAAACAAAAACCTACAAAATGCATTGAAATTCTCTGAAATTTAAACTGTGATCTTCTTTGCTTGGGTTTCCAACAGGGAAAAGAATTATTGCCGACTAACTAAACAAATTCGCGAAAACCATTATAATCTAACCGAAATCTCTGGAAAGGACAACCATTATAATCTAACCGAAATCTCTGGAAAGGACAAGAGTAATATCTAACTTTGATTTTCCTTGCCGTGAGACCAAATGGTCCAAGTACAAGCACATGAGATCTACCCTTGAGATGATAACTTACCAAACAATGAATTTTCTGTTTTTATTTTTGTTCAATCCAGACATATTCTTAATTTTACAACATGTGGTTTTAACAAAAGAGTAGAAGTTTACCTCTCCTGTTCCTATACTCAAATCTGCAACCAACATAAAAATTAATCCTGCCCAAGTAAGGATTTGTTAGATGTAAGACTAAAACTAAAAATTGAAATTTTGAAATCTTTGCAAGTTTAACGATGCATGAAGGCTAAATGACAAGAATCGTCACCTGATTCAAGATTGAGCTCACTAGGATAACCAATGATGACAGTCGTCTGAATAACATACATGTCCTAATATTACTACATATTACTTGATCTACCAATCTTAGAATAACATACGGGTCCGTCTTTCCTGTAAGATAGTAATTATAAATAAAACATATATTATAAAAGCAGGACACAAGATTTTTTTTTAAAGTTTCTACAAGTGCCAGATAATCTGATTAGCTTTTGCAGTGATGAAGTCATGGACGTTGTTATCTAAATGGTTTCATTGCCCAATCACTATCTAGATTAAGCTGAATTAAATCCCGTGAGTCTCGGCAAGTGTAACAAATAGAAATTCGATCAGCTCCAAAGGAGGAACAGAAAGTTGTTTTAACTTGTAATAGTAAACAAAAAACAGGTACCAGGAAAAACACATTAGCATCTACAGTACAAAGGTAACCGATAATTCTCCCACATAATCCTTGTTGCCTTCTTGTACTTCCCCAGACCTGAAATCAGTATGAAAGGGACCAACTGCTTTTCCCTTTTGAAAATCTAAAACAATCTTCTTTGGACAACTCTATTCTAAATTACAATTTTTAGCTTTTCAAGATGATAAAAAATAATTCTTAATTTTCATTATACCTTAAACGACTCCATGTTAACATTGGTGAACATGGAGTATTACATGTCTAAATTGTGTTGGGAAAAATCAATGTTTAAGGTTTTTTCTTATGGTGGCTTTTTTCTGCGAATGTGATTTTATACTTCTCAGTTAGATAGTGAAGCCGTATGTGTTGATTGCTTGGAAAAGCTGACAAGAACATGTGTCTTATGAAAAGGAATTGCAAAAAAGATTAGAAATGAGAAATAAAATCTTACACTGTCTTCAGTTGTCTTCAGTATTATTGACTTAATTTCTTGAAACATCTTTATTAGGAATTAAAGTCTTGTCTCAGTCTCAGCTAATATATACTTTCTTTGGAGATTGCTAAACAAACATATGAATAGATACTGTATATTACTGATGTACCAGAGTATACGGGGGAATTAGAGGATCAAAATAAGAGAAATCAAATCCAGATTGATAAAAACGAGCCTACCATCGGAAATGCATTAAATAAAATACAAGCACCCCAGATTAGAAGTACACCATTTTCTTCCCTATGTGGTGCAAGGCCCCAATAGTTTTTTGTTGGATGAAAATTGCAGCGGGAAGCCCGTGTTAGAATCTTTTGGTGGTTAATATTTTCATGGGTCAGGGCCAGCCACAACGCATTAAGAGGGTTCATTCTCACCAAAAATGGTGACTAATCATGCTCGACTACCAAACACATGAACATAAACATAAGGGAACAATAGTTTCGATAAGGAATTGAATATTAAGTGACATACAGGGTATGAAAAAAGTATAGTCACATAGTAAGATAAATTACAGACTAGGTTGATCCAACATAGACGGAAAAGGCCAATGGAGCTCTGTGTGTATAATGGGAGAGAATGAGATTAGAACCAATTATATTCATCATATATTGGGCCAGGACAATCTTTACTCCCGAGTTTACCAATGTCATCACAACACAAGATATGAGTAAAAGCATTGAGTTTTTTTCATGCTCTTTGATTTCATAGGGTTGATAACATATAGAACAACCCTTTCCCATCATCTTTGATCTTTTAGGGCAATATTCACTCCAATGATCAGTATTGCAGCTACAGATCATACAATAATATTGTATATCACTTTGCACCTTCATTGCTATATATCCAAAAAAAATCAATTCTTGTTAAACTCATAATTAAATAATTAATAACAATAATCTATCATATGAATTCAGCAACCTCATAAAATTAATTAATAATAATTCGAACATTATTATTTGATTGTACGAATACAACAATCTAATCCAATGAAAAGCCTTAATTTCACAACATGTAGTTCAAATAAAATATGGCAGACCTAAGTTATGGAAAAACTATGAGGATATTTGCATTATTAATGCAAAGGGGAATCAGAAGAATTAGAAAAGAGTGAAAGGTAAAAGGATGGGTAAATCATATATATTAATTCTATCAACGATATTAACATATGGAAAGAAAGTTTCAAAATTTATTATTCGTAATCAAACACCATAAGCCCAAAAACTCGTACGATAATAGGTTCGAATTTCATGAACCAAAAGTCCTCAATTAGATAATCTAGAGCACGAAAAGAGAATAATGGTCTCTGAAGTCCTGATACTTTGCGCGTATGGTTTTAATTTTGAGGTTTGTTTGCTTCGAGACATGTACAGCCCTAGAAGAGCAAAAAATTTGCAGTCCAAAAAATAAATTACAAGAAGCTACATTTCCAGCTCAATGTTTGAACCTTAAACATAACTAGCATAAAAACCCGTGCGAGGCACGGGTCGCTAGCTTAAATTGTATTTTTTTAATTAAACTATTCATGATCAGTATCGATTGAAACATGTGATTAATTTTTATAGATTTCATCTTGTTACTGGCCTATAAGGTTATTGTGTACTTACTTAAATATGTTCAAATTTGTAATTTGAAAACTAATATGAGTATTGATAGCAATCATGTCAGGTTTTATTTTTGTTGTGGATCATAGAATATAATTTGAGTGTTTTATGGGTGTTGTCTAATTATTAATTAAGACGATTTTTCAAAGCACTTACATTCCTAAACTTTCTTAAAAAATGATGCATCCATTTAGCTGGATTAGGGGTGTCAAATTTTGACACGACCCGAAACCCGACCCGAACCCAACCCGGAAAAGTACGAATTTGGGTCGAGTATTTTGAGTTTCGGGTCGGGTTCGGGTTGGGTAAAAATTTACCCGAAATATTCGGGTCGGGTTGACCCAAAATACCCGAATTCGACCCGAAAATTTAATATATATAATAAATTATATAAATTTATCATATAATTATATATATATGTAAAATATTTTCATATTATTCAAATAATTTAATTTTATATGTCATATAATAAATTACTAATACATATTTTAATATTTTATATATAAAAATTAATTATTTTTAATTATTTTCTGGTCAAAATGGGTCATTTTCGGGTTGATTGGGTACTAACAGGTCGGGTTCGGGTTGAACATTTTCAACCCATTTCGAGTTCGGGTCTGGTTCGGGTCAACCCAAAAATAGGACCGGGTACAGCAAACCCGACCCGAACCCGACCTATTACCCGAATTGACACCCCTAAGCTGGATCTCCAATAATATTCAAGGTAGAAACTTAATAGTCTTCAAGATGTTGCATTATGAGAATGTAGGTTTCAGCCTGATTCCAATCAAAAACCTTCGTAAATCTTCTAAAACTTCTCAGGTCTTGCGGTTTTACTTCTTAAAACTATATTTCTAACTCTTTTATTTATTTTCTTCTAACTTCTTCATTTTAAGAATTCTTTGCCTTTTTTTCTCTTCTGATTTCCGTCTGACTTTCATTGAGTTACCTCCATAAATAATATATAATATATGGTCCTTTTTTCCCATAAAATGTCATATTTTAAATTGAACATTAACTAATTTGTATATAAAAGGTAATGTGTTATTTGTAGAATTCGTCTTTTTGAAGCCAAATATTTTTATGACCCAAATAGTTTGACTAATAAATTACTGTATCTGATTTAGTAATATAGAATTTTCATTTTACGTTAACACCTCAATATTTTTTATTATAATATATTGTTAGATAATATCCATCATATTAATTATAATATCGGTTTATAACCCAATTGTGTATTTTACGTAATTATTTTATCGATAAATGATAATCATTAAATAGTCCAAAACTCATTTAAAATGCAGTAATATTTAATTAATAACATTTCATCAATGTCACACACATACATATTGTGTGTATAATTTAAAATACATGTGAATATGTGATCTAATGGTATGAAAATGCACAATTTTAACTCGGTGATCCACGTTCGATTATCATTAAAAATGATACTTCTATATATTAATAAGAACTTAGGAGTAAATTGGTGCTTTCAAATCAGTAATGAAGTACTTTAGTTATTGACTTGTTCATATATGTAATATTTTTCATAAAAAATACATTATGCATTTCATATTGTTCTTTATATAAAACCAAATATTGCCCCGCTTAAGTGGTATACATAGAGGTATCATGTGTATTATTGAAAACACTTATAGATGAGTGCTTAGGTTGTTTAAAGGAATAATTATATAGTAATTTTTATTATTATTATTATGTTGATTATTATTGTTATTACAATTTTATAATATTATCAAACCATATATTATGTATCAATAATTTATATTTTAATTTAATATGTTATAGTTCAAATCAATAAATGTAAAGGCAACATGACAAAAAATTATTAATATGTCGCAATATTATAATATTAGAAAAAAATTTCGCTAAAACAACACACACATACATCTTTTATGTGTATGATTTAAAACACATGTGATTGGGTGGTGTAGTGGTAAAAAGATTTGTTAATTAACTCGGGGATCCAAGTTCAATTCCCACCAACCACAATTTTTTCAAAAAATTGAGAATAGACGGATAAATTAGTAATCATACTACATTAAAAAGTCGCACAACACACACTTACATCTATAATGTGTATGATTTAAAACATATGTGATTGAGTGGTGTAGTGGTAGAAAGATATGTTAAATAACTTGAAGACCCAAGTTCAATCCCCACCAACCACAATTTTTTCATAAATTTCAGAATAGAGGGATAAATTGGTAATTACAATACATTAAAAAATCTCACTATTTTTATCTTGTGTTGGCCTATTATATATATAATAGATTATAGAAATTAGCAACACTTGTAGTGAACCTTAAAATATAAACAGAAAACAACATACTATGGGTTAGGTTCCACATAGAACCGCATATAATTAGAACTATTAGAACTTATTCATATCCTTCTGCAAAACATACTATTCTATTTTATTATTAATTTCATTTTTCCATAATATTTTTTTTATATGTTTTTTTTATAAAAATGAGAGAAATATCGTATCATACTAATAAATAATTTATTTTTCAAAACTATTATGTAATTTATTAAAAAAACTCGATGTTTTGCAGAAGAACATTGTATTCTAAAATACATAAGAAAAACTTTTGTGTACTGCAACATAACAATGTTTATTGTGTGTAGCCGAACGATTAAAAATGAACCGTTGATTCAACAAAAATCTAAGCCTTATATTAGTTCTAAGTTCTAAATCAAAACAAAATTCTAATTTCAACCTAACCCTAGTATAATATATATTATTATGAAAACTGAATGTAAGAAGAGAGTGGATTTGCTTACAACGAATCTGACCTGTAGCGGAACGGGCAAAGACCTCAAATATTGGTCAGCTGATAAGTGGATTTATATCCACTTGGAGCATTCTAAATTGGCTTAAATTGATTGTCTTGGACTCAAGTTTGTGGTAGTTTTGATATGTTTTGCTTAGTTGTGCAGATTTACAAGAATGTTGATTATGGTTGATGCTTCTATCGTTTTTGGAGAATAAATTAATTAAAATTCGGATTTCTGAGACGGTTGCACAGTCTACACTGTTTTGGACATATCTGGAGTTCTAGAAGTCAGTTTTCAACGATCTTACTGCCCACGCGAAGCCTGGGAGATTTTCTACAACTTAGGATAGGATTCCCAGGAGCAAATTGCGCCGGGTAGCAATTTGCGCGAAGAACAGACTGCTGGGCGCAAGTTGCCCTGCAAGTTGCCCCTGAAAAATTACAGTTTTTACTATTTTGGCCATATCTTGAGTTCTACAACTCCGTTTGGGGCCCGTAAGCAGTCCACGCGAAGATAACGAGATTTTCTATCATTCTAAAGTGGTCCAGAGGCCCAATTGCAGCTGGAACGTTCCAGAAAATCTGAAGAAAAGGCAGCTACGAATTTTCCTTAAAATCAGAATCAGTTTAGGAAACGTACTTCTATTATAATTCTGATTTGGTATTTTCTTGTTGGGCAAGATGTCTAGAGCCTATATAAACACATCCAACCCTTGTAATTTATTATCATCATTAGGAGTAAAACCATTACATATCAATTACTTAGGTTTATTTGTATTTTTTTCATACTTTGTTTTTATCATGGTTTCATCAGATCCCATGATGATGAGAGGTTCGATTATGAACTAATCGTTGTCATGGGATTCTAACGGATTTATTTATGGAGCTTTAGTATCTTGATGCTTTACAGATTTGTGATGTATATCTGATATCCTCGTATGGTTGTGCTTATTAAATTTAGATGCGTAGCTAACATCTAATCTGTTAATCTCTTGTGAAGTGAAAGTGGATCTTGAGATTTAGAACTTGTCATGCTAGCATAGGTTCATGATTGTTTATCAACATGATTCGTAGTATGAGATGAGAATACTTATATTGCCCTATGTGATCAATGTGGATAACTTGCTCTTCAACCGTTATGTTTTCAAATTCTATAGACATATAGGGTCTAAGCATAATTGGTGTCTATTCATCTTCTATCTCTTTTGTAGCGTATACTTGTTTCGTGTTGTCCGATCAGATATCATAACCATTGCATATAGTGATTAAAGGCGTCAGATCTAAGCAAAGTATTTAATGAAGTTAGGATCCCATGGTTTTTCTTGCAGAAGTAATTAGATTTCAATTCTTGTTAGTTAGTTAATTCGTAGTTTTGTTAATTTGCTTCTTAGTTTAATTTAGTTAGTTAAAACCTTAATTTATTAATTGTCTTAGCAGTGATCTAAGATCATACACTGTTGCATAGGTGCGTTTACTGAATTAAAACCATAACCAGATCCCTGTGAGAACGAATTTGGACTTAACCTTATATATTACTTGTGACCACATGCGCTTGCGTGATTTAGTGTAAACAAGTTTTTGGCGCCGCTGCCGGGGATCATCGGTGTTTTATTTTTGGTTTATGTGCTTGTCAATAGTGGTCGTTAGCGTTCACTGACTCGGATTTCTTACTTAGTTAGTTTGTTTGTAGTGTTTCAGGTACTTGTCAGAGAGTGTGGGCGTTAAATGGATTTTCTAAATTACTATGGAGCTCAGCAGGTGGTTAGTGTTTGTGAGCTTTGTGCGGGCGCACATGAGACATATCAGTGCTGGAGCAACCATGGTGGTATTCAACAGCCTCAGCAATGTGAGCGGTGTTTGGGCGTTCATGATCCATCGCAATATTGTTACTACGGAGGAGTTGATCCATATATCAGTTATGAGGAACAACCATATTTTCAATACTATCCTCAACAGTACCAGCAAGATGTTCCAGATATGTCATATGTCTTTGGTAGTGAAGAGTTTCAACATCAGCAACCTACTCCTACTTTTCAGTCAGATGATGATTTGAAGGAGATTAGGATGCTTGCAGAGAATAATGAGAAGCTTATCAAATCTATGGGGACATTAGCTGCTCAAGTTTTGAGAGTCTTGGAACAAGAGAATCAACAATTCATACCAGAATTAAGCAATTCCAGAAAATACCGATGACTTGGAGCAAGGTACTGCATGCTTAATTGAAGAAGACAAATTCCAAGAGGAGGAGAGTGTTCACAAGCCATGTGAGGAATTTGATCAAGCTAGTGAGGTGGATGATTTGGAAAGGGCACAATTTGAGACAAACATTGATGAGCTGCACAAATTTCAAGAATTGTTATGTGCGAACCAAGAGGACACAGACGAGCTACGCAAATTTCAAGAATTGGTATGTGCGAACCAAGAGGATGAAGAACATGGGAAAGATGCAGATTTTCTACTTGTCTCAGAGTATAAAGATGGAGGTAGCGCATTAGAGCCAATGGAGGAAGTTCTCGTTGAGGAACCAAAGGCTTCAGCAATTTACATTTACCCTCCTCCATTATATTCAAGCGAAGCCCGCAAATGTGTGTTGTTCTACAAATTGACAGATTTTAGGTCAACAGATGAAGGCATTGGAAGAGGATATAGTTGCTACATGAATAGGCCAAGCGAGGTTAAGGGGTAGAAAGTGTGCCGCCGAGATGATGATGAAGTATTGCGAAGAGAGGACCAGGCGAATTATTATCATCCTTAATGGAAACTTGGAAGTAACGTCAAGCTATTGACGTTAAAGAAGCGCTTCGTGGGAGGTAACCCATGCATTAGTGTAGAAAAAAAAATAGAAAAAAAAAATTTGAGTGTTGTATGGGAAAAAAAAAAAAAAGTGAACATTGAAATTTCGCGCAATCTGCGCCCCTATAACGCAACCTGCATCCGCGTTTCTGTATGTAGCGCAAGTTGCGCCTGCATAACGCAGGTTGTGCCTGCGTTACCACCTCTTATATTCCCCCTAACACGCAGGTTGCTCCTGCGTGTCTGCCCATTCCGCGCCCAACACCCTGTAACGCAGCTGCGGACTGCGTTACACCCCCTTTCTGCCCAGTTTTTCCCGAAAATTAATGTTTTTGCCTACAATTTTTTCCCCAAATTCAATCCTAACCCAAATTTCTTCAATTCTAAATCCCTATATCTATCCTACATCAAATCTTAACCTCTCCAAATCTCTCCTACACTCTAAATTTTTAAATCTCACTTATCCATCATCTTATATATATACACACCTCTACATACAAATCCAATTCCTCTTCTATTTTCTTTAAATCTCTAAAAATTCAATTCTAAAGAGGAATTAATTGCAAGTTCACCTCTCTAATTCGTAGTGGGTTTATTTCTTCTCTCAAATTTTATTTTGATTACGAATTTGTGTTCTTGTAAATTGGGATTTGTATTATTCTTGATATATTGGGGTATTTTTGGTGTGTTATTGCTTGGTAATTTTTGGTGGAGTTTCTTATGAGTTGGGTTTTGATTCTAATGGCTCGTAAGCATGGGAGAGATAGTGCTAATGTTTGGAAATTTTCGTTTTCGACGGCGGAGGTTAAATTTAATCGGTTGTTTTGAGGCCAATTACTAAGGAAAGGGGATTTTTGCGAGAAAAAAAAAATTTTGTTGGGTATGCTTCGGTTTTCAGGTATGTTTTCTATTATCCCTTGTATTTACTTCCATTCAATGCGGACATTGAATATTTTAAGTTTGGGGGTGGTTTGAGGGATTAGTAGTTGTTGTTGTATTATTTGTTCATGTAGGATTTCATGCTTTGCATATTAGTAGTAGTAAATTATGCATTTATGTTCGTGTTATTTACGTTTGTTTCATATAGGACATTCTGTTTTTATGTTCATATATCATGTGAGTTCATAATAGTTTGCATTTGCACCCATGCTTGATAGGAATTTTGTGTTGTGATGCTTTTGATTGAGAAGTGATATGTTATGTTCTTGTGCACATACATACACTAGTAAGTTGAAGCTAGTAGACTTATTGAATGTTGTAAGTAATTAGAAGGACATGAATATGTGCAAGATGATTTAGTTTGCATGCTTTGAATACAAGTAGGTGCGTTAGAGAGATTTTTGCTTGGGATTGAGTATGTTTTTCCACCAAATGAGTTTTTGAGCCTTATTGCATATTGCATATTTTTAATTTATTCGTTTGCTTGAGTGTCCACGGATTGTTTGCATTGCTAGCAGTTGTTTGAGGTCTTTCTTGAAACGCATGACATTATTTGACGATTAAAATGATAAAGGCATTTAGGAATAACCGCATATTTTCCCATATTACCATACCATGTTTACATGATCAATTAGTTAACCCGTTGAGCTTAATCCTATTTTTTCGATGACATACCACAATACTTGCCTAGACCTTTTTCTTGTATTGGCCTTACATTAATTTGAACCCACATTGTCAAAGGCTAGTAGAGTGCTTAAGGGAGTAATAAGGTGTGTAAGGAGGGGTTTATTGTTGGTCTTACTTTTGGGGGGAATATTGAAAATTGGATTTGGTTGTTTGTTTGATAGTCGACATATGTAATAAATTATGGGATCATTGTTATTGTTTGTGTTCTATTTAGCTCTCGAAAAAAAAAGAAAAAAAAACAAAAGAAGAAAAAAAAAAAGAAAAGAGAAAAAAAAAAGAAAAAAATATATTATGAGAGCATGTTTGTGTTTGTTGCGATCCTATTTCAGTCGACTAGTTGAGTGTTTGTTTTGAGTAAAAATTATGTGGGGGGAAATATGGTGTTGTGTACAATGTATTATGGTACTTACTAGCTTTTGACACTTCACCTGTTTTGGCTTACTTGACATACCTTGTCCCTAGCCCCGTTACAACCCAATTAAAGACCTTTTGATTATCGTCATTGATGTATGTTGTGTTAAGAGTTAGATTGATACCAAATGTCAAGCATGCTTATGATTTTGTTGGAATTGAGTGATACACTTACCCTTGTTCTTGAGTGAATATTCTTTTGTGAGTGGATTGTGAGTGTTTGCTTGTTCTTGCGTATGAGATCCCGAGTGTTGTCTCAAAGATGTGCTCTTGTAGGCTTAGCATGTTTACTAACTTATTCTTACACTTGACATGGACTTCTGAGAATTTATGCATGTTCATTGAGTAGACTATGTGAATACTTGCACTTTCGACACCAAGACATTGCGTATTTACTTTGATTCTTAAGTTGATATGGCATGAGAGGATTTGAAGGTATGGTAGATTATATTAATTGCATTTGCATATTAGTTGCATTTATGCATTGCATTGCATTAGGTTAAATGGATTTTGTGGGTACATTCACTATAGGCCCTCACGAGACCTTACTCGTCCACTAGGGCTGCCTAGGGGTTTAAAGGGCTTGTTGCATATGCCAAATGCAACCGTGATCACCTACGGAAGTGGTACTAGTTAGTTAGTTAGTTGTAATTGTTTATGCTTGAGGACAAGCATCGGTTTAAGTTTGGGGGTGTGATAAGTGGATTTATATCCACTTGGAGCATTCTAAATTGGCTTAAATTGATTGTCTTGGACTCAAGTTTGTGGTAGTTTTGATATGTTTTGCTTAGTTGTGCAGATTTACAATAATGTTGATTATGGTTGATGCTTCTATCATTTTTGGAGAATAAATTAATTAAAATTCGGATTTCTGAGACGGTTGCGCAGTCTACACTGTTTTGGACATATCTGGAGTTCTAGAAGTCAGTTTTCAGCGATCTTACTGCCCATGCGAAGCCTGGGAGATTTTCTACAACTTAGGATAGGATTCCCAGGAGTAAATTGCGCCGGGTAGGAGCAATTTGCGTGAAGAACAGACTGCTGGGCGCAAGTTGCCCTGCAAGTTGCCCCTGAAAAATTACAGTTTTTACTATTTTGGCCATATCTTGAGTTCTACAACTCCGTTTGGGGCCCGTAAGCAGTCCACGCGAAGATAACGAGATTTTCTATCATTCTAAAGTGGTCCAGAGGCCCAATTGCAGCTGGAACGTTCCAGAAAATCTGAAGAAAAGACAGCTACGAATTTTCCTTAAAATCAGAATCAGTTTAGGAAACGTACTTCTATTATAATTCTGATTTGGTATTTTCTTGTTGGGCAAGATGTCTAGAGCCTATATAAACACATCCAACCCTTGTAATTTATTATCATCATTAGGAGTAGAACCATTACATATCAATTACTTAGGTTTATTTGTATTTTTTTCACACTTTGTTTTTATCATGGTTTCATCAGATCCCATGATGATGAGAGGTTCGATTATGAACTAATCGTTGTCATGGGATTCTAACGGATTTATTTATGGAGCTTTAGTATCTTGATGCTTTACAGATCTGTGATGTATATCTGATATCCTCGTATGGTTGTGCTTATTGAATTTAGATGCGTAGCTAACATCTAATCTGTTAATCTCTTGTGAAGTGAAAGTGGATCTTGAGATTTAGAACTTGTCATGCTAGCATAGGTTCATGATGTTTATCAACATGATTCGTAGTATGAGATGAGAATACTTATATTGCCCTATGTGATCAATGTGGATAACTTGCTCTTCAACCGCTATGTTTTCAAATTCTATAGACATATAGGGTCTAAGCATAATTGGTGTCTATTCATCTTCTATCTCTTTTGTGGATGTATGGGTAGTTTGGTATTCGTATACTGAGAAGTAGCGTATACTTGTTTCGTGTTGTCTGATCAGATATCATAACCATTGCATATAGTGATTAAAGGCGTCAGATCTAAGCAAAGTATTTAATGAAGTTAGGATCCCATGGTTTTTCTTGCAGAAGTAATTAGATTTCAATTCTTGTTAGTTAGTTAATTCGTAGTTTTGTTAATTTGCTTTTTAGTTTAATTTAGTTAGTTAAAACCTTAATTTATTAATTGTCTTAGCAGTGAACTAAGATCATACACTGTTGCATAGGTGCGTTTACTGAATTAAAACCATAACCAGATCCCTGTGGGAACGAATTTGGACTTAACCTTATATATTACTTGTGACCACGTGCGCTTGCGTGATTTAGTGTAAACATCAGCTCCTATGAAAAATATGGTACAATCCTCTTTTTACATTGCAGAAAGCGGTTGCTTCCCACTCTAGCTGGCAACATAAAACAGGCAGCTACTGGTCAGGCAAAGTTTGTCAATCTCAAACTTTATCAATGATACAGTTGGGAAAAACAAATTGCACAAATTATAGTTAATTGATAATCTTCCATTTACAAACAACTATACAACATGAAAAATAAAATTAATGTACAAAAATAAGCATCTATGCTAAACCAAAAGAAAGAGACCAATATGTGCTACTCGGAAGTAGGTATTAAACTAAACATTTGTGCGTATTTCACTTTAAAGGAAAAGAAAATTTTCTTTTAGTATTTACCGCACTGAAGGAATATTCGTCTACATTGTAGAAACATGAAAAAACACTACTATCTACAAGGCATGGAAAAATTTTAACCCGCAAAGAAGGTTCATCCCTTTTACCGATCCAACATGAGGTTGGAATGCCAAAAGGATAAAAAATGATGATTACCAGAACAAGATTAAATGACAAGTTGGAATGAGCATGAGGTTACACATTGTACCTATACGGTGGCGATAAGCACTGAGATAGTTACTCAGGGAAATCCAAAAATAGAGTAGAGCATGTACGTGACAGCTCCATATATTAAGAAAATAAACCAAGGGAAGAGACTATTTATCTAAAAAAAAGTAAAAAATTAATCGTCGTGAACACAAATAGTCTAGAATCTAGAGTCTAGACCAAAGAATTATTACCTTCAGATTTTTTCAGAGTCACCTCCAAAATTTGATGGCACTGATTCAACATTAGGACCAACTGATCTCAATGTTAATTTTAAACTCGTGACATTGTCTGGATACTTTGTGCCACCTGTTTCAGATGCTACAATCCCTTGAAATTCTTCACTTGCAATTAAAGCTGCCAGCACAACCATAAATGTTTATGTTCCACAGGGCAAATTCCTTTTTGGCTGCACATAAGTAGCATTATCTACTTATTAAATTCCTTTTTGATGCGTCTAGAAGATAGAAATATATAAATCATGCAGATTTAGGGAACCAGAATAAAGATTAAATGACAAGTTGGAATGAGCATGAGGTCACTGAGTCACTCTTTGTACCCATATGGTGGATTTTTGTGACGCCCCCAAATCTGAGGTCAAATATTCAGGTCGTCACATCATCATCCAACCATATCAAACCTGTATTAACTTTACAACTCAACAATACATCCATCCATACCTCAATCTTACATACAATCAAGTTAGAGCCTCAGAAACGATAACCAAAAGTAACACTAACTATTACAATTCATCTGTACAATCCAGAGTCTTACGCAATTCCACTTATACAACTACACTTGAAGACAAGTCTTACTATTACAGTTGAAAACCTATCAGACTACTCTGTAGTATTTATCATGGACTAAATCATCTCCGGGTAATTCTTCTACTCCTCTTCTGCTGGTGCGGAGTTAATCGGCCAAATTCTTCCCTTTCTGAAAAGTTTTTATAAAACAAGAATGAGCTACATAATGCTCAGCAAGTTCACGATTTTGTAAAATAATAATGTGGTTTATTTCGAAAACATTCCCAACTATATGGGTATATATCTCAGATTACAAAACATAACTCGACAATATATATGTCCGAGTTTGTATAAAACATTTATACTCACTAAGGAGCTTTAAGAATAACATATGAATCCTTTACAAGGTTCTCATCTCAATATATCCCAAGTTTGAAAATATATATATATAAGCATATCATTTTCGGCAAAACACTCTACGGTTATCATACTGTACAGGGAATACGTTATTGCAAAACCTCTTTCCTTCCATTAGCTTGGGAAGTTTCTCATTCAAAAACATTTCATTCTTTGAAATAATAGCAAGAGTGCACTAACACGTGCCAATCTTTATAGAAAATCTTGCAGTTCTAGATACTGCACAATATCAATATTTTCTCATCAAAAACCACACTATCGGCAACTTGGCACTTAGGCCCAAGAAGCAGTGTTTGAGTATTTTTCCAAAGTGGAGGATGGGACTTAAAGAAAACATAAAACCTGACAGGGATTGACGATGATCAGTCGCCACATCCGAGTCCAATAATCCGTGGGTCTTCTCTACCGGTAGAAGGATAGAAACTACATCCGTAACTATCCCCGGGTGAAAACTACATCCGTAATCACCCTCGATGAAAACTACATCCGTAATCATCCTTCGGCAACACATGGGCCGGAATAATAATTGATGGACCGCCTGGCTCACGGCCGCTTACACATCCCGGGAATCGTTCGTCAACGGTTCCCACACCTGCCAAAGTCCCTTTTTCTTTTTCTTTTAAAAACCAGATTTTGATTGAAAACAGAGTAGTTGTGGTTCGACATCAGTCGACCGATAATTCTTGAAATCATACAAGAAGCAGAACCTGACCGGGGGTTTTCGAAAATGTTTTGAGTTCGAAAAAGTTTGAGTTTGAAAGTATAAAAAGGTATCTTGGATTAACTTTGTTTTTAAAATGGTGAACAATAATTATTAAATGATATTTTAAGATTTAATATCAATAATTAATAAAATAATTATTTAATAAAATAAACTTTTAATCCAAGATAGGGTTTCGAGTATTTACGAAGATATAATAATAGTTATTTGAATATACGATACCACCCGAATGACCCTTCGGGTTTTCGCAATATAGATACGATATAATAATATACCGCTCCCCGGTCAATAGTATATACGGACCGCTACGACCTCTATTGCTAGAGTCGTTGTCCGAAGAAAACATTTCAAACTAAGTTCAAGGGGTAAAAGCATACATGTACTTGTTTAATCTCAATTGCATCAATACTTCGATAAACATAGCATTTGATATAATTTGAAAACTACAAACACAACAGTGAAAATCCTTGTATATGTATAAGTTTTGAAAAGTAAACTTGCCTTGGTTTGGTTGGGGTGGTCGAGCGTGTGAATTCGAACGATCTATACATAAACAATAATCGTTCGTTAGTACCTTAACAATTTCTTTCTAATTACGGGGTTTTAAGGGGACACGAAATTAACTTAACGACTTCGTCTTATGACTCCCTAGCCCCACTATAGGTCCATGACATCACTCGTTTACGCTCGTCACTTACTCGACTTAATTTAGTTACCACGTTCGAACCATAACCATTACTCCTAGAATTATGCTCCACTAACGACTTTTTCCCTTGCGCGAAATTTACTCTAGCATTTTTATAAAATCCAAAAATTCATATTTTAATCCAATTCTTTTTGGGTAGCCTTCACCACTGTATTTCCTAGCTTTTCTAATTTTTCCATGATCCCAAATATTTTTTAAGGTGTTTAAACAAGGTTCACAAGGGGGTCACTTTATGCAGTCCATAGTCCAGAAACAAAAATCACTTCTCCGGCCATAACTAAAAATCTACACATCTCCTGGATATGATCCTTACATATCCAGAAACTACATTCAATTATCTTTCCATCAATATAAGGTAGGACATCAGGGGACATCATTTGGGGGTTCAAAATCGTGTCACAATACAGGTCAATGTTCCTGGATAAAATCAGCAAGCTCAAATCACTTAGATCAACCATTTTTCACAATTCCACCATACAACCAACACTTAATACACTCAAATCATGGTTCATAACACTCATGGTGATATATATGTTATCCATAATCATAAAAGTCACAATCTCAACATAAAAACTCAAGATCCAAGTCATCCAACACTTATACAACCAAGATTAGCTCATACATGCATGGATCTACTACTAAATATTATAAATACTACATAACCAAGGGGGTTTGTGATTTTATACCTTCTTGAGCTCCTAGGGACCTTGGGTAAGCTTTCCACAACACAACAACACCTTAGATGATCTCCTACAACACTTATAATCCAAGATCTAAAAGAAAATCAAACATGGTTACTATTCACCCAATCTTTAACATTTTATATCTTGGAATTGGATGGATGAAATGGAGTGAAATTGATAACATACCTTGCCTAAATGGTGTAGATGACCTAGGAATTATATTATGATTTGTGAGTAATGGAAGAGGGAGGAGAAGAATTTTTCTTCTCCACTTGAAGCTTTGGCCGAGAGCTTTATCAAGGGGGGGGGAGAGTTTGATTTTTTTCTTTTTGTGTTTGTGTGGTTGTGTGTGTGATTGGGTGATACACATAATTATATGTACAAGCATGGTACACTAGGTATGGCTATAGGCATGGCCATTGGTACTTGTTGTCTCCACCTTTTAAAAAGCAAGCCAACTAGTTACTATTCCCCTTGCTATTTGGTTCATCTAGTTTGCTTTTCTAACTACTTAGTTGCATGAGCTTGCATGCAATACTACTCCTTGTATTATTATTCTCCCACCAATGCTTATTATCCAATCTTTAATTCGTATCGTATCTTAATTAATTTCTCGTAATAATATTTTGTCGCGTAGGGATTTCCCCTATAATTCCTTAAGTACTAATTGTGTAAATTCCTCTAATGTCCATAATTCCTTGTCATGATCCTTAATAAATCCTGTAACACTCTAATCATTCTCAAATCCCAAGTTTTATAATTCTCACTAACAATAAGACTCCTGCCTTCACAATCTCCCTTTTTATCTTACATAGGGAATACAACAACACAGTTTCTCAGACAATCAATTCTATTAATCACAGGGATGACCAGAAAGGTTCCATATTGACATTGCCACAAGATATTAAACAAAATAAAATATTACCAAAAATTAGGGTTCTTACAGCCTCCCCTCCTTAAAAGGATTCCGTCCGGGAATCAGGTTGAAAACAGTTGGGGGTGCTTTTCACGCATTGCGCTTTCTAGTTCCCATGTTGATTCTTCGACATTCTGATTCCTCCACAAGACTCTCACTAGTTTGACAACCTTGTTCCTCAGTACCTGTTCTTTTCTATCCATGATTTCTACGGGTTGCTCTACATATGTCAAGTCTGGTTGCAGATCCACTTGATCATGTTCTATCACATGTCGGAAGTCGGTATGATAGGGTCGTAGCATGGACACATGGAACACATTATGTACTTGCTGTAAGCTCGGAGGTAAAGCCAATTCATAGGCTAACTTTCCAACTCGTTTCAAGATCTCAAAAGGTCCAATAAATCTCGGGCTTAGTTTCCCCTTCTTACCAAATCTCATCAATCCCTTCCACGGTGATACTTTTAACGTCACAAACTCTCCTACCTCATATTCTTTGTCCTTGCGGGTCTGGTCCGCATACTTCTTCTGTCTGTCTTGGGTCGCTACCAGCCGTCCTCTTATGAGCTCGATAGTTTCTCTTGTCTGTTGGACCAGCTCAGGCCCTAAAATCTTCCGCTCTCCAACTTCTTCCCAACACAAAGGAGACCGACATCTTCGTCCGTACAAAGCTTCATATGGGGGCATGCCTATACTCGCATGGTAACTGTTGTTGTAGGAAAATTCGATCAACGGCAAGTGGTCGTCCCAACTTCCCTTGAAATCTATGGCACATACTCTCAACATGTCCTCGATGGTTTGGATGGTTCTCTCGCTCTGTCCGTCTGTTTGGGGATGGTATGCAGTACTCATGTCTAACTTGGTCCCCATACGATCCTGAAAACTCCTCCAGAACCTGGAGTTGAACCTTGGGTCTCTACCAGATACAATGCTCACAGGAACCCCATGCCTTACCACGATCTCCTTAGATATCTCATGAAATTTGACCATTCGAAATGATGGGTTTCGTAAAAAAAAAAGAACTAATGACTTTTACATACACTCGTCTGCACCGTAAAGGCGTAATATCAATTCGAAATCTTCATTTAATAATTCTTACATATCGTGATTGCAAAAATTTCTCATCCACCCATAAAAATTAATTTTCATCCAGGTTCGAATATTCACGAAAATTAGGGCTATTGCAGTCTCACCAACGCTTTAATGTTGCTTCTCAACGCATGCTCTCCTCGACCTGTATTCCTTATCGGTTGTTCTATGAATGAAAATTTCTATCCCACTACTTATACGTTCCTCCTCTACCTTGTTCATAGTATCCGTGTTGAGTCCTTGTATCGTTGGGCCGTGAATACTTTGTGGTCGTGTTCTATATCCTGAGACAACGTCAATACGCACGGTATTCCTCATTCTCCTTGGCTTGATTAGCACGCATGTGTTGCCTCCCGTCAGTCGTTACCACTTGCTATGGATACTATATAGTCTTCGGTATACGTCGAACAAGTTCAGCTACTATATCCCTCGTTCATTGACTTCTTCGTAACGCAAGAAAAGCGAAACTTCTTCTTTCGTAGTACGCTTTACAAGAGACGTCCTTACGTCCGCATGGTGCCGATCGTGATAACAACATTCGTTTCATGGATAAGTTTTTATTCTCGACTGCCCCGTGAAATCTAAGGCACGACACTAATTATAAATTCGATCGTCTGGACAATTCTTCTTCCCTTAAGTCTCTATCTGACGTAATCACTGCAGAAGTTTTATATTGCACCATCATCTCTTCCGTATGTAAATCGATAATCTTCTAAATGGAAAGTCTCTCGTAGGTAAATCACTTGGTCCAGCAATTATAAATCAACTAGGGCCATCTCTTGGCTCGGTCTTCGGCTACCTACTCATGAAATTCATTATAATTCTGTTCATGTTCAAGATTTTCTACGGGCGGAATTGATCCACTAGATCCCTATCGTTTTTTTTTTGACATGTTGCGTTTGTACTTAATAGCTTGCCAATACAATTCTTCATATCCGTTTGCCAGACATTCTCTTAATTCTCTGTACATCTTTGTCCTTCCCCATAATTTAGTCATTTTCCTCTAACATTATTCTTTATTGTATATACTCTATTTTCTTGGTCAATACTGACTGAATTCCGATTTTGAATAATCCCCTCTATAGGTATCGGCCACCACACTGGCCTTTCCTGGGAATTAACAAATTTCTCCATTATACTCCCTGCTCCCTTTTGTCACCTTCTCTTTCTTATGTTTTAGTTCTAACATACTTATGGCACTTGTGGAAAACTTTCACACTTTTCTCATAAAGTTAACGTCTCAGTTTTATGCGTGAACGCCATCATGACTAATCCCAGACTCACGGTTGGTATATCCCATCCCGTAACCTTTATGTTGTTTAGAAGTATAGGCTATCCTCCCCTTTCTACTGCATCAGCACACCTCTTAAACTCTTGAAAGACGCATCATCGTGACTCTCAAAGTCCTCTTTTTATCATCAAGTATAGCTAACAACGAGGTTGTTGCTAATACCTCACTTCATTCCAAAACTTTGTTCATTAATCCATAAAGGCTTCTAACTCATTAGTCCACTCAAATGATACTACCATAATTCTATAACATTTATATTAGTGTGGAATGCCAACTTTGGCACAGTACCGAGGTCGATCTTGAGTTGGTGAAACCCGCTTTTCAACCTTACCTCAGAAAAACAACTACGCACTTCAACTAGTCAACAATTCCTCCATTTCCGATAAGGGTTTCAGTTCCCGATGGTATAGGTAAGATGTCATGCGCTCGTCCTCTTTCACAACTGGCGCCAATCAGCCTGAGGCCTGTATGCTGCCGCGATTCCCAATAAACTTGATTAGGTGGTAATCTCGAAGGATCATTGGGATATATCCATGCATCTATTTGCCATTAGGGGCCTTTTAAACTCTATGTCTCTCTATGTGCATCAATCCCTTTAAGCTAAGTAAAGCTTCACATTCTTGCCACAATATTTCTTCCTTTCTTGTCCATCTCACTTCCATGTTAGTTTCCTCTAAGGATATGTCTTACATCACAATCGATTTGAATTTCTTGGATCAGGAAAAGGCTTGGTAACTCCAGAATTCATTACTATAACATCCTGACAACGGTTGGTAGGAACGTACTCCCAACCACCTCATCATTTCCTATAACTTTCCTCACACTAATATTAAAGGTCTTGTGGTATGCCCCGACATGTTATCCTACTTTAAATAATCACTCGGCATAACGCTCTGGCTGCACAATTACAACATTTGGTTTCTGATCTCAAATTGGTGCAACAGTTCACAATTGTACCTCCCGTTCACCTTAGAGTAATCGCTTTTGAAAGGAATGGTTTCAAAATAACAAGGTCCAATAGATAATTTCAATAAGAATTCCACATTGGATGTCCCAAGAATGTTGATGGTTCCAGATACTAGGAGTCTCGATTTTTCGGAGATGTAAGGATGGACAAAAAGAATACAACAAGGTTTATTCCTTCATGTCCTGATAATCTTGTAATGTGATATCATAGAGAATGTTGCACGAGGGCAATGATTGTTGGATACAAAAGTCATAAAGACGGTCTTTATACAATTCTTACATCTTGTTAATACTTTTCCTCTTGAAAAATAAGAGGAAATCTAAAGTCGCATTGACGAAGGTCAGCCAATAGAAAGCAATTCTACTCCATGACAATTAAAGAATGAAGTAGTTTGTCATCCAAGTAATCAATGGTTTCAATGAATTCTCATTGTATGAATGAAAGAATAAAATATTCAAGTGATATAAAGTCTGATACGAAGATGGGTAAGAGTTCAAGTCGAGTGGGCGACCTCACTAGGTCTCAATCAAGTTATTCGTCAAACTTTCATCATCATACTTTACCACATGCAAAATGCATTGCGGAACGAATTAAATTGGGAGTTGGACCAGTGGAACAATAACTAGTCCTTTTCAAGAAACACTAGCAACTAGCGAGACAAAATTTGCTAGTTCACCCGTTTGAGAAATCACCACCAGCTAGGACAATTAGCTAGGTGTTCTTCACAACATTACAATTTTGAGTAGTTAGAACAATCAACTAGTCATTCATATTGACATAACGACTAGCCAGTTCCAATTGGATAGAACGGAATTTCAACATCGTAGCCATCGAAGAAACTTTAGGCTACTCGGACAACGAATGGAAATAAGAAGTTATTAAGTTTGAAAAAGAAACTATAAAATTTGAAGAGAATATTCTAGGTATCGGAACAATCGATAACCTCTCATTAAATATTACTTATCAGTGAAACGGTCCATCCAAGGGTGTCGCCGTACACATGCTTTATCAGATCCGACAATAGAATTAAATTCGGAATACCAATATCAGAATGATATCCTTACTATGATTTCAACGTAAGACGCACAATCTCATTTTGAATAGGAGAAAGGACTCATGAGGAATATCTGGATGTTAGATCATCCCTGTTCTCAACAAGTGGATAAAAATTTATGGGCTCGACTGAAGAATGCAAGTATGAAAGAAGTAGTCAAATATCAATATTCGTTTAGGAATATTCATTGATTAATTAAGGAAACGATTGTTGAACATTCCTTGGATAATTGAAAGGAAGTGTAAATAGTCCTGAGCAGAACGAAGTAATTATAAACTTCAAATAGAATACTCGAGGATCAAATAAGATACTTTGGATGAGTCCCGGTTTAGAGAAAGTATATCATTGGCGGTTATTCCACAAGTTTGAAGTAGAATGATAGAAGGATTACCTGATATAAACTAATCGAGGTAACATGGTTAGTGAAAAGTTTAAAATGAAGTAGTGCACCAGCCGGTAGTTACCAAAATAAGTTAATAATCATTCGTGCATCTCATTATCACCACTATGAGGGTAACTCCATCTCTTTGTCTTCGTAATACAAGACACCAACTAGTGTGTCTCTCAATCATCATCTTAAAGTCATTTATCGAGTTGAGGTTTCACAAATGTATATGTCATTTCCGTGCTTTATCTTGAAGGCCAAGCTTCACATCATTCCGGGGACACCTGCTAAGTCCATAGGGTCCTACTTCATGCCTTCCGACACGAATCACAAGTGGCCAGTTCCCCCTGGGAACAGATCAAAGAGATCTCTCAGGGATCTCAATGCAGTCCATAGGTTCAGTGGCGGTGTGTGTGCACGTGAACATACGTTACCAACAATATATAGGTTTACAAGTATATATGCGTAGTCTCTGCTAAAATTTCTATCAAATAATTCCAGTATGGACTCACTGGTCTCTTCCTTTGGTAGACTCTGAGATCACTGTATCGCTCGTTGCAACCATATTCAACTTCACTAGAGTCGCTTTGTTAATTCTGCTTGTTTGTTCTCTAAGTTGAACTACCATGCTCTAGCGTCCGAATCATGCATGGAATTATCCAGCATGCTCGTCTTATGATAACATTCTTGTATAACACATGTAAAATTCGCCATCAAGAGTGATGAAGTCCACAACGGCATAGTAACCACCTTTCAGGTAAACCCGTTACCTATCGAAAATTGGATCTTATAGCCAAAGTAAAAGACTGTCATTATTCCAAGTACTACGTACCCTTAATTATGTAGGGAAGTCTAAACTTCTTGATTCTTAAAATGCTGCCTCCTAAACTGTGGAGGACTATGGGCCACAAAATTTATGCCAGACTAGTTATCCGATTATATTGGCAGTATCGCCTCTATCTCAGCTGCTCTTGAGATTTCGCTCTGCTTCCTATATCATTACCTATGATAGGTCATGTACGACTCTCAAACCTCTATTCATCATTCTGAAGGTCTCTAAGGATTCTATCGACCCTAGTATAATACCTCCAGTAAACACTCCAGTCCATTCTACTCACCGGTACCTCTTCCGGTAGTCCAATAATAAGTTTACTACGATCTCTTATGTCATTCTCCTACTTAGACTTAACTCTCAACACTTCTCGTTTCTGAGTACTGTAACTTATCTCTCTGATACCATTTCTGTGACGCCCCCAAATCTGAGGTCAAATATTCAGGTCGTCACATCATCATCCAACCATATCAAACCTGTATTAACTTTACAACTCAACAATACATCCATCCATACCTCAATCTTACATACAATCAAGTTAGAGCCTCAGAAACGATAACCAAAAGTAACACTAACTATTACAATTCATCTGTACAATCCAGAGTCTTACGCAATTCCACTTATACAACTACACTTGAAGACAAGTCTTACTATTACAGTTGAAAACCTATCAGACTACTCTGTAGTATTTATCATGGACTAAATCATCTCCGGGTAATTCTTCTACTCCTCTTCTGCTGGTGCGGAGTTAATCGGCCAAATTCTTCCCTTTCTGAAAAGTTTTTATAAAACAAGA
Source organism: Kitagawia praeruptora (assembly GCA_037693485.1). Classification (NCBI taxonomy): domain Eukaryota; kingdom Viridiplantae; phylum Streptophyta; class Magnoliopsida; order Apiales; family Apiaceae; genus Kitagawia; species Kitagawia praeruptora. The sequence continues at coordinate 100,289,798 of CM075346.1, read as the reverse complement.
ATGAGCTACATAATGCTCAGCAAGTTCACGATTTTGTAAAATAATAATGTGGTTTATTTCGAAAACATTCCCAACTATATGGGTATATATCTCAGATTACAAAACATAACTCGACAATATATATGTCCGAGTTTGTATAAAACATTTATACTCACTAAGGAGCTTTAAGAATAACATATGAATCCTTTACAAGGTTCTCATCTCAATATATCCCAAGTTTGAAAATATATATATATAAGCATATCATTTTCGGCAAAACACTCTACGGTTATCATACTGTACAGGGAATACGTTATTGCAAAACCTCTTTCCTTCCATTAGCTTGGGAAGTTTCTCATTCAAAAACATTTCATTCTTTGAAATAATAGCAAGAGTGCACTAACACGTGCCAATCTTTATAGAAAATCTTGCAGTTCTAGATACTGCACAATATCAATATTTTCTCATCAAAAACCACACTATCGGCAACTTGGCACTTAGGCCCAAGAAGCAGTGTTTGAGTATTTTTCCAAAGTGGAGGATGGGACTTAAAGAAAACATAAAACCTGACAGGGATTGACGATGATCAGTCGCCACATCCGAGTCCAATAATCCGCGGGTCTTCTCTACCGGTAGAAGGATAGAAACTACATCCGTAACTATCCCCGGGTGAAAACTACATCCGTAATCACCCTCGATGAAAACTACATCCGTAATCATCCTTCGGCAACACATGGGCCGGAATAATAATTGATGGACCGCCTGGCTCACGGCCGCTTACACATCCCGGGAATCGTTCGTCAACGGTTCCCACACCTGCCAGAGTCCCTTTTTCTTTTTCTTTTAAAAACCAGATTTTGATTGAAAACAGAGTAGTTGTGGTTCGACATCAGTCGACCGATAATTCTTGAAATCATACAAGAAGCAGAACCTGACCGGGGGTTTTCGAAAATGTTTTGAGTTCGAAAAAGTTTGAGTTTGAAAGTATAAAAAGGTATCTTGGATTAACTTTGTTTTTAAAATGGTGAACAATAATTATTAAATGATATTTTAAGATTTAATATCAATAATTAATAAAATAATTATTTAATAAAATAAACTTTTAATCCAAGATAGGGTTTCGAGTATTTACGAAGATATAATAATAGTTATTTGAATATACGATACCACCCGAATGACCCTTCGGGTTTTCGCAATATAGATACGATATAATAATATACCGCTCCCCGGTCAATAGTATATACGGACCGCTACGACCTCTATTGCTAGAGTCGTTGTCCGAAGAAAACATTTCAAACTAAGTTCAAGGGGTAAAAGCATACATGTACTTGTTTAATCTCAATTGCATCAATACTTCGATAAACATAGCATTTGATATAATTTGAAAACTACAAACACAACAGTGAAAATCCTTGTATATGTATAAGTTTTGAAAAGTAAACTTGCCTTGGTTTGGTTGGGGTGGTCGAGCGTGTGAATTCGAACGATCTATACATAAACAATAATCGTTCGTTAGTACCTTAACAATTTCTTTCTAATTACGGGGTTTTAAGGGGACACGAAATTAACTTAACGACTTCGTCTTATGACTCCCTAGCCCCACTATAGGTCCATGACATCACTCGTTTACGCTCGTCACTTACTCGACTTAATTTAGTTACCACGTTCGAACCATAACCATTACTCCTAGAATTATGCTCCACTAACGACTTTTTCCCTTGCGCGAAATTTACTCTAGCATTTTTATAAAATCCAAAAATTCATATTTTAATCCAATTCTTTTTGGGTAGCCTTCACCACTGTATTTCCTAGCTTTTCTAATTTTTCCATGATCCCAAATATTTTTTAAGGTGTTTAAACAAGGTTCACAAGGGGGTCACTTTATGCAGTCCATAGTCCAGAAACAAATATCACTTCTCCGGCCATAACTAAAAATCTACACATCTCCTGGATATGATCCTTACATATCCAGAAACTACATTCAATTATCTTTCCATCAATATAAGGTAGGACATCAGGGGACATCATTTGGGGGTTCAAAATCGTGTCACAATACAGGTCAATGTTCCTGGATAAAATCAGCAAGCTCAAATCACTTAGATCAACCATTTTTCACAATTCCACCATACAACCAACACTTAATACACTCAAATCATGGTTCATAACACTCATGGTGATATATATGTTATCCATAATCATAAAAGTCACAATCTCAACATAAAAACTCAAGATCCAAGTCATCCAACACTTATACAACCAAGATTAGCTCATACATGCATGGATCTACTACTAAATATTATAAATACTACATAACCAAGGGGGTTTGTGATTTTATACCTTCTTGAGCTCCTAGGGACCTTGGGTAAGCTTTCCACAACACAACAACACCTTAGATGATCTCCTACAACACTTATAATCCAAGATCTAAAAGAAAATCAAACATGGTTACTATTCACCCAATCTTTAACATTTTATATCTTGGAATTGGATGGATGAAATGGAGTGAAATTGATAACATACCTTGCCTAAATGGTGTAGATGACCTAGGAATTATATTATGATTTATGAGTAATGGAAGAGGGAGGAGAAGAATTTTTCTTCTCCACTTGAAGCTTTGGCCGAGAGCTTTATCAAGGGGGGGGGGAGAGTTTGATTTTTTTCTTTTTGTGTTTGTGTGGTTGTGTGTGTGATTGGGTGATACACATAATTATATGTACAAGCATGGTACACTAGGTATGGCTATAGGCATGGCCATTGGTACTTGTTGTCTCCACCTTTTAAAAAGCAAGCCAACTAGTTACTATTCCCCTTGCTATTTGGTTCATCTAGTTTGCTTTTCTAACTACTTAGTTGCATGAGCTTGCATGCAATACTACTCCTTGTATTATTATTCTCCCACCAATGCTTATTATCCAATCTTTAATTCGTATCGTATCTTAATTAATTTCTCGTAATAATATTTTGTCGCGTAGGGATTTCCCCTATAATTCCTTAAGTACTAATTGTGTAAATTCCTCTAATGTCCATAATTCCTTGTCATGATCCTTAATAAATCTTGTAACACTCTAATCATTCTCAAATCCCAAGTTTTATAATTCTCACTAACAATAAGACTCCTGCCTTCACAATCTCCCTTTTTATCTTACATAGGGAATACAACAACACAGTTTCTCAGACAATCAATTCTATTAATCACAGGGATGACCAGAAAGGTTCCATATTGACATTGCCACAAGATATTAAACAAAATAAAATATTACCAAAAATTAGGGTTCTTACAATTTTAAATGTAGGATAGGCAAATTGTTCCACGTAATCCACCCTTAATAAAAGTTTGAAATCGATAATTTTTTTCATGAGAAAGAAAACAAAGAAGGCATGATATAGAGGCAAGCTTTGCTTCCTTCAAGTTTGTTTTTGCCTACAGATGGAGGAGAAATTTCAAGTTCTCTGTTTCATACATTCATTCCTTCAAGTTCTAATCTATTTGTTTACTATATAACTATATATATATATATATATATCTGATAATCACAACTAAAACATGCCCATGGATTAAAAAAAGGGTTACATGCAGGCACATCAGCATTTTTCACAATTTATTGATCAGAACATGAAATCCCAGAAGACCAAAATAAATATTTCTCAAAAAGGAATATATATAATTACAGAGTGAATGGCCTATATTTTAGTAGTGTACTTTGATCAAAACACATTACTATAACTGAGAGATAAAAGGATGCATTAGAAGGTCAAACTTAAACTTATTCCTAGATCTTGCTAGTTAAAAATATTAACACTAGTAAGCATCACACGATTAATAGCGAGGTAAATTAAGAGGAAAATACAAAAAAAAGAAAAATCATTATTATCAAGTAAACCACAGTAAGAAACGAGAGAATGCAACACCGTTGATGCATCAAGACTACTAAAGACACTATACATAAGTAAATATCATTACTATAGGGAAAAATAAATCAAGGTTTACTTGTTTGAGCATAACTCTGATTCTTCAGAAGCTGTACATCAAGGATTGAATAAGGCAGAACCAGCCATATTTGAATCGATAAGCACTGAGATAGTTGCTCAGGGAAATCCAAAAATAGAGTAGAGCATGTACGTGACAGCTCCATATATTAGGAAAATAAACCAAGGGAAGAGACTATTTATCTAAAAAAAGTAAAGGATTAATCGTCTTGAACATCAATAGTCTAGAGTCTAGACCAAAGAATTATTACCTTCAGATTTTTCAGAGTCACCTCCAAAATTTGATGGCACTGATTCAACATTAGGACCAACTGATCTCAATGTTGATTTTGAACTCGTGACATTATCTGGATACTTTGTGTCACCTGTTTCAGATGCTACAATCCCTTGAAATTCTTCACTTACAATTAAAGCTGCCAGCACAAATATAAATGTTTATGTTCCACTGGGCAAATTCCTTTTAGGCTGCACATAAGTAGCATTATCTACTTCAGATTCAGACAACTCTCATCTGAAGCATCAGCATCTGTCAATCTTTCCCTAACCACTTCAACTTCTTAATCCTCAACATGCTTTATATGTCAATCGAAGTAAAAGTTTCCCCCCGTTGATCACTTCCCGAACGGTCCCCAGCCTCCTTGCAATGTTCGAATGGTCCCCGATGAATGTACCAGGGTGGCGACAATCGTTAGTAGTGAACACAACTTTGAAACGAGAGTTAAAATGCAGCGAGTTCAATTTCAGCATCGTAGCTACTAATTTATTTGATACATCAAAAACAAGAGAAGAATAATGGAAAGAAATAGTAAGTAAATTTTTTATGTATGTGGTAGTTGACATTATAAACCCTTCTTCAAAAAACAAGCTCTGAGCTGCATCTCGAGTCGAGTCAAGTTAACTCAAACTTTATTTAACACATAGGAAAAAGGATTTGGATAAGGAATTGAATATGAATGGTAAAGTCACATAAGAAATTAATACAAGAGGAATATTATATTATATTAGTAACCCAATTGAGTTGATAATACTTGACAAATAGAGTTTAGAGGATCATCATTCACAACATAACACATAGTAGGATAAATTACAGACGAATGAGGATTAGAAGAACCAATCGCAGTCGTCATATATTGAGTCAGGACAATCTTTACTCCAGTTATTACCAATGTCGTCATCACAACGAACACAAGATTTGAGTAAAAGCTTTGAGTTTTTTTCCTGCTCTTTAATTTCACAGGGTTGATAACATATGGAACAACCCTTTCCCATCATCCTTGATCTTTTAGGGCAATTTTCACTCCAGTGATCAGTATTACAGCTACAGATCATACAATAATATTGTATATCACTTTGCACCTTTTATTGCTATATATCCAAAAACAAAAAAGAAAAAAAACAATTCATTCTTGTTAAACTCATAATTAAATAATTAATAACAATAATCAATCATATGAATTCATAAATTTGATTTAATAATAATAATTCGAACACTTATGATTGTACAAATACAACAATCCAATCCAATGAAAAGCCCTAAAACATACCACTATCGACCGTTGGTAAATCACCATTCTTCATACGCTTCTCCCGCGTAACGTATTCATAGCCACAATTTAGTCGTTTCTCCGGCAGCTCACGATAGTGTTACTCATGACATCCTCTCCTCGGCGCGGCTGGGTGCGTGGGTTGAATATACAATAATACCCTATTAGTTTTTATGCTTTTATCATAAATTGTATTGTATTTTGAGTCCAACCCATTGCCTTTATTAATTGTTTTGTTTTACTATTTTGGGAGTTCCTACACCTTCAGTCTCTGTTTCAAACCCAAAGGCCCCATCAAAGGCACCTGTGTCTGAGAACAAGCCTAAGGGGGAGAAACAAGCAAAATCATTATCTGAAGAGACTAAGGGGGAGAGACCTGTGAAATCAAGAACTGCAAGCAGGGTAGAAAGGACAGAAAAATTGAAACAAGTGGCTGTAGATGAAGTGGCCAAGAAGACTGAAGATCAACCTGAAGACCTTGACTTTGAAATTCCAAATATTGCCAAACAATCTCTTCAAGCTGAACCTTCAGAATTCAAAGATGTTCTTTCTCAGAGGGTATGTCAAGAAACTGCAAATTCCAAACTGTACCATGACATAGCCTTCTTGAGACATCTACAGGAGTTGAAGAGAAGAACAAACTTTCACTACTTTGACTACATCAAACTTCTGGTACAAGACATCTTTCTAGTCACTGTTATGAGAAGATAGATCATTCAATCCAATCCTCATGCCATCATCAGAACTAATGACAGAGAAGTCCTAATCCACACTACAAAGAAACTCTTTCACATCCATATTGAAGCCTTGCAAACCCTATCTAGCTCAGAACTTGGAACATTGATCAAAAAGATAGAAAAAAACAACTGCCCAGACAATGTCACTCTTCAAGAACTGCTTACCAAGTGCATGAAAGCTCAATTACCTCAAGTGGTTCCTCAGCCTCATTGCATCCTATATGAAGAAGGAAAGGACATTGTTGCCTTCAGACTTAATCAACACTTGAAACTGAGCAACATGCCCAAAAATTAAATATCTGGATGGGGTTCTACATTCAAGGAGAGGGAAGACAGACGTAGAGAGAGAAGCTCTTGACATCATTATCAGATTCATTATTCTCAATCAGACATTCAGCCTATTGCTAAAGGTGGAAAGGATAAGGATGATCATTATAAGGGTGGGAGCAGAGGTGGATCTCAAGGAAACAACAAGGATGATGATAAGAAAAAGAAGAGGGGCTCAAAGGATAAGAAGAATGATGATGACAAGGGAGGAGAAATAGTATATGAAAGGAAGGGTGGTAAACAGCAAGCTCTAGGCACTACTAGCTGTAACCTCACCACAACACAAGACTCTATGTCTAGCGTGAATTCAACTAGTAGTGACCTACCAAAATCTACATCAATGGCCTCTGCAACTATTTTACCAACTCAAGAAAAGGGTAGTCAAATCAAGAAACCAATTGTATGTCTCCAAAAGCAAACTGCTAATGGTGTACTACAATGGACAAAAGAAAAGGGGTTCAAGTTACTTCCAAATGGCAAAATAAGAAAGCTAAAATTCAAGACCAAAGCCAGAAAATCAAGAGAAGGGAAGTCAACTACCTCTAAAGCTCTAACAATCATTTCAGGGTTAAACCTTCTACCATTGAATGAAGATTATGATGAAGAACAAATTCAATTCCTATGGGCTCAGAGAATCTATCATGCTGCCATTGTTAATGACTGTCTTGAAATAAAGTACACTGATGGAAGGCAAAAGAGATTCAGACAAGGGACATGTCAACATTGGGGCAAGTTATATGACATTGAGAGGATTATTGCTTTGTTGGATTCTAATGATAGAATCGAGAAGATCTGGAGACTGGAATTGATTGATTTTGTCAAGATGAAGAGAGATCATTAGGCAGAACAGAGAAAGAGAAGTGAAGAGTTGTTGCTGAAAAGAGAGGAGGAGCTTGCAGAGATGGAAGCTAAGGCTGATGAACTAAGAGCTATGGGTCTGTGTAGAGTCAAATTCAATCCTTACATCATTGAATACAAGAAACTTGGAAGAACTATAAAGATTAGAATGGACTACATCAGTGCCTATTCTGAGAAACAGCTGAATGAAGTACTTAAAGACTTATCAGGCTCTCTTCTAATTGAAGAACTCACTGCAATGGAAGATATCATTTCTGCAATGGAAGAAAATGCAAAGAAGAAGGCTAAGGAAGCTGAAGAAAGGAAGAAAAGTGAGGATTTGCAAGCAAAAGCTCAAGAGATGAATCCTAAAGGATATGGTTAGTAATTCCTCATAACTTGTAAGAATGCCTCTTTGTATTTTGAATCTAGTTACATATTTGTTCTTTTCAAGCTCTATCTTTATGTATGTTAGGCTTGTTATCAGACATGAAATTGTGACGAAGGGTCTTACTCACAATTTTGGGGAGATTGTTAGTGATAGAGGCATGCCTGTAAATATCTAATAACAAGCCTAATTGTTTGTAATGATGTGCATTACCCACATGACCTCTTAACTGAGGGAACCTCTAGCTGTAGAGTTTCTACTTGTTTTAGTACTTGTAATAGGAATCAAGTTCCATCTGTGTAAGTGTAATTTAAAGTCAGAATAATGCTTGAAAGAAGATCCAAGGATCATGCCTCAAGCTTGAAGAACAAGGCTGTCAAAATAAACACAGTTGGATTTTGAAAAGTGAAGATTTGCCTAAGTACACATTCGAGAAGTGGTTTTGTCTATTCGAGAAGTCTAGCATTTGACAAGTCAATGAGTCAATATCTATACAGACACTGTTCGATATCTCTGAGAGTCAACAAGTCAAGGCCTCATTCGATATCTCAGAGATTCGACATGTATAATGCTCTATTCGAGAACTCAGGAAGTCAACCAGTCAAAGCATCATTCGAATTCTCTAAGAGTCAACAAGTCAAAGCGATATTCGACATCTCAAGGAATCATGTGGAAGAGACTTAATCGAGAAGTGATTCAACAAGTCAATTATCTAGTATTCGAGAACTCAAAGTTATCGAATAAGCCAAAGCTAGTTCTCGAATCAACCAACTGAGTTACTTCTCGAATGAAATCTTGGAGATAAAAATACTGAAGATTTGTACAAGCCTAAAACCTGCGGCAAACCAGAACACTTTCAGGACACAGTACTGCAAAGTGCTTTTTGGAAAGACTACAAGAAGCTTGGAGAGATGTTACAAGGGACAAGCTGCTAAAGAAGTGGATCTGAACAGAAGTGAAGCAAGTCAAATCTCAAACCGTTTGGAAGTTACTCAAAAACGATAGACATATTAGAAAGCAACTTTGTATGTCATCTAGTGAGTAGCAAGTAGGTTGTATTCGTGTTCTATAAGAATACAATCTTACTTCTCTAGCAGCTAAGCTTTTCAAGATATACATTCTTAACACATCTCTCTGAGAAAAGAGAAGCTGAGAATACTAACATTTTTATTCACAGTTTGTAGCAAATCTTTATCTAATAAAATATTAGATTAAAGTGAGTATTGTGTTCTTGTGTTTCATTCCGCATTCATATTTGTTATAAACACTAACACACACTTTGCTACTGTAGATTCAAAATTACACTGTTCTTGCATCATTACATTTCGAGAAAAGTTTGAAAATACATTCACCCCCCTCTGTATTTTCTTGTGTGTATTCCATACTCAACATTATACAAAAAAAGAAAATTTTAAAAATAAGTTATGAAACTATCCGCAAAATGCACATTAAAATTCGTGACAGAATTACGTCCCCCAAGGTAAAGAACCAAGGGGGACAGAGGGAGTATGTAACATCACTGTCCTAATATATATGATTAATTAAACTAAATGATATTGTTTATGACTAATACGATTCATAAGACTTAAACTTCGTTAAAATATTATTAATGTACGAAATAGTGATTTTGGTGTGAAATTATTAATTAAGATTATGATAGAGGATATTATATGAGAAACTTTAGTCTTCTATGACATTTAAGGATTAGAGTACTCCTAAGTATTTATTAATGAATTTAGAACGTTTTATAGTAGATAGTTGAACTTCTGAAATTCATAGAAAAAGATCCATAAGTCAAAATCGCGCATATGAATACTCCACGCGAAGGTAACAAATTGAATAATATATTAAAAATATGAGAAACCAAATTCTGTCCCAAAAATCATTAGGGTCGAATTTTATTTGATAAATAAATAAGTAGTATTAAGTAGAAGGGCATTTTGGTAAATTCAGAGGATGAATTATAGATATATATAGATGGATAAGCTTGTTCCTTATCATTTTGCACACAAAGATGAGCCAACCAAGTAGAGAAAAAGAAAGAATGGAAGAGAAGATCAAGGAGAAGGAAGAAAGAAAGAAAATTTTGCTAGCTTGTTTCTTGATCTTGCATACACTTAGATATATATATTGTTAGAAATGATGGATGAGAACAGTGTTTGGAAGCTGAAGTAACAAATCAGAGTTTAGCTGGAAGCCGTCAGAGTTTAGTTAAACACTGACTGGAAGCGCAACAGAGGATGTTAAACTCTGTAGCGGAAGCGTCTGAGAGTCAACAGTGTTTGAAGATTGATTTAAGATAAATATGGAAGCAATATCTTTGAAGATTGGAAAGCTGTCAAAGAGATTGAGTTGACTTAGAAGACGTGTAGCAATCGTGATTGATATCAATTGTATAGCTTAATTATAGGAGAATCAATTACTGATTGTACGAAGCTGTATGTTTTATAAATACAGTTAGGTTAACCCTAGAAGGGTATCGAACATTGAGAATATCATCGATTGTAACCTAAGCAGCTCTTTGTGATATTTTACATCACTGAGAGAGGAATTATTAATTCCAAACAGTTTTAAGTGTTAAAAACGTGTGCTCTTGTTATTTACTCATATATTACTTGATTATATATTGTGTATTCGACCTAACAAGTGGTATCAGAGCCAATCTGTTACTTTATTACAGTTTAAGATCCAAACACAATAGTAATCAATGGCAGAAATACCTCCTCCATCAAGTTCTGAGAAGGCTCCTACTACTGTTAGTAGGTATGAGACGATTAGGGTTCCTATACTTAAGCCATCAGAGTATGCAATCTGGAAGGTGAAGATGACCATGTTTCTGGAGGCTACAGATCCAGAATATCTTGATAGAATTTATGAAGGTCCTCACAAACCTACAAAGTTATCTGCTACTGTTGCTGGTGAGGAATCAAAGGTAGTTCCTAAGGAAAAGAAAGATCTAACTACTGAGGATCTTTCATCTATTGCTAAGGATGCCAAAGTAAGGCACTTACTTCACAGTGCTCTTGACAATGTTATGTCTAACAAAGTAATCAACTGCACAACTGCAAAGGAAATTTGGGATGCACTTGAGGTTAGATGTCAAGGAACTGCTGCAATTAAGAAGAATAGAATGAACATACTCACACAGGAGTATGAGCACTTTGAGGCAAAGTCTGAAGAAACAATGACAGAAACATTTGACAGATTTTGTAAACTGCTCAATGATCTATCATTGGTTAACAAAGAATATGATCTAGAAGACTCAAATCTCAAGTTTCTTCTCTCTCTTCCTGAAAAGTGGGATGTGAAAGCAACCACTATAAGAGACAACTATGATCTTGCTGATACTGAGATTGATGAAATCTATGGACTGCTCAAGACTCATGAATTGGAAATGGAGCAAAGAAATAGAAGATCAAGCAGGAAGTCAAAGTCTGTTGCTCTGAAAGTTGAAGAAAAATCTTCAAAGAAGGAAGCATCAAGGAAGAAAGCCAAGGGAAAAGCTTTAGTCATAAAGTCTGATAGTGAGTCATCAAACTCTGATGATGACACAAACACTGATGCATCATCTGATTCTGAGGATGATGAAGAAGAGTTGAAGCAGATGGCTGTCTTGATGGTAAAGACTTTTAAGAAGATGGGTTTCAAGAACTTTAAGAAGGGAAACAAATTTTCTAAGAAAGATTCAAACTCTGACAAGAAGAGTTTCAGAAAGTCTGATAGAAGGGATACCAAATCAGGAAAGAAAGACAAGTCTGAGATTCAATGCTACAAGTGTAAGGAGATGGGTCATTATGCTCCTGAGTGCAAGAAGGGTAAAACTGAAAAGGCACTCTACACAAAAGGCAGAGATTGGGCAGACACTTCAGATTCTGATGAGGAAGTCAACTATGCTCTCATGGCTACTACTCAGAATGAAGATGCTGATCTAAAGGTACCCCCAACTACCTATGCTTATAATACTGATAATATAACTAAATTGAGAATTTATCTTAAGGCATTACATATCAGTTATAGGGATCAGACTTTAGAAAATGAGAGAATCAAAAATGAGTGTTCTCAACTCAAAGAAAGAAATAAACTTGTTGAAGAACAACTTGAAAACATGAATAAAATTCAGAAAGAGAGAGATGATGCTGTGTTTATAGAACAGGAGTTGCTAGGTAAGTATAAGCAACTAGAATCTGAATTGGAGGATGCAAAGCACATTATTAAAACTTGGACACATTCTGGAAAAGACACTCAAGAAGTTTTTCAATCAGATACAGTAGGTCTAGGTTATTCTGAGGATGATGTGCTTAGGTTTCAGAATACGGTCAAGATTAGACCACCTCTTTCTTCTAAGAAATTTGGAACATTTTTTCATGGAACAGTTAAAACAGAACATGGAGCTATTGAAAATGAGCCAGTAAAAACCTGTGTAAAATAGGTCAACATTGGTTCAATGACAGATAAACAACTCAAGCATAAGCTAAAAGAAGTAAAATCTGTCAACAAAAAGAGAATGCCTAGGAAAAACAGAAATGGAAAGGTAGGCATAACTTCAGGAATAAATCCAATGCTTGCTACTTTAGCTCCAAGAAAAACATGCTTTAATTGTAGTAGCACTAATCATCTTGCTAGTTTCTGCAGTAAGAATAAGAACATTAACTCTTTGCCCTCTAAAACTGCAGTAAAGAATGATTATGTGAGAACTAGACCACAGACTTTATGCAAACACTGTGGAAGTACCTGGCATTCTATTTATACTTGCAGAGATTATCATGCTATTTATTATAATTACTATGAACCCAAGCCAAATTTGAAATGGGTTAAAGTAAACTCTGCAAATGTAAACTTTGAAAAAGTTAGCTTAAACTCTGATAATGTGAATTCCGCTGCAAAAGCTAACAAAATTAAGAAAGCCAAAGGATCCAAGCAAGTCTGGATCCTTAAAACTAATAATCAGTGATTGTTTGTGATTGCAGGGCACCAGGGAAAGTACCCTGTCGTGGACAGTGGATGTTCAGGACACATGACTGGAAATAAAGCCCTGCTATCAGAGTATGTGGAGAAGGCTGGCCCAAAAGTTTCCTATGGAGATGGCAACATAGGACATACTCTGGGATATGGCAATATTAATCTTGGAAGTGTCATCATCACAAATGTAGCTCTGGTTCCAGGACTCAAGCATGATCTGCTATCTGTGAGCCAAATCTGTGACAGAGGATATCATGTAGATTTTCAGCTTGAATATTGTCAAGTCATCAGTAAATCTACAGGGAAAGTTGCTCTAGTTGGAAACAGACACAACAACATCTATGAAATAAAATTGTCAACAAACTCTGATGGCAAAGCAGTGTGTCTGTCAACAAGAATGTCCAGTGAAGAGAGTTGGAAGTGGCACAAGAAACTCTCTCATTTGAACCTGAACAACATCAATGAGCTAATAAAGAGTGAACTTGTAAGAGGACTAACAAAGTCTTTGTTGAATGTAGAGGGCCTGTGTGATTCTTGTCAAAAGGCCAAACAGAGAAAAGCCTCTTTCAAAAGCAAATCTGAGTCTTCAATTGTTGATCCTTATCATCTCCTACATGTTGATCTTTTTGGACCAGTGAATGTTATGTCTCTTGGAAAGAAGAAATATGCTCTAGTCATTGTTGATGAATATACCAGATACACATGGGTATATTTTCTTGCAAAGAAGGATGAAACTGCATTAACACTGGCAAAACATATAATGCAACAGGACAAAGGGTCAGAGAATGAAGTGAAGATTATCATAAGTGACAATGGAACTGAATTCAGGAATTCAACAATGGAAGAATTTTGCAAGAGTAAAGGAACCAAACAATAGTTTTCTGCACCTGGCACTCCACAACAAAATGGTGTAGTTGAGAGGAAGAACAGAACCTTGATAGAAGCTGCCAGAACCATGCTAGATGAAGCAAAATTGCCAACATATTTCTGGGCAGAAGCAGTTCAAACTGCTTATTTTTCTCAAAATGCAACTCTGATCAACAAGCATGGAAAAACACCATATGAGATGGTGAAAAAGAAGAAGCCAAACCTGAAATATTTTCATATTTTTGGGTGCAAATGCTTTGTGTTGAAGACTCATCCTGAACAGTTGACCAAATTTGACCTAAAGGCATAATGAAGGAATTTTTGTTGGCTATCCACTGTCAACTAAAGCATTCAGAGTTTATAATCTGAGAACTAGAGTGATCATGGAATCTATTCATGTGTCTTTTGATGACAAGAAAATAACTGGACTTGAAGATGTACATGAACATGATCAACTGCACTTCGAAAATGAAAATTTAATCTCTGATGAATTAAACTCTGATGAGTCTGATCTGACAAACTCTGAACCTCTACTGGTAAATACTGAAGAGACCTTTCAGCCAGAAACAAGGGAAGAACCAGTTGAGGGGGAGCATGGAGAATCACATCAAAGTGATAACTCAAACTCTGATAGTGACTCAGTTAATAATTCTGAATCAAACTCTGATGACTCAAACTCTGGTAGTCCAAAATCTGATAGTTCAAATTCTGAGCAGTCACATGCAGGGGGAGCATCAGAGAATGAAGAAAGGCACCAAGAAAATCAGGAGAGCATGGATCAAGGGGGAGGATCACATGATGACAGAAGCAATCTACCTTCTGTAAGAAAATGGACTAAGTCACACACACCTGATTTAATCATTGGTGATCCAGATGCAAGAGTAAGGACAAGAAGTGCAACAACAAATGAATGTCTGTTTCATGCATTCTTGTCACAAACTGAGCCCAAGAAGGTTGAAGAAGCTCTTAAAGATGTGTTACGACCAACTCAACACGCAAGTGCACGTGATCTCAAGTAATACAGATAGCAAATAAGGTTCGTTCCTACAGGGACTCGTTGTATTGTCTAGCTAATTCACTCACCAATGTATGATTATTATCCGATGCTAAAACAATTAATAAAGTGGATTGTTGTTATCACTAAATTTATCTAAGAAATATAACTAATTATCGACTGCTTGAACTGAGATTTATGTCGAATTACTTATGCAAATAAAACATGGGAATTTAGTTTCTTTAAACAATCCATCTATAGTCTCCAAATCCCTAGCCTTGTTCATGTGATTTATTAACACCTGATCGAACACACAAAACTGATATAAGCCAACTTCCGTTACACAAATACCATCCTAAACAATATCCACAATAAAGATAGAAATCATTTAGTCTTCCGATTATGCCAAGTCTTCATATGTCTATAAAGAATAAAACATAATGGTTGAGGTGCAAGCATTCAATTGATCACATAGTCGTCATAAAACGGTTAGAGTTACGACACTAATTACGAATGATATTATCACGCATAAACCTACGCTAACATGGCAAGTTCTAAACTCTTATTTCCACTTTCGCTTCAACAAGAATTAACACACAATTACAGGAGTTAGCTACTCTCCTATAACGAATTAAAATCAACCATGATAGGATATCACATCAATCACACTAAAGGCATCGAGAAGATTCAACACATAGAATTCATGAATAAGTCCACTAAACCCCCATGACAACGAATTAGTTCATGATCGAACTAATCATCATCATGGGTTCCAATGAAAACATGATTCTAAAACAAACAAGTAAAAATATAGAAGAAAGAAAGAAGAATAAGGTTTAGAATTAAATCCACACAATCGAAGAATACAAAGGTTCAAGAATAGCTTGGAGGAATTCCTTCTCCTTTTTCTCTCTTCTTGAAACCCTAGCTTAATAATACGTACGTCTGTACATGTTTACAAGGGTTGGATGATGATATATGTTTTTCCTCCCACTTACCCAATAAGAAAAAATACCTAAAATACAACTAGGAAACGATTTTAATGTCAAAAAACACTTAAAATACAATTTCAGATCGAATAAGGGCAAAACTGGAAAATCAGCACGTCCCCGAGCACTTTGCTCAAGCCTGGCGCACTTTGCTCGGACCAAATCTGCTCATCCCCGAGCACTTTGCTCAAAACTGGCGCAGTTTGCTCGGGCAAATTCTGGTCCCGTTCTTTTCTCCTTCGTTTTTCAGCTTTTTCTCCTTCGTTATTGCTCCGTTTGCTCCCGTTCTTTTTGCATTCTCTTCCGTTTTCAATCCTCTATGCTTGGAATCCTCATGGTGAACCATAACAAGACTCCATTCTATATCATTAGGCCCGAATCCAACTCCAAAAGCAACGGAAACAACGATCTTAATCAACATTATTCCAACCCTGCACAATAAAGCAAACACATCAAAACTACCAAAATCTTGAGGTCAAAACAATCAATTTAAGCCAATTTAGAATGTTCCAAGTGGATATAAAATCCACTTATCACACCCCCAAACTTAAACTGATGCTTGTCCTCAAGCATATACAATTACAACTAACTAACTAATTAGTACCACTTCCGTAGGTGATCACGGTTGCATTTAGCATATGCAACAAGCCCTTTAAACCCCTAGGCAGCCCTAGTGGACGAGTAAGGTCTCGTGAGGGCCTATAGTGAATGTACCCACAAAATCCAATGCAATGCAATGCATGAATGCAACTACTATGAAAATGCAAGATCCCCTTCAGACTCACCAAAACCAACTAACAAACAAATATCTCAACGAATGCAACAAATCCAAGCAGAGCTCGACTAAGTCCCCGTATACTAACAATACATGAACAGAAACGTGCGTGTGTGCAATGCTCATTAGAAATACCCCCAGAACTAGGTCAAAAATCATGCATGCTTTCCGTCAAGACAATCACAGGTTTATAACTAGAATAGACTGTAGACACTCCATAGCCTAGGAACACCTCCACCCTTATCCAAGGTAGACAGAAACTCATGCTTTATTACTATACTACGACACTACATATACAATAAGCATGCTTATTTAACCGTGCAATGAGTGAGACCCCAAAAGGCTTATACAATAATACCCATGTAGCGAGTGTTAGGTCAGCAGGATCCCAGACTATAAAGCCTTAGGTCACTAGGACTAAGTCCCCTCAGACTTAATAACTCGAGTATTAAAGAGCTCACTCTGGTTAATTTTGCATTTAAATTATTTACATGACTCTTTTTTTTTTCTTTTTTTTTTATATTTTTTTTATATTTTTTTTTATTTTGTTTTTTTTTTTAGATCTGGAATGAGCCTTTCTCATTTCCAACCCTAGACTACTCATATAAATATGAGCTGGCTACTAGCCATTTGACGCCTAGCCTTTATTGACAAATATTAACAACTAGCATGAAAATTCCTGGTTTCCCCCAAACTTAGACTTTAATGTTCCTACGCTATAAAGGGAATAACGAAAATTCTAAATATAAACAAGTGATTAAATCTCAAAACATCCCACAGGCATGACCCTAACCTAGCCCAACAGCACCCCAATGAGACTGTGTAATAAATTTTGTTCCCGTAACATGCAAGTCAATTTCATAGAAACTATAAATCAGCCCTCTACCCATCATCATCACACCCAAATTAACATCCACCTATCAATCAGAAATAGCTCGTCCTAAGGGATCATGAAATATGCATGCCATGAAAATGCAACTAAATGAAACTCACAAGGTATACGAAAATAAAACAAAATGTCCTATATGAACAAACGTAGATAATACGAACATAACAATCATGCATGAACTATCACTACTATGCAACATGATATCCTATATGAACACAAAATACAACAATACATACAACTACTATCCCCCAAACCACCCCCAAACTTAACATATTCAATGCCCTCATTGAATGGAAGTAAATACAAGGGATAGAAGAAACATACCTACTCATCCTCGCTGTCGTCACCTTCCTCATCCTCATCCGAAGAATCAGTTGGAGGATATGGAATCCGGGATCCAAAGATAGGCCACTGAACCGGAGTACTCGGTGACTGAAATTTTGCCTCCAAAGCTATGCCCATGTCTTCTGAATATTGACGACTGCTATCATGCATAACATCCAACCGCCTAGTCAATCGCCGCAAATAAGACTCAAGAGTGGACATATTCCCCGTACTCTGCTGTGAACCGGCTCTAGCAACTCCCGATCCCTCGGCTACATGACCACCTGCACCACTAACACCACCTTCGGCCTCCTTCATTCGCCCAATAGACGAATCAGCAATAGGAGCCCCAGGCTTTTGCACCGGCTCATCCACACGCGGCGGCACTTTTGCAACATCACACAATCCCGTAATTATGGAAGCATAGGGAATACTAGCTGTCGAATTACTCTTCAAAAACCGAAGAATAGTTTGATTAATCAAGTAACCCAAATCGACATACTCACCTTTTAAAATTCCCCACAAAAGGATAGCCCTGTCAACAGTAACTTCCGTCACATGAGACGACGGAAGGATACTAGTACATATGAATAAGAACCATGCACGGGCAAACTTAGTCAATGATGCGGACGGAAAATTCCTCTTTTCGTTAGTACCCGCCTTACACCTCCAAACCGCCCCTGGAACACACAACTCACCGATGACAACATCAAGATCAACATCTCCCACCGTCTTCCGTCCCCAATCCTCAACACCCCTAGATTTAGGCAACTGCCCAATCAAATTCCGAATTGCTCGAGGAGAATAATCAACCTGTTGTCCCCTAACAATCGTGGAGTTATTCTGCTCTACTGAAGCATTAGCGTAAAACTCCCGAACAACATTCAATGGCACATCATTAGCCAATTCACAAAATACCTTCCAACCCCTCACATTCACCATAGCCACCATCTCCTCGTTATCACGAGGCACAAACCTCCTCTCCTTTATAACTCCCTTACGAACTAATCGACCGTACTCCGACTCGGCCTCCGAATTCACAAATTTCACTACCCCTTCTTCCACAATAGCATCCTCATCCACCGATGGACGGCTACTACTACTACTACCTACCAATTTTTGTCTTTTGGGAGCCATAACAACAAGAACAACAATCCACACACCACCAATTCACCAAATTCGAATTTCAACACAAAACCCCCAATTCAAGAACACAACCAAACCCTAATTGGCAAGAACACAATTCGTAGCAATTACAAAGATGAGATTAGAACAATACCATACGAATTGAAGAGGTGTCCTTGCAAGAATAAGCCTCCAATAATTTGAATATATCCTCCCCTTGAGCTTGGAATTGATGGATGGGTATAATTTGTGAATGAGAAGTGTATATATAGAAAAGTGTATGGATGAATTTTTAATGGATGATGATGTATAAATATAGAGAGATGTATATATAAGGTGAGATGGAATTGGTTTAGGAGAAGAATTAGAAATAGAATTGGAGTAGGAGATGTTAGGGTTTTTGATTTAGGATTTAGAAGTATAATAGGATATGAAATAAAAGATGAGATATGGGTTTGGGGAGAAAAAAAAATTTTTTTTTTTATAACAGGTCGGCTGAACAGGGGGGTTGGGCGCTGTGTGCGCGACTTTAGCGCAGTGTGCGCGAAAACAATCTGGAAAGTAGCGCAGTTTGCGCCAAAAATGGAGCAGTTAGCGCGGACGGATTCTGGTAACACGCAGGCGCTGTTTGCGCGGAAACTGGGCTGTTTGCGCGGTCTCTATCTGCGTTATGGCGCAGTCTGCGCTGAAAATGGCGCAGTTTGCGCGGAATACTTCTGTTCTAATTTTTTTTTTTTTTTTTTTTTTTTTAAACAAAAGAAGAAAAATTCTTGTATACAACAATACTTGGGTTGCCTCCCAAGAAGCGCTTCTTTTACGTCATTAGCTTGACGTAGCTCCATTTCCTTAATTTGCACAAATTAGAACCGCAGTCTCAATCTCGCGATTCAACTTCTCTCCAAAATATGGTTTCAACCGCTGACCATTGACCTTGAACGACTGTTCCGGTAACTTGTCAAAAATCTCCACTGCCCCATGTTGAAAAACTGTTTTGACTGTGAATGGGCCTGACCAACGTGACTTCAACTTCCCAGGAAATAACCGAAGCCGAGAGTTATACAACAAAACCAATTGTCCGGGTACAAACGTCTTAAGAACCAACCGACGATCATGCCACCTTTTTACTTTCTCTTTGTAGAGTTTGTTGTTCTCATAAGCTTGCAAACGGAACTCGTCCATTTCATTCAACTGAACCATACGCCTCTCACCTGCTGCTGTAAGATCAAAATTCAGCTTCTTCAATGCCCAATATGCCTTGTGTTCTAACTCAGCTGGAAGATGGCAAGCTTTCCCATACACTAGTTGAAATGGTGACATTCCCAACGGTGTTTTATAGGCTGTCCGATAAGCCCACACTGCTTCATCCAGCTTCAATGCCCAATCCTTCCTAGAAGGACTAACTACCTTCTCAAGAATCCGTTTAATTTCGCGATTAGAGACCTCGGCTTGCCCATTGGTTTGAGGATGATAAGCTGTAGCAACTCGATGATTGATGTTATAGCGTGCCATCAGAGATGTAAACTTCCGATTGCAAAAATGCGTACCCTCATCACTGATTATAACTCGTGGAGTGCCAAATCGAGTAAATATGTTCTTGTGGAGAAAATTAAGCACCACCTTAGCATCATTCGTCGGAAGTGCTCTTACCTCCACCCAATTAGACACATAATCCACGGCCAGAAGAATATATTGATTACCACATGACGGAATGAACGGTCCCATGAAGTCGATTCCCCACACGTCAAAGATCTCTACCTCCATCATGACATTCAGAGGCATCTCGTCCCTACGAGAAATATTACCAACTCGCTGACATCGATCGCACCTCAACACAAACTGATGAGCATCCTTGAATAGAGTTGGCCAATAGAACCCTGCTTGAAGAATACGTGTGGCTGTCTTCTCACCTGCATAATGACCTCCATAAGCTGTAGCATGAAAATCACTTAGAATAGCCTCGGTTTCACCGTAAGGAACACAACGCCTAATAATCTGATCAGCTCCTTGCTTGAACAAAAACGGTTCATCCCAAATATATTGCTTGACATCGTGCAAAAATTTCTTCCTTTGAGCATGAGAGAGCTCAGGTGGAATGATGTTGCTTACTAGATAATTCACGAAGTCTGCAAACCATGGTTCATCATCTTGCACCTTGAATAATTGCTCATCAGGGAAGAACTCATTAATGACCGTGTTGTCTTTAGGTGACTTGCCATGATCTTCCAATCTAGAGAGATGGTCAGCCACCTGATTCTCCGTCCCCTTTCTATCCTTGATTTCCACATCGAATTCTTGTAACAGAAGAACCCAACGAATCAATCTTGGCTTAGAGTCCTTCTTCGCAAGGAGATAGCGAATGGCAGCATGATCCGTATAAACTGTCACCTTTGTACCAAGCAGATAAGAGCGAAACTTTTCAAACCCGTAGACAATAGCAAGTAGCTCCTTCTCAGTGGTCGTGTAGTTCAACTGAGCATCAGTTAGTGTTTTACTTGCATAGTAAATAACGTGGAACACTTTTTCTTTCCTTTGGCCTAGAACGGCCCCAAGTGCATAATCGCTGGCATCACACATCAAAGCAAATGGTTGACTCCAATCAGGAGCTGTAATAACTGGAGCAGAAATTAGTTTCTTCTTCAAGATTTCGAACGCATGTGAACAAGCTTCATCAAACTTGAATGGCACATCTTTTTCCAAGAGATTGCATAACGGCTTAGAAATTTTTGAGAAATCCTTTATGAAGCGCCTGTAGAACCCCGCATGACCAAGAAAGCTGCGAATACCCTTGACTGAGACAGGGGCAGGAAGGTTCTCAATAGTCTCCACCTTTGCTTTGTCAACTTCCAAACCTTTACACGACACCTTGTGTCCCAGAATGACACCTTCTTGTACCATGAAATGGCACTTTTCCCAATTTAGAACAAGATTCGTCTCCACACAACGTTTTAGAACCAAACTCAAGTTTTCCAAGCACTCATCAAAAGAATCCCCAAAGACTGAGAAGTCGTCCATGAATACTTCCACATTAATTCCAATCATGTCAGAGAAGATGGCCATCATGCACCTTTGAAAAGTAGCTGGTGCACCACACAACCCGAAAGAAACACGTCTGAATGCGAATGTACCAAATGGACAAGTGAATGTAGTCTTCTCCTGATCCTCGGGTGCTATACAAATCTGATTGTAACCAGAATACCCATCAAGCAAGCAATAGTACTGATGTCCAGCCAATCTGTCGAGCATCTGATCAATGAATGGAAGTGGGAAATGATCTTTCCGAGTGGCCTTGTTCAATTTCCGATAATCCATGCAAATCCTCCAACCCGTAACTGTGCGCGTAGGAATGAGCTCGTTCTTCTCATTAGTCACCACTGTCATGCCCCCCTTCTTAGGCACACACTGTACCGGACTCACCCAAGAGCTATCAGAAATTGGGTAGATAATGCCCGCGTCAAGCCATTTAAGAATTTCCTTTTTCACAACTTCTTTCATGACAGGATTCAGTCTCCTTTGATTATCGACTGTAGGGTTAGCTCCCTCTACCAAAGGAATTTTGTGCATGCAGTACGACGGACTGATACCCTTGATGTCTGCTATAGTCCACCCAATGGCTGATTTGGAATCCCTTAAGATTCGCAATAGTTTTTCCTCTTCTATTCCTGAAAGCTGAGAAGATATAATAACAGGTAAGGTAGAAGAATCACCAAGATAGGCATACCTTAAATGTTCAGGCAATGGCTTAAGTTCCAATGTAGGTGCTTCCTCGATGGATGGCTTAAGTCTAACATGAGACTTTTTCAATTCTGACAACCCCAATGATTCAAAAGAACTTTGAAACTTCTTCCATGGTGATGCATTAAGATATTGCAATTGTTCTTTATCCTCTTCGGTCTCAACCTCCAAGTCATTAGAAAGAACTCTTTCCAACACATCAACTTTTATCAAGTGTTGAGTTGCGGGGTTAACCACCTTGTCGACCATATCAATTTTGAAACACTCTTCATCGTCAGTTGGAAGCTTCATTGCATTGAAAACATTAAAAGTGACATCTTGATCGTGCACCCTCATAGTGAGTTCCCCCTTTTGGACATCGATAAGAGTTCGGCCTGTCGCCAAGAATGGTCGTCCCAAGATGATAGGGATCTTCTTGTCTTCCTCGAAGTCAAGAATAACAAAGTCGGCTGGAAAGATAAGCTTGTCGACCTTCACCAAAACATCCTCAACTATCCCTCGCGGATAAGTAACAGAACGGTCAGCAAGTTGTAGAGTCATGGTAGTGGGCTTTGGCTCTGGAAGACCAAGTTGCATGAAAACTGATAAGGGCATGAGATTAATACTTGCACCCAAATCACACAAACATTTGCTGAATGAGAGGTCTCCTATAGTGCATGGAATGGTGAAGCTTCCAGGATCCTTCAACTTAGGAGGCAACTTTTGTTGCAAGATGGCACTACATTCCTCCGTCAAGGCAACGGTCTCTAACTCCTCAAGTTTCAATTTCTTCGAGAGAATACCCTTCATGAACTTCGCATAGCTCGGCATTTGCTCAAGAGCCTCCGCAAATGGTATGTTAATCTGCAGCTTCTTGAATACATCCAAGAACTTAGCGAATTGCTTGTCTAACTTTTGCCTTTGAATTCGTTTTGGGAATGGAGGAGGTGGAAACACCTTATCTTCTACTTCTTCTTGAGAATTAACACTCTTGTGACTGATAGGAGTTGAAGGAGTAGCATTAGGAAGCAAATCAGAACCAAATTCGACCTCAACTGAAGATTCAAGTTTTTCCTCGGTTGCTTTTTCTTCGTTCTGACCTTGTAGACTTCTTCCTGATCGTAATGTTATTGCCTGAACCTGTTCCTTTTGATCTTTCTTGCCTGGATTCACCTCTGTGTCACTCGGAAGCGTTCCTGGTTGACGGTTCAACAAAGCATTGGCTAGCTGGCCAATTTGATTCTCTAAAGTTTTCAATGACACTGCCTGACTCTTATACATCATTCGAAGCTCTTCCAATTCCGACTTCTCAGACTGATTCAATGAAGTTCCTTGAGATGGTTGAAACCCCGGTGGATTGAATGGTTGCCTTGGAGCATAAGGTGGTGGTTGATAGTTCTGATTACTTGGCCTTGCATTGAACTGCTGATTTTGTGGTTGCTGAGCACCTCCCTGATTGTTGCTCCAACTGAAGTTAGGATGATTCCGATTGTTGGGATGATAAAATTGTGGCACTGGTTGCTGAGATCTTTGAAAATTACCAACAAATTGTGCGGATTCAGCTGAGATAGCACACATATTTGTGTCATGTGCCCCTGCACACAATTCACACACCATAGCAACCTGGTTAGTACCAAGATTAGAAAGGGAATCTACCTTCATTGTCAACGCTTTGAGTTGGGCAGCAATAGCAGTAGCTGCATCCAAGTCAAGAACTCCGGCCACTTTAGCAGGTGGCAAGCGTTGAGTAGGATTCTGAAACTCATTGGCCGACATCATTTCAATCAGATTATAAGCATCCTCATAGCTTTTTGCCCATAGCGCACCTCCAGAAGCTGCATCTAACATAGGCCGGGACTGAGCTCCCAACCCGTTATAGAAATTGCTGATTATCATCCAATCCGGCATTCCATGATGAGGACAACGTGCCAATATCTCCTTGTACCTCTCCCAAGCTTCTCCCAAAGATTCCTGGGAATGCTGAGCAAACTGAGAAATGGCATTCCTGTAAGCTGCTGTCTTCGCCATGGAAAAATACTTGGTCAAGAACTTTTGAGCACAGTCTGCCCATGTTGTAATAGAGCCTGATGGCATAGAATGTAACCAACTCTTGGCTTTATCCTTGAGAGAGAAGGGAAATAGCCTCAATCTGATTGCGTCATCTGTAACTCCATTGAATTTGAAGGTGTCACAGATCTCAAGGAAGTCCCTAATATGAGCATTGGGATCTTCAGCAGGACTACCCCCAAACTGGACTGTGTTCTGAATCATCTGAATGATGTTTGGCCTTAGCTCGAAATTGTTAGACCCTATAGCTGGGCGAACAATACTAGTATGAATGTCCTCCACTTTCGGCTGAGAGAATTCACTCAAAGCCTTCGCTGCTTGATCTTGATTTGCCATAACTTCCTTTGCTTCAAGATTGTCTTCTAACCCGAAATCAAGTCTTCTCCTAGCTAGTTCTTCTCTACGTGCTAGTTCGTCTCTACGTGCACGAGCTCGTGTACGCATAAACTCTCAACACGTACCTGAAATTCACCAACAAGAAATTTTATGAAAACGTCCTAGTCACCGAAATTCAATGACCACTGATGGCAAATATTGAAACTAAACAAAATAAAACCGCGTCCCCGGCAGCGGCGCCAAAAACTTGTTACGACCAACTCAACACGCAAGTGCACGTGATCTCAAGTAATACAGATAGCAAATAAGGTTCGTTCCTACAGGGACTCGTTGTATTGTCTAGCTAATTCACTCACCAATGTATGATTATTATCCGATGCTAAAACAATTAATAAAGTGGATTGTTGTTATCACTAAATTTATCTAAGAAATATAACTAATTATCGACTGCTTGAACTGAGATTTATGTCGAATTACTTATGCAAATAAAACATGGGAATTTAGTTTCTTTAAACAATCCATCTATAGTCTCCAAATCCCTAGCCTTGTTCATGTGATTTATTAACACCTGATCGAACACACAAAACTGATATAAGCCAATTTCCGTTACACAAATACCATCCTAAACAATATCCACAATAAAGATAGAAATCATTTAGTCTTCCGATTATGCCAAGTCTTCATATGTCTATAAAGAATAAAACATAATGGTTGAGGTGCAAGCATTCAATTGATCACATAGTCGTCATAAAACGGTTAGAGTTACGACACTAATTACGAATGATATTATCACGCATAAACCTACGCTAACATGGCAAGTTCTAAACTCTTATTTCCACTTTCGCTTCAACAAGAATTAACACACAATTACAGGAGTTAGCTACTCTCCTATAACGAATTAAAATCAACCATGATAGGATATCACATCAATCACACTAAAGGCATCGAGAAGATTCAACACATAGAATTCATGAATAAGTCCACTAAACCCCCATGACAACGAATTAGTTCATGATCGAACTAATCATCATCATGGGTTCCAATGAAAACATGATTCTAAAACAAACAAGTAAAAATATAGAAGAAAGAAAGAAGAATAAGGTTTAGAATTAAATCCACACAATCGAAGAATACAAAGGTTCAAGAATAGCTTGGAGGAATTCCTTCTCCTTTTTCTCTCTTCTTGAAACCCTAGCTTAATAATACGTACGTCTGTACATGTTTACAAGGGTTGGATGATGATATATGTTTTTCCTCCCACTTACCCAATAAGAAAAAATACCTAAAATACAACTAGGAAACGATTTTAATGTCAAAAAACACTTAAAATACAATTTCAGATCGAATAAGGGCAAAACTGGAAAATCAGCACGTCCCCGAGCACTTTGCTCAAGCCTGGCGCACTTTGCTCGGACCAAATCTGCTCATCCCCGAGCACTTTGCTCAAAACTGGCGCAGTTTGCTCGGGCAAATTCTGGTCCCGTTCTTTTCTCCTTCGTTTTTCAGCTTTTTCTCCTTCGTTATTGCTCCGTTTGCTCCCGTTCTTTTTGCATTCTCTTCCGTTTTCAATCCTCTATGCTTGGAATCCTCATGGTGAACCATAACAAGACTCCATTCTATATCATTAGGCCCGAATCCAACTCCAAAAGCAACGGAAACAACGATCTTAATCAACATTATTCCAACCCTGCACAATAAAGCAAACACATCAAAACTACCAAAATCTTGAGGTCAAAACAATCAATTTAAGCCAATTTAGAATGTTCCAAGTGGATATAAAATCCACTTATCAAGATGCTGATTGGATAACAGCAATGCAAGAAGAGCTAAATGAATTTGAGAGAAATGAAGTGTGGACCCTTGTACCAAGGCCCAAAAACAGATCCATTGTTGGTACTAAATGGGTTTTCAGAAACAAAACTGATAGTGAAGGGGTTGTTACAAGAAACAAAGCAAGACTTGTGGCAAAAGGCTATTCACAGCAAGAGGGGATAGATTATGATGAGACTTTTGCACCAGTTGCCAGATTGGAGGCAATTAGGATGTTTCTTGCTTATGCTTCTCACAAGAAATTCAAGGTTTTTCAAATGGATGTGAAAAGTGCTTTTCTGAATGGAAAACTTGAAGAAGAAGTATTTGTTGAACAACCACCTGGTTTTGTAGATCCAAAATATCCTGATCATGTCTACAGGCTAGACAAGGCACTTTATGGACTTAAGCAAGCACCAAGAGCATGGTATGAAACTCTGGCTCAGTTTCTTTTAGAAAGTGGATTCAACAGAGGTACAATTGATAAAACTCTGTTTTATTTCAAATCTGGAAGTGACTTGCTTTTAGTTCAGATATATGTTGATGATAACATCTTTGGATCTACTAATGATAAACTCTGTAAGAAGTTTACCAAGCTCATGCAGTCAAGGTATCAAATGAGTATGATGGGAGAGCTTAGTTACTTTCTAGGCTTACAGGTGAAGCAAACAGGTGATGGAATCTTTATCAATCAAGCAAAATATACCAGAAATCTTCTCAAGAAATTTGGCATGCTTGACTGTTCATCTGCAACAACTCCCATGGCTACTGCAACAAAATTGGACAAAGATACAGGGTCATCGGTAGATATGACAAGCTACAGAGGAATGATTGGCTCTCTACTTTATTTAACAGCTAGTAGGCCTGATATCATATATGCCACATGTCTGTGTGCAAGGTTTCAGGCAGATCCAAGAGAACCACATTTAACAGCTGTGAAGAGGATTTTCAAGTATCTCAAGGGCACTATAACTTTAGGGCTGTGGTACCCAAGAGAATCAGATTTCAAACTACTTGGATACTCTGATGCAGACTTTGCAGGCTGTAAGATTGACAGAAAAAGTACCAGTGGAAGTTGTCAATTTCTGGGTGATAGACTTGTTTCCTGGTACAGCAAGAAACAGAAATCAATATCTACATCTACAGCTGAAGCAGAGTATATTGCTGCTGGTAGCTGCTGTGCACAGATTCTATGGATGAAGAATCAACTGCTGGATTATGGATTGAGGTATACCAAAATACCTATTTTTTGTGATAATCAAAGTGCTATTGCAATGACAGGTAATCCAGTACAACACTCAATGACAAAGCACATCAGCATAAGGTATCACTTTATCAGAGAGCATATACGTAGAGGAAGGCAACATTGAGCTTCACTTTGTGTCTACAGAACAACAACTTGCAGATGTCTTCACCAAGCCATTGAGTGAATCTACATTTACAAGACTGGTCAATGAACTAGGAATGGTTTCTAGTTTTGACTAGAGATGTTGGTTAGACTCAAAATCTTACTTTTGTAATATATTGCTCATGTTTCTGTGCATTGTTGAGTACTATGTGAACCTTAGTATTAAAGTCTGTAATGCATGCTTATGTTTAAACATAGTTAAACTCTGTCAGCATGTCTGTCTGCTAAACACTGTTAACATGTTGGATAAACTCTGTGAATTCAGGATTGATTTTTGTCTAAATGAAAACACCAATGAAGAAAAATGTATGAAGCATGATTCTCAGTAATTAAATCATGATTCTTTCTGAGTCACTGTGATCTAATCAGATTTTGTGCAGTAAATCAACACAGCATGATACTGTTTCATATTTATAGCATCTCTTAGTTTATTCAGTCCTAAACTCTGAGTCTATGAATACTGTGTGCATTGCCTCTCATAAACAATTTCTGATATTGATGAACTCTAAACTCTGATAAGTGACATTCTGTTCCCAAAGTAATTCATGGTTCTTGATGATTCCTTGTTTGTACTTGTAAAAACTATAAAACTTGAGATGTGTCATTGTTTAGTTTGGTGAGTTCAAATTCATGTCTGCACCCTGTGAGATTTTGAGCCAAGTCAGTGATTGATACATTTTCTATCAATCAGTTTTTATTGTTGTGTGATGTTCATCAGTAAGTATGTTGCTCTAGAACTTGTTTTAAACCATTTTGGAACTACATGATATGTGTGTGCATGAAAATGATAAAGGCACTAGGATAAACCATATTTCTCAAACACTGATCATAAACTCTACCCTTAGTAAACCCCTTTGAGCCTCAGTAACTGTTCTTTTTAAACTCTGATGTATACAGAGCAGTTATATTTTTTTTTTAATTCAAGAGCAAGCAGGTGGGAATTTCTCTACAAAGAAAAGTTGAACCAGTTGATATATGTACATAAAAAAAAAAAGAAAAAAAAAAAGAAGAAGAAAAAAATTGTATATATGCTGATCATTTTGTACACTTATGTAATATAAGTGCAACTGAATATCCTGTTCAAGTAGATTGTTCAGTTAGCAATTCATTCTATTTTTTTTCCCCTTCCACCTGTTTGATTTTATCCAAAACACACCCTCGAATAAAGTCCTTTTGATTTGTGCATATATGTACTCAAGGTAGTGTAAATTTGGTGGACATTCAAGCATATGGTAGTATCTGCTTTTACTGATTGAATTTGAGTGTAAACACTTCACCTAAACACTTGTGTGCTGTGAGAGTTTGTGAGGTTATCCAATTCATGACATGTTCCTCACTGAATGATACTTTGATTTCTATCTCTTGATCTTTTTGTCTCCAAAGACTGTGTGCTTACTTGGATAATCATGGACATCAAAGGGAATAGAAGTATTCAGATCTCTGTATTACAGTAACTACAGAGTTTAGCGTTCATCAAACAATCAGTGTTTACCATCAGAGTTTGTGCATTAAGTGTTTATTGGTTTTTGTTATGGCTTTTATGGAATATTAGATGCTCTAAAAATTGATTATGGTAAACTCTGCTTCACACACAATTATATTCACAACTGTGCAATTTTTGAAAGGGTTTCGGTGATAAAGTTGGAAAATTGATAAACGCTGTCGAGTTGTGTTAAGTACTCTAAGGTAAAGTTTCATTGAGACAATTTGACAATTTTGGAGTAATTGGGGTATTTGACAACTGTTAATTCGTGTAAATATGTCACAGTGTCGTGGTTATAGGAAAGACAGCGGTAATAATTGATATTTAACTGGAGTATCATTAAGTGATCCGCTAGATGTTTGACACGTGTCCCACTCTCCCATTACTCTAGAATTAGTTACGTGCTTAAAATACATAAACGATTGAGTTTTGATTTTTTAATTACTACTCTAATCATTTTTGTTCTCTTACTAGACATCGATTCACATTCACCCACTCACAGTTACTTTGCATACACCATTACTCTCAAAACTCTGAGTCACTCTCTTTCACATTTTGATAAACACTTACCATACACATCTTTTCTCTGACTATCTTCGAATCCTATCTCACTAATGGCAACCAAAGCTTTTGATGCTGCAGGGTTAGTTTTTCTTCCTAACAATTATGCAGCCCCGTTGGACAATGCAAACGCACCAGAGGCGTTTCATTTGTTTCAAAATTTCTTGAGAGATTCAGAAATTGGGAAGGCTTTAACTGCACCACCAACACTCTCTGCTTCGCAAATTGCTACTTTTTGGACAAACTCTGTGTATGATGATGGAGGAGAGTCTGGCACTCCAACAATTATTTTTACTCATGATGAATCAGAGTATATCATTACTCCAACTACGGTCAGGGATGCTCTGTATTTTGATACTTACACTTCTAAGAGTGTCGTTGGTGAAGAACGTTTGCGGACAATGTTGCAGCAAATTGGTTATTCAGGAGATTTGAATAAGCTGGGGTCTCTGAAAAGGCCAGTTTTGAGAAAGGAGTGGAGCTTCTTTTTCGATTGCATTACAAGGGCTTTTGGAAAGAAGACAACAAATTGGGATGCAATTCCTCTTGACAGTCTCCAAATTGGGCATGCTCTACTGTATGGGGGTAATTTTGATTTTGGTAGATTAGTTCTCATGAATTTGGGAGAACGTTTGTCAGAGTCTACATCTGTTTATTTTTCTCGATTCTGTCAAATGCTATTCAGTGCTTGTGTGTCTAATCGTATAATTGCTGAAGATGATGTCATTCAGCCTTTTAAGGTTGCTAAAAGAATGTTCTCTGATTTGTCAAACAAAGATGTCACTAAACAGCAAATACCTGCTATGTTTTTCCCACTAGCCTTACAAAACTATGTCAACCAACCTCAAGATTCACAATCTGCACCATCACCACAACAACCAGAACCACAACAAATGCCTGAACCATTAGCCACTGCTCATACTGAATCCATACCCTCTCATCCAATACCAGCACCTGAGCCAACACCCACAACCACTGTACCTACTACATCTCATCAACCACGGTCTGAACAGATAAACTCTGAACACATAAACTCTGAACCAATAAACTCTGAGCCATTACCTACTGATCAACCCCAATCCAAACCGAAAAGAAAAAAACACACTGCACAGAACACCAAACACTCAAAGGCTAAACAGACATTAACTGGAGCTGTTTACACAAGAAGAAAGATTCAAAGGGCAAACAGGCCTTCACTCTCACCAACTAAGGAGAGCTCTAGTGAAGAAGAAGAGGTGATTGCAGTGCCTCAAGCCAAGAGGAGGAGATTAATTCTTACAGAATCTGATGATGAGAAAGATATTGAAACTCCAGAGGTGGTTTCACAGCAAACACCTTCTGTTGAGGTTGCAGAGAATGCTATACCTGCAGAGGTTGAAATGCCTGTAGAGGATGCTGTGCCTGTCAATGTTGAAATACCTGCAGAGGTTACAATGCCTGCAGAGGATGCTGTGCCTACAAAGATTGTCAATGTTGATTTACCTGCAGAGGATAACATGCCTGCAGAAGATGAAACTCATATTCTAGATTCATTCTTACAAATCTCTGATCCTATCTCACCGGTTGTTCACTCTGAAGCAACTGGAGCAGCTGATCAGCCTACAGTTCTCATCCCTGAAACTGTGGCATCACATACAGAGCTAATCTCTGATGCTTGTAAAATTCCTGACAAAGGTGATGAGGTTGATCAAGCAACCAAAGATACTTCTGAGCCTATTCCAGTTGAAGCTACACATGCAAACTCTGTTGCAGAGCCTGAGCAACATAAAGAGAATGCTGAAAGAGTTGCAGAAGTTGTTGCAGAAACTGTGGCTGACAATGCTCAGCACAGTGGTTCTTTAGAAGTTGCTTAAGCTGATGATGCAAGTGTTGATCATGAAGCTGAAGACAGTGCAAACTCTGATTCTTCTCTGAGTGCACCAGTACAAACTGATAACAAACACACATCTTTTGCTCAGCCTTGCACATCTCATGCAATTGAAGCAGAGCAACTTGCTAAATTTGCTGCTAACTGGTATAAAGAAGATTGTATTTTTCCAAAAGGGAGAGCAGCTACTTTCATTCAGCAAACTGCTAGTCAAATTTCCAATCCAGAGATTTTATCATGCTTAAAAAGAACTGTGGTACAAGTCAAGACTCTGGATCACACAAAAAGAAATTACTTCTTTGAAGACAGAGATACAGACTAGAGAGCTGACAATGGAAGGAGAGTCTAAAATCAAAGCTACACAGTTTTCTAAAGCTCAAGATACTCTCTTTGCCAGGTTAGGGAAGGTTGAAGAAAATCAGACTGCCTTGTTTGAAAAGGTTGATTCTATTGCTACCTCCTTGGAGCTCATAACATCAATACTCATTCCTGATGATGTCAAAAAAGGGGAGAGAGTTGCTAAGTCAAAATGCAAATTTCCTCAAACTCTGCTAAAACAGGATGATGCTGGGGATGGAGGAGCAAGTGACAAGGGTAAAGCTTTAAACTCTGAATCAAGACAGACTCTAAACTCTGACTCAAGACAAACTCTGAGATCGGGCAAATCTCTTAAGTCACAGTCTATTGGAATAAACACTGAAACTCAAGGTACTTCAAATGCCATGAGTTTGGAATTAATATCTGATCCAAAGACTAATGAGGAGTTAGCTGTTAAGCTTTTCATGGAAGAAAATGCAGAAGGAGTCACTCTAGAAGATGCCAAAGCTGAAGAGAAGAGTTTGCAAGAAGAGCATCTAAAAGCTTTAAAGTCTGATAAGTTGAAGAAGAGGGGGAAAGTTGTTAAAGCTGCAAAGCCTGTTCTTAAAGGCATTCAAATCAAAGAACAAGTTGGTACTGATCAAAGGATGCAAGTATCCAGAAAACCAACAGATGTAGAAGCTAAGCTAAAGCTGAAGAATGTTGTTACAACCTCTGTTGATACACATGTTGTACAGAAGAATGAAGACACAACCTCTGTTGCTACACAAGTTGTGACCACTCCACTATTGTCATCTCAGTTGAAATCAGCTTTTAGAAGAGGAGGTCTTCATGAACCAAATCTAGCATCTACAGCTCCAATGGATTTCACTGATGATAGAGCCTTATCTGGTAAAGTTGGAAACAACAAAGGAGGTATAGGTTCACACAGGGACAAAAGACAACAAGTTGGTCCCAGAGATCCTTCTTCACTGGCTGTTCCAGGTCGTGGTGTCACTCAAGAGAGTTTAGACAGACTGGAGTCAGTACAGCTTGTCTATCAGAAGAGTTTAGAGAAGGATTTTCTGCTATATTTCATGGCTGATGGAACAGTGTTTAAGATTGGTGAGCGTGATATTGATTTAAAGTACTGGGAAGAATTAGAATATGTTCTATATCTTTTCAGAGTAAGAAATCGAAGAGCTCAGTCAGTTGCAGATGTGCTTAGACAAAAGATGATTCAAAATCTTGCAAGAAGAAAAATGAAATACAACAGCAAATATGTTCCTAAGTACAGAGATTGGAATGGCAATCTGATAGAAATGGAGAAGGGGACTGCAAAGCTGAAGACTGATCTTGGAGTTACTGTTCTAGATTTTAATGTGAAGTCTGAGGAAGTGAAATATATCAAGTTGGGAAATGACATGAGAAGAAACAAAATCAATGATCTCAGAGCTGCTATCTATCAAACTGATGAAAATGATCCTCAGTTGAGAGAGATCAAGGAAGCTATACAGATAGAGCTTGAAAATGCTGAAAGAAGATTGCTTATAGACTATCTCAGAACAATGCCAGATCTTCAAGATATTAGAAATTAAAGTCTGTAAGAATTTTCTTATTTTCTGTAGATTTTGTTAAGTAATAGCTTAAACTCTGTTTGTATGTTAAACACTATAGACTTTGTATTTGTTTTGACATCATCATTTACTGTAAACTTGTACATTTTTGCTAATGAACAAGTTGGGGGAGATTGTTAGAAATGATGGATGAGAACAGTGTTTGGAAGCTGAAGTAACAAATCAGAGTTTAGCTGAAAGCCGTCAGAGTTTAGTTAAACACTGACTAGAAGCGCAACAGAGGATGTTAAACTCTGTAGCGGAAGCGTCTGAGAGTCAACAGTGTTTGAAGATTGATTTAAGATAAATATGGAAGCAATATCTTTGAAGATTGGAAAGCTGTCAAAGAGATTGAGTTGACTTAGAAGACGTGTAGCAATCGTGATTGATATCAATTGTATAGCTTAATTATAGGAGAATCAATTACTGATTGTACGAAGCTGTATGTTTTATAAATACAGTTAGGTTAACCCTAGAAGGGTATCGAACATTGAGAATATCATCATTTGTAACCTAAGCAGCTCTCTGTGATATTTTACATCACTGAGAGAGGAATTATTAATTCCAAACAGTTTTAAGTGTTAAAAACGTGTGCTCTTGTTATTTACTCATATATTACTTGATTATATATTGTGTATTCGACCTAACATATATATATATATATATATATATATATATATATATTGTTAGGCCGAATACACAAGTAATAATCAAATTCGTATGAGAGTTTAACAAGAGATAAGAGTGTGAACAATCAAAAACTGTTTGGAATTAATAATTCCTCTCCTAGTGATGTTAATATCAAAGAGAGCTGCTTAGGTTACAATCAAAAGATAGTTCTATGAACGACACCCTTCTAGGGTTAACCTAACTGTATTTATAAGATATACAGCTGCTATACAATCGCTAATTGATACGCCTATAATTAAGCTATACAATTGATATCAATTACGATTGCTACACATCTCCTAAGTCAACTCAATCTCTTTGACAGGTATCCAAACTGTAAAGATATTGCTTCCATAATTATCTTCAATTTAATCTTCAATCACTGTTGACTCGCAGATGCGCTTCCTCCAGACATTGTTTAACTAAACTCTGTCGAGCTTCCAAGTCAGCGTTTAACTAAACTCTGACTGCTTCCACTTAAACTCTGATTTGTCGCTGTAGCTTCCAAACACTGTTCTCATCAATCATTTCTAACAATATCCCCCAACTTGTTCATTAGCAAGAATGTACAAGTTTACAGTAATTGATGATGTCAAAACAAATACAAAATTACAGTGTTTAATATACAAACAGAGTTTAAGCTACTACTTAACAAAATCTACAGAAAATAAGAAAATTCTTACAGACTTCAATTTCTAATCTCCTCAAGATCTGGCATTGTTCTGAGATAGTCTATAAGCAATCTTCTTTCAGCATTTTCAAGTTCAATCTCCATAGCTTCGTTGATCTCTCTCAACTGAGGATCATTTTCATCAGTCTGATAGATAGCAGCTCTGAGATCGTAGATTTTGTTTCTTCTCATGTCGTTTCCCAATTTGATAAATTTCACTTCTTTAGACTTCACATTAAAATCCAGAACAGTGACTCCAAGATCAGTGTTCAGTTTTGTAGTGCCCTTCTCCATTTCTATCAGTTTTCCATTCCAGTCTCTGTACTTAGGAACATATTTACTATTATACTTCATGCCTCTTCTTGCTAGATTCTGAAGCATCTTCTGTTGGAGCACATTTTCAACTGACTGAGTCCTTTGATTTTTCACCTTGAAAAGATACAGAACATGTTCTAGTTCTTCCCAATACTTCAAACCAAGATCATTCTCTCCGATTTTAAATAATGTTCCATCAGCCATGAAGTATAAGAGAAAATCTTTC
Source organism: Kitagawia praeruptora (assembly GCA_037693485.1). NCBI lineage: Eukaryota > Viridiplantae > Streptophyta > Magnoliopsida > Apiales > Apiaceae > Kitagawia > Kitagawia praeruptora. The sequence goes on along the minus strand of CM075346.1, from coordinate 100,254,042 downwards.
TTTAAGCTCTTCTGATAAACCAACTGTACTGAATCCAGTCTGTCTAAACTCTCTTGAGTGACAACACCTCGACCTGGAATAGTCAATGAAGAAGGATCTCTGGGATCAACATTTTGTCTTTTGTCCCTGTATGAGCCTATACCACCCTTATTGTTTCCAATTTTGCCAGATAAGGCTCTTGTATCAGTAAAGTCCATAGAACCTTTAAGAGCTTGATTTGGATCATGAACAGTTCCTTTTCCAAAGGTTGACTTCAACTGAGAAGACAATAGAGGTGTGGTCACAACTTGTGTAGCAACAGAGGTTGTGTTTTCATTCTTCTGTACAACTTGTGTAGAAACAGAGGTTGTAACTATACTCTTCAGCTTTTGCTTAGCTTCTGCATCTGTTGGTTTTCTGGACATTTGCATCCTTTGATCAGTACCAACTTGTTCTTTGATTTGAATGCCTTTAAGAACAGGCTTTGCAGCTTTTACAACTTTCACATTCTTCTTTAGCTTACCAGAGTTTAAAGCTTTTAGATGATTTTCTTGCAGATTCTTCTCTTCAGCTTTTGCATCTTCTAGAGTAGCTCCTTCTACATTTTCTTCCATGAAAAGCTTAACTGCTAACTCTTCATCAGTCTGTGGATTAGAAATTAATTCCAAACTCTTGGTTTTTGAAGTACCTTGAGTTTCAGTGTTTACTCCAACAGACTGTGACTTTAGAGATTTGCCAGATCTCAGAGTTTGCCTATATTAAGAGTTTAAGCCTTTTCCTTTGTCACTTGCTCCTCCATCTCCAGCATCATCCTTTCTGATAAGAGTTTGAGCAGATTTGCATTTTGATTTAGTAACTCTCTCCCCCTTTTTGACATCATCAGGAATGAGTATAGATGTTATGAGTTCCAAGGAGGTAGCAATGGAATCAACTTTAGCAGACAAGAGAGACTGGTTTTCTTCAACTTTACCCAGCCTGGCAAATAAATCATCTTGAGCTTGAGAAAAGTGTTTATCTGTGAGTTTAGACTTTCTTTCCGTATTCATGTCTCTAGTCTGAATCTCAGTTTTCAAATCAGTGATTGCCTTCTTTGTTTCATCAAATCTGCCATCCAGAGTTTTGACTTGAACAACAGTTGCTTTTAAGCAAGAAAGAAGCTCTGGATTTGAAATATTTTCAGCAGTTTGGTGAACAAAGTTAGCCGTTCTCCCTCTTGGAAATATACAATCTTCTTTATACCAAGCAGCAGCAAATTTGGCAAGTTGCTCTTCTTCAATGGCATGAGATTTGCAAGGTTTGGCAAATGGTGTGTGCTTGTTATCAGTTTGCACTGGTGCACTCTGAGAAGAATCAGAGTTTGCACTGCCTTCACCTTCAATCTCAACACTTGCAGCTTGAACATTCTCAGCATCATCTTGAGCAGCTTCAAGGGAAACACTGTGCTGAGCATTGTCAGCCACAGTTTCTGCAAGCTTCTCAATATTCTCTTCATGTTGCTTAAGCTCAGCAACAGAGTTTGAATTTGTGACATCAACGGTCATAGGCTTAGAATTAGCCTTGGTTGCTTGATCAACCTCATCACCTCTTTCAGGAATTTGGTGAGCATCAGATCAGCTCTGTATGTGATGCTACAGTTTCAGTAATGACAACTGTAGGTTGATCAGCTGCACCAGTTGCTTCAGATGGAGCAAAAACAGGTGAATTAGGATCAGAGAATGGCATGAATGAGTCAAGAATATCAGCCATTGGTACAAAACCATCTCTGTTATCCTCTTCTGCAGGCATATTAGTGTTTGCAGGCTCAACATCCTCTGCAGGCATTTCAACCTCTACAGGTATAGCATCCTCTGCAACCTCAACAGTAGGTGTTTGCTGTGAAACCACCTCTGGAGCTTCAAAAGTTTCATCATCAGAATCATAAAGTACCAGTTTTCTTCTTTTAACTAAAGGCACCTCATCTGTAACCTCTTCTTCTGATGTATCCCTTTGTGCTGTTTGTCTTGTTCTCTTAGTTCTCTTAGCCCAAGCAAAACTATGTCTTGTGTTGAAAGCTGGATGCTTTTTCCTTCCTTGTCTCTTATATTGTTGAGTAGGTTTAGGCTGAGGTTGTTGTTGTGGTTGTAATGATTCAGTAGGTAGGTGTGGAAGAGTGGTTGTAGCAGGTTGTGAAGTTGTTTGAATGGGTGCAGTGTTTATGGTGGTATGAGTGGTTGAAGGTAAAGTGTCAGGTTGTGGTTCAGTGATTGGAGTTGGGTTTGAGGTTGTAGAAGATTGAGTTGGTACAGTGTTTGTGAGTGGTGGCTCAGGTTGGTTTTCAGTGTTTAAAGGTTCAGGTTGTGATGATTCTGGCTGTTGTGGTGCTGATTGTTGTGGGTCTTGAGGTTGATGGAGAAAGTTTTGTAAGGCAAGAGGTAGAGCTAGGGCAGGTAGGTTCTCTTTACCAGCATCTTTATTAGTCATATCAGAGAACATTCTCTTGTTGACTTTGAAGGGCTGAATCACATCAGCTACATTTCTAAACCAGGTACACATGCAGTAAACAGCATTTGACAAAATCTAGCAAAATAAACTGTAGTAGACTCTGACAATTTATCACCTAGATTCATTAGAACATATCTGCCAAAATCAAAATTACTACCATAAAGTAGAGAATACCCGATTTACAGACTATCCATTGGAATAGCATCCCAGTTAGTAATCTTCTTCTGGAATGTTCTTGTGATGCAGTCAAAGAAAAAATTCCATTCCTTCCTGAGATTAGGTCTCTTTACACTGCCAAGTCTGTCAAGAGACTCTATGTAGCCTATCTCCTGTAGCATCTTTCTCAGTTCAGCTTTACAAACATAAGCATATGAGGTGTGAGTATCAAATCCCATCGTGTCTCTGACAGTTTGTGGAGTTATCATAAACTCTCTTTCATCATGGGTGAAAACAATTGTTGGAGTCCCATTCTCTCCTCCATCAATATAAGATGAGTTCTGCCAGAAGTTTGCAATCTGAGATGCAGAGAGAGTAGAGGGTGCAGTCAGAGATTTCCCAATCTCTGAATCACGGAGAAAATTCTGCATCATATGAAACGCTTCTGGCACACGTTCAGTACTAAGTGGAGCTGCAAAATTGTTAGGAACAAATCGAAGACCAAGAACAGTGAAAGCTTTCGAAGCCATTAGGTCAAGAAAAGAGCAAAAAATAGCAGCGAAAATGGTATGTAGGAGAGGTGTTTGTGAAAATGCGCAAGTGAAAAACAAGAGAACCGTGAGATGTAAAAGTGAGTGGGTGAAAGTGAAAATGAAACGTAGTACACAAAAGTAATTTGAGTTGTAATTAAAAATTAAAACTCAATCGTTTGTGTATTGATATACTTAACAGTTCCTTGATTAACATGTGAGTGGGACAAAATAATGGGTGAGTGGGACACATGTCATACATGTAGTGGAGCAATAAATCACACGCAGTAAAAATAGCAATTATAACCGCTGTATTCTTTTCCTATTTCCAAGACACTTTAACACAGATACTCTTATAAACAGTTGTCACAAACTCTTTTTACTCCAAAATTTTCAAATTATCCGAATGAAAATTTACCTTAGAGTACTAATCACAATGCAACAGCGTTTGTCAATTTTCCAACTTTATTACTGAAACCCTTTCAAAAATTGCACAGTTGTGAAAATATGTGTGTGTGTAGCAGAGTTTACCAAATCAATTTTTAGAGCATCTAATATTTCATAAAATCCATAAAGTAAATCAATAAACACTGGATGCACAAACTCTCATAGTAAATACTGACTGTATGATGAAAGCTAAACTCTGTAGTAATCAATCTATATACAGTAACATTTAATTTATTTATACCCCCTCTATATCTAATATACACTTTTTTATTCTCTTTTTTTTTTTATTCTATTCATTTCTGTAATTAGAGGTTGGAGCCAGTCACCAAAAATATCATAATTTTAGCCCTTATCAGGGGGATAAGTTCCTGGGTCATCCTAGTCCTTGACTAGTCACCAAAAATTAGAGGGATTTTAGCCCATATTATATACCAATAGGTTCCTGGGTCATCCTAGTCACCAACATAATCTCAAAGGAGTATAGCAACCTATATACATTTTCTTTGGGGGTATAGCAGTAAGCATTTTAATCTAACAGAGTATAACTAACAGAGTTTAGAGTTCATCAACATCAATGGTTATTCATGAGAGGCAATGCATACTGTATTCATAAATTCAGAGTTTAGGACAAAATGAACTAACAGATGCTATAAATATGAACCAGTATCATGTTGTGTTAACTTTCTGCACAATCTAAGATTAGATCACAATGACTTAGAAAGATCCATGATTAATTACTGTGAATCATGCTTCATACATATTTCTTCATTGGTGTTTCCATCCAGACAATAATCGATTTAGAATTCAAAGAGTTTATCCAACATGTTAACAGAGTATGACAAACAGACATGCTGACAGAGTTTAACAGTGTTTAGATAAAAACATGTTAAAAGAACAGAGTTTGCATTTTAGAGTTTGATCAGGGTTCACATAGCACTTAAACATATCACAGTTATGAGCAACACATTACATAAGTAAAATTTTGAATCTAACCAACATTCCTAGTCAAAACCAGAGACCATTCCTAGTTCATTGACCAGTCTTGTAAATGTAGCTTCACTCAATAGCTTGGTGAAGATATCTGCAAGTTGTTGTTCTGTAGACAAAAAATGAAGCTCAATATGTCCTTCTTCCACATGTTCTCTGATGAAATGGTACCTTATACTGATGTGCTTGGTCATTGAATGCTGCACTGGATTACCTGTCATAGCAATAGCACTTTGATTATCACAGTAAATATGAATCTTACTGTACCTCAATCCATAATCCAGCAATTGATTCTTCATCCATAGAATCTGTGCACAACAGCTACCAGCTGCAATATACTCTGCTTCAGCTGTAGATGTAGAGATTGACTTCTGTTTCTTGCTGTACCAAGATACAAGTCTGTCACCCAGAAATTGACAACTGCCACTTGTGCTTTTTTTGTCTATCTTACATCCTGCAAAGTCTGCATCAGAGTATCCAAGTAGCTTAAAATCTGATTCTCTAGGATACCACAGACCTAATGATATGGTGCCCTTGAGATATTTGAATATCCGTTTTACAGCTGTGAGATGAGGTTCTCTAGGGTCTGCCTGAAATATTGCACAAAGACAAGTTGCATACATGATATCAGGTCTACTTGCTGTCAAGTATAGAAGAGATCCTATCATTCCCCTGTAGTTTGTCATATCCACTGAAACTCCTGTGTCTTTGTCCAACTTTGTTGCTGTTGCCATGGGAGTTGATGCAAATGAACAGTCAAGCATACCAAATTTCTTGAGTAGGTTTCTGGTATATTTTGCTTGATTAATAAAGATCCCATCATCTGTTTGTTTCACCTGTAGGCCTAGAAAATAACTAAGCTCTCCCATCATGCTCATTTGATACCTTGACTGCATGAGCTTGGCAAACTTCTTACAGAGTTTATCATTAGTAGACCCAAAGATAATGTCATCAACATATATCTGAACTAGAAGCAAGTCACTACCAGATTTGAAATAAAACAGAGTTTTATCAATTGTACCTCTGTTGAACCCACTTTCTAAGAGAAATTGAGCCAGAGTTTCATACCATGCTCTTGGTGCCTGCTTAAGTCCATAGAGTGCTTTATCCAGCCTGTAGACATGGTCTGGATATTTTGGGTCCACAAAACCTGGTGGTTGTTCAACAAACACTTCTTCTTCAAGCTTCCCATTCAGAAAAGCACTTTTCACATCCATCTGGAACACTTTGAATTTCTCGTGATAACACCTTCACTGTCAGTTTTGTTTCTGAAAACCCATTTAGTACCAACAATAGATCTATTCTTTGGCCTTGGTACAAGGGTCCAAACTTCATTCCTTTCAAATTCATTTAACTCTTCCTGCATTGCTGTTATCAAATCAGCATCTTGAAGAGCTTCTTCCACTTTCTTTGGTTCATTCTTAGACAAGAATGCATGAAACAAACATTCACTTGCAGTTGCACTTCTTGTCTTCACTTTTGCATCTGGATCACCAATAATCAAATCAGGTGTGTGTGACTTAGTCCATTTCCTAGCAGAAGGTAAATGACTTCTGTCATCATGTGATCCTCCCCCTTGATCCATGCTCTCCTGATTTTGTTGTTGACTTTCTTCATTCTCTGAGGCTCCCCCTGAACTTGACTTCCCAGAGTCAGAATTTGAATGTTCAGAGTTTGAATCATCAGAGTTTGATCCAGATTTTTCATATGACTCACTTTCAGTGTTTGAGTCTTCATCTTGATCATGCTCCCCCTCAACTGGTTCTCCCCTTTGTTGTGGCTGAGAAGTTTCTTCAGTGTTTACCAGTAGAGGTTCAGAGTCTGTCTGAACAGAGTCTGTGAGATCTGTTTGATCAGAGTTTACTTCAGCAGAGATTAGTTCTTCATTTTCAAAGTGCAGTTGATCATATTCATCTATGTCTTCAAGCCTAGTTATTTTCTTGTCATCAAAAGACACATGTATAGATTCCATGATCACTTTGGTTCTCAGATTGTAAACTCTGAATGCTTTTATTGACAGTGGATAGCCAACAAAAATTCCTTCATCTGCCTTTAACTAAAACTTTGTCAATTGTTCAGGATGAGTTTTCAACACAAAGCATTTGCACCCAAAAATATGAAAATATTTCAGGTTTGGCTTCTTATCTTTCACCATCTCATATGGTGTTTTTCCATGCTTGTTGATCAGTGTGGCATTTTGAGTAAAACAAGCAGTTTGAACTGCTTCTGCCCAGAAATAAGTTGGCAACTTTGCTTCATCTAGCATGGTTCTGGCAGCTTCTATCAAGGTTCTGTTCTTCCTTTCAACTACACCATTTTGCTGTGGTGTACCAGGTGCAGAAAACTCTTGCTTCACTCCTCTGTTCTTGCAGAAATCTTCCATTGTTGCATTTCTGAACTCTGTTCCATTATCACTTCTGATTATCTTTACTTTGTGATCAGATCCCTTGTCCAACAGCTTTACATGCTCCATCAGAGTTAATGCAGTTTCATCTTTCTTTGCCAGAAAATACACCCAAGTATATCTGGTGTATTCATCAACAATGACTAGAGCATATTTCTTTCTTCCAATTGACCTGACATTCACTGGACCAAAAAGATCAACATGTAGTAGGTGATAAGGATTAACAATTGAAGATTCAGACTTGCTTTTGAAAGATGACTTCCTTTGTTTGGCCTTTTGACAAGAATCACACAGGCCATCAATATTCAACAAAGATTTTGGAAGCCCCCTGACAAGATTCTTTCTTATTAACTCATTGATGTTGTTCAGATTGAGATGAGAGAGTTTCTTATGCCACTTCCAACTCTCTTCACTAGACATTCTTGTAGACAGGCACACAGCTTTTCCATCAGAGTTTTTGAACAAGCTTGCTTCATAAATGTTGTTGCGCCTGTTACCAACTAGAACAACTTTTCCTGTAGATTTGCTGATGACTTCACAGTATCCTGGCTGAAAATCTACATGGTATCCTCTGTCATAGATTTGACTCACAGATAGCAGATCATGCTTGAGTCCTGGAACCAGAGCTACATTTGTGATGATGACACTTCCAAGATTGATATTGCCATATCCCAGAGTATGTCCTACGTTGCCATCTCCATAGGAAACTTTTGGGCCAGCCTTCTCCACATACTCTGATAGCAGGGCTTTATTTCCAGTCATGTGTCCTGAACATCCACTGTCCACGACTAGGGTTCTCTCCCTAATGCCCTGCAATCACAAACAATCAATGAGGATTAGATTTAAGGATCCAGACTTGCTTGGATCCTTTGATATTCTTAACTTGGTTAGCTTTAGCAGCGGAATTTTCATTATCAGAGTTTAAGCTAACTTTTTCAGAGTTTACACATGCAGACTTAACTTTAACCCATTTCAAATTAGGTTCCAGTTCATAGTAATTATGATAAATAGCATGATAATCTCTGCAAGTATAAATTGATTGCCAAGTACTTCCAAAGTGTTTGCATAATGTCTGTGGTATAGTTCTAACATGATTTTTCTTTACTTCAGATTTAGATGGTAAAGAATTAATATTTTTATTTTTCTTGCAAAAGCTAGAAAGATGATTAGAACTACCATAGTTATATCATGTTTTTCTTGGAGCAAAAGTAGCAAGCATAGGATAATTTCCTTGTGTTATGCCTACTTTACCATTTCTGTTCTTTTTAGACACTTTCTGTTTGTTGACAGATTTTAACTCATTAATTTTGTGTTTGAGTTGTTTATCTGTCATTGAACCAATATTAACCTGTTTAACACTAGTTTTTACTGGTTCACTTTTAACAGCTTCTTTTCCTCCTTCATACCTAGGTTCATTTATTCCATTAACAAATGTTCCAAATTTCTTAGATTGAAGAGGTGGTCTAATCTTAACTTGATTTTGAAATCTAAGTTCATCTCCTTCAGAGTATCCTAGACCTACTGTGTCTCTCTGAAAAACCTCTTGTGTATCTTTTCCAGAATGAGTTATGTGATTTGCTTTCTCTAACTCAGATTCTAGTTGTTTATTCTTACTTAGCAATCCCTGTTCTAGATAAACAGCATCATCTCTCTCTTTCTGAACTTGTTGCATATTTTCAAGTTTTTCTTCAACAAATTTATTTCTAGCCTTAAGTTCAGAATTTTCAGATTTTATTCTCTCATTCTCTAGAGTCTGATCCCTATAACTGATATGCAATGCCTTAAGATAAATTCTCAATTCAGTAATATTATCAGTATTATAGGCATAGGTAGTTGGAGGTACCTTGTTTTCAGAATTTTCACAGTCTGTCTCAATAGAAGCCATGAGAGCATAGTTGACTTCCTCATCTGAATCTGAAGTGTCTGCCCAATCTCTGCCTTTTGTGATGAGTACCTTTCCAGTTTTACCCTTCTTGCACTCAGGAGCATAGTGACCCATCTCCTTGCACTTATAGCATTGAATGTCAGACTTATTCTTCTTCCCAGACTTGGTCTCATTTCTCTCAGACCTCCTGAAACTCTTCTTGTCTTCATTTGAATCTCTAGAAAACCTCTTCCCTTTCTTGAAATTCTTGAAACCCATTTTCTTGAAGGTTTTAACCATCAAAACAGCCATTTTTCTCATCTCTTCATCATTATCATCTGAGTCAGATGATTCAGAGTTTGAATCAACATCAGAGTTTGATGATTCACTTTCTGAGTGTATGACTAAAGCTTTTCCCTTCATTTTCCTCCTTGATGCCTCTATCTTCTGAGGCTTCTCTTCAACCTTAAGAACAACAGACTTTGCCTTCTTGCTTGATCTCCTGTTTCTCTGCTCCATTTCCAATTCATGAGTTTTGAGCAGCCCATAGATTTTATCAATCTCTGTTTCAGCAAGTTCATAGTTATCTCTTATAGTGGTTGTTTTCACATCCCACTTTTCAGGTAGAGAAAGAAGAAACTTGAGATTTGAGTCTTCTAGATCATACTATTTGTTGACCAATGACAGATCATTGACCAATTTACAGAATCTGTCAAATGTTTCTGTCATGGTCTCTTCAGGTTTTGCCTCAAAGTGCTCATACTCTTGTGTGAGTATGTTTCTCCTATTCTTCTTGATAGCAGCAGTTCCTTGTCATCTGACTTCAAGAGCATCCCAGATCTCTTTTGCAGTGGTGCAGTTAATCACTTTGTTAGACATAACATTGTCTAAAGCACTATGCAGTAAATGCCTAACCTTTGCATCCTTAGCAATTGATGATAGATCTTCAGGAGTCATGTCCTTCTTTTCCTTTGGAACTATTTTTGCTTCTTCACCAGCAGTTGCAGCAGATAGCTTTGTAGGATTGTGAGGGCCTTCATTAATCCTATCAAGATATTCTGGATCTGTAGCCTCCAGAAACATAGTCATCTTGACCTTCCAGATGGCATACTCTGATGGCCTGAGAATAGGAACCCTGATTGTTTCATACCGACTCACAGTAGTAGGAGCCTTCTCAGCACTAGTAGGTGTTGGTGGTGGAATTGCTGTCATGATTATTGTTGTGTTTGGATCTTAAACTGTAATAAAGTAACAGATTAGGCTCTGATACCACTTGTTAGGCCGAATACACAAGTAATAATCAAATTCGTATGAGAGTTTAACAAGAGATAAGAGTGTGAATAATCAAAAACTGTTTGGAATTAATAATTCCTCTCTCAATGATGTGAATATCAAAGAGAGCTGCTTAGGTTACAATCAAAAGATAGTTCTATGAACGACACCCTTCTAGGGTTAACCTAACTGTATTTATAAGATATACAGCTGCTATACAATCGCTAATTGATACTCCTATAATTAAGCTATACAATTGATATCAATTACGATTGCTACACATCTCCTAAGTCAACTCAATCTCTTTGACAGCTATCCAAACTGTAAAGATATTGCTTCCATAATTATCTTCAATTTAATCTTCAATCACTGTTGACTCGCAGATGCGCTTCCTCCAGACAGTGTTTAACTAAACTCTATCGAGCTTCCAAGTCAGCGTTTAACTAAACTCTGACTGCTTCCAGCTAAACTCTGATTTGTCGCTGTAGCTTCCAAACACTGTTCTCATCAATCATTTCTAACATATATATATATATGCATGTGATATTAGAATGTGATGCCACGAATGTGATCTTAACCATCAAAAAGGAAGTTGTTGGGTTATCTCTTTTCTTCTTATTCTATGAAGACATTAGAAGGTTGAAGAGTGGATTTGAGTCTTTCGATTGTGTCCATATTAGAAGAACTGGTAATACCATAGCTCATTGTATTGCTAGGTGGGACATAAATGTAGGAGAGGAGATAGTATGGACTAGTTCTTTCCCAGATTCTGTAACAGCATTAGCAAATCTTGATTTATGTTAATAAAATTTCCATGTTCAAAAAAAAAAGATATATATATATATATATACACACACATAAATCCTAGTTAAATTATTGAGATAAGTGGGGTTTAAGTAGGGTTTGAAGAGGCTGATTTCTTGAAGAAATTTGGGGGTTTTTGCTTGAGGATGAAATGGATGGATAATTAAAGCTTCTTTGAGGTATGAACTTGTTTATCTTTACTTTAATCATTTACTTTCATGGTTATTAGTGCTATATTTTGAAAGCTTGTTACATATTAATATGAGGAGGATGGGCTTGCTTGATTGTGTTGGTTTTGATGGAGTTTATGTGTAAGGGAGGAGGGTGATATAAGGTGGATTGAGGGTTGTGTTTTTATCGAGAACAATACGACGCTGGAAGGCTTCCCAAACTGGAACAGCCTACTGGTCTTTGTCATGTACGGGTCTAGAACCCTGGTTTTGTGCAAGGTCTTTATATGGTAAAGTCCTACTCAGAGTCTAGTTTGCGTGACCGCAAACGATGCGCAAATCGGATTAACGAGGTAGGAGTTATGGCCATATAGGTTGTCCATAACCTACGAATTTAATAAACACTGAACTTTGGAAAATGTTTCACCTATCTAGACTCTTTAATTTGAATTAAAAATTTGAGGAATGATTAAACAATGAGTATAGAAGATCTCAGAGGTGGAATTAGGTTAAAATGATAATTCTATTATTTATAGTGAATTTTTGAGTATGGCTATCACAGTTAGGAAATGCCCTGTTTCGACCTTGCTGAGACAGATTTTTGTGTCAACTTTGAGAGAGCATTTGACTTAGCTATACTAATCCTTTTAATCTGAGAATTTGAGGATAGAAAGGCCTTATGTTAGGGATTAAAATGGAAAAGGTTTCGTGCGAAAATATTAAGTTTTGGAATTACGAAAATGTCGTAACATAGGGGTTTAATAAGGATTTCTTAAGAAGATCATTACAAGTAGGTGTTTTGGGACTTAAATAACTTGATAAAAAACCTTTGACAAGATGCTTTTACGAATAGCTAACGTAGGCCCGAGAAGGTGAAGTGTTGGGCAAAGAATTAGTATAAAGATATGAAACTAGATTTAACCAAGTGCACACATAAGTGTAATAAAGATTGGGTCTTATGTGTTTATAGAGTACCCGAGACATGGAAGGAGCTTGGATAGAATATCACCAAGAATCATTAAATGAAGTACAGAGGCCAAGGTGAGCATTTATCAAAGCTTTGATTTATATATGTATACTCTCTAATAACTTGTGATATTTATGAGATTAAAAGATAGAACTAAGAAATGCTCAAGACTTGAATATATTATATATATATATATATATTACAAGAAAGAATTACATGATTTATCCGAATATGTGGGTTTATATGATACGTGATGATTGTGATGCGTTTTGATAGGCGTAGTTGTTACGTGGACTTTAAATGATATCATGATAATGTTATTTGGAAATTATACGGTTACTTGAATCCACATGTTACTAAAATGGATTAAGTTGATCATCTAGGATTATATGCTACGTGGCTATATGATTATGTGGCTATATGAATACGAGATGAAAGTACATATACGATGACTATATTATAGTGAAATGAAGTATCACGTGGCTATAAATGATTGTTATATGATTTTGAATAAGTGCGTGGACAAATAGTGATCATAAAACAATATGTGGATACAGAAACAGGTTATATGCATACAGTGCAGATACTGTAAAGTAAAGAAAAAGGGATATACCAAAAGGATTGTAAGGACTCCGAAAAAGGGCCGTATATACAGAAAGGAAAAATATGAATACACGATAAAGGTCATATGTAAATGGATGAATATATAGATACATGTTTGATATAGTGATACAAAGTATATGTTATATGCATGTTATTCATTACATTCAGATGCATTCGACTAAATAAAGGCGTTGTGACTGTCAATGGTACTTTAGGGAATAAATGGCCTAGCTAGCCGGGAAAGTCCTCGAGACTATAAACATGGAATATCCCGGGAATAAAGTCGACTATAAACATCAAGAGCCCTAAAAGGCCGGGATTATATGCAAGTCCTTGAGACTATAAACATGGGATATTCCGGGAAAAAATGAAAGTCCTTGAGACTATAAATATGGGACATGGTCCCGGAAAATTCTAAAGTCAAGTTGATCAGTCACAACAAAATAAAGAAAATGGACACATGCGTATGTTGCATACATTCATAATAAATAATTACTTAGCATTATTGGATGATTGTCTAGAATGAATTATGTGAGTACGTGTGAAACTGTGTTCAAATATGTTCTTTGAAAATATATGGCGATATTATGAATTTCTTCTATACGTGCTGATTGTATATGATTTCTTGAATAATAGTGAAATGATTATCTGAAATTAATTGATGTGAGGATAAGTTAATTAGGTGTTCAAAGATATGATTGGATGATATGTACTCGTTATATATTGGATGACCGTCGAGTCCATAGATGACTTCCGGGTTATATACGAGAAAATAGTCAGATCTTATATATAAAATTGTTTGTAACAATAAATGTGTGGATTAGAGTCATTGAACTGATAACAGGGATAAGACTACGAAAAGATACAAGGAGAGTTGGGTAAATAAAGAGAGAATGAATTACAGGTACATGTAATGACACTACGAGTTTTTACGAGTTAACAGGTATATACAGATATCTTTATAAAATGCGAAATACTGGATTGTAAGTTTGGAAATATGTAAATTACACTAGAATATATTAATGATGATATGTGTTCACTGAGTTGCGACTCATTAAAATCGCTCATGTTTTTCAGGTTAAGTTGCATGGTCGGCCAGCTGGATATCCAGAGTCCCTCCTCCTCAGCATTTGCATATATAAATTTGTTAAGTTGTTTATTCTGCTATTAAGGGTTAAATGTTGATGTTATCATGTTGTGTTGTATTTATCATAGTTGTTCACCTGATCGGTTAAGACAGGTTGAACTTGTAGTTGTTTTTCTTAAAAGTTGAAATTTGGTTTGGTTTAAATTACAGGGGGATAGTCCGATTTACGAATACTTCATGCCGAAATTTTCTAAAATTCCTCTATATCAAAGTCTATTTTATCTAATTAATTCCAATAGTTAAGAGCATGCTTTAACTGCTAAGTGTTATGTGTCTAGTGAGTCACATTTTCAAAAGTTTTCGGCTTCCGCATTGCAAAAGTATTTTAGAAGATTAATGTATATTCTTTTTAAAAGTAATATTGTTATTCAAGGTTTTAATTATTTCCCTAAAATGATTAAGAGAAAATGACACATATAAATAGGGATATTCGAGTATTTTATTATAAAAAGTATATTTTCAGTATCGGGAAGTCAAGGTGTGACAGCTTGGTATCAGAGCTAACACCCGGCCGGAAGTGCACTAGCACTGCCCGGGTATGGTTAGTTTGTTATGTTTTCATAAGGCACATTTGCATACATGTACATGTAATACTTACATTTAAATGGTGTTCGTCATACATGTGTATGTACGAGAATATGAACATATAGATATGCATAAGCATGAGATATTGCATAAAGGAGCGAGGGGACAGCTGGCCAAAGTCAAGTCTATAGTGTTGCAATAAAATGAAAGATGAATAGACCAAAAAGGTAATCCTTTATTTATAATTAGAGGAAAGTTTTAGAATGTAATAAAGTACAAATGATTGCTATGTGAAAATATTTATGAGATGCAGCGAATTGGATGTTTAAATGATGTATGCCTATGTGTATAAATGATATGTGAGAAACGATCATGAGTAAAATTCTTTCGATAAATGTATAAGCTTATGCATTGTTGATTATATTTTTACATTAGTATATATAGATTAAGGAAGGACAAGAAAGGAAATGAGTCTACTTAAGGTTATAAGACGACTAGAAGCTTGTCTCAACGTAGATTTCAAGAACCATTATTGTTGAACAATAGGAGCGTTGAGAATTCATTTCTATTGAGAAGTATATTCTATACGTTATTAAAAGGTCCTTCTAATTTCTTCTAGAGGGCAAAGAGTTGTTGATTCTTATCACTGAGATTGATCAAATATTTTTTCTAATTGATTCAAGAAGAAAGTTAATCATCTGATGTTGAAATTCTATAAAGGAGTATAATTATGATATCAGGGGCGGAACTACGATTATGGTATAGGGGGGACCAAAAAAATTTTTGAACAGACAAATTATAGTAATGACTTAACTTTTTCAACCAGGAAGTGAGGACATAAGTAAAAGCCACGGACTACTATACATACATCAGAACAGCATATAATAGCAAAAAAGGGAACTCGCTTAAAATAATAAAATTCAGAAAACGTACCAATTTATTTGAGATGTGCTCGTCTTTGTTTAATCATATAAAATGTATCAATGATCTCATCGGAGCATACTGACTCTGCAATCTCTTTTTCTATATACACTAACAAGTAATCTCTTAAAAATTCATCTTCCATTCGACTATGAAGACTTGTTTTCACTATTTTCATAGCCGAAAAAGCTCTCTCGGATGTTGCAGTAGATGTAGGAAGTGTCAAGACAAGACATAAAAGTCTATCTACTAGTGAATACACTTCGGATTTCCCTGTTGTTACCATTCCTTGACATAAATCACCAAAAGTAGAAATATCCTTGAAAAAAGGATGAGTGGGTATATCTAGCCCATAATGTTGTAATTCACACTTCAAACGAATTTTTTCTTCTTCCAAAAAATCACCAGGATAGAATTTTTTAGCAAGCATACAAATATTCTCTATATTGAATGATCTATAACCATCTCTAGGATTCAATGATGTACTCAAAATGAGAAGCTCTGTTGCTCAACTATCTTTTCCAAGTGACATGGTTGATTTTTCAGATTATAAAAACAATTGGCCGCAAAACAATGGGCTGAATTAGAATTCTTTCCATTCCCAACATGACATAAAAAAGCACAATCTTTTCCATCATTTACTTTCCTCCAATTGTTAAAACCCTTAATAGTGAATGTATCTGAGCCGCACCTTCCCAATGGTTTTTTCACAAAAATAAAATAATAAAAACAGTAAGCTGCATCTTTATCAGGAGAATACTCTAACCAAGGAAATTTCTGAAACCAAGATTTTTGAAATCGACGAGGATGATGTTCAGGCCCTGAGGGAGGATAAACTTGTATTGGTTGATACGGACCAAGATCATTATATGCCCTTCTAACTAAATCCTTTCTATTTGGATCATAAGACTCAATTTGTTTACGTCGCCCAGGATCGCGTATCAAAGAATTGAAATCAATACATTCATCAATAGTTTGAGAAACAATACCTTCACCAATGGTCTCAGAATTTTGAGGAGGTTGCTCTTGCTCAATGTTGGTTTCTTCTAAAATAACAGGTTCATCTTCAATTGAGACTGTAACTTGTGCTTGTATATCATCTTCATAGACATTTTGCTTCTTTTGGGGTTGAAAATATGAAGTAATTTGTTTTCTTTTATTGTTATTCATGCTTCAGATAAGAAATAAGGAAAAAGTAGAGTTAGGATTATGGATTGTAAATGAAAATTGGTAATTAGGTTTGGATATGTAATTGGGGGTTTTGGGAGTCTAGCACGAGTACATGTGATGTTAGTCTATGACTGTGTATTCATAATTCATACTTTAATAAAATGCTTTTTGTTTATTAATTTTCTTTTATATTTATATTGTTATTATTAGACTTAATCATTTTTTTTTGAAAACTTAAATTGAATCAATTTAATTATGAACTCAATGTAATCAATTATTATTATTTTTGCTAAATAATAAATTTGTTTTTATAACATGAAACCAATTTTAATTCTAAATAAAAAAATTTAATACTTAGGGGGATCGGAAAAATATATTGGGGGGACTGAACATATATTTAAAAAAAATTAAAAAAAAATTACATATAAATTTCGATGTTACGGTGTAGTTGGCGGGGACCGGGGCTCACCTTGGTCCCCCCTAGTTCCCCCCTGTGTATAGTAGATTTGAGAAATTTTCTGTCATGTGACATAGTGAATTGCAGAGGAAAGTTCACTAGAATTCTTTCAAAATCATATTCCTCTATTATTTAAATAAACGATTTGTCATCTGATTGGGATAAACAATACATATGGTAGCTGGTGGGACGCCACCTAGCTAATTATGTGTTGCAAACCAAAAGAGTACGAAAGATTGGCCATCTTAAGTACGATTATGGTTGATCTCCGTCACATCAAACTTATACTTCTCTCTCATGTATATTGTTGATGAGTTCATTGATTCAAAATCACTCAGATTTCTTGTTACGACTCGTGAAATTTTTCAATGTTTCTTATCTTGCGAGAATGTTCAGAAAGTTTTCAATCAAAATTATAGACAAAGTTTATCTCATGGGAAGCTTAGAGAAGAATCTCATATGGTATGATAGTCGAAAGTTTTTTATCTAAGATAAAGTGATGTGCTGTAGAAGAAATCTCAGTAATGATAGTTAATATTTGTAAATGCATAAGGGAATAAAGTTTTACATGGAGTTAATACTCGCGGGAGCCATCTTTTGAATTTATTCATATGAAAACATGGTGGGTAGAGATAAAGTATATACTTGTTTGAGACATTGTAGTAAAAGAGATGGTAAATTCAAGGTTAGTATATCGATGATAAGATGAATATTGCTCGAATACAAATGAGAATATTATGCTAATAATAAATGGGTGGATGACTGATGGCTATATAGTATAAACTGAACCGATAAGGGTCACAAGAGATTAGTGATTGAGAAAACAAATACACTAAGGAAAGAAAGTGTGAAAGGGTGAAAGTGTTAACTCGATTAACTTGTAGAAGGGGGGGTTGAATACAAGTTATATAATCGTGTCTGATTTTTGCTTGAATTTTGATGCACAAGATCGATTGAATAAAAAGAAACTGTTTGTATTAAAAAGATATAATACAAACTCTACCAAAGGTGTACAATACCTTTAGCAGCTATTGATAATATAAATCTCTCTCTATTTGTTTCGAACTCTCGAATACAAACCTTATACAGAGCTACGCACTCAAACTTTTTCCTCACGAGCTACGACTGAACACACGCTCTTTACAATGATATTGAGAGAGTATTTATAATGATACCTATCAACTAATAACAGAAAGATATAATCTATACATGACAATGTTCTGCCTTCCAGTTGATAGTTTCCATCAATAGAAAATCCTTTCCTTCATAATATCTTCTTGCTTGTTCTTCAAACAACGATCCTGTTTTATAGCACTTGCCAATTTCTGTAGCATCCACAATGACATCATCAGTAGCATGACTGATATTAGGATCTGCACACTGCATCAGTATCTGATCATCCATCAGTATTAGACACCATGAGGATTTGCTCTTTGTTCCTGACATGTAGTCTCCGATACACTGTTCATTCCTGACTAAACTCTACAGATAACTGTCTTACACATATATGCTATATACAGTGCTAAATCCTTTATAAGATCAGGATTACAAGAAGTATAATGTGTAAATTCTATTCTTAACATCACAACTCATGAATTATTCCTAACAATCTCCCCCTATTTATGCTTTAAAGTCTGAAGCATAAATCTAAGTTGTGGATGTCAAAACATATAACAATACAACCAGAATAGAATTTATGAATGTAGAATTATGAAGTTAATTACATCCTTCCCAGATGTAGACATGTTTCTAGTACTTAGAAGAAAGAATTTTAACTATTAATGCTGCTCTTCCTTTACCACTTCCTAGCTGAGATTCACCACTGTCACTCCTGGTTCTTCTTTTTATTTCCCTTTGTCTGCTCTTTATCTCCCCCAGTCTGGTGTTGTTGTTGTTGTCTTCGAATAGTCTTTATCTCCCCCTTTTTGACATCAGCAACATTAATTCCAAGAGATTCAGAAACAGAACAAATGAGATTCATCATAACTGCTTGATTTTCCATAATTGTGACTTGGTTATCTTCAAGTGATTGAAGTCTTTTGTGTATAGCAATTTGAGAATTCTGAATATCGTTCAAAATATCAGAATGAACTTCAATGTTGGAAGTGCTTCTAGTATCTTCAGAATTAGAATCAGAAAGAACTGTATCTTCAAGTCTTGTAGAAGAAGTTGCTTGAGTTGTATGATATTCAAGTAATAAAACTTGATTAGAAGTATCAACATCTTCATCTTTCTGATCTGGAGCTGAAATATGATCATCTTCTCCTTCACCAGTATTCTGTGTACTAACATCTTCAAATCCTGACTCCTCCTTAGAGTGATCAGAGACTGTTGATGTCTCAATTCTAGCTGATATTGGAAGTACATACAAAGGAATACTAGGATCATTAGGAACTTCATCTGGTACATATGTATCAAGAGATTGCTTTATCCTGGCACCTCTTCTGTTAATGATTCCTGCAAGCCTCTCCTTTTACTTCTGAGCTTTAACTTCTGGCTTTGCATTGTGATGTGCTAGGTCATTCTTCTGATACATTTTGATGAATGAATAAGTACCAGCATCCATACCAAGATTTTCAGACCAAGATTCAGGAAAATCCTGATCCTAGAAATCAAACGATGGTGGTTTCCTAATTTTCTTTCCCTCACTATGGAGTTGATCATCCAAACCCTTTCTCACTATGACTTACTAAAGTCAACATTCTTTCTACCTCACCTTTTGCCTGGTCAGGAGTCAGCCTCTCAGTTTGTGGATCCAAGTCCATCTTTTCAAGTGTATCACTCAAATTTGGATAAGTGCTCTCATGACCTACAGAAAAATAGGGGTTAGAAGGAGTTTTTATACCTGAACTCACATGGAGAGAGGGTTCCTCATTTGGCAAGGGGCTTGAGGTTTTCTCCAAGGAGTGGGCTGCTATAGTCTCTGAACCCATACAATCATCTACTTTCTTTTTAGAAACTACAGGCTCCAGTATACCACTTTCAGGTTCTACAACAAACTTTAATGTCTTCAGTAATACTTCATTAGACATTATAGTTTGTGTGTTACCATCTTCAAGTGTTGGTTGCTGAGACACACCCTCAAGGTGGATAGACTCTGACTGAACAATGTTTGTTTGATCTTCAGGAAAATCAACCAAAGTCATTCCTCCCATATCATAGGGTATCTCACTTGCATTCTCAGTCATCACAGAAGTCCTTTCAGCATCAGCTATCATAATTCCTGAGTCATCCTTCCTCTGACTAGATGGTTCTTGTGTTGCAGTGACTGTGATCTGATCTGTCCTACTATTCACCACTGGTGCAATAGTACCTTCTGTTGACTGCTTCCCTCTATCTACTTCCTCCTCTTGTTCACTTTGAGCTGCAGCATCTTCAACAATAAGATCTTTATTGAAGAGATAAGCATGAAGTGCTTGAAGTGCTGTATGCTTTGGAAGTCCAAATTTTTTGACTAACTGCATTCTGACAGTTTGATAGAAATACATCTTCATTGAGTCAAGTCTTTGATGTAGAAGTCCATATTCTTCAGGAAATGAAAGTCTAGGAACACTTTCACTTAGAAAGTCTAGAATAGGCCTGGAAAGCTTCACTTTTAGAGAGATAAGTCCCATAGCCAGTCTGTATGATAATGTAGTTTCCCATAAAGAATCAATATCCAGATCTTTCTTATCAAATACTGACATAGATGTAGCTTGATGTGTAGAGACCTGCATAATGTTAGTTAGACTAGACTCTGTGTGTGTAGGTGGCAATTGAATCTTTCTCATTATTCTCTTGTTATAGTGAGCAAAAGATTTATCCTGAGAAGACTCAAGAGGTGTAGATACAGAAGTGATCTTGGGATGAGATCCTTTTTCAATAGACACAGTCTTTTGAGAGACAGTATCCAGTAACTGTTTTCCCTTTTTAAGTACTACAGCCTTTTGAGAGACTGCAACCTGGTTGTGGCTAGGTGTTTCATCTCTTTGTGCTAACAGAGAAAGTTGAATTGCAGCCTTCAATTCTGCTCTCTCAGCAAGAGTTAAATCATCATCTTCTTCACTAGAACTACTACTACTTAACACAACAAATCTTCTCTTCCTTACAACTGAGGTCTTTTGAGAGACAACAGAGGTTGGTTTCTTTGAAACAATAGGCTGTGGATCAAAACATAGTTCTTGAATTGTTTCAGAGACTATAAGGTTTTAGATTACTTGGGTAGACACAGGTGGGTTCTCCTCCAATTGAGATTCCTGAGTCATTTCACCACAAAAGAAAGAAGAATTGTAGAGAGTAGGAAGATGAGTTTTTAGAATTACCTGAACATGCTGTGGATAGTGTATTGCGGGTATTTCATCTAGATTCTTTTCATTGTCCTTCTTTGTAATATCAGAGAAAATTCTCTTTTGCTGTACATAAGAAGAAACACAATGTTCCCTACCAAATCTAGCTTCAACATCAGGAATAAAATGGTTAATAAACATTTGCATGAATCTATGATAATAAACCATATTCCTGCCTTGATCTCTTGACCCAAGTTTAAGACACATCTGACTGAAGACAATATTTCCAATGTTAATTACTCTGTTATATAACAGGCTATAAGCAATGTGTGAAGTAACAGCAGTAATTTGATCAAAAGAACTACATTTACCAGTAAAGCATTTAGCTAATTGATCAAAAAAGAAAGACCACTATTTCCTAAGACAAGGTCTTCTTAACTGGCTCATGTTATCTAAAGATCCATTATAACCTAATGCAGATAACATAGTTCTAACATCATCATCAGATGGTACATTCTCATAATTCAAACTAACAGGCAAGTGAAGTAATGAATTAACAACAGATTCAGTAATATCAAATGAGTTTTGTCCTAAGTGTAGAACAATCTTACCTGATTGACTCTCAGTAGAATCAATTACCTCATCATTCTCCCATGCTTGTGTAACAGCTGCCTGATTAATCTGTGGAGATGTTGTCAATGCATAACTGAATGGTCCATTTGCCAGAAAGTCCATGATTGGGTGAAAATCAGTTGACACTCCTTCCTTGTTGGTGTTGCTGCTACATGATTGTTCGTCATAAAATCAAAGTCACCAAACTTGAAGGCTACTGATTTAGGTAATCTTCTCTGAGCTGCCTTTGATTTTGATCTGTAAAGAACTTGAAAAACTCTTGAAATGGATTAGTGATTTTGAAAACTTGAAAGTGTTTTTGCTTTAGAGAATGTGAAATTAGAGAAAGCAATTACACGATTAGAGTTTCAAAACAAATGTATTTCACAAATCTTTCAGACCATTATCCCATGTTGACACATAGGTTGACAGGTGTCTGTCCCTGAAAAGTGCGGTTACCCACGATTTTTGGAAAATAAAATCCAAAATTGATTTTCATAAAATAAATCAGGGTATTTTCAAGATAAATCAATACTGATCAGCTTTCCTTTCCTGATGTGATCTACCATCAAAATAATCACAAAACACAATGTGATTTAAAAATAATAATTCTCAAATCCTGAAGATCAAATTTTTGAAATCCTGATCAATATCATCCTGATCAATATCATCCTGATTCCAGAGACTTAAATGGAGTTTCCACATGGCATTTTCTTTTATCTGAAAAAGAAATAAACAATTAATCTGAACAAAATCAATTGGTTAGATATATTCGATATTTCTTAAAAATGCAAGAAATACAGTCACGCGTAGTAATAACGTCTGACTTCATTGATAGTCCCAAGTGACTGTTCAACTTCTTACGTCTTTCTATAAAAGAACCAGACGCCTTATGCCATTCTCCATAAACCTTTCAATTTCTTTTCTTTCAACCATGATTCTCAAACCAAATCACCACTTGAATCCAACCTTTAGATTTTTCACAATCAATGAACAACCTGTTCTTGATCATCTCGTTGAAAAAGATAATGTCCAGAAATTTCTCCTAAAACATCCATCTGTTAGATATAATCTTCCCCTAATTTCCTCAAAGCTCGAGGATGAAGAATTTGGCCGAGAGTCTGAGGTTGATCTTGATGGAGATGCTATTCATTTAGCCATCAAACCTCAATAAATAAGGGATCATGCCAGCTGCTCTCATTCAAGTCACCCTGTAAAGACATTCAAGAGCAGATGAGGCATTTAAAATCCTTAATCAAGGTTCTTGAGATGCTTCTTGTCCTGTCTCTCAGATGAATGAAAGAAGCAAGATTCAATAGTTACAACATTAGACAAGATTAGTATAATCTGTAATAGTTAGACAAAAAGAAGATGTATTTCATTTCCATGTATGTAATGCTTTTGATTAATGAAAATACAAGTTTCAATTTATATATCTTGTCTACTGTTCCCTGTTTATTGAATGATCTGTATATCTATAAATCATCAGTATTCATGTATTAAACCTGATAGTATAGACTTAACAAGACTTAGAATTGGACTACTGAAAAAATGAACTTCAGAATTTGAAACAGTTAACCACACAAATTTCACAATCCTGATACTGACAATGCAATACTGATAACAATACTGATAGCAATACTGATGACGTCAGCATACTGATAGCAATCATAATCCTGATGCTTGATAACAAGTCTATCATACTGAGATTTATCAAAGCAAAGTGTCACAGCTATCATATATAACAATCAAATACAGATCCTAACAACTATCAAGTCTACAAGCTGAAACAACATACCTTGCTACTTTTGCAGATGTTAAAGATCTAAAAATTTAACATACCTAACTCACTAACCAATCTAATGAAGGTAGTTTCATCAAGTGGTTTAGTTAGAATATCTGCAAGCTGTTTGTCAGTAGGAACAAAATGAAGTTCCATAGTACCATTTTCAATATGTTCTCTGATAAAATGATACCTGACATCAATGTGCTTTGTCCTTGAATGTTGAACTGGATTTTCTGCAATTTTGATAGCACTAGTATTATCATAAAACATAGGAATATTACTAATTGTTATACCATAATCCATCAACTGATTTCTTATCCAAAGGAGCTGTGCACAACAACTGCCTGCTGCAATGTACTCAGCTTCTGCAGTTGAAGTTCAAACTGATTGTTGCTTCTTGCTTGCCCAAGAAATCAATCTGTTTCCCAGGAATTGACATGTACCTGTAGTGTTTTTCCTGTCTATTTTACACCCTGCATAATCAGAGTCTGAATAGCCAATTAGGGAGAAATCAGATTCTCTAGGATACCACAAACCAAGGTTTGGAGTTCCTTTGAGATATCTAAAGATTCTCTTCACAACAATTAAATGAGATTCCTTAGGATCACTTTGGAATCTAGCACATAAACAGGTAGAAAACATTATATCTGGTCTACTTGCTGTTAAGTATAACAGTGAGCCTATCATGCCTCTATAGCTAGTGTTGCCAACACTCTTTCCCTTAGGATCAGAGTCTAGCTTAGTGGCTGTTGCCATGGGTGTTTTCGCAACTGCATAGTCTTGAAAGTCAAACCTTTTTAAAAGATCTTTGATATATTTTGACGGATTAATGAAAATACCAGTCTCAGTCTGTTTGACCTGCAAGCCTAAGAAAAAATTTAGTTCACCCATCATGCTCATCTAGTACTTAGCCTGCATTAACTTGCTAAACTTAGCACACAACTTTTCATTAGTAGAACCAAATATGATGTCATCAACATAAACTTGAACTAAAAGCAAATCACTCTTAACCTTTCTAAAGAAGAGAGTTTTGTCAATTGTACCTCTTGTGAAGCCATTATCAAGAAGAAATTTAGACAAAGTCTCATACCATGCTCTTGGTGCTTGCTTTAGTCCATAGAGTGCCTTGTCAAGTTTGTAGACATGATTTGGAAATTTTGGATCAACAAAACCAGGTGGTTGCTCCACATATACTTCCTTATCAAGATTACCATTAAGAAAAGCACTCTTTACATCCATCTGGTATACCTTGAATTTTGAATGAGCTGCAAATGCAAGAAACATTCTGATTGCTTCCAATCTTGCTACAGGTGCAAAGGTCTCATCATAGTCAATTCCTTCTTCCTGAGAATAACCCTTGGCCACCAATCTAGCTTTGTTTCTTACAATCATACCAGATTCATCTAGCTTGTTTCTGTAAACCCATTTTGCACCAACAATAGATATATCTTTAGGTCTTGGTACAAGTCTCTAGACTTTGTTTCTCTCAAACTCATTTAACTCTTCCTGCATTGCAACTACTCAATCAGGATCTTGTAGAGCTTCTTCAACCTTCTTTGGTTCATTCTTTGAGAGAAAACAACTGTACAAGCATTCATTGTGAATTGATCTTCTAGTTCGAACACCACTGTTAGGATCACCAATAATCAAATCTTCAGTATGATCCTTTGTCCATTTTCTAACAGGTGGTAGATTTCTTCTGCTGGACTATCCCCCTGAGTTAGTGGTTTCTCTTGTAGAAGAACTTTCTCTGCCTTCAAAAACTCCCCCTTGATCAGTAGAGTTAGTGAACTCAATACTGCTGCTAGATCATGATCTTTCTTTATTAGTCTCTGAGGGATCAGTTCCTGATGAAGTATCAGTTCCTGATAGAGTAGACTCTGTATAGCTAGTCTGCTCCTGATGAATGTTGTGTTCTCCTTGATTAATTTGCTCCCCCTCAATAATAGCATTCTTTTATGGAGCAATAGAGATTTCTTCTGGAGAACCTTCATCATCACTGGAGAGCATCTCAGAATCATTCAGATTTTCAAATTCCAGTTTGTCATGGCTTTCATCAGTCTGCAGAGATCCAAGTTTCTTGTCATCAAATGCAACATGAATTGATTCCATAACAATGAGAGTTCTGAGATTGTAAACTTTGAAGGCCTTTAATGCTGAATATCCTAGAAAAATTGCTTCATCTGACTTGGCTTCAAATTTTCCTAATTGTTCTGGATGAACTTTCAGGACATAGCATTTGCATCCAAAGATGTGAAAGTGTTTCACACTTGGTTTCTTTCCTTTAATCATCTCATAAGGAGTCTTTCCATGACTATTCAGCAAAGTGCAATTTTGAGTGAAACACGCAGTGTTGATAGCCTCTGCCCAAAAATAGGTTGGAAGCTTTGCATCTGCAAGCATGGTTCTAGCTGCCTCTATGAGAGTTCTGTTCTTTCTCTCCACTACACCATTTTGCTGAGGTGTTCCAGGTGCAGAAAACTGTTGAGTGATTCCATTGTCTGCACAATATTCCTCCATTACTAAATTCTTGAATTCTGTACCATTGTCACTTCTGAGTACTTTGACATTGTACTCAGAGCTTTTCTGAATATTCTTGACAAGTTCAAAGATTTGCTGAGGAGCTTCATCCTTTTTATGGAGAAAGAACACCCATGTGAACCTTGTGTAATCATCCACTATAACTAGAGCATATCTTTTCTTGCTAATTGACATGATATTCACTGGACCAAACAAATCAAGATGCAGCATGTGAAATGGTTTGGTGATTGAATTTTCTGTCTTGCTCTTGAAAGTGGTTCTTCTTTGTTTTCCAAGCTGACAAGCTTCACAAAGTCCATCTTGCACATAATTTGCCTGAGGTAGGCCTCTCACTAGATTGTGCTTCATAAGCTGATTAATCTTCTTGAAGTTGAGATGTGAGAGCTTCTTGTGCCAATTCCAACTTTCATGATTTGAAGCTTTACTGTAAAGACATCTAACAATCCCTTTAGATGTTTCACTCAAGCTAGCTTCATATATGTTACCATGTCTCTGACCAGTAAGAACAATGTCTCCATTCTGCATATTCAAGATTTTGCATCCTTTTTTGTCAAAAACTGATTGTTAACCTTTATCACCCAGTTGACTTATGCTTAAAAGTGTGTGTTTCAAGCCTTCAACCAGTGCTACATTTTCTATGATGACATTCCCCAATTCAATTGAGCCATATCCCAGAGTTTCTCCCTTGTTGCCATCTCCAAAAGATATTTCTGGGCCAGCTTTCCTTTCAAACTTTGTAAGCAGGGACTTCTTTCTAGTCATATGTCCAGAGCATCCACTGTCCAAGATAATTCAATGCTTCTTTCCTGTGCCCTGCAAACAATAAGTAACTAGTTAGAAATTTTATGACCCAACTTGGATTGGATCCTTTCTTACTAGATTTAGGAACAACATGCTTAGAGGATTTTGCTTTTGATTTACCTGTTGCAGAGTTAACCTTAGACTCTGATTTCACAAACTGTTTGTGACTTGGGGTTTCAGACTTCAGAGAATAATAGTCATAATACAGTTCATGATACTCCTTACAAGTATAAATGGATTGAAATAAACTACCACAATGATAACAAGGATTTTGTGGTTGGTATTGAATTTTCTGAGTCTTGGGGAATCTCGACTCAGTTTTCCAAGAAGGTTTTTGATGACAGTCCAGGGCTAAATGATTATGATTTCCACATTTATAGCATTTCTTCCTAGGTGCATCAGGTACATTCTTGTAGTTATTTTCTTTGTTAATACCTTCTTTTCCATTCCTATTTCTTTTAACTTTGCTAGACTCTGAAATGTCATCTAGTCTTTGTTTCAGCTGAGACTTAGACAGAAAACCTATGTTCACATTCTTAGGTTTCTCTAACACTCTCTCATCTGAACTACTATTGTCAATCCTTTTATGCACAACTGGGGTGCCATTAGAATCAACAAACTTAACATGTTTAGGTTCAGAAACTGTTTTCTTACCTTCAGACTTAGATGTGCTAGTTTCTAGTTTACTATCATCAGTGACAATAGCTACTTTCTTTTCTTGTCTAGCCTTATCATAACCTAAACCATTAACCTTACCTCTTATTCCACTCTCAAAGATTTCTTGAGTCTTTTTACCAGAAGTGTTAATGGTTTTAATCACATCTCTCTCTTCCTCTAGTTGTTTTCTGACAAAATCATAAGCCTCAAGAATAACACCATAATCATGCTTAGCTTTATCAGAACATATCTTGTATTCTTCCATTTGAACTAACTCAGATTCAAGAAAATTTTCTATCAACTAATTTATCATTCTTAACCTTGAGTTCATCTCTTTCACTAGTAAGAATTTTAAAATTAGTCATAAGATTCTTAAACTCAACATGAATAGATCTAATCTCATCAGAATCTAAGCTATCAAATGAATCAAGAGAGTGAAGTGATACCTTAACAGAAGATGGAGAAGTTTTCTTTGGAGATCCAGACTTATCTGAAGCACTTGCCATCAAAGCAATGTTTTCATAATCCAATTCATCTTCAGAATCACTGGAGTCAGCCCAATCCTTCTGTGTGACCATGAGTGCATTACCTTTCCCTGAATTCCTGGGCTTCTTACACTCACTAGCAAAGTGTCCAAGCTCACTGCAGTTAAAGCACTTGATCTTGGCTTTATCAAGCTTGACAATTGTACTTTTGCCTTTGTCACTCTTCTTCTCATCTTTCTTTTGAAAAGGTCCTTTGCTAAATATTTTCCTGTTGAATCTTCCTTTCTTGAAAGCTTTAGCAAACATAGCAAAGAGTTCCTGCATCTCTGATTCAGAATCATTATCGTCAGGATCTTCATCAGTAGTCTCTGACTCAGAACTTATTTTGCTTTTCTTCTTCCTTGAGTCTCTATCAGCAGATTCAGACTTTTCTTCAGGAAGCTTCTTTGATTCAGGTTGAGCAGTGAGTGCAACAGTTTTCATCTTTTCTTCACTCCTGCTCTTTTTCTGCTGCTTGTCAAGTTCATAAGCCCTTAGTTTTCCATAAACTGCCTCTAATGATATTTCATCCAAATCATTAGCTTCTTCTATTACTGAGATCTTCTCATTATAGAAATCAAGCAAGGCTTTCATGAACTTGGTATTCATATCCTCCAAGTCATAATGTTTACCATGCAAGGCCATCTTATTGATGAGTTTTGTAAACCTATCAAAGGTATCAGTAAGTGACTCACCAGACTTGGATTCAAAGTATTCATATTGTTGTATGAGAAGTGTCCTCATATTCTTCTTGACAGGCTTAGTTCCTTCACAGTGAACCTTTGGATTGTCCCAAATCTCCTTAGCAGTCTTACAAGAGAGAACATAGTTAGTGAGAACATAATCCAGACTGTTGAACAATATGTTTCTCACTTTAGCATCTTTTAGAACGTTCTCCTTCTCCTTATCTGTCCATTCAGATTTAGGCTTCTCTGCTGTGTGTTCTGGAACAACTACACCTTCGACAGTTGCTTGAGCAACAACCTTCGTTGGTACAAACGGTCCATCTCTAATTCTGTCAAGATAATCAGGATCTGTTGCCTCCAGGTGATGCAACATCTTAACTTCCCATAGAGTATATTCGTTTCTCTTGAGCATAGGAATCTTGGTATTACCATCCTTGTAACCAGACATGATTGCAGATCTTTATGATTATTCGAAATCAACCCGCTCTGATACCAATTGTTAACTCGAATAACTTGTAGAAGGGGGGTTGAATACAAGTTATATAATCGTGTCTGATTTTTGCTTGAATATAGATGCACAAGATCGATTGAATAAAACGAAACTGTTTGTATTAAAAAGATATAATACAAACTCTACCAAAGGTGTACAATACCTTTAGCAGCTGCTGACAATATAAATCTCTCTCTGTTTGTTTCGAACTCTCGAATACAAACCTTATACAGAGCTACGCACTCAAACTTTTTCCTCAGGAGCTACGACTGAACACATGCTCTTTACAATGATATTGAGAGAGTATTTATAATGATACCTATCAACTAATAACAGAAAGATATAATCTATACATGACAATGTTCTGCCTTCCAGTTGATAGTTTCCATCAATAGAAAATCCTTTCCTTCATAATATCTTCTTGCTTGTTCTTCAAACAACGATCCTGTTTTATAGCACTTGCCAGTTTCTGTAGCATCCACAATGACATCATCAGTAGCATGACTGATATCAGGATCTGCACACTGCATCAGTATCTGATCATCCATCAGTATTAGACACCATCAGGATTTGCTCTTTGTTCCTGACATGTAGTCTCTGATACACTGTTCATTCCTGACTAAACTCTATAGATAACTGTCTTACACATATATCGTATATACCGTGCTAAATCCTTTATAAGATCAGGATTACAAGAAGTATAATGTGTAAATTCTATTCTTAACATCACAACTCATGAATTATTCCTAACAGAAAGTGAAATTGATGACTAGTTGACTTGTAATAGTGGTTAAGGAGTCATAAATCATGAAAGCTAGGAATAAATAGTTGAGATCATGAGATGTTATGTAGTATAAATGGAATCAATTGACATGAAAGACGAAGAAGTGAGTAAGTGACAAGATTTAAATTTTGATTCACTTAGTATAAATTGGTTGGTTTGGCTTTTAAATAAGAAATGATAAGTGATGGAATGGCTGAGTGATCATCGTGATCGAAGTATTATGAGTTTGTGATAAAGACTATAAGGGTTAACAACGAAAGCTATAGGATTATAATAGTTGAAAGATGAAGTTTGTTCTTAAGAGATTGAAAGGAGATTCTTGGAGGTTAAGTTGTCAAATATGATAGATAATCAAACTGTTGATTCGAGACTGAGTTGTCACGAGAGTAAGAACGAACAAGACAGATAGGATGATAAATGATTAATTGAAATGATTGATGTATGTTAGTGCTGAGTTTGAGATTGAACTATATGGATATATCGAGTTTTATGTGAATGGTTGATGGGTAAGTACGTAGATAGAAGAATATGTATATATTAGAGCATGCTACTGAGCATTGCAGATTTTGAGTTGTTCGAATGAACGTGAGTTATCAGATAAACAGATATGGTGGCGGTATGAATATATATTATTAACGTGATACAAGAGTTTTGTTTTCAAAATGGAATTCAGATAAGCTGATTGGTTAGAATGTGATTGTACTTCAGTGTGGGTCTACAGATTAATGGATATGAATATGGTTGCGATATTTGCATACAATACCATGACTTATATTGATGTTGAAATTGGAAATTATAGAATTCAAGTTGTTCTGTTAGAATTGAGAACATGTTTTTATAGTAATAGAAAGGAAAGTATTGGCACTTGGTCAATTACGCAATTATAGGATTTCGAGGACGAAATCTTTTAAGGTAGGGAGAGTTGTAACATCAATATCCTAATATATATGATTAATTAAACTAAATGATTGATAAGTGGATTTTATATCCACTAGGAGCGCTTCATATCGGCTTGAATTGATTGACATGGCCTCAAGTATGTTGTATTTTTAATGTGTTTTCA
This sequence comes from Kitagawia praeruptora, assembly GCA_037693485.1. Lineage (NCBI taxonomy): Eukaryota > Viridiplantae > Streptophyta > Magnoliopsida > Apiales > Apiaceae > Kitagawia > Kitagawia praeruptora. Next base: position 100,222,949 of record CM075346.1, on the reverse strand, counting down.
TCTAGTTGTGCAGGATTGTAAAGCATTGGCTAGGGTTGATGATTTCCGTTGATCTTGGAGTGGAATTTGAGCTTGGAATGAAGAACGGAGTTTCCTCTATGATACTATGGAGATTTTGAATCAAAGGATTGAAGGACGGCAGCTCATGAAAGAAAGAATGGGAGAAAATGGACTTAAAGCGAAGAAATAAGCATAAAATCAGCATTCGGCAGAATCAGGAGCGCACCGTGGCGTGCAGTTGGGCGCCGCGGCGTGCAGGGCCGCTGGAAATTCCTAATTTTTATCCTGAAAGTGTATTTTTGGACTGTTTCTTGGAGAAAAAGACTCTCATGCCTATTATATAAATAGGGATATTCGAGTATTTTATTATGAAAAGTATATTTTCAGTATCGGGAAGTCATGGTGTGACAGAGTAACTTTTTTTGCAACTTATAGAATCTCAAACATACATTAAATACTTGTATAAAAAATTTATAAAAATATGAAATTTTTACCCGAAAATAAGTTCATAAGGACTTAATTTAAGTCTAGCCAAACAGGCCATATCTCAGGAAACTTATATGAGGTAATGGAATAAAATTTTATAATAAGATGACATTTATTCTATGTATCTAAATTGTAAATATTAGATTTGTGCATTTATGATATTCAAGGAAAATGAATAATTTTTTAATTGAAAATATATGCATGAATGCATAAAATAAGGTAACTTCATAATGATAACTCAGATAAATTCCCCGAGTTAATCTCAAGATCTTTATTCTCAAATGATAAAACTAAAGTGTTCGTATATTTTTAAAATAATTAGATTTATATGTTTTATAAATGAAGTGAAGGTTCATAATACCTATTTTTCAGTAAAAAAAAATATGTCCAAAATATCAATATTTAGTTAACATGATTCTAAGTGTCCACTGAAAACTCCACTAAATAGAGTATTAAAATAACATGCTACTAATGTACTCCATTATTGTTTGAGTATCAAATATACTCCAATATAGATGGAGTATCTAAAAGTAGGTTTGATACTCCACTAACAATGAAATATTAGGTCGAATGCTCCATTCGTAATGGAGTATTTGAAAGTCCAATATTCCATTGAGCCCTCTTAACGTTCCATTGGGTGAGGATCGGATACTGCACTAACAGTGAAATATCAGATTGTATACTCCATTCATAGTGGAATATTTAAACGTCCAATATTTATTTTCTCCAGTTGTTAGAGGTGATCAAAGAACCTAGTGGTCAGTTGGTATAGCTTTATAGACAGCGAGAGGAGACGTTCGAGTTATGGACTTTTCAAAGAATGGATTGGGAATTGTTAAGGTTGGATATTTAGTTAGACAGTGATTTTGTACATTCATAAAATTGTATAATATTCTTTTATTCTGAGATTGGGTTGTAATAATGATAATCGATAGTTGTTTCATACCATAACCTGTATGCGATCTTGGTTAAGGGGTTTTTATTATTAAATGTTGTTTGTATTCAGAGATGTATAATATTGTTTATGGTTAGTGGCCCCATATCAGTACCCCGGATTTTGGGATGCTACAAGTTGGTATCAGAGCTACAGGTTATGGTCACTGAAACAGATTAGGAGGGTTAGGGTACGTGTATAAGATAGGCGTCGGTAGAACGGTTTAGGATAAGGATCGCGTTAGGATACTTCGGCAAGCATCGCGACGTTAATCGGTCTTTCTTCATATCGCGCGAGTAGAAGTTCGAATCGTTTAAGGATTGAGCTATTAGCAAAACAGCGAACCTGAAGCAGCATAAGCTAAGCGGGCAGCTGGAGCTATCGGTCCGGGGGACGTTACCTCGAGATTTTGGAGATGGTACGAGAAGGTTAAGAATGCGAAGTGGAAATCGATTACTAGCAAGAATTGGAAGTTAAGCGTAGCCGTGCACCCCTAATTATTGATTCGTTCAAAGTCATTATTTGAAGAAATTTCCCATTCTTTCTTTGAATTGTCGTAAATTAATTCCCAGTTGGTATCGTTGCTGAGGCATTCGTTGCGCAGTGACGGTTCAAAATCGAGAATGAATTGAGATCTTCTTATTTATTCAACTCATTATTGTCAGGTCGGTTTTGGCAGCTAAGTATATTAGTGCTTAGTCGACAAGAGTGAGATTATGAATAATTAGGAATTTCTTGAATGTTTTCTCGATCAATCATTGAAACGTCTATTGAAAAGTCTTTTATACATCAATCGATGATGAGTTTCGTATTCGATTTAGTCGATTTCAATCTCGTTCTTTCGGAAATATCTGAATTTTCAGAGAGTAATTGATTTAATTTTACATGAAGATTTTTGAAACTCTTGAACCTCTTCCATTATCACGAATGCTTGATTTTCTCTATTCCAACTGAGATGAACAACCTATGCAGATAGGGGATTCAGGGACATCTATCTTTGTGGTAGGAGTCCAGTGGGATGCCATTGATTGTGTTTGTCATGAAGTACTAAAGAATGGCCATCTTTATGTACTATGGTGGTTAACCAAGTGACAAATGCAACCTGTTAATAGTTCAATATATCATATTGATCTCTCGGTTCAATTCCTTTATAAAAGTTTGTCAAACAAACTCAGTCTATATGCATATTTGATGCTCTATTCATTTTGTTGACCTCCTTTGTCGGAGATTCGATGATTCTCCTTGTATACCAAAGTTCGTGATTGTCATTGAATTGTCATCACTATTTATACTTGCTGAGCATTGTTGGCTCACTCTTGCTTCTGTTTATTTTCTCCAGTTGTTAGAGGTGATCAAAGAACCTAGTGGTCAGTTGGTATAGTTCTATAGACAGCGAGAGGAGACGTTCAAGTTATGGACTTTTCAAAGAATGGATTGGGAATTGTTAAGGTTGGATATTTAGTTAGACAGTGATTTTGTACATTCATAAAATTTTATAATATTCTTTTATTCTGAGATTGGGATGCTACAGTTAATAATTAACAGTTCAAGTAATGCAAGTTCATATCAAATTTACTACTTAACAATCCGAAAAATTAACTAAAATCATTCAAATATTCTTGCTAGTCAGATAAGCATTATAATATGATAAGTACACTTAGCAATTAATTTTTTAAAAGAAAAAACTGAATCATAGTCTCGAATAACACTATATTAAGAATCAGTGAAACCAAAATATAAATTTCAAAATCTCTAAAGCAAACTTTGGTTTTTACAACCTTTCAAACTCCAGATTACAAATAACTAATAATCTCAAGTTCATGGATAATCAAACTCAAACTCTTACAAGAATAACTTGAACCAAATAATACAAGGAAATCAAAATTAATAGCATGCATTCAAATTTTCTGTCATGCAAATCAGTTTATGATCGAAAATAATCTGTTAAGCACTTATCGGACTCACGAACCTCATCATCGTCCTCGTCTGCTCACCGGAGTTCATTACCGACGGCGGCATGGTTTGGAGGTGCCCGGGATTTGGGTTTCCTTCACAAACCTCACCAAAACGAACAACAAGCAACATCTAAGAGGTAATCATCATTAAAATAATCAGTTAAGCTTTAAAAATTAAAATCTCAAGAAACCTCCTTTCGGTTCTAAGCTGGGCACGCAACCACACACACATGCAGGTCACAAACAACTCGGAAATGATCTTAGGATCTCAATTAGGGTTCGATTTTGAAAGAAAATCGAAGTTTAGAATGATTTTGGGGCATCATCGAAGCAAAAGGAGAGAAAAGTCGAGAGGTTTGATGAGAGAGAGAGAGAGAGACAATTGAGAGTACAGGATGAAAAAGAAAGAAGAGCAGGTGGCGATGTGGGTAAAAGAATATCCAGGGGTATTCTTGTAAATTAACTATGCTGAAAATCTATATTTAAATCATTTCACTCCTACATTCGAATTTAAACACAAAATGTATAAAAAAATAAATTTAAAAATTCTAAAATAAAGTTTATAAAATTACAAGCATCCCCATATTTTTAAAATATTTTTAGAGTCAAAAATGAATTTTATATAAATTTTCGAAATAAAGAATCTTTAAATGAAATAAATCTTTTTAAAACATTTTAAAATACTTACACACATAATTAAATAATCCCACAAGTTAAAAAAACTAAATCATATTACAAAGATGATAATTCAAAAGATTTCATGATTTAAAACGACTCTAATGATTTTATAAAAATCACAAAAGATTAAAAATGCATGTTTAAAATACTTTTAATGCTCTAAAAATAGAAATAAAATTCCACAAGCACAAATAACACTTACCAATCATCACATAATCATATAAACATGATTCCACACATATTTGATTTCACCAAAATATTCACATCACATATTTTTCATTTTAACATCTAAATAAATACTTAAATAATTACGTAAAATTCTAGGTCGTTATAGCCTTCCCCCCTTAAAAGGATTCTGTCCCCAGAATCTCATCTAATTAAATAAATGAGGATACTTAGCGAGCATCTCACTCTCAAGCTCCCAAGTTGACTCTTCAACTTTAGGATTCCTCCACAATACCTTAACCAAATTAACAGTCTTATTTCTAAGCTTTCTTTCTGATCTATCTTGGATCTCTATCGGTTGCTCTATGTAAGAAAAATCTGGTTGAATCTCAATAGGCTCATACTCAATCACATGACTCGCATCTGGATTATACCTCTTGAGCATAGATACGTGGAAAACGTTATGAATAAGATACATGTACGGGTAGTAACGGCAATTCGTAAAAAACTTTCCCAATTCGCTTTAAAAACTCAAATGGTCCTACATATCTTGGACTCAATTACTTTCCTTTCTTACCAAATCTTGTAACTCCTTTCCACGGTGATTGATAAGTGGATTTTATATCCATTTGGAACGCTTTGTATCGGCTTAAATTGATCGCTTGACCTCAAGTTCATGGTGCTTTTGATGTGTTTTTAGTGAATTCGTGCAGGAATATGAGTCCGATGTGGGATGATGTTTTTCATGATTTAATGGTGGTTTTGAACTTAAAGAATGAGGTACAAGAAGTTACAAGAGATTTGGAGCAAACGGGAAGAAAAACGGAGTCAAAATGAGCAAAATCAGCTTCCGGCAGAAGCCATCAGCGCACTCAGCGCGCAAAGGGCGCAGTCAGCGCCATGAACAGTAACAGCAGCGCAGTCAGCGCATGAACAGTAACAGCAGCGCAGTTAGCGGATGAAAAATCAGCCAGAATTTCTGATTTTGTTTTAGCCATATCTTGAGTTCTACAAGTCCGTTTTGGACGATTCAACTGCCCACGCGAAGATAACGGAATTTTCTATCATTCTAAGGTGGTCCGGAGTCCAGAATTATTGAAGAGAATTTTTCTTCAAAACAGAATCAACAGAAATTGCCAGAATTCAATTCTAAACAGGAAATTGCTACAATTCCTACTTTTAATAAGTATGGTAATTGCTCTGGGTGGCTGGTACTTTCCAGAATCAGATTTATACATAGGAATTGCAATTCTATTTTCATTCAAGAACGGAAATTGCCACAATTCTATTCCAACTCAAAGATGGCAATTGCTTGGAGGAGAGGCAAATTGGGGCTATAAATACAAATCTTGGGGGACAGAAAAAAATACACCATTACATATCAATTACTCTAGTTTATTTGTATTCTTTTCATACTTTGTTTTATCATGGTTTCACTTGATCCCATGATGACGAGAGGTTCAATTACGAACTAATCGTTGTCATGGGATTCTAACGGATTTATTTATGGACCTTTAGTATCTTGATTGCTTTAATGATCTGTGTGTGATGTATATTTGATATCCTCGTATGGTTATGCTTACTTGATAGATGCGTCATGAACATCTAATTTGTTAATCTCTTGTGAAGCGAGAGTGGATCTTGAGATTTAGAACTTGTCATGCTAGCATAAGATAGGTTGATGTTTTAACATCATGATTTGTGGCGTAAATAGAGATATTATGCTGCCTTATGTGATCAATATGGATAACTTGTTCTTCAACCGTTATGTTTTCAAATTCTATAGAGATATAGGGTCTAAGCATAATTGGTGTCTATTCATCTTCTATCTCTTTTGTGGATGTATGTTTAGTTTGGTATTCGTATACTGAGAAGTAGCGTATACTTGTTTCGTGTTATCCGATCAGATATCATAACCATTGCATATAGTGATTAAAGGCGTCAGATCTAAGCGAAGTATTTAATGAAGTTAGGATCCCATGTTTTCTCTTGCAGAAGTATTTCGATTCCAATTCTCGTTAGTTAGTTAATTCTTAGCTTGTTAATTTACTTCTTAGTTAATTTAGTTTAATAAACCCAAAATTGTTATTTGTCTTAGCAGTGAATAATAATCATACATTGTTGCATAGGTACATCTACTGAATTAAAACCATAACCAGATCTCTGTGGGAACGAACTTGACTTATTCATATATTACTTGTGACCACGTACGTGATAAGTGGATTTATATCCACTTGGAGCATTCTAAATTGGCTTAAATTGATTGTCTTGGACTCAAGTTTCTGGTAGTTTTGATGTGTTTTGCTTAGTTGTGCAGATTTACAAGAATGTTGACTAAGGTGGATGCTTCTATAATTTTTTGGGAATTAATTGATTAAAATTCGGATTTTCTGGGAAGGCTGCGCAGCTTACACTGTTTTGGCCATATCTGGAGTTCTGTAAGTCCGTTTTCAGTGATCTTACTGCCCACGCGAAGCCTGGGAGATTTTCTACAACTTAGGATAGGATTCTCAAGAGCAAATTGCGCCAGGTAGGAGCAATCTGCGCGAAGAACAGACTGCTGGGCGCAAGTTGCCCTGCAAGTTGCCCCTGAAAAATACAGTTTTTACTATTTTGGCCATATCTTGAGTTCTACAACTCCGTTTGGGGCCCGTAAGCAGTCCACGCGAAGATAACGAGATTCTCTATCATTCTAATGTGGTCCAGAAGCCCAATTACGTCTGGAACGGCTCTGGAAAACAGAAGAAAAGTCAGCTACGAATTTCCCTTAAAAAACAGAATCAGTTTAGGAAACGTATCTTGCAGAAATTCTATTATAATTCTGTTTTGGTATTTTCTTGCTGGGCAAGATGTCTAGAGCCTATATAAACACATCCAACCCTTGTAAATTAGATAATTAAGATCATTATCATTAGAGACACAATTACATATCAATTACTTAGGTTTATTTGTATATTTTCATACTTTGTTTTTATCATGGTTTCATCAGATCCCATGATGACGAGAGGTTCGATTATGAACTAATCGTTGTCATGGGATTCTAACGGATTTATTTATGGAGCTTTAGTATCTTGATGCTTTACAGATCTGTGTGTGATGTATATCTGATATCCTCGTATGGTTGTGCTTATTGAATTTAGATGCGTAGCTAACATCTAATTTGTTAATCTCTTGTGAAGCGAGAGTGGATCTTGAGATTTAGAACTTGCCATGCTAGCATAGGATAGGTTGATGTTTTAACATCATGATTTGTGGCATGATTAGAGATAATATGCTACCCTATGTGATCTAAGTGGATAACTTGTGCTTCAACCGTTATGTTTTCAAATTCTATAGAGATATAGGGTCTAAGCATAATTGGTGTCTATTCATCTTCTATCTCTTTTGTGGATGTATGTTTAGTTTGGTATACGTATACTGAGAAGTAGCGTGTACTTGTTTCGTGTTATCCGATCAGATATCATAACCATTGCATATAGTGATTAAAGGCGTCAGATCTAAGCGAAGTATTTAATGAAGTTAGGATTTCATGGTTTTTCTTGCAGAAGTGATTAGATTTCAATTCTTGTTAGTTAGTTAATTCTTAGTTTTGTTAATTTGTGTCTTAGTTAATTTAGTTTAATAAACCCAAAATTGTTATTGTCTTAGCAGTGCATAATAACCATACATTGTTGCATAGGCATATTTACTGAATAGAACCATAACTTGATCTCTGTGGGAACGAACTCAACTTATATCTATATTACTTGTGACCACGTGCGCTTGCGTGATTTAGTGTAAACAGTACGCTTGCGTGTTTAGTGCAAACAGTGATACCTTTAACGATACTCGATCTCCTATCTCGAAACTCATATCCTTCTGGCTTGATCTGCGTACTTCCTTTGTCGATCCTCGGCAGTGACCAATCTCTTTTGAATGATCTCAACTTTTACCTTCGTCTGTTGGAGTAACTCTGGTCCTAAAATCTTCCTTTCACCAACCTCTTCCCAATACACAGGTGATCTACACTTTCTTCCATACAAGGCTTCATACGGTGGCATTCCTATACTCGCGTGATAACTGTTGTTATATGAAATCTCAACCAGTGGCAATTGTTCGTCCCAACTTCCCTTAAAATACAATGCACAAACTCTAAACATATCCTCTATAGCTTGAATAATCCTTTTACTCTGTTCGTCCGTCTGTGGATGATAAGATGTACTCATTTTGAGATGGGTTCCTCATCATTCTTAAAATTGTCGCCAAAATCTCAAATTGAATCGCGGGTCTCAATCAGATACTATCGAAACAGGAACTCCGTGACGTGACACTATTTCCTTCAAATCTAAATGCACTAGCTTGCCTAATGAGAATCTTTCGTTAATCGGTAGAAAATGAGCAGACTTTATCAATCGATTAATGATAACCCAAATCGCATCGTAATTCACTTTCGTCTTTGGCAATCCTATTACAAAATCCATGGCAAGATGTTCCCACTCTCACTCAGGAATATCTAACGGCTATAACAATCCACTCATTTTCGGGTGTTCAGCTTTGACTCTCTAACAGGTATAATATTAGAAACTAGTAATAGATCAGGGCTTGAAAGATAAGAACAAAACCAGAATAGCTAGAAAGAAATTGTTGTGCCGTGGTGATCCACTGCTTTAAAAGCGATTTTGGCAAAACCTAAAGGTGCAAGTCTAAATGCCGATCGCTTCCAAGGTTAACACAGCTTTCCCCCAATACGTGCACTCGCAGCAGGAGAAATGGAGTTTAAAAGTGTAAAGCCCAGAGAGAATCAAAAAGGGGAGATGAGTCTTTTTTTCTATATCATCTTAGTCCTGCTCAGATGTATATATATTTGAGTAGAAATAAACGTTATGGAAATTTGAAGGGATTGTAGTAAAGAAGAGAAAACCAAGGGGCTGAAATCAGTTTAACAATAAACAACACTAATATAAATATAAATGAGTATGTTGACATTTCCAACATATAACACTTATTTATCCATTCAGCGATCTCTCGTTTCATGTCGGACCACCAAAAATTTTCCTTCAGATCTCGATACATCTTCGTGCTTCCAGGGTGAATTGAATACCTTGAACTATAAGCTTCACACAAAATCTCATTCTTCAACTCTAAAACATTAGGAATACATATTCTCTTAGCAAATCTTAAAATACCTTGTTCATCTTTCTGAGTATAGATTTCTTCTCCAGTCAACGTATTCATCTTACAATTCATAACTTCTTAATGACATCTTCGAATCTTCTCTAACAACTCTGGTTGAAAAAGTCATCGTACTAAGAAATTCATCGACATCCTTCGAATCATAAATTTTTAAACTAAACTTCTCAAACTCTTGCAATAACTCTTTTGGCATATTTAATGTATTCAACCTCTCTTTCCTACTCAGCGCATCAGCCACTACATTCGCTTTACCAGGGTGATAACTTATCGTGCAATCATAATCCTTGAGCAATTCCTCCTTCTGGGTGAAAATATACTTTACTCTTATAATCTGTGAAAATTTCACACTTTTCTCCATACAAATAATGTCTCCAAATCTTTAACGCGAATACAATTGCTGCTAACTCCAAATCCTGTGTCGGGTACTTTTGCTCATGTGGTTTAAGCTGTCTCAAGGCGTACGCGATAACGTTCCTATGTTGCATCAAAACGCATCCTAATCCTTTGTGTGAAGCATCACTATAGATAACAAAATTTCCTTGATCATCTGGCAATACTACCACTGGTGCCAAAACTAACCTCTTCTTCAACTCTTAAAAACTCTCATCATCTTCGCATCTTTGTCAAAGTAACCGTCCTGATTTCATGAATGTCAAATTTCTTATCTTGCTTTTATCCTTGAAATTATCCTTCTTTATCATTCTTGATTCTTAATCTCTCCTATTTCTTTCTATGTCCCGATATCTACATCATAATCAACCAACCATCCCATATTCTTAGTAGCTTCATTCATAACCATTCGTATGTATATATAATATTAAAACGAAACCTGCCTCGACTTGCAATAAACTTGTAAATAATTAAATAAGTCTTTAACAAAATCCACGCTCCTACTCCTAACCATACTCCCTTAGATAAAGCTTTGAGAAAAAAAAATATCAAGAAATTTCCCAATCATTCGCACTCCACTTTCAACGTACTTGATCGAGAAGGGAATAACTGAGAATCTTCTATCTATCCTTAATCCCATTGTTTTACTGAGGCACCAATTACCTTGAAAAACATATATATATTATTCACAATACAAACTATCCCGGGGTCATAGCCCTCTAATACCATACTCAACATCAATTAAGCTCCAATAATTCCAATATCCACTAATATCAAAACTCGACTTAGCATACGTAAACTCAAATAAACTTCACCAATTATTACCTTACTACCTTCAAAATTTATTTAAATTTCATTGCATTCCCAATAATCAACTTCCAAAACATTGCTCTGCATACTCTACAAATCCTCAATTTTAGACTATGCACATAATAACTCCAACATTTGTCAATAACTGAATAAACGAAATAAAATACACTTCCACCACTCATATCCTTTTATTATTCCCTTCTTCTATAATCAACTCATTCACATTTGGTATATCTTCCATTCTCGGGACTTATTTCTCCACATCAACTACGTGTGCCAAATAAGCTTCGTATCCTTGTTTTAACAATCGCTTTTCTTGCATAAACGTTAAAAATTTCTTGCTTCTTTATCTTCTTTTTCTTGCCATCTTATTCCATCTTAATCAAACCTCCTTTTATTGCCAATAATCACGACTCTTTAAACTACACTCACATAAGTTGTTAGCTCCAACCTGGCCACTTTACTCTTTATCCAAAACTTCACTTTCTGTTGAAATTTCTTAGAAACAAACTGTCTAACTTTTCTATGCTTTTCTCAAGTTATCAGGTTTTGATTCTAAAATTTATATTCAACAGTTAGCCTCAAAACAAACCAAATTTTGTGATACTCCATCCACTATATCCAATGTAAAACATGTAATATGGTAAAAATAAAACAAAGAAGACTGGAAATGAAGTTTAAATCTCGTTTAGGCGATAAATTAAATGAAACCATTGGCTAGTAGTGAATAACCACGCCTATACTACAAACAAATATCGCTAATCGCTTTTCACATCGTGCTTACCGTCATTTAGTGCTCTCTATAACGTTCGCGATGTAGTTAAAGTCACAGAAGGAATTCCAAAAAGTATACGAGATTCTCTAGATGATGTCTTCCAAACTTGTAGCTCCGAATTAGTCGCCTCGTCCATGGCCGGTCCTTCGGATGAATCAATCTCCTACTCGCGCGATATGTCGACAAACTAAATAAAGTCGCAACGCTCATCTTAAAATCCTAAAACGAATCCTATCTTACGTCATTCTACCTAACATCTAACTTAAATACTCACACCTAATTATCCTAACTTGTTTCAGTGACCATAACATGCTGCTCTGATACCAACCTATGATGCCCCAAATTCGGGGTCCAGATTTGGTGCCACAACCGATACAATTAAGTATAACTTAATTATACAGATCTAGACGACCCCTCAACAAGGATCGATCTCAGGTTATAGTATGAAACAAGAATCTAAATTACAACAACTATTATAACTACTATACCTTCTTATCCGAAGCGCAGTCCAATACTGAATATGTCCATGCTAACACAGAAACCTATTCTTGAATAGAACGCCTTGCCACACTCGATCGAATTATAAGACGTAGGTAGACCATTCTTAAGTCTAGCTGAAATGTTAGATGAATAAAGCAAGAGTGAGCCAAAAATGCTCAGCAAGTGAATAGTGAAGTAACAACTTCTAAATAAACTGTTATTAACAGAAATATAGCTGGCTTCCAACAATAACAAGATGGTAGAATAATATGACTGGAAGCAATAGAATAATATTGACACTTGGTAACAACAGGATATCAACTGAAAGGTAAAGTAACAGTTGATAATGGAATATGTGTAAAGCAATTGACGTTTCCAATAGTAAACCAATTTCATTTCACAGTCTTATAAATAAAGCATTTTAAAATAAAAGTGATTGGAGGTTTTCACACAACAGACAATACGGGTGATCAGCCCATAAAGTCCCCATAACGGACACGAAGTCCCTCTGGACGTTAATCCTTTCATTAGGATAGCTTGGGTTCCCAAGAGGCAACACATTGTCCTATAAAGATATTGAACTGGACAAACCAGAACCACACCACAATATGCACAAACAGGCAGAACCGGCATTACCCGTTGTTCACACCTCTCCAATCGTGAGGAATCCGTAGAAACCATTTTGACGGAGTTCCTAACATTTTATAATACATATTTTGTGAAAACAATTCTTTTTAAGTTTGGAAAACATTTGAGTATTTAAATCTTTTCAAAAACCTTTACTTCGAAGTACCTTCGACTTACTGATAACAAATCAGCCCAGTCTAAGTAACTTCAAAGTATTTTAAGAAAATAACTCGTTTTGATTTGCAATGATAAAAGTCGAAGGGTTGAACTAAGTTTTCTTACATCAAGGGAATAGAGATACAAGTCTGAATCAAGAAGATATAGACTCAAAGACATTAAGACAATTGATCAGAGAATAATGAAAGAATCTCAAAGTCAAGGGTCGAAGGTGCGTATCATGACTAGTTTTTAGGGGAATTAACTTAATTTAAAAAGGTAATGAATATCAAGAATGGTAATTAAGTCTTTAGGATAGTGGTTTGATTAACATTGTAATTTATAGAGTTTTAAAATATTAAAGCAGGGCAACTAATTAATTAATGGAGATAAAGGTCTTGCATTTGTGAAACAGTGGTTAGACAGGGCTAATAAATAAGTCTCACTTTTCTAAATCAAGGTTCGTTTGAATTTGAATTTCAAAATAGGATTTAGTAGCATATAGCTTCTTAAAATAAAGTTTTATTGAAATAAGGTTCATTGTAAGTTAAGTTCAGTAAAAATGTGATTCCTTAAAACATGGTTCGTTAAAACCTGGTTCTTTGAAACAGAGATTCGGTAAAACTTGGTTTACTACAACATTGTTCAGTAAGATATAAGTTAAGAAAACATGAGTAAATAATACTTGAGTTAATAAAACATGATTTGATAACTAGAAGAAGGTTTATTAGTCAATAAATTATAAAACATGCGTTAAGTTTTAGAAATCGTATTTAAGATTTGAAAGTCTGATTGGATTCATAGAATAACAGATGATAGACATAATAAGGGTCCAAGCTTAAAACAAGGGACAAATTAAAGAATCGAAATTCACTGTTAATCTAAAGAAAGACAATGATAGGGTGCATAACAATCAATGTATATCAAAAGATAGTTCACAAGATATCTCAATGGAATGGTACAAGAAGGCACAAATTACTTGTAAAATGATTTGAAAGAAACATGTGATGAATAACGAAAGCAGATATACTTCAGTTGAACAATAAGTGAGGAATAGAAACACTTGCCTTAATACACATAGTCCTGATTTCAATACATCGATTTGTTACTCTATAACCGTCAATCTCTACTTCTTTATACATCGGTCTCTACCAAACTGCACTTTTGTCTTTCCTTTATAATTCGTTAGTCTCTATACCAATGCGCTCGTCAACTCCGATTGATATCTTTCTTCTCAAAATTCCATTTATTCTTGTACTGGTTCTTAATCGGCCTCTAACTGATACCTATATAAAGGTAAAGTATTACTTCAGTATACTTATAGCTTTAAAATCCATCTTTATTCTACCCATCGAATCCTATTACGTCCTACAAACATAATACATATAATATATATCGATCATACTTACTGAACAGTGTAGTATAGTCAGATAATCAACATAGCACGTAGTACGTATTAATAACATTTCTCAAAATAGTGCAATATAAATATATAAATCACACAAGTACTTAACACGTATAATACATCTCTACCATTTTCACAAAGTAGTTTCATATATAAAAACCACATAAACATTTAGCATATACTGTCAACTTACATTTCTATCTTGTAAATCATTCACTCTTAAACACACAATTTACTCCTATTACCTTATTAAATAAACTAGAATTTAATTTTAACGAAAATTGGACAGCACCTCCTAGATAATATAGCCTACCTTGTCGGAATGCAACTGACCCAATTCAATAGTCAAACAATTTTATAAATAACCACCAATTCCAACTCATACTAACAACTCACAATTCACCACACAATTATGATCTTAAAACCAACAGTGGTTACCAGGTGAACCGACATAAACTTTTTAATATACAAACGTTCATTTACTTACACAAAGAAACTCTATTCAACTACTAAATTAAATTAACAATCTATAATCACCTTATTAACTTACTAATTATCAACCAGTCCTTATTAAGATCAACTAAGTATACTTAGCAATTAACAAAATCTTGCTAACAAAACCATATTTATTCTTTTACTATATACATCTTAAAATTAACTAGCATTCTCAATAATTATCCAATTATACAATTGTCATTCAAAATACAACATACAAGTCATTTCTTGTTTAATTAACAATTTACAGTTAATAATTAACGGTTCATGTAATGCAAGTTCATATCAAATTTACTACTTAACAATCCGAAAAATTAACTAAAATCATTCAAATATTCTTGCTGGTCATATAAGCATTATAATATGATAAGTACACTTAGCAATTAATTTTTTAAAAGAAAAAACTGAATCATAGTCTCGAATAACACTATATTAAAAATCAGTGAAACCAAAATATAAATTTCAAAATCTCTAAAGCAAACTTTGGTTTTTACAACCTTTCAAACTCCAGATTACGAATAACTAATAATCTCAAGTTCATGGATTATCAAACTCAAACTCTTACAAGAATAACTTGAACCAAAAAATACAAGGAAATCAAAATTAATAGCATGCATTCAAATTTTCTGTCATGCAAATCAGTTTATGATCGAAAATAATCTGTTAAGCACTTATCGGACTCACGAACCTCATCATCGTCCTCGTCTGCTCACCGGAGTTCATTACCGATGGCGGCATGGTTTGGAGGTGCCCGGGATTTGGGTTTCCTTCACAAACCTCACCAAAACGAACTACAAGCAACATCTAAGAGGTAATCATCATTAAAACAATCAGTTAAGCTTTAAAAATGAAAATCTCAAGAAACCTCCTTTCGGTTCTAAGCTGGGCACGCAACCACACACACATGCAGGTCACAAACAACTCGGAAATGATCTTAGGATCTCAATTAGGGTTTGATTTTGAAAGAAAATCGAAGTTTAGAATGATTTTGGGGCATCATCGAAGGAAAAGGAGAGAAAAGTCGAGAGGTTTGATGAGAGAGAGAGAGAGAGAGAGAGTTGAGAGTACAGGATGAAAAAGAAAGAAGAGCAGGTGGCGATGTGGGTAAAAGAATATCTAGGGGTATTCTTGTAAATTAACTATGTTGAAAATCTATAATTAAATCATTTCACTCCTACATTCGAATTTAAACAGAAAATTTATAAAAAAAATAAATTTTAAAAATTCTAAAATAAAGTTTATAAAATTACAAGCATCCCCATATTTTTAAAATATTTTTAGAGTCAAAAATGAATTTTATATAAATTTTCGAAATAAAGAATCTTTAAATGAAATAAATCTTTTTAAATCATTTTAAAATACTTACACACATAATTAAATACTCCCACAAGTTAAAAAAACTAAATCATATTACAAAGATGATAATTCAAATGATTTCATGATTTAAAACGACTTTAATGATTTTATAAAAATCTCAAAGTATTAAAAATGCATGTTTAAAATACTTTTAATGCTCTAAATATAGAAATAAAATTCCACAAGCACAAATAACACTTACCAATCATCACATAATCATATAAACATGATTCCACACATATTTGACTTCACCAAAATATTCACATAACATATTTTTCATTTTAACTTCTAAATAAATACTTAAATAATTACGTAAAATTCTAGGTCGTTATAGTAGATGTCTCAATTCTAGCTGACATTGGAAGTACAAACAAAGGAATACTAGGATCATTAGGAATGTCTTCTTCTAGTACATGCTGAGAAATAGTCTACCTTAGCCTTTCACCTCTTCTGTTAAGAATAGCTGCAAGCCTTTCTTTTTGCATCTGAACTTTAACTTCTGGCTTTGCATTGTGTCTTGCTAAGTCCTGTTTCTCATACATTTTGATAAAAGAGTAAGTACCAGCATCCATACCAAGATTATCAGACCAAGATTCAAGAAAAACCTGATCCCAGAAATCAAATGATGGTGGTTTCCTAATCTTCTCTCCCTCACTATGGAGTTGATCATCCATACCCTCATTCTCACTTTGACTTTCTAAAGTCATCACTCTTTCTACCTCTCCTTTTGCCTGGTCAGGAGCCAGCCTCTCGGTATGTGGATCTAAGTCCATCTTTTCAAATGTTTCACTCACATTTGGATAAGTGCTCTCATGACCTACAGAAAAATAGGGGTTAGAAGAAGTTTTTATACCTGAACTCGCATGGAGAGAGGGTTCCTCATTTGGCAAGGGGCTTGAGGTTTTCTCCATGGAGTGAGCTGCTATAGTCTCTCAACCCTTACAAACATCTTCTATCTTTTCAGAAACTACAGGCTCCAGTATACCACTTTCAGGATCTACACTAGACTGTAATGCCTTCAGTAATACTTCATTAGACATTATAGTTTGTGTGTCACCATCTTCAAGTGTTGTGTGCTGAGACATACCCTCAAGATGGATAGACTCTGACTGAATAATATTTGTTTGATCTTCAGGAAAATCAATCAAAGTCATTCCTCTCATATCATAGGGTTTCTGACTTGCAATTTCAGTCATCACAGAAGACCTTTCAGCATCAGCTATCACAGCTCCTGAGTCATCCAACCTCTGACTAGATGGTTCTTGTGTTGCAGTGACTGTGATTTGATATGTCCTACTATTCACCACTAGTGCAATAATATCTTCTGTTGACTGCATTCCACTAACTACTACCTCCTTTTGTTCACCTTGTGCCATAGCATCTTCAACAATGTAATCTCGATGAAACAAATATGTGTTTAGTGATTGAAGTGCAACATGCTTTGAGAGTCCAAATATCTTGACTAATTGTCTTCTAATAGATACATAGAAGTGCATTTTCATCAAGTCAAGTCTTTGATGTAGATGTCCATATTCTTCAGGAAATGAAAGTTTAGGAACTCTTTCAACCAGAAAATCTAGTACAGGCCTTGAAAGTTTAACTTTGATAGAAATAACTTGCATAGCCAGTCTGTATGACAATGTAGTTTCCCATGAAGAATCAATATCAAGATCTCCCTTAGATATAGCATCATTTGTAGAGACCTGCATAATGTTAGTTGGACTAGACTCTGTGTGTAGGTGACAAATGAATCTTTCTCCTTGTTCTCTTGGTATAGTGAGCAACAGATTTATCTTGAGAAGACTCAAGAGGTGTGAACACAGAAGTGATCTTGGAATGAGATCGTTTTTCAATAGACACAGTCTTTTGAGAGAAAGTATCTAGTAACTATTTTCCCTTTTTAAGAACTACAGCCTTTTGAGAGACTGCAGCCTGACTGTGATTAGGTACTTCATCCCTTTGTACTAGCTTAGAAAGTCGAATTGCAGCCTTCAATTCTACTCTCTGAGCAAGAGATATGTTACCATCATCTTCACTAGAACTACTACTAGAAACAACAAATTTTCTCTTCTTTACAACTGAGGTCTTCTGAGAAACACCAGAGGTTGGTTTCTTAGAAACAATAGGCTGAGGATCAAAAATTGGTTCTTGACTTGTTTCAGAAATTATAGAATTTTGGGTTACTTGGGTAGACACAGGGAGGTTCTCCACCAAATGAGATTCCTGAGTCATTTCACCACAAAAGAAGAAGAATTGTAGATAGTAGGAAGATGAGTTATAAGAAATACTTGAACATGATGTGGATAGTGCATAGCAGGTATCTCATCTAGATTCTTTTCACTGTCCTTCTTTATAACATCAGAGAAAATTTTGTTGTGCTGTATATAAGAAGAAACATATTGTTCTCTACCAAATCTAGCTACAACATTAAGAATGAAATGGTTAATAAACAATTGAATGAATCTATGATAATAAACCATTTTCCTATTTTGATCTCTTGACCCAAGTTTAATACACATCTGATTTAAGATAATGTGACCAATGTTAATTACTCTGTCATAAAGCAAACTGTATGCAATATGTGAGGTAAAAGAAGTAATTTGCTGAAAAGAGCTACATTTACCAGTAAAACATTTAGCAATTTGATCAAAGAAGAAAAACCATTCTTTCCTAAGAAAAGATCTATTTAACTGGCTCATGTTATCTAGAGGTCCATTGTAACCTAACTCAGATAACATAGTTCTTACATTATCATCAGATGGTACAGTCTCAAAATTCATACTAACAGGTAAGTGAAGTACTGAATTAACAACAGTAGTAAGTTCATGAGTATCTTGTACTAAGTGTAGAACAATCTTACCTGATTGACCCTGAACAAAGTCAATTACCTCAGCATTCTCCCAAGCTTGTGAAACAGCAGCTTGATTTATCTGTGGAGATGCTGTCAAGGCATAACTTAATGGTCCTGATGCCATAAAGTCCATGATTGGTCCTGACACCCCTTCCTTATTGCTAAGTGCTGCTACATGATTGTTTGTCATAAAATCGAAGTCACCAAACTTGAAAGCTACTGATTTTGGTAATCTTCTTTGAACAGCCATTGATTTTGATCTGAAAAGAACTTGAGAAATCTTTGAAATTCGTTAGAAATCTTGAAAACTCGAGAGTGTTTGTGCTTTAGAAAATATGAAATTAGTGAAAGCAAATAACTAATTAGAGTTTTAAGATAAATATGCTTCAAAAATTCTTCAGACCCACTAACCCACGTTTACACGAAGGTTAACACGTGTCAGTCCCTGAAAAATGCAATTACCCATGATTTTTGGAAAATAAATCCAAAACTGATTTTAATTAAAATCAGGGTATAAATTGAAAATTTGAATTATTTTCAGCGACTAAATGGAGTTACATACGTGGCGCATCAAAAATTAACCTGAAAAGAACATCAATAATCCAAGCAAAAATAATTTTGTTAGATTGTCAAAGTATCTTGAAAATATGAGAAGTTTTAGTCATGCGCACGAATAACCACGTTTTTGCATTGAACACTTCAAATGACTGTTCAGCTTCTCACTCTTCCCTATATTAACACCTGATGTCTTTTGCCTTTCTTCACTCCAAAACACAAAAACCTCTCTGTTACACAGAGCTTCTTTCATCAAAAATGGCCTTTAACCCAAACAACCATACGAACCCAACATTCCGGTTTCTCACAGACGATGAACGATTTGTTCTTGTTAACCGGGAGTTGATAGATCTCTTTGAAGAAATGACTTTTCTCATTGAGTTGGACATGTCTGTATTAGATCCAAATAATGTCTAGATCTTTCTCCTAGAATGTCCGTCTGTTGGACACAGTCTCTCTCTAACGTCCTCTCACAAAGAGTCTGAGGTTGATCTTGACGGAGATGCTATTCATTTATCCATCAGATTTGTAAATCCTTAATAAGCATGGGATCGTGCCAGCTACTCTCATTCAAGTCATCTTTTTCGAGAGCAGTCGGTACTTTTCCATCCTCTTAATGATCTTGAGATTCTCCTTGTCCTGGAGTCAAGTGTTGGAGTTCACAGTAGTAACAACATTAGACAAGAATAGGATTAGTAAATTCTGTTAGATGAAAAGAAGATTGTATTTCATTTCCATGTATGTAAAGAATTTGATTAATGAAAATACATATCTTTCTGTTTTATCTACTTGTCTTCTTTTTGTGTAAATTATCAGTATGCATGATATTACTTGATAGCATAGACTTAACACATATAAGAATTGAACCATTGAATAAAATGAATATCAGGAATTGAAACATTAAGTCACAGACTAGAATATTTTCAAGATCCTGATACTGACGTAGAGATGCTGATGACGTCAGCATCCTGATGCTAATTCTGATACTGATAATCATTAATAAATCTATCATATTAATATTTATCAAGGCAAAAATGTCACAGCTAAACATTTAATCAATAAATTATAGATCCTGATACAATATCAAATCTATAAGCTGAAACAACATACCTTGCTTCCTTTTTGCAGATGTTAACTGTTGTGCTAAAAATAGAGATTTTAAATTGCAAGCGCACAATTTCATCGTTTTAATATTTGAGATTCGTCCACAAAGACTAATATTTTCGCGAGTCCTTAATTTTTAATTTAATCGAACTAGAACAATTAATTCTGAATTACCAACTACGTACTAAATAAGATTTCATACGTGACAATTAATGGACCAGACAAGAAGAATCACGGGCTAGGAAAGAAATGGGCTGAAATTAAAAACTAGGCAAGCTAAATGGTTCACAACTAATTAACAAGAAAATGGGCTAGAAATTATCCAACAGGAGGAATTTAATTCAACAATTAACATCAAATTAAACATCATCGATTTACAAAAAATTCAAACCATAAACAGCAAGCAGCAACGAACTGGGCTCAATCCAGTACAAACCATCACCATTCAACTCATTACAGTCGAAAACAAAGAGAAACTCAACAAATTAAATTGTAATTTAGCGGAAACAACGACTAAGTAACTCGGGAAACGCAGCAACAAATTAATCACAACTCGACCCCGACTCAGCGATTACAAACTCAGACATACAGCAAAAAGACTCAAACTAAGTAACACTAAAACATATTAAAACTCGGACACAAACTCGACTCAGAACTGAACCAACTAACTCACAGACACGAAAACAAAAGAACCCAATGACCCAAACTGCAGTTCAACTCGCGAAAACCAGTACCGAACTCATTACTCAACAAAGAACGAAGAACTCGGCAACACTAGTACATTAGTCGCAACAACTTTGTCAACTCGACATCAAGAAAGGAAACAACGAACTCGACCCTTAATCAAAACAAAACAATCCAGCAAAATAATGAAACTTAAAATGGCATCAACAATATTAAAAACGAGAAGAAAGGGGAAGGGAACTACGGAAAAGAAAACAAAACGAAATTAAAAACGGAGAAAAAGGGGAAAAGGGGGTTGTAAATGATTTGAAATAAGAAGAAAAAGAAGAGGGGTCGTGTTTGTGGTTCAATATAGAGCTGGGTTTGATTGGAAAAGAAGAAAGAGGCTGGGTTTTTGTGTCTGTGTTTCAACGAAAACAGAGGAGTATACTGAGTAAAAACAGGGGAGACTGAATTAAAGTTTCGAATTAAAAATTTAAAACAGGAAAATTACGTACTTAAAATCTAAAACTAATATTTTTTTTGTGATTTTTATATTTGAAAATTAAATACGAAAATTAAGAAATTAACTACGAAATTAAAATCACAATAGAATGAAAATGGTGATTTAGAATTTAAAATGCCCACAATAAAATTGAGATTTAAAGGGGCTCAAATACGATTATTAACTAAGTGCACGAAATTAAAAATCGTTACTTTCAACCCCAAGTGGTTAGCATTTCGCTACTTTGTCCACTAATCGGATTTACGAAAGTAACGAAATAAGGCAACAATAACGAAAGAGAGCAAGACAAGAAATAAAAGGAAATGAAAATTTGCATTAAAATAAAAGGGAGTGTTTACAAAATTTAAAACTAAAACAAGAAATTAAATCTACCCTAAAACTACACTACCCTACTCCTACTCTACTCTAAGTTTTTTTTTTAAAAAATACAAGGGAAATGAGGGGGTATTTATAGGATGGGAATTAGGGTTTAGGGGGGGTGTGGGTAAATCTTGACCCTACATTTGGTTTGTGTGGTGGTGTAATCCTAGCCATTAAAAGATTCCTTCCCCATTAAGCTTTGGTAGACTTGATCTTGGCCATACACTTTTTAAGTGTGTTGGAATGATCCCCACCTTCCATGTGTCCTCCAAGATTCCCTTTCCACCAAACTCCTAATTCTTTTCCTCTTTTTCTTTTTGGTCCTTTTTCTTCCTCTTTTTCGCTTCCTTGCACTTTATTTCTTTATTTTGCCATTTCTTTATTTATTCACGAATTTCCTGAAATGCAACAAAATAAATTATTAAAATACGAGTTCAAGCAATAAATAGGTAATAAAAATATGCAAAAATATGCACTTATCAAATGCCCCCATACCTATCTTTTGCTCGTCCTCGAGTAAAACAAAAAGAACAAAAAGAAAATCTAGATGCAAATCCTATACTCCTTTTCGTAGGTGTGACGGTTGCATTTGGCATATGCAACAAGCCCTTTAAACCCCTAGGCAGCCCTAGTGGACGAGTGAGGTCTCGTGAGGGCCTATAGTGAATGTACCCACAAAATCCATCTAGTTTGTATAAAAGATCACATGGCAATGCATACCACACATACATGTCCTCTCATGACACATCAACTTAAGAATCAAAATGAATTTGCAAAGTCTTGGTGTGCAAAGTGCAAGGATTCACATAGTCTACTTAAAGAACATGCAAGAGTGATTATAAGTTCATGTCAAATGCAAAAATTATTGGTAATTATGCTAAGACTACAAGAGCACACCTCAGAGTCAAAACTTGAGATCTCTTATGCAAAAAAACAGATAAGCAATACCTCACCTTTCACTCAGAAAAGAATATTCACTCAAAAACAAGGGTAAGTGTATCACTCAATTCTAACAAAATCAAATACATGCTTGACACTTGGTATCATCCCAACTTAAATCACAACATACATTAATAATGACAATCAAAAGGTCTTTATTAGGGTTGTAATGGGGCTAGGGACAAGGTATGTCAAGAAAGGCCAAAATAAGGTGAAGTGTCAAAAGCTAGTAGTCACCATGAATATCATACACAACACCAAACTTCTTTCCCAACCCATAATTCATTTTCAATTTTCAACAAAAAGCCTTGAATAGTCGTAATGAAGGAGGATTACAAAAAACATAAGTATGCTCTCATATGTATTTCTTTCTTTCTTTCTTTTTTTCTCTCTTTTTTTTTTCTTCTATTTTTCTATTTTTTTTTTCTTCTTTTTTTTTTAATTGAGAGCTAAAATAAATGTAACAATAATCCTCCTTAAGATTTAAGTTGAAATTCGACTAGCAAGGTAACAACAAATATTTCCTCAAAAGTTATGAACAAAAGTAAACCCTTTTTCACACACCTTATTGCTCCACCAAGTTCCTACTAGCCTTTGACAAAATGGGATCAAAAATACGTAAGGCTAAACAAGAAATAGGTCTTAGGCGAGTAATATGGTGTGTCACCGAAAGAATATGATTAAGCTCAAAGGGTTAACTAATTGATCACGTAAGCATGGTGTGGGTATTTTGGGAAATATAGGTTATTTCTAAATGCCTTTATCATTTTATCATCAATTAATGTCATGCATTTCAAGAGGAACTCAAACAAGGGCTAGCAATGCAAATGACAATTGGACACTCAAGTAAAAGAATATAGATGCAAAAGATATGCATATAGGCTCAAAATCTCACTTGGTGTAGTAAAACATAATCAATCTCAAGAAATGGTATCCTCAATGCACCTACTTGTACTCAAAGCATAAAGACCAAATCATCTTACACCTAATCATGACCTTCTAATTTCATGCACAATTCAAATAAGTCTACTAGCTTCACCTTGCTAGTGTAAGTGTGTGGACAAGAACTTTAGCAAATCACTTCTCAAGCAAAAGTTAATGGATCATAAGATTATCAAAGCATGCAAGGGTGCATCAAGCAACTAGTAATCAATTAACAAAACTAGAAAAAGAACTCTTTTTTATTTTTTTCATTTTTTAATTTTTTTGGATTTTTCAATTTTTATTTATTTACACTAAAAACCCCCCCATGCCTAGATCATGCATTGTCCTCAATGTATGCGAATGCAAGAGAAACGAGAAATGAGAAAGGATAAAGTTGAGGAAATACCTGATAAGGGATGACGGAGACTGAAAATTTCTAAAAACTACGAAAGAAAAATAACACACACACGCACGCAAATCCTCCCCCATACCTACATTCTACTATGGGAGGGACAAAACAAATATTTACTAACCAATACCTGCTCTTGGAAAAACTATCATCGTTACACAAACATCATATTTTAGAAACTCACCCACAAAAATAGCATAGACCACTCGAACGATCCGATTAGGCGCAAGAATAAAACTCATATTCCTAACTTTATCCATAGACCATGAAGATGCTTCTTTTTGTTGTTTAAGCAAATTAATTATGATAAGATGTTGGTCATGAAAATTATGAGTTTCGATGAAAGATGGAGCACGAGTGGAAAATGAAGAAATAGAAACGGGTGGGGGTGGCTCTTCGAAAAAAGTTTTACCAACAGAATTAGGATCACAAGAACTATCCTTATGTTGGGTTTCGCAGTTGGAACAAATATTATTCATCTCTTCCGAGGTCAAATCCGTAAAAGATTCGTGAAGCTCTCGATTGGTCTCGTTATGCAATTGAAAATCTTGTTTATGAAGAGACTCAATCTCATGATCGTCAAAATTTGACCTTGAAACAACCTCCTTAACTAGATTAGCTCCTATTGGTTGAGTATGAAGTTCTTTGGGTGTTTCGGGAAAAGGTTTGGAAGATGAAAGGAAAAATTTACTAGAAGAAGATGATGGTTGTCTAGGTGAAGCCACAAACTCAGAATCATCGGGATTCTTCGTTTGACCTAGAGAAAGAATGATGTCAGCATTAAGATATTCTTCGTGTGAATCACCACCGAAAGGAGTGTCAACTTGAATAGTAGACCTAGGAGAAATGATATCATCGAAAGTATCGATAGGTCTTTGAGTGATAAGAAATTCAGGGTTGACCTCGGGTGGATTCGGGGTGGTTATTGTCTCACGCTCGCACATGGTGGCTAATTGATTAATTTGAAATTCTAACTTAGATAAGGCTTGAACATTAGAGTTCAAAATTTGCCTATCAGAAGTTCTGGTTTGCATGAAGTTTTCTTGAGAAATCAATAAAGCCTCGATACTCTTTTCTAAGGTGTCAAGTTGCCTACTCGAATCATGAAATCCGGGTGGGTGGGAGGGTGTTTGACTTGAACTCGAATAAGGAACTTGACTTGGAATTGGATAAGAGTTCGATTCTTGAAAATGTGGAGGCGGAGTTTGATAGCTATGACCTTGGTTCCATGAGAGATCGGGATAATCTCTCCAACCGAAATTAGAAGACGATGTAAAATGGTCATTTCGAGAGGTTGGTTGAAACATGGCGTTGACTTGGTGAGAGTCGGGGCCATGTTGAAAATTGAGACTCGGAGAGTTGAAATTTGGGTGCCAAGACGTGTGTGAAGGGCCACTAAGGGTTTCTAAAGCTTCGAGTCGTCTATTAAGAGCATCTAATTCAGAGTCGATTGCAATATTGTTTTCACTATAATGCAAATCACTAAAAGTACTAGACGACTCGTTATATACAATAGGTTCCCTAGTTGACTCATACCACATCGTATTATCCGCTAACTCCTCGTCAAAATCCCAACCTTGGTAATAACGCTCCCTAAATGCTACGGACATGGTAAAGATTGATCAAGGATAAAACCACGTAGCAAGTAAGTGCGAAAAATTAAAACACACAAAAAAAAGGGTGTAAAATTAAAATAAAAATTCTAAACCTAGGTTCCCTAATAAAATAACTAGACCTTGCTCCTAACCGTAAGGACCACCAAAAACTCGGTAAATCAGAATTTATTCGGACCGATTCGGCCAGATTAGAGCAGGCATTGCCAAGAGGCCAAACTCGTCACTTAGACACCGAACCTAAATTGGCCAGGTAAGCTCTCGCTTGCCTAGACACCAAAAAGTCGGAATAAATAATGATTACTTCGTTTCTTAGGTACCTTCATAATTGAGCGCGAATTCCTAGGGGCACACGTCTAATTAATTTTATTAAAGGCTTGGTATGCAAAATGAAGGATTAATTGTTTTTGGGCTAAGGAAAGAGTGATGAAGTCTCTTCCCTAATATTGTAAGTGGTTTGCCCTTAAGATTTATTAAAATGATGCAACAAACAACGAGATATATACAAAAGCGGTAAACAAATATGGATGCATTACACTACGTGTCCTAACTTAAAGAAAAGAAAAAAATTTAACGTACCTTTGGGTCCTCCAGCGATCACCACAATTAATAGGTACGAAAAATTAAAAACAAAAAATAAAATCTAGCATGATGTGCACCTATGTGATGAATGCATGATGCAACAACTATGTATTTACAACTAATTTTTTTGGATTTTCAATTTTTTCGATTTTTTTGTGATTTTCTAACAATAGAAAGGCGAAAAGAGTGAGATACGGGTTACCGAAGCATGCTTCCAAAAAAAATTCCAATTTGTTCCAAGCTCCGTGAGAGATTCCCGAATTTCAAACTTTCCTAAAAAAACGAGACAAAAATAAGGCAAGAAATAAAACTAATCCGAAAAATTAAAAATCAAGGCGCGAAAAATAATTAGTCCCCGGCAGCGGCGCCAAAAACTTGTTGTGCTAAAAATAGAGATTTTAAATTGCAAGCGCACAATTTCATCGTTTTAATATTTGAGATTCGTCCACAGAGACTAATATTTTCGCGAGTCCTTAATTTTTAATTTAATCGAACTAGAACAATTAATTCTGAATTACCAACTACGTACTAAATAAGATTTCATACGTGACAATTAATGGACCAGACAAGAAGAATCACGGGCTAGGAAAGAAATGGGCTGAAATTAAAAACTAGGCAAGCTAAATGGTTCACAACTAATTAACAAGAAAATGGGCTAGAAATTATCCAACAGGAGGAATTTAATTCAACAATTAACATCAAATTAAACATCATCGATTTACAAAAAATTCAAACCATAAACAGCAAGCAGCAACGAACTGGGCTCAATCCAGTACAAACCATCACCATTCAACTCATTACAGTCGAAAACAAAGAGAAACTCAACAAATTAAATTGTAATTTAGCGGAAACAACGACTAAGTAACTCGGGAAACGCAGCAACAAATTAATCACAACTCGACCCCGACTCAGCGATTACAAACTCAGACATACAGCAAAAAGACTCAAACTAAGTAACACTAAAACATATTAAAACTCGGACACAAACTCGACTCAGAACTGAACCAACTAACTCACAGACACGAAAACAAAAGAACCCAATGACCCAAACTGCAGTTCAACTCGCGAAAACCAGTAACGAACTCATTACTCAACAAAGAACGAAGAACTCGGCAACACTAGTACATTAGTCGCAACAACTTTGTCAACTCGACATCAAGAAAGGAAACAACGAACTCGACCCTTAATCAAAACAAAACAATCCAGCAAAATAATGAAACTTAAAATGGCATCAACAATATTAAAAACGAGAAGAAAGGGGAAGGGAACTACGGAAAAGAAAACAAAACGAAATTAAAAACGGAGAAAAAGGGGAAAAGGGGGTTGTAAATGATTTGAAATAAGAAGAAAAAGAAGAGGGGTCGTGTTTGTGGTTCAATATAGAGCTGGGTTTGATTGGAAAAGAAGAAAGAGGCTGGGTTTTTGTGTCTGTGTTTCAACGAAAACAGAGGAGTATACTGAGTAAAAACAGGGGAGACTGAATTAAAGTTTCGAATTAAAAATTTAAAACAGGAAAATTACGTACTTAAAATCTAAAACTAATATTTTTTTTGTGATTTTCATATTTGAAAATTAAATACGAAAATTAAGAAATTACCTACGAAATTAAAATCACAATAGAACGAAAATGGTGATTTAGAATTTAAAATGCCCACAATAAAATTGAGATTTAAAGGGGCTCAAATACGATTATTAACTAAGTGCACGAAATTAAAAATCGTTACTTTCAACCCCAAGTGGTTAGCATTTCGCTACTTTGTCCACTAATCGGATTTACGAAAGTAACGAAATAAGGCAACAATAACGAAAGAGAGCAAGACAAGAAATAAAAGGAAATGAAAATTTGCATTAAAATAAAAGGGAGTGTTTACAAAATTTAAAACTAAAACAAGAAATTAAATCTACCCTAAAACTACACTACCCTACTCCTACTCTACTCTAAGTTTTTTTTAAAAAAATACAAGGGAAATGAGGGGGTATTTATAGGATGGGAATTAGGGTTTAGGGGGGGTGTGGGTAAATCTTGACCCTACATTTGGTTTGTGTGGTGGTGTAATCCTAGCCATTAAAAGATTCCTTCCCCATTAAGCTTTGGTAGACTTGATCTTGGCCATACACTTTTTAAGTGTGTTGGAATGATCCCCACCTTCCATGTGTCCTCCAAGATTCCCTTTCCACCAAACTCCTAATTCTTTTCCTCTTTTTCTTTTTGGTCCTTTTTCTTCCTCTTTTTCGCTTCCTTGCACTTTATTTCTTTATTTTGCCATTTCTTTATTTATTCACGAATTTCCTGAAATGCAACAAAATAAATTATTAAAATACGAGTTCAAGCAATAAATAGGTAATAAAAATATGCAAAAATATGCACTTATCAAATGCCCCCATACCTATCTTTTGCTCGTCCTCGAGTAAAACAAAAAGAACAAAAAGAAAATCTAGATGCAAATCCTATACTCCTTTTCGTAGGTGTGACGGTTGCATTTGGCATATGCAACAAGCCCTTTAAACCCCTAGGCAGCCCTAGTGGACGAGTGAGGTCTCGTGAGGGCCTATAGTGAATGTACCCACAAAATCCATCTAGTTTGTATAAAAGATCACATGGCAATGCATACCACACATACATGTCCTCTCATGACACATCAACTTAAGAATCAAAATGAATTTGCAAAGTCTTGGTGTGCAAAGTGCAAGGATTCACATAGTCTACTTAAAGAACATGCAAGAGTGATTATAAGTTCATGTCAAATGCAAAAATTATTGGTAATTATGCTAAGACTACAAGAGCACACCTCAGAGTCAAAACTTGAGACTACAAGAGCACACCTTAGGATCAGAGTCTAGTTTAGTGGCTGTTGCCATGGGTGTTTTTGCAACTGAACAATCTTGAAAGTCAAATCTTTTTAAAAGATCTCTGATGTACTTAGACTGATTAATGAAAATACCAGTCTCAGTTTGTTTGACTTGCAATCCTAAAAAGAAATTAAGTTCACCCATCATGCTCATCTGATACTTAGACTGCATAAGCTTGCTAAATTTAGCACACAACTTTTCATTAGTATAACCAAATATTATGTCATCAACATAAACTTGAACTAAAAGCAATTCACCTTTAATCTTTCTAAAGAATAGAGTTTTGTCAATTGTACCTCTTGTGAAGCCATTTTCAAGAAGAAATTTAGACAAAGTCTCATACCATGCTCTTGGTGCTTGCTTTGGTCAATAGAGTGCCTTGTCAAGTTTGTAGACATGATTTGGAAATTTTGGATCAACAAAACCAGGTGGTTGCTCCACATACACTTCCTCATCAAGCTTCCCATTTAGAAATGCACTCTTTACATCCATCTGGTATACTCTGAATTTTGAATGAGCTGCAAATGCAAGAAACATTCTGATTGTCTCCAATCTTGCAATAGGAGCAAAGGTTTCATCATAGTCAATCCATTCTTCTTGAGAGTATCCTTTTGCTATCAGTCTTGCTTTGTTCCTTACAATCATACCAGATTCATCTAGCTTGTTTCTGAAAATCCATTTAGCACCAACAATAGATCTATCCTTAGGTCTTGGTACTAGTCTCCAGACTTTGTTTCTCTCAAACTCATTCAGTTCCTCCTGCATTGCTATTACGGTATTACCCAATCAGGATCATGTAGAGCTTCTTCAACCTTCTTTGGTTCATTCTTTGAGAGAAAGCAAATGTACAAGCATTCATTCTGAACTGATCTTCTAGTTCGAACACCACTATTTGGATCACCAATGATTAAATCTTCAGTATGATCCCTTGTCCATTTTCTTACAGGTGGTAGATTTCTCCTACTAGACTCTCCCCCTAAGTTAGTGATATCTCTTGTAGAAGAATGTTCATTACCTTCAAAAGCTTCCCCTTGATCAGTAGAATATGTAAATTCCATACTGCTGCTTGTTCTTGATCCTTCTTCTGAATGATCAGTTCCTGATGGAGTAGACTCCGAATGACTAGTCTGCTCCTGATGAAAATTTTGTTCCCCTTGATTAACTTGCTCCCCCTCAACAGCAGCATTCCTCTGAGAAGCAATAGAGATATCATTTGGAAAAATTTCATCATCAGTTGAGGGAATCTCAGAGTCCTTAAGATTTTCAAATTTCAAACTGTCATGGCTTTCATCAGATTGCAAAATTCCAAATTTCTTATCATCAAATGCAACATGAATTGATTCCATAACAATGTGAGTTCTGAGATTATATACTTTAAAGGCCTTTGTTGCTGAATATCCTAGAAAGATTGCTTCATCCGATTTGGCTTCAAATTTCCCAAGTTGTTCTGGATGAACTTTCAAGACATAACATTTGCATCCAAATATGTGAAAGTGTTTCACACTTGGCTTCTTTCCTTTGATCATCTCATAAGGAGTTTTACCATGCCTATTTACCAAGGTACAATTTTGAGTGAAGCATGCAGTATTGATAGCTTCTACCCAGAAGTAGGTTAGAAGCTTTGCATCTGCAAGCATGGTTCTTGCTGCCTCTATGAGAGTCCTGTTCTTTCTTTCCATTACACCATTTTGCTGAGGTGCTCCAGGTGCAGAAAACTGTTGAGTGATTCCATTTTCTGCTGAATACTCCTCCATTGTAGAATTCTTGAATTCTGTTCCATTGTCACTTCTAAGTACATTAACTTTGTACTTAGAGTTATTTTGAATGTTCTTGACAACTCAATGATCTGTTGAGGAGCTTCATCCTTCTTGTGGAGAAAGAATACCCATGTGAACCTTGTGTAATCATCTACTATCACTAGAGCATATCTTTTCTTGCTGATAGACATAATGTTTACTGGACCAAATAAATCCAGATGCAGCATGTAAAATGGTTCAGTAATAGAATTTTCTGTCTTGCTCTTGAAAGTAGTTCTTCTCTGTTTACCAAACTGACAAGCATCACAAAGTCCATCTTGCATATAATTTGCCTGAGGTAGGCCTCTCACTAGATTGTGCTTAACAAGTTGATTAAACTTCTTGAAATTGAGATGTGAGAGCTTCTTATGCCAGTTCCAGCTTTCATCTGTTGATGCCCTACTGTACAGACATCTAACAGTTCTTTGATTTGTATCATTCAAGCTGGCTTCATATATGTTACCATGTCTCTGACCAGTAAGAACAATGTCTCCATTCTGCATATTCATGACTTTGTATCCTTCTTTGTCAAAGATTGATTGGTAACCTCTGTCACCCAGTTGACTTATGCTTAAAAGTGTATGTTTCAAGCCTTCAACCAGTGCTACATTTTCTATGATGACATTTCCCAAAACAATTGAGCCATATCCCAGAGTTTCCCCATTTGTTGCCATCTCCAAAGGATATTACTCGGCCAGCTTTCCTCTCAAACTTTGTAAGCAGGGCCTTCTCTCCTGTCATATGTACAGAACATCTACTATCCAAGACAATTGAATGCTTCCTTCCTATTCCCTGCAAACAAAAAGTAACTAGTTAGAATTTTTTAGGACCCAACCTTGATTGGATCCTTTCTTACTAGACTTAGAAACAACAGGCTTTGAAGATTTTGCTTTTAATTTACCTGTTGCAGAGTTAACTTTAGACTCTAATTTCATAAACTGTTTGTGACTAGGAGTTTCAGATTTTAGAGAGTAATAGTCATAATACAGTTCATGATATTCTCTACACATGTAAATGGAATGGAGTAAACTACCACAATGATAACAAGCATTCTGAGGTTGGTACTGAATTTTCTGAGTCTTGGGAAATCTAGACTCCATTTTCCAAGAAGGTTTTTGATTGCAGTCTAGGGCCAAATGATTATGATTATTCTCTTTATTAATACCTTCTTTTCCATTCCTATTTCTCTTGACCTTGTTAGACTCTGAAAGACTTTCAAGTCTCTGTTTCAACTGAGACTTAGACAGAAAGCCTATGTTGACATTCTTAGGTTTCTCTAACATTTTCTTATCTGAGCTGTTGTTGTTAATCCTTGTGTGCACTACTGGGGTACCATTAGAATCAACAAACTTAACATGATCAAGATTAGAAATTATTTTCTTACCTTCAGATTTAGAGGTGCTAGCTTCTACCTTTTTATCCTTAGTGACAATGGCTACATCATCTTTAGCCTTATCACTACCTAAACCAATAACCTTACCAGAAAATTGATTGGTAATAATGTCCTGAGTCTTTTTGCAAGAGGTATTCCATGTTTGAAACCTATCTCTCTCTTCTTCTAGTTCTTTTTTGACATAGTCATAAGCCTCAAGAATAACACTATAATCATGCTTAGCTTTATCAGAACTTTTCTTATACTCTTCCATTTGAATTAACTCAGATTCAATAAAATTATTTCTCCTAATTAAATCATCGTTCTTAACATTAGGTTCATCTTTTTCATCAGTAAGAATTCTGAAATTAGTCATAATATTTTTGAACTCAGCATGGATAGTTCTAATTTCATCAGAATCTAAGTAGTCAAATGAATCAAGAGAATGAAGTGGTACCTTAACAGAAGATGGAGATGTTTTCTTTGGAGATCCAGGTTTGTCTGAAGCACTTGCCATCAATGCAATGTTGTCATAATCCAATTCATCTTCAGAATCACTGGAATCTACCCAATCCTTCTGTGTGACCATGAGTGCATTACCCTTCCCTGAACTCCTAGGCTTCTTACACTCACTAGCAAAGTGTCCAAGCTCGCTGCAGTTAAAGCACTTAATCTTTGCTTTATCAAGCTTGATGATTGTACTCTTACCTTTGTCACCCTCCTTCTCCTCTTTCTATTGAACAGATCTTTTGCTAAATCTTCTCCTGTTGAATCTTCCTTTCTTGAAAGCTTTAGCAAACATAGCAAAGAGTTCCTGCATCTCTGATTCAGAATCATCATCATCGTCAGAGTCTATATCAGTAGTCTCTGATTCAGAACTTTCTTTGCTTTTTTTCTTCCTTGAGTCTTTTGCAGCAGTTTCAGACTTCTCTTCTGGAAGCTTCTTCTGTTCAGGTTGAGCAGTAAGTGCAACAGTCTTCATCTTTCCTTCACTCCTGCTCTTCTTATGATGTCTGTCGAGTTCATAAGCCCTTAATTTTCCATAAACAGCCTCTAATGATATTTTATCTAAATCATTAGCTTCTTCAATGGCAGAGATCTTTTCATTGTAGAAATCAGGCAAGGCTTTCATGAACTTTGCATTCATATCCTCCAAGTCATAATATTTACCATGCATGGCCATCTCATTGATGAGTTTTGTAAACCTATCAAAGGTATCAGTTAATGACTCACCGGACTTGGATTCAAAGTACTCGTACTGTTGTATGAGAAGTGCCCTCATATTCTGTTAGTTACAGAGGCATGCCTGTACACATCTAATAACAAGCCTAATTGTTTGTAATGCTTTGCATTACTTACATGACCTCTTAACCGAGGGAACCTCTAGTTGTAGAGTTTCTGTTTGTATTGTACTTGTAGTAGGCATCAAATCCTAGTTGTGTAATTGTACTTATAGAGTCTAGAATAATGCTTGAAAGAAGTTCCAAGGTTCATGCCTCAAGCAAGGAGTTAAAGACTGTCAAATAATCACAGTTGGGATTTGAAGAAATGAAGAATTTGCCTAAGTACCAATTCGAGAAGTATATTTGTCTATTCGAGAAGTCCAGCATTCGAGAAGTCAGGGATTCGATATCTCAAAACACTATTCGATATCTCTGAATACACTGTTCGATATCTCATTCGATATCTCAGGGATTCGATATGTCTACTACTCTATTCGAGAACTCAAGAAGTCAACAAGTCAAGATGGTATTCGAGTTCTCAAAGAGTCAACAAGTCAAAGTTCCATTCGATATCTCAAGGACTCAGAAAGCTATTCGATATCTCGAGGATTCGATAAATCAAATGTTCTATTCGACAACTCAAGGAATCCTGATGAAAAAGAGCTATTCGAGAAGTAATTCGATATGTCAATATAACAGTGTTCGAGAACTCAGAGTTATCGATCAAGTCAATTCTAGTTCTCGAATCACTTACTTAGTCACTTCTCGAATACATTCTTGGAGACAAAATACTGAAGAAATTGTACAAGTCAGAAACCTACAACAAGCCAATGCACTTTATGGACCACAATCTATAACGTGCTCTGAAAAGCCTACAAAGAAGATTGGAGAGATATAGAAGAGACAAGGGGCTAAAGAAGTGGATCTGAACAGGCTTTGCAAAGTCAAATTTGTAACCGTTTGGACACTTACTCAAAAAAGGATAGAAAGACTAGAAAGTAATTTGTTTAGCTATCTTGTTTTGTAGTAAGTAGGTTGTATCCATGCTCTATAAGGATACAGCCTCACTTCCTTAGTCATTAACTTTTTTGGTGAGTCGAGTTTTTCATACACTGTAAGCTATATCTCTCTGAGAAAAACGAAGCTGAGAATACTATCATTTGTATTCCCAGATTGTAGCAACCTTTATCTAATAATACATTAGATTAAAGTGATATTGTGTTCTGTGTTGTTCTTTATCCGCATCTACATCTCTGCACACACAATACTTGTTTGCTACACAGACTCAAGGCACGAAAAGTTCAAGAATCCATTCACCCCCCCCTCTGTATTCTTTCTCTGTGTTCAATACTCAACAAGTGGTATCAGAGCGGGCTGTTTATTCAAAAACAGAAAAATGATCATGAGTTCGAATACACCAAAGACTACAGGAACGGTGAAAGTCCCTAAGTTTGACAAAGAAAATTTCAACCTCTGGAAGATAAAGATGATGTTGTTCATTAAAGCCTCTCATCCTTTGTATCCTGAAATTCTCAAGAATGGTCCTTTTGTTCCACAACAAGAGATACTAGAGAAGACTGTTGGAACCACAACTATCCCAAGATCGTATGAGGCCAAGGATCCATCTAAATGGACAGAATCAGAAAAGGAGATGGTCGCTCTTGACAGTCACCTCATGCTGCTAATTATAGATTCCATGGATATGTCAATGTTTGCAAACATTGCATCATGCACATCTGCTAAAGAAATGTGGGATCACATTGAGGTGTTATGTGAAGGAACTGATCAGGTCAAGGAAAACAAGAAACAGATACTGGTCACACAGTATGAAGCCTTCATGGCACAGCCCAAGGAGAGCATTACTGAAATGTTTGAAAGATTTCACAAGCTAGTCACTGAGTTGCAGATGAATGGCAAGGTTTACAGCACCAAGGAGTTAAACATGAAGTTTCTGCTATCTTCACCAAATCATCTAGAGCAAAGGGTCATCTCTCTAAGAGAAAGAGATTTGAACAAAATCACCTATGATGTGCTTTATGGAGTTTTAAAAACTCATGAGCTTGAGTTGCTTCAGAAAAGGGCTATCCAGGCCAACCAAGGTAGAATGATAAACACATCATGTGCCTTGATTGTCAACAAGTCTATTCAAGACCAAGAAGCATCTACATGACAGCTAAGGATAGAGGAGATAGTAGATGATGATGAAGAAACTGAAGCTGAAGTAAGTGAACCTGTTGAGGAGAAGGAGGAAGAAGAGTTTTACACTCTTGAAGAACTAGATGGAATGGAAAACACTTCATATGCATTCATGGCCAGGAAATTTCCTAACATCAGATTCAAAAGGAATCAACCCTTCAAACCCAAAACCCAAAACCATTCATTCAACAAGAGAAAGGCACCTGTGAAACCAAACAAGAACAAGTTTAAAACCAGCCATGTGGATAGGTCATCTGTAAGATGTTATAGATGCAATGACCTAGGGCATTTTGCCAGTGAATGCAAGAAGCCTAAAAAGAATGATAGAGAGT
Organism: Kitagawia praeruptora; assembly: GCA_037693485.1. Taxonomy (NCBI): domain Eukaryota; kingdom Viridiplantae; phylum Streptophyta; class Magnoliopsida; order Apiales; family Apiaceae; genus Kitagawia; species Kitagawia praeruptora. The sequence goes on along the minus strand of CM075346.1, from coordinate 100,186,770 downwards.
TTCTTGAGCTCGAAGCTAAGTATGAGGCCCTTCTGAAAAAGCAAACACAAGGTAAGGCCTACATTGCTGAAGGGAAGTGTTGGGATGATTCTGATAGTGATGGAGAGGAACAAGAATTTTGTAACTATGCCTTGATGGCCAATTCCAAGGATGGCACATCTCCATCAGACTCTCAGGTACCATCTCTAACTACTATAGACATGTCTGTTTCTAAGTATAAATCCATGATTGAACAACTATCTGTTGAGATGTTTAATATTCATACTAGTATGACTGCTGCTAATGAAGAAATTGCTAAACTGTCTACTAGAAATGAAATGTTAACCAAAAGAAATGAGGAACTTGAGCTAACTGCTATGCAAGTAGAAAACCTTAAGAAAGAAGTTGAATATCTGCAGAATAAGGTTCTATGTGCTAGTCAAGTAGAAAAGGCTCTTAGGGATGAATTAGCTGAAAATGAATTCAAACTGAAATCATTTAAGAAATCATCTGGTCTAGTGCAATCCTACTGTGAGAAAATTCAAGCTAAACCCAAGGCTGCTATTGGACTTGACTATGGCACTCTTAAACAGAGAAAAGGCTATGCTGTCATTGAAGATGATACTGCTGTTCATAAGGAAGTGCCTCACATTTTGAAAAGGGCTGAAAACCCAATTTTTAAAGAACCAACATTTGAAATTGATGAGGATGCCTTACTCATCAAACAAATGTTGAATGATGAGGATGAGGCACAATCCAGTGAACAACAGGCATCCTCCAAGAGTGAGAGTGTCAAGTCAAAAGTCAAGGAGCCAGTAGTTGATAAGCCAAGACCTAAGAAATCTGTTAAGTTTGTTTCAGCTGGGAAGAGTGAATCAGAAAAGAAAGTGATTAAGAAGAAACAGAACAGAAATGGCAAGTTAGGGATTAACAAGGATAACAACTATGCTTACATGCCTAATGCCCCTAGGAAAACTTGTCAGAACTGTTTCAGTACCAATCATTTAACTTATGCATGCAAGAAACCTGTTGGTAGTGTGTCCAAACCTTTCTATGATTGCTCTGTGCCTTTAAGACATAGAGATGCTCCATTTTGTGATAAATTTGACTGTATGCCATGCAACATGAATGTGATGACAAGTTGTTTCAATTTGAGAAGACAATTCATTGATGGTTGTATTAGTCACAATTCTCACACACACTACACAAGGTCAAAGTCTTCGAGTCCTCCTAAAGCTATGAAGGTACCTCTATCACCTAAGTCAGAAACTTCAGGTTCTAAGACTTCTAACAGTGACAAGAAGACTAACACCAAGAAAGTTGATAAGCAAGTGGTTTATGATAAAACTGTTTCTAAGTCACATGGACCCAAACTTGTTTGGGTACCAAAGGAAAAGTAATACCTTTGTGTTTGCAGGGCAAAGAAAGTGAAAAGAAAGTCATGTGGATTTTGGACAGTGGATGCTCAAATCATATGACTGGTGATATGGCCCTGCTATCACAGTATGAGGAAAAGGCTGGCCCAATGGTTGCTTTTGGAGATAACAGCATGGGTAACACATTGGGATATGGCAAGTTGGAAGTTGGTAATGTCATCATTGAAGATGTAGCACTAGTCAAGGGACTCAAGCATAATCTACTAAGTGTTGGTCAGTTTACTGATAGAGGATTCAAGGTGGATTTTGACAAAGATGAATGTTTGATCACTTACAAAAAGACTGGTGATCTTGCTCTATCTGGAGTAAGAAAAGGAAGCCTGTTTGTAGCCAATATGGACTCTGCAAACAAGGACAAAATCTGTTGCTTTTATTCAAAAGCATCAAATGCAGATTGTTGGCTGTGGCACAAGAAGTTATCACACCTGAATTTCAAAGCCATTAATTCTCTAGTCAAAAGAGAGTTAGTGAGAGGCATGCCCACACTTAAATTCTGTCAAGAAGGAGTGTGTGAGGCCTGTCAAAAAGGAAAAATGAAAAGATCAAGCCATAAGTCAAAGACAGTGACATCAATAACCAAGCCCCTGCAACTCATTCATATGGATTTGTTTGGGCCTGTCAACATTATGTCACTAGGAAGAAAGAAGTATGCCTTGGTAATGGTTGATGACTTTACAAGGTATACATGGGTGGAATTTCTGGCATCAAAAGATGAGGCTCCTCAAGTAATCATTGAACACATAAAGAAAGTTGACAAGGAAGCAAAGGTCAACAATGCAAGTGTGATTGCACTGAGAAGTGATAATGGAACAGAGTTCAGAAATGCCACACTTGAAGCATTCTGCAAAGAAAATGGCATTTCTCAGCAATTCTCAGCTCCAAGGACTCCACAACAAAATGGAGTTGTTGAGAGAAAGAACAAAACTCTAATTGAGGCTGCTAGAACAATGTTACTTGATGCAAAGATGCCTACATGTTTTTGGGCTGAGGCTGTGAGCACTTCATGCTATATCCAGAACAGGACCCTCATCAACAAAAACACTGGAAAGACACCTTACAATTTGATGACTGGAAAGAAGCCTACTCTAAAGTATATCCATACTTTTGGAAGCAAATGCTTTGTATTGAAAGATAATTCTGAATATGTTGGAAAGTTTGATGCAAAGGCATTTGAAGGAATTTTTCTTGGCTACTCTATGGAAAGAATTGCATACAAGGTCTATGTCATCAGTCAAAAGAAAATTATGGAAAGCACAGATGTGACATTTGATGACAGCAAACTACCTGGACTAGAAAAAGCCAATGATGAAGAGAAAGATCCATTAAAGTTTGATAATCTAGATGATTCTGATGAAGAGATTGAAACTGAAGTTGGAAATCAAGTTCAACAAACTCAAGTGAATGATGATACAAGAGAAGAATTTGTGCCAATCAACAGTGCAGAAACAAGCATCCAAGACACACCTGAGAGTAGTGGCAACCCCACAGGGGGAGGAGATGGGAATGATCATAATTTGGATGATGAAGCAACATCAAGAATGAGAAATCAAGCTGAACATTCAAGGAAATGGGATAGATCACACACTGTAGAGCAAATCATTGGAGATCCTAATGCAGGAGTAAGGACTAGGAGAGCAACTCAAAATGAGTGCCTCTATGGATGTTTTCTATCACAAGTTGAGCCTAAGAAACTTGATGATGCACTGTTGGATCCAGATTGGATTATTGCTATGCAAGAAGAGTTGAATCAATTTGAAAGGAACAAAGTATGGGAACTTGTGCCTGCACCAAAGAATAGAACCATTGTTGGAACAAAATGGGTTCTGAAGAATAAGATGGATGAAGATGGTGTAATAATAAGAAACAAAGCAAGGCTGGTTGCAAAAGGATACTCTCAACAGGAAGGCATTGATTATGATGAGACATTCGCCCCTGTTGCTAGATTGGAAGCCATCAGAATATTCTTGGCATTTGCTGCTTATTCAAACTTTAAAGTTTATCAAATGGATGTCAAGAGTGCATTTCTAAATGGAGAGTTGGAAGAAGAGGTTTATGTGCAACAACCACCTGGCTTTGCGGATCCACATTTCCCAGAATTTGTCTACATATTGCTTAAGGCACTGTATGGACTTAAGCAAGCTCCAAGAGCATGGTATGATACTTTATCACAATTTCTTCTTGAAAATCAATTCACTAGAGGCACATTGGACAAGACACTGTTTTACAAGAAGCATGGTGATGATATTATCCTAGTCCAAATTTATGTGGATGATATCATTTTTGGGTCTACAAATGAGAAGCTATGTGAGAAATTTTCCAAACTCATGCAGAGCAGATATGAGATGAGTATGATGGGAGAGTTGACATTCTTTCTTGGGTTGCAAGTCAGTCAAAGGAAGGATGGTATCTTTATCAGTCAGACCAAATACATCAAGGATCTATTGAAGAAGTTTGACTTGGAAGACTGCTCACCTGCAAAGACACCCATGGCCACTGCAACTAAGTTGGATGAAGATGCTAAAGGCAAGAAAGTAGATATCTCAGTCTACAGAGGCATGGTTGGTTCTCTACTCTACCTCACTACAAGTAGGCCAGACATCATGTTTGCTACATGTCTATGTGCTAGATTTCAATCAAATCCAAAGGAATCACATTTGATTGCAATAAAAAGGATCTTTAGATATCTGAAGGGCACTCCAAACTTGGGTTTATGGTATCCTAAGGACACAGGGTTCAATCTGGTTGGTTATTCTGATGCTGATTATGCTGGATGCAGAGTGGATAGGAAAAGCACCTCAGGAAGCTGCCAGTTCCTTGGACAAAGGTTAGTTTCTTGGTATAGCAAGAAGCAACAATCTGTGTCAACTTCTACAGCTGAGGTTGAATACATAGCTGCTGGAAGTTGCTGTGCTCAAGTGCTTTGGATTATAAATCAACTTAGAGATTATGGACTTGTGTTGGAAAGAATTCCAATCATGTGTGACAACACAAGTACAATCTCTATAGTTGCCAATCCTGTCAATCATTCTAGAACAAAGCACATTGACATCAGATATCATTTCATAAGAGAACATGCAACTAATGGAACCATTGAGTTGCATTATATCTCTACAGATAAACAACTAGCTGATATACTCACTAAGCCATTAGATGAAGCCACCTTCACAAGGTTGGTAAGTGAGATTGGAATGCTGAATTCTTCAGATTCTGGCTAAGTGAATACAGCATCTAGATTGTTGCAGCAGTAAACACTTACTTTATCTAAATTCTCAATATTTTTGGAGTAAGTGTTGGCTGAAATATGATTTATAAATATTTCAAATCTGTTGCATATGTTGAAAATCATACTTCTATTAACTTAAAATTTCTATGAAATTTTGAGAAAATCACTATTTAATTTGCTAGGATATTCTTCAATGAATATGTCTGGTAAATTTTAAAAGATAGTGAAAATCAAATTTTTATGAGTGATGGGTATAGTTCGATAAGTCAGACTTCTCGAATGATTCACTATTCGACATCTCTAACAAGTCTCATTAGAGTACTCTTGAGTTCTCGAATAGAGTCTTTCTGAGATATCGAATAGAGGTATTATTGACTTCTCGAATATAGTAACTGAGTTCTCGAATGACTGAGTTCTCGAACACTATATTTGAGTTCTCGAATCATTTGAAAAGGCTGAATTCTCGCTGAATTTTAACCGATTTTGGACTCTTGTCTAAAAGTTTAATTCACTCATAAAAACACATTTTATTTAATTTAGAATTATTTCTAAGTTAGATAACTGCCAGCTGTGAGTTTCTATCTGCTTGAGTTATCGATTAAGCCTTTCTTGACTTCTCGAATAGTTGTTTTCTACTTCTCGAATGCCTGACTTGTTGATACAAAACTTTCATCTAATCGACAATTCAAGTACTTCATACTTATACAATTTCACATCTATTCGATTCATTTCATTCGATTTCTCATGCATCTACACTCTCTAAACCCCTGAAACCCTTTCCACGAAAAGCCAAATTTCTTCTTCAACCTTCAATTTCTTTTCTCTCTTCTACACAAATGGCAACAGTAAAGTTCAACACCAACTTCATCGCTCTCACTAGTGATGTTGAAGCACCCAATGCCAATTTCAAGTGCTTTGTGAAATGGATGGCTGAGTCATACATCAAGGATGCACTCTCTGCCAACCCAACTCTGTATCTAGATATCCTGGAACAGTTTTGGGGTACTGCAATTGTGGAGGTTGTAGCCCTGGAAAACGCAATCACCTCATACATCATCTACTGCAAGATTCAAGATAAGGAAATCACTATCACTCCTACAGACATGAATCAAGCACTGGGCCTACAACATGAGTCATTTGACAGAATGGCCACTAATGCAGAGTTAGAGGAATTCTTTGAGTTCATCAACTACTCAGATGGGATCAATCTTGGAAAGCTAAACAGAAAGAATCTGAGAAAGGAGTGGAGCTATGTGTTTGCAACTCTTCTTCAAGTCTTCACTGCCAGGAAATCAAGCTTTGATCAAATCAGTGCAGCAAATTAGATATGCATTGGCCTATGGAAAGAAGATAGATGTTGGCCAAATCATCCTCCAAGAACTATATGGAAGACTTGGTAAGAACACAACCAAGAGAGGTACTGATATTTTCTTCCATCGCTTTATTCAATCTGTACTTAATTTTAAAAATGCTTCATTGATTGAATTGCCTGGGATTGATAAAAATAGAATAGGCTATCCTAAGTCCATGACCAAACTCATTTTTGGTAATTTGGAGACTAGGAATGATGTGGATGTAAGACTGAACATAACTCCCCATATAGAGAGTTTGTTTAGAACTTATCCCCACAACATGCCAACATTTGATGCAAAATCTCAGTTAGCACAGCCCAAGCAAGTAGAACAAAATGCTAACCCAGGGCTTGCTAACCAACCCTCTCAACCAAACACTCTACTAAACACTGAGCCAACTGCATCATCCTCTCAAAAGGGTGATGTTAGTAAAAAGAAGAGAAAGGAAGTAATGTCTGCACCACTAAATATCTTATCTGAAGCAGCATTAGCTGTTGAATTAGGTCTAGAAAGTGAGGAACCTGAGTCACCCTTACAGAGACCATAGAGGAAGAAAACTAAGACCACCTCTTCAGTCACACAAATGGCTGAAGTTGTAAAATCAGGGGCAAACAGCTCACTAGGTGTATCCTCTCAACAGGGTGCATCTATAGAATCAAGCATCCTCCCCAATGCACCTTCTTGTACAGAGTCAGCACATGGGAGTGATAAGGCTGGCACAACACTGAGTGGAGAGCACATCACACTTGAAACTCCCTCTATTTCTCAGGGGGAGTTGCCAAACTCTAATCTACAAGCCACTCCTCTTCCAGAATCTTCATCTCAAATTTCTTTGGAGCCTGTGATTCAAGAAATTGAAGAGCAAGGCATTGATCACCAAGAATTCATTTCTCTTGGTGAGCCAATGGACTCAAGTGACTTAGTGCATGACACTTTGCTCACCACTCAGAACCCACATTTAGATGGTGAGGGAATGCATGCTGGGGCATCTCCTGATGACACCATCACAAACACAGAGGTTCCACTAGTTTTTACTAGAGACTCTGTGCCTGTGTCAACTGCTGGTGTAATTCATCCCACTTCTGTGGTGACACCAGTAGTAGAGTCAATCCATCCGGTTACAGAAGTTGCATCTGTAACTGAGGAGTCTAGCTTGCCTAGCTCTAGCTCTGACTTTATGTCACAATGACTGAAGCCTGTGCAACATGACAGTGCTTCAGGATCAGGGTCTGTTCCACAACAATTGACGGTAGAAGCACTTCAAAGCTTAATTGTGGATCAGATCCCTGAGTTCACAAAGATTGCTCAGAACCTTCTCACTGCAGACATGCCTAATCCAGATTATGAAGCTATTATCTTATGCCACAGAGATGATGTGGAGATGCAAAAGGCTAAGATAGTAGAGGATACTGAGAGAGATGGCAATGTAGATGCCTGGCTTCAAGGAAAATTTGACATTCCTCTCTCAGAAGGCCTTCAGTACATCAGAGAAGAGTACATCACTTCACTAGGGTCAAATGCCAAATCTCTCTCCCCTAGTGATGTGTATGAAGCAGTGAATGATAGCTACAAGGGCATTCTCAAGGCTGCACACTACCTTGGCAAGGGGCTAAAAACAGAAATCAATGAAGTGTGTGCATCTACAGTCAAAGAGGTACAGAAAATTCAAATGTCTTTTGATATCAAATTTCCTCAACTGGATAATGTCATCAAGGAGGTTCAACACTGCAAATCTGAGTGCATCAAGATGGACAACTCTATGTTGTTGGTCCAAGGCTCTGTCAAAACTATGGCTGCTCAGATGGAAAAATTATCAGATCAGTCAACAGATGCCAATGCCATGCTGAGAACCATGTTTAAAAATCAATATGGAGATAAAATGGTGGATGAGGTCCCTGTGCATGAGATGACAAAATTTGAAGTGGAGAGACTAAAAGATCAATCTTTATCTGGTTTTAAAGCCACTAAACTTCTCACCAAGGTGGAATCTCTTGAACAGGAAGTGGCTTCTCTCTCAAAGTCTAATGCTCATCTGACAGACAAAGTTGACACTCTTACTGATCAGTTGAACACTCAAGCCACCACCACAGCTGATGTTCTTCTGCATCAACAATCCATGCTGGCTGCCATGATGAAGCACATGGGTCTCTCTCTACCTGAAGAATCTTCAAACCCAAAGGTCGTTTCTACAGCCTTGATAAGTGGATTTATATCCACTTGGAACATTCTAAATTGGCTTAAATTGATTGTCTTGGGCTCAAGTTTCTTGTAGTTTTGATGTGTTTTGTTTAGTTGTGCAGATTTACAAGGATGTTGATTATGGTGGATGTTTTTGTCGTTTTTGGAGATTTAATTTATTAAAATTCGGATTTATTGGGCTGCATGCATGAGATTCACTGTTTGGGCCATATCTTGAGTTCTATAAGTCTGTTTTCAGCCCGTAAGCAGTCCACGCGAAGATAACGAGATTCTCTATCATTCTAAGGTTGTCCAGAAGCCCAATTACGTCTGGAACGGCTCTGGAAAATAGAAGAAAAGTCAGCTACGAATTTCCCTTAAAAAACAGAATCAGTTTAGGAAACGTATCTTGCAGAAATTCTATTATAATTCTGTTTTGGTATTTTCTTGCTGGGCAAGATGTCTAGAGCCTATATAAACACATCCAACCCTTGTAAATTGTATTAGGAGGATTATCATCATTAGGAGTAGAACTATTACATATCAATTACTTAGGTTTATTTGTATATTTTCATACTTTGTTTTTATCATGGTTTCATCAGATCCCATGATGACGAGAGGTTTGATTATGAACTAATCGTTGTCATGGGATTCTAACGGATTTATTTATGGAGCTTTAGTATCTTGATGCTTTAAAGATCTGTGTGTGATGTATATTTGATATCCTCGTATGGTTGTGTTTCATGTATTTAGATGCGTAGCTAACATCTAATTTGTTAATCTCTTGTGAAGCGAGAGTGGATCTTGAGATTTAGAACTTGCCATGCTAGCATAGGATAGGTTGATGTTTTAACATCATGATTTGTGGCATGATTAGAGATAATATGCTACCCTATGTGATCTAAGTGGATAACTTGTGCTTCAACCGTTATGTTTTCAAATTCTATAGAGATATAGGGTCTAAGCATAATTGGTGTCTACTCATCTTCTATCTCTTTTGTGGATGTATGTTTAGTTTGGTATACGTATACTGAGAAGTAGCGTGTACTTGTTTCGTGTTATCCGATCAGATATCATAACCATTGCATATAGTGGTTAAAGGCGTCAGATCTAAGCAAAGTATTTAATGAAGTTAGGATTCCATGGTTTTTCTTGCAGAAGTAATTAGATTTTAATTCTTGTTAGTTAGTTAATTCTTAGTTTGCTAATTTGTTTTTTTAGTTAATCTTAGTTAATCAAAACCCATATTTGCTATTTGTCTTAGCAGTGCATAATAACCATACACTGTTGCATAGGTGCGTTTACTGAATTGAAACCATAACCAGATCTCTGTGGGAACGAACTTGACTTCTATCTGTATTACTTGTGACCACGTACACTTGCGTGTTTTAGTGTAAACAAGTTTTTGGCGCCGCTGCCGGGGATCATTGGTGTTTTATTTTTGGTTTATGTGCTTGTCAATAGTGGTCGTTAGAGTTCACTGACTCGGATTTCTTTTTCTCATCTATTCTTGTATAGTTCGTTGGTGTTTCAGGTACTTGTCAGAGAGCATTGTCGTTGAAGATGGATTTTCTAAATTACTATGGAGTTCAGCAGGTGGTTAGTGTTTGTGAGCTATGTGCGGGCGCACATGAGACGTATCAGTGCTGGAGCAACCAAGGTGGTATTCAACAGCCTCAGCCATGTGAGCAGTATTTGGGCGTTCATGATCCATCACAATATTGTTACTACGAAGGAGTTGATCCATATGTCACTTATGAGGAGCAACCATATTTTCAATACCATCCTCAACAGTACCAGCAAGATGTTCCAGATATGTCATATTACTATGGAAGTGAAGAGTTTCAACATCAGCAACCTACTCCTACTTTTCAGTCAGATGATGATTTGAAGGAGATTAGGGAGGAGATTAGGATGCTTGCAGAGAATAATGAGAAGCTTATCAAATCTATGGGGACATTAGCTGCTCAAGTTTTGAGAGTCTTGGAACAAGAGAATCAACAATTCATACCAGAAGCAATTCCAGAAAATACCGATGACTTGGAGCAAGGTACTGCATGCTTAATTGAAGAAGACAAATTCCAAGAGGAGGAGAGTGTTCATAAGCCATGTGAGGAATTTGATCAAGCTAGTGAGGTGGATGATTTGGAAAGGGCACTATTTGAGACAGACACTGATGAGCTACGCAAATTTCAAGAATTGTTTTGTGCGAACCTAGAAGACACTGTTGGGCTACAGAAATTTCAAGAATTGGTATGTGCGAACCAAGAGGTTGATAATTATGAGAAAGATGCAGGTCTTCTACTTGTCTCAGAATTTAAAGATGGAGGTAGCGCATTAGAGCCAATGGAGGAAGTTCTCGTTGAGGAACCAAAGGTTTCAGCAATTTACATTTACCCTCCTCCATTATATTCAAGTGAAGCCCGCGAAGGTGTGTTGTTCTACAAATTGTCAGATTTTGGGTCAACAGATGAAGGCATTGGAAGAGGACATGGTTGTTACCTGAATAGGTCAAGCAAGGAGAAGGAGCAAAAAGTGTGTCGCCGAGATGATGATGAAGTATTGCGAAGAGAGGACCAGGCGAACTATTATCATCCTTAATGGAAACTTGGAAGTAACGTCAAGCTATTGACGTTAAAGAAGCGCTTCGTGGGAGGCAACCCATGCCATTAGTGTAGGAAAAAAATTGAGTGTTGTATGGAAAAAAAAAAAGTAGTAGTGTTTTATGAAAAAAAAAAAATTATGAACAGTAACGCAAATTGCCCCCAGAAACGCAACTTGCGCTGGAGTTACTGCATTAGGCGCAATTTGCCCGGCAGATGCGCAAGTTGCGCCAGCGCGTCACCTATATTCTGACCCTGTAACGCATTTCTTTCATGCGTTACTCCTTTTCCGCGCCTGAATCACCCTGAAACGCAGTTCGAGGATGCGTTACACCCCGTTTCTACCCAGATTTTTTCCGAATTTCAGTGTTTTTACCTCTAAAATTCCCCCAAATTCAATCCTAACTCAAATTTCTTCAATTCTAAATTCCTATATTTATCCTACATCAAATCCTAACCTCTCCAAATCTCTTCTACACTCTAAATTTTTAAATCTCATCTATCCATCATCTTATATATATACACACCTAGCCATACAAATCCAATTCCTCTTCTATTTTATTTAAATCTCCAAAAATTCAATTCTAAAGAGGAATTAATTGCAAGTTCACCTCTCCAATTCGTAGTGGGTTTATTTCTTTTCTCAAATTTTATTTTGATTACGAATTTGTGTTCTTGAAAAATTGGGATTTTGTATTATTCTTGGAATATTGGGGTATTTTTGGTGTGATATTGCTTGGTAATTTTTGGTGGAGCTTCTTGTAAGTTGGGAATTGATTCTTTTGGCTCGTAAGCATGGGAGAGATAGTGCTAATGTTTGGAAATTTTCGTTTTCAACGGTGGAGGTTAAATTTAATCTGTTGTTTTGAGGCCAATTGCTACGGAAAGGGGATTTTTGCGAGAAAAAAAATTGTTGGGTATGCTTCGATATTCAGGTATGTTTTCTATTATCCCTTGTATTTACTTCCATTCAATGCGGACATTGAATATTTTAAGTTTGGGGGTGGTTTGGGGGATTAGTAGTTGTACATATATTGTTGTATTTTGTGTTCATATAGGATATCATGTTTGCATAGTAGTGATAGTTCATGCATGATTGTTATGTTCGTATTATCTACGTGTGTTCATATAGGACATTTTGTTTTATTTTCGTATACCATGTGAATTTTCATTTAGTTGCATTTTCATGGCATGCATATTTCATGATCCCTTAGGACGAGCTGATTCTGATTGATAGGTGGATGTTGATTTGGGTGTGATGATGATAAGTAGAGGGCTGATTTATAGTTTCTATGAAATTGACTTGCATGTTACGGGAACAAAATTTATTACACAGTCTCATTGGGGTGCTTTTGGGCTAGGTTAGGGTCATGCCTGTGGGATGTTTTGAGATTTAATCACTTGTTTATATTTAGAATTTTCGTTATTCCCTTTATAGCGTAGGAACATTAAAGTCTAAGTTTGGGGGAAACCAGGAATTTTCATGCTAGTTGTTCATAATTGTTAATAATGGCTAGGCGTCAAATGGCTAGTAGCCGGCTCATATTTATATGAGTAGTCTAGGGTTGGAAATGAGAAAGGCTCATTCCAGATTGCAGAAAAAAAAAAAGAAAAAAAAAGAAAAAAAAAAGTCAATAAGTTATTTGTTTATATGCAGAATTAACCAGAGTGAGCTCTTTAATACTCGAGTAATTAAGTCTGAGGGGACTTAGTCCTAGTAACCTAAAGCCCTTGTGGTTTGGGATTGCTGACCTAACACTCGCTACATGGGTATTATTGTATAAGCCTTTTGGGGTCTCATTCATTGCACGGTTAAATAAGCATGCGTATTGTATATTCTATTATGTGTCATAGTAATAAAGCATGAGTTTCTGTCTACCTTGGATAAGGGTGGAGGTGTTCCTAGGTTATGGAGTGTCTACAGTCTATTCTGATTATAAACCTGTGATTGTCTTGACGGAAAGCATGTATGATTTTTGACCTAGTTTTGGGAGTATTTCTGATGAGCATCGCACACACGCACGTTTCTGTTCATGTATTTGTTAGTATACGGGGATTTAGTCGAGCTCTGCTTGGATTTGTTACATTCTTTGAGATATTTGCTTGTTAGTTGGTTTTGGTGAGTTTGAAGGGGATATTGCATTTTCATAGTAGTTGCATTCATGCATTGCATTGCATTAGGTTAAATGGATTTTGTGGGTACATTCGCTATAGGCCCTCACGAGACCTTACTCGTCCACTAGGGCTGCCTAGGGGTTTAAAGGGCTTGTTGCATATGCCAAATGCAACCGTGATCACCTACGGAAGTGGTACTAGTTAGTTAGTTAGTTGTAATTGTTAATGCTTGAGGACAAGCATCGGTTTAAGTTTGGGGGTGTGATAAGTGGATTTATATCCACTTGGAACATTCTAAATTGGCTTAAATTGATTGTCTTGGGCTCAAGTTTCTTGTAGTTTTGATGTGTTTTGTTTAGTTGTGCAGATTTACAAGGATGTTGATTATGGTGGATGTTTTTGTCGTTTTTGGAGATTTAATTTATTAAAATTCGGATTTATTGGGCTGCATGCATGAGATTCACTGTTTGGGCCATATCTTGAGTTCTATAAGTCTGTTTTCAGCCCGTAAGCAGTCCACGCGAAGATAACGAGATTCTCTATCATTCTAAGGTTGTCCAGAAGCCCAATTACGTCTGGAACGGCTCTGGAAAATAGAAGAAAAGTCAGCTACGAATTTCCCTTAAAAAACAGAATCAGTTTAGGAAACGTATCTTGCAGAAATTCTATTATAATTCTGTTTTGGTATTTTCTTGCTGGGCAAGATGTCTAGAGCCTATATAAACACATCCAACCCTTGTAAATTGTATTAGGAGGATTATCATCATTAGGAGTAGAACTATTACATATCAATTACTTAGGTTTATTTTTATATTTTCATACTTTGTTTTTATCATGGTTTCATCAGATCCCATGATGACGAGAGGTTTGATTATGAACTAATCGTTGTCATGGGATTCTAACGGATTTATTTATGGAGCTTTAGTATCTTGATGCTTTAAAGATCTGTGTGTGATGTATATTTGATATCCTCGTATGGTTGTGTTTCATGTATTTAGATGCGTAGCTAACATCTAATTTGTTAATCTCTTGTGAAGCGAGAGTGGATCTTGAGATTTAGAACTTGCCATGCTAGCATAGGATAGGTTGATGTTTTAACATCATGATTTGTGGCATGATTAGAGATAATATGCTACCCTATGTGATCTAAGTGGATAACTTGTGCTTCAACCGTTATGTTTTCAAATTCTATAGAGATATAGGGTCTAAGCATAATTGGTGTCTACTCATCTTCTATCTCTTTTGTGGATGTATGTTTAGTTTGGTATACGTATACTGAGAAGTAGCGTGTACTTGTTTCGTGTTATCCGATCAGATATCATAACCATTGCATATAGTGGTTAAAGGCGTCAGATCTAAGCAAAGTATTTAATGAAGTTAGGATTCCATGGTTTTTCTTGCAGAAGTAATTAGATTTTAATTCTTGTTAGTTAGTTAATTCTTAGTTTGCTAATTTGTTTTTTTAGTTAATCTTAGTTAATCAAAACCCATATTTGCTATTTGTCTTAGCAGTGCATAATAACCATACACTGTTGCATAGGTGCGTTTACTGAATTGAAACCATAACCAGATCTCTGTGGGAACGAACTTGACTTCTATCTGTATTACTTGTGACCACGTACACTTGCGTGTTTTAGTGTAAACAAGCCTCTGTGCCTGACAACAAGCCTAAGGGGGAGAAGAGGATAAGGAATTCAAATCCAAAGGGGGAGAAACCTAAGGAGAAAGCTATCAAGATAAATGAGGGTGGTCACCAGAGGGCTTCTAAACTACCTAATGTGCCAGGCAAAGAAAAGCTAAGGGCAAAGGGATTGTGTAGGGTTCAGTTTGATCCCTATGTGGTGAAGTATAGGAGAAGAAATGGAGACAATGTCAATATAAGAATGAATCTACTCAGTCACTATCCTGCCAACATTCTAAAGCCAGTGCTTGAAGATTTCAAAAACTCTATCATGATTGAAGAATTGGATGCTATGGCAGAAATCATAAGAGCAATAGATGAGAATGCAAGAAAGGAGAAAGAAAGGAAACAGAAAGCATATGATGATCTACAAGCCAAAGCAATGGAGATGCAATCAAATGAAAATGGCTAGTACCTCATCATACTGTAAGAGTATTTATCTTGTAATTCCATTTATGTGTTCAATCAATATACATACCTGTACTTTTAAAATCTTACCCTTATGTATGTTAGGCTTGTTATCAGACATGAAATTGTGACTAAGGGTCTCACTCACAATTTGGGGGAGATTGTTAGTTACAGAGGCATGCTTGTACACATCTAATAACAAGCCTAATTGTTTGTAATGCTTTGCATTACTTACACGACCTCTTAACTGAGGGAACCTCTAGTTGTAGAGTTTCTGTTTGTATTGTACTTGTAGTAGGCATCAAATCCTAGTTGTGTAATTGTACTTATAGAGTCTAGAATAATGCTTGAAAGAAGTTCCAAGGTTCATGCCTCAAGCAAGGAGTTAAAGACTGTCAAATAATCACAGTTGGGATTTGAAGAAATGAAGAATTTGCCTAAGTACCAATTCGAGAAGTATATTTGTCTATTCGAGAAGTCCAGCATTCGAGAAGTCAGGGATTCGATATCTCAAGACACTATTCGATATCTCTGAATACACTGTTCGATATCTCATTCGATATCTCAGGGATTCGATATGTCTACTACTCTATTCGAGAACTCAAGAAGTCAACAAGTCAAGATGGTATTCGAGTTCTCAAAGAGTCAACAAGTCAAAGTTCCATTTGATATCTCAAGGACTCAGAAAGCTATTCGATATCTCGAGGATTCGATAAGTCAAATGTTTATTCGACAACTCAAGGAATCCTGATGAAAAAGAGCTATTCGAGAAGTAATTCGATATGTCAATATAACAGTGTTTGAGAACTCAGAGTTATCGATCAAGTCAATTCTAGTTCTCGAATCACTTACTTAGTCACTTCTCGAATACATTCTTGGAGACAAAATACTGAAGAAATTGTACAAGTCAGAAACCTGCAACAAGCCAATGCACTTTATGGACCACAATCTATAACGTGCTCTGGAAAGCCTATAAGGAAGCTTGGAGAGATATAGAAGAGACAAGGGGCTAAAGAAGTGGATCTGAACAGGCTTTGCAAAGTCAAATCTGTAACCGTTTGGACACTTACTCAAAAAAGGATAGACAGACTAGAAAGTAATTTGTTTAGCTATCTTGTTTTGTAGTAAGTAGGTTGTATCCATGCTCTATAAGGATACAGCCTCACTTCCTTAGTCATTAACTTTTTTGGTGAGTCGAGTTTTTCATACACTGTAAGCTATATCTCTCTGAGAAAAACGAAGCTGAGAATACTATCATTTGTATTCACAGATTGTAGCAACCTTTATCTAATAATACATTAGATTAAAGTGATATTGTGTTCTGTGTTGTTCTTTATCCGCATCTACATCTCTGCACACACAATACTTGTTTGCTACACAGACTCAAGGCACGAAAAGTTCAAGAATCCATTCACCCCTCCCCCTCTGTATTCTTTCTCTGTGTTCAATACTCAACATATTCTTCCTGACAGGCTTAGTTCCTTCACAATGAACCTTCAGATTATCCCATATTTTCTTAGCAGTTTTACTAGTGAGAACATAATCAAGACTGTTAATAATATGTTTCTCACTTTAGCATGCTTAAGAACGTTCTCCTTGTCCTTATCTGACTATTCAGATTTAGGCTTCTCAACTGTATGCTTTGGAACAACTTTTCCATCAACATTTGCTTGACCAACTACCTTCGTTGGAACAAAAGGTCCATCTCTTATTCTATCAAGATAGTCAGGGTCTGTTACCTCAAGGTGATGCAACATCTTCACTTCCCAATGAGTATATTCGTTTCTCTTGAGCATAGGAATCTTAGTATTACCATCCTTGTAAGCAGACATGATTGCTAATCTTTTTGATTATTCGAAATCAACCTGCTCTGATACCAATTGTTAACCCGAATATACTTGTAGAAGGGGGGTTGAATACAAGTATAAGTAATCGTGTATGACCTTTGCTTAAATAAATACGCAAGAATAAACGAATAACAAAACTTGTTTGTATTAATAAGATTAAATACAAACTCTACTAAAGGTGTACAAATACCTTTAGCAGCTGTTGACAATACAAATCTCTCTCTTTGTTTGTTTCGAACTCACGAATACAAACCCTATACTCTGCCTTTTCATCGACATCTTTTACAATAATATAGAGAGAATATTTATAATGCTACCTATCAACTAATAACAGAAAGATTAATGAATATATGGTAATGTTCTGCCGTCCAATTGATAGTTTCCATCAATAACTTGATTCTTTTCTTCATGCACACTTCTTGCCATATTCGAAATATTAGATCCTGTAAAATAGCACTTTCCAGTTTTCGTAGCATCCGCTATGACATCATCAGTATTTCACACGGTATCATGATCTGACTTGGCCTATCAGGATTTGTTCTGTAATCCTGAAATGTAGTCCTCAACACCCTGTTCCTGACTAAATTCCACAGAATACTGTCTAACATATATTTCCTATACAAAGTACTAAATCCTTTATAAGATCAGGATATTACAAGAAGTATCTGCAAATTTTATTCTTAACATCACAACTCATAGATTATTCCTAACAAAATATTATAAAATAAAAATTCTTAGTATTTTACATATATTATTTTATATATCAATTTCAACAATTATCTATACATTCGTTTACTATTATTATAATAACTAGGTAACAAAGCCGCACTACACGCGACACGAAAATATTTTTTAAAATCATATATATAAGATCATTATTCGTTGAGTTTTATTATTTAAACGTTGATATGATAAATTGAAACTTGTGTAAAATGTAATTAAATATGAATGTTTACGAATTATAGAGAAAAAAATTAGTAGAAAGAAAACATGTTTAACTCTTAAGTGTCAATAATAGTATTCTTGAAAAATATTGATGACATCTATTTTGTTGCATAAAAAAATGCTTTTGAAATCCAATATTGATAAACATTTGTAAAGTTTGACAATGGATAAGTAAAAGTAACATTTTTGAATTATTTTTGTTATCGATGGCATTATGAAAGACGTGATTGATTAGTTTGTTGATAAATTTGTTTGTATGACCAAAAAAAGAAGCTGAATGTAAATGTGATAAGGAGTGTGATTGACTTAATTGTTGATAAATTTGGTTGTATGACATAAAAAACAGAATTCAAATGCAATTCGTAAGTCATGCTTCATATTTTTTGGAGTGATCCGACACTTGTATCTATTCATTTGATTAATTTTATGTGCATTTGTAAGAACTTTTTTGGTATGTAACATTAAATTTAAATTCAGGGACACATGTTCAAAATGGTACTCACATATTTTAATACTTTTATATTAAATCTTATAATAAATATGTACATGTAATTATTTTCTATTTCCAATAAAAATGGATTTAAAAATTATTGGATTCTGAATAAACACCAAGTCGTTTAAAATTAATTATTTAAACAAAATGAAGATCTTCTAACATATTATCAACTTCATCAACTCCATAAAGGCCTCTTATTTTTTTCCCATACCAAATTAGAATCTCAACATAATTTTTATAATAAAAATTTATAAATATTAAATAAAACGTTATCCGAAGCCGACGCCCGTCTCATAACATACATGCGTGATTAATTGATTAGTAAAAGTAATATAAGAATGTATTTAGGTAAAATATTAATTTAATCCAACACAATATAATGAAAGAACGAATGTATAACTTTTTCACTGATTTAATCAGTAAAGAAAGGGTTGGATTGGTTCAATTTATTCGAATTGGTATGTGTAATTTGTTCATGTGGAAAAGTAAATTATATAATATTACTTATATTTAAATTGTAGATGCTAATTGAAAAATTCATATACTTCCTTATCTTATCAAATTCTCACGGTCATTGATTACGAATTTATTGAAAAATTAAAATAGTTTATTTATTATTGCCGAAAAAAATTGTACTGATTTTGAATAAGGATTAGAAATGGACTATATAAATAATTTTATTTTATCATTTTACCTTGAAATAATTATACTTATATATGGATAATTAATATTTTATATTAATATAATATTTATAATGTTCTAATAAAGAAATAATAGTAGTTGAAATATTTTATGTAGATAATTATAATAATTAATGGCTAAAATTTTGTTTTAAATATAAAATAAAGTGTATTTAATAAAAGTTTAATAGGTACAATTAATGACTAATTATAATCCTAATAAATGTAAGGAAAATATCTTAATAAAAAAATTAAACATGTGAAAAATCAAGAAAAATATTTGAAGGTTCAGAGTGAAAGGCTCTCCGATCTTCTGCTATTATAATATATATAGATTATAAATTAAATGTAATTAATGAATGAGATAGATATAAGTAAGGAAAAAATAAAAGAAAATGATATTTTTTATTAATGAAAATAAAATAAAAAATGTTTATTGGTTTTCAAAATTATAGAAGAATTAAATTAGATTTCTAATATTTAGAAACCATCCATTATCCATATAAGATTCTAAGTGAAGAACCCATATAAGAAAGTTGTTAATCATGATGATTGTCATTATATACATAATTAAGTATTTTTTTCTAAATTATATAATATTTTTCTCCAAAATATCATATATTTTATTATTTATATACAAATTATACAATTATCATTTTAATTTTATTAGTTCAATATTATTGTATCTTAAAAATAAAGTAAATAACATCCAATAAATATAAATAATAAAATTAAACATAAACATAAAACAAAATCAGAACAAGGTGATGCACGAGGCATATTTTGATTACAAATTTATGTTATGTTTGGTTGAGATAAATGAAATTAAATGAAATGAAATTTAAAATATAAATGAATGAATATTAAATCTTTATACCATTCCATTACATTTACTCAAACCTACAATAAAATCCTTTATTATAATACCTGAGTCTACCAATGTTCAGTTAACCAATCAGAAAATTATAAATTATTTTAGAACCAATCAGAGCTAATTCCTAAATTTTAGACCAATCATGTTGCATTAAGAATTTTCCTTATTTAAAATATCACCTTACCTCATTAATCATGGTTAGTTAACACTTCTAATTTAAATAATGATTTTATTAAAAATATCCATAAATACACATTTTTTAATATTTACATATCCATAAATAAATATTTTTTAAATAAAAAATTACTAAAAAAATCACTATTTTATTAGAAATCAATCACGATACTATTATATATTTCAAATTATATTTCATAACTACTTATTCATTAATCAACCACTTTTTTAATATAAAGTCAATCACAATCATATTATCATGCATTATAAATTGATTTTCATATTATATTTTGTACATTTATAACCGATTTTAAATAATTATAATATAACTCAACTAGAAATACGAAAAACATCGAATTTGAAATCTAATTTCAAATAATTTGGATAATTTCCATACCATCAAATACTCGATTTTTTTAAAAGCTCAAAATTTTATTTATTCATAATTTGTTAATAAAATTAATTAATAAATGCATATAAACATTGCTACATATATATTAATTATTTAAATTATTAAATATACGCTAGAAGAGTTTTATTATTGGTTGGTAAATAAATTACCAATCAGAAAAGAAAAATTAGTTTAGAGACAATCAAAATTCACTTCTAAATTTTCAATAAATCAATCATATACAATTTTTTTATTATTTACCATGTTTATTCTAATTTACTAATTGCGGTTAAATTAAATTTAAACATAATAATGTCTTGATTTAATAAATTTGTACATCACATGGTTTTTTATTTTAAAAAATTACTACTAACCGTAAATAACATTTTCTATAAATCCACATAACAGTAAATTACATATGTTTATATATCATTTAGTTATGAATACTAGTTTATAACCCGTGCGAAGCACGGGTTTCTTTTGATAGGTTATAAAATTTATTTAACATTATAATTATGAACTTTGAATTTTTAGTAAATTAATTTAATCATGTAATATATCTTATTATTAGATCTAACGATTCTTATTTATTACTAAAAATATTGATTTGAATATATGGTGAGATATTTTTGAGTGTATATTAATTTAATTTTATTAAATAGAACCGTCCGTGATATAATTGGAAAAAGAGAGATTTTAGTTTGAAAAAATAGAAAAAGATAACGTGAAAATTAAAAGGTGACATACTTTAGGGTGAAAATGGTAATTGATTAGTTTATAGTAATTATAATTTAATTGTTATTTTACTAAATAAAATTGCAGGTAATATTTTTAGAAAATGAGAAATTAATGTTACCGTGATATTTCTAAAAAAAGGAATTTAATTAGAAAAAATAAAAAAGATGATACGTTTTTAGCTGAAAAGGTAATCGGTTAATTAACAGCATTATAAAATTATGATTTTATTTTTATTAAATAGAATCGCTGGTGATATAATTTGAAAAAGAGAGGTTTTAGTTAGAGAAAATAAAAAAGGTAACTTGTTTTGGCTGAAAAAGGTAACCCGTTATATAATTGGAAAAAAATATTTTAGTTAGAGAAAAGAGAAAAGAAAAACAATTTTATTAGTTAACAGTATTTATAATTTTTTTTAATTAAATAAAATTTAAAAGATATTATATTTTACCTGAAAAAGGAAACTACTTAGTTATTAGAAAAAAAGGTAACACATTTAACCTTAAAAGTAGGTTGATTTATAAAGTAAAAATTTTAGTTAAATAAAATATAAAAGAAGATTTTTAAAAGGTAACTCGTGATATAATTGGAAAAGGAGATATTTTAGTTAGAGAAAAGAGAAAAGATAATTTGAACGAAAAAATTAATTAATTAGTTAATAGTAATTATAATATGCTTTTTAGTTAGATAAAATATAAAAAATATTATATTTTAACTAAAAAAGGAAACTGCTTAGTTATTAAAAAGAAAAGAAAAGGTAACATGCTTAACCTGAAAAAGGAAATTGATTAGTAAAACAAAAATTTTAAAGGTAACATGTTTAACCTGAAAAAGGAAATTGATTAGTAAAACAAAAATTTTAGTTAGATAAAATATAAAAAAAGATTTTATCTGTAATTAAGTAAGGGTAATTAGGTAAATTCAATAGGTACCACCTGAAAAAGGAAACTGCTTAGTTATTAAAAAAAATGTAACACGTTTAACCTGAAAAAGTAGGTCGATTTGTAATGTAGAAATTTTAGTTAAATAAAATATAAAAGAAGATTTTTAAAAGATAACTCGTGATATAATTGGAAAAAGAGATATTTTAGTTAGAGAAAAGAGAAAAGATAATTTGAATGAAAAAATTAATTAATTAGTTAATAGTAATTATAATATGCTTTTTAGTTGGATAAAATATAAAAGATATTATATTTTAACTGAAAAAGAAAACTGTTTAGTTATTAAAAAGAAAAGAAAAGGTAACATGTTTAACCTGAAAAAGGAAATTGATTAGTAAAACAAAAATTTTAAAGGTAACATGTTTAAACTGAAAAAGGAAATTGATTAGTAAAACAAAAATTTTAGTTAGATAAAATATAAAAAAAAGATTTTATCTGTAATTAAGTAAGGGTAATTAGGTAAATTCAACAGGTACCAACCAACCGACCAACCAAACTTTTAATGTTTCGGAATTTATATAATAGTAGGTAATCGGTTAATTAACAGCATTATAAAATTATGATTTTATTTTTATTAAATAGAATCGCTGGTGATATAATTTGAAAAAGAGAGGTTTTAGTTAGAGAAAATAAAAAAGGTAACTTGTTTTGGCTGAAAAAGGTAACCCGTTATATAATTGGAAAAAAATATTTTAGTTAGAGAAAAGAGAAAAGAAAAACAATTTTATTAGTTAACAGTATTTATAATTTTTTTTAATTAAATAAAATTTAAAAGATATTATATTTTACCTGAAAAAGGAAACTACTTAGTTATTAGAAAAAAAGGTAACACATTTAACCTTAAAAGTAGGTTGATTTATAAAGTAAAAATTTTAGTTAAATAAAATATAAAAGAAGATTTTTAAAAGGTAACTCGTGATATAATTGGAAAAAGAGATATTTTAGTTAGAGAAAAGATAATTTGAACGAAAAAATTAATTAATTAGTTAATAGTAATTATAATATGCTTTTTAGTTAGATAAAATATAAAAAATATTATATTTTAACTAAAAAAGGAAACTGCTTAGTTATTAAAAAGAAAAGAAAAGGTAACATGCTTAACCTGAAAAAGGAAATTGATTAGTAAAACAAAAATTTTAAAGGTAACATGTTTAACCTGAAAAAGGAAATTGATTAGTAAAACAAAAATTTTAGTTAGATAAAATATAAAAAAAGATTTTATCTGTAATTAAGTAAGGGTAATTAGGTAAATTCAATAGGTACCACCTGAAAAAGGAAACTGCTTAGTTATTAAAAAAAATGTAACACGTTTAACCTGAAAAAGTAGGTCGATTTGTAATGTAGAAATTTTAGTTAAATAAAATATAAAAGAAGATTTTTAAAAGATAACTCGTGATATAATTGGAAAAAGAGATATTTTAGTTAGAGAAAAGAGAAAAGATAATTTGAATGAAAAAATTAATTAATTAGTTAATAGTAATTATAATATGCTTTTTAGTTGGATAAAATATAAAAGATATTATATTTTAACTGAAAAAGAAAACTGTTTAGTTATTAAAAAGAAAAGAAAAGGTAACATGTTTAACCTGAAAAAGGAAATTGATTAGTAAAACAAAAATTTTAAAGGTAACATGTTTAAACTGAAAAAGGAAATTGATTAGTAAAACAAAAATTTTAGTTAGATAAAATATAAAAAAAAGATTTTATCTGTAATTAAGTAAGGGTAATTAGGTAAATTCAACAGGTACCAACCAACCGACCAACCAAACTTTTAATGTTTCGGAATTTATATAATAGTATAGATTTTTTAAACATCCTTTATTGTAATACCCGAATCTACCACGTATTAGCTTACCAATCATAAGATTACTAAAATATATAGTTATAAATTACAGACTAATTTTCATAAATACTTATTAAGTAATTAATCACAATTTTGATTTAAAATCAATTACAATTGTATTATTATATACCGGCACATATGTTCTTTGCACCCCTCTATATGTATTGAGCTATTTTTCAAAAATGCACATTTATTAATTGATTTTAATACATGAATCTATCTTATCAATATTATATAATATAATATTTTAATATTTCAAACTCTCAATTTACGATCATAAAGTGCAATCAAATTTGAATAAATCTACTGTTATCGAATTTAAAATTTTAAAATTAAAAAATATTTAGCATACAACCAATTAAAATATTAAAATGAAAGTTTAACCAATTATCTAAAACATTTTACTTATCGAACTTTTTAGTTATGCAATAATTAATGGTACAAACAGTTAGATGCAGTTAACCAATTGGAAAATTACGAATTATTTTAGGATCAATCAAAAGTCATTCCTAAATTTTAGACCTCATATTATATTAAAAGTTTTCCTTATTTACTATTCTCAGTCTATTATACTAACCATGGTTAGTTAACAATTCCAATTTAAATATAGTAATGACTTGATTTAACATATAAGTTATTCATAAATTTTAGACCAATCATATTATAATAAAAGTTTTCCTTATTTACTATTCTCATTCTATTATACTAATCATGTTTATTTAACAATTTTATTTAAATATAGTAATGATTTGATTTAACATATCCATAAATTACATATTTTTTTAATGTCAAAACATATTTATAATAACTTTTTTTTTTCAAATATATAATATCATGCGATTTTCGCAATATGAATTTTTCACTCTTTTAATTTACAATTAATCATAATTGCATTATTATATATTACGAATTAATTTTCATAAATATATATTAGAGCCGATTAGAATTTACCACTAATATTAAATTAATCATATCATTCTCATCCTAATTTACTTATCGTGGTTAATTAACAATTTTTTTGAAATACAAAATTTATTTTATTTAGTACATGCATTAATTACATGTTTTCTTAAAGTGATATTTACTAACTTATCAATATTTTAATTTAAAATCAATCACAATTATATTATATATTACGAGATAATTTTCATAAATATCAACTACAATCAATTATATATTACGAGATAATTTGCATAAATATCAACTACAATCAAACTATAAAATATAGTTAGATATTATGGATTAATTTTCATAAATACTTATTAATTAATAATTAAGCACGATTTTTAATTTAAAATCAATCACAATTAAATTATTATTTACTAGCATATCTGTTCTTTGCGCCCCTCTGTATAAAGTCATTTTTCAAAATTACGTATTTATTAATAGATTTTAATATAAATATAATTAATTTATCAAGAAAAGGGTTGACGCCATCTACACAAATAATCATTTAAATTTTCTTATAAATCACTATTTTTATAGGTAAATAATTCATCAATAAAATGTCATTCATCTGTAAAAATAATCAAGATTGTACAACCACATATTAAAATAGATCATATAAAGGTAAACAGGTTTTCCTTCATCCAAACTACGATCATATCACCGAAATATATAGGCTTTTTGGTAAAATAATCCAACAATTTATTCTAATCGTGAGGGAAATACATATCTGATTTGTGAGAACATATTCGAACAACTAACCATAACTGCGATTCTATACTATCCAAATCAATGAACCAATATTACATAATCCTGTAGATCTAAGATCCCGACTCTCAATATATATATATATATACTGAAAAACAAAGTAAAATCAAGGAAAGGAAATGAGAGTTATCATTCACAAGGAGAAAACGTAGATATCAGCCTAAACTTTAGTTTAGTATTTTTGAGAGAGTATGCGAGAGAGAGAGAGAGAGAGAGAGGGCTATAGCAATCGTTTAAAAATCACTATTATTGATAACTAGATAGGTCGATACATATAAATTTTATATTGTTTCTAATAAAAGGTACCCATTTTAGTTTTGTATTCTTGAATTTAAGTAATAGCATTCAGTCCACATATCCTAATGTAAGAGCAGATATATCAAATTTGTTTTGTTGGTTAATAATATTTATTTTTAATATTAACAAAATCTTAAATATAGGTAAATTTTTTAATAACTTGGTAGATAGATTCTAAACAAATAGAGATATTTATTAACAATAAGCGAAATTAAAAAAATAGGAGGGCTTCATTTTTATGTACTCTACTCTTAGTTTTATTTTGTGCCATTTCAATGTTGTTTTCAATTATATTGTAACATACTTAGATAACTTGGGCAGAGAGTAACATTTCATGTAATTGTCATATTTTTCTTTTCGTGTATTATTTTTGTTCCGTCTATAAAAATAAAATGTGTAGTTTAGTGGCATTTTGTGTTCGAATTTTGAGCACACAAAATAAAATTTGAGATTGAGAAATAGAGGTTCTAATTACTAAATTAGTATTGACTATTTCTATTGAAATATTTGAATAAAAATAAATAAATTACATGTCTTACATCTAAAATATTACATAAAATAACTTCAAATTATAATATTATATTATTTATGTATCGGGTTTCGATAGTGGATCGGGTTTTGAATCGGATATCAGTCCGGCACAACTTAAATCCAAATGCATATCGAAATTATTTCGGTATTTACAAAATTTCGGGTTTCGGATCGGGTACCATTAGATCGAATTAATTTTCGTTCCTTATTTATGGGTAAAAGAAAACTAATATTTAATATACCCTATTCTAATAGAAAAGAGTAAAATATTCAACATACAAACTCCCAAGATGAATATACACATTTTAAGTTGTCATTAAAAACAAGCTGAAGGAGATCACCATAAACTCTGACAGTCATATCTTACTCTAAAAGGGGATATATTGGAATTGTTTGGTTGATTGATAATGTCTATTTTTCTGTACAATTCACTAATAAAATAACATAAAATTTGTAAAAATGATATTGGACAAAAACATAAGAAACTAGATTAGATGAAAGTTTTCCTTTATCATAATTACGTTCGTTTAATGGATCTTGCACAATAGTGATCCTTTCTCATATCCTAAAACATGCAACCTTTTTTTAGAGACAATCTAATGATTTATAACGGTCGTTAGAAATAAGTGTTTATGAATTTTTAATATGTATTCTAAAAATTGATCGCGATCCATGCAAATATTTTGAATGTATTAATACAATAAAAATTATAGAAACCTACAATATTGCACATTTAAATATACCAAATTTACAAAAGAACAAAACTTAAAATATGGGTAAAAAATTTATGAACTTGGTTGAAAGATTTTCAAAAATGAGAGAAATCAAATGAAAAATAAAACTAAAAAAAATAATAACGAGGGGCTTAGAATGTTTGAGCGGGAATGTGAATGTTAGTGATATGGACTAAAAGTAAGCCCTTAAGACATCATTAATATTGCATTAATTATACTCAGCCTGGTCCAAAGTTAAAGCCCACTAGTAGGGCCCGAAAACCCTAATTTAATATTAATTTCGTAATTAATATTAGGGGTGATAAACAGCTAAGCAATAAGTGTCAGATAAGGACATTATCTCTACGAAGAGTAGCCTCCAAGGCACACACTCATACAAGGAAACAAACTCCTACCTTGTAGGAGTCTACAACCTTCCTCAAAACTGACTTACCCATCAAGTCACCTAAACCTACCACAACTCTAAGGCTTCTCAGCCTATATAAAGGGTCAGACCCCTCAACCTAGAACTACGCTTTTTGGCTTGATCTTTGATATTCATCAAAGTACGTAGGCATCTTGTGAAGGCAGATTCAGCCACGAGCACGAGAGCAGCCATAAAAGCACGAAGCTCACGAACCCTAGCATTAAATACACACAAACCCTAGCCGCCATTCGATAGCCTAGTTTTTAATCCACAACATTTGGCGTCGTCTATGGGAAAAAGACATCAACCATGGTTAACACACGAAGAACAACACCAAGCGCTACTGAGGCCTTACTAATCAGCTCTGCACCACCTCTCACATCCGAGGCAGCCACCCATGAACAAGGGACGAGCGTCCAATCTCAAGTTTCTCAACCACCAGGGACGGATCCCCATGTTGATAGAACGTTACATGTGGATGTTCCCCCAAGTCAAGGGACCAACCCTCTTCAGATGGTGGTCTCTCCTTTGAACACGCGTCCACTGCCCTTGGATGGACATATCTCCACTACTGTGCTCCCTTTGAGCACCAACCCGATGTATGGGCTGCCTAACTATCCCCCTCAAC
Source organism: Kitagawia praeruptora (assembly GCA_037693485.1). Taxonomy (NCBI): domain Eukaryota; kingdom Viridiplantae; phylum Streptophyta; class Magnoliopsida; order Apiales; family Apiaceae; genus Kitagawia; species Kitagawia praeruptora. Next base: position 100,158,560 of record CM075346.1, on the reverse strand, counting down.
GAAGGGACCCTGGACCAAGTGGCACATTATAGATCCGAGAGCGAGAATACGATTATTACTCTGGCCCTTACACTACCGATTCGTCGTCTCATGATGATCGTGATGAAGCCCCGAGGAGGCGACGTGCTAGCAAAGAACCTCGAGGTAGGACTCAAACTATCCATGAAGAATCCCCTTTGACAACTGCTGAGAGGATCCGGGCTTATGAGGCCGAGATCTTAAAGTTAAAGGATGATATGGCGAGGGAGCAAGAAAGATTGAATCAGAATCGACCTCCTCCAATCACAGGAAGGGTTCCCATAATAGATCTGGAGAGGCCATCCAGGAGACGAAGAAGGGTCGATATTCCAACTGAAAAGGCAACAAGGGCGGAAACCCCTAGAAACAATCCCAAGGATCTGATGCCACTAGATCTTGATGATCCAACACCTCCGTTCACTGAGGAAGTGATGAATGCCCGCATCTCAAAGAAGTTCAAGATGCCGACGATCAAGGCCTATGATGGAACAGGTGATCCTGAAACTCATGTCAGAACGTTCACAGCTGCACTACTGCTGCAACCTGCTAGTGACGCCTTAAAGTGCAGGGCGTTCCCTCAAACCCTCTTGGGTATGGCTCGAAGGTGGTATAACCGGCTACCTGCAAATTCGATTGGCTCTTTCAAGGAGTTGAAGAATGCTTTTGTTAGCCAGTTCATCAGCGGGAGAGTTCATGAAAAAAGCTCTGCATCTCTCATGTATGTGGTGCAAGGGAAGAATGAAAATTTGAGAGACTACCTCAAAAGGTTCACTAAGGAGACATTGAATATTACAGATCTGGATAATAGAGTGGCCATGGTGGCCTTGGAGCATGGAACCACTGATCCTTTCTTCAAGAGGTCTTTGGCAAAGCATCCTCCCGAGAACATGGCTGAGCTCCAACAAAGAGCTGACAAGTATATCAAGGCGGAGGACAGCATGAGGAAAGAAGCTGTTGTAGGCAATGGCAAGGGTTCCAATGACTCTAAAAAGTGAAAGCAAGAACAAGAGTACGATGCTAGGGACAAGTATCCCCGGACTAGCAAAGACTCTGATTCACCACCGAAGAAGAGTTTGGGGCCAAGATTTTCTGATTATGCAAGGCTGAATGCCCCAGGAGTCAGATCTTGCTTGATATTGAGAAATATAAAGATTTCCGATGGCCGAAGCCACTTAGGGGTGATCCCACGAAAAGAAACAAAGATCAGTACTGTAGGTTCCACCGAGATGTGGGACACGATACAGATGATTGTAAGCAGTTGAAGGACGAGATTGAGTTCTTGATCCGCAAAGAAAAGCTGAGCAAGTTCGCGAAGGGTGATGATCGTAGCACCCAAAGGAGGGACTATGATAGAAGGGATGACGACCGAGGTCGTAACCCACAGCCCCGAGGGCCAGTTATTAACATGATTTGGGGAGGCCCGATAGCGGCCGGTACAACTCGGAACTCTCGAAAGGCGTGCCAGAGAAGTGATGCACATCGTGGGAGAAGCCCCGAAGCGTGCCAGGACTGAGATAGCTATCGGGTTTGATGACTCAGACCTCGAAAGGGTGAAGTTTCCCCATGACGACCCGTTAGTCATAACCCCTGTGATTGGGAATTCGGAAGTAAAGCGAGTCTTGATAGACAATGGAGCTTCTGTTGATATTTTGTTTCATGACGCATTCATAAAGATGGGGTACACTAACTCTCAGCTGACCCCGACCAACATGCCAATCTACGGATTCAATGGAGTTGAGTCTAAGGTTGAAGGGACTATTCAGTTACCCATGACTATTGGGCAAGAGCCTAAATAGGCTACCCAGATGCTGAACTTTCTGGTAATCAAAGCATCCTCGACTTATAACACAATCCTGGGGAGAACTGGACTTCATGCATTCAAGGTTGTTGCCTCTACTTATCACATGAAGATTAAGTTTCCGACCCAGAATGGAGTTGGAGAACAGAAAGGTGACCAAAAGATGGCCAGGAGCTGCTATGTATCCGCACTAAGGTCTGATGGAGTCGGGGGGCAGGTACTCTCGATCGAAGACATGGATGTCCGAGGTGATGATAAACACCGAGGGAAGCCGGCAGAGGACTTAGTTCCTATTCTTCTAGAGCCGGGCAACCCTGAAAAAGTAACTTATGTGGGAGAATCTTTGAAAGAACCCTTGAAGGGCCAATTGGTAGCATTCTTGCAAGAAAACAACGATGTGTTTGCTTGGACTGCAGCTAACATGCCAGGGATTGATCCCCAACTCATAACTCACAAGCTGAACGTTGATCCTGGAAGGAAAACAATAAAGCAAAAGAAGAGGAACTTTGCTCTTGAAAGGCAAGAGGCCATTAAGCAAGAAGTTGATAAGCTCTTAGAAGCTGGGTTTATTGAAGAAATTCAGTTCCCTGAATGGTTAGCTAACCTTGTGATGGTCAAGAAAGCGAATGGAAAGTGGAGGATGTGTATAGACTTCACTGATTTGAATGATGCATGTCCAAAGGATTGTTTTCCCCTGGCGAGGATAGACATGCTGATAGATGCCACAGCTGGGCATGAGATGTTGAGCTTCATGGATGGGTTCAGCGGCTACAATCAGATTAAGATGCACAAGGACGACATCCCTAAGGTATCTTTCATAACTGACTTTGGTGTTTTCTGTTATCTTGTTATGGCTTTCGGTCTAAAGAATGCAGGAGCTATTTACCAACGACTGGTGAATAAGATATTCGCCCATCTGATTGGAAAAACCATGGAGGTTTATGTTGATGACATGTTAGTCAAGAGCCTACTCAAGGCAGATCACATTAAGCACCTCAGAGAGGCATTCGAAGTGCTGAGGCACCACAAGATGATGTTGAATCCAGCCAAGTGTGCTTTTGGCGTTGGATCTGGAAAGTTTTTGGGTTTGATGGTTTCGAAAAGAGGCATAGAGGCCAACCCAGACAAGATCAAAGCAATTTTAGACATGGAACCTCCCCGTTCTATAAGGGACATACAGAAGTTAACCGGCAGGGTGGCCGCTCTAGGGAGATTTATCTCCAAGTCTGGTGATAAGTGCTTGCCTTTCTTTCAAGCATTGAAGAGGGTGAAAATTTTTGAATGGACTGATAAAAGTAAAGAGGCCTTTGAACAATTGAAGAAGTACATGGCCGAAGCCCCGTTGTTGGCCAAGCCAAGTCCCGGAGAGACTCGTTACTTGTATCTAGCAGTATCTGAACAAGCATTGAGTGCCGTCCTCATTAAGGAAGAGAACAAGGTTCAAAGACCTATCTACTATGTGAGCAAGGTGCTGCACGGAGCTGAGTTGAACTACTCCTCCATCGAGAAATTTGCTTTGGCATTGATAACATCTTCAAGGAAGCTACGGCCATACTTTCAGTCACATAAGGTTGAAGTCCTGACGGACCAGCAGCTGAGAAAAATTCTACACAGCCCGAAAGCCAGTGGAAGGTTGATCAAGTGGGCAGTTGAACTTGGAGAATTTGACATCACATATAAGCCTCGAACAACTATTAAGGCTCAGGCATTGGCTGACTTCGTGGTTGAATGCACAATTGGCAACCAAGAAGTCGGGGGGCATGAGATAGTAGCCACACCGGGAAGAGAGGATAAGGACGAGGAACTTGTATCTGATCAGAAGGAATACTGGGTGCTCTATTTTGATGGAGCATCAAAAACAAAATCTAGTGGTGCTGGTTTAGTGTTGCAAAGCCCCGACGGGTTCATAGTGGAGTATGCCTTGAAGTTGGACTTTCCCACTACCAACAATGAAGCTGAATATGAGGCATTGATAGCTGGCTTAGGCTTGGCAAGAATTATGAGGGTCAAAAACCTCAAAGTCTGTGGAGACTCAAGGCTTGTGGTATCGCAAGTGAATGGTGAATTCGAAGCCAAATATGAGACTATGACAAAGTACTTGAGGATTGTGAAGGGTGTTATGACCCAATTTGAGGAGTGCTATGTGGAGCACATTCCAAGGGAAGAAAACGTTAAGGCCGATGCCCTGTCTAAGTTTGCTTCCTCTGAGATAGAGAATTACGCGGGAAGTGTTTACTTCCAGGTCTTGAAGGCCCCGTCCATTGACTCTAAGTTGATAGCGCCAATTAATCTAGGAAGCTGTTGGATGGATTCCATCAAAGCTCACCTTGAAACTGGATGGCTTCCTGACGATTCCATGGAGGCACGAAAGTTGTCGGTGAGAGCGCTGAGATACGCCTTGATCGAAGGCATCCTCTACAAGAGATCGTTTGTCATCCCATACTTGAAGTGTTTAAGGCCCCATGAGGCAAGAGAAGCGTTGGAAGAAGTTCATGGAGGGATCTGTGGACAACACTTGGGGGGCAGAGCCCTAACTCACAAGATAACTCGTTTATGATTTTATTGGCCAGAGATGTTGGCTGATGCAAAAGATTATGTCAAGAGGTGTGAGAGGTGCCAAAAGCACGCCCCGATTGTAAGGTAGCCGCCTGAGATGTTGACATCGATCAGCTCTCCTATTCCGTTCGCAATGTGGGGAATGGATATACTTGGTCCCTTTCCCGTAGCATCTGCACAGGAAGTTTTTGATAGTAGCCATCGACTACTTCACTAAGTGGATTGAGGCTAAACCCCTAGCCAAGATAACCACCAAGCAAGTTGCCCAGTTCTTTTGGGAGAACGTGATCTGCAGATATGGAATCCCACGAATCCTTGTGACGGATAACGGGACGCAATTCAACAATGAAGAGTTCAAGAAGTACTGTGAGGAAAACGCTATCGAGCTTCGTTTACCTTAGTAGCACACCCGCAAGCTAATGGACAGGCGGAGGTAGCCAATCGAATTATCCTTGACGGACTTAAAAAGAGAGTTGAACGCTCAAGGAACACTTGGATGGATGAGTTACTGCCTATACTCTGGGCATATCGCACCACCTGCAAGGTGAAAACTGGAGCAACCCCGTTTTTGTTGGCTTACGGAGCCGAGGCAGTTGTGCCCTTGGAGATCATGCATGCATCACCCCGAATTGAGGCATATGAGAAAGAGACGAATAAAGAAGGCATGAAGCTTGCCCTAGACCTAATTGATGAAGTAAGGGATGAAGCAAATGCTAGGAATGCGGAGCATCAATAGAGGGCATCTTTCCACAATAACCGAAGGGTTAGGAAGAGGTTCTTTCGGCAAGATGACTTGGTCCTAAGGAAGATAGAAGCCTCGGGAGTTGGACAGAAAGGGAATCTAGCCCCTAATTGGGAAGGGCTATATCAAGTCAAGAAGACGTTAGGACGAGGATCCTACAAGTTGGAAACCTTGGACGGGGTTGAGGTGCCCCGAACTTGGCATGCTGTGAACCTCAAGATTTATTATATTTAAGCTGTTCTTGCAAGGAAGTAGCTTTTTAGTAATCTAGTAGGAGAAGTAGAAATAAGGTTCGGTGAAACCATTATAGAGCATGTTGCTCCCAATAGGAGATATAGTATCTATGTAAGGGTTGAACCCCTCTTATCGACATTCTTTGTCAGCTTATTAATAAAGTTTGTTTTCGCCTTCTTTCGATTTGCTTCTTTTGTTTTATAAACATGAGATCTAAATACTGTGTCATGAGTTCAGTACAAGTCAAGAGGCCAAGTACCCGGAAAACTCTAAGACATAACGAATTATAAGCAAAGAACGAAAATGTAAAAAGCAAAAAGAGACTAACTACGTAGATAGTTAAGATTTGCATAAACAAAAGCCCGAAGGCTATCAGAGTTAAGTTACAGAGATTGAAAGTTCAACTAAAAGAAGCTACAAATAAGCTAAGTGGCCTTAGGGGTCTCCTTGATAGGAGAACCATCCTCAGTACTGGCGTGAGTAGTGGAGTTTCCAGAATCAGCATCTCCACCACGAACAAGAGGCTGCTCAGGATCTAAGGTAGCAGCATGCTTCTTGACCAAAGCGTCATCCACCCCAAATAGCTCCTCGCTTGAGTCTGGCTCAGCTATGGTGGTCAAAGTGCCAGGAGGATGAGGACTAGGGAAGGCAGAAGGGAGGAATAGGCCGATATTGCTCCTTAGAACAGCCTCGAGGGCTTTGTTCCACCCCTCTGTGAACTGGCCAGGATAGAGCGTCTCATCATGCTGGTCCATGAGCATCTTATACTCATCTGAGTCCAAGTAATCATCTATCAGCTTTTCCTTATCGTCCTTCAAAGCCACCAGCTCTGCGTGGAGCCCCACCAACTCCTCGTCTTTCTTCTTCAACTGCTCCTCCATCTGATGGATGTGGAGACTCTTCTTCTGGGACTCAGTCTCAAACCCCTCGGCCTTTTCTTTCCAAGCCTTGGCTTGGTGGAGCGCGCTCTGGAAATGCACATTAGTCTGCACAAGAATAAACAAAGTGAAGATGCGAAAGAAGGGCGAATAATATGAAAGTTATGGGAAAGTAAAACTTGAGACTTACCGCAGCTAGAGCTTGGCAGCCAAGAGCCTCTGACTCCCAATACCTCCATTCAAGACTAAGTCTTTGTAATCCGGAGGAGTGATTGAGTTTAGAGACCAGTCCATAGAATGCTTTGTAGAGCCCACCACAGAATCTCGCTTCCTGAAACCCCAGGAAGGCTTGAACACAACAGATTGAATGTTGACCTGGGAGCTCCCCTCCAGGTCAGTTATGTCTCCAAACTTGATGTTCCCTTTCTGAACCTTGTGTGGACGAAAGAACGAAGGCTCAGATGCCTTCTCACGAGGGTCAGCACTCCTCTTGGCTCGATCCATCCTGGAAGTTTCGTTGTCAGGGTCAGGGGAAACTTCCACAAGCATTTTTGCAACTGAAATGACATGAACAAAAACGCAATTGAATAAGTCAAGTATGGAAATAAGAAAAACAAAGACAGGAAAGAAAGTTACCCCGTTCAGAAACTGGTGAAAGGCCTACTACCCTCAAAGATTCTTCGTTTATGAGGCACTGGCAGGTTATAGACATGCCATCGCCTTTGGTCAAAACGTCAAAGGCAGCTTGATCCTCTGTACTGAGGGAGATCCCCTTGGCATTCCCATCTGAAACCTTTGAAAAGGTTTTCCTAAAGAGTGTACCCCAGTCACCGCCCTCCCACTCAAGATAAGCAAACTCTTTCTTCCAGCCAGGGTTGTTGTCTGGTACTGACTTACTATTAAAGATATGAGGGACCTTGGGGCGAAGTTTGACGTATACCCAACCAGAGTAAATAGCAGGGCTGTTTTAAATTTGAAAAATTTTGCGAAAAAGGGGGACATATAAAGAAAGGTTTTGCCTTAGGCACAAAACCATAAAGCACATGATTGTTCTCCATGCATTTGGGGGTAGTTGGCAAGGGTTGCACTGAATGTCAGCTAGAAGGCGAGGAATAAACTCTTGAAAAGGGAAGTGAAGGCCGGCTATCAAACACTCCCTATATATACACACAAAGCATCGGGCCTCCAGTGACAAGGCCTGTCACCTGGCCCAGCTGGGACAAGTTTGTAAGGTTTTCTAATCTTATACAACTTATTATATCTAGAAATTTCTTCAGTATCATGGTATATATTACATCAATCATATGCATCTAACTCGGTTAACGAAGGATAATCATCTGCTCGCTCATTTAACATATCTAAAAGAGAGGTATAAGGAGAACGAATTGTGATTGTACCTTTGGAGGAGGCTGAGTTCATTTTCATGAGCCGAGCTTGAGCTTTTTCCGCCATTAATGGAGCTTGAAACTTTCGACTAAGAATGGAGAAGATGAACGGAGAAGAAGGCCGAGGTTAGCCGAGAAAACTTCGACAGAAACTTGAGAGAGAACTGCGAGCTAAAGATTAAGAGCACAGAGTGAAAATGTGAAGTGAGAAATGAGAGTGTGAGAAATGAACTCTCCACTCTCACTCTAATATAGAAATTTTCAACCGGTTGAAATACTTACAAACGGTCAAAAAACCTACGGTAACCAGTCAAAATGGTAAAACTGACCTGTGAAAGGCCCATGGAATTGGCCCAATTAAAATAGGCCCAATTCTGGAAGGTTCTACAGAAAATATCTGGGATATTTTACCAAAATATCTGAGATATTTTGTAGAAAATATCAAAGATATTTTGCAAAGTGGAGATATTCTAATAGAAATTATGGAAATTCTCGAAGTGGGCTAGGTCAGAATTCATTAAGGCCCATGAGGCCCAATGAAATTAGAGACCCGTTAAAGTAGGCCCAGAAGCCAAGAGGGCCTTAATTCGATCAGAATCCTGATCGAAATGACCTAGAATCTTGATCGAAAATACGTTCGACTAGAAGAATTTTAAACGCTTAATTCGACCAGAATCCTGGTCGAAACGACCACGAATCCTGGTCGAAAAACTGTTCGACCAAAGCCATTCTGAGGCCCTTATTTCGACGAGAATTCTGGTCGAAATGACCAAAAATTCTGGTCAAAAATGTCTTCGATTAGAAGAAAAATTGACTCTTATTTCGACGAGAATTCTGGTCGAAATGACCAGAAATCCTGGTCGAAAATGTCTTCGACTAGAGGAAAAGTTGACGCTTATTTCGACCAGAATCCTGGTCGAAACGACCAAGAATCCTGGTCGACAATCCCTTCGATCATGAAATTTTGAAGACCTTATTTTGACCAGAATCCTGGTCGAATTCCTGGTCGAAATTCCTGGTCGAAAAAGACTAAGTCCTGGTCGAAATTTGCTTTTTTGACAGCAAATCTTCATGGACACGGAATGTTGATACCTGTGGGTACTATAAAAATCCTAAAAAATAGGATAAATATGGAAATACAAGGAATTCTGTTGATAATTCCTTAGGAAAAAGCAAGAATTCCGTAACTTAAGTTATGGAAGGTAATTGCTTAGCCTCGAATAAGGCACATCGTCGTAAACGTGTCGATCGCTCCACACTTTACATCAAGACGATATTTGTGAAACACTAGTGTACAAACGTAAACCCTGACCCAAGTCTCGAGGAGGACAGTTAAAACTTCAAGGAAAACCTGATCAGTTTTCCTAGAAGTTGGGGGGCAAATGATATGGGCTAAAAGTAAGCCCTTAAGACATCATTAATATTGCATTAATTAGACTCAGCCTGGTCCAAAGTTAAAGCCCACTAGTAGGGCCCGAAAACCCTAATTTAATATTAATTTCGTAATTAATATTAGGGGTGATAAACAACTCAGCAATAAGTGTCAGATAAGGACATTATCTCTACGAAGAGTAGCCTCCAAGGCACACACTCATACAAGGAAACAAACTCCTACCTTGTAGGAGTCTACAACCTTCCTCAAAACTGACTTACCCATCAAGTCACCTAAACCTACCACAACTCTAAGGCTTCTCAGCCTATATAAAGGGTCAGACCCCTCAACCTAGAACTACGTTTTTTGGCTTGATCTTTGATATTCATCAAAGTACGTAGGCATCTTGTGAAGGCAGATTCAGCCACGAGCACGAGAGCAGCCGTAAAAGCACGAAGCTCACGAACCCTAGCATTAAATACACACAAACCCTAGCCGCCATTCGATAGCCTAGTTTTTATTCCACAACAGTTAGGATAATTGTTTGATAATATTGATATTAATGCAATTAGTGCCAATTGACGATAATTTTTTACTTAAATTTTAATGAAATTATTTTTCTTTCTAAATATGATTAAAATAATATATTTATATTAAATAATTAATTAATTTTATCGTGGGTGCGTAACACGGGTAGAATGTTCCATTTATTACATTTCTCCGAATCTATGGTAAGATATTATTAATCTTTGAGTTCTGTTAACCATAGCGTTTAGGACTATGGTTAACAATTAATGTAAATAAATAAATATATTGATTACATCAATTTTGCATTTAATACATTAATTTGAGATGTTTTTAAGAATGAAAAATAATATAAATGCAAAGAGATCCATTATTATTACTTAAAAAATTAAATTAATATTATAAAAATGTATTAAAACAATTAAAACAATTAAATACTTAAAAATAGATATTAAAAATATGAAAATATTTTATTTTTAATAAGAACCGTGGTTAACATTTTCCTTAATCTTTCACACATTTAATAAAAGAGCTATCTGCCAAAAAACCAATTGAACTTTTCTAAATTTTGCAGTTTAACCATTGAAGTTTTTTTGTTGCTAATTTAACCAACTACCTTTCCAAAATTATGCAAAATTTAATCATGATTAACAAAAAAAATGACGTGGCAACCAGAAAAAACCCTAATCGAAATATATAAAGGCATTTTCTGAGTTTGCAATGCTTATATGTTTCGATTAAGGCTTTTTCTAAATTGTCACGTCACTTTTTTTGCTAACCACGATTAAATTTTGCATAATTTTGGAAAGGTGGTTGGTTAAATTAGCAACAAAAAAACTTCAATGATTAAACTGCAAAATTTGAAAAAGTTCAATGAATTTTTTGGTAGATAGCTCTTTAATAAAACACGAGAACTTTTTAGTTTTTACACACATTAGCTACAAGACCCAATAATATAACACTAATTAATTTGTTTTTTCTCCCAGATCCAACAATCAGGGTACAAAATAACTCACTACACTATCGCAACTTTCAGTTCTGACTGGTAGTTGTTGTTTACACACAACACACACACACACACTTGTGTTTGAAAACTGCCCACTTAATAAAAACATAACTTGTTTTTGGGTTCTTTTTTAATACCCCATCATCAAGTTTCAATCTTTTCTCAGTTGCTGTAGTAATCTAGTGAATTCTATGATATGGGTTTTTTCTATTTTCAAGAAAATTGTAAAACCCTTGATTGGATTGTTGTTAGGAGCAAATTTAAGATTTTCTTGAATTGATTTGAGTCCAGTTTAGTAAAAGAAAGATTGTCATGGGGAGATTTGTAGGTGGGATTTTGCTACCTTTGTTTCTTCTATCAGGTATGATTCTTTGTATCTATCTTTTCATTTTTAATATTCTTTCTTTTCAGACACATATGAACACACACACACACACACCCCTGATATCCGTATGTCAAATTTGATTAGTTCTTGTTATGGAAAATTAGAGTGATACCAATTGGATATTAGGGGCAATGCATAATTGCATATACAAACTGAATTACCCTGGTTTCCGACATTTTTTCATTTGCTCAAGCAATATTAGAATCAGTAAAGTTCTGTTTTATATTTCTATTCTTACTATTCCATTGCAGCTGCATTCTTGAATTGGAGTTTAATCTCTCTGGTTGATTTGTTAGCCTCTCTTTTTATTCTATACAAGGCACCAAAACGAGGTGAGTTGTTTACTACCTTTTTTTTTAATCATCTTAACGTTTTAGCTGTTTTCATAGTCATCTGAAATAATGCCATGACGTACAATAGTTTTCAAAGCAAGGCCAGAATGGGTATCTCTTATTATTTGATATGATGCTACAGTGTATAAGTGCTTGCATTTCCTAACGAAATATAAAAGGCATGAAAGAAGCGGCAGCTGTTAATTTTTTTTTGCACCTATTTAGTTATAAATTCCTACAGGGGGGATTGTGTTTCTAGTAGTGTCACTATGGGGATGTTTACTTGCACAAAAGTTTTCCAGTTTTCTTTTGCTAAATTTTCTAATATTTTCTGAATTTTCCATTTCTTAGAAAACTGGTGAAAACTGAGAAAATGTGTTCCAATGATACAAAATAGAATTTGATTAGTTTTTGTTTTTCAGTTTTAAAATGGAATTTATCGATTATTTTCAAATAATTTAATGAAACATGTATTATAGATTGAAATTTTGCCATCCTTTTATATTTGTTTTGTACTAAAACATACAGTACAAGATTTTGATTTATACTTACTATTGCTATCCCCTGGTTACTTGACAAACAACCTAAAAATATATATAGAGCTATTATTAGTACTATATAATGTTTAATTTTATCATTTTTTGTAGAGTAGTTTTTTATCATTTGAATATGCTGATTAGTGAATAGAGCAATCTGTTAAACGCGTAAACAAACTAAAATTAAAATAAAATGGGTGTACTTACTGAGGTTCGATGGGTGTGTTGTAGTACATGTCTACCGCCTCTTCTAGTTTTCTAAATTTAGAAAACAATCAAAAGCTGTTCTCCAGGGTTTTAAAGTTATAGTTACAATTTAGCAAAGCTTGTTTTCCAATTATCCATTTTTCAGTTTAGAAAATTCTTGATTTGAACATATTTTCATTTATTTCTGTTTTCTTGGAAAAAATTTCTGTTAAACTGTTGAAGTAAACAGCCCCTATATTTCTTATGTATTTTGCATTTGCAAATCTATATTGAGCTACAAGAGTAGGTCTTAACATATAGATGTCGTATTTTTTATTATCTTTGGGTGGAAGTGTTTGTAGTATTTCGTACATAGCATCCTTACCCTTGTGGACTCGTATATATATACTACTTTTAATGTGTAGCATTTACTCTTCTCTACATGTGCTAACTTCAGTACTAGATTCTTTTGCTGCCGTGGCTAATATTTATTTTATTTTATTGCAGGCTTCCGTTTTAAAGGACTTCTGTTATTGTGGTCAATTATAATTTTCTCTCTTCTTAATATTCTATCTCAAGTGACGTTTCTTATAGTGTGTGCTGTAAAGGGTGATGGATGTGGAATAGCAGATTCTTGGTGGGCGAAGTCAATTGGGTTAATGAAGTAAGCTTCATTCTGTCATCTGCCTATTCTTTTTCTTGTATGCCTAACAAAATTGTATGATTTTTTTTGTCTCTCGTCTTTAAAGTTGAGTATGATATGTTATTTTCTTCAGGCTCCAGTCCTGGAGATATCCCTCGGTAATTTATTACTTGGTTGTACAAGTATTTGTGGTCTTCACTGCTCTGAGTGAAGTCCACAGAAACAAGCATGGTTCAGTTCTATCACAAGATTCCTGGTGGGGGCGTTTCTCATTGGTTTTTGAGCATTTAGGTATTTAGTAATTTATATTGAACTTCTGTTACCTAAAAAAATATATCATCTATTGTTACGCCTGATCCTGTTCATGCACGTCTTTCAAACAAGAACAGCAGTTTTACATGCAAATTTTGAGAGTGATGCTCATATATAGATTAAGCACTTAGTTTCTGAAATTATGCCACTTTAATTAGGATTACAAGCATTTGAACAAATATTGGATGTCGTATCTGACTGTATTTCTGTTCTTCATGGGAGGTTATCATGCCAGGGTTGCTTTCTGCTTGTTAGTACCTGCCATTCAGTTAGCTGTGGGAATTAGCAAGCCTTCTTGGGTTTCTTTGCCATTTTTCGTCTGTAGCTGCGTTGGTCTCGTTGATTGGTCCTTAACAAGCAATTTTCTTGGGCTTTTTAGGTAAATGTTTTCAAGTTTATTACTTTGCCTTATGATTCTAAATCTGCAGAATACTTTTATTTGTAGTTCTTTCAGTTTTTGACGCTAAAGTTGTTTATGTTTGTGAACATGGTAATAAAGGTGGTGGAAGCAACTCTGGATGTATGCAGGGATCAACATCCTCCTACTATATGTCTATCAGCTCCCAATAGGACTGCCAAAAATGTTCCATGTTCTAGCTAAATTTATTGGACTTTACAAGATCTCTGCCCATTCTGAAGGGCTGGAAGTTCTTTCTGGCGTGTCTCTTATGGTATTCTACTTCATGGTATGAACTTCATTTCGAAAGTTTCATTACAATTAGGTCAAAAAGAAGACTTGCCTTTTTATAGATCGATGTTGTAATAACTTCTTCTCTAAACATTTCTAGCATCATGGTCCTACAGTTTTTATTGGAGGAATAACCTTAGGGCTAATTTCCGGTATAAGGAGTGAATTTATATCAGAGAAATATTACTTTGATTTAGATTGGTCAGATGATGCAGGAACAAATATATATATATATATATATATATATATATATATATATATATATATATATATATATATATATATATATATATATATATGGGTCCCGGTCCCGGTCCCGGTCCCTGACAATCGTTTGTCAGGGACCGGTTATTTAACAATCACTTTCTAAGCCGTTGGATCAACGATCCAACGGCTGAGATTAAAAAAAAAATTATTTTACGTTCCTCGGAAATTTTCCGCGGAACGTTCCGCGGAAAATTTCCACGGAAAGAGAATTTTTTTTGTAATCCAGGGGGGCCGTTGGATCGTTGATCCAACGGTTTAGAAAGTGATTGTTAAATAACCGGTCCCTGACAATCGATTGTCAGGGACCAGCTGCCTATATATATATAGGCTAGTGATCAAATAGAAACCTCCCTTAAAATAGTAACTAGAAACCAACACTAAATAAATTATATTTCATTTATTCTAATGGCCCCGCCAGGGGCACCTTCACAAAAAGTATTTAAAATTATTGGCTCCATCCAGCAAAAAAAAAACTGTTCACGCTGACGTCACTACCACGTCAGCAGTGAACAAATTTTTTTTTTTTTTTTTGCTGGATGGAGCCAATAATATTATAAACTTTTTGTATTGGGGTCCCCCTAGTTTGGTCATTAGATTAGCTTTAAATATTAGATTAGGGTTAATTTCTAGTTTCTATTTTAATTTGGTTAAAGAACACCTTAGATCTATTAGATCATTTGGCCCCGCCAGGGGCACCCAATACAAAAAGTTGTTATTTTTGTACCCTCTATCAAGCCAGCCAAAAAAAAAAAATTTAAAAATTTTACTGTTCATGGTGACGTCAATGATGCCGTCATCGTCATGAACAGTAACTTTTTTTTTTTTTTTTAGATGATGGATGGATAGAGGGTAAAAAAATAAGAATTTTTTGTATTGGGTGGCCCCGCCAGGGGCATTGGATCTATTAGATCTAAGGTGTTCTTTATTGTTTGTTATATAAGGTGTTTGTTATGGAGTGCAACTATATATATATATATATACATTTTCTTAACAGGAACTTGTAAATTTGTAATTAGCTTTTACTCGTGGAATTTGAAATGAAATTCAAAAGGGTAGTAATTGTTTCTCAAAAATGTTGGTTCTATATTTTGTTTTATCAATTATTTTCTTTTTAAATTTACTGGTTCTATTCTATGTTCTCTACTGTTTAAGTATAGTGCATCAACCCCTTCAAGCAGCCTTAATTTGTAGGGAAAAAACTAATTCAGTCTTTGGGTAGACAACGTCATTATCAGATTCTGTCAATAAGGCTGAGAGCTTATTACTCTTGAATTATCTGTCAGGAAGGTGATAGGTTTCTTGACTGTGCTTAATTGATATCTGCATAATCTAAAATTTTTACCTGACAGAATTCCTTTGAAGTCTGTAATCAAACTGTTTCTGTTTACTTTTCGCTAAAAGCATTTTGGTAAAGTCTATGCATGTCTAAGTTACATAATCTGTTTATATTATTTCGACTCTATAGGGGTTTATGCATTTTGTTTAACAATTGAAAAGAAATATTCCATCTGTTCTCGTAATAATTTTCGTGGATGACTTTTCAGCTTTCATGTGTCAAATCTGATTTAGAGGACATGGATTTTATCATGTCCAATGGAGAAGGCAATCTGAACGAGCATCTTCTTCCCTTAAAGCAGTCTTTCTTTATTCGTCAATCAAGGTGAATGCCGTTTTTGCAACTTTGTTCTGAAAATTACCTTATCTGTTCTACCTAAAGCAATTAACAATATTAACATATGTCTGCTCATATGTTTGCTAAATTATTTTAGTGATTTTGAAGGTCTGGTGTTAGGCACACCAATGTAATGATACGAGGTGCTGTTTTCCGGACTTTCAGCATCAACTTTTTCACGTATGGTTTCCCGGTACACATCCTGAACATTGTAATCAATTTCATATGATGCCTCTGCATGTGTTATGCAAATGTTGACTGTTGTGGATGACTTTAGTGTCATACTGTCATTTATCTCTACCTGTATAAGGATCATGAACCAGCAATAGATACATATATTGGCTTTGGAGATTCTGCAGATATTGGTAGTACATCTGGCATACTTCTTGTACAGTATCCCCAGGAAGGGGGATAGTTGACTGTTACATTCATCGTACAGGAGAAAGTCCAGATATATTTGCTGTATGATAGCTAGAAAATGAAATGATATTGCTTATAATATTGACGAAAGTATGTTTGATGTACTAATAGACAACCAAATCTCTGACAAGTTATATGTATGTAGAATGGTCAATTTGAACAATAAGAACGCAAACACATATTTGAATGAAAAGAAACGAAAAAGATTTTTAACGCTGCTCATCTATGTTATTAATTGACATGGGATAGCTTGAATCTTGTTGCTTTTGGGTTTAGGGCAGAGGGGCACTACTGATATCTCGTAATCAGTAGCTGCACAGATACGAGGGCATGTTTTTCATTGGGGTCTTTGTTGATCCTTTCCCACCTCTTTTTATGTCTTATACCAGACCCATAGAGCATATGTGAGGGTTCCATGTTTGTTTTTGTTGAAGAAATTGATTAATCCCAATGTGATCAAGTCTGATCATGATGTGATGATAAACATCTGAATAGTTAAACAAGCAAAATTTGACATCAGTGCATCCCACGTGACAAGTATGTGCTTGAAAGCCATACATTAAGTATCTCTACCAAAGCTGTAGAATGTCTATATTTTAGAGGCTCGTTCTTCTATATCTGTTTACAGAAAAAAGAGAGGAATAATGACACTGAGATTTAAATCTTACAAAAACATTAAAATATATTTGCCTCAGTTCTTTGGAGTCATGTATAGCGGCATTCTAGATATACATTAAGATGAACAACTTTAATCATCCAAAGTTAATTTCTTCTTTGATTTACCAAGTGACTATAGTTTTATGGCGTACAGCCAAAAATATATACAGTTATATCACTAGATTTCATGTTCAACTCCTTGTAGGCTCACCAAACAGTAAATATCCGTTTTGTTTTATGTATGAACATATCATGCTTTGACCTAAGTATTTGGTAAGGATAACTGCAAACTGTGATAATTAGAATGTGGTTGGTACAAAAATTACTTGTGAGTTCCTGTAGTAAGAATTTGGAAAGCATCACTTAGATTAAATCTGAACTCTTCAGTACATATAAATATATAATGTTGTGATTTTTGGACCAGTTAGATTTGCTCTAATATATTACCAGAGTTTGATCATTCACCTGACATGCTTTATTTTTGTTAAAGATTGAAGCTAATAATGTATATTATCTTATTGTCCGTCTCATTTGCAAATTTTGTTTATGTACACATGTAGTTGTAAATACATTTCTGGGGTCTAGGAAATCAAGTGATCACTCGTGATATTTTCAGACGTGTGTATAAATAAATAGACGGGTATTGGACATTTCAGTGCTTTGATGCTTCATTTTAGACCATACAAATGAAACCTGAAACCTTTTCTTGCTTATATCTATCACCTTTTTCGAGTTATTGTCTACACTATTTTCTTTTTGCTGGATTGGAGTATTTTAATTATCTATAACTTCTATGTTAATCCTTCAGTAGTGTATTTGACAGGTCTCTTTGTTTGCTCTATCATATTGGAGTTTCCACTTTGCAAGCGTTTGTGCATTTGGATTACTCGCTTATGTCGGCTACATCATCTTTGCTTTTCCATCGCTGTTCCGTCTACATCGGTTGAATGGGTTAATTCTTGTCTTCATTCTCTTGTGGGCTGTTAGTACATATATCTTTAATGTGGCATTTACATTTCTAGACTGGAAGCTTGGGGAGGTAATTTATACATGGACAAAAAGTCTTATGTCCTTAAAATACTATAAGTAGTTTATCGATTTGTTATATTTTCTAAAATATGTTTACAGGATATGGAGATCTGGGAGATGGTTGGGTTATGGCATTACTCAATACCAGGACTTTTTTTACTTGCTCAGTTTTGTCTTGGAATTCTGGTTGCTCTTAATAATCTTGTCAACAACTCTGTTTTTCTCTACATGTCTGATGAGGGCAGGCAATCGTCACGTGACAATTCTTCGGATGAAGGTAATGACATGCTAAGCCTAAATCCTGATAATAATATTTCCTATGACCCTGTATTAGAAAATGCTGATTCCTCGTAATCATGTGCCCATGCAAGGGGATGTACTTGTGAACCTACAGTTTGAGCATCGGGCTTTTCTTTAAGATCAGCTCTTCATTTCAACTACTAATATTACAGGCATTAGGTAATTATACCAGTTTGAGCAATTTAGTATAATGCATGAGGAAAGTGAGAGCCATCTCTTTCTCCATGTCCAGTGAGGGCGTAACATGGGCTGAAATTCCGGTAAGGTTTATGCAACAGGTACAAGCGTTAAGAACATAAGGAACAGGTCAACAATAAAACTAAGGACAATATCGGGAGGCAGAAGCTTAATACCGTCTCAAATATTGACATAATTATATGGATAATTTAAACAAATTTAGAACCGAACTATTGAAAAGAATGAGTGGATAGCCTCCCAACTCTTCTAATGCTTACTTATATTCAAGTCTTACTCTTACTTGAAACAGTCTAGCTAATTTCTGGGCTTGGGGTGTTACAAACTCCCCCACTTAAACTCCTGACGTCCTCGTCAGGCCGAACGGAAATCCCATAGGTCCAAGATCGTTCCTCCCTAGCCATTGTGGGATTAATACCGGCTGGCTTCGTGTCCCCACCTCCGGATCTCTTGTCCATTGTGGGATAATACCACCAGCCTTCGTGTCCCCACCTCCGGCAACTTGACGAATCAAGCTTTCGAGAGTCGTCTCTGATACCATTTGTGACAACCCGGGTCAAATCCCGAGCCTTTTTCGAAAATCGGGTCAAGTCCCGATTCCGAATCCGAAATAAGCCAAAGTAAACTGGCCCAAATGCAGCCAACTTGGGTAGTCCACAAGCCCACCACAAGCCCCCAAAAGATCATGATTTGTTGGTGCACTTGGTAGTAGTACTTTGTCTTATAAACTGAACTAAAGTCCCAAATCTCCTCGATGTGGGACTGGGGTGTTACATTATTGTTCTATCTTTGAGCACTTTTAGCGCCTAATGTTTGAGCATCTATGATCAAAACATGCACAGTGTGTGACTGTGTGTGTGTACGTGTGTTTGGTTATGGTCATTTACAGAAGTATGAAAAATTAAATACCACACACCCTACCTCCACTAATGTTCGAACCCTTAACCTCTTATTACCAAGAGACGAGAGGTTAATTGCGCATATAGTGAGTGAGCTATTTGCTTATACATTACCATTGGTCTTGTGTTCTGCTTTTATATATTTTGTAATTTTCATTCGGGCCTTTCACATTTGATTTATTACTATGATGTGTCTCCTTTTGCAGTTAGAGAAGAGACTGAAGTATGGATTGTAGCTACAATTGCCTGGGGACTCCGCAAATGTTCTCGAGCTATCATGCTTGTGCTAATATTTCTCATCGCAGTGAAACCTGGTTTCATCCATGCCATTTATAGTATGTTAATTTACCATATCTTATTATATTTAGAACAACATGCTAGTATGTTTTCATAAGATATTAGCGCCTTATGCAGATGAGGTATCCATAGTAATTCACCATAATCTAAACGTATGGCATAATCCTAATACAACTACTAATTGGTAATATCGTTTGACCTGTGCTACAGTGGTATTCTTTTTCAAGTATCTTTTGAGTCACAGCATCAGCAGAAGGCTACGCCAAGCCCTAATACTTCTATGTGAGATTCATTTCACAGTGTTGTACACTCTTCAAATTAATCTGGTCTCTAAAAGTTTGGAAACCCAGAGCTCATTAAGTATGAAAATTCTGTCTCAGTTGGGTGAGTTCTGCTGTCCTTAGTTTATATTAATTGGAAGTTTATAATTTCATTTGTTTCTCTGGCTTGTGAATTTTAATACACCTATTTTTCATTTTTATTTTTGCTTATGCAGGTCTCATTGACTATGATACCAGCTGGGATTTTGTGGAAATAGCTCTGCTTGCATGCTTCTGTGCCATTCATAATCATGGTTTTGAAATGTTGTTTTCATTCTCTGCCATTATACAGAACACACCCTGTCGCCCGGTAGGATTTACTATTCTGAAAGCTGGTTTAAACAAGTCCGTTTTGCTTTCAGTTTATTCCTCTCGGACCAGCAGCGGAATTCATGACAATCCTTCCAATGGTATAAATTTTTCTTAAGAGTAATTTAACTTATTTTTTAAAACTTCTGTTATGGTATCCTTCAATGGCCAGAAAGGATTGAAATATGTTGCTTTTAATATTTAAGATTTTGGTTACAAATAGTTCTCTTTTAATAGTTTTAGCTAAAAAGTACTTTACACTATAAAGAGGTGCATGTTGTTGTCTTTCATGCAGAAATTTACTGATTTTGGCTTCTTTAATTAATTTACTGTTTGAGTTTGATGTAATTTTATGCATTTTTGTCTATATCTACATTGTCTTAATTTCATCATTCTAGATATATTCTCATTCTTATTATCATGCTTAATTGCTTAATCTTTTTCAGAGCGAGAGATAGCCTCATACCTCAGTGCTATTAGCCAGAAAATATTAACAATGTATCGATCATTTGGAACCTACATTGCGTTAATGACTATCCTTGTAGCAGTGTACCTGGTGAATCCTAATTACACATCATTTGGGTACCTTTTTCTGCTCCTTGTATGGATCACGGGAAGACAACTTGTTGAGAAGACAAAACGGCGCCTTTGGTTTCCACTCAAAGTATATGCAGTTCTGGTGTTTGTCTTTGTCTATATGTTGAGCATCTTCCCTACTGTTGAGGAATGGCTCTCGAGTAAATTGGATCTTTATTCAATATTCGGCTATAGCCCTCAAGCTCCATTATTACAGAATTTGTGGGAACCTCTAGCAATTATGATTGTGATGCAACTCTATAGCTACGAGAGGCGGCAAAGCAAGTTTCTAGTAACTGAAAATCGAACTCCTGTGCAGTTTGGAGCACTTGGCTTTATCAGAAGGCTTCTAATTTGGCACAGCCAAAAGCTATTATTAGCTGCTTTGTTCTATGCATCACTCTCTCCAATAAGTGCATGTGGTTTCTTATATCTTATAGGCCTTGTCCTCTGCTCAAATTTACCAAAAGCTTCCCGCATCCCTTCAAAATTGTTTTTAGTTTACACGGGAATTTTAGTGACAACTGAATACTTATTTCAAATGTGGGGTAAACATGCTGAGATGTTTCCCAATCAAAAACATTATTGGCTGTCCTTGATTCTTGGTATACAGGCGTATAGACCTGGTTTTTGGGGTCTGGAAGCTGGTTTGAGAGGCAAAATTCTGGTGATTGCTGCGTGTACCCTTCAGTATAATGTCTTTCATTGGTTGGAGCAGATTCCTAGTTCCCTTTTGGATGATAATACGTGGGAAGAGCCTTGTCCATTATTTGTTTCAACCGAAGATGTGTTGCCGGTGGTATCAAGTTCTGATGGTGATCACGACCCAACATTAAGTTCAAGTCATGAAAAGAGAAGAGGTTGGACAAGCAGTTCGTGGCCATCACTTCATACTGATATAAATCAATCATCTCATGATGTCTCCTATAGCGAAAGTGGTTCTGCAAGTAATAGATCTGCAAAATATACGTTAGGATATATCTGGGGAAGTATTAAGGAGGGTCACAATTGGAATAAGAAGCGTATCCTTGATTTGAAGAAGGAGAGATTTGATATACAGAAGACTACTTTAAAGACATATTTAATGTTTTGGATGGAAAACATGTTCAATCTTTTTGGCCTTGAGATTAATATGATTACGTTGCTTCTTGCAAGTTTTCTTCTGCTTAATGCCGTTTCTATACTATATGTTGCATCTCTTTCTGCTTGTATTCTCATTGGTCGGCGCGTAATTCGTAAATTGTGGCCAATACTTGTCTTCTTGTTTGCTTCCATTCTTGTGCTTGAATACTTCGCAATTTGGAACCATGTGATGTCATCAATTCCACAAGGCCCAGATGGGGCTGATTCACATTGTCATGATTGCTGGAGAATCTCAAATACATATTTCCATTACTGCACAAAATGTTGGCTGGGTACGATTTCTCTTAATAATTTCCAAGCTGCCTAAGTTTAAATTTCTGGTTTTTCTTTATCATACATCTAGTACTTGTCTAATTTCAAATATTTTCTGAGTTTACCAAACAAACCCAGTGTATCCAGCTCGTAGAGCAGTGTTCTGGGAAATACTTTTGCAGTTTAAGAAGTTCAATTTTGTAAGTAGACAGACATTCTGTGCTACAGGCACCAAGTGCAAGTTTTTCTTTAGCTGGAATGTTCACATTGTCATTGCTATTCTGTACTATTGTTTTAGGACAGGTTATTGTTTAAAAATTTTAGCTGGTTCTAAGGGGGTTTTATGTTATTTGTTTTTTCACTTGAAGGCCTGATAAGATGAGGTAGTATCTTCATGAGTAACCAGTAGTTTCTTACAGTAAGCAATATGTGGAGAATACTGAAAGCTACATTGTTGTAAAGCAAGATACATAGTTATTAATTGTAATTAGATTTCAGGGTTTGAGGCTTTTAAAGCAGAACTCCTCTCCAGATAGTTTATATTCATTTTCTATGTTTGCAAAGTAATCTTAATATAGTCTATCGCAACTGTAAATCCAAGTACTTTATCTTCTGATGCAACTTTTCTGTTTATTTATTATGCTTTTGTAGGACTTATAGTTGATGATTATCGCATGTTGATTAGCTATTATGTTGTCTTCATGGTCGCATGTTTCAAACTTCGAGCTGATCAGTTCTCCAGATTCTCGGGATCAATTACATATCGAAAAATGATATCTCAGCGTAAAAATGCTTTTGTTTGGAGGGATCTTTCTTTTGAAACCAAAAGCATGTGGACTTTTGTCGATTATCTGAGGCTTTACTGCTATTGTCATTTATTGGATCTTGTCCTTGCGTTAATACTGATAACAGGAACGCTCGAGTATGACATTCTGCATCTTGGTTACCTTGCTTTTGCTGTAATCTTTTTCCGCATGAGACTTACAATACTTAAGAAAAAGAATAAGATCTTCAGATATTTACGCATATACAACTTTGTTGTAATTGTGTTATCACTCGCATATCAATCTCCTTTTTTGGGTGATTACAATACTGGTAGATGTGAAACAAGGGATTACATTTATGAGGTGATTGGATTTTACAAGTATGACTACGGCTTTCGTATAACCTCAAGATCTGCTTTGGTTGAGATTGTTATCTTTCTTCTGGTATCGTTGCAGTCATATATGTTCTCCTCCACTGAGTTTGATCATGTCTTTCGATATCTTGAAACTGAACAAATTGGTGCTGTGGTACGTGAGCAAGAAAAGAAAGCAGCATGGAAGACTGCACAACTACAACATATTCGTGAGAACGAAGAGAAGAAACGTCAGCGGAACTTGCAAGTGGAGAAGATGAAATCTGAGATGCTCAACCTACAAATCCAGCTTCACAGTATGAACTCAGCTGTTGGTTGTGGTGACATTTCTCCAGGCAGCGAAGGCTTGAGAAGGAGGACTACATTTAATATTGGTAAAGATGCTGGAAAACCTGATTTTGAAGAAGAAATACCTGCAACACAAGGAATAAACACATATGAAGACATAGTCTACCCTTCTGAACCAAATGAATCTCCGACAAGTGCAAGAACTGAAAGTCCTTGGGCAGGGGCTTTCACTAAGCATTTTATGGGATCTCCTGTTAATGAAATCACAGAACTTGAAGAGGATGATAGAGTTAATGAAAATATGGATTTGGACAAAGAAAAGAAAAGAAAACTCCAAGGAAAGGATTATGCGTTAAGTTCGGCTGTACAATTGATAGGTGATGGTGTTTCCCAAGTACAAACCATTGGAAATCAGGCTGTCAACAACCTTGTGAGCTTCTTGAACATTGCTGATGAGGAATCAGATTTAAATGTGCCTTTCTCTGCTGAAGATGGAACAGTCAAGGAGACAGAAAACCAAAATATGAAGTATGTTAGCTTTAAACGTTCACATTCCCTGCAGTCTGACAAGAGCAAAGCTTTTTCTGAAACAACAAAGCTACAGTTAGGAAGAATTTTTCAGCATATATGGTTCCAGATGCGATCAAATAACGATGTTGTATGTTATTGTTGCTTTCTTCTTATCTTTCTTTGGAATTTCAGCATTCTTTCTATGGTATATCTTGCCGCTCTCTTCCTATATGCTCTGTGTATAAATACTGGGCCAAGTTACATATTTTGGGTCGTTATGCTCATTTACACTGAAATATATATATTGGTTCAGTATTTGTATCAGATCATCATCCAACACTGTGGTTACAACATCCAGTCAACCCTTCTTCAGGAGATAGGGTTCCCGAGGGAACCAATAACATCGTCGTTTGTCATAAGTCTGTTGCCTCTTTTTCTGGTATACTTATTTACCCTTCTGCAGAGCTCTATAACAGCCAAGGATAGTGGCTGGATGTCCTGGTCAGAATTTACTACCTTGAAGGGGAGTGATATTTATCAGAACGATATTCATTTCACTTCTAGCTGGCATAGTAGGGTGTATAAGATGGTGCAACCTGCAATTGTCATGGTGAAAATGATAGCAAAAAATTGTATAAGGTATGTAAAATCTCTGACACAAGAGGCTGAATCTCCTCCATACTTGGTACAGTTGTCTGTGGATGTCCACTTGTGGCCGGAAGATGGAATCCAACCAGAGAGAATTGAATCTGGGCTAAATCAACTTCTGAGGATGGTGCACGATGAGAGATGCAAGGAAGATGACCCAAAAGCTTGCCCTTGTGCTAGCCGGATTCAAGTTCAAAGCATTGAAAAAAGTACGGAAGATGCTAATGTTGCTTTGGCTGTTTTTGAGGTGGTATATGCCAACTCATGGAGAGAATGTGAGCCAGCGGAAAGATTCAAGTCTCTAACTCCAGCTGCTGATGTAGCAAAAGAAATTCTCATAGCACAACAAACTGGAATTCCCGAGCAAATTGGCTTTCCATACTCGATACTTTCTGTTATTGGGGGAGGCAAAAGAGAAGTTGATCTTTACGCCTATATATTTGGTGCAGATTTGTCTGTGTTCTTTTTGGTTGCCATCTTTTACCAATCTGTTATTAAAAATAAAAAAGAATTTCTAGATGTTTATCAGCTGGAAGATCAGTTTCCGAAGGAGTTCGTATTTATGTTAATGGTATGTCTTCTTTCCTCATAGTCCATCCCTCTATCTGCTTCCCATTTTGTACCGTAAGGCAATGATTTATAAGCATTTCAAAAATGTTTTAAGTAATATGTTCTTGATTTTTTCCCCATCATACATTCTTTATTTTTTGTCATAATATTATGTAAAGAGAGTTGGATCGAATATTTTGTCTTATATTAGGCTTCGGGCAGTTCATAATAGCTAAGGTTAAGAAAGCTATACGGACATTCTATATTATTCTAACTCCAAAAATGCTCTCTTCGTGCAGATTATCTTCTTCTTGATAGTACTAGATCGTGTCATATACTTGTGTTCCTTTGCCACAGGAAAAGTAATCTTCTACCTTTTCAACCTCGTTCTCTTTACATATTCAGTTACGGAGTATGCTTGGCAGATGCAGCCATCACAGGAAAGTACTACAGGTTTGGCACTTCGTGCTATATATGTCACAAAGGCAGTCTCTCTGGCACTGCAAGCCATTCAAATTCGATATGGGATTCCTCATAAAAGCACCTTATACAGACAGTTTTTGACCAGCAAAGTTTCTCGAATCAACTACTTGGGATACAGGCTGTATCGTGCCCTACCATTTCTTTATGAATTACGATGTGTGCTTGATTGGTCATGCACAACCACATCCCTGACGATGTACGACTGGCTGAAGGTTCGAACAGGCTTTCTTCTAAATGTGTAACACCGTTAAATCAAATTTCAACATCACTCGATAGATAGTCACAAAATATTGTCACCGAAGTTTTCTTTTAGTCAACGTAAAGCAGTACAATTAAAAAGAAGTCAACACCCTGCAGAGTTAAAATTGCTAAGCAGAGTAAAATTTTCTAACTAGGTTGGTTAACCAATTGGGAGAAGGGAGTAACTTCTGCCAAATCTACTAGAATAATATTGACAAACCTTGTAGTGGACATCTAAATATTTATGCTTTTTTGACTGCACAAGAACGAAACATTTGAACAATTAAATCATGATGGAATCTATAAGCACTAAAATACTTTGTATTCTGACCATTTGGGAAGTTTACTTTCTGTCCTTCAATGGAGGGTTACACGTAATCATATTTATTGCTCGTTTGGACAGGTAGAATGATGAGTCAGATAAGAGTACGTCAATTTTTCACTTTTTTTACAGTTAAATGATGCATCTAGCACCTATCTATGTGGAACGTGTTAAATCAGATATGGTACTTGAGGACAAAGTGAAGAGTCAATTTAAGCTTAGTTATACCAGGAATGCCCAAGTATTTGCTTACTGTCTAGCATTAGACATTTATGTTGAAAGTGGATTAATCTTGTAGCGTACATATGACGCTAGAGCATGGTGATGGTTACTTGTATCAATATACAAAAACGGTTATCGTGATGAGAATGGTTGAGCTGCATATTTTCTGTTTAGTTTATTCTTTAATTATTAGTTATCATATTACTCATGCATGTATTGTTTGTTCATTTTTGCCTAACTGGTTTAGCTGGAGCTAAAGCACTTTTGAGTTAAAATTCTGATTTGTGTTTCTCCTTCAGCTGGAGGATATCAACGCGAGCCTGTACCTTGTCAAAAGTGATGCAGTTTTGAATAGATCTGGACACAAACAAGGAGAGAAGCAGACAAAAATGACCAAATTTTGCAATGGGATATGCTTGTTTTTCATATTAATTTGTGTTATTTGGGCTCCTATGCTGGTGAGAACCTGAAAAACATCCTCTATGGAAAGTTTCATATGTTAAATCTGATCTAGAATGTTCGTAATTGTAGTCGTTCCCCGTTGATGGTTAATAACTTAATATGTTCTCAAATCTTTTGCATGGTTGGCCACATTTTGGACTAGATAAAAATTTATCAGCCTAACTAGCAGCTCGTTGTCTGTCTGAAGTTCAAGATCTTTATAAGTGCTCTTACTAATGTTGTAAATTTATGTATTGTAAATTTTTCTGCAGACAAACACTCTTTGTTTCTGTTTGTGTTTGTAGTAAATTGACATAAATAGAATTTTGTTTACAAGAACATTTATTTGTCAAATGAGCCCATGATCATTAGTCTATTCTATTTTTTTATAAAAAGAATCATGCTTAATAATTATAGCCCCCAACTCTGTCGTAACTACTTTTTAATGGCTCGTAATAATGGTGACAAACTTTTCTTACAGATGTACAGCAGCGGTAATCCGACAAATATTGCAAATCCTATCAATGATGCAAGTGTTCAGTTTGATATTAAGACGGATGGAGGAAGATTAACTTTGTACCAGACAACTCTCTGTGAAAGAATTCCATGGGATAAGATAAAAAATGTCTCTAATCTTGATCCAAATGGTTACCTGGATGCATATGACAAAAATGATATTCAATTAATTTGTTGCCAAGCTGATGCTAGTTCCTTGTGGCTTGTCCCCGATGTAGTGCAGAAGAAGTATGTTCAATCTCTTTCTAGCAACATGGAAATTAGGTTCTCGTGGGTACTAACCAGGGATAGACCAAAAGGCAAGGAACTAGTGAAATATGAGAGATTAGTTGATCCAGTAGATCTCCCAAAGGCATGGGAGATCGAGGAAGTTTTCAATGGTTCCACTGACAGCTTCAGGGCATATAACCTGTATCCAAGAAAATTCCGTGTTACTGGTGCCGGTGATGTCAGACCTTTTGAGCAAGAGGTATGTCTGAGCACATCCTTAATTTCTCTTCCTAATGCTCTTTTACGGAGATATTTAGTTAACTTGAAAAGTGGAGGTCCTTAGATTAAGCTGTTTAATAGTATACGAAGAGTTGATATTTAATGATAAGCGGAGGGTTTTTTTTTTTTTTTTTTTGCCAATGCACCTGCAGTTGTTGAACTGTCATTGTTTGATATTTGACATATTTGTAGTCTTGAATTATTGACCTCTTTTCAACCTTAAGCAGGTGGATGATGTGAGCGGAGATCTTGTACTGAATCATGGAAATCCTGAGTGGTGGTCATTCCACGATGTTTATTCTCCAGCTGAAAAAAGTTGTGAAAATTTGACCGGACCTATGGCCATTATTATATCAGAGGAAACGCCACGTAAGCCCTTGGTCACCTATTTTTGTTACTTGATTTTGGTTTGTGGCTAAATTGTCTTTGGTTGATGCTTTTACTATTTTGCTTTTGTAACTAACAAAATCAGAGATTAATTATAGTGGTTCAACTTTAAAGGCTAATTGTACTTTTTGAACCGACTGCTCAGTTTAGTCAACGTCAAATGTGAAAGTTGTGGAGCTTCGACCGTGCGTACAACCATTACTATAAATGCCATAAAGTCTTTGATCCTTTTTTTTCTACTTTTTTGTTTTCTGTCTGTAGAAGATTGCCCTTAGTGGTTAAATTATATACTCTATAGAATTTAGATAGCAAAACTAGCGATGCCTTTTTCCAAATCACAACTTCGAAAATCAGAGTGTTACTTAAACTTTCGAAGATGTTGGTCATATTAAAACAAAAATGTGACAGTAGTGTTGTGGATAAATGGGGGTGCAGTCAGAAGATATGCTGGTATGACAGGAAGTTTGTGCTACTTTGTAGTTGGGATCGGAATGGAAATTTTACTTACCATGTATCATTGCATCTCTTAATATCATCCAGTACATAGTATATTACACTCCTACACACATGCATAAATTATCTGGACAATAAATATTGTGTTGCTAACAAGTCATATCCATCTCAGAGGGCTTTCTTGGTGAAACTCTCAGCAAATTCAGTATATGGGGTCTCTACATCACATTCGTGCTAGCAGTTGGGCGGTTTATTAGACTTCAGTGTGCTGATCTGCGAATGAGAATCCCATACGAAAACCTTCCTTCTTGTGACAGGTAATGTGACAGTATTCATTGTTCTTAAGGGTTTTTATGCGTCAGAAATATTCAAAAAGCGAATTACCTACAATTCATATCTCTTGAACCAAAATTCTGTACCTAAGACTGTGAAGACAGCAATTTCCTTTTGAGGTTTATAGAATTTGACATAGTATGTAGAATAGCAGAGTTACAAAGAAAGTAATGGTTGAACCAAATTATTTTCTCGCTTTCAGCAGGCACTTGTTTCTAACATGGTTGACTATGATAAAAATAAAATGAAAAAACTATAGTTGAATACGGCATATACGGAATGAGTGCCTGAGTAGGGTTCAAGTTATAATCAATTGTGTGACACATCATAATATTCGTTACTCTATCCCTAGAAATAGGCAGCAGTAGTGGAGCATGAAGTTGATGTAGTAATCATATTACATGTGTGGAAAGTGCAGGTTGATTGCCATTGTTGAAGATATATATGCAGCAAGAGCAGAGGGTGAGCTGGGAGTTGAGGAGGTTCTATATTGGACAGTGGTCAAGATCTACAGGTCACCTCACATGTTGCTCGAGTATACTAAGCCCGATTAGGTTCCAACAATCAGATGGCATCCACAGGTTACAGAGTAGATTTTGACATAACTGTCGTACAGATAAAGAATGAAGCACCAATCCTTCGAGTATATGACTTAACTGCCATACAGATGAAGAATGCAGCATTATTTCTTCAATACCATCCTTTTATTAGTAAAAACTCGAGAGAACTTGCGGGCTCAATTGGAGATTTCTGTAATATCAACTGCATTTCTTCCATCCCTTGGTATGTAGGAACTAAAACGGGTAAATATCAGCTAACATAGAGAGAACCCAAAGCTTTTTGTTGTATACAGTATACAGTGTACAGAACACCCATAGGCCATAGCTAGTCATGTTGTTTATACCTTGGACAGTTAAAGAAAATTTTCAACTCGGTTTTTGTTTTTCTTTGTAATGTACCAAGCATAGGATGTGGATTTTATTTTCAACTTTCGATGAACACTCTTTATTTTTAATCGTTGTTTCGATTTGAAAAAAATTTATTCACTAAAAATGAGAAAAATAGTCCATGGGAGACAATTTATTACTGCGGTAAAATGCCAAGAACAGTAAAAAAATATAAGAAACCGGAAAAGTTAAACAACAAAAATCAGGGGTTCAACAAAAGTCACACTAGCAATCAACTCTCTACTCTAATTTTCCACCTCCTCCCTACTTAGCTCAACTACCGTTGTTAACAGGCTGATCAAAATCTCCATCATCACCACCACCGTCGCTACCATCACCATCATCGTCATCGTCGGACGATAACCGAACTAGCCAACACGAGCCATGCATGTGCCCATTCACACACACAAAGTACTCGATGCCACCTTCATTCGCGCCGAGCCGTCTAGCCGCGCTTTTCGGCACAAGCCTAGCCGCAGTCATACTCCAGCACCGGGCCCCACAATAAGGACAATTGACCCCATCTTCAAGCCCCACGCCACGTCGGATTAAGCAATCTCTAGTCTTACTTTTCAAAAATCCCCGAAATACCCCTCTAAAAATACCCAAATCATCTTCTCTATTACCCGTTGGATGCTCACAGGGATCACTCACATACAAAAGATCCGACCCGCATTTCTTCATCAAAAAACTCCGACCCGAAGTCTTCGAAAACCGAGTTGACTTCATAAAATGACCCGGAGCGGGTTGACTCACCTCAAAATGACGAGATGACTTACACCCACAACAATAAAACAGTAGCTTAGCTAAAGCCGAGAACCCGCCTCCTAACCGACTAGCAGTCCCACCGCTAGTCAGTTCGGACACCATACGAGGTGCCCGATACAAACATAACTCCTTCCAAAGAAGCCGTTTGGCCACGGCTTGTAGCTTACGGCTAACCGACGCCGTTTGACAAAGTACATGCACATCCCACTTCAACGACTCGAAAACAAGTAGCAAAATTCTCTCGTTAAGTATACCTGACTCGGACACTCCACTCAGTGAGTCAGAGTTGACTCTTCTTCTCTGATTTGAACTCGAATTCATTGTGTTTGATTTTTTACGTGTTCCCCGCGGAGGGACTAAGTGTGTACATGTAACATGTGGAGAACATTGCATATATATAACCAATTTTGCAGGACACGTGTAGGGTCAAGATTGCATGAGACAAGCAGGCCGTAACAAGCCTTGGGATTCGTGCACCTGTCTTTCCTTAACAGGGAAGCGTGTGTTCGTGTTAGTCATTCGTTTGTTGAATTTTATTATGGGACTGCTAAAAATGTCCGCAGGTAGATAATATATGGTGGCCACGTGTCATGGATATAATTTCACATGTGGTAAACTACAAATAACAAATGTAATTTTCGCAATACTCTTATACAACATACGAAATTTATTTTTTTGTAATTTATTTATTACTTTCGTAAATGCTACTCCCTCTGTCTTTTAAAACTTTTCCTGTTTACCTTTATCACGTTTATCAACGCACACTTTTGATCGTTAATATCTTTAATTTCGTATTAATTTTAAATATAAAAATTTCACTGTATTAAAATACTCATAAATACGAATCCAACAAGATTACTCAAGACTATATTTGGACTTATAGATTAGACGTAAATTAGTAATTTGTCTCATGTTATGAACAGTCCTGACATATTAAACGAGAAAAAAATTGTGAGACGGAGGGAGTAACATTATTTATGTTAATATAGAAATCTCCACCAATTCATTATTTTTAGAATAAAATTCCGGAATCATAATTCTCTCATATTTTTCAATTACAGAAAATATTTTGTAAAAATTATGTGACGCAAAATAAACTCATTTCTATTTCAAAGCATCTTAGATAGATATGCATATGATGTGTATATAGATATTGGCCTTTGCTCCATAAAAAACACTCTTATATAAAGAACAATAAAGAACATTATAAAATCATTTATTCCAATAGATCCATTGGCTCCGCCAGGGGCACCCAATACAAAAAGTTCTTATTTTTTTAGGCTCTATCCATCCAGCAAAAAAAAAATTGAAAATTTTACTGTTCATCGATGACGTCATCAGTGACGTCATCATGAACAGTAAAATTTTCAAATTTTTTTTTTTTTTTGCTGGATGGATAGAGCCTAAAAAAATAAGAACTTTTTGTATTGGGTGGCCCCGCCAGGGGCAATGGATCTATTAGATATGAGGTGTTCTTTGTTGTTCTTTATTTAAAGTGTTCTTTATGGAGTCCAACCCTATAGATATTTTAATGTTGGCTAATGATAAAAGTACATGTGGTGTTATTAAGGAGTGTACACGAGCACATGATGGATGGACCAGGAAGAAATTGACCTTTCCGTATATGGTCGGTTAGCACAAATTTGGATGAGTACATTTTTGTCGGAACATAAAATATTTATCTACTTCGTGTCACAAAAAGTACTCATTCATAATTGAGGATTTTTAGTATTTTATTCCTCACTCCTATAAAAGTACATTGAACCAGTTTCTAAGAACTTGCAAGAAGCATTTGGAATTTGGATAGGTAAATCTAGGACGTGACAAGTTTAAGGGTCTATCGAATTGTCAATTATATACTACATACATAAATAATTACAGTACAAATTACTGTATGTCTTTAAGGATTTGTCCGGGTTGTGTTCTGTTTTATTGAATGAAAATCGTTTTACTTTTTAACAAATATAAATAAATAGTTTACGTTAATTCCAGTCAAAGATTAACTTTACATAAATGTTTGGGGTCTATTAAAATAAATAGTTTTTGCCTTTAAAACATAAATAATCAATAAAAATATTTTAAATTAAAATTATAAATATAAAAAAATAAATTATTAAACAAGTAAAGAAATCAAGCAAATAAGAATTAAATTGTCATAATATCAATATATTATATTCTTATATATAATAAGCGTAAGAGTTCTTATCCATAATTTTGGTCACTGTACTACCAAAATAATCTTAACCGTCGAATCTAATAATTTTTAAAATAGACGAACAAAATTAAATCATATTAAAATGAAAATTATAATCTAAAATTGATATAATTAAAAAAAGACTATATTACAATTAAACTTTAAAAAAATATATTATGAAAATGATATAATTAAAAAGATATACAATTGAATTTTATTTATTGATTTATTAATATTAAAAGAAGTTCATATTTAATATTTGGTTTCTATCTCGAGATCTATAAATCATTTGGATGATGTTACAGCCCACGCGAAATTAATAAAATTATCTTTAATTTAGTGATGATTTAAAAATTATTATCGAAATGTAAATACTCGGAATCTCAAAAAAATATATAATTAAGAATTTTTACAGTAATCCTATTTAATGTAGAAGACCTACATTGATAATGTTATTCATTGTAAAAAACCAAATTATATATGATTTAAATCATTGAAATACATTTTTTCGTACTTCAATACAAATACATTTTTTAGTTTACATGTTGAAATATAAAATATTTATTATGTTAGATCCAACATTTTTCATCAATTTATTTTATGATCTAATGGTACTTATTAATTTTGTCGTATGGAAGATTAGATTGCCGACTAATAAAGTTTTGAACAAAATCACTCTTACACTTATTATTAAACTGTATTTTCAAGATTATATCATATTAAAAAAAAATATCTAAAAAGATAAAATTAAAAAGATTGTATTAGAAATGAATTTTTAAAAAAATATAACATGAAAATGATATAATTAAAAAAAAGATATAAGTGAATTTTATTTATTTTTTTATTAATATTAAAAAAAATCATATTTACTATTTGAGCTCTATCTTAAGATTTAGAAATCAGATTTGGATGATTTTACAACCTACGCGAAGCTTATAAAATTATCTTTAATTTAGTGATGATTTAACAATATATTATTATCGTAATGGAAACACTTAGAATCTCATGAAAAAATATAATTACGAATTTTACAATAATCCTATTCAATGTAAAGACCTACATTGATAATCTTATTCAATGTAGAAAACCAAATTCTATATGATTTAAATCATTGACAATACTTTTTCGTATTTCAGTATATATACAATTTTTAGTTTACATGTTAAAATGTAAATATTTATTATGCTAGATCTAACGTTTTTCATCTATTTATTTTATGATCTAATGGTTTTATTTATTTTATCGTACTGAGTACCAGATTAGCGACTACCAAAGTTTTGGACAAAATCACTTTTACACTTATTATTAAAAATGTATTTGGTTGTTAGCACAACTATTCAAATAATAAAAGGGTATTTGGACAATCAAAACGAAATATAAGTTGATTTCATAAATCAAATAGAATTTTCAACGTAAAAAACTAACAGTTTTTCTCTCTTTTGTTTATGCGTAGTTTTAATTGGAAAATAATTGTTAAATCATCACTAAATTAAAGATAATTTTTTTAATTTCATGTGGGCTGTAAAATTGTCCAAATCAAATTTTAAGAATTCAAGATAGATAACAATTATTAAATTCAACATGCAAAATCTTACATATAGGATCATGATCAAATGAGAACCCACACTTAAAATGAGAATTAATATCTAATCTCAACCCTCTATTTTTATTAAATCTTTTAATCTCAGCCCCACACACACGACCCATACTCTCACATACAAACACGGCCATACACACACTCGCACAAACAGACCCACCCCCTGCCGCCGCTGCCACCACCACTTCGGCCACTATCATCCCCACCTGTCTCCCCTTCCTCCTGCCTTTCCACTCTTTCCTCTATTCTCTCTCATCTTTCTTCCTCTTTTCTCTCCCTTCCCACCGCCATTTTTTTCTTTTTCGCAGTTCACCACCACCGCTCACGACGAGCCGAAGTAAACCAAGTGATTAAAAGTCGATTTTCCTATACTTGAGCTATTAAACTGGTTGATATTATACAGCTTGATTCCCCATTTATAGGGAACTGAATATTATAGATAATATCTCCAACAAATCACCGATTGACGAAGCAAACGAGTTGAAATTAGGCAGTTTGGTAAAATTAAGCGTGGTGGTCAGTGATTTTTTTAGAAGACTTGTATACCAGGTGTTGTTTCAGGTGGCGACCATCGCAACAGAAATCCCTTTTAAAACTCCATTATGAATGAATGAAAATAGAAGTAAAAATGTTGGTGGAAAGTGATTGAGAGAGAGTAGGATAAATGTAAAGTCACTTTTTTATCTCTTTTTATATGTATGTTTGACTTTTTATCATTATAATTGAAATTAGGCGGTTTGGTAAAATTAGACTGGTTTCCTATACTGCACAGTTGATTTCTGTTTTTTTTGTTCAACATTTTGGTTATTTAGTTTGTTACGTTGTGATTTTCGAGTTAGTTGTGGTGATTTTTGGGTTCCGGTGATGATTTGTTGGTGGTGAATGGAGGTGGTGGCGGCGATGTGATGGTTTTGGTTGTGGTGATTTTTGTACGCAGGTATTGATTTTTGGTGGTAGTGGCGGTAGTGTGGTGGCCGGAGGTGGCAGAGTATAGTGATTTTTGTTTACAACCGGTGATTTTTGTTGGTGGTGGCGGCGGCGGCGTGGTGACGGCAGTGTGGTGTTTTTTTGTTTACATGGTTATTTCTAGGTTGGTCGGAATTGGTCGTCGGAAATGGTGATCAGAGTTGTGGCCGGAGCAGGGAAGAAGATGATGGTGGATTAAATGAAGGATAAAAAAATGAAATATTAATTGTGGGGCTAAGATTTAATTTGGATATAAAAAATGTATGGTTAGAATTAAATCTCATATCTCACCATAAGTGGGGTTGTCATTTGAGTAAGACCTTCCCATAATAACGGCTCCGTTGAGAATCCATAATAAGAAATCTGCCCCTAACAGCAAACATACCGGAAAATAGTTGTTATAAATACCTTTTGAAATTTGAAGTAATTTAGAATAATGATTGAAATTTGTTAATTTTCAAATTAGAAATCAACTTTATAAAATCTACAATGAGTACGTCATTATTCACATAGTAAAATATGATTTAATTTGTATTAAAAATTAATTATGTATACTATTATATTAAAATCGAAACAATGAAAATTTTAATTTTTAATTTTTGGCCCTTTTCATGAATAAATAATATAATAGTGAGACTAATAGTAACTAGCGAATTGACTTTTTTATTTAAAACATGTTAGCTTCTAATTAGAAGGCATTACCCTTTTTAAACACCCAAAAACACCAATTTTACTCTATGATTATTCAATAAGGTAAAAGTAAACCAATTAAAAATGAATTGTAATGATTAATATTTAAATAATAAATAAATATATGATTACAATACAAAATGTATCGTATTCTTCATATATATTACTCGGCGTCGTCTAGCGACGGCGCCTCGCCTCGCGACGACGCCTCGCATCGTTTACATTAATGAAAATGAATTTTTTTTATTTTTATAATTAATATCATGAAATTTATATACATTATTTTGCAACGTACGTTACCTCAAATAATTACCTATATTTGATATCTAAAAATATAAATCTTTTCTTTGTGTCATTGTGTAAATTGCTCTAACTTTTCTTAAATTTTGAAATTAAAAAACTGAAAAAATGTTCAAGTTTTTTAATTTTTTTTATTATCTTCAATTTATATTGATAAATAATTGAAAAATCTAATTCAAGAATGTTGGGAGTCACCTCATAGTAATATGTCTAATAAAATAAAATGCAAACTTTTATTGTATCATATTATTAATAAATGAAAATTATTTATAAGTAAGTGTCACTTAATTCGTGGAATTGTTTAAATTGAAATCAAAAATTCGATTAAGATGATATGAAATTGAGGTATCATATTTTTGCATCATTAAGTTATTTTTGTATTAAATATTTATATTTAATGAGTAAAATAGAGATAAAATTATAAAAGTAAAATTAATTCGCTTACCCACCTCCCTTTAGTTGGTTACCAAAAATCCATACCTTTTTTTGTGGGATGCGTTTCAATTTTTTATTTTCTCAACTAAACATCGGGGTATTTGATATCAAAAACCCATATCTTCTTCCATGCTTATGGGATGGGATTTAAATTTTTATGTGGGTTGGAAAGTCATACACTTAGAGTATGTAACATCTATTTGTATGTATAAATGAAAAATATATGAACAATTATTCAATTAAATTATTATCCATAAGTTTATTAAACATACACATACTCCTTTAATACCACAATTATAAATGTGGTCCAAAGAACCCAACTGCATATTTATATAACTGCATCAAAGCCCAAATTCACGTGCTCCAATACTAACAATTTTATTCAAGGCCCAAAATTTTATTATCTTTCAACATGTTATACATACACATTTGTACACACAAACTCAACTCATACATGTTCTTCTAATAAACACATACAAACACACAAAAATATTCTATCTTTAAATTAGGATTTTTTAACTTTTAAAGCTATCGTTTCTTTGCATAAATTAGGGCTTTTGAATAGATTTATAATCTTACAAATCGGTACACAACAATATAATTTAAAGTTTGATAATCATTTTGATTGTTTATCAAATAGATCATAATTTTAGGTTGTTTTGTTTATAAAGATACACATACGTGAGTTAAATTTGATCAGTTTATGTATTAGATTTGCTTTAATGGCATCGAATTTGAGAAGAACGAGAAGTGGTGGCAATCATCATGGATGGAGAGTCAGTTATGTTGTTCTCAAGAAAGGTGGAAGGATTTTCGGCTTTCCCAACCAGGTATGTTCGTAAATTGTGTGTATGTGTGAATTTATGTGTAAAGATGCAAAATATTGTAGATCGATGAACTTTAGTTGTAATGATAGAAACTTTGGTTTAATTGTGTAGTTTAATGTATAATTTCATTAGATTCTCCAAGTATCATCTTTTGCATATATCATTGTTGGTTTAAAATTTTTGATTTACAATTAATGTCTTCCATGTTGGAATTCAAAGAAGATTTAAGATCTGTTACTTTTATTGGAAATTCATCAAAATGACATTCTTTGTGAAGAAATGAGTGTAATTCAACACAAGTTG
Source organism: Kitagawia praeruptora (assembly GCA_037693485.1). Classification (NCBI taxonomy): domain Eukaryota; kingdom Viridiplantae; phylum Streptophyta; class Magnoliopsida; order Apiales; family Apiaceae; genus Kitagawia; species Kitagawia praeruptora. Next base: position 100,120,582 of record CM075346.1, on the reverse strand, counting down.
ATACCAACTCTGTTCGTGTCCGTTGATGCCATTTTTCGTTAATGACTAAGCTTTACGATAATATTTTTTGGGGTACTCAGATAAATATTATAAGAAAAATTTGTTAATACATATACATATATGAAGAAGATAATTAGGTTTTTTGTGATGTTCGAGACTACTATTAGGATTATTATAGTTAATAATAATTTTCGGATCCTCTCTCAAGGTATAAGGCCAGTCCTGAGATATATAAAGACCCAAGCAAAATTAAATTTTGTGCCCCAATAATAATATTGAAAAGGGTATAAAATAAGAAATCTATAATGTAACGTCTCTAAAAAATTTAAGCGATTGCAACTATAAAAGAGGGATATTGGGCACTTCATAAATCAAACACATACAATTTATTACTTCTGAATTTATTCTTTTTCATATTTTGCTAGCAAAATCATTCATAAGCCTTTCATAATCAAAAATTAGAAGCATATCCTTCTCAATAGAAATCATGGACAATCCATCCAATCTATCATGTGACATACTCGAACAGAGATAAGATTTGATTAACTTTAATTTTGAAAAACTTCTTTCTGTAGTAGCCACTGTAACTAGTATAGTTAATAGAATTCTATAAGCAATAGTGGCATTTGGATAACATTTTCTCATCACTTTCAAATATGTTAACATATCAATAGCCTTATTAACTTCAATGGGTAAGCACTCCTTAGAATTCTTAACTCAAGAAACATTATCTCAATCAAAATTAGAGACATCATCACGTTTCAGAATTTTTTCAAGATTATTGCATGAAGCTTTTAAACTATCATCACTGGCAGACTTCAACTTTTTTACACTGAATACAAAACCAAAGGTTTGCACATATAGGGGGTGTTTGGGAGAACTTATTTTTCAGAATAAGTCAACTTATATTAAGTTGAAAGTTGCGATTCCTAAATTTGCAACTTATTGAATCTCAAACATACATTAAATACTTGAATAAAATATTATCAAAATATAAATTTTTTACCTGAAAATAAGTTCATAAGTCCTTATATTAAGGTGAGCCAATAGGCCAATAATTAAAATTGGTTGAATCTAAAATGAAGTGATGTGTCTATTAGAATATTAATATAAGATCCTGGTAATGTCAACCTTTTACACTTTAAGATTTAGAGCGATTTGTTACTTGACATGGTATCAGAGCAAAGACATGCATAGGTCTCAGGTTCGATTCTCTATTACCCCCAATATTCTCATATTTATTATGGACATAAAAGGCAAATTATGCTCCAAAGATGGGCGCTCGTGATCTATCTTAAGGTTTTAGAGCGACTGATTACTTAACAATATCAACACGATCGAGTAAGCTAGTGCAAAAAATAGATAACTCGGAGATGTTGTTCACCTGACAATATTACACCTTCTTTGTCACTTTCATAGTGTTGTCTTTTTCTTTTTTAAAAATGTGAAGCAATATGATTAGGCTCAATCTTTAAATCAGATGCAATCTTTTAAGCTTCTCGAATCCATTTTCCATTGCCCTTTGAAAAAAAAGAAATCAACCCTGCCAGTTGACCAATTGCAACATCAATGTCCATATTTTCTATCTACAATAGTTTACTAATGGTATTGATAGGGAATAATATATCATGCCAAACAATCATACCAAACATAAATTCAAAACCTAGCATTCTTTTCTATCCTAACAACGCCTCAACATCACTTCGTGTCTGGGGATCAACTCTTGTATTTGCTTATTTAAGCAGTGCATCTCTTATTTTTAGAATTTGATATTTTATTGTAGAACACTCTCAAGATGACTTTCCCAACGAGTCTAAGATAATGGATATACAGTGAGGCTATGATGTCCAATTGATTCTTTCAAAATACTCCATCTCTTTGTAGAAGAAGAAAATAAATAACAAACACGTTGCACAATTCCAAGAATGAGATTGCCAAATCATATGACTTAGCCATATCACAAAGTGTGAGACCGAGACTATGACATCGATATGGCATGTAAATATCTTGATGATTTGTATCGAGTATTCTTTTCTACACACATTTATTTTTACCTTTCATATTTGTTCAATTATCATATCTCCACCTCCTCACATTTTCAACATCTCTAGTTCAAATTTATCTAATGCAATTGTTCATGACTCAAAAAGTCTTTCTCCCAATGTATCGTCAACCTTTACAAATTCTAAGAAAAAAATTCCAACTGTAACATAATCGGCTGATGTATCCACACAACGAATAACAAGTGTCATTTGTTTTTCATGTCTAAAGTGCAATCAAGTATCACTGCAAAATCATTCATTCTGATTTTTAATTATCAAAGATTTTAGCTCATTAGCTAGCATATAAATTAATTCTTTTTTATTTTTGTGACTAAGATAATGATAATGAATTTCCTACTATGGACGCGTTGAATATGCTCCTTCATAACCGGATCAAACTCACCTAGCATCTCAATTATACCCAAAATAATTCTATAATTTGCATCGTTAATCTACTCATTATCTCTGCGAAAAGCTAAATTATATTTTGAAAAAGCCTTAACCACATCAATTATCCTAACCAAAATGCGTTTATAATGTTCTCTCACCGCATTGATTTGCTTATGTATGTCTTTATCAATAGTTTTATTTTTGTTCAATCTTCCTTCTAATTCAATCCATGCACTCATAATTCAATATTCCTTTATGTGATATATGATTTGTCCAATTATCTAGTGTGTTAAATGCTGGGTTAGGTAATAATCCTAGTTATGTGTGGAGGGGGATTTTTCAGGCTTTGGAGGCTGTTAGGGCAGGGGCTAGAAGAAAGATAGGGAACGGTGAGGATACGCTGGTGTGGAGTATGCCTTGGCTCCCAGAAGTGAGTAATGGGTTCGTTCGAACAGCAGAAAGTAGCCATATGTCATATGTTAAGGTTAGTAATTTGATGAATATTGGTGAGAAAAGTTGGGATGTTGATCTTTTGCGTGATGTATTTTGTTCTAGAGATGTTGAGTTAATTCAACGAATTCCGATTCCTCTTATTGAGACTGTGGATTCGTGGTACTGGTTAATGGATGAAAAGGGAGTGTTCACGGTAAAGAGCTATTACAGGTGGATTAAAGGAGAGTGTGAGAATACGTATGGTGATTTGTGGAAGAGATTATGGTCTTTGAAGCTTCCCCAGAAGGTGTCTAAAATGGTCTGGCGACTTTGTAAGGGGTGTTTACCAACGAATGTAGCTTTGGTGTCGAGGCATGTTAATATAGGAGCAAGCTGTCCGTGGTGCCATTGTCAATCAGAAACAGATGTGCATGTAATGTTTCTTTGTGATTTTGCAAGAACAATGTGGTTAACTACAGGTTTGGCTCAGCTGGTGCAGTGTTCGCCTTATGAGTCAGCGTGTGAGGTGTTTGCCAGAGTGTTTGAACAGGGGACGATAGAGCAATGTGCTGAAATTGCTATACTTTGCTGGAGTCTTTGGGAAAGAAGAAATAAATGGGTCTGGGAGCGGGCGAATGGTTCAGTGTTTGGTGTGAGACAGAAAGTAAACCATAATCTCAGAGATTGGAAGGAAGCTCAGATGAAGACTATGAAGTGTAGAATTAGAGGGGAGATAGGAGCTAAAGTATGGCGACCTCCAAAGGAAGGTTGGATGAAAATTAATGTTGATGCAGCTGTGTTCGTTGATGGGAGCATTGGAGTGGCTGTTGTTGTTCGAGATCATCAGGCAAAATTTGTAGCTACAAGAGGAGTTCAAATTGCAGGAGCCTGGAAGCCAAGAGAGGCAAAGGCGATTGGGCTTAAGGAAGCTCTTTCGTGGGTCATTGGGAGAGGTTATTCATATTGTGTGTTTGAGACGGACTCGTTGGTTTTAGCTGATGCGTGTAATGGTAGTCCGGTAGAGGCCTTTTAGCTGATGCGTGTAATGGTAGTCCGGGAGAGGCCTATTTTGGTACTATTGTTAGATATTGTACCTATTTGCTTAAGCACATTAGTCCTGTGCTAGTTGATTTTATTTACCGTTCTGTCAACTAAATACACACACTATGTCAACTAAATACAGAAGCTATCTATTCTATGTCAGGCGTAGCCACGTAGGGGAGTGGTATGTAACTCCTCCTAGTTTTCTCCATCATGTATTGGAGTTGGATATGATTTATTGAATGCAAGTAGTCAAGTACGATTTTACTTAAAAAAAAAAAATTAAAAATTCATCAAACCCATACAAATACACACATGCATGTAATCAACTAAATCCAAGCCCAATCTCACGTGCTGCAACACTGACAACTGAATTCAAAGCCCAAATTTACATCCCTCTCAGCTGCTCTCAGCACACAATACATACACACACTGACACACACACTTAAATTCATATATATCCCCTACACACTCCAAAAAAAAAAAAACTCCTTTAAAATTAGGGTTTTAAAGCTGTTTTGCTCTAATTGAATTAGGGCTTTTACAAATTCAACTGAATTGCAATCCTTCAATGCCTGATTATGTGTTAATTACATCGTTACAACAGTTTAATCTTCAATTCGGCGATTTTTTTGATTGTTTAATTGAAAAGATCGCACCTTTTACGTTGTTTTGTATGTTTAAACACACATATATGAGCTTAATTTGATTGAATTTGTGTTAGAATCGCTTTTTTATGGCTCCGAATCGAAGAAGAGGTGCGAGAAGTAGTGGTGATCAGCGTGAGTGGAATGTCGGCGATCTTGTTCTTGCGAAAGTTAAGGGATTTCCGGCTTGGCCTGCTAGGGTAAGTGTGTTATTTTTGTTTTTGTGTGTTTTTATGTGTGTTTATGTGTAAAGATGTGAACTTTATTGTAAAGTTGTGGACTTTAGTTGTAAAGATTGGAACTTTGGTTTAAATGCGTTGATTAAGTTGTGTTTTGATTAGGGTAAGTTGGTTTTGGGGTGCAGGGAGTTTAATTGTGTAGTTTTCGGGGTTTTGGAGGTAGTGGTAATTATTGATCTTGTGCGGAGATTGAGGATTTGTCGTTTTTCGGTTTGATATTAAATTATTGATTGAATATGTTTTTTTCCGGTTTGAAATTTTGAATGTGGAGATTGAGCAATTCTGGACATTAGGAAGTGGTTCGGGGGAGATACGTTTATTTTTGACTAGTTTGCGCGCCCTTTTGACCAAACTGGTAATTAATTTGGTCTATGATTGAGCAATTGGACATTAGTAAACCAAGTGATTCAGGGGAGGTACGAATATTTTTGACTAGTTTGCGCGTTTTCTTACAAAACTGGTTAGTGGTTTTTGTAATTAATCTGGTCAATGACTAAGCAATTTTGGACATTAATAAACTAAGTGATTTCAGGGAGGTATGAAAATTTTCACTAGTTTGCGCGTAATCACTTTTTAAACAAAACCGGTTAGTGGCTTGTGTAATAAATTTGGTCAATGATTGAGCAATTTTAGGACATTAATAAACCAAGTGGCTAGGGGGGTCTATACTATAGCCCCTATGATGACAGAAAAATCTATATATGAGTTCTTTATAGTGAAAAGTTTTATCCTCCACTAAGACAAAAGCATTATAGAGATATATTCGGTCTTAAATAATTATTCTGTCTTTAGGCCCGGCACCTTAAATTTTCTGGTTGCGATACTGTCCGGGAAGTAATATGTACTCAGACGTTAGCTATGTTCAATGCTCCTATGAATATGTGTAAGAATAGAGAGTTTATTTTTGTAAAGAGTTTAGCTTTAAACTGCAAAAACAATATTATCACGCAGGCATAAGAGCTCCGTAGGCATAAGAGTACCATACAGAAGGCTAGACAGTAAATATCAGTAAAAGTTGCTGTTAATTACTTAATTGTAAGAATGCAGTACCTTGTGTGCAAGTGTTATCTTTTTTTTTTTTTGTATGTAGACAAAGTAGCATGCTTCATGAACATGAGATGTTTAATTGTATGACCAACAGACTTTAAAGCTTGTAACTAATTGCTCGTTTGCTTTTGGTAGGTGGATAATTCGGTCAGGTGGGGTTTTCCAGCGGAAGGCAAAAAAGTATTTGTTTATTTCTTTGGCACCAGGCAAATGTAAGTTATCATGGCTACTCCTACAGAACTTTCATTTTTTGTTATTCTTGAAGCAGCTTAACAAGTAAGCGGGTTACTTGTCTTTTAAGGGAAATTTCTTGTGTGCAAAAGGTTTTAATGTAATGATTACTCACAAACCAATCAATCTACCTATTTTCCTTAGTGATCAAGTTCAAGTGATTTGTTTAAGGCCCATGTAATTTCTGTGCAAGCCATCATAAATAAATACACAAGTTACGGAGCTACAGGTCGGAAAATATAGTAATTGAACTTCTTTCTTTCTCTAATACAAGAAAAGGACTACACGTGAGTTGGCTTAGGGAAACACATGCACATTCTTTAACCTATTTTGAGTATTCACATGTGCTAATTGTAATTTAAGTACTTATAAGTTGTGGACTCGGGGTTCGAACTTGATGCCTATCTTTTCGTAGTCTTCCCAGACACTTGTTGAATTGATAGCACAAAATTTCACACATGGAGGTGGCAATTCGTAGTTATGTAATATCTATGATATGAATAGGAGATGCATAAAAGTATTACGAGACACTTGTCTCAAAATGTGTGAATGTGTCTCGAGGTGCAGAGAAATATGGTTAATATATCTAAAACTTTTGAAGCATTTCCTGGATCACTGCTGATGTTGAACCCCCGAAGAATTCTAGTAAATGAATTTATCCAGGTGGTGGGAAGCATTGCTTTCTCACAAATTATTTAAGAATCTAGGGCACATTCATAAATTATTTTCTCATTGTGATAGTCATCAAAAGTAACAAGGTTTCCCTTCTCAGAAACAACCATTTTATTACTAATAGTATGCTGCAGTTCCTTGATCTCAATGTAAGCTAATCAAACAATTAGTTGGGTCTCCCCCTTTAAGCACATCTTAATTTAAAGGTCTTTCCCTGCTACCACTATTGCAATTATCAATCACCTCCAAAGCAGTTGGGTATTGTACAAAATGTGTGCATCGATTCTATGCTTCAATGCTCTGCTAAACTTTGACGTATAGCAAGTCACTGAATCACTATTGTAGCATATTCCTGTTTTTAGACTATCATTCTGAGATGATAAATACATAACTCTGTTTTGGATTTTTCTTTTTTAATTGTAGTTTCTCCTCATGCGTAATTTATACTTTTCCTACAAACTCGCACGTTTTACAACAGTGGGGTGAATTGAACATAATTGATACGTGTAAATATCGACATTAATTTTGTTAGGAGCTTGTTGCCTTTTAAAGGTTTGGGGGCAAGTCCTTAGTTAAGACTTAAGAAAATGTAATGATTTTATATTGGGGATAGTGGGCATCTGCTTATATTTTTAATTTTATAACCGAGGAAACTGAAGCAAGAGTGTTTATTGACAATCGTAGATAGAGTGCCTTCTCATATTGTTTCTGAACATAACTTTTGTGAGTGCAAGTGCTGTGCTCGATTACAATCATAAAACTGGCTTGTTTTGCCCCCTTCTAATTTTTTTTTTTTTTTTTGTCTATTTCTTCGTATAGTGCATTCTGTAATCCAGTTGATGTTGAAGCTTTTACTGAAGAAAAGAAGGAACATTTTCAACTGAAGCGTCATGTTAAAGCGCATGATTTTAATCTTGCAGTACGTGAGATTGTTGAATATATTGATAAGTTGAAAAATGAAGGCAAAAGTACGAACATCGGTGAATTCACTATAACAAATGGTAGCAATTCTGCAGAATCTTTGGCTGATACTTATGTGAGGGGTGAAGCTTCTAAAGCAACAAGTGGAACGTTTCGTGAAAGTACAAATTCTAGTAAAGTTAAATTTGGTGATGTTATTACAGTTGGCGAGGCTTCAGCTGCAGCAAAACAAGACCCTTTCCATGTCGAGGAGACGCCATCTGAGGATCCTACTTGTAATGTCAATGAAAAAGAAGTGTCTCTGCCAACAATGCATACAATGAAAAATAACAGAGTCACACAAGAACAGAACATCATCACAGAGAAAAGGGTGATGTCTACTCGATTGTCGAGAAATTCATCTCGGGTTAATTCCCACAAACTGCGGAATTCTAAACTGCCGTATAGCAGCATTATAAAAACTGTGGGGATTGTAGATCCGAATGGGCATCGGGATGCCTCAAGTAGGAGCAAGCGAATTAAGAAATCACCAGATGTATTTGAACTAAATGACGTGGATTCACCTGCTTTTGTTTCAAGCAGTAGTTATGAAAAAAATGATTCAGAAACTGGCACTGTTAACTCTGACATTCTTAGTTTTAATGTGGGGAGCACTGTGGAGTCCGGTTATAAATTGGCGCAAACAGAATCTGTTGTTGAATGCTCGAAAGAAGATACTGAGCTTATCCAAAGCCCTGATTCTCGATCTGGTGCTCTTATTGTTAAGAAAAAAAGAAAACCAAGCAAAAAACGAGCTAACAGTGGTACTAATGAACTTATTATTGGTAGACTTGAGAAACAGACAGAATCAGAGATTGAAGAGCATACAGCTGGTCAGACTCTACCAAGTAATAATAAGGATTGGGATGTGAAGCACAACAATGAAGACGGAGATGAGCATTTGCCATTATTCAAAAGAGCCAGGGTTCGAATGGGTCGACCATCATCTGAAGATGAGGAACCAGATTCCTCTGTCCATCCGAAGGAGAAACCTTCCGAAGTTTCAGATTGTCAGATGGTGCGGTTGAAGGCCCCGTTGAACTCTGAGGTAGATAGTCCTCAAGATAAAAATCCAGCTGTTGGTGTGGAGGAGTTGGATAATTCATCAATAACCAACAGATTTCCTCTAATTAAGCCACCACATCGTGAGGTCAAAAAATCTTTTGGCTGTCCATTAGATGTTGAAGCTGCTTTACCTCCATCTAAGCGCATCATGCGGGCGTTAGAAGCAATGTCAGCTAATGTTGCTGAAGATGTTCAAGAGACTTCTAAAGCCCCATCCTCCATGAGAACATTTGTGAATGCATCTTGTTTTTCAGCAGTGAGTGATTGCTATAACATGTCTCCTAGTAACAAATCAGAGGCTGAAACTATGCTGCGTAATGTAGACTTGTCTGGGAGAATTGCTTCTCAGGATGACATTTTGGGTTGCTCTAATAATTTAATCTCATTAGAAAAGCATCCAGCATCTTATGCTGAAGTGGAAGATTGTAATACATCTCTTAGGGGTAATTACAGCCCAAAACCTACATCCTGTGGCACCGGAGTTGCTGTGGAGGTTGTTGACTACTCTGACTGCAAGGATCCTGGTGTATCATCTCTAAGCAAGAACCTACTTGAATCTATAGTGATGTCTCAAAGGCCAATACCTTCGGCAGTTGTCTTGGACAGAGGAATGATTAGCCACAAAGGCAAGCAAGAGGATATCCTGCTGCCTTCTGTTAATAACCACCAAATCCTAAATCTTGAAGTGGGAAAACTTTTTGCAGAGGACGAACTGAGAGGGACATCAACAAAGAACTTAGATCTTGTTCTGGCCAGTGAGGGGATTATCAATGGTTCGACACATGTTGATACAGATCCGTTGCCATGCAATTTACAAAATAATTGTGACACAGAGAATCTTTCAAAGCTTGATACAGATAAAGATAACAAGGACGAAGGAATGTAAGTTGTGTTGCATAAATATTATTTAATGGATTTAGTTGATAGAGTTAGTTACTGATTCCATGTCTATTATACATACATACATACATACATACATACATATATGTATATATATTTGTAATTTCCTTCTTTTTCAATGTTTATTATTGTTATACCAAGCATTACTAATGTAAATCTCTTCTTTTAGGTTTGTCCTGAAAGAAAAAACTACTGTAAAGGATTCTGAAGTCTTCCCATCTTCACCTAAAGAGGCCAGACCTACTTCATTACAGGATGTTCCACATCTACTTCAGTCTAGTTCTGATTCAGAAGATCATTCAAGCTGCAAAGATGTGTCAGGTATACTTTCATCCCCATCTTCAAATGGTGGGTCAGACTCTGCACTAGTGCCGCTTGATAATTCTTCAGGTTGCAACATGGCCGCATCAGGTAATGTTGTGCTTCATTCAAATAACGGCTGTTGTAGTCTTGATGCACCCTCGCCACATGAGTATCCAAAACATGCTGGAAAAGAAAATGGTAAAGTACAAGCCAGTGATGCTCTGGCATCCTTTAAAGTCTTTCTTAGATTGTTGACAAGGACAAAGGATAGCATTGGTTGTGTGACACGAATAGCCCTTGAATGTGGAAAACTTGGTATTGCTTCTGAGGTACGTCATAGCATCTTTCTAATAACATTAAGCCTGGAGGATTCACTTTAATATGCAGTTTGATCTTGTTGATGACTTGATGTTGCTTTCCATTTGCATGTTGTATTGTGATTTTTCTTGTTGGTACTGCATGTTTCCCTGTAGAATAACGACCTTTGAAAGGTCAGTATTTGTGTCCAATGTAGTCATGTGGTGGCTTTCTAGTTCCCCATAAACTTTGCATTCCTAGTTCCTGCTCCATTAATGTTATGAATCTAGGTGCGTTATTGTTGTAGGACTCTTAAATACTTCTATTAGAGTTTTCCAGGACGAGTTCAGCAATTAATCCTCCCAAATGCGGTGAACCAGCTTATACTCTAGTCTTTGTGTACTAGATAAATGAATTAAGTAATGTAGACTACTTTGTGATGATTAAAAGAAGCCTCCAGTTCATAATGTTGCCAAAGCCTCTTTGTTTGCTTATCTGGATTCTCATTAAAATTTCATCTCCAAGATATGCTAAATGTGAGGAATTGTATTGAATTTTTTTGATAATATCTAACAGCTAGGAAATGAACGTGGGATGAATTTGGGAGCAAATTTTTTTTTTTCCTTTTCAATATATCTGGATTTAAATTGACTTGTCGAATTTTGAATGATCTTAAATATCTGAGAGTGTACTCCTTAGTCTTTGAAGGAAGAAACTTCTTAAATCTGGACTTAGATCAGCTTACTGAATATTCAATGATCTTACTGTAATAGCCTTTGTCAACTCTTATCAAATGTTTGAAATAAATACTGGACTATCATAAAATGTCTACATTGAATTGATCTGTTAATGTGTTATTAACTGTGGTGTCTATCAATTCCATAATCTGTCGCCATAAATTTGCTTTATGCTTTAACGACGGTTGCATTTTGTTTCTAGAAAGTGATTACATGACTGAACTCGTGAATTCAAATAGTAGTGAGTCGAATGAAGGGTGCATAAATGGTATGCAGGGAGAATGGAGGTCGAAGCATATTAACATGAGTTAGTAGCTGGCATATTAGCATTTTTACCAGATCCCAAGCCACCAAGTAATAGTGACACAAACACCTCAAAATGTTTTAGAGAAAATGAGCTCTTAAAAACTTTCTTTTTGGTTACGTGTCATGGAAAGTAATACAACGAAAACTATTTTGAAGTGATCTTAAAATTTTGAGAGTGGTGAAATATCGTCCAGGGTGCAATGTCCTGTAGAATTGTTTGGGTCTGAGTGTCTGACTGATTATCTAGTGTGTAGGTTGTTATTAATTTTCTTCAGAAGGAGCTCATTTACTATTCGGGTACTATGGTGATCTTGCACATCAGTTTCGCTCCAGTATTACCATGACCTGTGTGGTTATCTACTTAGCTGTACTTCAATAATGCTGGTACTTTTTTATTGGCACTATAAAGGTGGCCAGGTGAAAGCACTTGTTCACATGATCAAAATTTTTTGTTGCATCACAATTTTTGTCTTAAAGTTGTACATGTATTTTGTTATGCTTTCTTATATGGAATTTATGTGAGGGTTTGATTAAATTTTCTTATTTAATAATTAGAGGTTGAGGGTTTGAGCCTCAGGGGAAGGCAAATATGTGCATGACTATTTAAATTTTTGTCATCGACCTTGCCCCAAAAGAAAAAAATTATTCGAACAATTCAAGGATATATCTTCCTTTATCATTTTGGAACAAGTCCTTTATGTTTCTATTTTTGTTTCCACTACTAATTTTTTTGCCATGATGATTGTAAATGTATTGCTGATATAGGTGGTGGAAGTACTTGCTTGTTATTTGGAGAGGGAACCTAGTCTATCCAAAAGAGTGGACTTGTTTTTCCTTGTGGATTCTATCCTGCAGTGCTCTCAAGGCTTGAAAGGCAAGTTACAATGTGTAGTCTGCTAGCAAGAACTATGTTAGTGGTCCATACAGTATCACACTTATGCCAACTTAAAATATGTTGTTTTCCAGGTGATATCAGTGGCCTGTTTTCATCTGCAATTCAAGCACTGCTACCACGTTTCCTGTTAGCTGCTGCTCCTCCCGGAAGCAATGGTCAGGAAAACCGTAGGCAATGCCTAAAGGTATAAACATTAGTTTTGTTTCCGTTGTAGCTTTGTTTAAAGTTTCTTGTTGCTTTCTGATTTTTGTGTACTTTTTGTTTTGTTTTGTGTGTTTATTACTCATGATTGCTGCTAGGTACTGAAGCTTTGGCAGGAAAGAAGGGTCTTTCCAGAATTGGTCATCCACCGCCATATTCATGATCTTGATTCTGCATGTAATCCTGCTTTTGCTGAGGATGATCCTCACAGAGAAGTTGAGGGCATGGTAGATGAGTATAGAAGGTATGATCTCTTCACCTGTCTTTTTTTCTTACTTGAATAAAATCTGAAATAATATCAGAAATTTGGAACCTATATTGTAAGGGGTGGAATTTAATTTGGTTTTGTAGTAAATTATTTGGCTTGTGGTGTATTGGGTCTCATTTTATTGCTTCAGCAATTCGAGTTTCCAGCTTCCTGGCTCTCGGATGCCGAAAGATGAAGGATGTGATTCTGATGGGGAAAATTTTGAGGCTGTTACTCCTGAACATAATTCTGGAAAGCCTGAAGGACAGATCCCAATAGCTGCAAAGGGGAAGCAGAATTACTTGTTGGACCCTGTTGACGGTGAGGTTGAAATGGAAGATGCGTCACCTTGGGAATCTGACATGGGTAGCACTGGCAATGTTCGAGTTCATATTGGAGAGGATTCAAAGCACCGCTTTGAACAGAAGTCTCCTGTGAATTTCCCTCCTCCACCGCCCAACAATGTGGCACCCTCATCTCCTCGGATAGCGCCTCCACCACATCTGCCCCTGCTGCCCCCACCTTCCCGACCTCTTTTGTCTGCACTGCCAACTCCAGTTACCAACGTTATCGACTCCAAGCTCTATGTGGGTTTGCATATTACTGTGTTACGACTTCCCTTGTTTTTGAATTTATTTCTGCATTGGAGTGTGTAGTAATGTGATGAATTTTTAGCAAGTTTACTTATTCTACTTTGCTCTGGCGCATTTGCAGACGAATGATGGTACACAACAATTTACTACCTCGTGTTCAGTTGCACTAAGAGTTGATCCGAGAAGTCTAGATGGAAGTTCCTGTCATGCTCCTAAAACTGAAGATCTTCGAATTTTGATGCAAATATCTGAAACGGCTAATACTGGCTCTTTTGGCAGTGTGCCTGTCCCTCATTCACCAATTCGGCCAGTGAATGGTTATTCACAATTAGATGGTGCTATCTCCCTCAGCAAAACATTTCATTTAAGGCCACATATATCTGAATCTGTTAATAGTTGCCCTTCTGGCAGTGTACCTGTCTCTCGTCTGCCAGTTCAGCCTGTGAACAGTGCTCCACAAGTAAATGGAGCTCTCTCGCAGAAAAAATCATTTCATTTAAGGCCACCTCAACCTGTTCCTTCAAATCAGTTTTCTTATGTGAAAGCAGATCACCGGAAGGCAGGACACCGAACACCAACGAGGGAGATCCCTCCCCTGTCCTATCCCAACAGGTTTCATTTTCTGCGGAATAGAGATAGAGGGAACTTTTATGGTGACCATGACAGATTTGAAGCAGGCCCACATGATGTTGGCAATAACTGGAGCCATTCAGAGCCTTCTTTGGCTGGTACAGCAAACAGATGTTAATTTTATTATTTTTAGATGAAGGTTTTGCCTTTTTCTCTCTGGTACTAATTTGTTTTTTTATATTTTTGCCTAGGTCCAAACTATCATGATCGGAGAAGGTTTCCATATGCACATGGTCCTTACGGCGGGCCACTGCGAGAGCCACCCCTTCTAAATCGTAGCTGGGCTTCCCCTCTCAGGACTATGAATCATAGAGAAGTCATGGCTCGTAGACCACCCTTGGGTTGTCCTTCCCCAGTGGCGAGTAGAGGTTGGTTGCCTTTTCATCTATATATGTTTTATGTGAAAAGATTTGCTTGTCTTGTAAAATATTGTTCGGTGTTATTATAACTAAAGGCTATTGACATTAGCATGATGATTTTTTGGCATTGCAGGTCCCAACTACTGGCGACCTAGTCCTTGATGACGAAGAGGCGTATAAAAAATAGGTATGTTGTCTAGATTGTAAAGTTTCTGGTGTCGTTGACTATGCTGATTACAATGTCTGGGTTATAATATCAGGAAGTACCAATTTTGACCTGGACCCTGTGGCATGTTTAATAGTTTGCGATGAATTGTGGCTGTTACATAGAGAAATTTCGACAAGCTTTATCTACAATGGGATGGCTTTAAAGAATTAGCTAGTGGCAGTTGTTTGTACATGTGTACTTTTGCCATCCTCCTTACAACTTCCGGAGTAGAAAGGCAAATTTGTAACTTTCCTTTATGTTGCCAGTTTTATGTTATATGATTTTGAACAGTGATAGAAACAGGACTCCCCTAAATTATACACAGAGATAGAAGTTTTTCATAGATTTGGTTGGTCATTTCAATTGTAGAATATTCAAAAGATATCTGTACATTGTGAATTGCAACCCCTGCCTATAGTTGGCAATAATAAATAAGCCAGATAAAAGTATTTTCTGGTTAGACTTGGACAATTAAAGTTTGTGATAGGTTGTTTTGCATCTCTGTTAGACATTTTGTTGACAAAATGCCCTACAAATTTGTAATGGTAGGGTTTTTTTTTTTTTTTGGCTTAATAATTTGTTATCGTAATATGCTTTGTTGAATTGCAAAGTGGTGCTATAGAAAGTGCATGCTAATATTTAGTTCGGTCTTTTGTTGCTTAAGAAATACTCCCTCCGTCCCAAATTGTAAGACATGGTTTGACTTTCACGGAGATTAAGAAAATACTATTTGACTTGCTAGGTGGTAGCATGTGGTTGGTTGGTTGTGAGAGTGGGTGTATAAAAAATGGGTAATGTAGGAAAGTAGTGGGTGTAATAGTGTTTATTTAATAAAAAAGAAGTATAAAATAGAGAAGTAGTGGGTGTAATAGTGAAAAGTAATGTTCAAAAATAGTAAGTTTAGTAGGTTCATTCTTTTTGGGACGTTCCAAAAAAGAATAAGTGTCATATAAAATGGGACGGAGGGAGTAAACTTTTTACAAAGATTTCCGAAATGTGTAGAGATTTTACATGTTTTTAACTTTGGATACTGCGCATCAAATTTTGTGTGCCTTCTCCAAATTTGCTAGTCATCTTCAAAATGATCCACACTTCAACCTTTTTGTTGTAATTTTAAATTCATTTTTTTAACTTGTCCATTGTTTAATGTCCAACGTTATCATCATTATATTATCGGTTTTTCTAGCATGTACGTAAGGGTACATTCGAACAACCATTTTCTTTCTTATGACATTGATAAATTTAATTGATTGAGATTTTTGTGCATGCAGGAAGATTTATTATCATTAAAAAAATATCAACTAAATTCTTATTATGTGTCATTTGATACACATAAAAAATTGTCATATTATTGCTAAGTTTAATAAAGAATAGCACTGGAATGCTTTTTTATGAATTGATAAATTTAATTGATTGAGATTTTTATGCATGCAGGAAGATTTATTATCATTAATGAAAATAAATCAATCAAAAAATATCAACTAAATTCTTATTATCTGCGCTTTAAATTTGCTACACATAAAAAAACCATCATATTATTGGTAAGTTTAATACTCTCTCCGTCCCTTTTGATTGTTAACATTTCACTTTTTCAAAACTTTCTGGCACGCATTTTAAGGTGCATTTTAAGGATAGTTAAATAACTTTTTTTTAAAATTTTCTTTTTCTGTATAAAAATTTAATGTCCATAAAGTTTTGAAAAAGTGAAATGTTAACAATCAAAAGGGACGGAGGGAGTAAAGAATAGCACGGGAATGAGTTGTTGACTTCGTTTTTCACGAAGTAAATGAAAAGCACGGAAAGTGGATAAAGAAAGAAGTTGCTGTCTCTGTCTATCATTGTTCACCACTTTCTAACAATTTTTTCGGCAACGACATTGGATTACTGAGATTTCAAATCTGTTTTATTAGCTCACTTTAGGAATTCATAAATTTATTTTATTTTGGATAATACGATCTTTTAAAAATTATATAAATAGAAAAAATATGTAAATTTCCATGGAATAAATATAGGATTTTATAAAAAAGTAATATTATTAACGTATTACTATACTTTACTATATTAAACAAAATTATATATATATATATATATATATATATATATATATATGAGTAAATTGCAACAAGGTGGCTTGTACTATTTTAAATTTGCACTTTGTTGGCCATCATTAAAAAGTCAGCATTTGCATGGTTGGAGAAATGTTTTTAAAGCAAAAAAAGGGTTCCGCCCAATCCAGCTAAACGGCGTTAACGACAATGAGGGTATTTTAGTCAATTTATATTCCAACGTTTCTATTGCGTGTATGTATGTATGTATTGGCAAGGCTTCATCCAACCTAATTGATTGCAACCTAAAAATCAAACCTACCTCAAACCCAATTGATTCAAAATATGAGCCAACAATGTTTTCGCAAAAAGTGGGGGTATTGTATATTTTTTTAATTCAATCGTTCGAACTATTGGCCAATCGGTTGTGAAAGTGGGGTTGGGGGAAAGAAAGGGGGGTGTTACAAGCTTTGATTTGATGTATTAATATCTGAGTTTCATTCCCGATTTATGCTAATCGGAATTTTGGCCGTCAAAGAATCGAGCTCACCGGAATTTAACTTGGTGGTTCATTTTAATCGTTTTTCTGTGTGTTATTGATGTGTTCATGTTGTATAACTGATGGGAAAGAGTTTTAGGTTCGTTCAGCCTTGGTATCGAACGCGTCGGGACTCGCCGTTGGTTTTGGGTGAAATGGTTTCTAACATGGTATCAGAGCTCTGGTGTTTGTGGAGGTCTCAAGTTCGAACCCCACCACCCCCAATATTCTCAATTTAATTTGGCACTAAGGTATTGCTCCAAATATGGGCTCCTAGTGACCACTCTTACCCCATAGTGGGCTCTTACCCCATAGTGGGCTTACGAGTGAGGGGGAATGTTAAATATATATGAGTATAAGATCCTTGAAAGGGCCTTCCCCAACACCTTAAGATTTTGGGTGAAATGGTTTCTAAAATAAAGCTCCATAATCATGGAGTGTAACGATGAAGAAGATGAAGATATAAACTATATATTTACATAACTGAACATATAGTTTGTTACAGAGAGAAGGCAAGTATAATAGACTACATTGTGTATTTAAAGAGTAGATACAACTGAATGTCTTTAACTGTATTTATAGTCTAATTATTGACAGGCTGGATAGAGTAGTTGACAGCACTGCATAGTATATTGTAACATCCCCCCTCAAGTTGGATGTGTTAGCGAAATAGCAAACATACAACTTGGATGTACAATAGCAAGGTGTAGTAAGCAACAGCTCCAGGTAGCAACAACAACAACAAAGGAGCATAGCAGCAGTGTGGGGATCACATCACACAGTAGGTAGCAAGCAATCAGTAGGCAATAAGGCAGCAGGTAGGTATTGGACATGGCAGCTGTAGTAGTTAGGCAAGGTTCATGAAGATCACATCATGAGCGTAGTAGTAGCACAAGAAAGTTATCATCATAGCTGAAACAAAGTTGTAGTAGCACTTGGTAGCAGAAGAAATGCAGCAGTGAGGTAGAGAAGCATCGAAGACTTTGATAAGCTTCAACATGGTAGGTAACAGGTAAGGTATATGTAATTCAACAATACATGAAGATCACATCATGTAGAAAGCTGGATGAGCATTTTGTATCTAATCTAACTTCAACAATTGAATGAACAAGTGTCTATTTGTAGACTAAAAGGTGGGTTATTGCCAACACACACCAGGTCACCAGCACACACCAGCACACAATAACATATTCCAACATCCCCCCTCAAGTTGAAGGTGGGAGAGTCTTGGACACCTACAACTTGGACAATTTGGAACCATGGCAGGAATGAACAAGGATTAACAGAGACTTGTAGGAGCAGCAACACCAGAAATCACACTGGTAGCAAACTGGTAACAATGATTATGGTGTACCACCCCAGCTATTTACTTGCCAACAGTTATAGACTTGCCGAAATCCAGCTATCTACTTGCCAATAATAGATATAAACTTGCCGTAAGTGGACACAAATGTAGCAAAACTGAAACTCAGTATTTCGAGCACAGCAAGGGTAATTTTTGGCTTCCATTTTCTGGACAGCAATGGTAGATAAGACGACTTCCATTTATTGGAAAAATCAACACAGCATGTGTGATTCTTATGATCACATCATGTGCAGGTAGCAATTTCTGGACAATGAGCAAGCACTGAACAAACTCAAGGCAGCGATGAATAGCATGATAAACCACACCATGATAGATAACAATACACTTAGCATCAATGCTGGTAACCGAAGTCTATGAGTTTCAAGGTGCAAACTGGAGTCTAAAGGCTATGAGTAGCAAGATAATTTTCATTTACTGTAAAGTAGCAGCAACAAATGCACTGGAAGTGCAGAGGACATTGAGTAACAACAATGACAAATGACAGGCTGGACATCTCTAACTGATTCGATTAGAGATAGAGATATAGACTTTTGTGTGTATAGGCAAGAACAACAACAAACTTTGCAAGATAAAATCAACAAAACTCATTGAGGAGTTTCATCGAACAGGTAAAATGCAAGTTGAAAGAGAACAAATCGTAGAGTACAAAACATGATAATGATGCCATGAATTCTCAACGATATACACAACAACAATAAGAACGAAAACAGATATGTTTTGATAATGATCGATCAACAACGATCAGAGACAGAACAATTAATAACAGTGATTTTTATGAACGAAACACAAACAGAGATGAACAGAATTGAGCTTACGAAATCGAAGCTTTAACGATGAACACGAACAGTGAATCAAGTAAAAAAAATTGATACATAACAAGAGATTCAGAGATTAAAGTATAGAGATTGAGTATGAGAAATCATAGCTGTGACAAAGACGATGTAATGTAAATATCGATAGATGAAGACGATGATAGGAGCCGCCATTAAAGCTCCGATGAAGCTCCGAAACAAACTCTGTCACAAATCGAAGGAGTACGATCGCAGTAGGTAGAAAGATTGAAGCAGCGTTGATAATAGCGGAAGCAATTATCAGGAGTCTAGATCTCAGGCTCTGATACCATGACAGATTTATAATATGCAGTAATAAAGCTCCATAATCATGGAGTGTAACAATGAAGAAGATGAAGATATAAACTATATATTTACATAACTGAACATATAGTTTGTTACAGAGAGAAGGCAAGTATAATAGACTACATTGTGTATTTAAAGAGTAGATACAACTGAATGTCTTTAACTGTATTTATAGTCTAATTATTGACAGGCTGGATAGAGTAGTTGACAACACTGCATACTATATTGTAACAGAGTCCGTCACCATTGCCTGAAACTGGGGTGGGGGTGTTGATGTTCTTCAATTATTTCTTGATATTCCTTTTTTTCCTTTATTCTGTCAAACTTTGATCTGTTGTAGTTAGTGTGGTAAAAACACTAATGTTTTTTACTTTTACCCTTTTAGAAGCAGGGTAAATTCTAAATTACTTTTATAAATTTACTTTTAATCTAAAAAGTATTATTACAATAAAAATCTGATTTTTTTAAAATTAATTTTCAGAAAGTATGTCTTAAATTCAGAATTTATTCTGAATTATTTACTTAATTGTTTAAATTCAAAAACAAAATAATTTATTTTAATTTTAAAACTAAGAAGAATTAAATCATTTACAAAAATAAATAATTTTGTTCACATATAAATAATTTACATAAAATAAAATAATTAAGTAAATTATTTATATGTGAACAAAATTATTTATTCTAAAACTAATTATGAATTAAGTAAATAAAATTATTTATTTTAATTTTAACTTTTCGCACACAGTAGTATATATATGTGATCTCTGTAATTACAAGTGTACCCTTCAATATATCACATAATTACGAATAAACTTAACGTCGTTAACTTTTTCCTAACGGAGACAGCGCCTAGCCCTTTTTCTGCTTTAAAAACATTTCTTCAGCCATGCAAATGATGACTTTTAAATGTTGGCCAACAAAGTGCAAATTAAAAATAGTACAAGCCACCTTGCTGCAATTTACTATATATATATATATATATATAGCGGTGTTCAAATGAGACCTCTCTAATAATAAGTTCCCTCATGTTTTATCTATTCTAAAGGGTCCCGCCACGGACACCTAATACAAAAAAAATCTTATAATTATACCCTCTATTCATTAATCAAAAAAAAATGAAAAAAAATGAAAAAAACTGCTGCCACATCATCATCATTTTTTTTCAAAAAAAAAATTAATTTTTTTATTTTTTCTTTTCATAAATGGATAGAGGGTAGAATTATAAGTATTTTTCGTATTGGATGCCCCTAACGGGGCCCTCTAAAATACAAGAAATATGAGGGGGACTCATTATAAGAAAGGGTCTCATTATAAGAGGGGTCTCATTTGAGCAGCCCCCCTATATATATATATATATATATATAATATATATATATATATATATATATATATATATATAATATATATATATATATATATATATATATATATATATATATATATATATATATATATATAGGGGGCTGCTCAAATGAGACCCCTCTTATAATGAGACCCTCTCTTATAATGAGTCCCCTCATATTTATTTTATTCTAAAGGGCCCCGCAAGGGGCACCCAATACGAAAATGTCTTATAATTATATCCTCTATCCATTCATCAAAAAAAAATTCTAAAAAAAAAATTTTAAAAAAAAACTGCTACCACATTATCATTTTTTTTTAAAAAAAATATTATTTTTTAAATTTTTTTTGATGAATGAATATAGGGTAGAATTATAAGACTTTTTTGTATTGGGTGCCCCTGGCGGGGCCCTTTAAATTAGATGAAATATGAGGGGGACTCATTATAAGAGAGAGTCTCATTATAAGAGGGGTCTCATTTGAGCACCTCCCTATATATATATATATAGGCAAAGTATCAAATAGAAACTAACTCTTAAATAGAAACTAGAAACTAACACTAAAAAAATTATATTTCATTTATTCTAATGGCACCGCCAGGGGCACCTTCACAGAAAGTGTTTAAAATTATTGGCTCCATTCACAGGGAAAAAAAATTACTGTTCACGCTGACGTCACTGCCACGTCAGCAGTGAACAATGTTTTTTTTTTGCTGAATGGAGCCTAAAATTTTAGACACTTTTTATATTGGGGTACCCCTAGTTTGGTCATTAGATGAGCTTAAAATGTTAGATTAGGGTTTAGTTTCATACTTGCCATAGAAATGCGAAGCATTTATGACAGTAAACGGATGAGTTAGGTAGTAGTGAGGGCCGAAGGCCCTGGACACACCCGTCAATCATCTATTGCCTTTACCATTGATTGACATTCTTTACAACTTTAGAATGATAAAGGCGCGAAGCGCTGTACAAGAAGGTGCGAAGCACCGTTAACCGGTAACGATTTGTAGATCTGGTGGTGTTGGTGGTGATGGCAGTGGGGTGGTGGTGGTGGTGGTGGGGGGTAGGGTGATGGAAGAAGAAATGGGTTTTTTTCTGAAATTTCTGCTGATTTCCACCGTATAATTTAGTGATTTTTGTAATATAAACGGCTGATTTCTATAATATAATTTAGTGATTTCTCAGGGGACTGGGTCTGGTTTCAGTGAACAGTTTTTTTTTGCTGAATGGAGCCTAAAATTTTAGACACTTTTTATATTGGGGTACCCCTAGTTTGATCTTTAGATTAGCTTGAAATGTTAGATTATGGTTTCGTTTCTAGTTTATATTAGAGTAGGACTATATATATATATATATAGGCAAATATGTGTGTATATAATCCTAAATTACCATCACACATTTTCAGAAGAGTTTTAATTGATCAATTATCTAGAATTAACAAAGAGAATCCGTAGGGGTGTAAACGAGTCAAATTGTTAGTAAGTTATTCGAGTTCGATTTATAAAATATTCAAATTCGATTTGATAATAATCGAGCCGATCTTGAGTTCGAGCTTTTCGAATATTTACCCAATTCGAGTTCGAGTTTCAAATTACTCGACTCATAAGATTCGCGAGCTTAATCGAACCTTTTTATTTTTTATATTTATATATTATACATATATTTATATATTAATATTTAATATTTATTTACATTTAATTTAGCGAATTCGAGTTGAACTCAAGTCGAACCGATCATATTCAAGCTTTGGTCAACTTTTGCCAATATTTGATAAAATTGGTTGGAGTATTTGAGCCGAGCTCGAACATATCAAGTTTTCTACGAACCAAATTTCGAGCTTGAAATATAGAACTCAATCGAACTAGAATCCGAACTTTTTAATCAAATTCAAACTAAAATTTAATAATATTTAATTCGATCTAACTCGATTACACCCTAAACATCGCTATTAAAAATTGAACTACTAGGAGTCTGGGACTAGACAATCTAGATTTTATGCGTAATTAAGTGTTTAAATATTAACTTCTGCACTTCTTTAAGCATCTATAATGCATTCAAATAGAAAGTAGCAACTCCTCAATATTAAAATATTTTTCATCTGAGATTACTTGAGAAAAAAGAAATTTTTTGGCGTCAAAGAGCTAAACAATTTTGGCTTCGTGATGGAGACAAGAACACCAGCACTACGTCATAGATTGCTTATAGCAACCCCCAAACTGTGTTACCATAGACCCCTGTTTGAAGTTACCATAGGCCAAAATAGAGCTATGGTAACACTTCAGCTGTGTTAGGTTCTCAGCAGTAACTATAGATATCTAAGGTAACATCAAAACACAGCCTAAGATAACATAGCAAATGTGGTTACTAAAGACCTCTATAGCAACATCTTGAACACTCTACAGCAACATAGTTTGTGTGTTACAATAGAGGATATAATTTTGCACATGGACAACTTTGGGGCCCACATCTAGGTGGGGTCCACAATCTATTGTAACACCATCTTTTACCAATTGTAACACATTGAGTGTTACATAATTAAAATCATTTATAACTAATTTTAAAAACAAAAAAAAATATGACATTTAAATATTCAAGAACCAAATTAATTACATTTCAATAACATCATCCAACATCATTTCAATAACATCATCTAGTACAAAACCAACCAAATCATCCAAAAATATCTACCAACACTAGCTAATGAACAAAACTTAAAATGTACAAGTACTAGAGCTAATAACATGGTAAATTTCAAAAGACAACCGGTGTCCACCAAAGATTCAAACATCAATTTATTGAGCTGGAAGAATTGTTTGACAGAAGAGAGAGACTCCTTGTGACTAGACTTCTCTTTCGTAATCCTTCTTTATGTAAAGTAGTTGTAGCAAGTCCCTGCTCCTGCACATTCCAACAAGAGTAAGACACGAGATAACAACTGATTTAGCAGGATATTAACACAAAGAAATTAAAGAGAACTTCATAAGCTTTCTAAATTGACCAAAACCATGAAAAACGGACTTATAACGAAAGAGATACATACAAAACAAGAGATAACGTCAAACCTGTCCAGAATTTAATTAAATCGATTTTACACTCTGAAAACAACGAAATAAGGTCTGATCATAAATAGTTTTAACAGAATTATTACCTGATGTTCGCAACCAAAAGCCATGTTTTTCGA
This sequence comes from Kitagawia praeruptora, assembly GCA_037693485.1. NCBI lineage: Eukaryota > Viridiplantae > Streptophyta > Magnoliopsida > Apiales > Apiaceae > Kitagawia > Kitagawia praeruptora. The sequence continues at coordinate 100,096,534 of CM075346.1, read as the reverse complement.
GTTGCTTAGGCAAATAAAGCATACATGTCCAAATTCAAGGAAAATATTAGCGCCTAAGAATCATATAACATCATATATCTGTACTAAACAGATATATGCAAAAATAGAGTTTGTGTTCAGCAAGCACTGTAGACTGTACAGACCACTTGCAAGTTCATATTTTTACCCGGTTATCATAGGTAGAGTCTGCAACAGGTGGTGTTGTGCTAGAGCAAATTCAGTTTTATCATAGCTAAGAATATCACAAGGCAACACATTGTTCTAGACATATATAACATCAAACAATTTGGTATTCTGGTTGATGTCTGATAAGCCTTGTGGAAGAAAGTGAAGCTTCCAATCAAAAAAAATATACTTACCAATCAAGTTCAGCTGCAAAATTCACAGCCTTAAACATGTCTTATGAAAATAGCTGCAGGAATAAACAGCTCATTAGGATGAGAACATACAAAAAAGTGCCGATGCCTTACATTTTGTATGCTATTCTTATGCCAACTGACAGGAATTTTTGAATAAAAATACGCCTATTTTACTTATATCACATACCTAAAGTACCACCAATCGGGCACTTTGTATTCCATTTTTAGGGATATAATTGTTTCTGGCATAACAAATCGATAAGTACAGTCTACTACCACATGCAACTGATAATCTTATAGTCATACAGAACAATTATATGAAGACTAAGCTGTGGTGAGTATTATTAAGAGCATTATGTGAGTTGGTCCACTAAAGCTACGCTTGCTACCGGCGTCCATTACACCAGATAAGATGATACCTCAAAACGGGAACTTTACACCTTACTCAAGCTATGCAAAGCTAAATCCACTCTTAACAAACATACAAACATGTTTTTCCTAAAGGGCAAAAATGAAGCTTAAAAATTAGCATTATAACTAATCCACTTCCTATTAACGATTGGCACAAACAATAACTCAAATATTACAACCAAAGAACTTGACACGAAAGCAACATCAACTGCAAAAAAAATTAATCTAAAAAGAAGTCATACTTCGTTAAAAAGTTTCTCTTTGGTGAGCTTGTAGTTTGATTTTCCATCAGGATCAACCTGTGCAGTAGAGAAAGCATAAGATTCACAAATGGTAGAGATAAGGAAAAGAACACTTGGCACAAATAAGCAAAATTTATTGAAGCATAATTAACATGGCTTTTAGCTGTTTGTCAAGATTCGTTTTCTTCTTCACTTTCCAACTGATTAGCGTGAAAGATCCTTGTTTGAACACTTCAAAGAATTCCACTCCAGAATTAAAATAAATTATTTTGATGCTAGTTCCAAAATAGATATTTTTTTAAATTCTATATACGAATAGAGTGTTAAAGTGTACCTAAGGAGATGTACTGCCATGGTGACACCACCTTTTTGACATCATAATGAATTTTTAGATATATTTGTAAAAAATAATCCGTCTAAATATCTGCTACTAAATGCATATTAATGTTACATATATAGGGGGATTCTGAATAAAACTAGAGAATGTGCATTGCAAACAAATAGATAAACTTATATCCATTCAAAAAGCTGCTGTAGAAGGTCTAAACTTACTACTATTATCTTTAAATATATGAAGGAAATATAACATTTACAGCAAAATTTGAGTTGCCAAATCAATTGCTACATTCTGTTTCTAATATGTAGTTTCATATCAACAGATCTGAGTTTCTTCTAAAATAGACAACTGAAACTTTAAAGATGTATTAGACTAAGAGCTTAACTATATTATATATGGTTACGATTTACGATAAATTGAAAAGAGATCACATAAGGTATCTAAAACATTTACTTCTTCAAGAAACTCAAGGCCAAGAAAATCTACCCTTCCTCCAGCAAGTTCATCCTGATTTAGATCATACATGCTAGGCACTCTATATCCTTTTGGAAGAACACCGAGCAATTAGCCAACCAAGAAATGACCTGCTTCATGCTGTAATATTATCTTTCAGATACTACTGACATTATCAAGTAGGTTCCGAGTTACAACATGCCAAAGTACTCAGTGCTGGTGTTAACAACAATTGCAAGTCTTAATTTTTTGTTCAACCTTCTGGAAGTGTAAAATTGCTTCCCCAATTTACTTTCTTAAGAGCATCATAATTTTTTTCCCTTTTCATATTGAAGGCATTATTTCTTACATCTAGAGGTAAATAAGTTTGCTTTACTTGCATACACTTTAGGTGATCATTCAGAAGATAATCTCCACTTTCACGATGTATCAAGCTCTCTAGTTCCAACAATGAAAGCTATCGAAACAAGTATAAAATAGAGCATAAGAATGTTCAGGTAGAGACATAGTTGTTCAAAATAATAGTTACAACACGAGTGACGGAACTATGGCTAACTTAGATAAACAAAAAGCTATTTCGCTACATGTATGCACAATTATAGTAAATTACAGAGTTATTTATAAGAAAAAGTGTACTATGTGAGCTACTAGAACCGAACCTCATCCCTCCTCCAAACCTAAAACAAAAGTATAAAGAAGTAAAAAAGAAAGAACGGACACTATTAAGTGAACAAGTATCCTTCATACTTATATTATTAATACACAGGTGCTGACTTACCTAAATTTTTATAAAATCTGGAAGGCATCATCACTGAAGTGAAAATTTTGAGCAACAATCCTGAGACATTCTCCATCCTCTTCGTAAAGACTAATGTGAGTATGTGACTAGTGGACAGTGGACCTCTATGGTATGCCACGAAATAATGGAAAATACTTATCATTACATCCGTTTAATTTCATGGTCAGATATTATCGGTCCATTAAGTTCAGTTGCTAATACTTGCTATATGTAACCACAAAAAAGAATGCAAAGCAAATCGATAAAAGCATCCGGTTTCACAACACAAAAACTGAATCTTGTTTGTTTAGAGGCTATATGAAAAGGCTATTAAATATGCAACAATAACTAATGTCAAACTAATCCTTGGATACGAAAGGAATTCTAGTACTTAAAGTCTTGAAATAATTAACAGAACAACACACATCAAAGTAATATCATAGAATTATAACATAGAATGCCAAGCAAGGAAACATACCTCACCTGATGTAGTAAATCGAAAGCTCTCTTTGACTAAATTCAAAATTAAATCAAGTCGCATTTACAACAATGATATATCAGACCTCTCCATGTTCAGATCATCTGATAAGTGGATTTTATATCCACTTGGAGCGTTCAATATCGACTTAAATTGATTGTCTTGGACTCAAGTTTGTTATAGTTTTGATGTGTTTTGTGTAGATGTGCAGGCTTGTAAGAATGTCGATTAAGGTGATGCTTCTGTCGTGTTTTGAGGATTAATTAATTAAAATTCGGATTTTCCGGGACGGTTGCGCAGTCTACACTGTTTTGGCCATATCTAGAGTTCTATAAGTCCGTTTTCAGCGATCTTACTACCCACGCGAAGCTTGAGAGATTTTCTACAACATGGAACAGGTGTTGCACGAGAAGGCTGCATGTGGTGAGAGCAGACAGCACGACAAACAGAATGTTGGGAGCAGGGAAATTACTGTTTTGCCCTTTTCAAGTTTAAATTGTATTTTGGGCAGTTTTTAGCACCTTAATTAAATTCTAATTGTAATAGAAGGTAAATTCTTGCTAGGCAAGAAATCTAGAGCTAATTTAAACACATCTTAGCATTGTAATTCGGATATAGTTTTATTATTGTAACATAGCTTAGATCTGCAAGGGAGAAAAGGAGAGAATGATTCAACGCTCGTGACAAGCAACGGATCTAGATCTACTTCATCTTTTGTGTTACCTTGGATTATAGATTTGTTTTCTCAACTCTTTATTTTATTAATATTATTGCTTCTTTCTTTCATATCTTGTTATTTATCATGTTTTCATCAAATCCCATGACGATGAACGGTTCAATAATGAGCTAATCGTTGTCATGGGATTCTAACGGATTTATTTATGAAACTTAGTATCTTGATGCTTTAAAGATTTGTGTGTGGTGTATACTTGATATCCTCGTATGGTTATGCTTAATTGATAGATGCGTCGCGAACATCTAAATTGTTAATCTCTTGTGAAGTAAAAGTGGATCTTGAGATTTAGAACTTGCCATGCTAGCATAGGTTCATAATTGTTTATCAATATGATTCGTGGTGTGAGATGAAAATACTTATACTACCTTATGTGATCATTATGGATAACTTGTTCTTCAACCGTTATGTTTTCAAATTCTATATACATATAGGGTCTAAGCATATTTGGTTTCTATTCATCTTCTATCTCTTTTGTGGATGTATGTTTAGTTTGGTATGCGTATGCTGACAAGTAGCGTATACTTGTTTCGTGTTATCCGATCAGATATCAAAACCACTGCACATAGTGATTAAAGGCGTCAGATCTAAGGGAAGTATTTAATGAAGTTAGGATCCCATGTTTATTCTCATATAAGTAATTCGATTACAATTCTCTTTAGTTAATTTAATTCTTAGTTTAATATTTTGCATCTTAGTTTAAATTAGATAATCAAATCTCAATTTGTTATTTGTCTTAGTAGTGAGTTAAAACCATACATTGTTGCATAGGTACATCGACTGATTTAAGACCAAAACCAGATCTCTGCGAAATGAACTCGATTTATATCTGTATTACTTGTGACCACGTGCACTTGCGTGATTTTGTGTTAACAAGTTTTTGGCGCCGCTGCCGGGGATCATCGGTGTTTTATTTTTAGTTTATGTGCTTGTCAATAGTGGTCGTTAGCGTTCACTGACTCGGATTTATTACTTGTTTTGTTTGTTTCGTGGTGTTTCAGGTGCTTAATTTTGTATGCGAACACGTTTACAAGCTCATTTGGAAGAACTGGCAAAAGACGATCTTGTAGAGAATTTAGAGAATTAGAACGAGGAAGCTGAAACTACAGTAGCGATGGGTGATGCAGCAGCAGCTAATGCTTTGAAGGAGTATTCTCAGCCGAAGATCAATGATATCCAGTCTAGTATTATCAGGCCGGCCATCACAGCTAATAACTTCGAGATCAAGCCAGGCACTATTCAAATGCTACAGAATTCGGTTCAGTTTGGGGGTGCTCCTACGGAGGATCCTAACATGCATATTCGGGACTTTATCGAGATCTGTGATACTTTCAAGTTCAATGGTGTTTCGGATGATGCTATCAAGTTGAGGCTTTTCCCATTCTCTTTGAAGGATAAGGCCAAGGGCTGGTTACACTCTCTACCACCTGGTTCCATTACTACATGGGAGGATCTTGCTCAGAAGTTTCTTACTAAATTCTTCCCTATGGTGAAAACTGCAGCAATAAGGAACCAGCTAACTCAATTTCAGCAGCAATATGGAGAATCTTTGTGTGAGGCATGTGAGCGATATAAGGAGATGCTTCGTAGGTGTCCACATCATGGTATGCCTGACTGGATGGTTATTAATAGTTTCTATAATGGGTTGGGAGGACAGTCTAGACCTATGCTAAGAGCTATGATGAAGCTTATGATCTTATTGAGACGATGGCTGCTAATGAATATCAGAATCCAACCCAAAGGCTTTCTCAAGGCAAGGTAGCAAGTTTGTTTGAGGTGGATACAGCTTCAGCTATTGCAGCTCAGTTGAAGGCTTTGACTATGAAGGTGGATTCTCTTACAAATTATGGAGTCCAGCAGGTTGCTAGTATTTGTGAGCTATGTGCGGGCGCACATGAGACGAATTAGTGTGCTATTTCTCCTGAATCGGCACAGTTCGTGAGTAACATTCCGAGACCTGCTGCACCAGTTCCAGCCACCTATCATCCAAACAACAGGAATCATCCCAACTTTAGCTGGAGCAACAATCGGTGCTCAACAACCTTATCAGCAGCAATTCCAGGGATAGCAAGCGAAGCCATTCAACCAGGGCTATCAATAGCCGTATGCTCCAAGGCAACCATATCAACCTCCGGGATTTCAGCAGCAACAGCCCCAGGCTCATGCGGGGAAATCATCCAATGAAAAATCAGAAATGGATGATTTGGGGATGATGATGAAGAACCTGCAAGCTTCTCAAAAGACCTTGGAAAACCATATGTGACAGATTGCAAGTGTCTTACTAAATATGTAACAAGGAACTCTTCCAAGTAATACAGAGGTTAATCCAGGCAAGAGGGAGGTCCATGAGCAGGTGAAAGCAGTTACTTTGAGATCATGAAGGGTTACAACAGATCCAAAATCAGCAACTAAGGAAGATGAAGATGTTCAGAATCAGCAAGTTGAAAAATCTGTAGTGCCAGAAATTGAGAAATCTGATTTAGTGGCTGATCAGCTTGATGGTGAGAAGAGCAAGAAACCTGTTGAAAAGTCTACTCCAGAGCAGTCTATAAAGAATAATCAGATCTATCCACCTCCTCCATTTCCTGGACGCTTGCAGAAAAGTCAAGAGAAATAGTTTCAGAAATTTATGGATGTCTTCAAGAAACTATCCATTAATATTCCTTTTGTTGAAGCATTGGAGCAAATGCCGAGATATGCAAAGTTCATGAAGGATATTTTGTCACGGAAGAGAAGGTTGGAAGAATTTGAAACAGTGGCTTTGACAGAGGAGTGTAGTGCCGTTCTGCAGCAGAAGTTGCCACCTAAACTTAAGGATCCAGGAAGCTTTACAATTTCATGCACCATTGGGAAGTTGTCTTTTGACAAATGCTTATGTGATTTGGGAGCTAGTATTGATCCCATGCCCTTGTCTGTTTTCAAGCAACTTGGTCTACCGGAGCCAAAGCCAACTAACATCTCTTTGCAGTTGGCTGATCGATCTATCACGTATCCGAGGGGTATAGTAGAGGATGTCTTGGTGAAGGTTGATAAGCTCATATTTCCTACCGATTTTGTGATTCTGGATTTTGAAGAAGACAAGAAGATTCCCATAATCTTGGGAAGGCCTTTTCTAGCTACGGGTCGTACTTTGATTGATGTGCAAAAAGGAGAGCTTACAATGAGGGTGCAAGATCAGAATGTCACCTTTAATGTGTTCAAGGCCATGAAATTTCCGAAAGAGGATGAAGAGTGTTGCAGTGTGGAAATAGTTGATATGGGTCAGAGAAAGAAGTATGATCAATTGTTGAGCGAGAAATCGGACACACACATGCTAAAGCATCCCATCAGTGATTCTATTGACAGTTCTTCGGTTCGAGATCTTTCGAGTGTAAAGCTTGGGAAACTTCCACCACATTTGAGGTATGTCCTTTTGAATAATGAGCTAGTGATTTTTGAGGAGGGGCATGATAACGTGTTGCGAAGGTGGAAAACCGATGATAAGGAAGAAGAAATTTTTGTTCAGCCGGTTGAGTCGGAGAAGCACCTTAGAGGTGTGAAGAAGAAAAAGAAGAAGATTTGGCCGTTGGGTAGTAAAATCAGGTTGAAGTTTGATGAAAGAGATTTGTGGAAAGCAAGCAACCAAGATGTCAACGTTCGTATGAATGGTCTTTCTGTTGAGGACGGTTCAGTTATTCTTTTAAAACCGCCATGATTTGAGGACGTAACGTCAAGCTATTGACGTTAAAGAAGCGCTTGGTGGGAGGCAACCCATGCATTAGTGTAGGAAAAAAAAAATTTGAGTGTTTCTTTAAAAAAAAAAAAAATTTGAGTGTTTCTTTCAAAAAAAAAAATTCAAATTTTTGAGCAGGTTGCAGCCCTGTAACGCAGGCTACGCCTGCATTTCTTCGTTCGGGGCAGGTTGCAGGTGTGTAACGCAGGTTGCGCCTGCGTTACTTGTCTAGGAGCAGACTGCGGGGTTGTGGCGCAGGTTGCGCCTGCGCAACTGTTATTGAGGCAGGTTGCTTTCACGCACGCGCAAGTTGCTGGGCAGAATTTTGTCCGAATTTTTTTTGTGATTCAGCTGCTATTTATATAAAAAAAAACTTTTCAACCCCCAAATTTTATTTATACTCTCATCTCTCCACCTAATTCTTTTCCTATTTCAATTCCAAAACCACCTATTTCTATCCTAATTCTTTTTCTTTAATTCATTGAATCCTATTTCTATCTTACATCAAATTTCAAACTCCACCCAAATTTTTTTCCTTTTCACATTAAAATTTTTATATTCATCCTATCACTCCATTGTCTATATATACCCATACATACACACCCAATTCATTCTCTTCATCCTCTACATCTCTAAAAAAATTCAAGTTTGGGGGAAAATTAGTACAAGTTCACCTCTTTGATTCGTAGTGGGATATCTCTTCTCTAATTTTATTTTTATTACGAATTTGTGTTCTTGTAAATTGGGGGTTTTGTATTAGTCTTGTTAATTGGGTATTTTTGGTGTGATATTTCTTGGTGGTGTTATTATTGAGTGGGGTTTTGATTATTATGGCTCCTAAGCGAATGAGGGGTGGTTCTAGTAGGGTGGAAAGATTTTCTTCCCCGGATACGGAGGTTGAGTATAATCGATTGTTGTCAAGGTCGGTGGCGAAAGAAAGGGGGGTTTTTGCCAACTCGTCATTACGGGTTGGTTGATGTGATTAATGAGTTACGTTGGGGAGAGATTTGTAAGGCGCCTGCTCCGGTTCCGGTGAATGTTGTTAGGGAGTTTTATGCGAATGCTAAAGGTGAGTCGGATGGGGTGTGTGTGGTTCGAGGTAAACAGGTGGATTACAGTCCAGATGCTATTCGTCCAATTCTGGGACAACCACCTAAGCTTGTGGGGGATGAAGATTGGGCAAGGAAGACTAGTGCGGATGTGAATATGGAGGCGATTGTTCTTGAGTTATGTGTTCCCGATACAGTTTGGAAATATAAATTGGGAACTACTGAGCCGATTAATTTTCCGTCTTCTGCGATGAATAAGTATGCACGAGCATGGTATTTATTTATCTGTGCGAATATTATGCCAACTTCTCATACGGGTGAGGTAACAGCTGATAGAGCGATTCTTCTTTGGGGCATTCTTAAGGGAAAGTACATTGATGTCGGTTATATTGTTTATCAGAATATTATCAAGTTTTTAAAGTCTAATGCACTGTCATCGATGCCTCATGCTTCTGTTATAGCTGGTTTGTGTATAGATAGTGGTGTTACATGGGGTGCGGATGAGGATTTGCAGTCACCTATGGCTTCCATTGTTGACGTGTCTATTGATCGAATGCCGGAATGACCAGGTGGGATTCCACATCTGAGGGGGCTTGGTTATGTTGTTAGTGCTGGTACTAGTGGTCGGGGAGCGGGCACTCAGCCACGTGTTTCGAAAGTACCAAGAGTTTTGGATGCCCACTTTAGACGTTTGTATAGGAGGATGGATGCTATACATGCTAGTAACCGGGAGTATGCTGAGGATATGGCTGCAGCTTTGAGAGATGTGGGAATTCAGGCAAGGTGGCCAATCTATGGAGCTCGTACGCCATATCCACCGCCTGATTCATCCGATGATGAGGACGAGTAGGTATGTTTTCTGCTATCCCTCGTATTTACTTCCATTCAATGCGGACATTATTTTAAGTTTGGGGGTGGTTTGGGGGATTAGTAGTTGTTGTTGTATTATGTGTTCATAAAGGATATCATGTTTGCATGTTTAGTGTAATTCATGCATGTTCGTTCGTATTATTTATGTTGTTTCATATAGGACATTCTGTTTTATTTTCGTATACCATGTGAGTTCATTTAGTTGCATTTTCATGGCATGCATATTTCATGATCCCTTAGGACGAGCTGATTCTGATTGATAGGTAGATGTTTTAATTGAGTGTGGTGATGATGAGTAGAGGGCTGATTTATAGTTCCTACGAAATTGGCTTGCATGTTACGGGAACAAAACTTTTACACAGTCTCATTGTTTGCTTTTGGGCTAGGTTAGGGTCATGCTTGTTTGGATGTTTTGAGATTTAATCACTTGTTTATATTTAGAATTTTCGTTATTCCCTTGATGGCGTAGGAGCACTAAAGTCTAAGTTTGGGGGAAACCAGGGATTTCATGCTAGTTGTTAATATTTGTTAAATATTGGCTAGTAACCGGCTCATTCTTATATGAGTAGTCTAGGGTTGGAAATGAGAAAGGCACATTCCAGATTGCATGAAAAAAAAAAGAGGAAAAAAAATCAGAAAAAAAAGAAAAAAAAGAAAAAAAATCAAAAGTTCAATTGTTAAATGCAGAATTAACCATGAGTGAGCTCTTTAATACTCGAGTAATTAAGTCTGAGGGGACTTAGTCCTAGTAACCTAAAGCTTTGTGGTTTGGGATTGCTGACCTAACACTCGCTACATGGGTATTATTGTATAAGCCTTTTGGGGTCTCATTCATTGCACGGTTAAATAAGCATGCGTATTGTATTATATGTCGTGGTAATAAAGCATGAATACCTGGCTAACTTGAATAAGGATGGAGGTGTTTCTAAGTTATGAAGTGTCTACAGTCTATTCTATTTATAAACCTGTGATTGTCTTGGCGAAGAATATGTATGATTTTTGACCTAGTGTTGGGAGTATTTCTGATGAGCATCGCACACACGCACGTTTCTGTTCATGTATTGTTAGTATACGGGGATTTAGTCGAGCTCTATTTGGATTTAGTTGCATTCTTTGAGATATTTGCTTGTTAGTTGGTTTTGGTGAGTTTGAAGGGGATCTTTGCATTTTCATTTAGTTGCATTCATGCATTGCATTAGGTTAAATGGATTTTGTGGGTACATTCGCTATAGGCCCTCACGAGACCTTACTCGTCCACTAGGGCTGCCTAGGGGTTTAAAGGGCTTGTTGCATATGCCAAATGCAACCGTGATCACCTACGGAAGTGGTACTAGTTAGTTAGTTAGTTGTAATTGTTTATGCTTGAGGACAAGCATCGGTTTAAGTTTGGGGGTGTGATAAGTGGATTTTATATCCACTTGGAGCGTTCCATATCGGCTTAAATTGATTGTCTTGGACTCAAGTTTGTTATAGTTTTGATGTGTTTTGTGTAGATGTGCAGGCTTGCAAGAATGTCGATTAAGGTGATGCTTCTGTCGTGTTTTGAGGATTAATTAATTAAAATTCGGATTTTCCAGGACGGTTGCGCAGTCTACACTGTTTTGGCCATATCTGGAGTTCTATAAGTCCGTTTTCAGCGATCTTACTGCCCACGCGAAACTTGAGAGATTTTCTACAACATGGAACAGGTGTTGCATGAGCAGGCTGCATGTGGTGAGAGCAGACAGCACGACAAACAGAATGTTGGGAGCAGTGAAATTACTGTTTTGCCCTTTTCAAGTTTTAATTGTATTTGGGCAGTTTTTAGCACCTTAATTAAATTCTAATTGTAATAGAAGGTAAATTATTGCTGGGCAAAAAATCTAGAGCCTATTTAAACACATCTTAGCATTGTAATTCGGATATAGTTTTATTATTGTAACATAGCTTAGATCTGCAAGGGAGAAAAGGAGAGAATGATTCAACGCTCGTGACAAGCAACGGATCTAGATCTACTTCATCTTTTGTGTTACCTTGGATTATAGATTTGTTTTCTCAACTCTTTATTTTATTAATATTATTGCTTCTTTCTTTCATATCTTGTTATTTATCATATTTTCATCAAATCCCATGACGATGGACGGTTCAATTATGAGCTAATCGTTGTCATGAGATTCTAACGGATTTATTTATGGAACTTAGTATCTTGATGCTTTAAAGATCTGTGTGTGGTGTATAATTGATATCCTCGTATGGTTATGCTTAATTGATAGATGCGTCGCGAACATTTAAATTGTTAATCTCTTGTGAAGTGAAAGTGGATCTTGAGATTTAGAACTTACCATGCTAGCATAGGTTCATAATTGTTTATCAATATGATTCGTGGTGTGAGGTGAAAATACTTATATTACCTTATGTGATCATTATGGATAACTTGTTCTTCAACCGTTATTTTTTCAAATTCTATAGACATATAGGGTCTAAGCATAATTGGTGTCTATTCATCTTCTATCTCTTTTGTGGATGTATGTTTAGTTTGGTATTTGTATGCTTACAGGTAGCGTATACTTGTTTCGTGTTATCCGATCAGATATCAAAACCACTGCACATAGTGATTAAATGCGTCAGATCTAAGGGAAGTATTTAATGAAGTTAGGATCCCATGTTTATTCTCATATAAGTAATTCGATTACAATTCTCTTTATTTAATTTAATTCTTAGTTTAATATTTTGCATCTTAGTTTAAATTAGATAATCAAATCTCAATTTGTTATTTGTCTTAGCAGTGAGTTAAAACCATACATTGTTGCATAGGTACATCGACTGATTTAAGACCAAAACCAGATCTCTGCGGAACGAACTCGATTTATATCTGTATTACTTGTGACCACGTGCACTTGCATGATTTTGTGTTAACATCATCAAAGGAATGTAATTGAGTATCATACCTCTACTTTGTCTTTCCTCGATTGAAGCAACTTAGCTGCTCCTACGTTCATCTAAACATGTACTATGTGTGTGTAGAGTGTAGTCAACCATCACAATACATATGTGAGCTGACTACAAAGTACAAAATCATGTATCATTTGAGTAAGAGACCCTACCTCAAAGATTTACACACAACAAAATTAAGTAATTAAACAAACAATAACACGCATACTGCATACATTACCTGTATAGAGAGTGCATCCATATCAGCACGGAGAGCAAAAACAGGGGAGTCCCCGTAAACAATGGAAGCCACAACCCCAGTTTTAGCGACAGGCCAGACATAGTTGATACCAAGCGAGTCTAGTTCAGACCTGATGAGTTGACTCGTCACGTGCTCCTCAATTCCCAGTTCAGAGTATTCATGGATCTGCCGTCTTATCCGTCTCACATACTCTAAGAAATAAGGCTCCCTGGCTGATTCAAGAAGCTCTTTGCCCAGAGGCCCAACTACATCCGAGTCCAATAATGAAGTGGATATAAAGAAAGAGTGGGAGAGAGATAGAGGTCAAATTGAACATATATAGTGTATATACAAATCGAAGCATATAAAGAAAGATTTATACCTTAATTGAACAAAGCTCAAACCCTAATTGAAATCTTCAACCAAACTTCAATTGAACAAGATTGAATCCTAATAGAATCGCGGAACCAAGTTTCGATTGATCCTGCTCAAATCCTAATTAAACCCTAATTGACTCAGTGAGAGAGGTGAGAGAAGTGAGAGCGAGATCAATGAAAGAGAGAAATGAGAAATGAAAGTTTTAACTTATTTTTCCCCTAAATTTTTAACCCTAAATTTTTATTTGCCCGCTCTCAATTTTTGTTTCCCTCTCTCAATTTTCCGCACAGCACTCCTAATCAATCCTAATCCTTTTTCATTTTTTTTAATATTATAAATTTGTTTTAGTTTATTGATATTAAAATATGTTAAATCTATTATTTTCATTATTTTGTAATAATTCACAATTTATACAAAATTTATTTTCTTTATTAATCTTTTTAATGAATTTAGTTACAATTTAATATTTTCATTATTTTCTTGATATGAATTTTTTGGATATTACTTTATTTTAAAACCATTTGATTCGAAATTTATAAACAAAATTTAATATTTATGAAAAATTAATAATTTAATTATTTGATGGAATATTACGTTTTAAAATGATTACTTCAACGATTTTGTTAAAATTAATTATTTTTAAAGTCCAATAATTATTAAATCATTAATTTTAAATAAAATAAAATTTTTGTTCATAAATACTCTATGGTAACACAGCTCATGGTGTTACCCACTATAACACCTTTCATAGCTATGGTAACATACTTTTGTGAATTTGGTAACACCACTATCACAAGGTTGCGATAGCTCAAAAATTTTATAGCTATGGTAACATCCAAGAAGGTAACACCCATGCCAAAAGGTTGCAATAGGCCATCTATGGCGTAGTGCAGGTTCTTCCATAAATATGCGTCTACTCGAAAGGAACATAATAAAGTACGGAAATTGAAAGACGATAATGGAGACTGGAAGGAGACTGATGAGGATATCCAGGGGTAATAATTGATTATATTGATAATATTTTTAGTACCTCAAATTTGGGAGAAAGTTTGCCCGAGAGTATTCAGTTTAAGCAGTTGGATGAGGAACAGAAACAAGCCATTGTATTGCCAATTACTGATGAGGAAGTGAAGGAGGCTATTTTTGCTATGCACTCGGACAAAGCGCCAGGTATTGATGGGTTAAATCCTTCATTTTTTCAAGCTTATTGGAGTATAGTAGGAAAGGATGTTTGTATGTTTTGTCAGAAGTTCTTTGATACATGGGAGTTGCCAGATAATATAAATCGAACGCTTGTATGTTTGATACCGAAGGTTAAACATCCGAAACGAGTGGTAAATCTCAGGCCAATCTCACTCTGTAATGTGCTAATGAGGATATTGTCAAAAGTCATGGCAAATAGAATGAAGCCGGCATTGAATAAAATTATTTCTGAGCAACAGAGTGCATTCATTGTGAATCGTCTTCTAACTGATAATGAGTTAATTGCATTTAAGGTTAATCATTATATACACAGGAAAACGCAAGGATTAATGGGGGTGGCAGGATTAAAAGTTGATGTATCAAAGGCCTATGATAGGCTAGAATGGCAATTCATCGAGATTATGTTGCAGAAATTTGGTTTCCCTCATGTATGGATTGACAGGGTTATTGTTGTGGAATAAAAACTAGGTTACGATTTGCGGCTAGGGTTTGTGTATATTTAATGCTAGGGTTCGTGAGCTTCGTGCTTTAATGGCTGCTCTCGTGCTCGTGGCTAGATCTGCCTTCACCAGATGCCTACGTACTTTGATGTGTATCAAAGATCAAGCCAAAAACGTAGTTCTAGGTTGAGGGGTCTGACCCTTTATATAGGCTGAGAAGCCCTAAAATCGTAGTAGGGTTAGGTGACTTGGTGGGCAAGTCACCGCCTTGAGGAAGGTTCTAGACCCCTTCCTTATAGGAGTCTGTTTCCTTGTATGAGTGTATGCCTTGGAGGCTACTCTTTGTAGGGATAATGTTCTTATCTGACACTTATTGCTGAGCTGTTTATTACCCCCAATATTAATTACGAAATTAATATTATAAATAGGGTTTGGGCCTATCTGGTGGGCCCCACGTTTGGACCATTCTAGGTCTAATTAATGCCACATTAAATGTGTCTTTAGGGCTTACTTTTAGTCCATATCAGTTATGAAGAGCATAAAAACGGTGTCTTACAGTTTTTTGCGAGATGGAAAGGTTTTTGGGAACGTGCTGCCTCAACAATGAATTCGCTAGGGAGATCCTATCTCGCCATATATTTATATTTTATGTGCAGAGGGCTCAGTGGATTGATACGGAGGCATGAAGAAACAGGGCTTATACATGGTTGTAAAATAGCAAGAGGGGCTCCATCTGTCTCTCATCTGTTATTTGCAGATGATTGTTACTTCTTTTTTCGAGCATCTAAAGCTGAAGCAACTATAATGTGAAGCATTTTGCAGAAGTATGAACGTGTTTTGGGGCAAATGGTGAATTATAGTAAATCTAATGTCATATTTAGTCCAAACACGAAGAATGAGGATCGAGCAGTAGTGTGTGAAGTGTTGGAAGTACAGGAGACAGAGAAACCTGGAAGATATCTGGGTATGCCAATGAATGTAGGACGGAATAAATCTGAAGACTATTACTATTCAGAAATTATCGTTTCGACTTATTTTTCTAAAATTTTATCACTAATTTTGCTTCCAAAATTGCATGTTTTTCTCTTTTTTTCAGGCCAAATTCGAGCTCAATTTTCGAGCTCAAACTGTCCCAGGTCGCAGCTATTTTACCTGTTTCCCAAGTCATTTTCGACCTGGACATTTTCGAGCTCAATTAATACATTTTCGACCTGGACATTTTCGAGCTCAAAAAACGAACTCAAATAGGGGCCAAGTCGTAACTTTTTTCCAGGAAAATCAGTGTATTTTCGACCTGAAATGGGCGAGCTCAAATAGTGTTAAAACGACCTCAAAATCGTTCAACCTCGACCTCAGTATAGAATAAGAACGACCTCAAAATAAATTCCAGGTCGTAGGGATTTTTTACATTTCCTAGTTCAAATTCGACCTGAGATTTGCGATCTCAAGCCATATTACCACGATCTCAATTGGAGTGGTAGGTCGTGAGAAATTTCCATCTTTTCTAGTTCATTTTCGAGCTCAGACTCACGATCTCAATTCTAGGAGATATCGACCTCAAATTGGCTTCAAGTCGCATGGCTTTTTCGCGAATTTCCGCTTTTTTTCGATCTCAAATTTACGATCTAGCCATAACATACTTTCGACCTCAAAATGGGTTTTTAATTGACTTTTCTGGTTGTTTGATCGAGCTCGAAAACATACTACAAAATGAGGTCGTTGGTCTCGACCTCAGGCAACTTCGTTTGGGACCTTTGGGCCTTTCCTCTGTTTCGGGCCTTAGACTCATCAGAGTTTGGGGCCTTTCCTCGTGAACCCAATCGCATATTTGGGCTCTTCATCTTGAAGTCCTAATTGATTTTGACTTGGGCCTTAACAGGCCTTGTTACTCAAGTCCAACTAAAAGTTTGTTAGGCTTTCGTGCCTTTGTTATCAACTTTCGCCATTCATTTTTGTCTGGACCTTATCAGGCCTTTAGTTTGGGCTTGATCCAAGATGGGCCTACATAATTTATTAAGCCTACTATCACTTGTTCCTTCATTCTTGAGTCATTTTCTTGACTTGGGCTTTGTAGAGCCTTTAGGCCACTTTTAATCATTTCAGCCTTTTGGGATTTCTACAGAAATTTGATTGGGCAATGTTAGGCCTTGATTGCGTCATGGTGTTTAGCCTTTAAGACTAAACCTAATTAATTTCCGGCCTTTTGTTCGACGTGGGCCTCACATTTCAACTGTTTTTCGACCTCATCCGTAGGTTATTAACGACCTCAAGGTTTCGTCCGCACAGGGATGTAGATCGTCGTGTTTTACCTCACCTCTGCATGTATTTTCGAGCTCAAACTTGCGAGCTCAAACCTTTATTTTTCGACCTCATTCCAAGGCCTTTCACGATCTCATTTCGCCGTGAGATCGAAGCATTCAAACCTCTTTTGTGGTATAATTTCGACTTTACCTCTGCGACTTGGAATTAGCACTAATTCGACTTTAAAATTTTGAGTGCTCCTTTCGGGAGTTTATTCTGTTGGACATGACCCATTTGGGGTTTGGGCCTAGCCAGCATGGGCCTTGATTGAACTAGGCCTAACCTGGCCTAAATTCATTGCCTCGCTTTGAGCTTAGAGTTTTCTGGGCCCAATCTTCATTTTTTAAAGATTTTCTGGGCTCGATCTTCATCCCTTGATGATTTCTTGAAGACTTGAAGAACTTCTGGGATTAAAATGGCTGATCATGCTTCCCAACATCCATGATAATGCACTAAGATTTCATAGAAATTATACTGGTCTTTTTCGAGACTTGGGATCTTATTTCGGCTTCAAGCCTTACATTGAGCATATCGAATGATGGGGTTTGGACTGAATGTCTTAGGTTCATGGGGTTTCAACCCTTTAGTCCATTTCGGATAATTCAATTTGCAACCTCAGCTTGCCCATCTGCTTGAGGATGGGTAACAGAAGTGAAACGCGATTGGATATCATTCTCTTCACAATACTTCTTGAACTCATCATTGTTAAACTGAGTTCCATTGTCCGTAACCAGGATTCGTGGAATTTCACATCTGCATATTACACTTTTCCAGAAGTGCATTACTTGTTTGGTGGTTATCTTGGTTGAAGGTTTAGCCTCAATCCACTTGGTGAAGCAGTCGATTGCTGCTATCAAGAATTTTTTTTGCGCACTGGCTATTGGAAATGGCCCAAGTATATCCATTCCCCAAATGGCAAATAGGATTAGTGAGTTAATGGATGTCAACATCTCTGGTGGTTACCTGACCACTTGTATTGACAAATTGGGTGATTAACAAACACCTTACTCAAGTCTTTGAGAGACCCGGCAGAGTTTGGAGGTAAGCGATTATACCAGCATTGTGTCATGCCCCCCAAAATTTGGGGAAACGCCTTACGTGGCTACATTTGTTAGCATCCGTGACTGCTTGTAACAAGGATGTGTTGGAAAATCCGTATATGATTTAGTTGATCACCACCCTATCATCGATCGTGATCATGGGGTATCTTGAATTTCTTTGTAAACTTTCGTTGGATCATCACGATCTCTTAAACGCACCAAGCCATTAGGTTCAATTTTTGGGTATCAACCCTCGTCCTTCCGGGAGTATAATTCGAGTTAAAAACAGAGGGGATTCTTTCTCTTTGGGACTTTCGAGTCTATAATCTTTCCAGATCTTGTTTCAATGATTGAATATGAGCTTCACGAGCTAATTTCATCAATCTTCTTAAAAATATCTGTCGAATCATTGATAGAGGCCACCCTAGGCCTTAAGGGATGTCATGCCTATTGATGTATCAAACGTGCCTCATGAGCTAAGATTTATTATTTCGGACCTTCGAGGTTGAGGATAATCATCCCTGCAAGTGAATTTTTTATGATGAGTATTTAAACATATGGTAATTCATGCCCTCAGCCCTCATAGGGGTAGGAGCCCATAACTTGGGTTTTGTCCTGTTGGTGATGGTAACACCATTATAGAGATTCGTAATCATGTTAGGGTGTTTGCGATTGTAAGCAAAGTCACCCCTCTAAATTGGGGATACATCCCTTTAGGGTTTGAATCCATTTTTTGGACTCCAATTTAGTAGGTTTCAGTTCCTTGAATTCATGTTGTTAGAGGGTTCATCCCTTAAATAGTCGTTGGTATGAGCAAGGGGACGTATTTTATGAGCAAGGGCTCTGCCCCCCAAAGGGTTGCCCACACATCCCTTCGTGCACTTCTTCGAGTGTTTCTCTGGCCTCCTGGGCCTCAAGCACTTCAAGTACGGGATCACAAAAGATCTCTTGTATAGCAAACCCTCAATCAGGGTGTATCTTAGAGCTCTTACCGAGAGTTTACGTGCTTCCATGACATCTTCAGGGAGCCATCCCGTTTCCAAGTGAGCCTTGATAGGATCCATCCCACAGCTTTGCACATCGATCGGTGTCACCAACTTCACATTGATAGTAGGGGTCTTCAAGACCTGAAAGTAAACACTCCCAACATAGTTCTCTATCTCCGAGGAAGCGAACTTAGAGAGGGCATCTGCCTTAATGTTCTCCTCCCTCGGAATGTGTTCCATGTATCATTCCTCGAATTGAGTCATAACACCCTTGGCTATCCTTAGATATTCTGCCATAGTTTCCTCACGAGCTTCAAACTCACCATTCACTTGTGCAACTACAAGTCTCGAGTCTCCATAAACTTTGAGGTGCTTGACCCTTAATTTCCTTGCTAAGGTCAAACCGGCTATCAGAGCCTCATACTCAGCTTCATTATTAGTCGTTGGAAAGTCTAGCTTTAGAGCATATTCGACTAGGAACCCATCTGGACTTCGCAGAACTAGACCAGCTCCACTTGTTTTTGTTTTTGATGCCCCATCAAAATAGAGCACCCAGTATTCTTTGGACATCAAGTCTCCTTCATCTTTCTTCTCTTCCACTATCTCTTCATGCCCCCCGACTTCTTGGTTGTCAATGGTACATTCAACCATGAAGTCAGCGAGTGCCTGAGCTTTTATGGCCGTCCTAGGCTTATACTTGATATCGAATTCTCCTAGCTCAATAGCCCATTTGATCAATCTTCCGCTCACTTTAGGACTATGCAAGATGTTTCTTAGAGGCTGATCAGTCAGGACCTCAATCTTGTGAGCCTGAAAGTAGGGTCGTAGCTTCCTCGAGGCCATTATCAAGGCTAAAGCAAACTTCTCGATAGTAGAGTAGTTTATCTCGGCTCCATGCAGGATCTTGCTTACATAGTATATGGGTTTCTGAACCTTCAATTCTTCCTTTACCAGGACGGCTCCTAGTGCAATGTTGGAGACGGCCAAGCATAGATAAAGAACTTCATTTGGTTTTGGCTTGGCCAACATTGGCGCTCCGACCATGTACTTTTTCAGGGCCTCAAAGGCTTTTTGGCTTTCAGCCGTCCATTCAAAATTTTTCACGTTCTTAAGTGCTTTGAAGAAAGGTAAGCACTTCTCCCCTGACTTGGAGATGAATCTTCCCAATGCCGCCACTCTTCCTGTCAATTTCTGGACGTCCTTGACAGTCCGTGGTGGTTCCATGTCTAGGATTGCTTTAATCTTATCGGGATTGGCCTCAATTCCTCTCTTGGAAACCATCAGGCCTAAGAATTTTCCCGAGCCTACTCCGAAGGCACACTTAGTTGGATTTAACATTATCTGGTGGTGCCTCAGTACTTCAAATGCCTCACGAAGGTGTTTTATATAATCTGCCTTATCGAGGCTCTTGACTAACATGTCATCCACGTAGACCTCCATGGTCCTGCCAATGAGGTGTTCAAAAATTTTGTTCACTAGCCTTTTGTAAGTGGCTCCTTGTTGGTGTCATCCTTGTGCATCTTTATCTGGTTATAGCCACTGAAGGCATCCATGAAGCTTAACATCTCGTGCCCAGCCATAGCGTCAATCAGGGCATCGATCCTTGGTAAGGGAAAACAATCCTTAGGACATGAGTCATTCAAGTCTGTGAAATCGACACACATCCTCCACTTCCCATTGGCTTTTTTGACCATCACCGGGTTGACCAACCATTCCGGGAACTGAATTTCTTCGATGAAGCCCACTTCCAGGAGCTTATCAACTTCTTGCTTGATGGCCTCTTGCCTTTCAGGAGCGAAGTTCCTCTTCTTTTGTTTTATGGTCTTCCTATTAGGATCCACATTCAACTTGTGAGTTATCAACTGGGGATCAATCCCTGGTATGTCCGCCGCTGTCCAAGCGAAGACGTCGTTATTTTCTTGAAGAAAGGTAGTCAACTTGCCTTTCAAAGACTCGGTCAATAGAGCTCCGACATAAGTGACCTTATCTGGTTCTTCTGGGATCAAGGGGATGGGGATCAGATCCTCAACTGGTTTTCCCCTATTCCCCTCATCATCCCGGACATCCATGTCTTCAATTGGGAGTACTTGCCCCCCCCGGTTCTGTCAGGCCTTAACGCGGCTATGTAACAGCTTCTAGCCATTCTTTGGTCACCCCATTCTTCTCCAATCCCGTTTCTTGTTGGGAATTTGATTTTCAGGTGTTAGGAAGAGGCTACAGCCTTAAATGCAAGGAGTCCCGTCCTTCCCAGGATTGCGTTGTAGGTCGAACTTGCCATGATGACTATGAAATTCAACATCTGGGTAGTTGATTTCGGGTCTTGTCCCATTGTCATGGGAAGTTGTATCGCGCCTTCTACCTTTGATTCCACTCCATTGAAACCATAGATGGACATATCCGATGGTGTTAACTGGGTATCTGAGTAACCCATCTTGATGAAAGCGTCATGGAAAAGAATATCCACTAACGCCCCGTTGTCAACTAGAACTCTTTTAACTTCATAATTGCCTATCACAGGTATGATGACCAAAGGGTCATCGTGGGGAAATTTCACTCCCTCCAAATCAGAATCATCGAAACTTATGGACACATCTGTCTTGGCACGCTTTGGTACCTCTCCGACCACAGTCATTACCTCTCGGGCATAAGATTTCCTTGAATTTCTGGAAGGCCCAGCAGCAGTTGGTCCTCCCCATATCATGTTAATAACCAGCCCTCGGGGCTGCGGGTTACGATCTCGATCTCGATCATCATCCCTTCTACCGTTGTCTTTTCTATCATAGTCCCTCCTTTGAGTTCCACGATCATCACCCTTAGTGAACTTGTTCAGCTTTCCTTTCCGGATCAAGAATTCAATCTCATCCTTCAACTGCCTACAATCATCTGTATCATGTCCCACATCGCGATGGAACCTGCAGTATTGATCCTTATTTCTCTTTGCGGGATCACCCCTAAGTGGCTTCGGCCATCGAAAATCTTTGTCTTTCTCAATATCTAACAAGATCTGACTCCTAGGAGCATTCAGTCTTGCATAGTCGCTAAACCTTGGTCCGAAACTCTTTTTCGGTGGTGATTCTGAATCTTTGCTAGTCCGGGGATACTTGTCCCTAACATCATACTCTTGCTCTTGCTTTCGTTTCTTAAAATCATTTGAGCTCTTACCATTGCCTCCAGCAGCTTCCTTTTTCATACTATCCTCTGCCTTGATATACTTGTCGGCCCTTCGTTGGAGCTCAGCCATGTTCTCAGGAGGATGCTTTGCCAAAGACCTCTTAAAGAAAGGATCAGTGGTTCCGTGTTCCAAGGCTACCATGGCCACTTTGTTTTCCAGATCCGTAATATTCAATGTCTCCTTGGTGAATCGCTTGAGATAATCCCTTAGATTCTCGTTCTTCCCCTGCACAACGTACATGAGGGACGCAGAACTCTTTTCATGAATTCTTCCACTAATGAATTGGCTAACGAAAGCCTTTTGCAACTCCTTAAAAGAGCCAATTGAATTAGTAGGTAATCTGCTATACCATCTTTGAGCCATACCCGACAGGGTTTGAGGGAACGCCCTACACTTTAGGGCGTCACTAGCAGGTTGTAGAAGTAGTGCGGCTGTGAATGTCCTGACATATGTTTCAGGATCGCCTGTTCCATCATAGGCCTTGATTGTCGGCATCTTGAACTTCTTCGAGATACGGGCATTCATCACCTCTT
Organism: Kitagawia praeruptora; assembly: GCA_037693485.1. Lineage (NCBI taxonomy): Eukaryota > Viridiplantae > Streptophyta > Magnoliopsida > Apiales > Apiaceae > Kitagawia > Kitagawia praeruptora. The sequence goes on along the minus strand of CM075346.1, from coordinate 100,073,908 downwards.
CTGTGAACGGAGGTGTTTGGTCATCAAGATCTAACGGCATCAGATCCTTGGGATTGTTTCTGGGGGCTTCAGCCCTTGTCATTCCTTCAGTTGAGGCATCGGCCCTTCTTCGTCTTCTAGACGGCCTCTCCAGATCTATAATAGGAACACTGATTGGAGGAGGTCGATTCAGACTTTGATTCTGCCTTGCTTGCTCCCTAGCGGCGTCATCTTTCAGCCTCTGGATCTCAGCCTCATGAGCCTTGATCCTTTCCTCAGTTGTTTGTGGAGGTCCATCATGGATTCTTCGGGGCCTTCTTCGGGGCTCTCTGCTAGCACGTCGCCTCCTTGGGGCTTCATCACGATCATCATCGTCATCCTCAGATGTCGAATCAGTAGTATAGGGACCAGAGTAGTCTAGATACTCGCGATCATACTCGCGATCTCGGATCTGTAAGGCATGACCACTATGTCCAGGTTGAGTAGGGGGATAGTTGGGTAACCCATACATGGGGTTAGTATTCCTGGGGAGATCCGTAGTGTGGATCTGTACCCCGGCTGGAGGGCGATTAGGATCGACCAGGGGAGAGACCACCATCTGAAGAGAGTTGGTTCCCTGATCTGGATGGACAACCATAGGCAGTGTACTCCCAGCAGGGGGATTCGTCCCTAGAGGCTGGGAAACTTGATTTTGGGGAACCGTCCCTTGTTCTTGCGTGGCTGTCCCAGAGGTAAGAGGTGGGGCGGAATTGATTGGTAAAGCTTCGGTAGAGCCAGGTGCAGTTCTTCGTGTGTTAACCATGGTTGATGTTTTTTTCCCACAGACGGCGCCAAATGTTGTGGAATAAAAACTAGGTTACGATTTGCGGCTAGGGTTTGTGTATATTTAATGCTAGGGTTCGTGAGCTTCGTGCTTTAATGGCTGCTCTCGTGCTCGTGGCTAGATCTGCCTTCACCAGATGCCTACGTACTTTGATGTGTATCAAAGATCAAGCCAAAAACGTAGTTCTAGGTTGAGGGGTCTGACCCTTTATATAGGCTGAGAAGCCCTAAAATCGTAGTAGGGTTAGGTGACTTGGTGGGCAAGTCACCGCCTTGAGGAAGGTTCTAGACCCCTTCCTTATAGGAGTCTGTTTCCTTGTATGAGTGTATGCCTTGGAGGCTACTCTTTGTAGGGATAATGTTCTTATCTGACACTTATTGCTGAGCTGTTTATTACCCCCAATATTAATTACGAAATTAATATTATAAATAGGGTTTGGGCCTATCTGGTGGGACCCACGTTTGGACCATTCTAGGTCTAATTAATGCCACATTAAATGTGTCTTTAGGGCTTACTTTTAGTCCATATCAGTTATGAAGAGCATAAAAACGGTGTCTTACAGTTTTTTGCGAGATGGAAAGGTTTTTGGGAACGTGCTGCCTCAACAATGAATTCGCCAGGGAGATCCTATCTCGCCATATATTTATATTTTATGTGCAGAGGGCTCAGTGGATTGATACGGAGGCATGAAGAAACAGGGCTTATACATGGTTGTAAAATAGCAAGAGGGGCTCCATCTGTCTCTCATCTGTTATTTGCAGATGATTGTTATTTCTTTTTTCGAGCATCTAAAGCTGAAGCAACTATAATGTGAAGCATTTTGCAGAAGTATGAACGTGTTTTGGGGCAAATGGTGAATTATAGTAAATCTAATGTCATATTTAGTCCAAACACGAAGAATGAGGATCGAGCAGTAGTGTGTGAAGTGTTGGAAGTACAGGAGACAGAGAAACCTGGAAGATATCTGGGTATGCCAATGAATGTAGGACGGAATAAATCAGAAGTGTTTGGTTTCTTGACGGATAAGGTACAGAAAAAATTACAGGGATGGGCTAGTAAGGATATATCTAAGCAAGGAAAAATAACGTTGTTATCATCTGCAACTCAAGTGGTCCTTAGCTTTTGGATGAATCTTTTTCTCATCCCAGATGGAGTATGTGATGATATTGAAAAAAAGATGAATGGTTTCTTGTGGGGGAGGGGAGCAACAGGGAAAGGGGTTAGGTGGATGGCATGGTCGAGGTTGTGTATGCCTAAAGGGTGTGGGGGGTTAGGAGTTCGTGACTTAAGGAAATTTAATATAGCTATGTTAGCTAAGCAGGGATGTAGATTGATTCAGCAAACAAATGTTCTCGTCTCTGAAATAATGAAGGCAAAATATTATCCCAATACATCTTTTCTTGATGCACAATTGCGTAATAATCCTAGCTATGTGTGGAGGAGTTTGATGGCTGCTATGGAGGTTATTAAAGCAGGGGCTAGGCGTCAGATTGAAAATGGTAAGGAAACTAGAGTCTGGCACATACCTTGGTTGCCAAGTCCGGATAATGGGTGCTTAACAACACCAATTCCAGATCAGTTGAAGGATATTACGGTGGATAGTTTGATGGAGAATACAGGGAGGAGATGGGATATGGAGATATTGGATGATCTGTTTAATAATAGGGATGCTGAATTAATCAAACGTGTGCCTCTTCCTTTAAATGACAGAGAGGAATCTTGGTTTTGGCACTTAGATGATAAAGGGATGTTTACAGTTCGGAGCTGTTATAGGTGGTTGCAAGGGGAACTTGAATCTGTGAATAAACGATTCTGGAACAAATTATGGTCATTGAAACTTTCAGGTAAAGTAAGTCAATTTATATGGCGGGTGTGTAGAGGGTGTTTGCCAACTGCATATGCTTTAGCAATTAAACAGGTGGTGGAAGGTGCACAGTGTCCATGGTGTCAGAATGCAGTGGAAACGGATACACATGTCCTTTTTACCTGTGATTTTGCGCGTACAGTGTGGTACAGTGCAGGTTTACAGCAAGTGGTGCAAGTGTCAACAAATGAGACAGCCTTTATGGTACTACTTAGAGTTTTTGAAGCTGGTTCCCAGGAATAGTGTGTCTTGGTTGGAATGATTAGTTGGTGTATTTGGAATAGGAGAAATAAGTGGTTTTGGGATAGAATTAATGGATCTGCATTTGGAGTCAGGATTGTGGCTGCAAAATTCCTTGCAAATTGGAAAGAAGCACAGATAGTAAACACTGGGAGGGGAGCTCATAATGAAGTAGGTGACCATGTACGGAGGAAACCGATGGATGGATGGGTTAAGATGAATACGGATGCTGCTGTGTTTAATGACGGGAGTATTGGGTTGGGGTGCATTCTGAGAAACAGGGAGCTTTTGTGGGTGCTAGGTGTTGTAAGATGGCTGGAGCATGGACCCCGAGGGAGGCGGAAGCTATGGGAATGAAGGAGGCACTGTCATGGGTGACTGCTCGGATAACTGGTCATTGTGTTGTCGAGACGGATTCTCAGACACTGGTAACAGCTTGTAATGGTGGTGCAGGAGAAGCTTTCTTCGGTACAATAGTAGGAGATTGTATTCAATTATTGAAGCATATAAATCCGATGCTAGTTAAATTTGTTTATCGTTCTGCGAATAGAGTGGCGCATGAATTAGCAAAAGCCGTCTATTCTATGTCAGAAGTGGGGGAGTGGTTTGACATTCCACCTGAATTTATTGTGCATGTAATCGATATTGATATGATTTGAATGAAAAATACATTTTATTAAAAATAAAATAAAATTTCATCATAACAAATATTCATTATTTTATAAATATAAATATAGAATTTAAATTGCTTACTAAATAAAAAAACCATCTTAACATATCCATTTATTTAGATTTTTTTATTGATTGCTCGAATATTCATCCTGCCAATTTCTTGTGAATTTTGTCCTTTCAAAAAATAATTTACAACTCTAATTTTTACTAAATTAAAGTCTGCAACTTTTTTTTTTTTTTTTTACAATTCATCAGATATGAAAAATTAGAACAATTATTAAAAAAAAGTAGAAAATATAAAAAAGTAGACAATTATTACCCCACTTTCCATGTTTATGTTTGTGCTGTTCATGTTCTAGATCTCTCTATCGTTTATTTACAATAAATTTCTGACATAAGTAATTTAATATAAATCCCATAGCCCACAAAAAGAAAAGGTTTCATATTTATTATTACCTATACGGCTATACCTGGTTCATTGAACAGGGTGTGATTTTCTTCTCCAAATGGGTGCTTCTCCCTCTGTTCCTGAAAAATCTGTTCATGAATTCACCGTTAAGGTACCCTTTTCTTCGCTATACATGATTGTATGTATAATTATGTTTTTTGTATGTATATGTTTATGGGTTTTTCTTGGTTTGTTGAAAAGTTAAAGATTGCCTTTTTGGGTTTTAGGATTGCAAGAATCAAGATGTGGACCTTAGTATTTACAAAGGAAAAGTGTTGCTTATTGTCAATGTTGCTTCTAAATGGTTGGTCTTTTTTTTCCTTTTTTTTTGAATTTTTTTCTTGATTGTTTTACTAATCTTCTTGATTTTCTTGAAATTGTGTACATGGGTATTTGATTAGTGGGTTCACAAATTCAAATTATAAAGAGTTGACTGAGCTTTACAACAGATACCACAAGGGTAAAGGTAGGATTTTTCTTCCTTTTTCCAACTTTGAATATTAATTTCAAGATATATATATAATTTTTTCTAGTTTTGCAAGAAGTTTTGTGTGATGGAACTGTTTTGAAGTGGCCTTAATTTGTTTAGTGTTTTGTATATTTGTGTTTGTGTAATAGATTTCGAGATCTTGGCTTTCCCATGTAATCAATTCTTGTACCAAGAACCGGGAACGGGTGAGGATGCACATCAGTTTGCTTGCGAAAGATTTAAGGCGGAGTACCCTGTCTTTCAAAAGGTAAAATATGTGATGTGATCACTGATCATCTTACTATGGAGTAGGATTTTGCTTTTATTCTTGATATACGTACACTTTTATGCACACGTACATACTATTCTGTTTCTTGAGTAAAGAGTGTACAATGCTACCTTAACAACCTTAACATTAAAGATGACACTTCTATCATGTTTAATTTTTATTCTTGACTTCTTGGGTCAGTCATAAACTAACTTATGCAAAGTCCGTTTCTGTTAAATTCTCAGCATCAAGATAGATAAACTGAGTTGGTATTATGAATTGATCACTTTTTAGAATATGGATTAACCTTTATTTAAGATTTTGCCCGTTTACCTCGTATATTTGTCACTTAAGTAACTCTTTTTTTTTTTAATTTGTACAGTAGCGAACAAATTTATCAAGAATATATATGTTTTGTTGCTACTTCACCTAATTCTATTGAGTTTACTTATGATTAAAATGAAAAGGGTCAGAATTTCTTTGGATCGATCTTTCTGGCATGCATATTACCAGTGTTTTATGAGCTATGTAGACATGCTGAATATACATCTGCCCTTTCTCAACGTATTTCTTTAGATAAGGACTTCGGTACCTATTTTCATATGGTAAATAGAACATGGAGTGTGAATCCGACCCATGTTTGAATTGAACTTGAGGTACTGATGCGGTGAAATACATAGATTAAATTTAAAAGATGTTGACAATAATTTCTTTCAAAATTGACTCTTGAGTTCAAACAACTTTTTGGTCTCCATACATTGCCAAGAGGAGTTTAATAGAATTTTGATCTTCATATGCTTGGATTGTTTTGGCTCACGCTCATTTACATTCAAAGTATATGTTGTGCTCACATGTGCATTTTGTAAATTTATAGTACTATAATGAAACATAAACATTTGAAGTTCATAAAATAATAATATTACTGTATGAATGTAAATATTGTTTGGGTCATTTGAATTATATTTGAACATTAATGAAAAAAAATCAAATGTCTTTTCAATATAATGTAGACTTAGAAAACCTGAAAAGATTTGCTTGGGTCATGATTGAACACTTTCTTAGGGCGCATTTAGATTTAGGTTGGACTTGACTCGTTAAAAACCTCTCGAACCCATTTAATAAACGTTAGGCTCAACTTGATTACGTATCTATTCGAAGTAAATATTGATATATATGGGTTTTATTCAATAAAGTAAGTGATATTGTGTCTATCCGGTAAGCTAGCTCATGGGTGAGGACTTCTAAACACTTCCCCTTTGACATGTATTTAACTCCCATTCGCGGGCATGGGAATACTCCTAAACTGTCTCCCCAATCTCCCAAGTGTGCACTTCCTCCTAATTACATGCACCGAGTCGTTGACCCACATCAACTGCCGCTTCTTCCCTTTCTTTTTTGGATTCCTTCCCTTTCTTTTTAAGGATCCTTTTAGGTAGATCTTTATACCCTTTAGTTTATTAGACCAGGCCCTTTGACACACCTACTAAACCCCTCCGCATTTGTCCATCTATGGAGTTCCATGTTAATATTTAACTATCCAAGCCGATGAGCCTGAGCACCCCGTAAATATAGTACCTAGTAGCATTACCAGACAATACTCAAGAGGAACTACAAACTCTAACTGTTGAAATATTGAGGTTGGGAAATCAGGATGCATCGAGAATCATATGGATCACTTATCCAGTGGTGGGTGGCGGAACAGAGAAAGAGATAAACAAATTTTCTTAATTTATGCCATGCAATAACATATGTCAAACAATTTTAGTTTTTAGTAATTTGTCCGATGGTTCAAAGATAACTACGTTATTAAATTTTGATTTTGGAAGACTCTACATCACACAAGGAATGGAAGGCTACCGTAGGTTATATGTTTCTAAGCGATGACGAACATGGACTTATGATAAGTTTTGTAGTATCATTGCTTCTCCAAATTGGGTAGTTTGAACATTCCATGCAGTGAGCGGTATTCTTAAAATGGAAAAGTATTGGGGTTCCCCGAGAAGGGATGGTCCCAGTAGTGCACAAATCTAAGAGGCTTTTGACAAGTTGTTTGTTAAGAAGAGTATATATGATGAAATTGAATTGTGGAGTGGTGTTGGTTCCCAGAGTGTATATGATGATATTGAATTGCAGAGTTATGTTGGGTGAAAATGACCATGCACACATTTTAAGAGGATTCAAAAATGTGCTTTGATGTACTGCTAGAAATGCCGTCCAGTATTTACATAGTCAAGCAGGTTCCCTTGAAGTCTAAATCATTATCAAGATTCGTTTGGGGTATGGTCAGTTTGATCTTGTTGGAAAATGGATTACCATTCTTCATATTCTAGGCTATCCTTCAGTATATGCCACAGTCGTATTCAAGTGATAATTGTTCAGGGCTTAATAAGTCTTTATGAAAAAGTTGGTGTATAAACGATTTTTAAGAAACATACATTTGATAGGTTTTATTTTTACTTGTGAGAAAACAATACCGAACCGACATAAATCTGCAATCCAATTTCCTCGCCATCTCCACCTTCTCAATGAACAAGTCACGGATCATCTCTTCTCGAGTTCGACCCAAGTACATTTCCATTTGATGATACCACTCATTAAATAGGATGTCCTAAGTTGGGGAAGTTGTAGTATTTTAGAACTCCATTGTAACTCCATGCTTCTGTTTTTGTAAAAAGTTTCTCGTGCACTATTTCTTCAAAGGAGCACTTCTTTCTGTTTTTTTCACTTTTGTCTCTTCACTGGATTACCATTTTAACCAATCTCTCAAACTATTATGGTGTCATTTTAACTTGGAGACAACCAATTAGCTCTGACTATTTAATACGTTTTTTTCGTTTGCTGATTCACCAGACAAACTTGTAGCTAATTACATGTTTATGTGCAACTGGAACTGGGTACCTATTTCTGATGCCGTTCCTCTATCAATCATACTCTTGCAACATTTTAATTTGCAACAAAATACTCTTATCTGCAAGTTGATGTTGTGAAATATTTACTGCTTACAGTAATGCTATACATAAGATTGATTTCAAACTTGCCACCATGGAATATGCAAACCAGAGTATGATATATAAGAAGTTAAGACTTCACAAGTATGACTGAACTTGTCAATAGGAATATAAAACACGCTTAGTTTTGATTGGGAGTTTACTTTGGCCATTCAATGTGATTTCCAATATGAAATACTGGATCATGTGGTCTTTTTTCCTTTCAATGATATGATTCTTTCTTGTCAATGGACCAAGTATTTCATATGCATTATAAATGATATTCTTATAATACTGGATCATGTGGTCTTTTTTCCTTTCAATGATATGATTCTTTCTTGTCAATGGACCACGTATTTCATATGCATTATAAATGATTTCCAATATGAAATACTGGATCATGTGGTCTTTTTTCCTTTCAATGATATGATTCTTTCTTGTCAATGGACCAAGTATTTCATATGCATTATAAATGATATTCTTATCTTTAGTTGTACATTTTGAAAGGCAAATTTATATTAATAAAGCATCAGAGGGAAAGCTCCATTACATAGTAGGAGAATGAAACTAAACAAGGAACAGGATAACTACAACTACTTAGGCATAAGAGAGATAAACTAATCCTTTCTGGAAACCTATTCCTTCACCTAAGCATCAGCATTGTTTGATCTTCCTTTGTTCTGCACCATTTGAATATCCTCATACATAGCCATTTCTAACGTTCTACCCCCATGAGTTTATAACCCTGCGCTGGTTTGTCGATCAAATTTTGCCGAGTCCTGTACATAAGTCAGAGCTTCCGAGCACAGCCCCCCTCCTTTTTCATTTGACACGAGCATACCTTCCTCTAGTTTAGCATGAGCTTCACTATTGATGAGAGAATTATTTTATATGCTAGCCACTGTGTATAGGATTATGTTGTTAACAAGGTAATCCTACCAAGATATTTTTTTACAACTTTTGACTGTCATTAAGTATATTCATATTACACAGATATTAAATGTTGTTAGCCTACTGTTGGTTGGGGGATGAGTAAACTTTGTTTAAGACTTTCCATTTTATATGCATCTTAGTTAGGTGTAGTGAATTTATGTGCTTCGCAATCCTGCACCTAGGTCAGTACGGATTATCAAGTCACTTTCAAGTTGAGAGGACTAGTCGAAGTGTTCAAAGCATCCCAACATTTTCTCTCATACCTCTTTCAATTTGTGTTCATATTTCGAGAAATGCCTTTATTTTGGGTGTTTGTCATTTGTTGGAGCATATCTGTAGACTCTGTACTAACATGACTTCTTAGTGAAAGCGTTTTATATTATCCACCTAAATATTAATCTTAAAATAAGATTTGTGCCTCATCTGGGTCTACATTTTCTTGGTAAATCACAATTGTACAGCTCATGAGTTGATAATCATCAAGGGCAACTTATACAGGTAGGACACGGTACCTTCTTCAGTTCTTTGTGACTCAGGTCTGATGAACCATGCAGGACAGCCTGCATAATAATCTCGTAAGAAGTGTGTGCACATGCATGTTAATATAATTATCTTATGCTACTGTTTAAGAACTGTTGGTGCTTGAAAAATGACCATATTTACTTTTCTCAGTATAATTCTGTTACTGATTTCGGAGCTTTGTTAATTAATTAATCATTTATGATAGTTCTTTTAGCCTTGAATCTTTATTATTTATCTGTGATGAACTTCCATTTGCTAGGTACGTGTCAATGGGCCAACTGCAGCACCCATTTACAAATTTCTCAAATCCAGTAGTAAAAGTACATTTTGGGGAAATAGCATCAAGTGGAATTTCACCAAGTTCCTTGTTAATAAAAATGGAGAAGTTATCCAACGATATAGCCCAACTACCTCACCTTTAGCCATTGAGGTAATACATCAGTCTCTCTCTTCACTCTTTTTAGACATTGTTTAATTTTCTCAAGTTGTGTTTCATGCATTGTTTCTTATATTAAATGCAGGCAGACATCATGAGAGCATTGGGTGAATAATGTGATAAAGGTTTAAGTAGTAATATGTTGAGGTGATTCAGTATTGGACATAATGAAGCTATAGGAATGTGTGAGTGAATGTAAAATGTTTTTAGGTCATTTCTTAGTGTGCTCTTGCACATGTTAATGATTTAGCAATTTTCTAGCATTAGTAAGACTTTCATGTTTACCTATGGTATGTGGGTTGTTCCTTTAAAGTCCGGTATTGGATGTAAAGATTTATATTTGATTTTCTCACACCATAATGTTTTATTGCCCCTCCGATTGATTATTAGCCATGTGCCATCTTATATATACCTTACATAGTAACTGCTACTTGGTCTAATCTTGTTGCCTCTCTCTGTAATAAGGCTCTCAGATTGATGATTTGTTTCTATAATTGAGAACTTAAAGACATAGCTAAATCTCTTGCTACTCGGACCAAATGGAAATCCAGCTGCTGGTTTTCTTTTCCACACAGACCAGTCATATATCTCGGTACAATTTCCCTTGTTAGGAATTAAACAGAAAGTGGTAACATATATTTTGGTGTGTCCCGAACTCAGAAAGGTGTTATATTCGACTTGGTTAACATTGTGGTATGGAGTGGACTAGCAACAAGAGTCCCTGTTTAGGTTTTTCTTTACTGGTTTGTTCTGGGCATTTGACATATATTTCATATAAGATTTCTCAGTAGGGGACTAGATATTCAAATGCATGAATTTTGGCCAGAAGGGATCTTGACACTTGCCTATCAATAAAAACTCAAGGTTTGTTTTATGATTTTTATTTGACGGTAATAATGGTATAAACTTAATCGGTTGCGGCTGGTTGAGGGCAAACCAGTTTGTTCCCAATGCCAACCATTAGGTTCGGTAAGAAGCTAGCTCAAGTGATAGTTATAGTTGAATAATCAAAATTAAAATGTTATTTACTTCCGAAGTTTTAGAATGGAGAGAACACTTGGGTAGAAGATATTCTGGTCTGGTATGTACTTGGGCTGTCTAAAAGCAACACTTGTGTAAATTAGCTGTCTAGTCTTCCATCAGAGTCCTCTTGTAGTTCCTTTCAAGTTAAGAATTTAGCAATATCATTAGACAATCAAGGTGTATGGTGCCGCAAACATATCTGTTATTCGCGAGTAGGGACACGTTGTCATTTCAAATGAAAGAGTCCGCATTTCTTTCACCTTCCTTCGATAAGGTTATAATTCTACTACTGACATGGTTCCTCACGTGAAGTTGGACCTACATCTACTTTTCCGGAATCATATTCTGATGACAACCCTACTAGAGTCGGCTTCTTCTTCCACTGATTCATTCAGTTTGAAAGTAATGGCCGATTGTGTCGACTGTAGGGGTTGCATGGATGGACATCTGAAGTGGCATTTGAAGGTGAAAGGTAACTACTGGTGTTTATACATGTAGTAGTAAGAGTTTGGCTGTATCTCTTGGAAAGAAGTTATAAATGGAGTGGTACTTTCAAGTGGCTTTTAAACTGATTCGTTACTTGTCAGTCGTTGATGCCGACAATGATAAGATGCAAGTATGTCGGATTGACATTTTCAGATTAAAAGGTTCATGTAATGCAGGCATTGCTTTCCTATGTACTCCCTCTGTCCCATCCATTTATTTACACTTTTTTGTCACTTTTTGGCACGCATTTTAAGGTAGATTTTAAGGATAGTTCCATAACTTATTTTTTAAAATTTTTTTTTTTGTATAAAAATAGGATTGTTTTATTTTTATACAAAAAATGAAATTTTCAAAAATAAGTTATGCAATTATCCTTAAAATTCACCTTAAAATGTGTGTCGACACCCCATTTTGAAACGATAACAAATGGACGGGAGGGAGTATCTATGATGATTTCTTGTACTCTTGGGGTACAGTTCACGAATTTTGGAAAAGAGTAAACCTTAGCATACATCCTTATTCACTACTAACACACTACTAGTATTAAAATAGAGCCCCTGGCGGGGCCCATTTTAATAAAACAAAAAATAAAAAAATTATTTAGAGTATAATATACTAGTCCTATAATTTAGGTAGTGAGTTAGTAGTGAATAAGGATGTATGCCAATATTTATTCTTTGGAAAATCTGAGAACAATTTATTGCGATCTCTCCTAGTTCGCGGGCCTTTGTGTGCCTGAAATTTAGTGTCTTATTGATCGCAATTTATATGTCGCAATGGCTTAAGATATTCATGTGCCTCTATTAATCTTTCTAACATGGATTAAGAAATCATTTTAAACTTATTTATGGTTTGGATACACTTATATCTTGTTTGTAAATACTGTGTAATGTGTAATAATAATAGTTGTAATGTGTTAGATTATTTTTATAATAATACTCCCTCCGTCCCACTTATTTTGTCCATCAATCAAAATCCACATTTTTACCAATTTACTATATTTTTTGTTTAGTTTCCATAACTAAGCTTAAATTATACTATATTTACAAATTTTTAACATATTTAGAGCTTTATTTACCTTTGTTAAGGAAAGTGGACAAATGTTGTGGGACAACAAAAAATGGAAATGTGGCCAAAATAAATGGGACGGAGGGAGTAATAATTTATGGGCTTATAAAATCAATGTGTTTTGGTATGTATAATTCTGTGATATACACAATCTTTTTAAATTTTTTTTTACATGCATAATCTTTTATATAATGAAGTTTTTTTTATATAAGATCTCAGGGAAGTTATCTGATATTACATTATATAAGAATTTTTGGTATTAAATATAAATTAATATGTTGTTGGCGGAAATTGAACTTTAGACATCTTTGAATAACAACTTTTAGTATTATTGTATTTATCGGTCATTATCTATTTGAGTTGAAAAAATAGGGATTAACCAAATTACAAATTATACCTCTTTCGCTTATTACAGTATAATATAGATTTTGGAGTAATTAATTGGTACTCCCTCCGTTTCATAATAAGTTTCCTCTTTTTAAAAACACGTTTGCCAACGCACACTTTTGATCGTTAATATCTTGAATTTCATATTATTAATAAATATAAAAACTTCACTGTATTAAAGTACTCATAAATACGAATCCAACAAGATCACTCATGATTATATTTTGTCTTATAAATTGTACATAAATTAGTAGTCAATCGCTTATAATGAATAGTAACAAAAGATAAAAGAGGAAAGTTAAAAAGACACGGAGGGAGTATAAAATTAAGGGTCTAATAACATCTTTTTAATATGTAATACCCAATATAATCATGATTAAGGTTAATGGGGTCTAATTAGACTAATATAATGGGGTCTAATTAGACTAATATATAAAGAACATTATAGTATAAATATAGTATAGATAATATAGATTTGGACTAATTAAGTGGTATAAAATAAAGGGTTCAATAACATATTTTTAATCTTGGTCTTGAAGACAATTCACAACCTCTACTCCTTTATTCCCATAAATCAAAGCGAGATACGGCTACAGATGAATCAAATTTGTGGAAGATCAAGTCCCATAATCCGTATTCTTATTTATCGTCATGGAATCAGGTACGTTTCGCATTACATTTTTATCGTGTAACCTTGATTCATCGTAAAATGATCGGTGATTTTTTTATTTAGATCCAACAGTAAGAGGACAGCTGATGTAAATACTATAAACCTAGGACTCTTCAAAACCAATTTCTTTCATGAGAATTTGCAAGAAAACAAAACCAGTTGGTCTAATGTGTCCATCATTCTCATATATGAAATGGTCCCAGCCATAAAGGAACCAATGCGGCAATGCATGCCTAATCTCCACCACATATCGTTTCTCACATATCTCCAATGTCGACAAGTACATAAACCCTTAGTCCCCTGCATAATCCTTGAAGAAAAATTTCAGAAATTTTCCTTAGATTCATAACATTTCTTGAAGTAGTTGAGGTACACAAATGGCAGCAAATTCCTTGTCTATGAGATTCTCGAAGACTCGATCATGGAAAAAATGTCCTAAAAGAGTTAAACAGCAAAAGGCTAGACTGTATATTATATGGAGATGCACTGTTCTCCTTATGAACTGGCAGGAGTAAGGTATCACTTTTTAGTATTAGTTTGGATATTGTGATGGAAACATTATATGGAGGCGTAGCAGGTAGCACTGCCCTTTTGGGCGAAGATTCGCCCAGCAGCACAGAAAGTAGAAGAAGCAAGCCTACAAGCAAGGCCTGATAATTGCCAGACAGAGCTGCAGGATTGATCTGTTCTAAACAGTTTTCACAATCTAATTTTCACCTAACTAGTTCAAGAAGTCTCGTGAATCAGTAGGGTGTAGTGTACATCCCAAAATTTAATTGCAGACTACCAAAATTTGCAGATTGTGTACCTGTGGTTTTTAGTTCTATGTGTCTTAAACAATGATAGTTGATATGGTAACTAGTTACTCATTTATCCTTTTAAACCCGAAAAATTTACTTTGGAAAGCAGCCATGCATAACCTCTAACAATAAGTCAGATGTAAAATGTTGTACTAGTTGGCATCTGAATCAAACCCATTGAGTGATACAAGTGTTCTTGAGTACTATTTATGAAATTGACGAAAAGTTCTTGATCCCCAATTTTTGATCTCTTGACTCTCATAGTCAAGCAGGAAGCAATTTTTTTCATGTTTGTAGTATTAACGTAAGATCCAAAGAAATGGCCATCGCCCAAATAAAAATGTTGCCATATGTTCTCATCACTACAAATATTGAATTTTTCTGGTCCAAGCCATTTGGCCAGAATCACCATCCAGTGTCCATAGATCAAAATTTCTTGTTGGGATCGACATAACATAGCAACTGAACCATTGAAATCCATGACAAATGATCTCTGGTTTCTTCGAAAAAAGGCAGGGAGTGGAACTAATTCAAGAACTTTGTTGTGCAATTGGAATGAGATTACATGGTTGTGTAGATTAGTAACGTTTTATTTACAAATCAAAAATCATACACATTGATAATTAATCAATTTATTTTTCTTATATCTAAAACATTGCCCATTTACATCGATAAACAAACAATTAAGAAGTTATAATTACGTGTTAGTGCAAGAAATATTTAGAAAATGACTGGTGCTCGAATAGGTTTAAAACACAGGAGCAGCAGCCAAGCTTAGATAGCCATAACTGTACCATCTGCAACACCGTTATCAGAGCTAGCTAGAGTCTGGTACATCAACAGTCATTGCATGAGGAACCTGTGTAACTAAATAAATAACTACAGTAGTAGATTTCAAGTGTTGTTTATATATATGTCAAAAGATACCCTTTATTGATTAGTTACTTGGTATATGAATCGGAAACTACTTGAAACCCACCCAGTGATACAAGAGTGTGCGAGTATTTGAGAGTAATAGGATTAACGAACTATTCTCCAACTTGAAATGCTCTGAATTCTTGACTCTCATAGTTAAAGAACAAGTATTTCCCCTGATTAATATAACGCCCATAGAAGTGTCCATCACCCACATAAATATATAAAATAGCTCCTGATCAGTGTGAATATCAAGTTTTTTGGTACAACACGAGCTTTTTGTATTTCCCTGTAGATGGATTCCAGAGGTAGAAAACAGCACCACCCCAACCACACAAACAGACAATGCCATTACAACCACCAAATCCCCGAGTATGGTCTGACAATGGACAGGCAGAATGAGACAATCAAGGTGAACAGGACTACACAACTTATCTAATTTTTGTTGCACTACTTCCTGGGCCGTGGAAATATATAGCTTGATACTCCCTCCGTCTCTTAAAACTTTTCCTGTTTACTATTTCGGGTCATTCAAAATACTTTTCTCCTTTCTATTTTAAGCCATAAAATAACAATATTTCATACCCACTACTCCACCCACTACTCCTTAAAACAATATTCAATACCCACTACTCCACCCACTACTTCTTATAAATAATATTCAATACCCACTATTCCACCCACTACTACTTAAAAATAATATTCAATACCCACTACTCCACCCACTACTTCTTAAAAATAATATTTAATACCCACTACTTATTAAAAACAATATTCAATACCTATCACTTCATAAAAAAACAATATTCATTACCCACTATCTTAAAACCCGTGTTTTTAAGCAAACGAGCAAAGCTTTGAGAGACAGAGGGAGTACTTTTTAGTGTCTTTCACAGGGACCGATCTCCAGTTACGATCAAGGTACGTTCTTTTTAATTTCTTTCATGAATTATTACCAGTTACGATCAAGGTACAAATATAACAAAGAGAACGAGGGCACACAGTTATTTACAAAGTAAGCCTTCATTATTACCGAAGCACTTGGATAACTTAGATAAAGTTATTTCAAACTAGTAGTACCACCATATTACTGTGTCATGTAAATGTCATCTCAGAATCTCATTACACCACCACAATATACACGAAATGCAGAATCTGCTGAAACACAGCGAGAGTAAAGATAAGATACTATTACTAACTACTTTAATAGACACTGATCGAACTAAAGAGTCTCTTCGTTAATCGATTCCATGAGCAGAATTTAGGCATCAAAGAGCTCCCAGTCATCATCCACCAACTCTATGCCAGTACCTAGGATTTCATTTCTATATAGAAGCTCATCATCAGTTGAGTTTAATGATGCCTTTCCATTTCTTGGGGAAGCAACCACCTCGGGTTCAGGCAACTTTTCAAATGATGCACCAAGTAGAGATGAACTTGAAAAAGTTGGGGAAGGAACCACCACAGTTTCAGGCAACTTTTCAAATGATGCATCAAGTACAGATGAACTTGAAAAAGTTGATACGGAGGTCGTCTGACTGGAAGACAAAGATTTACTCAAGGGAACTCCTTGGTCAAACTTTGTTTTCATTGACTTCACATCTTGGCATATGACTGATATTTCTCCTCTGCAAGTATGGAAAAATTTTAAGCAACTCGATCAGAAAAAAAAGAAAAAGAAAATTTGAGACCATTATACACTTAAAACCACCCACCAAGAGAAATAATATATATCAATAGACTAACAAAAAAGAATGACTAATATATATATATATAAGAGTCTAGAAACAAGGAGCACAGAAAAATTCCTACAACATGACGAACTACTCGAGTATCAAGGAGAATGCTCCCACGTTTTTTATACAATATGATGAACTAACAGAGCAATGGGCATGAACATCTTAATATCTTTGCAACATAATCTCGAAACAACTGTTGTAAAGCACCTTCAATCAATTGTATGGGTATAACAGTACTTACTGTAGAATATCAACTTGTCGACCACGATCCATGAGGAACTCTCTCAACTGCAATAAAACACATTAACAGAGTAATAAGTAAAGTAAATCAATTAAAATAAAGTATCATAAAACACTTAATCCTGTACAATCTACCACCTTGGAGTTCTCCTCGGCTTGTTGCTCTAATATCTTTGACTCTTCAACCACCTTCTGCATCCTGCTTTCTTCATGAGCAAGATATTTGAGGGCAGACTCTTCCTTTTCAAGCTTTTCAAGCTCTGCCTCCTTAATCTCAGCTTCAGCTGAAACTAACCGTACCTCAAGTGCTTGATGGATCTGCAGAACAATGCTTGATATAATAACTTTACCATTGGCACAAGTAAAAGGATATGATATGGAGCATTGACTATAAGAAAAATGTGCAAAACACTGAAGGATACCAAATTAAGTAAAACTTTACTGTATAAAGGCTACATAAATTTTAAAAAAAATGTTAAAACTTCAAAATCCTCCAGCACCAACAGAATAGACAAAGAAAAAGAGCTATGTTTGTTAGGGGCTCTCTAGCTTTACAACAACAAGCAACTCAAATCCCTCCTTAATTGAAGTACATAGTCAACAATTAATACAAAAAAAGTTAACCAATTATAACATTTTTCTTTTTTGCTAAATGACCTATTGTAACATTGTCCAGCCAAATAATAAATGAGATCAAGATAATCTATTTACATTCATTTCAATGCTAAAATCCCTGCACTCCAACTCAATTGAAATGACAATAGCGTGGTTAAAGTGTTAAGAGTAACAAAACCTCATCAAGAATAGCAAGAGCTTTGACCCTTTCATCTGACATGCTGTGTAGGCGAGATTGAAGTTCCCTCATTTCGGTGGATAAAATAGCTTTTTCACCATATACTTCACCAGCATGCTACATCCACGAAAAAAGTAAAGAAAGAGAAAAAAAAATGAGGTATCTGACCCTAGTCAGTCTACTAAGTACATTCAAAAATCAGAAATGCATGAAAGGGTACACAACCATGTCATTTGCTTCCTTTGCGCATTGCAACATCTTTTTTAGGTCTTCCACCCTAGCAAGTGTATCCAAGCCCCCATGAGCAGCCTCTTCTCTAGCTTTCTCTACAGATTTCTCTTTCATTTCCACTTCATTGATGAAGCTAAGTAGTGAATCCTTAGCTGAACGCAAAGCTATCTGCACCATTCAATATTTATTAGGTAAATTAGTCCCCAGGAAAAAAACGACTATTAAGAATTATCAAACTGCAGCCTCAAAACATGCACATCATAGGTATGTTTTCTCAAATTTCTATAGCTTAATAATTAGTGAACATTGGCCATACTTTTTGAAAAAGAAGGATAGCTACTCTTTTTTAAGATCAGGATTAAACTACATAAAACTTCAGGACAGCTCAACGACAGTTTGCACAATATCAGTGAAGATTTTACCATTTTATTCAAAAGACTATTTCACATTATTTTCCCAAGAAAGCTTTCTCATTTCCTGGATTCACTTAATAAAGTACATCAATATATAAATCACATGATAAGAGCTTCTAGTCCAAGTTAGGAAAGTGGCAAGCAATATGATCTGATAAGGAGAATATACAAAATACTTGAGAATAAGCTTCAATATGAAATCTTAAGATTAATAGAAAGGTAGGGGAGATAGTAAACTATGTGAGAATATTAGGTTTAAACAGGGAGACTGTCCATATTAAGATACCATAAGATTATATTTGCAAAAGAAAAACTATTTCTTTTAGTCAAATAGTAAGAAGAAGAATACAATAAAAGGAGGATAGCAGTCATAAGAGTTTTGCTTGGTAAGAATAAATGAGAGTAATACCTTCTCACTTTTTTCATTTTCAATGATACCCTCAAGAAGTTCAACACTACACATCTGGCTAGATCTGCTGGTAACAATAGCCTTCATAGAAGTTTCCTCCTCAAAATCACCCATGTCACTAGCCAATAATCTGTTCACCCCACTTGGGTCTTGTTTCTCTAGATCCTTAACTGATATATCAGATACGATATTCACCATATCCACATTCTGACAATCGGCCATTTCAGTAGAGCCTATGTCTCCCCCTGAAGCAATAAGGGATGGAACATATGCTTCTGGTTCTTCAACTTCGGCGACTTGTGGGATTGGCTCAGTTAAAAGCTGACTATCGCCTTCCGAATTATTTGGAGAAAAGATTTGTACAGCTTCTGGATCCACATCAGGTACCGGAGTTACAGAACGATGATTCTTCCGTACAAGTTCATCTAAACTTGATTGTTCTTCTTCATGAAGAGACGAAGAATTCGTAAACCCGTCTGTATCATTTAACAGCCGATTACCAAGTTTAGTCATCATATGTAAGCTCCTAGGAAATATTGGACCCTCTTCTGTACTGGACACTTGGTGCTTCCCTGGTAAACTGATATTGTCACCAAACTCATCCACAGCATCTACAAACACCTGATCCTGTACCTCATTTGCAACAATTTTGGGACCAGAAGATATGAAGTTCGCGTAGGGGATATCAAACTCAGAAAAAATAGATTCACCAGGCTTCCTTGATGGAATCTGTTGCGATGCAATATCTTCTTCAGAAAGTCCATAATTGACCGCAGTACTATATGTCCCATCAGCTTTATTAGAGACTTCAACATCTGTGGGGAGCAAAAAACAAGTATAATTCATATTATTTATATAATAATAATATAAGCTTACACAATAAGCTCAACATATATTGGATAAACATGACTAGATAACTATATTTGGCCTTAATATAAGTTTGAAAGGTAAGACTATTCCTATATCAGAGTTCAAAGGTGTATGCACACAAATACAAATTAAGTTGTTACCTCTTGTTCTTGTACAATGATACATTCTATCAATACATGGAGAAAATATACACACTACACAGCAACACAAACATTAACAAACTAGTCGGAATTCAGCCAATAAAAACTCTACTATCTGTTGCATTAAATGTTACTATTGCCATCTACAAGCTATATACACACATTATATCAAATAAGTCGGATCGACCTTGCACAAGTTATAACTCCATCAACTGTTGTAAAATGATACTACAGTATACACATTACCTCCATATGAATTTGGCAAACTTGGACCCTCATTGGGAGAAGTAGCAACTTTTCCACTTTTTACTGAAAGAGACGGCATAACCTCAGAAAGAACAACCCCGACAGCCACATCAGCATCCTTTGAATTCTCAATAGCAACAGCTCTCAGTATCCGGGAATCGACCTAAAGTACATGAAAAGGCAAGTGCAGCCAACAAACAATAAAACTTGTTTCAATTCCAAAAAGCAATCTTTATTTCAGAATAAAAATTTGATCTTTGAAATTTTCTTTCAACAAAACATTAACTTCTCCAAACTTTATCATAAAATCATAAAACTGCAGTCAAACTACTGTAATTATGCACACTAATAAGCATTTAACATGAGAATCACTATCAGACATTAGAATTGAAGCCTTTTACTACATCAATCTTCATCCCTAGAATTAAAAATTATAATCTTTTCAATTTATTTCTCTTCAAACTACTGTAATCAAGTACACTTAAAAGCGCTTAACATGAGAATCAAAATCATACACTATGAATAAAGTCCTTCATCTAATCAATCTTCATCCCTAGAATATAAATCCAAACTTTTCAATTTTCTTTACATCAAAATTCCAACTTTTCGAAACTTTATCATAAATCATTAAACTTCAATAAAACTACCATAATGAAGTACACTAAATAAACACTTAATATGAGACTCGGAACAAAATTTTAATCTTTTCAATTTCTCTCCATCAAAATCCAAACCTTTCGAAACTTTACCACAAACCCACTAAATTGTATTCCAACAACTACAATTAAGTACAAAAACAAGCACACGCTAATAAAATCAAGATTACACATTAGTACTAATCAACAAGTAACACCATAAATCAAGAAAACAAAAAAAGGGCTTTTGGGTTATTCAAGATTAAATATATACCTGTGGGAAAACCTCCTGTAAAACCTTATAAACGGAATTGAAACCCATCTCAATACGATAGATCTCTTCTCTGCAAACCCAAGAAAAATCAATAAAAACCCACAATTAAATCAATTAATAACTTGGCAAAAAAGAAATCAATTAATACAATTTATTTATTAAAAAATTCAAAAAGTGTTAATGGATCAAACCCTTTTTTCTTGTTTACTAAGAAACAGAATATTGAAGAGAGGTAGGGGATAGGGAGTGATGATATATATATGTGTGTCTTGTGGGTATATGTTTGATGTTGTGGTAGGAAACAGAGAAGCTATGGAAGATGATCGGTTGATCACGATACTAATGTAGCTAAGTAACTGGGGTATTTATGTAATAATGTATGTTTCATGGTATTTTTGACTTTTGGAATAAAATTAAATTTTGGGGTTTATTCTTGGAAGGTTGTTAGCAAGTGGATAATATTCTACATATTAAATATTAAATGGTAAGGACAAAATGTGCCAAAATAATATTCGTGAAATTATTAATACTAACTTATAACCCGTGTGATGCATTGATTTTTTTTTAGATGTAATAAATTTTATTTTATATTTCAATTGTTTTTTTTATATAATCATTATTTTCAATATTTCATTTTAATTTTAATATTAAAAATTTAATATAAATTTAATTAATTATATGCATGGTTTAAAACTTATATTATAAAATTTTAAAATAAATACATCGTTGATAGATTCCTTATTATAAACAAAGTATACAGATTTTTAATATATTTTACTAATAATTGAAAAATATGATGTGATATTTTTGGGTATATATTAATGATGTAAGATTAGTTTTAAATTAAAAAGGTAACGTGTTTTAATTCGAAAGAAAATATTAATGATTGGAAGATATGATACGATTGATATTTTTAGTTGTTTATAAAAGGTAATATTTTCAATTAAAAGTAATTGTGAAAAAAGGCAATCGACTACTTACCATTAATTATATTATGTTATTATTTATTTTAGGATTTTTAATAGTTAGACATTATATATATTTTTCTTTATAATGAAGGGTAAATAAGTAAATACACAACGTACCAAAAAATAGGTACCAAAATTTTTAATGTTTCGGTTTTTATATAATAGTATAGATATCCATATTTATCATATAATTACAAAACGATATTATATATTTAGTTTAATAAAAAAATTAAAGTTGGTGTTGGGAGTTGAACCCATGGCCTTAATTTTTGAAGTGACGATTTTAACCACTATGCTAGATGCTAATTTTGATCAAATTATGAAATTCATTATCAATATGTGCAAATATTTCACATGTTATATTTTATTTTGGTCTTTTCTTGTAATCTACTTTGCAAGTTAGAAAATTTATCTATACGTATGCCTTAAAATCTTTTTTTTAATGATTCTTTTGCAAATCTAACTGTACTTGAAAAAATATTGCGTAAGATTAAGCAAATACACAAAATATTATGAAATTGAAATTGGTCCGTTAAAAACATGATTATATATTTTAAAAAAGGATTACATTAATATTTTTATATTGTAAGTTTATTTATTTACATTTAGTATATAATGTCTCAAATTTTATATGCTATTAGTCTATAAATTGCATCGTCTACCGTACCAAGTTCTATGTAACTTACTATACTCAACAATTTTTACATAATCTTTTTACTTGTACGAGTTTTTTTAATAACAAAAGGAGAATTTAAAGATATTTAGGTCAATAAAATTTATAATCAAATTGATATGAGATTTAAATTTTGAACTCTATTTAAATTATCAGTTGAGTAATTAGATAAAATCCATATAAGTAATCAAGTTAAAATACATTTACATTAATGTAATCAAGTAAAAATGAAGATAATACATTAAAAAAAGTTGAAGTAAAATTTATAATTGTATGAAATTATCTTCTATATATAATAGCAGAACAGGGGGATAATTTTGAGCCAATAAACCCCCTGTGAAAGTACAATTTTACCCTTAGATTTTAGAAAATTACATGAAGTTGCCACTACTCTTTTATTCACACAAAAAAATTGAGTAAATTATGTTTTTATGGGAAATTGAACTCATGTCCTCCTCAAAGGAACTCATCCTTATAAACATTGAGCTACATAAGTTTTTGAATTTGAACTAAAAAACGTATTACTTAAACCCGGTCTCTCCTTTTTCCTATTTTTTTTTTGACGAACAAAGAAATTTTATTTAATATAAATTAGCTTTCAAAGCATTTTCTAAACCAATAGGGACAAAACTCCTATCGAATACTCGATCTGGAAAAGAATACGACACACGAGCAAGCTCATGAGCTGCCATATTAGCAGACCGTTTAATAAATAACACCGACACTGTGTTTTGATCTTCCAACAACCGCCTACAATCCTCAATTATGCGCCCATAAGGAGACCTCATATGGACCTTACTCCTTACCGCTTAAACTGCAACCATACAATCTGATTCGATTACAACTTCCTGCCATGCTTGAGACTTAATCCAGCTTAAAGCTTCTTTGATGGCTAAACCTTCAGCCATTTCTGCAGAGTTAATGTCACTGAAATACAATGTTCTAGCTAACAGTAATTCTCCCTTGTCATCTCTTGCCACCATACCTATACCTGAGGAATTAGACTCTCGAAATGTTGCTGCGTCGACCGAAATCTTGATCTGCATCATCTGTGGCTTAACCCAAGCACTCCCTCCATCTCCTTCATGCAACTGAGGAAATCGAGTGATTGTTGTAATTCTTTGGGCATATCTCCATTGTTCAAGGTATTGCTTGGCCTTCGCAATAATCACATGTATTCGAGTACTTCTGTTATTCCACACCACCTCGTTCCTTGACTTCCACAACGACCAACAAATAGCAGCTATTTCAGCCCTTTTGTCACTGTCAAAATTATTCCAAATGCTCTCCCACCACTGAAATAAGTCCCCTCATGTATTCTGAACACCTGGTAAGACTATTTGCCAGCATTGAACAGCCTGTGCACATCTCATAAAAACATGCTCAATTGTTTCGTTCCCATGCTTGCAAACTGGACATAACCCAGATACTGAGATACCCTTTTGCTACAACATTACTGTTGTAGGAAGACAGAATTATAACGATCGCCATACCAAATTCAATACTTTTGGAGGCGCCCTGATGTGCCAAATCTTCCTCTAAAAACCATTGTTGTCCTCCTCTCTCCTGTTATATTTTTGAGTCTGCAATAACCTGTATGCACTACGAACTGAGAAATTCCCGTGATTCTCCTTACACCAGTACACCTCATCACAACTGTCCTTCTCCCCTACAACTACCTTATTTATGCAATGCTGATCCCTGTCATTGAACAGGTCCTTCAATATCTCTTGATCCCATTCTCTGCAGTTCATATCAATCAGAGATGCCACACTATTATTATTAAGGCTTGGAGATGCTGAAGTGATATAAGGATTATCTGACTTCACCAACCATGGTTGTCTCAAAATACTAATAGACTCTCTAGACCCCACTCTCCACCTTGTACCTGCCGCAACAAGTTCCTTTGCCTCCATAATAGATCTCCATATATAACTTGGATTATCACCTATGCGAGCTTCTAAAAAATTGGTGTTGGGATAGTACCGAGCTTTATACACTCGGTTGACTAAACTATTAGGCTTCGATAGGAACCTCCACCCTTGCTTTCCTAAAAGTGCCAAATTAAAGTCTCTGAAATCTCTGAAACCCATTCCCCCTACTGCTTTATGCTTGCTCAGCCTCGACCAACTCATCCAAGGGATGCCTCTGTGTTCACCAGACTTAGAATTCCACCAAAATCTAGCAATAGTTCTCTCCATATCCCTTATAATTTCCCACGGAATAAGAAATACACTCATAGTGTACGTAGGAAGGGATTGAAGAACAGCCTTCACTAGCACTTCCTTGCCACCTTGAGATATTAACTTACCATCCCAACTCGCTGCCCTCTTTTTAACTTTATCTTTCAAGAAACCCATTATAGCCACTTTACTTCTCTTCATCATGTTGGGCAATCCCAAATAAGTACAATTGTCATCAGCCTCCTCCATGTTCAGTAACTCACACAGCTGCACTTTCTTCTCAACTATGGTGTTCGAACTAAAGAAAACTACTGACTTCTCTAAATTAACTTTTTGACCAGAGGCACCTTCAAAAACCTGTAGCAACTGTAAAATATACCCAACTTGCTCCTATTCAGCTTTGCAATAGAGGTAACTATCATCCGCGAATAGCATGTGCGATATACTAGGAGCTCTTTTACACACCTTTATACCTTGAACCCACTTGTTCTGCTCATAACTAGCCATTAGTGCAGACAAACCTTCTGCGCAGATTATAAATAAATAAGGGGACAAAGGGTCCCCTTGTCTAATGCCACGGCTTGGATAGATAGGCCCAATGTCTCTGCTATCATGAACTATGTTGTACGATACCGAACACACGCACTGAGTAATTAAATGAATCCACCAATCATCGTACCCCAACTTACTCAAAATAGCTCTCAAATAAGACCACTCAATTCTATCGTATGCTTTTGACATGTCCAGTTTTATGGCCATATGAGTATCCTTCCCCCTTCTTTTTCTTTTCAGAAAATGCATAACTTCGTACGACACCATCACATTGTCTGAAATCAGTCGTCCCGCCATGAAAGCACTTTGATTATCCGATATGACTGATTCGAGAGTCTTTTTCAATCTATTTGCTTTACTTTTGTAATGATTTTAACGATGACATTACAAAGAGAAATTGGCCTTAAATTACCAATCACAGATGGATTCTTCTTCTTAGGAATCAACAAAATAATTTAGCATTTAACTCTCCATGTAAACTGCCCGTAGAAAAAAAATCACGCACCATTTTTACAATATCCTTGCCAATGATTTTCCAATGTTTCTGAAAAAAGGCTGGTGTCATCCTGTCGGGCCCTGGTGCCTTGTCCGGGTCCATCTGAAACAGAGCTATTCTCACTTCCTCATCCATCACTGCAGCTAAAAGTTCTTCATTTTGTGCATCTGTTACTTTCCTCTGCACACAATCAATTATTGCTTGCCAGTTAGACTCTGTTGCTGTGAAAATTTTATTGAAATACCCCTGCATTAGATCAGCTAATCCAGTCTCCCAATCCACCCATTTACCCTCCTCATCCTGCAATTTCTGAATCAGATTTGTTCTTCTCCTATGGCTCGCCGCTTGATGAAAATAACGAGAATTTTTATCTCCAGCATTCAGCCACAATTGTTTTGAACTTTGCCTCCAAAACATCTCCCTTTGATGGAAAATAAGATTTAGTTTTTCCTTTGCTTCTGCATATTTTCCTATCGACCCTGCATCTCTACCACCCCTAGAACGCTTTAGAATCTCTTTGCATTCTTTAATTCTCCCACTGAAATTCCCCATAATTTCTTTCCCTAATATAGCTAAACTTTCACTACACACTTTTATTTTCTCCTGCACACTTAACAAATGACTGCCTTCCCACCCATCACGCACTAGATGCTCACACATGGGTTCCGTAATCCATGCATTCTCGAACTTAAACATGTATGGTCTCTGTCTTCTCGTTTTAATCTGAGGTACCAGAAGTAAAGCACTATGATCTGAGGGTGTTCCCTCTAAGTTATACAGCTTTGCTAATGGAAATTTAGTCAACCAATCATCCGTAGTTAGAGCTCGATCCAACCTTACCTCCATCCAATCTGCTCTACCTCTATTTCTTTCCCACGTGAATTGATGACCATTTAATTGCATATCTGTAAGTCCTGACTCCTGCCCCGCCTCATTGAACCCCTCCATTAACCATTCCGGATAAGGATCTCCTCCAACTTTATCAGCTACACTCGTAACATTGTTCATATCTCCAATAACACACCACGGCAAATTCGCATCCCTAGATAAAGTTCTCAGCAAATCCCAGGTTTTTTTCCGTTGAAGTCGATCAGGTTCTCCATACATCCCTGTGAGTCTCCAGTCCATCAAATTATCCACTTTCACCCTTGCATCTATGTGATGTTGTGAATACCCAAGAATATCTGCCTGGTCTTTTTCTTTCCACAGTAACGCAATACCACCACTTCTCCCTATAGGATCAACCACAAAAAGACCTTCATACCCCAGTTTATTCTGCACATATTCAAGCTTCATTTTTCATGCCACTGTTTCACATAAGAATATAAAAGAAGGCTGTTCTTGACGTACAATGTCAACTAGGAACTGAACTTTCCGAGGACGCCCCACCCCTCGGCAGTTCCAACTTAGAGTAATCATGATGACTGGCGGGCCTGCACCGCAGTACCCGCCTTCAACAAGTTTTTTGGATCCTCCTCTACATTGTTCAAAGTATCAGTCATTTCCAAGTCTGTATTGGCATTATTTCCTTTTGGCCCATTTTGTATGGGGTAATCAACTCGAATCCTCTTCTGTTCCCTAAACATTAGCCCATTTGTCCCACTAATAAATACATCCTCCTTCCCGCCCTCATTCGAACTATTTTCAAATATTTCTGTTTTATCTCGTGCGATATTTTCTCCCTTATCACTCCCTTGCCCATATCCCTTGTCACTTATCCCCATATCTCTTGTTAATCCTGATTTTCCGTGACTATTATCTCCAGTGGCACCATTCATGGGATTTACACTACTGTTTTCCAAATTTTGAGGAACCGTAACAACTTGCATCCCTGAATTTATGGAATTATCATCTCTCATCATCCCATCCATCTGAGTACTCATCGGAAAATCTCTTCCTTCCACCGGATTTAACACACTTCCATCTGGGCTCCGAAGCCATTGATTGGTATTATTAGTTGCTTGCCTTTGTACTTGGGCTCTGAGTGAATTGTCATACTTACGAACATCTTTATTGTTAGTCACAGAGGCATGCCTGTTTACATCAAATAACAAGCCTAATTTTTTGTAATGCTTTGCATTACTTACATGACCTCTTAACTGAGGGAACCTCTAGTTGTAGAGTCTCTACTTGTTCTGTACTTGTAATAGGCACTAAATCCTAGTTGTGTAACTGTATTTATATAGTCAAGAATAATGCTTGAAAGAAGTTCGAAGGTTCATGCCTCAAGCAAGAAGATAAAGACTGTCAAATAATCACAGTTGGGATTTGAAGAAAGTGAAGAATTTGCCTAAGTACCAATTTGAGAAGTAGTTTTGTCTATTCGAGAAGTCCAGCATTCGAGAAGTCAGGGATTCGATATCTCAAGACACTATTCGATATCTCTGAATACACTGTTCGATATCTCAGAGATTCGATATGTCTACTACTCTATTCGAGAACTCAAGAAGTCAACAAGTCAAAAGTGGTATTCGAGTTCTCAAGGAGTCAACAAGTCAAAGTTCCATTCGATATCTCAAGGACTTAGAAAGCTATTCGATATCTCGAGGATTCGATAAGCCAAGTGTTCTATTCGACAACTCAAGGAATCCTGATGAAAAAGAGCTATTCGAGAAGTAATTCGATATGTCAATATAACAGTGTTCGAGAACTCAGAGTTATCGATCAAGTCAATTCTAGTTCTCGAATCACTTACTTAGTCACTTCTTGAATACATTCTTGGAGACAAAATACTGGTGAAATTGTACAAGTCAGAAACCTACAACAAGCCAATGTACTTTATGGATCTCAATCTGTAACGTGCTCTGGAAAGCCTACAAAGAAGCTTGGAGAGATATAGAAGAGACAAAAGAGCTAAAGAAGTGGATCTGAACAGGCTTTGCAAAGTCAAATCTGTAACCGTTTGGACTCTTACTCAAATAGGATAGACAGACTAGAAAGTAATTTGTTTAGCTACCTTATTTGTAGTAAGTAGGTTGTATCCATGTTCTATAAGGATACAGCCTCACTTCCTTAGCAATTAACTTTTTGGTGGAGTCAAGTTTTTCATATTCATTGTAAGCAATATCTCTCTGAGAAAAATGAAGCTGAGAATACTATCATTTGTATTCACAGATTGTAGCAACCTTTATCTAATAATACATTAGATTAAAGTGATATTGTGACTTGTGTTGTTCTTTATCCGCACCTACATCTTTGCACATATAAACACTTATCTGCTACACAGACTCAACCAAGAAAAGTTCAAGAATCCATTCACCCCCCTCTGTATTCTTTTACTGTATTCTATACTCAACAAGTGGTATCAAAGTGGGATGTTTATTCAAAAACAGAAAAACGATCATGAGTTCGAATACACCAAAGACTACAGGAACGGTAAAAGTCCCTAAGTTTGACAAAGAGAATTACAACCTCTGGAAGATAAAGATGTAGTTGTTCATCAAAGCATCTCATCATTTGTATCCTGAGATTCTCAAGAATGGTCCATTTGTTCCCCAACAGGAGATTTCTGAAAAGACTGTTGGAACCACTACTATTCCAAGATCTTATGTGGCTAAGGATCCATCCAAATGGACAGAATCAGAAAAGGACATGGTTGCCCTTGACAGTCACCTCATGTTACTGATTATAGATTCCATGGACATGTAAATGTTTGCAAACATTGCTTCATGTACCACTACCAAAGAAATGTGGGATCACATTGAGGTGTTATGTGAAGGAACTGATGAGGTCAGAGAGAACAAGAAACAGATATTGGTCACACAGTATGAAGCTTTCATAGCACAGCCCAAGGAAAGCATCACTGAGATATTTGAGAGATTTCACAAGCTAGTTACTGAGTTGCAGATGAATGGCAAGGTTTACAGCACCAAGGAATTGAACATGAAGTTTCTGCTATCTTCACCAAATCATCTAGAGCAAAGGGTCATTTCTCTAAGGGAGAGAGATTTGAACAAAGTTACATATGATGTGCTCTATGGGGTTTTAAAAACTCATGAGCTTGAGTTGCTTCAGAAAAGGGCTATCCAAGCCAACCAAGGCAGAATGATAAACACATCATATGCCTTGATTGTTAACAAATCTATTCAAGACCTAGAAGCATCTACAAGCCAATTGAGGATATAGGAGGTAGTAGAAGATGAAGAAACTGAAGCTGAGGTAAGTGAACCTGGTGAGGAGAAGGAGGAAGATGAGTTCTATACTCTTGAAGAACTAGATGGGATGGAAAACACTTCATATGCTTTCATGGCCAGAAAATTTCCAAACATCAGATTCAAGAGGAATCAACCCTTCAAACCCAAAACCCAAAACCATTCATTCAACAAGAACAAGGCACCTGTGAAACCAAACAAGACTAAGTTCAAAACCAGCCATATGGATAGGTCATCTGTAAGGTGTTATAGATGCAATGACCTAGGTGAATGCAAGAAGCCTAAAAAGAAGGATAGAGATTATTTTGAGCTCGAAGCTAAGTATGAGGCCCTTCTGAAAAAGCAGACACAAGGTAAGGCCTACATAGCTGAAGGGAAGTGTTGGGATGATTTTGACAGTGATGGAGAGGAACAAGAATTTTGCAATTATGCCTTGATGGCCAATTCCAAGGATGACACATCTCCATCAGATCCTCAGGTACCATCTCTCACTACTATAGACATGTCTGTTTCAAAGTATAAATGCATGATTGAACAACTATCTGTTGAGATGTTTAACATTCATACTAGTATGACTGCTGCTAATGAAGAGATTACTAAACTATCTACTAGAAATGAAATGTTAATCAAAAAGAATGAGGAACTTGAGCTAACTGCTATGTAAGTAGAAAACCTTAAGAAAGAAGTTGAATATCTACAGAATAAGGTTTTGTGTGCTAGTCAGGTTGAAAAGGCTCTTAGGGATGAATTAGCTGAAAATGAATTCAAACTGAAAACTTTCAAGAAATCATCTGGTCTAGTGCAATCCTACTGTGAGAAAATTGAAGCTAATCCCAAAGCTGCTATTGGACTTGATTATGGCACTCTTAAACAGAGAAAAGGCTATGCTATCATTGAAGATGATACAGTTGTTCATAGGGAAGTGCCTCACATTTTGAAAAAGACTGAGACTCCTATTTTTAAAGAATCAACATTTGAAATTGATGAGGATGCCTTACTCATCAAGCAAATGTTGAATGATGAGGATGAGGCACAATCCAATGAACAACAAGCATCTTCTAAGAGTGAGAGTGTCAAGTCAAAAGCCAAAGAGCCAGTAGGTGATAGGTCAAGACCTAAGAAGTTTGTTAAGTTTGTTTCAGCTGGGAAGAGTGAATCTGAGAAGAAAGTGACTAAGAAGAAACAGAACAGAAATGGAAAGTTAGGGATTAACAAAGATAATAACTATGCTTATATGCCTAATGCCCCCAGGAAAACTTGTCAGAACTATTTCAGTACCAATCATCTAACTCATGCATGCAAGAAACCTGTTGGTAGTGTGCCCAAACCTTTCTATGATTGCTCTGTGCCTCTAAGACATAGAGATGCTCCATTTTGTGATAAGTTTGACTGTATGCCATGCAATATGAATGTTATGACTAGTTGTTTTAATTTGAGAAGGCAATTCATTGACGGTTGTATCAGTCACAATTCTCACACACACTACACCAGGTCAAAGTCTTCGAGTCCTCCTAAAGCTAGGAAGGTACCTCTGTCACCTAAGTCTGAAACCTCAGGTTCTAAGACTTCTAACAGTGACAAGAAGACTAACACCAAGAAAGTTGATAAGCATGTTGTTTATGATAAAACTGTTTCTAAGTCACATGGACCCAAACTTGTTTGGGTACCAAAGGAGAAGTAATACCTTTGTGTTTGCAGGGCAAAGAAAGTGAAAAGAAGGTCATATGGATTTTGGACAGTCGATGCTCAAATCATATGACTGGTGATATGGCCCTGCTATCACAGTATGAGGAGAAGGCTGGCCCAATGGTTGCTTTTGGAGATGACAGCATGGGTAACACATTGGGATATGGCAAGTTGAAAGTTGGAAATGTCATCATTGAAGATGTAGCACTGGTCAAGGGACTCAAGCATAATCTGCTAAGTGTTGGTCAGTTTACTGATAGAGGATTCAAGGTGGATTTTGACAAAGATGAATGTTTGATCACCCACAAGAAGACTGGTGATTTTGCTCTATCTGGAGTAAGAAAAGGAAGCCTGTTTGTAGCCAATATGGATTCTGCAAACAAGGACAAAATTTGTTGCTTTTACTCAAAAGCATCAAATGAAGATTGTTGGCTGTGGCACAAGAAATTATCACACCTGAACTTCAAAGCCATTAATTCTCTATTCAAAAGAGAGTTAGTGAGAGGCATGCCCACACTTAAGTTCTGTCAAGAAGGAGTGTATGAGGCTTGTCAAAAAGGAAAGATGAAAAGATCAAGCCACAAGTCAAAGACAGTGACATCAATAACCAACCCCTACAACTCACTCATATGGACTTGTTTGGACCTGTCAATATTATGTCACTAGGAAGAAATAAGTATATTGCCATCTCTCTCAACATCATCAACTATCTTTGTCTTCTGCATCTCCACATCATCCCTATGGCATAGCAGAATGGCTTCATAGTCTGGATTAGGGATGTTGGAGGTGACCAAGTTCTGAGCAATCTTGACAAACTCAGGAATTTGATCCACAACTAAGCTTTGAAGTGCTTCAACCGTCAATTGTGGTGGAACAGACCCTGATCCTGAACCACTGTCATGTTGTACAGGCTTCAGCCATTATGACAGAAAGTCAGAGCTAGAGCTAGGCAAGCTAGACTCCTCAATTACAGATGCAACTTCTGTAACCGGATGGATTGACTCTACTACTTGTGTCTCCACAGAAGTGGGATGAGTTACACCAGTAGTTGACACAGGCACAGAGTCTCTAGTAAAAACTAGTGGAGCCTCTGTGTTTGTGATGGTGTCATTAGGAGATGCCCCAGCATGCATTCCCTCACCATCTAAATGTGGGTCCTGGGTGGTGAGCAAGGTGTCATGCACCAAGTCATTTGAATTCATTAGCTCATCAAAAGAAAAGAATTCTTGATGATCAATGCCTTGCTCCTCAATTGCTTGAGTTGCAGGCTGAAAAGAAATTTGAGTGGTAGATTCTGGAAGAGAAGTGTCATTTAGATTAGAGTTTGGCAACTCCCCCTGAGAGATAGAGGGAGTTTCAATTGTGATGTGCTCTCCACTCAGTGTTTTGCCAGCCTTATCACTCCCATGTGCTGACTCTGTACAGGTAGGTGCATTGGGGAGGATGCTTGATTCTATAGATGCACCCTGTTGAGAGGATACATCTAGTGAACTGTTTGCCCCTGATTTTACAACTTCAGCCATTTGTGTGACTAAAGAGGTGGTTTTAGTTTTCTTCTTCTTTGGCCTGATTAGGGGTAACTCAGGTGCCTCACTTTCTAATTCTACAGCCAATGCTGCTTCAGACAGAATGGTTAAAGGTGTAGAAGCAACCTGTTTTCTCTTCTTCTCCTTTTTACTAACATCACCCTTTTGAGAGGATGATGCAGTTGGCTCAGTGTTTGGTAGGGTGTTTGGTTGAGGTGGTTGGTTAGTAGACCCTGGGTTAGCACTGTGTTCTACTTGCCTGGGTCTAGCTAACTCAAATTTGGAGGCAAATGTTGGCATGTTGTGAGGGTAAGACTCAAATAACTTCTGCATATGGGAAGTTATTACAAGTCTTACATCCACATCATTCCTAGTATCCAAATTACCAAAAATGAGTTTGGTCATGGATCTAGGATAGCCTAATCTACTTTTATCTAAACCAGGTAAATCAGCCACATTTTTTATCTAGATAATTAAGTACAGACTGAATAAACCTAGGAAAGAAGATATCATTACCTCTCTTGGTTGTGTTCTTACCAAGTTTTCCATAGAGTTCCTGCATTATGAGCTTTCCAACATCAATTTTCCTATCATAGGCAAGTGAGTAGCATATCTGTTGAATAGGAGCACTTAGTTGGTCGAAGCTAGATTTCCTTCCACTGAATACTTGCAGGAGAGTGGCAAACACATAGCTCCACTCTTTTCGTAGATGTGCCCGTTTTAGATTTCCAACCTTGATGGTGTCTGAGTACCATATTAATTCAAAGAATTCCACTAGTTGATCTTCTGTTACAAGGCCATCATACTCATTCTGGTGAATACCCAGGGCCTTGCTCATATCCTCATAAGTGGTGCTGAACTCTTTACCAAGTATCTTGCAGTTAATGATATAACCCAGACTACCATCATCTAGAGCAACTGTTTCTGTAATGGGAGTATTCCAAAATTGCTCCAGAATGTCTAGATACAGAGTTGGATTGGCCGTAAGTGCTTCTTTGATATAAGATTCAGACATCCATTTGACGAAACACTTGTAGTTAGCATTTGGGGCTTCGACATCACTTGAGATAGCAATGAAGTTAGTGTTGAATTTCACAGTTGCCATTGATTTGGAGAGAAGAGAAAAGAGAATGAAGGTTGAAGAAGAATTTGGCTTTTAGCAGTTAGGGTTTTCAGGGGTTTTGGGAGCTTTGATGCTTGAGAAATCGAATGAAATGAATCGAATAGATGTGAAATTGTATAAGTATGAAGTACTCGAATTGTCGATTAGATGTGTATGTTTTGTATCGACAAGTCAAGCATTCGAGAAGTAGAAAACAAATATTCGATAAGTCAAGAAAGGCTTATTCGATAACTCAAGCAGGTTGAAAACTCACAGCTGGCAGCTATCTAACTTAGAATAAATTCTAAATTAGGTAAAATATATTTTTATGAGTAATTCTGAATTTTGAATAAAAATCCAAAATTGGTTAAGATTCAGCGAGAATTCAGCCTTTTCAAATGATTCGAGAACTCAAATATAGTATCCGAGAACTCAGTCAATAGAGAACTAAAACACTATATTCGAGAAGTCAAGAATACCTCTATTCGATAACTCTAAAAGACTCTATTCGAGAACTCGAGAGTGCTCTAATGAGACTTGTTAGAGATGTCGAATAGTGAATCACTCAAGAAGTCTGACTTATCGAAATATACTCATCACTCACAAAAAAATTAATTTTCACTATCTTTTAAAATTCACCAGCCATATTCATTTAAGAATATTCTAGCAAATTAAACAGTGATTTTCTCAAAATTTCATAGAAATTTCAAGTTGACAAAATATGATTTTTTTTTCAACATATGCAGCAGATTTGAAATATTTATAAATCATACTTCAGCCAACACTTACTCCAAAAATATTGAGAATTTAGATAAAGTAAGTGTTTACTGCTGCAACAATCTAGATGTTGTATTCACTTAGCCAGAATCTGAAGAATTCAGCATTCCAATCTCACTAACCAGCCTTGTGAAGGTGGCTTCATCTAATGGCTTAGTGAATATATCAGCTAGTTGTTTATCTGTAGAAACATAATGCAACTCAATGGTTCCATTAGTTGCATGTTCTCTAATGAAATGATATCTGATGTCAATGTGCTTTGTTCTAGAATGATTGACAGGATTGGCAACTATAGAGATTGCACTTGTGTTGTCACACATGATTGGAATTCTTTCCAACACAAGTCCATAATCTCTAAGTTGATTTCTAATCCAAAGCACTTGAGCACAGCAACTTCCAGCAGCTATGTATTCAGCCTCAGCTGTAGAAGTTGACACAGATTGTTGTTTCTTGTTATACCAAGAGATTAACCTTTGTCCAAGAAAATGGTAGCTACCTGAGGTGCTTTTTCTATCCACTCTGCATCCAGCATAATCAGCATCAGAATAACCAACCAGATTGAACCCTGTGTCCTTAGGATACCATAGACCCAAGTTTGGAGTGCCCTTCAGATATTTAAAGATCCTTTTTATAGCAATCAAATGTGATTCTTTTGGATTTGATTAAAACCTTGCACACAAGCATGTAGCAAACATGATGTATGGCCTACTTGCAGTGAGATAGAGTAGAGAACCAACCATGCGTCTGTAGACTGAGATGTCTACTTTCTTGCCTTTAGCATCTTCATCCAATTTAGTTGCAGTGGCCATGGGTGTCTTTGCAGGTGAGCAATCTTCCAAATCAAACTTCTTCAATAAATCCTTGATGTACTTGGTTTGACTGATAAAGATACCATCCTTCCTTTGATTAACTTGCAACCCAAGAAAGAATGTCAACTCTCCCATCATACTCAGCTCATATATGCGCTGCATTAGCTTAGAGAACTTTTCACACAGCTTCTCATTAGTAGAACCAAATATGATATCATCCACATAGATCTGAACTAAGATAATATCATCACCATGTTTCTTGTAAAATAGTGTTTTGTCCAATGTGCCTCTAGTGAATTGATTTTCAAGAAGAAATTGAGATAAAGTATCATACCATGCCCTTGGAGCCTGCTTATGTCCATACAATGCCTTAAGCAGTCTGTAGACAAATTCTGGGAAGTGTGGATCCTCAAAGCCAGGTG
Organism: Kitagawia praeruptora; assembly: GCA_037693485.1. Lineage (NCBI taxonomy): Eukaryota > Viridiplantae > Streptophyta > Magnoliopsida > Apiales > Apiaceae > Kitagawia > Kitagawia praeruptora. The sequence continues at coordinate 100,037,583 of CM075346.1, read as the reverse complement.
GTTGTTGCACATAAACTTCTTCTTCCAACTCTCCATTTAGAAATGCACTCTTGACATCCATTTGATAAACTTTAAAGTTTGAGTGAGCAGCAAATGCCAAGAATATTCTGATGGCTTCCAATCTAGCAACCGGGGCAAATGTCTTATCATAATCAATGCCTTCCTGTTGAGAGTATCCTTTTGCAACCAACCTTGCTTTGTTTCTTACTATTACACCATCTTATTCTTCAGAACCCATTTTGTTCCAACAATGGTTCTATTCTTTGGTGCAGGCACAAGTTCTCATACTTTGTTCCTTTCAAATTGGTTCAGCTCCTCTTGCATGGCAATAATCCAATCTGGATCTAACAGTGCATCATCAAGTTTCTTAGGCTTAACCTGAGATAGGAAACAACCATAGAGACACTCATTCTGAGTTGCTCTCCTAGTCCTTACTCCTGCATTAGGATCTCCAATGATTTGCTCTACAGTGTGTGATCTATCCCATTTCCTTGAGTGCTCAGCCTGATTTCTCATTCTTGATGTTGCTTCATCATCCAAATCATGATCATCCTGATTTCCTCCCCCTATGAGGTTGCCACTACTCACAGGTGTGTCTTGGATGCTAGTTTCTCCACTGTTGATTGGCACAAATTCTTCTCTTGTATTATCATTCACTTGAGTCTGTTGAACTTGAGTTTTAACTTCAGTTTCAGTCTCTTCATCAGAATCATCTAGATTATCAAACTTCAATGGATCTTTATCTTCATCATTAGCTTCTTCTAGTCCAGGCAGTTTTCTATCATCAAATGTCACATTTTTGCTTTCCATAATTTTCTTTTGACTGATGACATAAACTTTGTATGCAATTCTTTCCATAGAATAGCCAAGAAAGATTCCTTCAAATGCCTTTGCATCAAACTTACCAACATATTCAGAATTATCATTCAATACAAAGTATTTGCTTCCAAAAGTATGAACATACTTTAGAGTAGGCTTCTTTCCAGTCATCAAATTGTAAGGTGTCTTTCCAGTGTTTTTGTTGATGAGGGTTCTGTTCTGGATATAGCATGCAGTGCTCACAGCCTCAGCCCAAAAACATGTAGGCATCTTTGCATCAAGTAACATTGTTCTAGCAGCCTCAATTAGAGTTCTATTCTTTCTCTCAACAACTCCATTTTGTTGTGGAGTCCTTGGAGCTGAGAATTGCTGAGAAATCCCATTCTCTTTGCAGAATGCTTTAAGCATGGCATTTCTGAACTCTGTCCCATTATCACTTCTCAGTGCAATCACACTTGCATTGTTGGCCTTTCCTTCCTTGTCAACTTTCTTTATGTTCTCAATGATTACTTGTGGAGCCTCATCTTTTGATGCTAGAAATTCCACCCATGTATACCTTGTAAAGTCATCAACCATCACCAAGGCATACTTCTTTCTTCCTAGTGACATAATATTGACAGGTCCAAACAAGTCCATATGAATGAGTTGTAGGGGCTTGGTTATTGATGTCACTGTCTTTGACTTGTGGCTTGATCTTTTCGTTTTTCCCTTTTGACAAGCCTCACACACTCCTTCTTGACAGAACTCAAGTGTGGGCATGCCTCTCACTAACTCTCTTTTGACTAGAGAATTAATGGCTTTGAAGTTCAGGTGTGATAATTTCTTGTGCCACAACAAACAATCTTCATTTGATGCTTTTGAGTAGAAGCAACAAATTTTGTCCTTGTTTGCAGAGTCCATATTGGCTACAAACAGGCTTCCTTTCCTTACTCCAGATAGAGCAAAGTCACCAGTCTTCTTGTGGGTGATTAAACATTCATCTTTGTCAAAATCCACCTTAAATCCCCTATCAGTAAATTGACCAACACTTAGCAGATTATGATTGAGGCCCTTGACCAGTGCTACATCTTCAATGATGACATTTCCAACTTTCAACTTGCCATATCCCAAAGTGTTACCCATGCTGTCATCTCCAAAAGCAACCATTGGGCCAGCCTTCTCCTCATACTGTGATAGCAGGGCCATATCACCAGTCATATGATTTGAGTATCCACTGTCCAAAATCCACATGACCTTCTTTTCACTTTCTTTGCCCTGCAAACACAAAGGTATTACTTCTTCTTTGGTACCCAAACAAGTTTGGGTCCATGTGACTTAGAAACAGTTTTATCATAAACAACATGCTTATCAACTTTCTTGGTGTTAGTCTTCTTGTCACTGTTAGAAGTCTTAGAGCCCGAGGCCTCAGACTTAGGTGACAAAGGTACCTTCCTAGCTTTAGGAGGACTTGAAGACTTTGACCTTGTGTAGTGTGTGTGAGAATTATGACTGATACAACCATCAATGAATTGCCTTCTCAAATTGAAACAACTAGTCATCACATTCATATTGCATGGCATACAGTCAAATTTATCACAAAATGGTGCATCTCTATGTCTTAGAGGCACAGAGCAGTCATAGAAAGGGTTGGGCACACTACCAACAGGTTTATTGCATGCATGAGTTAGATGATTGGTACTGAAACAGTTCTGACAAGTTTTCCTAGGGGCATTAGGCATATAAGCCTAGTTATTATCTTTGTTAATCCCTAACTTGCCATTTCTGTTCTGTTTCTTCTTAGTCACTTTCTTCTCAACTTCACTCTTCCCAGCTGAAACAAACTTAACAAATTTCTTAGGTCTTGACCTATTACCTACTGGCTCCTTGGCTTTTAACTTGACACTCTCACTCTTAGAGAATGCTTGTTGTTCATTGGATTGTGCCTTATCCTCATCATTCAACATTTGCTTGATGAGTAAGGCATCCTCATCAATTTTAAATGTTGATTCTTTAATAATAGGATTCTCAGTCTTTTTCAAAATGTGAGGCACTTCCCTATGAACAACTGTATCATTTTCAATGACAGCATAGCCTTTTCTCTGTTTAAGAGTGCCATAATCAAGTCCAATAGCAGCCTTGGGATTAGCTTCAATTTTCTCACAGTAGGATTGCACTAGACCAGATGATTTCTTGAAAGTTTTCAGTTTGAATTCATTTTCAGCTAATTCATCCCTAAGAGCCTTTTCAACCTGACTAGCACACAAAACCTTATTCTGCAGATATTCAACTTCTTTCTTAAGGTTTTCTACTTGCATAGCAGTTAGCTCAAGTTCCTCATTCTTTTTTATTAACATTTCATTTCTAGTAGACAGTTTAGTAATCTCTTTATTAGTAGCAGTCATACTAGTATGAATGTTAAACATCTCAACAGATAGTTGTTCAATCATGCATTTATACTCTGAAACAGACATGTCTATAGTAGTGAAAGATGGTACCTGAGGGTCTGATGGAGATGTGTCCTCCTTGGAATTGGCCATCAAGGCATAATTGCAAAATTCTTGTTCCTCTCCATCACTGTCAGAATCATCCCAACACTTCCCTTCAGCTATGTAGGCCTTACCTTGTGTCTGCTTTTTCAGAAGGGCCTTATACTTAGCTTCGAGCTCAAGATAATCTCTATCCTTTTTTTAGGCTTCTTGCATTCACTGGCAAAATGCCCTAGGTCATTGCATCTATAACACCTTACAGATGACCTATCTACATGGCTGGTTTTGAACTTATTCTTATTTGGTTTCACAGGTGCATTGCTTCTATTGAATGAATGGTTTTGGGTCTTGGGTTTGAAGGGTTGATTCCTCTTAAATCTGATGTTTGGAAATTTTCTGGCCATGAAAGCATATGAAGTGTTTTCCATCCCATCTAGTTCTTCAAGAGTATAGAACTCATCTTCCTCCTTCTCCTCACCAGGTTCACTTACTTCAGCTTCAGTTTCTTCATCTTCTACTACCTCCTCTATCCTCAATTGGCTTGTAGATGCTTCTAGGTCTTGAATAGATTTGTTGACAATCAAGGCACATGATGTGTTTATCATTCTGCCTTGGTTGGCTTGGATAGCCCTTTTCTGAAGCAACTCAAGCTCATGAGTTTTTAAAACCCCATAGAGCACATCATATGTAACTTTGTTCAAATCTCTTTCCCTTAGAGAAATGACCCTTTGCTCTAGATGATTTGGTGAAGATAGCAGAAACTTCATGTTCAATTCCTTGGTGCTGTAAACCTTGCCATTCATCTGCAACTCAGTAACTAGCTTAAGAAATCTCTCAAACATCTCAGTAATGCTTTTCTTGGGCTGTGCCATGAAAGCTTCATACTGAGTGACCAGTATCTGTTTCTTGTTCTCTCTGACCTCATCAGTTCCTTCACATAACACCTCAATGTGATCCCACATTTCTTTGGCAGTGGTACATGAAGCAATGTTTGCAAACATTGACATGTCCATGGAATCTATAATCAGCAACATGAGGTGACTGTCAAGGGCAACCATGTCCTTTTCTGATTTTGTCCATTTGGATGGATCCTTAGCCACATAAGATCTTGGAATAGTAGTGGTTCCAACAGTCTTTTCAGGAATCTCCTGTTGGGGAACAAATGGACCATTCTTGAGAATCTCAGGATATAAATGATGAGATGCTTTGATGAACAACTGCATCTTTATCTTCCAGAGGTTGTAATTCTCTTTGTCAAACTTAGGGACTTTCACCGTTCCTGTAGTCTTTGGTGTATTCGAACTCATGATCGCTTTTCTGTTTTTGAATAAACATCCCGCTCTGATACCACTTGTTGAGTATGGAATACAGTAAAATAATATAGAGGGGGGTGAGTGGATTCTTGAACTTTTCTTGGTTGAGTCTGTGTAGCAGATTAGTGTTTGTGTGTGCAAAGATGTAGGTGCGGATAAAGAACAACACAAGTCACAATATCACTTTAATCTAATGTATTATTAGATAAAGGTTGCTACAATCTGTGAATACAAATGATAGTATTCTCAGCTTCTTTTTCTCAGAGAGATATTGCTTACAATGAATATGAAAAACTAGACTCTCCAAAAGTTAATTGCTAAGGAAGTGAGGCTGTATCCTTATAGAGCATGGATACAACCCACTTACTACAAATAAGGTAGCTAAAATAAATTACTTTCTAATCTGTCTATCCTATTTGAGTAAGAGTCCAAACGGTTACAGATTTGACTTTGCAAAGCCTGTTCAGATCCACTTCTTTAGCCCTTTGTCTCTTCTATATCTCTCTAAGCTTCTTTGTAAGCTTTCCAGAGCACGTTACAGATTGAGATCTATAAAGAGCATTGGCTTATTGCAGGTTTCTGACTTGTACAATTTCTCCAGTGTTTTGTCTCCAAGAATGTATTCGAGAAGTGACTAAGTAAGTGATTCGAGAACTAGAATTGACTTGATCGATAACTCTGAGTTCTCGAACACTGTTATATTGACATATCGAATTACTTCTCGAATAGCTCTTTTTCATCAGGATTCCTTGAGTTATCGAATAGAACATTTGACTTATCGAATCCTCGAGATATCGAATTGCTTTATGAGTCCTTGAGATATCGAATGGAACTTTGACTTGTTGACTCCTTGAGAACTCGAATACTACTCTTGACTTGTTGACTTCTTGAGTTCTCGAATAGAGTAATAGACATATCAAATCTCTGAGATATCGAATGAGATATCGAACAGTGTATTCAGAGATGTCGAATAGTGTCTTGAGATATCGAATCCCTGACTTCTCGAATGCTGGACTTCTCGAATAGACAAAAATACTTCTCGAATTGGTACTTAGGCAAATTCTTCACTTTCTTCAAATCCCAACTGTGATTATTTTACAGTCTTTATCTTCTTGCTTGAGGCATGAACCTTGGAACTTCTTTCAAGCATTATTCTTGACTATATAAGTACAGTTACACAACTAGGATTTGGTGCCTATTACAAGTACAGAACAAGTAGAGACTATACAACTAGAGGTTCCCTCAGTTAAGAGGTCATGTAAGTAATGCAAAGCATTACATACAATTAGGCTTGTTATTAGATGTAAACAGGCATGCCTCTGTGACTAACATTAATTATTAATATTATAATATTATTAGTTTATCAATATCAATCAATCAATATCAATATCAATATCAATATCAATATATTCTAAATAAGTGCTAGCATTAGCATTCAAAAATTACCTAATCTATCCTTCCACTTTTTACTAATCATGTATATCTTTACAGGCTTTTTGGTCATTTAACATTAAAATTACCTAATCTATCCTTCCACTTCTTAAACATCCAATATATCTTTACAGGCTTTTTGGTCATTTAACATTCAACCGGATCATCCAAAACAAAATGGGTTATATCCATCTAATTTCAAGTCTTTTTTTCCATAAAATGGATCACCCATGTAGTAATGGGTTATATCCATAATTCCATATCAATCTAATTTAAACTGCGTCAGTTTTCAAAATATTATTATGGTAACTTCTTTTCTTTATCTTCCTATAATCATTCTGCTGTCATGTTTGTTTTGATTTTGAATTCCTTTTTTTGTGGAGATATCTTTGTCAATTACTGTCTCCAATGTCATCGTATGAAATCCTCATTGTTAATTCCTGTACAAACCCTCAATTGAAGAAATCCAATATGGACAAATCAGGTATGTTGATATCTATGTTTTCTCCTAATTTGTTATTTTTGAATTTAATTTATGGACGCATCTTTGAAAACTACTGAGAAGACACTTATCTCATATACATCATTTTAAAACTTCAATTTTTTCATGTTTGTTGATCGATTAAAGGCCAGCAAAATGGACAAATCAGGTTTGATATCGAGCGTTGATGAATACATAATTTTTTTGTTAAGGTATCATGTTCATCCTTTTTACATGTGAATTAATGTTCTCTTGTACTTAATTTAATTTCATTTTCCTCAAAATTTGTATTGCCTATTTTTTTTTCCTTAGACTGGCTATACTGAATTTTAATCGATTTTTTTTTGATGATTTAGCTTTTGAGTATTTGCAAGTTGAGAATGATTGTACAATTTATCATAGTTCAGACCCTTTTACTATAGTAACACCACTAAGTGTTTGTTGTAATGCCTAAATGAAAGTCCTGCATATTTTAATACGTACTGTAATTATAGTTAAAGATATAAGTTTCGTAGTATCTTCTGTACACATATTTTACTATGTTATTTGTTTTTTTTTTGTAGATTGTATGTTAGTTTCATGAAGACAATTTCAAGTTCATTGTAAGAAGGCAATAACAGGTGTACACTAGGTTTGATTAGGGTATTGTGAATAATTTTAAAATTTATTTATATTTTCTTTTCTCATTCGTGTTTGTACTTTTAATCAATTTATCCACATCTCGGGTTTTATAAAGTTTAGAAAGTTCAGAACAAAGGTTTCTCTGTCACCTCTTCATTCTCGCTTTCTTTTGAATATGGTTTATTTAAATATCGGATGATGCTAAAATACACATCCACAGCAATTTCGGATGTTTGCTTCCCTTTTGTAAATCTTACACTATTTTGCTACTCTTGCTATTTTTTCCTAGTAGGCTGGTTGTGCTGGATGGATTACACATTTACACTAGAATGTAGCTTGCCGGGGTCACATACCAATTCTGCATTCTTAACTTTAACCAGGTATGGTGCAACAATTCTATACATATGTTTACTTCTAAATAAATGTAAATTATATTATTATTTCTTACATTAAGGGCCAATTTAAATGTCAGTTTTCCCGAGTCATTTCACAGTGGTTTTACTGCATATATGTAACCAAAAAGAAGATAGTAGTACACATGAACCAAAAAACATCTCTGATTGATAAAATGTAGTGCTTAGGGCTGTTCACGAACCGAGCCGAGCCAAGATTTCCCCGAAACTAGCCGAACTTTGATCTTAACGAACCGAGCCGAGCTTTGCCCGAAACGAGCAGAGCTGATTTCTTAACGAACCGAGTCGAGCTTTGACCGAACCGAGCCGAACTCGAGTTGTTCACGAACAACCTCGAGCCGAGCCGAGCTCGATCCGAGCTCGAGCTGTTCGCGAACAATTAATTTGGTTGGAGATCTTAATAAACATTTAAATTACAAGTGTACAATTTCATCGTTTTAATATTTGAGATATCGATCCACAGAGACTATATATTTTTCGCGTTTCTTTAATTTCTAATTTAGGCGAATTAGACCAAAGATTTCGAGGTGAGACTTTATTTTAACTAATTAACAATTATTTAAAATAAAATTAAAGAATTTAACCGGACATAAAGAACTACTGCGATTTATGAAGCAACAGATCTTCAAGAGAAACAAAAATAATTGTGTAGTGATTAACTAATTAACATGGCAATGAATACCATAATAATAATTAAAATGATTTGTTAATCAACTTATAAAACAAGGCCGTGTAAGTGAACACTTAACAAGGGAGGAAATAAAATGGAACTGGGCTTGCAAATGAAATGGGTTAGAATTGGTTTGGGCCGTGAATTACAATAACTAAACATAATGAAAATGGGCCAAAACTCAACATAAGATATAAAAACAATTTTTTTTTTTTTGCTAAAATGATAAATCATTTTATTGATATAAAATCAGATAATACATCTCAAATAGATAATAAAAGCTCATTATCTAACCGAAAGGTATGCTTAGGCAATCCATGAATCGCACGATCCATAGGAAAGAGATTCCCCCGGAAGCTTAGATAATAAAAACCTTTATATCCACCAAACTAGGCCTCGTTAAAAAACCCCAAATGAGCAAAATCCTTTGGGAAAAAAACTCAATCGGGGAAAAAGAGTGCCCAACTAAAATAAAAGTATATCATTTTACATCATGCCTAACTAAACAAAAGGTTAGACTCTTATTGATTCTTCTGCTATATCAATCCCGTTCACGACTTCAAATATCTCTTTTACCATCTTCTTCCCATCCAAGCAAATCTGAAAGGTCACAAAACCATATACAAATCAAGAAAACTAAATTAAAACAAAGACATAAGTTTGAGATAAAACAAAAGGTATATAATATTATTATATTATTTAATAATAAATCCTATATACGGTCACAAGATATTAATAGAAAAAATAAGAAAATATATATAATCTAACCCAAAGGGGGTCCTTTGGTTAGATCTCTATTAAAAATATAAAGTACTAATTTAAAATTAAGTAATGTCGTTATTATTAGATTTAGATGTAAAAAATAAAATAATTAAAATTGAATAAATTGTAATACTTTTTCAAAAACAAAAATTTAAAAATAAGATAAAATAAATTTAAAATCCAGCCAAATATTACATTTAGATGAAAATAATATAATAACTAAAATTTAATAAATTGTAATACTTTTTTGAAAACAAAAATTTATAAATAAGATTACATAAATTTAAAATCCAGCCAAATATAAAATAAAATACTACGATGTATTAAAAGATAATATATGAAATATAAAAAAATATAAAATTCATCAAACAGACGATCGATAATATTCGTCAAACGGACGACCAATAAAATTATTCGTCAAACGGACGACCGATAACAAGCCATCAAAAGGCAACCTCGTAATTGGCACAGAACATCCATAATAAATGGAACAAATAATTAAATACCAAGAGTAATCTAAAAATATAAAAATCAATTAACATTAAAAAGGGAAATCAATTAATCATTATCATATAATAGGAAAACAAATCAACAAATAGGATACAATTATCAACAAATCAATTACGCATTAAACTCAGAGTGAAATAGGATACAATTTTAATCAATTAATCGATTATACATTAATCAGGCAATTAACTAATCAAACATGCATTAATCAATTATACATTAAATCCATCTACAACTAAACATTTTACAATTAAGACAAAACAGAAGGCTATAAACACGACATGTGCAAATATGTGCAGCTATTATTTGAATACTAAGAAAATGTACAACAATCAAGCAAAAGATACCAGATGTTACAAAATTAAAATTTGATAAATTAATGACCATTACCAAAAAAACTGAAAACGTGCATTAAATCCTGCATAAATGAGCATAGTCAAATCATATGTCAAAGATCTGACTCATTAGCGTAATTACCAAATATTATGCATAACTAAAGAATTAAAGATTATTAAACATTACCAAAACTAACGTAAACATATATTAGCAAAATAAAATAAACCAAATCATAGTCAAAATTATTGCATGAATTGTTCCCTATAAACCTTAGTATATTTGAAATTGAGACATTAAAATCATAATAATAAATACATATTATTAAGCACTTAAATCACAATCAATCATGAAACCAAACCTGAAAAAATAATAGATGTCTAACACCTCTATGCACAAAAGGAAAGTGAAAAGTAAGCTAATCATGTAAAACTTAACAACAATTAGACATTGCTTATCATCTAACACCGTACTTAGCTAGAATAAAGCTTGCAGCCAAGAAAATCTTAGAACATAAACTCAAATTAACCCAACCTTTTCATTATGAATAAACAAGTAATAGATACACTGTTTATTACGTAGACATAGTCGATCCTTTTGAATCACTGCACCTCTAGAATGGCAACTACATGTTAATCAAATAATGACAATAGAAATTTATAAGAACCTATTCAATATATAATATACAGGGTGATCTATTTAACAGCATAAAAGTAATCCAAGCATATTTATTTCTATCAACAAAAACAAATCTACACCATAAAATTATGAAAAGGCAAAACCAGCCATCAGAAAAGAAGTCTCATCTGAATAAGATAAACAGAAAGAGTACTAGATAAAAGCCTAAAATCTTACTTATATAAATTCGAAAACATTAAACATTCAACAACACACATAAGCGACTAAATACCAACAAAAATGAAGATCAAATAGATGATTCATTGATAGCTTAGTGGCAAGCAACCACCCATTCCTCATCATAAACCACATCATACATACAATACTTACGGATATAACACATACAGACATATATAACATAATCCAACTCGCAAGACAAATAGATGCTAATATACCGTAACACAACCCCATCTAATAAAATCATCATAAAACCCTAAACCCATAATAAAACCACCCAAATCACAAAATAAAAATACATAAAATCCCACAACATACAAATACAATACAATTAGTGACATGTATAGATGAGAAAGAGGGGCGAAGAGGGAGGGTGGGAAAGGGAGAGGGAGAGAGAGAAAGAGAGAGAGAGAGATGGAAAGAGCAAATTTTGCTTACGTAAAATCTATAAGAAAAATATATTATAGATATAAAAACAATTAGATGCTCGGTTTATGGAAATTAAAGGTGTGTTTGGGATTGCTGTTGCAGACAGCAACAACAACTTATTTCTGAAAAGCAGCTGAAAAGGTGTTTGGTAAAATTTATTAAAAGCTGCTTTTCTGAAAAATGCTTTTGGCCTAAAAGCTGCTTTTAGATAAAGCAGGCCCCCCATGCTTTTGGAAAAAGTTGCTTTTCAGCTTTTGCGGAAAGCAGTAGCTGATTTCAATATCAAACCTCATCAAAAACATTATTTCTAATATATTTTTACATCAAAACATGCACATATTAAAAAATTACCAAACTGTTTTCAGCTTTTTACAACAGCATTTTTTTACCAGCACTTTTTCTAACAGCACAGCAATTTTTAACAGCAATTCCAAACAGAGCCTAAATCTATTTTTTAAAAACTATTTCTCAACGATCCAACCGTACGGATGTCAAGATATATCTAATTTAGTGATATTCCCAAATTTTCAAAAAATAAAAAATTAATTCGGTTGGAGATCTTAGTAGATCACTACTATTCTAACTAGTACTAGTAACTAATGCTTTGTCACAGATTGTTGTTTAAAAAATATTTCTCGACGATCCAACCGTACGGATGTCAAAATATTTCTAATTTAGTGATATTCCCAAATTTTTAGAAAATTAAAAATAATTTGGATGGAGATCTTAGTAGATCACTACTATTCTAACTAGTACTAGTAACTAGTGCTTTGTCACGGATTATTTTTTCTATTTTTTAAAAAATATTTCTCGACAATCCAACCGTACGGATGTCAAGATATATCTAATTTAGTGATAGTACCAAATTTTCAAAAAATAAAAAATTAATTTGGTTGGAGATCTTAGTAGATCACTGTTATTCTAACTAGTACTAGTAACTAATGCTTTGTCACGGATTGTTGTTTCTAGTTTTTAAAAAATATTTCTCGACGATCCAACCGTACAGATGTCAAAATATATCTAATTTAGTGATTTTTCCAAATTTTCAAAAAATAAAAAATTAATTTAGTTGGAGATCTTAGTAGATCACTACTATTCTAACCAGTACTAGTAACTAGTGCTTTGTCACAGATTGTTGTTTCTATATTTTAAAAAATATTTCTCGACGATCAAACCATACGGATGTCAAGATATATCTAATTTAGTGATATTCCAAAATTTTCAAAAAATAAAAAAATAATTTGGTTGGAGATCTTAGTCGATCACTACTATTCTAACTAGTACTAGTAACTAGTGCTTTGTCACGAATTGTTGTTTCTATTTTTTAAAAAATATTTCTCGACGATCAAACCGTACGGATGTCAAGATATATCTAATTTAGTGATATTCCCAAATTTTCAAAAAATAAAAAAATAATTTGGTTGGAGATCTTAGTCGATCACTACTATTCTAACTAGTACTAGTAACTAGTGCTTTGTCACGAATTGTTGTTTCTATTTTTTAAAAAATATTTCTCGACGATCCAACCGTACGGATGTCAAAATATATCTAATTTAGTGATATTCCCAAATTTTCAGAAAATAAAAAATTAATTTGGTTGGAGATCTTAGTAGATCACTACTATTCTAACTAATACTAGTAACTAGTGCTTTGTCACGGATTGCTGTTTCTATTTTTTAAAAAATATTTCTCGACGATCAACCGTACGGATGTCAAGATATATCTAATTTAGTGATATTCCTAAATTTTCAAAAAATAAAAAATTAATTTGGTTGGAGATCTTAGTAGATCACTATTATTCTAACTAGTACTAGTAACTAGTGTTTTGTTACGGATTGTTGTTTCTATTTTTAAAAAATATTTCTGGACGATCCAATCGTATGGATGTCAAGATATATCTAATTTAGTGATATTCCCAAATTTTTAAAAAATAAAAAATTAATTTGGTTGGAGATCTTAGTAGATCACTACTACTCTAACTTCTAAATAGTGCTTTGGTTGGAGATCTTATTGATCTTCGAAAATTTTTATAAAATCATCGGAGTATTTAAAAATTCCGAAATCTTTTATGTTATCCTCTTTATAATATTATTCAGTTTTTAAAATTAATGGGAGAATTAATTTGGGTGTTTAAGTATTTTAAAATGATTTTAAGGATTTTGTTGTATTTAAAGGATCAAAACTTGTAAAATTAATATTTAATTCATTTTTTATCCTAAAATTATTTTAAAAATATGGGAATGTTTTAAAATTCATAACTTCATTTTAGAATTTTTAAAATATTTTTATATCAGTTTTGTTTAATTTTGATTTTTAAATGAATTAAATCAGATTTTTATTGTTTTTTCTAGCTTGGTGAAATTACTGAAATGCCCCTGTCATTTTCCCAAATAAAACCTCAAATCCCTAAATTGAGGTGCAGGGATTGTTTTGTGTGTGTATACGCGAGTTCATCTTCCCCAAATCTCTACACCTCTCCAATCTCTTTTCTTCTCTTCTATCTCTCAATCTCTCTCTTAATTCTCTACTTGTATATATATATATATATATATATATATATATATATATATATATATATATATATTATATATGTGTAGTTATACGTGTTGTCTTGTGAAGCTCGAAATGGTATAAGGCCGTGTTAGTGGTACGAATTGAGTTTACCGCTGTTGTGTTCTTGTAAACCATGGGTGTGTGTGCGTTGTGTATATGATACCGTGTTCTTAACTCTCTATTCGAGTTCTTTAAGCTGCCTTGGTAAGTTGTGGTTTTGTTCATCCGATTGAATCGAAAACTGGTTGTGGGTACATAAAATTTTTCTGTATTTTGCGAGCTTAATCGAGCCGATCTCGAGTCGAACGAGCTCGAGCCGAACCCGAGCAAAGCTCGAGTCGAGCTTACTAATAGCTCGGCTCGAGCTCGTTTTGTTATCGAACATTTTTCAGTGTTCGAGCTCTTAACGAGCCGAGCTCGAGCTTGTTCGCGAACAGCTCGGTTCGTGAACAGCCCTAGTAGTGCTAATGTGCTATAATAGTCACATTGGTGTACAGTACTATATCAACACATATACAATATACTATAATTGTTTTTGGAACAAAGGTTAATAATGTTTATAGAAGAATATTATTCCTTTGGTCCATAAAATCTCAAAAGTTAAATATGCTTTTCAAATTCCTGATTGCTCTTCCAACAATCTTCTTTACTTTATTTGTATCTTTCTAACTTGACGCTTAGGAAGTAAATTCTCTACTGTGAACAATCATTTTGAAAAATTTAGTATAATTTGGGAATATTGAAAGCAAAGCTTGCAGTCAGACGTAGACTTCTGAGGTCATGCAATTTCTAAGATCAACAAGTGCCGAATCAAACTAATGAATACTCAACCTTATGGAACTCAGAAAATTTTAAAATTTTTACTAAGTGTAGAAGACTCTTTGTACGAGCACATATCCAAAAATCAGCCAAAACCAATTTTTACTAAGTTTCTCTATATATGTCTTTTTTTCTTTTTGTTATATTTGTTCTAAAACAAGACAGCATCACTTCTTGGCATTAGAAGCTGGTGCAACATTTATTAGATGTTGTTTATAAGGCTGCCAGGTGTGCGCTTTAATCGCATAATGTTCTTGAGACAGCCTTGGCAGTGCTAGAGATTGCAGGACCTCCAATAGCCTCAGGACTTAATTGGCCAATCAATTACTAGGTGCAGCATTTGTTCTAGAATAAGTTTCATGTTATTTCATTAGGCAAGATTGATGTCAAGATAAGCTGACATGCTCAAAGTTAAATATTTGCACTTGGTTAATTATTAGAGAAGCCTGTTATATTGATTCTACTTTAAGCAATACAATCATTAATCTTTCTCCAGTTGTTACATGATCATATATTGAGTTTGTTGTTACAAGTCTCTTAAGGAATTCTGCTGCAGTATTCGGAACCAGGATTCAAGCTACTGAGTGACTGTGTGGGAGTATACAATTCAATCAATAACATCTTGATGCTCTATAGTTTTATACTTTTTCCCAATTTTCATCTTGACCATCATCATTAATAAATCTTTGACATGTTAAATTCTGTGAAAATGGCACTGATAAGTGTTCTGAGTTCATGCTCATGTCTGTTGCCGAGCAAAATATTTCATTTAGAAATAAACATATTTATTTTAATAACTTTCCCCTAAAAAGAAAAAATTGAGGTTTTTAAATTAATAGTTACAACTCTTTATTAAAATACTACAAGATACCACCTTTCAAAAAACTCAGAATTTTCTACTTTGAAATGTACGAGTTTCTTCAAATAATATTTTTTGACATATAACACTATAACCTGTATAACTTTACATTAAATCTAAGACTTTCTTGCTTTTAAACATAAAATCTTATTTATAAATTCTAGCCGTAGCTTCAAAGAACTAAACTTACAATTCAAAAAAAAAAAAAATCTTAAAGTTACAATCTTAAAGACACCAAAACTATATAATTTGATTGTAGCAGAGTCTAAAATAAAATAAATATCTTAGATTAAAAAAAGTACTTGCACTATAATTTCTTTGTAGGCATAACATCATATATAATTATTTTTATATTATTTTAATTAAAAATTTCTATAATAATAATTATTTTTATTTTTAACATTCTACTATATAATTATTTAGAGTAATATTAAGTGAAAAATATATTTTAAAACGGCTATTTCGATCGCATTTCATCAAAAAAAATATAATTAAGTAAATCAAATAAATTTTTATATTTAATAGATTTTACAGAGATTGGTAAAAAAAAATGTGGGAGATTGCTTTACCGCATAGTGTTCTATATTAGATAAAAGTATGATCGGAAATATTTTTAACAATTTTTTTCTTATTATTAACTTTAATATAATTTAATTTAGATCCAATAGTAAAAATAATTTTATATGACAAAATGCGTAAGAGAAAATCTGAAGAGTAATACCTTATTCTCATTCATCATTGTCTCTTGGCAGTAAATCTGAAGAGAAAATTAGCAGTAAGCAGCACTGCAATTATGGAGTCCGTGAGGAAGAATTTGACCAGAATTTCATTATGAGCCTTTGTTTTTTTCATTCTGTGAATTAGTAATTTGTTGTTATCTTACAATAGATATTGTCTTCTATTCACTTCTAAACATTTGTTACTTATTTCGAATGCTTCTAAATGTTAGTTAGTTGTTTTAGACTATGATCATTGGTTTTTAAATTTATGAATATGTGATATGTCTGAGTTCAACCTCAAATTGAATCGGAGATCGACGTTTTATGTTTTTATCAAAAAGAATGTGATTTTTACAATGAACTTTATCTTCAATACGTTCGTCACATCAAACATTATTAGTCATTTATTTATGAGAATGTCTTAAAATTATAGCAATCATTGTCATTTTTAAACGTTCGTATTAATTGTAACGAGTGCATCTATTTTACAAAATGAATAGACAGAAATGAATTTTCATGTGCGAAGCACGGGCAATATTGCTAGTTTTATTAAATAGAACCATCCGTGATATAATTGAAAAAGGAGAGATTTTAGTAAGAGAAAATAGAAAGGTAACGTGGAAATTAAAAAGGTGACATGATTTATGAAAAGGTAATTGATTAGTTTATAGTAATTATAATTTAATTATGTTTTTTACTAAATAAAATTGCTCATAGTTATTAAGTTTTTACTAAATAATTTAATTATTAAGTTATTGAAAAATGGAAAAGATAATATGTTTGAAATTGATTAATAAAAGAGAAATTTTAGTTAGATAAAATATAAAAAATATTGTATTTTACCTGAAAAAGAAATTATTTAGTTATTAAAAAATGGAAAAAATAATATGTTTAATCTGAAAAAGGAAATTGATTAATTAGTAGGATGGATTTTATCTGTAATTGAGTAAGGGTAAATAAGTAAAATCAACAGGTACCGTACCGACCGACCAACCGACCAAACTTTTAATGTTTCGGCTTTTATATAATAGTATAGATAGATAAATTGTTGGGACCGATGAATATTATTAATTTATAGACATTATTAATTAATCGAGATTAATTTTATACTTCCGCTATTAAGTTGGGACCAAAAATTCATATTAAAACTATTAATATATCGTGGTGTCGAGTATTACTTTAGTGAGGTTTTACTGTATTAGTAACATAATATAGAATATTAACTAAAATCTAAAAATAAATAGCATGCATAAAAAATAGTAATAGTACATGTAAAAATGAAAGGGTAAAACTAAAGGCTCCCGGTCTGGTGCAAACGTATGCACCAGACCTGTTATGGAACATACGGCTTCCTCGCCGTTGGATCAACCATCCGACGGCCCTGATTAAAAAAAAAATTTTAACGTACCGCAACAAGTTTCCGCGGTACGGGAAATTACCAAAACACCCCTTCACACCGTACCGCAACAAGTTTCCGCGGTACGGTCCAAATCCCTTTTGGTTCTTATTTCGCCAGTAGCCAGTTTAAACCTGAGAAATCCCAAAATCATTGCAAACCTGAGGCGATTTATTCAGTTTGAGAGGCGATTTCTTGCAAACGAGAGGCGAAATCAACACTAAAGGGCCGTTCTTCATCATTGTTGAGGTATTTTTTTCATTAATCTTGTGTTCTTTCCTAGTATAATGTGTGTACATATGATTTTGTATGTATGTAATTTAGAGTGCGATTTGTTGTATGTTTGCTGCATATTGTTGTGCCATTGTTGTGTGTAATGCTAATTAGGGGCATATAAATGGTGTGAATTTATCCGTACTTTAGTTTAATTAGGGTTTAATTTATTTTTAAATTATGTGTATAATTGAACTAGGGTTTATGTGTAATTCAAATTAGGGCTTTGCACTAGGAATTTTTTTGTTGATTTTACAGAGAATCTTTGTTGTATTTAGGGTATATTCTTGTGAAATTCGAAATAAGTATTTCATTTTGATTATTAATTTAGTTGTTATGAATTTTAGATAATATTTTCGAATACTATTTGAGGTTGTTTTTAATGTAATTTAATTTCTTATGTAATTGGCAGGTATGGATCATTTTAACGATGACTTGCTTGATACTTTACCGGGTCCTAATAGAGCGAACATCATTTGGGATAACCGCTATCATGTTAGCGAGGATGTGTGGGATGGTAGTGGGAGGGAGGAGTTGGAGTGCATTTGTGGTAATAGGGCGATGCGGGAGTGGAAGTTAAGAAGACCACAGAGGGAGCTTCTACATATGATGGGGTTTGGGATTTTTACCAACCCCCATGTTGTCTTGGGTAATGACGCGAGACTCATTTCTGCTTTGATTGAGCGGTGGAGGCCTGAGACCAACACCTTCTTCATGAGGCAAGGGGAGATGACAGTTACCTTAGAGGATGTTGGGTACATCTTAGGATTGCCGGTTGTTGGTGAGGCTTTGACATGTGGTCTCATAGGGAATCGGAAAGATTTCTTTATTCGTAATTGGTTTGAGCCGTTGACAGATGAGGAGGTGGAGGATGCTTTGTTTAGAAATCATATCAAGTTGACATGGCTATATGAGAGATATGGTAGACATAAGCCGGAGAAACATAATGTCGAGGCAACTATTGTACATACACAGGCATACTTGGTATTTCTGTGTGGTGCCATTCTATTTCCTACGAAGGACAAAGCCTATGCCCATGTTAGATACATTGTGCCTGTGTCCAACATCCGGGAGGTTCATAATTATGCTTGGGGTGCAGCGGTGTTAGCACATTTGTACAGAGGGTTGGAGGTTGCTGCGAAGAAGAATAGTAAGAGTGTTGCTGCTTGTGTATGGATATTGCATATTTGGTCTTATGAGAGATTTCCTCGTATTGGCGTGCCTCAGCGGGACCTTGGTCATCCAGATTTTCCTGTTGCAGAGGGTTGGGCTTATTCGTCGGTTCAGGGTATTAATAGGAAGCGGCGTCAGTCCGGTCCTCACCACAGCTTACCATTTTATAGGGGTGAGTTTGATGGAGTTGCTGGTGATGATGTGGTTTGGAGGCCATATGCTCGATTTGACGGGGTTGTTGATTGGGAGATGCTACAGGCACAGCTAGCTGGTAATGCTCGTGTGTCCTTGGTATGCTTTGATGTGGTTGAGTGGCAGCATCCGGAGAGGGTGATCAGGCAGTTTGGTAATTTGCCGGTGATTCCTCAGGCTCCTGTTAACATGGTCTCGTATAGGCAACCTAAGGAAGCCACTTTTGCCTCTGAGGATTGGTTGGTTAGGTGGTTTGTGGATATTGGGAGGTGGGCTAGATTCTGCTCAAATTTGGAGGGTTTGGTTGATTGCACTTCTAATATTGCCTCCAAGGCGGAGTACATGGCTTGGTATGCAGAGATTACCCGTGCACGTGTAGGGAAGCCAGAACCTGTCCCCCGTTCAACCTACCAAACGAGGGAGCTCTATGATGGCGTCGAGGGATATCGAGTTGTAAGTATCCTAGCTTTCCTACATTTGAATTACACGGTGCACACCTAATATGTTTATTATTAACATTGTTTTATCTTGTAGATGGTAGCTGCACTTGATATGCTGAAGCAGTTGGAATCTAGGGCTCCTGTTGAGTTTTTGGAGGAACTTGGGACGATTTCAGATACCTTTCTCACTCCTTTCACAAGGTTGATGAAGAAGGTGAAAGGTCCAGCTTTTGAGTTTTCCTCCCTTTTGTTTGGGACACAATAGGGTCGAGAATTGGTTCATCATCACGTGTTGCATCGTGAGAATCTACATTGCTTTCATGAAATTCAACTCCATCAACCCTCATACTTTCGAGAATTGGTATTTCTCGATTCATCACCTCGACGGCATAGTCATATCGTTCCTTAGATGCAATGCTACTATGACAAAAACTCATCGTGAGCATTGTCATGCTATTAAATCTATCGGTTGGGGTCATCTCATTAGATTCTCCAATGTTCAACTCGTAAGGCAACAAACCGTTTACTCTATTAGCATGCATAGTCCACCGTCGAAGTATGAAATGGTCAGGAATCTTGGAAATTCGTTTTTTATTCAAAACCGCCAAGATGTGTCGACACGGAATCCCTACATGTTCAACCATTCTACACATACACATGCCCTTCAAAGCTTCTTTGTTGAATGCAACATAATTAAGTTTTGATGTTGGTCCCAATTTTTGCCTATACAAACAATAATAGGTATTTTCGTCCCCTTCCCTCTCCCCTTCTTCACAAGCTTTTTTGTCTTTGACCACAAAGTATTGGTAGGATTCAACCAATTCATCTTGAAATTTCCTAAACATCTCCTTGGTATAAATTTTTGAACCATGAATCTCCAAGGCGGTATGCATTTTTATAGAACGTTTTAAATTACATGACACATAATCTTCTTCTTTCTCCCGTACAAATTGTCTTGCCAATGCCTTTTGGGCATTTTCAATGAATTCTTTCAATCCCGTGGCGGAGCTCACATAACTATCAAAGAAAGAATTCATCCCCTCACTCCTTGAAGTAGTGTTTTGACCCGCTGAAAATGTGTTCCTAGTATATGCAATGATCCATTTCTCCTTCAACTCATACAACCCCTGTAACCATTTATTATCTTGTAACTCATACTTCTCCATCAAGGATTCCCATCTAGCCTCGAATTCATTTTCGGTCAAAGAGTTATAAATACAATGGTTAAAGTCCACTTTAAAGTCCGGAAAGGTGGAATAATAATGTGCTAGTTTTTCCGGGAATTTGCTACTAATGTGCCATGAACACAACAAATGGGTAGTATTTGGAATTACAATTGCAATAGCGTTTGCCATGGCTTGATCTTGATCGGTTATTATAGTCTTTGGATGTTTATTCCCCATAGCTTCAAGCCAAGTACTTAGAACCCATTCAAAAGTTGTTGTGTGTTCATCTCGCATTAGTGCAAAACCGAATATCACTGAATGATAATGGTGGTTTACGCCGGTAAAAGGGACAAATGGCATGGCATATCTATTTGTCCGATATGTCGTGTCGAATGCCACAACATCACCAAAATTTTGGTAGGCCATTATACATCTAGGATCAACCCACACAAGACATCTCAAACGTTGTTTTTCATCAACTTGTGTTCTAATAAAGAATTTGGAACCACTTTCTTCATTGAATCTATGTAACAAGTCTAATGCGGCTTGAACATCAGAACTTTCAAACTTTTTTTTCCTCTCATCCCGTATGACATTCCTAACATGTTGACTACTAAACCCTACTTTGTCATTACCTCCATGCATATTACCAATAATATTCATTACTTGAAAATCACGAATTCCCCCACCACGAAGAGTTTTGATCAAACTACGCGTAGCGGTATTCACATGCCTTTCTCGTTGTATTAAATTCATCTTCGAAGGAGTGACACATACGTGATTGTGATTTAACTCAAGACCAGTTACCTCCCAAAGATTTAATTTCTTCGAATAATTCACATACATTCTTACTTTGCAATCGCTCCTAGGAAGATTTTCTCTACGTCTTTTGGGATTACTACTACTTTCACCACTTCTACCTGCAAGTCTACAAACATACATACGAGCATATATTTCATTCGTTTTAGAACGCCTATGGGTTGATTGAATTCTAATACCAAATCCATTTTTTAGAGCATATGCCCTAAAAAATTTTTCCCCTTGTTCCAAAGTATGAAATAATTTATGCATAAATGGAACGCCATTTCCATCTTCACACTCTACATTATCCTCATTTTCATTTTCAACATCCAAATCATCATCTAGCTCCTCATCTTCCTCAACACTAACAAATTCATCATTTTCCTCCACATTAATGAACTCATCAATATTAACAAATTTGGGGGTGCTAGGCTCATCACTACTTTCATCAATAAATTCATTCATATTTAAATCATCAAGATGCAAGGAATCTTCAACTTTTTTTTTCTTTTTTCCATCATTTTTTTTTGAACCAAACATACGAGAAAATAATCTATCCGCCATTACAAAGATCACAAATAAAAGAGATAGATTTTACCTCAAAGTTGATGAAGATCTCACTATTATTCCTTTCCACTTTTGGAGTTGTTTTTGGGCAGAGACAGCAGAGAGAGATGTTTTTGGGCAGACACAGCAGAGAGAGTGGAGATAAAGATAAGGGAGCAGTTGCGGTTGGGAAAAAGGGAACAGGACCGTACCGCGGAAACTTGTTGCGGTACGGTGTGAAGGGGTGTTTTGGTAATTTCCCGTACCGCGGAAACTTGTTGCGGTACGTTAAAATTTTTTTTTTAATCAGGGCCGTCGGATGGTTGATCCAACGGCGAGGAAGCCGTATGTTCCATAACAGGTCTGGTGCATACGTTTGCACCAGACCGGGAACCAAAACTAAAAAGATACAACCTGTGCCTGGTGCCAGCATTACTCTTTGAGTAAATATTGATACACATTCATAACTTTGTATCACTGAAAATACTGATATCATATCTCTACGAAATTCGCAAACTTCCCAGATTTCCCTTTGTAATCATAATTGCAAAGAGCTACCATAATTGAATAGTTCTTTGCCGCCCCCCCCCCCCCCTCTCCCCCCCTCAAACTAACAAAAAGAACCTAAAACTCCTTGAACATTTGTCCACTACAATGGAAGCTATAACTTTTTACTGACTATAAACATGCAAAACTTGTAGTTCTACTGTAAAATGGGGTAAACAACCCTTTATGCAACTTTACAACTGTGATATCCATAGACTATGTAATCATCTGTTGGTGCTAGACATCGATTCCTTGGTGATTCTTGTTGATCTTGATTGTGGGCTTGGTGTTTCATCTTGCCTCCCCTGACCTCCCTAAAGGTTGCCAGAAAAAAAGGATAAAACAGCAGCAAACATAAATAACAACATGAAAATACTATCAACATTAGCTGCGATAATTTTAGATTAATTCACTGGCTTCAATTACTCTTGAAATAAAAGCACGAGTTAGTCAAATGAACTACTGTTCTTGCCATTACTTTAACCATGGTGCTTAGCTTATCTCAGAGGCAACTAAATACGACAGACATCACTATCCAATATTTACGCTTTAATCTTTTGTTACAGGAAGAAGGCAACCAAACAAAATCATTGTTAACCTTTAGGCTTTATCAGGTAAGTAATGACAAAATTTCACAGCAGCCAAAATCAAACCAAAGTTTCTCACACAGTTTTACACATTGTGCATGTTGGAAACTTCAAGCAAGCAAAACATTTGCACTTCCAATCTATTGGATAAACTCTTTGTCGACAGGTACTACTGAAATGAAGACACAAGTTCATCGAGAAACTTATAGTCTTTCCAGCCTATACTCTATATTACTGATTTCTTAGCCATGATGTTCAGCTTATTTTAAAGGCAAGTTACGGACAATAGAAATCATTATTCGATTTTAATGATTTTATCTTTTCTTACTAAAACAAGAAGATAATCAACAAACCCACTTTCAAATTTTGCAGATGAGCTAGTGAAGAATTCAAACTGGTATTTTTGTAACTGAGATGGACTTCATGAGGTTCCTTCAAGGCCACAGAAACCTCAAAAATGAACTTCAGCAAACAAAAGTATTTAACACTCAGTTTTACACATGGCACATACTGGAAAACCTTTAGAAAGGTAAATTTATGCAATTCGATTGTGTTACGAATATATACTCAAATGATTATTAGATCTTATTAACTGATATACATTTTGACATATTTAGACATAGATGGATGGACACAGAAATGTATTGAGCATCATGGCCGTCTTAACTCTTAATATAAAATTGTTCTTTATTGAAGAAAGAAAGAGTAAATTATGCAATGTCTTATTTTATCACAGACATCAGTCAAATTTCTGAACTTTCAGAACGAACTTATTTATTACTTGATTACTGACATCTATTACTTCAAATTGCATTAACCTTTTGAATCAACTTCCGGTTTGAAGGGGCTCGTGCAACCGATGAAGCAGCAGCTACAGCAGCTACACGTATCCTGAGATATCCATAGCTTGACATTAACACTATAAACAGCGCAAGAGCGGGGTTATAAAATAAGACAAGAAGTTCTATATACCTTTTGTGTACATCCACGTACTCATCAGTCTCGTCAACAATTTCCTCCTTCATATCAAAAAAGAAGAGTTAAATTTTGCTCATCGCAAAGGAGACGAAAGCAAAAAGGCAGTCCATGCATATAAGGAAATTGAATTGCATAAGAATCAATAGGTATGGGCACTTGATAATGTTAAGAGGTGGCAGTTTTAGGTCTTGTATGTTAATCAGACACAAAGCTCAGACACCTTCAAACATTTTAAGTGAAGGAATAAGGTATATTACTTGCAAAAGTTCTTCAAATACATCTTCCAGGGTGATTATGCCAATCACTTCTCCATCTTCAATACTATCTGCCACATTTATCACTGTTGCTCCAGCTTGTGGGATTAAAGTTTGCTTATGCTTCGTAGTATTTGCAGCATTATCAACTTCAACCACAAAATTATCCCATTCTTCATCAAGCTCTGACAGCAGGGGGACAGTTAACTGGTGATTTCCATTAGGATATTTATTTCCAACGCTTTTCTCCACAACAGCATTAGACACAGTGTTTCCAGTTTTTGCTTTGACCACAGCTGCCATATGACTGCTCCCCTTTTGAAACTCATTGAGAATATCATACAAGGGCATATTAGCCGGAACTCTGCAATTGCATTTTACGGATTTTCAAATGTGGCAAGTGGGATTTACAAGGGTCTACTTGGCTAGATAAGCTAATAGAAACTATACTTAACCTACAAGTAAACAATACCACCTTAGGTAATTTAATTATCATTTTTAAGTTATAACTTATAAGTGACTCTTTGTGTTTGTACAATCACTTGGTAAGTGCATGTGCACTTGTAAATTACATACAAGCTTTATGTTTGTAGACAATGACAAGATAAAAAATGAAGTAGTTGAGAAACACACCTAGGGATTCTTCTGATAGAAACAGCACTAACTGGAGTCTCGGTTTCTGCTCGAACTGTTAAAAGACTTTTAACCTATCTTCCCCAAAACAGAGGAAAATGAAGGACAAATTTACAATCAGCCAGCTAACCAGAATATACCTGCTGAAATTGGTATATGTAGGGTTTATATACTGACCAGTAAAAGTCCAATAATGTTATTTGTATTCCCAGAGTAGACGGGAATACGGCTATGACCTCGCGCAAGGATCTTTCCAATTGCTTCCCTACATGAAAAGATCTATTAATTTGAGCGTTTCATCAATATCCAGCACATAATTAAAGAACACGACATTATCCTCTCTACAATGACCATAAAATTTGTGTAACCTCCATAATGAAATGAAAATAAACGAAGTGTGCTACAATCAGCGAAAATGTTTATAAAAATTAAGAGCATAACTAGTAGCCATTTTAGAAAGGGTCAAATTAAAACCAAATTCTTATAAATCGAAATTATAAAATCAAATAATTTTCTAGGATAACATAACTTATATTTTCCATGCAATGTAATGTACAAAAAAACCAATAGCAAGTCAATATCAAAGAAACTTATACAAAATATAGTATTACCAATAATATTTTTATAAAGATTAAGAAGCGAAAGTGAAAACTATTGACAATATAAGGCAACAAGGTTCTTGTGCGCGGGCTTCTCCTATTTGTGATGTGCAGCCATCAGGGCACTATGTGGAATAATGTGAAGGCAGTGCCATAATGAATGAAGTCGAGATATTGTAATGAATGGGTCACGCATTGCGCAGTCGCAGTCTAAAATTGTTTAGCGCAATGCGCACAGAGCTGCACAGAAAAAAAAATAAAAATAGATGGTGCATGTTTGGCACCTATCCCCATCTTTATAGAACTTCAGCAGTTGAAATAGACTAAAAGATGAAAATAGCAAGATCAATACACACCAATCTAATTTGGAATTGACATCGAGCGAAAATGTAGATTCAATGGGTGTCATAGCCTCCTCAGCAGTCTGCACACAACACAAGAAATATCAAGTCCATATTGTCATATCAAAGACATTCAACAAGCACATTCAGCAAGCACATTCACCAATTTCGATATATTAAAGAAGGTTAGGATATCATAAAGATATTACAACGTGAACATGCCTTATAAAAGTAATGATGAGTTATGAGGGTATAAATACTATTTAGGATCCTCTAAAGGCCTTGTAGAGTTCAATCAATCTGAAACAATAGGAATTATATAAAAAGTGGTTAATTTCATTTCTAACTAGGTATGTAATGAAATATGGTAACAATGATTAGAAATTTGAATCTTTCCTTTTCCATTTCTTGCTATAGCTACTCGTATTCCGAAGTAAAACTGCATATATATATAAGTTAATATAGCACTCGTGATCTAAAAGTTTTTAAAAAAAATACCCTTTGTAACAATGCTACTTTCAACAAACACAGGTGGTTTAATAACGGTATTACTTCTGCAAAATTCGTGCAAATGAAAAGCGTTCGAGTGAGTCTACAAACCTTCAATGTTAAATCAAGAGCCCCACTTATGATCGTAGTCTCATCATGTGTGAGTTCACCACCTTTACCAGCCTAATATTGACAATATGAATCAGTCTGTTATAGTATACAAAAAGCTTTAAGAGAAGACTAATGCATGCCAAGTTAATCCAACAATTAAAAGGTATGTCAAATACTCTCACAAAGTTATAATAAAATACTTTCAATTGTCAGATAATGTTGCAGCTTAAAGCAAAGCATGTACTACCTCTTGGCCATGAATAGAGACGAGAGCTTTTAGTTGTGCACGCCTAAATAAAGCATGATTATGCCCCAAGACAGCATCTAGAACCTGAAAATGTCAGTAAATAAAAATCAGAGATTCAGTCATACTCATGTCTTAGAACAAGCTCAAAAAGTGATTACCTTCTAAAAAGATTCCATACACAGAACAGAAGGAGAACTAAACAAAGTGTGGAATGTTAAATAAACATGTCAAGACTTGACTCGGTGCAAAGATACTAAACAATAGAAGTACCATGAAGAGTAAAAATGAGCTGATATGCTTCCAATTAGGTAATGAGATCATCATAATTTAATACATAAGCTTTAAGTAACAAGTAAAAATTAGGCAAGGATTGCCAGGAAAGGGGGAAAAACTTACTAAAGCTGTCTAAAAGTAAATTGTATCTTAACAACTGTATGTAAGGCAAAAGACCTGCAATTTTACAAATTAACACAAAGGGTTCCAATCCAATCTGATCCTACTACCGTTGACCAAAGGAAGTGAGAAAAGTAAGCACAAGCACAATTCAGATTATAATCATGCAGTAACATGTAAATGAAAAGCAAGTACAAAAAAAATACCTTTGCAATAGGATAGGCAATAGGATAGCAAATAAACATCAAAGATCGAACAAGCCACACGAAATTTGCACCAACAGCAAGCCCATATTTGCTACATATGGCTTGCGGGATAATCTAAAATAGAATGTAGGAAGTTTGTCAAGTTTAGTAAACAGTATCAAAATACAGTATTTTCACATAATAAATTAAAAGAAATACATACCTCTCCAAAAATAAGTACAAAAGTTACTGATAGTACGACAGCAACAACAGGGTGAAAAATCCTATCCAGGTATATTGGGAGAGCCTACAGGGAACATTGTGTTAAGGAACCAGAATTAGTATACTCCTGAAAATTCAAGAACTAAATAACAAGTACAAAAATCTATATACGTTAACAAGTGTCTATGTATCCATTGAGA
The DNA here is from genome assembly GCA_037693485.1 of Kitagawia praeruptora. Taxonomy (NCBI): domain Eukaryota; kingdom Viridiplantae; phylum Streptophyta; class Magnoliopsida; order Apiales; family Apiaceae; genus Kitagawia; species Kitagawia praeruptora. The sequence goes on along the minus strand of CM075346.1, from coordinate 100,009,762 downwards.
GTCATATACCCCATCACATTGACTTCTTTCTTAAATATTCGCATTTAACACTTAATAATTTCCCAAATCTTAATATTCTGCGTTCAATCTCAAGGAAAATATTCTAAAAATTGATTTGTATGCAGTATAGGACTTCTATTGCTAGCAAAATTATTTAAAAAGACAAATGATTAAAACTAGAAGTCTGATCATGTAATGGAAGGAGCGTAAATGTGTTAACTGATAAAGAGCAAATATGAACATCAAATTACAATTGTTTTTCCTTGAGAATGTTATTTCATACCAAAAATGATGCTTGCCTATTGTATACGATCAATTGTCAATAAAAAAATTAGTGGCCCATTCATTGAACAAGTTTTTTTAGTCCAGACTGTACCAGCCAAAATACTTAAAGACACTGAATATTCTTTTTCATGTAGCAAACAAATTTAAAATTCAGAATTTTGAAAGTAAAAAGATAAATTTACAAGCCAAAGTTACCTCCATAGCAGCAGCATTACACAAAAGCAAGGTAACAAGAAGTTGATGTTGCTTTTGGACAACCGGTAAGATAGCAGCTGAGACAGTAAAAATGAAATTAATCTCAGTCTCGAATCCAGAATTTTCTAATTTAATGTAAGAATAAAAATCCAAATTACACATAGAATTGTGTGTGTGTGTGTGTATGAGAGAGAGAGAGAACGAGAGAGGGAGAGAGAGCGAGAGAGAGAGAGAGAGAGAGCGAGAGAGAGAGAGAGAGGAGAGCAAATACAAAAATATAACAGCAAAAAAGAACCTGCTTGAGTCTTCTCTTTATCAGTGCCACTCCTCTGAAGAATCTCAAGATCAACAAGACCAAGAGACATCAATCCCAAAGTAAGCCCAGACATTATTCCGGCAAAAAGAACAAGAATGCATGAAACTCCGGCATAAACATACCACCTAAGTGATCCAAACACAATCTCATCACCACTACCACCAAGAGACTTACCAGCCCACAAACTAACCAAACTCAAAGAACTGATCAAACTCATCATTTCCTGGGTCGTCGGAAATATTAAAATAATAGCCGGAATTTCAAGAAGTGGTTAGGTGGGAAAGTCAGTGAGAATTAGTTGAAAAAACAAATTGAATATATATAGCAGCCGCGAGTGTTTATCAAAATATAGATAAACATGGTCATACATGTGTATGTTTTGTACTTTGGTAAATCCTTGGTGTATAAAGTTGTCTGTGTACGGCTAAATGGGTGCAATTCATGAAGTGTGACATAATAAAGTTGGGGAGTTATGCAAAAAAGAATGCCAAGTTTATTTTGCTATGTACTTTGCTATTTATGGCATGTTGTTGGGTGATGTGCTTTTTTTGTTGAACTTTTGGATATAGATGGAAGTCTAAATATTCTATTTTTGGTTAAATTGATACTCCCTTCGTCCATTTCATTTCTTTACACTTTCCTTTTTGGGCCGTCCATTCCATTTCTTTACATTACCCAAAATAGTAACTTTTAACAATAAAATACATTATTACATCCACTACCTCACTCCACCTTTTCAACCCTTTACACTATTACATCCACTACTTCACTTATTTTAACAATAAAATTACTATTACAACCACTACTACATTTATTTTAACAATATTACATCCACTATCTTGGTCTCCGTGCAAAAAGCAAATGTAAAGAAATCAAATAAACAGAGGGAGTACTTCCTCCGGTCCATTATATAAGGCATTTGACTTTTCTGCACGTAACTTTAGGTGCTTTGAATACATAGTTAAAATTATTATTTTTTAAAATTTCTTTTTCTAAATAAAAATTAAAATATTATATTTTTATTCAAAAAAAGAAAAATTAAAAAATAATTATTTTAACTATGTAGTCAAAACACCTAAAGTTACGTGTAGAAAAGTCAAATGCCTTATATAATGGACCGGAGGGAGTATTGTAAAAGTATTTTTCATGGTCCATAATTTTAAAATCGAACCTAAGTTCGATTCTTTCTTCCCTTTATAATTTATATCATTTTTGAAAATCATTTAAATAAAAAAATTAAAATGTTTGATTACTATACAAGAAAATATGTTCCGAAATTTAATTTTTGAAAAATGTATTTCAATTAGGAAGGTAAATAAAAATGTTTGATATAATGAAAAGTGAGAATTAATTTTTGAAATGTTTTCGAATGTCATATGATATTTGATGTAACTAAATTGAAATGAACCCTTGTAAGTTGTATTTAATCAAAATATTTTACACATCACCTATACGAATCTAATTTTATATAAATAGCAATACTTTTTCGTCTAGAGCTATAAATGAATCGAGTTATTAATAAACAAGCTTGAACTCGCTTCAATAAGGGTTTAATTCAACTCAATTCATAAAGAAATTCGAACTCTAACTCCAACACAAAATATGTGTTAAATTAACGAGTTCGAACCGAATTATTAGCATGTGAATTTCGAGTTCAACTCGAGATCGACTCGAAATCGTTTAGCTCGAGATCGGCAAACTAAACAAACAAATCATATATATTCTAATTTTTCATAACATTCCTCGCATTTAAGTTTAAAATTACAATACAAATATTTAAAATCAAAATTTAAATTTGAGATTAGATTGAGTCAAAATTGATAATTAGTTGGATCAAGAGGATTCGAACCTTTTTTCATGTTAAATTTTACTTTTCATGAGTTTGTTCGTTAAGGGCTCGAGATTGACTCGGCTCGTATTTGTTCGATAAAAATTCGAGTGCGGTTCGATTTGTTAACGAACTCGAGTTCAACACCTTTTTGTGTAATAAGAAAAAGTTCGGTTCGGCTTAGTTAGTTAATAAAAAGATTAAGCTTAACTCATTTTGTCAAAGTTCAATATGACTTGGTTCGTTACGACCTTACTTTCGCCATAACTAATTGTTCGTAAAATCATAATCATATTTTTTATTCTTGAAGTTTTTAATACCAGTATTGATGGAGTATATCGGAGGAATAGGGGAAATAGATCGAACATTTACAATAGGTTTTAAATTTTTCATTGATTTTTTCTTTACATTTAAATAACCTGACCTATATCTTTGTGTAATGTATACATGCGAATTTCTTCGATAGTTTTGGCCAACAAATTGAATCCATGTTTGCCATCAATTATATCAGATAAACAAAGTACTTTTATCGGAGGATGCTTGTTAACAAATAACGCACTTGTAGCTTTTAAACTAAACCATTACTTTAAGAGACGAACATAAGGGAGAAAGGGAGTGACTAGGTTGGAAGTTGATGTCTTAAAGGCGTACGATCGAATTGAATGGGGTTTCATAAATAGTATGTTATGTAAGTTTCGTTTCAACCAAGTATGGAATGACAGAGTGATGGAATTATATCACGAGTGTATCATATAGTTTTTCACATAATGGAGAGATGTTTGGTGAAGTTAACCCGCAACGAGGAGTTCAACAAGACAATCCAACATCACCATATATTTTTGACAAGGTGATCCAATATCACCATATTTATACATACTATATTATGAGGGATTGAGTGCTATCATTAGACAATACGAAGAAAATTGATTGATTCATGGATGCAAGGTGGCTCGGGGAGCTCCAACTCTATCCCATCTCCTTTTTACCGATGATTGTTACTTCTTTTCAGAGCATCAGAAGTGGAAGCAACTAGTATGAAAAATATTTTAAGGAGATATGAGAGGTTGTCTGGACAGGCTATCAATTATAATAAATCGAATGATTTTTTTAGCCCAAATACTAGTAATGAGGATAGGGGAACTGGTGTTTTTCGAAAGCTTGAGGTTTCTGAGATAGACATTCCTGGAAAGTATTTAGGAATGTCGATGTGTAACGCCCCCAAATCCCCTACAGGAATCCAGGTCGTCACATCTCTTGCTGAATATTCGATCACCTGCTCACAATATAATCTATAATAATATTCATAATAAACTCCACAATTACTCCACGTGTTATAGTCTTAGAACAAGTACTAAATAATCCAAAAGTTATTACAACACAAATTCACCTCCCAGAATCTCTGAAATATTATAACAACTTCAAATTACTAGATAATAAAGCATTAAACCACTTCTTTCCAGCTCACACCCTTCTCAGATACTATAGGGCTAATGCACTGAATTAGTAGCCTTTCCCTTTCCCTTTATCACGGTTCGCCATACTATTGTCAGTTCTGGATGCCGCTATTTAATAATATTTAAATAGCTAGAATGAGCAAAAAGAATGCCTAGCAAGTATCTAGACACCATAAGAAACAACAACTCGCTCAAAATATGTTTTTACAACTTTATAAAAACTCATTCACATAAGTAAATATACTCTTTTTGTAAAGAAATTATCTCGGAAGTCTTTATCAATCTCAGAATACTACTCATATGATGGAATAAATATATCTCAATAACTTCTCAAAGTACTACTCGAATGTAATTCAATAACTCCTCGGAACTGCTCAATTGATTTGAATAAATATAATTTAACAACTGCTCGGATCAACACCCTAGTTAACAGAACCACAAAGGCATCGATTACAGCTAGGGTATCGATGATTGGACTTCTTCTCGAAACGCCTACTCAAGTAATGGATTGATCAGACCATTGTCACCACTCGTTTACTATCGATAGAGGGATGAACCGACGTCTCGAACACACCCTAAATACTACTCAATTGGGCCGGTGCATTACTCCGGTCACTTTTGCCATCTCTAGTCCAGAATATAAGGTGTCGAAATCTTCAATCATCAACAATAAATTTCTTAGGCGTCACGGTAAAATAACACGTGCACCTTTATTTACTTCTCAATAAAATACTACTCCAATATCGTTCAGAAACAATGAACGATAAACACCTCCAATAATTTAGTTTTCCTCTCGAATGAGTAGAGGAAATATTTATGAAAAACTGTTCTGATCATGGATTTGAAATGAGGTGACCCATATCAGTATTCTCAACTTACTTTACATATATAACCCCACTCTTAAATTTAAATATTATGTAGTATGAAAATATTTTTAAATATATCTTTATCATCTCCTTTGCGAGTACGAATGAAGTATCTCGATAAACGTCCCAACAATATGGACCAACTCAAGAAGTAAATTTGAACATCTCGTGTAATAATATATCCAGATTATAGCTCAACAATAATGTATATGCATGTGAAATTGCATCAATAAAGTCCGGTATAAAAACTAGAGAGAATACTTGCATTTTAAAACTTAATCAGCATACTTATGTTTTAAAATACATAAATACTCTGAACAATAGAGTATGAACTAGTAAACTTGCATGGTACTCTGGATGTAGCAGGGGCTCGTAGCGGGATCCGACAATCTAAACAAGTCAAGAAAACACGCGATTAATCCCCTATACGATCCACTTATAACTCAACGCTCAGACACTTAAGCAAATCACAAACAAGGCACTAAGGGGTCCCTCTAGACTCGTACTAAGTCCATGTTAATCGACAAACACCTTAGTCATAAGTTTAGTCTGAAACCGATCCTCAAATTCAAGGTATACTTAACCATTTATAACCTCGTTCTTTACACCAATATGTTGCCTTGATAATTCTTAACAAGTCTCGTGTTTTAGTCGACTCGAAATTCCTCTTTTAACTTAGCCAAAACGGATGGTCAAAGTAGCACCTCTAGAGTTGACTTTCCTGAAAATTACTATTCCTTGACTCGCACTCCAACACTTTTAATAAATCACTGGAAACGTATTTAAATACGAAACTACTTCTAAAATCATCTTTGGTATTTGTAATATTTATCATAAAAATCTTGATTCGAAAACACGGGTCTAGATAGGTAAAATGTATTTTCGAAGTTGGGTCAACTGCGGATTTTTACTATTTGCACCACTTTTACTAAAACCTTCATAACTCGATAACCATTAACTCAAATGACGCACCGTTTTCGCGTGCACGATCTAGAGAATGTCTAGAAGGTAAATAACTCAAGATTTTGCTCTAGTCAGAAGACCCATTTTTCATAGTTTACAAAACAGGGCAGTGGGTGGTTTAGTGAATAGTGTCATTCTCTTAAGGGCTTTTCACTCGCGCAATCTCGGCTGACGCATTTTTATAAAATCGAAAAATAATGTTTTTAACTCGAACCTTTGCACAACCTTTCTAACTGACCTTAACATTTATCCTCAAAATATCATACTCTAGTTCGACTCTTAAGGGTCTCAAACATAACCACAAAGTTGGTACTTTTCTGCGACTTCATTCCTCGAATCACTTTCACTAAAATGGTCATAACTCCCAAATCGTAAACTTTTTTGGCACGATTCTTGCGGCCACATAAACTAGACAACAATATCTACACAATATAGGTAGTGGTTAACCATTAAGCTGTTGGGCCGCGCAACACCCATTAACTCTACATTAGTATGATATTGTCCGCTTTGGGCCAAGCCTGCACGGATTTGTTTTTGGGCTCCTCCCAAAAGGCCTCATACTAATGGAGTTAACTGGTTGCTTATAAACTAGCTATCTGCCCCTCCCACAACCGATGTGGGACAACTTCTAACATTCTCCCCCTTCACACATCGGTACATGTCGAATCTGCCTCCTTTTGTGTGATCTGGCTCCCCCTAGGCCCATACTGGAAAGTCCATCTGCTCCCCCTTAAGCCCATCCTGGGATAGCCCACCTGCCTTTTCCTTGGATCCATTCTAGAGCCCATTGAGATCGTTTTTGGACCATTATAACCATAGCTCTGATACCACTTGTTGGGCCGCGCAAGACCCATTAACTCCACATTAGTATGATATTGTCCGCTTTGGGCCAAGCCCGCACGGATTTATTTTTGGGCTCCCCCCAAAAGGCCTCATACTAATGGAGTTAACTGGCTGCTTATAAACTAGCTATCTGCCCCTCCCACAACCGATGTGGGACAACCCCTAACATAAACAATTTTATGGTCTCGGGCTTCAACTGGTAAAGTGGTTTACAAAAATTGGACATTACGACGGCTCTAAATCGAACATTTCCATTTTGTTTCATCTCAAACAAGCCACACCAAGAAACCCATACTCTAATATCACAACCCAACACTCATACATGTCCTCTAAAGTCAGTGGTAAGGTCCAATATATACATATCAAAACAAGGCTTAACAATCATGTAACCTATTAATATAGACTCATCTTTACACTAACATCAAAACTCCACCAAAACTCATAAAAATAAAAGGTAAAGTTGAGGTTTATACCTTCCTTGATGCTCTCACAATACTAACAAAGCTTTGTACACCTTATAATAGCCTTGGGTAGTCTTAACAAAGCCTAAAAGCCATGAACAAACATGAAAACAACTTAAAACACTATTCATCAGTTTGTAAAATCTATATAAAATCGAAAAATTAGAGATTGGTTCTCAAATTTTTACCACACCTTCTACTCTTCAAGGGATTTCTTTTGAGCTATAGATCACAAGATTTGGTGCTCGGTTGCTAGGGTTTTGAGCCTCTTCTTTCTGCTGGGCAGAATCTGGAAAAATGGTGTGTTCTTGGTTTTATTTTGCTTTCCTCCAATCTTGACTTTGTCAACTCAATTTTTATGAAATATCAAGATATACATCTGATGTTTATGGCTGTGTTTGATCCTTGGTTCTTGTGCAAAGTGTCTTCAAGATGCTTGCTTGATATTTGTTTTGTTTTTGGTTTGATTTAAGTGATTAAATCACTTTGTTTTCTTGAATTGTTTTGATTTAATCTCTGATTAAATCTTTTAATCCACTTTATATAATTCTCTTGAAAATCATGCATGGGGTTTAATCTTGTTATGAACTCAATCCAAAATCCATAATTCGTTCGCTTTATCGCTTATTCTCGTTATAAAGTTCTAGTGATTTCTAGAACGTTCGTTATACTAACTCAGGGGTTTCGTTCTAAATCCTTAAATCACATTAAATAAAATATTAAAATATAAAATCCTTGAATCCTCAATTTAAACATCTCATTTCTTGATAATACTAATATACACTTCACTGCCCGATCAAATATTACCTAAAAATAAAGTTTGGATTTTTTGAATTTTGATCGCGTTTACATACACTTATTTACATCGTAGATCACTAATATAACTTCGAAATATCCATGTCCTATCCCGTACATAGGGTGACATGAAAAATTTCTTAATCCTCAAAAATCACTATTCATCCACAAATCATTATTCATCCATGTAAATCAATATTCATCCTTAAAATGAAAATTTTTCTCAAGTACTGAAATTTGGGTTATTACACGATGCATGTGGGAAAAATTGAAACTGAAGTGTTTAGGTTCTTAAATGATCGAGTAAGATAGAAGCACCAAGGGTGGACATTAAGGTTTTATTGTCTAAACGTCCGGGGGCAACATGCGTGCCTTTCGGTTAGATAATAAACTTTTTTGAATGAAAGAAACCCCTTCTTACGAAATTTTATTCGATACAATTCATTTATGAAATAGATATCCCTGACAAAAAAAATCAGCAAAACAGACAATTCCTAACTTTTGGATGAGTTTATTTTTTTGCTTCCAGCAGTTGTTTGTGATGGTATAGAAAATAAAATGAATGGATTCTGGTGGGCGCATGGGCCTAATGGGAAGGGTATTAGATGAGCATTTTGGGAGAAACTGTGTGTCCCTAAAGTTGAAGAAGGATTGAGAGTTAGAAGTCTAAACAAGTTCAATATTGCAATGCTAGCTAAATAGGGATGGAGAATATTGAATAGAGCCAACCCGTTAGTTTCAAATCTTATGCAAGCTCGTTATTTTCCAAATACAGACTTCTTAAATGCAAGGGTGGGGGCAAACCCAAGTTATATGTGGTGAAGTATTATGGATGCTCAGGATGCAATCAAAGTAGGTTGTAGACGGAAATTGGTAATGATGAGAGTAAAAAAGTCGTGCAAGTACCATGGCTACCGTGCACCAAAAATGGATTCTTAACTACTCATGGGCCAGCTGAGTTACAGGAGATTACTGATAATAGCCATAGATGCAGAAAAAATACTTGGGATTTTGATATTCTAAATGATATTTGTGAGTCTCGAGATAGAGAACTTATAAGTTGGATCCCAATTTCGATGAGGGAAAGAGAGGATTCATGGTTCTAGATTCTAAATGATAAAGGACAGTTTACAGTTAAAAGTTGCTATAGAAGATTATAAGGGGAGCAAAGTAATACAAGTTTTTGGAAGTGATTATGGTATCTTCAGTTACCAAGGAAGGTGATTAATTTTTTTATGGCGCGTATGTCGTGGATGATGCCTACCTACAGCTCAAGCACTATTGATAAAAAAATAAGTTAATATTAGTGGGAATTGTCCTTGGTGCCATAGATTCATTGAGGCTGATGTGCATATATTATTTAATTGTGATTTTGCAAGAACTATTTGGTTGAATACTGATCTTCACCACTTGCTAAACCAATTAACTTTTAGGTGAAACAAGTTTTGATGTGTTGGTACGAGTGTTCTCTATGGCTATAAGGGAACAATGTGTATCAATTGAAATGCTATGTTTGAGTTTGTGGAATCAAACGAATAAGTGGGTTTGGGATAAAGCAAATGGATTAGTTTGTGAAAGCAGCAGCAATGAAGTTGCTAATGAACTGGAGAGAAGCTTGTATAGACGATAAGAAGAAGAACCGGCAAGTGCAAACATGCGTAAAAAAATGGAGCAAACCACCAGTGGAATGTATTAAAATAAATGTAGATGCTGCTACGTTTTAAGAAGGTTTTGTTGGTGTTGGTAGTGTTATTCGGGACTTACGTACATGGAACTTTATGAGAGCTAAATGTAATCGTATTGAGGGAGCATAGAAACCAGGTGATGTAGAAGCTCTCACCTGAAGGAGGCATTATCCTTGGCAAAATCTTTAAATCTTCACCACTGCATATTTTGACACTATTATCTCTGATTGTATTCAATTACTTAAGCACTTTGATCATGTGCTAGTTGGGTTTGCTTATAGGTGTACTAATGATGTGGCACATTTGTTAGAAATGGCTACACATTCTTTGTTGTTACTCCATTTGATATTATTCATCGTGTACTAGATTATGATAATATTTAAGTAATGTAAGTACATTTTATTCAAAAAAAAACCCTAACCTATATTACTTTTAGATTCCAAGATTTCCTTAATAGCAACTTTCTTGTATATTTTATTATAAAAAAAATGTGTACTAACTATTAACTCATTATTTTTCAAAACTTTTTTTCATTTTTCTTTCATCTCTGTTACTTTCTTTTAGTTGTATACAATTTTTATCATTCCCCCAAAAAATAATTTTTCTTAAAAAAGGTAAACAGGCTTATTTAGATACACTAAATTAAAATGTATATACTGTACTTGCACAGTTGATAGGAACGAAAAATGTGAATAAATAAAATAAGATTGTCTTTACAGTAATATTGTTTGGTATACTCGGTAAATACGACTGCAGAACTACCCTCCGAGATAGTTGTGAGACGAATCAAGTCATCCGGTTTTAAAAAAAAAAGGAAAAACATCAAATCAATAATCAATAAAGATAATTTTTGGTTTTATTCAAATACTAGTTCACTAAACTGCGCTTCGCGATGAAATTATAATTACTTTTATAAATTCTCTTAAAATATATAAAATATATGAACCATTTTTATAATGTAGGGAAAAAATATAATTACAATACCATATAAATTAGTCTTTATAGAAAGAGTTGTAAACATTACTTGTAAATTTTATCTCCATGTTTTAAAGTTAATAATTAATTCTAATTAAACTTGGTTGGTATACTATGAGATCCATATTAAGTTCTAGTTTTTCTAACTTTCATGGTATTATCTAACTTTCATGGTATTATTTAAAACTCTATCCTGATGATTCTTTTTAGGACTAAGCTGCTAAGCTACTAAAAAGTATTAAATAATTTGAATGATGTAATAGATATATTGACTTTGGCCGAACAACAAATTTTGCTACAAATCAAATTATTAGAAAGTAAGATAACATTTCAAAAAAAAACATAAATCTGAAAATAATTAAAACAAAAAAACCAATCTTATCATAAATATAAATACATAGTCATCACTCTTTGGTATTCCATTGGCACCTTCAAGAACCTTTTTCTATCTTATTCAGACATAAAATTTTGGCTTTAAAATTTTGATCTGTAGGATGAAATATATATATATATATATATATATATATATATATATATATATATATATATATATATATATATATATATATAAAATATAGGGTGTGGCTCAAAAGAGAACTTTTTTTTGAAGAAAACTAAGGTACTAATCCTAACCATTGGATGTATTATAATCAATGGCCCCGCCAGGGGCACCCACACACTAATCAAATACACCCTCACACACACAATCCCACCTAATCCCCTCCGTTTTTAATTTGATTTTTCCCGTCAATCGGTGATATTTTTTTAAAATCTAATTTCACCACATTTTTCTCCATCTCTCAACGATCAGTTTGCATACCATATGTGCTATATTTTAATTTAGTTTTCTAAGTTCTCCTTTTAAAGGGGTTTTCTCTAGATATATATATATATATATATATATATATATATATATATATATATATATATATATATATATATATATATATAGTCTTACTCTAGTAGAAACCACTCTTAGGCTAAAAACAGGGAACTAAATAAAAAAAATTCTATATCGCGTCGAAATATAGCACATATGGTATGCAGACTGATCGTTGGGAGATGGAGAAAAATAAAGTTAAGTCAGATTTCAAAAGAAAAGTCACCGATTGACGGGAAAAATCAAATTAAAAATGGATGGGATTAGGTGAGATTATGTATGTGAGGGTGTATTGGATTTGTGTGTGGTGCCCCTAGCGAGACCATTATATTAGATTGATCTAAGGGCTAATATTAGTTTCTAGTTTACATACATACATGCATATATATATATATATATATATATATATATATATATATATATATATATGGGTCATGTTCCTTGGAGAACCATTAAACGAAGAACCTGAGAACTCTAATAAGTTTAGTTGCAGAACTTTAGTGTTTAACTTCAAAATTCAGATTCATAACTTTTATGTTCAGTAGCAGAATGTTCGTTGAACAAAGTAAGTTTAGTCATAGAACTTTGTAAAAAAAGCAAATTCGGTTGTAAAACTTTTAATTTCATGTGCATAACTTTGAAGTTCAATAGCAGAAAATTATATTTTTAGTACTAAACAAAATAGATTTTGCAGTAGAATTCAATGGTAAGTAAGTTCAGTTGTAAAATTTTGTAGAAGAAGCAAGTTCATTTGTAGAAATTTTAATTTCATGTGCATAACTTTAAATTCAGACTTTTAAGTTCAGCATCAGAATGTTTGCTAAAAAAGTAAGTTCATTTGTAGAACTTTGTAGAAAAAACAAGTTCAGTTGTAGAACTTTTAATTTCAGGTGCATAACTTTGAAATTCAGTAGCAGAACACTATATTTTTAGTACAAAATAAAATATATTTGCAATAGAACTCAATGGTAAGTAAGTTCGGTTGTAAAATTTTGTAGAAAAAGCAAGTTCAGTTGTAGAAATTTTTATTTCATGTGCATAACTTTGAATTCAGTAGCTGAACACTATATTTTTATTACGAAACAGAATAGGTTCTGCAGTATGATCCAATGGTTCTTAGGTTCTCTTTTAGGTAGTGGTTTTCATTTGAATCAAACCCTTGCAAGCAATTCATCTACAAGATTTACAAAAATTTATACTACTATCATATATAGTCATCAACACTAAACAATTATATCAACACTACATATATAAGAAACACATCTGACAAGTTAGAATTCATCAAGAAAGAGCTGTAGCAAAAATGGGGAAGTAGCTTGTTAAGTACTGTGTGGTAATTTCATTTCATACTATCTTTATATTGTCTGCAAGTTGAAGGTAGGAAATGGCTCGTAGATCTTAAAAGTAGCGGTCATTCTCTGGTAGAAGTAACAAAAAGCAAAATATTTGTAAAATACCAAAATATACAGAGTTTAATATGTATTATATTTGAAAGCCTCATAAAATATATGACAAAATCATTAATATGAAATAAAACTGCACATATTTACCTTTACTGATATCAATTTGAAGAGCTCATCTGCACACGGTCGGGCTTCGGGTGACTCTGCTAAAAGCCTTCTCAAAATATCAGTCTCAAACGTGTTATTCCACCCTTCAGGATAGAGGCCCTTCTTTATATCATTTATTGCCTTAAACCTCTCATGTGCAGTGTCCATAGGAGGAAGCAATATATCTAGAAAAATGATCCCAACACCATACACATCTGATTTTCTAGTATATGGCTGATTCTCTAGAAGCTCAGGAGCTCGATGAAATCCAATTCCAATGTTTGTAGAGTGTGGAGAATGTGAGCAGTACTTTTCATCAGCTGGCCCAATCAACTTTTTGGCTGTTAGAAATGACATTAGATTAATATTCAATTTACAAGTAATAGTAATGGTAATAAATTATATTATATGTTAATACTGTTACTTCCCTATATATGTTTTTATACATGTGTTTTATCTGAATTTTGAAGATGACCTCCCTCTTTATATATTGTCTAGACAAGAGAAAACAATTGATTTTCGAAGAAGAGATGCTCAGTCTATGTTAGAACACGTGTACACTTGCACACACAATATATAGTACACTTGATTGATCTTCAAACTTATGACAATTGCATAGAAATGAGAGAAGGAACAAAAATGAGAGAGGAAAGGAAAGCTGACAATTTTTAAGAACATAAGAGAAATTGATTTAAAAATCAGAGGTACGGAAACCTTCTCTTTGCTGTGGTCATTTGTAAAATATACTTGAGTGCAGTTGAAGAGAGTATAACATTATTACTCTTAAGACCTATTTCACACAATGACACTAATAATGTTTTTGAAGGTTTAAGAAGAGAGGTAGGCAAAAGCTTACTATCTAGCTTATATGGTTGGAAAGATACATGTAAATAAGTTATATTTTTTACCTATTATTATGAAGTAGCAAGCACAACAATCAAGTATATTTAAGCTCAACCACAAATTCTGGTATGCAAACCATATTACAAATGTAAAAATATTCATGATACCATGGTAGCGATTAGGATTAAAAGTTCATTAGGAGGGGTTATAAGTGGAGATGAACCTTTTTTTAAAATTCTTTTTTTCCCACTAGGACAAAGCATAAAAGGACTAAACTGTCTTCATTTAATCTAAGGGGAAGGAAACATTTGCACGAAAGTTTGGTTAATGTGCATAGCAATGTAAAATTTTAATTTTAGGTACCTTTTTTATGTTGAAAAATTAGACAAATGACATGGAGGAAGGAAGTGAATATATGTCATATCAAGAAAATTGATCAGACAAAAATGTATAAAATAGTTGAAACCTTGAGTAAAAAATTCTTACCTAAACTGAAGTCACCGATCTTAAAATTTTTATCCTTTCCCATAAAAATGTTCTTTTTCGCCAAGTCTCGATGAAGGTATCCAGAACTGTGAACATAGTCAAGACCTTGCAGCAAATCATGTAAATATACAAAAGCTTCATGGCTGTCTATTGGGTTCTCTGCTAACATTGACTCCAAGGTCCTACACTTGAAACCATAATAAAAAATTATTCATAAACATGAAATGTTAATATAAAATTTTGAAAGTCACATAACCTTGGGCAATATTCCATTTGTATGAATAGATATAACTAGCCAACAAACAAAGGATCAGTCAGTAGATGGACTATTAGAATTGAACAATAAATCAGTACGCATTGAATAATTAATCAATCATATTTGGCAAAAAAAATAATACTCACATCACTTTGACCCTTACTATCACTTTGACCCACATTTTCTTCATCACCCTCATTGTTATCATCACTTTCATTATATGAAGAGAACCCATCCCAGCTTAAATCAGTCCAGGACTTTGATCCCATGTAGAGTATACAAATGAGAGATTAATCATAAAAGTTCCAATCTATTTGCTTTGTTTTTAATATTACATACATGCATAAAAATACTACAAGCATATGTATAATCGATCGTGTGTATGAAGTTGCTTTATCAAATCTTTAATAATACCTGATAATACTGTACAACATTTTTATGTTCCAATGAAGACATAGCTCGAACTTCCCTCAAATACCACTCCAATTCTTTTTTATTATTCTTCAACTTAATCTTTTTAACAGCATACTCCTTCTCTTCCAAAATATGTATACATCGGTAAACCGATCCAAAACCACCTGAACCTATAATAAACAGTAATATTGTTTTTGGTTATACACCCTACTAATGAAATCCACGTTATTAAAGTCTTACCAATCTTTTCCTTTTTCTTGAACAGGTCTGTGAACTTATTTGCAATACAAACAGTTGAGCCAAAACTTGAGTCGATACGAACAGTTGAGCTAGAAGAACATGAGTCGGTACTTGAGTCGGTGCTTGAGTTAGCACTTGAGTCTTCTAACATGCTTGTTGCAAGAAAATAAAAAAATTCGACATTAGTGATAAACGATAATATAAACACAATATTACACCTTATATACACATTTCAAAACACCATAAAATTACTAAGAATTGCAATATATTGGAAAAGAAAATGGAACGAGGTAAGCTAATTAGTAAAAGCTGAACAACGGCTTTTCTCTTTCAAAATATAAACAAAAAACTAATGTTTGATCTTAACCCAAAAAAAAACAATGTTGATGGACCATTCTGGAAACGCAACCAATAGAATTTACCAGGCCCTAGATATATAATAAAAAGCACAAAACAGTAAAATAACATAAGAAAGATGATTACTTAGGTAGTGACAGGGAAAATCTGGTTATACTATATCTGTAAGGCTAGATAACAAGACTTGATTACCTGAGTGAGTGAATGCATTATCAAAAATACAGAGCTAACTCAACAAAAATTGGAACCATTGTGCCAACATAAATATAAACGGGAAATGGAACGAGATAAACTAATTAGTTGAAGCTGAGCAACAGCTTTTCTCTTTCAAATTATAAACATGAAAACTAATGTTTGATTCTTATCCAAAAAAAACGATGCTAGATGGACCATTCTCAAAACCAACCAAAAAAATTTACCATACTAAAGATTTTTCGAGGCCTTAGTTATATAATAAAATGTTAGGTCGAATACACAATATATAATCAAGTACCGTATGAGTAAATAACAAGAACACACGTTTTAACTCTTAAAACTGTTTGGAATTAATAATTCCTCTCTCAGTGATGTAAAATATCACAGAGAGCTGCTTAGGTTACAAGAATGATATTCGTTCACGATGGATACCCTTCTAGGGTTAACCTAACTGTATTTATATGATATACATCTACGTACAATCGTTAATTGATTCTCCTAAAATTAAGCTATACAATTGATATCAATTACGATTGCTACACGTCTTCTAAGTCAACTCAATCTCTTTGACAGCTATCCAATCTTCAAAGATATCGCTTCCATATTAATATTAAATTAATCTTCAAACTCTGTTGACTTGCAGACGCTTCCTATAGACAGACTTTAACAAACTCTGTTGCTCTCAAAACTAACAGTGTTTGCGCTTCCATGTATTCAGTTAGCAGTGTTTACGCTTTCCTCTGTCAGCGTTTGCGCTTCCAGCAATCAGCGTATACTCAAACTCTGTTCCAACTGCTTTCAAATAACAAGTTAAACTCTCTTTACCTGTAACACTTAAACACTGACATTAAATCACATCAATTATATCTAACAATCTCCCCCAACTTGTTCATTAGAAAAATGTACAAGTTTACAGTAATTGATGATGTCAAAACGAACAAATAAAAACACAGTGTTTAACATATAATCAGAGTTTAAACTTGACTTAACAAAATCAACTGAAAAATTCAAATTACTTACAAAATCTGTCTACCTAACCTCCTCAAGATCTGGAGTTGTTCTGAGATAATCAATCAACAATCTCCTCTCAGCATTTTCAAGTTCAATCTCCATAGCTACCTTGATCTCTCTTAAATCTGGATCATTCTCATCAGTTTGAAAAATAGCAGCTCTGAGATCATAGATCTTGTTTCTTCTCATTTCATTTCCCAACCTGATAAACTTCACTTCTTCAGACTTTACATTAAAATCCAGAACAGTAATCCCAAGATCAGTCTTTAGCTTTGTAGTTCCCTTCTGCATTTCTATCAGATTCCCATTCCAGTCTCTGTACTTTGGAACATACTTGCTGTTGTATTTCATATGTCTTCTTGCAAGATTCTGAATCATCTTTTGTCTGAGCACATTTGCAACTGATTGAGCTCTTTGATTTCTTACTCTGAAAATATACAGAACATACTCTAGTTCTTCCCAGAATTTTAAATCAATATCATTCTCAGCAATCTTGAACACTGTTCCATCAGCCATGAAGTATAACAGGAAATCCTTTCCTAAACTCTTTTGATGAACAAGCTGTACTGACTCCAGTCTGTCTAAACTCTCTTGAGTTACACCACGACCTGGAACAGACAATGAAGAAGGATCTCTGGGAGCAACATTCTGTCTTTTATCTCTATGTGAGCCTATACCTCCTTTGGTATATCCAATTTTACCAAATAAAGCTCTACCATCAGTGAAATCCATTGGAACTGTAGCTTCTAGACTTGAATCACGAAGAACACCTTTTCCAAATGTTGATTTCAACTGAGAAGACAATATTGGTGTAGTCACAGCTTGTGCAGCAACAGAGGTTGTGTCTTCACTCTTCTGTACAACATGTGTATCAACAGAGGTTGTAACTATCATCTTGTTCTTGCTCTCTTCACCCATCACTCCTTTTAACTTCAGCTTGGCATCAAGAGAAGACTTTCTAATCAGCTTTCCTTTATCTTCTTCTTCTTCTTCTTCTTGAATACCAGATAGTTTTTCTTTGATCTCAATACCTTTCATTACAGGCCTTGAAGACTTTGAAGCTCTAACAGTTTTCTTCACTTTCTCAGACTTTTGAGCTTTTAAATGCTCTTTCTGCAACAGCTTTTCTTCAGCTTGTATATCCTCAAGTGTAGCTTCAGCATTCTCTTCACGAAAAAGTTTTGCAGCCAATTCTTCATCTGTTTGTGGATTGTCAGTGAATGACAAATCCTTTGGCTTTGTACCAGAAGTACTCTGACTATTTATATCTATCACCAAATTTGGCTTTGACCTTGAAGACCTTCCATGTCCTTGTCTGGGATTTGCATTTCTTAAGCCCTTATCAGCAGTACCTTCATCATCAAGATGATCTTTCTTTGACAGAGTTTGAGTTTGCTTGCACTTGGTTTTAGCAATTCTCTCCCCCTTTTTGACATCATCACCATCCTGAATCAGAATTGAGGTGATTAACTCAAGAGAGTTTGCAATGGAATCAACCTTCTCAGTCAGTAAAATCTGATTCTTTTCAACTGTGCTCAGTCTGTCATTAAGATTTGCTTGAGCTTTGGAGAATTGTTGAAAAAGCTTAGCATTAGCTAGTTGAGCTTTCTCCTCATGAGTAGCAACCTCTGTTCGAAGATCAACAATAGATTTCTGAGTATCATCAAATCTATTATTCAAGGTTTTGATTTGAATCACTGTGCCTTGCAAACAAGTGAATATTTCTGGATTTTTAATCTTCGAAGAATTTGCTTGGAGAAACATAGCTGCCCTTCCAGGAGGAAAAATACACTCTGACTTGTACCAATCAGCAGTTTGTTTGGCCAAATAATCATCATCAATTTCATTGACAGAAGGCCCAGCAAAATCTGGTTTTTCTCCTGTTTTCTGACCATCAGCTTGAGTTTGTGCTTTCTCAACTCCTGTACTCTTGGGTTCAATTAAATCACTTATCGACTCACTAGTAGAGGCAACAGAAGCAATGTCTTCATTTTGAGTAGCAACAGGTTCTTGAGCAATTTGTTTTCCTTTATCAACTTGAGTTTGCTCTGAAGAAAGAACCTTCTCTGGTTTATCAACCTCCTCACCATGATCAGAAACATGATGGGCAACAGAGTTTAACTCAGTGTGTGATGCAACCACAGTGTCTTCAAGAACAACAGTAGGTCCATCAGCAACACCAGTATCAATAGAATATGTAACCTCCATGAGTGTTGGAGTAGATGCTTCATGATTAAAAGAAATTTGAGTTTCATCAAACTCTTCCATTGGAGACAAAGCATCTCTAACATCTTCATTTTCTTGAACCTTAGCAGATTCTGGTTCAGCAATCTTGACTTCTGATTCTGGTATTATAGGTTCTATGATAACCTCTGTCTCACCAGTAGGAATATCAATAGAGATTTTCTCTTGAGCCTCATCAACATGCTCATCATCAGAAACAGTTAGAATGAGCCTTCTCCTCTTAGCTTGAGGCACTGCAACCAGTTCTTCATCCTCACTAGAACTGTCCTCAGATGGTGGTGTAGAAGGTCTATTTGCTCTTTCTTTGAATCTTCTAGAATAAACAGCCTTTGGAGATGTCTGTTTAGCCTTAGAATGTTTTGTATTAAGTGCAGCATGCTTCTTCCTTTTGGACTTAGATGGAGATTGTGGGTGAGTAGTAGTGACAGGGTTTGTTGGTGTTGGATTTATTGGTTCAGTTTGGGTTTGTGGTGATATAGGATGAACAGTGGTTGTTTGGGTTGGCTCAGGTGATTGTATAGGTTTAGATGGTATGTTTTCTATACGATCAGTGGCTAAAGCTTCAGGCATAGGTTGTGGTTCTGGTTGTTGTGTTTCATGTGGTTCATGGTTTGGTGATGGAGAATCTTGTGGCTGACTGACAAAATTCTGTAAGGCAAGTGGCAATACGAAAGGAGGTATGTCTTTACCAACATCTTTGTTAGTCATATCAGAGAATATTCTCTTAGTAACTCGAAAAGGTTGAATCTCATCAGCTTCATCAACAGTTAACCCAGGTACACATGCATTGAACAAAAGTTGACAAAATCTAGCAAAGTAAACTGTAGTAGACTCTGACAACTTATCACCCAAATTCATTAATATATATCTACCAAAATCAAAATTACTGCCATAGAGTAGAGAATACCCAATTTGCAGACTGTCCATTGGAATAGCATCCCAGTTGGTTACCTTCTTCTGGAATGTCTTGGTGATACAATCAAAGAAAAAGTTCCACTCTTTTCTCAGATTCGGCCTCCTCACACTGCCCAGCTTTGCAAGTGAGTCCATATACCCAATCTCTGTTAGCATCTCTCTCAGATTTTGCTCAGAGACAACAGCATACGAAGTATGTGTGTCGAAATCCATGGCATCACGAACAGTTTGTGGAGTAATCACAAACTCTTGTTCTTCATGAGAGAAGATGATAGATGGAGTTCCATTCTCTCCTCCTTCTATATATCTTGAGTTTTACCAGAAGTTAACAACCTGAGAAGCAGATAGAGTAGCCGGTTCAACCAGCGCTTGCCCAATCTCAGAATCGCGAAGAAAATTTTGCATTAGGTGAAACGCCTCAGGAGCCCGGTCATTCTCAAGTAAAGCTGCATAATTGTTAGGCACAAAACGTAGACCAAACAAAGTGAAAGGTTTTGTTGCCATTAGATCAAGAAATAAACAAAAAGCAACTGTGAAAATGATATGCAAGAAAGGTGTTTGCGAAAATGCCAAAGTGAAAAACAAAGAAGTTCTCTGTTTTGGTAAAGTGAATTTGAGTGAGTGAATGTGATTGAGCAAAAAGTAGTTTGAGTAGTAATTAAAAATTAAACTCAAACGTTTTATCTTGAAAACACGCAACTGTTCCCTTGAGAAATGCGAAAGTGGTACATAATGATGAGTGAGTGGGTGAAAGTGGAACACGTGTCATACATGCAACGGTTCACTTAATACACGCGCAGTAAAAGCCATTATTACCGCTGTCGTTCCGTTTATCAAGACACTTTACCAATAAATACACTAATTAACAGTTGTCAACCACTCTATTTACTGCAAAATTTTCAAATTATCTTAATGAAAATTTACCTTAGAGTACGTAACACAATCAATCAGTGTTTGTCAAATTTTCAACCTTTGTCACAAAAACCCTTTCAAAAATGCACAGTCGTGATTTTTGTGTGTGAGTAGCAAAGTTTACCAAATCAATTTTTATAGCATCTAATATTTCATAAAATCCATAAATCAAAACAATAAACACTGAATGCACAAACTCTCATATTAAACACAGAGTATATGATGAATGCTAAACTCTGTAGTTCCTTAATTACAGAAATCTGAATATCTCTGTTCCAGTTTATGTTCATGATTATCCAAGTAAGCACACAGTCATTATAGACAAAAAGATCAGGAGATAACTATCAAAGCATCATTCAGTGAGTTACATGTCAAGGATTTCCTCACAAACTCTCACGGCACACAAGTGTTTAGGTGAAGTGTTTTCGCTCAAATTCAATCAGTAGAAGCAGATACTACCATAAGCTTGAATTTTCGCCAAATCTACACTACTTTGATTACATATATGCACAAATCAAAAGGACTTTGTTCATGGTTGTAATTGAGTAAAATAAAACAGATGAGAAAAGATATTTTTCGAATGAGAATTCCTAACTGAACAATTTATCAGATCAAAATGTTCAGTCAAACGGTTAGTACATATTTGTACAAGATGATCAGTATATATACCTCCCTTTTTTTTTCTTTTTTTTTTTTATATATACATATATATATACTGAGTAAGATTTATTTTCTTGAGAAATACTCACCTGATTGAATTTGATTTATCAAAAGAATATAACTGCTCTTAATACTTCAGTATTCAAGAAAAATGAGCAGTTAATTAGGCTCAAAAGGGGTTTACTAAGGGTCGTGTTTATGAACAGTGTTTATTATCAGTGTTCAAAGATGTTTTGAACAGTGTTTGAAGAAAGATGGTTAATCCTAGTTCCTTTATCATTTTCATGCACACATATATCATGTAGTCTCAAAATGGTTTAATGCAAGTTCTAGAGCAACATACTTACTGATGAACATCACACAGCAATAAAATCTGATTGATATAAAATGTATCAATCACTTATTCGGCTCAAAATCTCACAGGGTGCAGACATGAACTGTTTCTCACCAAACTAAACAATGACACATCTCAAGTTTTAAAATTTTCACAAGTGCAAACAAAGAATCATCAAGAATCAAGTATGATTTGGAAACAGAGTGTTACTAATCAGAGTTTAGAGTTCATCAATATCAGAGTTATTCATGAGAGACAATGCATACAGTATTCATAGATTCAGAGTTTAGGATCAAATAAACTAAGAGATGCTCTAAATATGAAACAGTATCATGCTGTGTTAATTTACTGCACAATTTCTGATTAGATCACAGTGACTCAGAAAGAATCTTGATTTTTCACTGAGAATCATGCTCCATACATTTTTCTTCATTGGTATTTTCATTCAGACAAAAATCAACTCAGAATTCACAGAGTTTAACAAACATATTAACAGTGTATGACCAACAATCATGCTGACAGAGTTTAATTAACAAGGTTCACATAGCACTTTAGCAATTTAAAGAAATATGAGCAACACATTTTATTAGAAAAGTTTGAGTCTAACCAACATGTTTAGTCAAAACCAGATACCACCCCTAGTTCATTGACCAGTCTTGTAAATGCTGCTTCACTTAGAGGCTTTGTGAAGACATCTGCAAGTTGTTGATCTGTAGGCACAAAGTGAAGCTCAATATTGCCTTCCTCTACATGCTCTCTGATAAAGTGATACCTTATGCTGATGTGCTTGGTCATTGAGTGTTGTACTGGATTACCTGTCATTGCAATAGCACTTTGATTATCATAAAAAATAGGTATCTTACTATACCTTAACCCATAATCCAGCAATTGATTCTTCATCCACAGAATTTGTGCACAACAACTACCAGCAGCAATATACTCTGCTTCAGC
Source organism: Kitagawia praeruptora (assembly GCA_037693485.1). Classification (NCBI taxonomy): domain Eukaryota; kingdom Viridiplantae; phylum Streptophyta; class Magnoliopsida; order Apiales; family Apiaceae; genus Kitagawia; species Kitagawia praeruptora. The sequence goes on along the minus strand of CM075346.1, from coordinate 99,986,848 downwards.
TGTAGATGTTGATATTGATTTTTGTTTCTTGCTGTACCAAGACACAAGTCTGTCACCAAGAAATTGACAACTTCCACTTGTGCTTTTTCTGTCAATCTTACAGCCTGCAAAATCTGCATCAGAGTAACCAAGTAGCTTAAAATCTGATTCTCTTGGGTACCACAGCCCTAAAGTTACAGTGCCCTTGAGATACTTGAAAATCCTCTTCACAGCTGTTAAATGTGGTTCCCTTGGATCTGCCTGAAATCTTGCACACAGACAAGTGGCATACATGATATCAGGTCTACTAGCTGTTAAATAGAGTAGAGAACCAATCATCCCTCTGTAACTTGTCATATCCACTGATGACCCTGTATCTTTGTCCAGTTTTGTTGCAGTTGCCATGGGAGTTGTTGCAGATGAGCAGTCAAGCATACCAAATTTCTTGAGAAGATTTCTGGTATATTTTGCTTGATTTATAAAAATTCCATCATCTGTTTGCTTCACCTGTAGGCCTAGAAAATAACTAAGCTCTCCCATCATACTCATTTGATATCTTGACTGCATGAGTTTGGCAAACTTCTTACAGAGTTTATCATTAGTAGATCCGAAAATGATGTCATCCACATATATCTGAACCAAAAGCAAGTCACTACCAGATTGAAAGTAAAACAGAGTTTTGTCAATAGTACCTCTGTGAAACCCACTTTCTAGTAAAAATTTGGCAAGGGTTTCATACCATGCCCTTGGTGCCTGCTTAAGTCCATAGAGTGCCTTGTCTAACCTGTAGACATAGTCTGGATATTTTGGATCTACAAAACCAGGTGGTTGTTCAACAAATACTTCTTCTTCAAGTTTTCCATTCAGAAAAGCACTTTTCACATCCATTTGAAAAACTTTGAATTTCTTGTGAGAAGCATAGGCAAGAAACATCCTTATTGCCTCCAATCTGGCAACTGGTGCAAAAGTCTCATCATAATCTATTCCTTCCTGCTGTGAATAGCCTTTAGCTACCAGTCTTGCTTTGTTCCTTGTGATCACACCATCACTGTCAGTTTTATTTCTGAAAACCCATTTAGTACCAACAATGGATCTGTTCTTTGGCCTTGGTACAAGGGTCCACACTTCATTCCTCTCAAATTCATTTAGCTCTTCTTGCATTGCTGTTATCCAGTCAGCATCTTTAAGAGCTTCTTCTACTTTCTTTGGCTCAGATTGTGACAAGAATGCATGAAACAGACATTCATTTGTTGTTGCACTTCTTGTCCTTACTCTTGCATCTGGATCACCAATAATCAAATTAGGTGTGTGTGACTTAGTCCATTTTCTTGCAGAAGGCAGATTGCTTCTGTCATCATGTGATCCTCCCCCTTGATCCATGCTCTCCTGATTTTCTTGGTGCCTTTCATCATTTTCTGATGCTCCCCCTGAATGTGACTGCTCAGAATTTGAACGATCAGAGTTTGAATCAACAGTGTTTGATTCAGAGTTATCAACTGAGTCACTATCAGTGTTTGAATTATCACTTTGGTGAGATTCTTCATGCTCCCCCTCAACTGGTTCTTCCCTTGTTTCTGATTGAAAAGTCTCTTCAGTGTTTACCAGTAGAGGTTCAGAATTGACCTCAACAGTGTTTGTCAGATCTGTCTCATCCGAGTTTAATAAATCTTCATTTTCAAAGTACAGTTGATCATGTTCACTAACATCTTCAAGTCCAGTTATTTTCTTGTCATCAAATGACACATGAATAGACTCCATGATCACTCTAGTTCTCAGATTATAAACTCTGAATGCTTTAGTTGACAGTGGATAGCCAACAAAAATTCCTTCATCTGCCTTTAGATCAAATTTGGTCAACTGTTCAGGATGAGTCTTCAACACAAAGCACTTGCATCCAAAAATATGAAAATATTTTAGATTTGGCTTTTTCTTTTTCACCATTTCATATGGTGTTTTACCATGCTTGTTGATCAGTGTTGCATTTTGAGTAAAGCAAGCAGTTTGAACTGCTTCTGCCCAGAAATATGTTGGCAATTTTGCTTCATCTAGCATGGTTCTAGCTGCTTCTATCAAGGTTCTATTCTTCCACTCCACCACACCATTTTGTTGTGGAGTACCAGGTGCAGAAAACTCTTGTTTGATTCCTTTACTCTTGCAAAATTCTTCCATGGTTGAATTCCTGAATTCAGTTCCATTGTCACTTCTAATAATCTTCACTTGTTTCTCTGACCCTTTGTCCAGTTGTATTATATGTTCTGCCAGTGTTAATGCAGTTTCATCCTTCTTTGCCAGAAAATACACCCATGTGTATCTAGTGTATTCATCAACAATGACTAGAGCATATTTCTTCTTTCCAAGTGACATGACATTTACTGGTCCAAAAAGATCAACATGTAGAAGATGATAAGGATCAACAATTGAAGACTCAGATTTGCTCTTGAAAGAGCCTTTTCTCTGTTTGGCCTTTTGACAAGAATCACACAGGCCTTCTACATTCAACAATGACTTTGGTAGTCCTCTTGCAAGATCATTCTTTATGAGCTCATTGATATTGTTCAGATTCAAATGAGAGAGTTTCTTGTGCCACTTCCAACTCTCTTCACTGGACATTCTTGTTGACAGACACACTGCTTTGCCATCATTGTTTGTTGACAATTTAATTTCATAGATGTTATTGTGTCTGTTTCCAACTAGAGCAACTTTCCCTGTAGATTTGCTGATGACTTGACAATATTCAGGCTGAAAATCCACATGATATCCTCTGTCACAGATTTGACTCACAGATAGCAGATCATGCTTGAGTCCTGGAACCAGAGCTACATTTGTGATGATAACACTTCCTAGATTAATATTGCCATATCCCAGAGTATGTCCTATGTTGCCATCTCCATAGGAAACTTTTGGGCCAGCCTTCTCCTCATACTCTGATAGCAGGGCTTTATTTCCAGTCATGTGTCCTGAACATCCACTGTCCACGACTAGGGTACTCACCCTGGTGCCCTGCAATCACAAACAATCACTGATTGTTAGTTTTAAGGATCCAGACTTGCTTGGATCCTTTGGCTTTCTTAATTCTGTTAGCTTTTGCAGCGGAATTCACATTATCAGAGTTTAAGCTAACTTTTTCAGAATTTACATTTGCAGAGTTTACTTTAACCCATTTCAAATTTGGTTTGGGTTCATAGTAATTATAGTAAATAGCATGATAATCTCTGCAAGTGTAAATAGAATGCCATGTACTTCCACAGTGTTTACATAAAGTCTGTGGTCTAGTTCTCACATAATCATTTTTAACTGCAGTTTTAGAGAGCAAAGAATTAATGTTCTTATTCTTATTGCAGAAACTAGCAAGATGATTAGTGCTTCCACAATTAAAGCATGTCTTTCTAGGAGCTAATGAAGCAAGCATTGGCTTAATTCCTGATGTTATGCCTATTTTTCCATTTTTGTTTTTCTTAGGCATTCTCTACTTGTTGACAGATTTTATCTCTTTAAGCTTATGCTTGAGTTGTTTATCTGTCATTGAACCAATATTAACCTCTTTAACAAAAGTCTTAGCATATGATTCTTTAACAGCCTTTTTCTCAGCTTCAGTCTTAGGTCCACCTGTTCCCATAACATTTCCTTCAGATGGACGATGTGGTCTTACTTTTACCAAATTTTCAAATCTAAGTTCATCTCCTTCAGAGTAACCTAGACCTACTGTATCTGACTGAAACACTTCTTGAGTATCTTTACCAGAGTGTGTCCAAGTTTTAATAATGTGTTTAGTATCCTCCAATTCAGATTCTAGTTGCTTATACTTACCTAGCAACTCCTGTTCAATAAGCACTGCATCATCTCTCTCTTTCTGAATTTTATTCATGTTTTCTAGCTGTTCCTCAACAAGTTTATTTCTTTCTTTGAGTTGGGAGCACTCATTCTTTATCCTTTCATTTTCTAAAGTCTGATCCCTATAACTGATATGCAATGCTTTAAGATAAATTCTCAATTCAGTTATATTATCAGTATTATAAGCATAGGTAGTTGGGGGTACCTTGAGATCATCATCTTCATGTTGAGTAGTAGCCATGAGTGCATAGTTGACTTCCTCATCTGAATCTGAAGTGTCTGCCCAATCTCTGCCTTTGGTGTAGAGTGCCTTTTCAGTTTTACCCTTCTTGCACTCAGGAGCATAGTGACCCATCTCCTTACACTTGTAGCATTGAATCTCAGACTTATCTTTCTTACCAGATTTGAAGTCCTTTCCCTCAGATTTCTTGAAATTCTTCTTTTCAGACTTTGAGTAGTCCTTGGAGAATCTCTTTCCCTTCTTGAAGTTCTTGAATCCCATCTTCTTGAAAGTTTTTACCATCAATGCAGCCATTTGCATCATCTCCTCATCATCTTCAGAATCAGATGTTTCATCTGTGTTTGAGTCAATATCAGTGTTTGATGACTCACTTTCTGAGTGTATGACTAAAGCTTTTCCTTTTGCCTTTCTCCTTGATGCTTCCTTCTTTGATGGTTTCTCCTCAACCTTAAGAGCAACAAACTTTGACTTTCTACTTGATCTTTTGTTTCTCTGCTCCAATTCCAATTCATGGGTTTTGAGCAGTCCATAAATTTCATCAATCTCTGTTTCACCAAGTTCATAGTTATCTCTTATGGTGGTTGTTTTCACATCCCATTTTTCAGGTAGAGAAAGAAGAAACTTGAGATTTGAGTCTTCTAAATCATACTCTTTGTTAACCAATGACAAATCATTGAGCAATTTACAGAATCTGTCAAATGTTTCTGTCATGGTTTCTTCAGACTTTGCCTCAAAGTGCTCATACTCCTGAGTGAGTATGTTTCTTCTGTTTTTCTTGATTGCAGGAGTTCCTTGACACCTAACCTCAAGTGCATCCCATATCTCTTTTGCAGTTGTGCAATTAATCACTTTATTAGACATAACATTGTCTAAAGCACTGTGAAGTAAATGCCTTACTTTTGCATCCTTTGCAATAGATGAAAGATCCTCAGCAGTTAGATCTTTCTTTTCTTTTGGAATGACCTTTGATTCCTCACCAGCAGCAGCAGCAGATAACTTTGTAGGTTTGTGAGGACCTTCATAAATTCTATCCAGATATTCTGGATCTGTAGCCTCCAGAAACATGGTCATCTTCACCTTCCAAATTGCATACTCTAATGGCCTAAGTATAGGAACCCTAATTGTTTCATACCTACTAACAGTAGTAGGGGCTTTCTCAGATGGTGGAGGTATCTCTGCCATTGATTACTATTGTGTTTGGATCTTTTTCTGTAATAAAGTAACAGATTTGTCTCTGATACCACTTGTTAGGTCGAATACACAATATATAATCAAGTACCGTATGAGTAAATAACAAGAACACACGTTTTAACTCTTAAAACTGTTTGGAATTAATAATTCCTCTCTCAGTGATGTAAAATATCACAGAGAGCTGCTTAGGTTACAAGAATGATATTCGTTCACGATGGATACCCTTCTAGGGTTAACCTAACTGTATTTATATGATATACATCTACGTACAATCGTTAATTGATTCTCCTAAAATTAAGCTATACAATTGATATCAATTACGATTGCTACACGTCTTCTAAGTCAACTCAATCTCTTTGACAGCTATTCAATCTTCAAAGATATCGCTTCCATATTAATATTAAATTAATCTTCAAACTCTGTTGACTTGCAGACGCTTCCTGTAGACAGACTTTAACAAACTCTGTTGCTCTCAAAACTAACAGTGTTTGCGCTTCCATGTATTCAGCTAGCAGTGTTTACGCTTTCCTCTGTCAGCGTTTGCGCTTCCAGCATTCAGCGTATACTCAAACTCTGTTCCAACTGCTTTCAAATAACAAGTTAAACTCTCTTTACCTGTAACACTTAAACACTGACATTAAATCACATCAATTATATCTAACATAAAAAACATAAAATATTAGAATAAAAGAAAAAAGCTACACAGGTAGTGACAATGAATATCTGGTTATACTATATCTGTAAGGCTAGATGGCAAGGCTTGACTACATGAATGAGTGAATGCATTGTCAAAAGACAGAGCTAACTCAACCTCAAGCTAAAAACAGAACTAAAATAAACCTAAAGCTAAAAACAAAACTAAAATAAACGTAAAGCTAAAAAAGATGTACCACTCCGATTTGACATTTTGAAACTAATAAACACCGAGATAATACGCTTCCGAGTGATATAAACAATCAACAAATAGGAGATTATGTATAACTTAATTTGACAAGCGTAAAATAACATAATAACACATCGACCTCAATTTCATACTCAACAATACGAGACTATGTATGTATCACTCTAATTTCACATTAAACAGTGAAATAATATACAATAACATGATATATTTTTATATATACACATATGTAATTAACCAAAAAAAGGAAGAGTAGCTCTGTTTATACTCAATATAAACCTACCGGTAATGCACGATGGAGGTTCCGGAAGCCGGCGAGATCGGAAGTTGAGAAATGTGTGTGTGTGATTTGAGTGCGTGAGTGTGTGTGTATGATATATATATATAGAGAGAGAGAGAGAGAGAGAGAGGTGTGTATGTGTGTGTGTGTGTGTGTGAGAGAGAGAGAGAGAGAGAGAGAGAGCTAGGTGTGTGTGTATGTATGTGTGTGTTTGAGTGCGTGAGTGAGAGGGGAGAGGTTCGTGTCGCGTGATTGTTAAGAAACACCTGTGCTTCTGTGTGTGTGTCAGTGTGTGTGATGAAGACGAATTTGGGGGGTTTTTTGATTTGGCGGGAAGGAGTTTGTAGTCCTAATTTCCAAACTGGTGAATGAGTGGTATTTACTCCAATTTTAATCTCTAATATGAGTTTATAGAAATGAATCCAATGCAACTCAATTATAAAAAACAATAGTATGTTTTATGTAGAGGCTTATATATTCATACGTATTTTTAAAAAATCACAAAGATATAAAGTTATTGATTTTTTTTTGAAATAAAACGAACTTTTATAAAAAAATATAATGTAACAATTTCACACAACTAATACAATAATTTTACCGTAACTAAATATTTTTATAATTATTTTTTAAAGAGATGAATGTCTATTATGCTAATTAATTTATGAAATAAAACTTGATATCGATACCAACTTTTTCTTTACAAAACTTGTCTATAGTTGCAGTTAAAATTTGAACATAATTAAGTGTATTTGTTCATTCTTTTTGCCTTTTGGCATTTTCTTGGGCTTGAGGGGAAATGAGTTCTGTTTTGGCTGTTAACAGAGTATTTTTACTTTCTGACATGATCATGAAACAGAGTATTATACTTTTTGTACAAACATTATGAAGTAGTACTAATAGCTTGTCTCATCCCATCAGTTGCGTTCCGATTTAATTATATTTAGTTGAAACTGATATGTTAAATACAAATTTTATTTTTATTTTGAATTTGAATTAATTTCTATACTAGATCAATATTTCAATTAAATCAATATATTAGATAAAATTATGATGTAATTTATAAGTCTCACTTATAAAAAGTATCTACACCATGTTAATTATGTTAAATAAATTAAAATTACTCGTGTCAATTAGCTACGTCTTCGATGCTCTTCTGCAGCTCGGATTTCAGGTCGACGACGATCTTCTCAAGATCGAGCTTCGTTGGTACCTTTCATCTCTAACATCTCGGCTCCCAAAGAATCTATCTTTTTCTTATCTTCGACTGCTTGCACCCTTAGCTTGTCAAGTTCATCTGTCGAGGACTTCGTGGCCTCCTTTATCTTCTCACTCTCCACCTTCAACCTTTTTAATTCAGCGACATATTCTACCTCACGCTTTTCTGCGCTCACAGGTCGTTGTTCAGCAGCCAATTTTTCATTTTTCGTCTCAGTTAGCTCACGAATAGACCCATCTCTCCATTGCCTATCAACATCGGCTCGATAATCCGTAATAATATAGGCAAGATCAGCAGAAACTACAAAACATCCAAAACATATGAGACAAGTAAAACGACAATAATAGGCCAAAGATGGATCATAGAACATCACGAGTACAAAGAAAAAACTATAAACGACAACTCACCCGTCCACCTCGGGCTAGACATCGTTCAACTATCTCATCCCGTGACTTGTCCACGTAGGAGTTGAAATCTTGAGTTAGGTTAAATTGTTAGGCCGAATACACAAGATATAATCAAGTACTGTATGAGAGAATAACAAGAACATACGTTTTAGTACCTAAAAACTGTTTGGAATTAATAATTCATCTCTCAGTGATGTAAAATATCACAGAGAGCTGCTTAGGTTACAATGAATGAATATTTCAATGTTCGATACCCTTCTAGGGTTAACCTAACTGTATTTATAAAACATACAGCTTCTATACAATCAGAAATTGATACTCCTATAATTAAGCTATACAATTGATATCAATTACGATTGCTACACATCTTTTAAGTCAACTCAATCTCTTTGATAGCTATCTGATCTTCAAAGATATTGCTTCCATGTTTATCTTCAATTAATCTTCAATCATTGTTGACTCGTAGATGCTTCTGCTAAACAAAGTTTAACAAACTCTGTTGCTTCCATCAATCAGCGTTTGCGCTTCCATTCGTCAGCGTTTACTCAAACTCTGACTGCTTCCAGCTTAAACTCTGATGTATCACTGTATCACTTAAACACTGATTAATATTTACATCAATTATATCTAACAATCTCCCCCAACTTGTTCATTAGCAAAAATTCACAAGTTAATGATAATTGATGATGTCAAAACAAAATAGACAAATGCAGTGTTTAATAAATGATCAGAGTTTAAACTACTTACTTAAACAAAATCAACAGAAAAACAAGAAATCCTTACAGAGCATCATTCATAAAATCGCCTCAAGATCTGGTGTTGTCCTGAGATAATCTATCAGCAATCTTCTCTCAGCATTCTCAAGCTCCTCCTGCATTATCTCTTTGATTTCTCTTAACTCAGGATCATTCTCATCAGTCTGATAAATAGCAGCTCTCAGATCATAAATTTTATTTATCCTCATCTGATTACCCAGTCTGATGAACTTTACTTCCTCTGATTGTGAGTTAAAATCAAGAACTGTAACACCAAGATCAGTCTTTAACTTTGTTGTTCCTTTCTTCATCTCAATTAGATTTCCATTCCAATCTCTGTACTTAGGAACATAGTTGCTGTTGTATGTCATGCCTCTAGTTGCCAAATTTTGAAGCATTTTTCTTTTAAGCACATTTGCAACTGACTCAGTTCTTTGATTTCTCACCATGAACAGATATAAAACATGTTCTAGTTCTTCCCAGTATTTCAGATCAAGATCAAATTCACCAATCTTATATACTGTTCCATCAGACATGAAGTATAAGAGAAAATCCTTTTCCAAACTCTTCTACCACGACCTGGAATAGTCAGTGAGGAAGGATCTCTAAGACCAACATGTTGTCTTGAATCTCTTCTTGAACCCAGACCAGCCCTATTTCTTCCAATCTTTCCAGCTAAACCTTTTCCATCTGAAAAATACATAGGACCTCCAGTCTCTGGGGTTGGTTCAAACACTGATGTCTTCCCAAAAACTGATTATAATACAGAAGAAGATAGAGAGTTCTGCACAACTCTTTTAGCAACAGAAGTTGTGTTTGATTTCTTTGACATGCTTTCCTCTTCAGCAATGCCTTTAAGCTTTTGCTTAGCTTCTACTTCTGTTGACTTTTTGAATACTTGCATCCTTTGATCAGCTATAACATTTTCTTTGATTTTAATGCCTTTAAGAACAGGCCTAGAAGCTTTCACATTTTGCTTACCCTTACCAGACTTCAAAGCTTTCTGATGTTCAGCTTGTAAACTCTTCTCTTCCGCTTGAATGTCTGCAAGAGTAACTCCTTCTTCATTCTCTTCTAAAAATACTTTGGCAGCTAACTCTTCATCAGTCTGTGGATTATCAGTGAATAGCAAACTCTGGGTCTTAGATGTACCCTGAGTATCAGTATTTACCCCACCAGACTTTAACTTAAAAGTTTTGTCAGATAATAAACTCTTCTAAGTTGCCCTTGACCTCAGATTTCTTTGACTTTTTGCTCATCCATCTCCTGCATCATCCTTCTGAGTCAGAGTTTGAGATTGCCTGCATTTAGTCTTAGCATATCTCTCCCCCTTTTTGACATCATCAGGCATGAGAATGGATGTAATCAGCTCCAAGGAAGAATTTGGCAATCATCAATCTTGAGTTTGGTGTCAAACTCCAGAGTCATATCCTTATCCTTAAGATCATCTTTTAGACCAGTAATTGACTTCTGACAATCATCAAGTCTGCCATCCAGTGTTTTGACTTGCACCACTGTAGCCTTCAAACAAGAAAGAATATCTGGATTTGAAATTTCAGTAGAAGTTTGTTTCACAAAATCTGCTGCTCTCCCTCTAGGAAAAATACAATCTTCCTTATACCAATTTGCAGAAAACTTAGCAAGATATTCTGCTTCAATCTCATGTCTTTTGGAAGGCTGAGTGAATGGTGCATGCTTTTCATCAGTCTGCACAGGTGCACTTTCAAAAGAATCAGAGTTTGAACTCTCTTCACCTTCAGCTTCAACACTATCATGTTCAACATTCTCTGCAATTTGAACATTCTCAGCAACAGTGTGCTCAGTTTCTACAACAGCCTCAGCTGTATTCTCTGCAACAATCTCTGCAGCTTCTGCATTCTTTTCAACAACTCCAGTATTCTCTGCAACATCTTCAACAGTCTGAGCAGGTTGTTTTTCAGACTCAACAGTCTTATCAACATTCTCTACAAGAAAAACAACTACAGGCAGAATATCAGAGTTTAAATCCTTTGTTGCCTTTTCAACTTCTTCACCATGATCAGAACCCTGGTGAGCATCAGAAAATACATCAGTACGAGAAGCTACTGTTTCTGCAAGAAGTACAGTAGGCTGATCAACTGTACCAGTTTCTTCAGAGTGAACAGGAAGAGAAGAAGTAGGAGGAATCATAGGATCAAAGAATGGCATGGCAGATCAGCAAAATCATCCAGAGTAAAGCCATCTCTGTTGTCATCATCCATGTGCATATTGACAGGTGATTTCTCAGATTCTTTAGTAGCATCTATCTCAACAGGTATCTCAACAGCAGGTATTTCTGAAGTAATAACCTCTAGAGCTTTAATAACCATTTCATCATCTGAATCAGATATTACCAGCTTCCTTCTTTTGTAAGTCTGTAACTCAACAGGTGCCTCATCTTCAGAAGACTCTTCATCAACAAGAGATGGTGATGGTGATCTATTTGCTCTTTCCTTTTTCTCTTTTCTGGCCAGTGTAGCTCTAGCAAGTCTGTGCCTTGAGTTATGAGCTACATGCTTAGTTCTCCCCTTACGTTTGGATTTGGACTTGGATGGTTGAGATTGAGTAGGAGTCTGAGATTTTGGTGGTTGTTGGTCAGAGTGTAGTGGTTCAGAGTTTAGGGGATCAGAGTTTATTGGTTCAGAGTGAGATTGTGGTTGAGTGTCAGAGTTTAGTGTTTCAGTGTTTAGTGGCTCAGGGTTTATTGGAGGTTGTTCAGTTTGTTGAGGTTCTTGAGGTTGTTGAGGTTCCTGTGGTTGATTTATGAAGTTCTGTAACGCAAGAGGATAAACTAGAGCAGGCACCTCCCTGTTGCCATCCTTATTTGTCAAATCAGAGAATACTCTCTTATTGACCTTAAAAGGCTGAATCTCATCAGCTTCAGCAATTGCAACATTTGGCACACAAGCAGAAAATAGTAGTTGACAAAATCTAGCAAAATATACAGTTCTAGATACTGACAACCTACCTCCTATATTCATTAACACATGTCTTCCAAAATCGAAATTAGAACCATAAAGAAGAGAATACCCGATTTGGAGACTATCAGTAGGAATTGCATCCCAATTGATGACCTTGTTTCCAAAAGCCCTTGTAATACAGTCGAAGAAGAAACTCCATTCTTTTCGCAACTGAGGTCTTTTCACTGACCCAATCTTGTCCAACGGACCTAAGTACCCAATCTGTTGCAGCATCTCTCGCAAATTCGTTTCAGAAACAACAGCATATGAACTATGAATTTCAAAGTCCATGATTTCTCTGACTGTATCTGGAGTGATAACATAGTCAGTTTCGTTATATGTGAAAATAATTGATGGTGTCCCATTCTCTCCACCATCATCATAAACAGAGTTTTGCCAGAATGAAGCAATTTGAGATGCAGACAGCGTTTGAGGTTCGACCAAAGCATAACCAACTTCTGAATCTCGCAAGAAATTCTACATCAAATGAAAAGCTTCTGGAGCGTTTTCAGTGATCAACGGAGCTGCATAATTATTAGTAACAAATAAAAGACCAAGCGTGTTGAAAGGTTTGGTTGCCATTAGAATAGTTCAAGAAGAAATACGAATGAAAATGATATGAGTGAAAGGTGTTTGATGAACTTTTCAAGTGAAAATGATATGAAACCGTGAATGAAAGTGAAAAAAATGAGTATGAGTGGGTGAAAGTGAATATGAAGTAAAGAGTGAATCTCAAACGTTTTCGCCTTAAAACACGATCATTGAAAGATGTGTGAGTGGGACACGTGTCAAATGATCAGCAGAACAAATGTGCATACGCAGTAATTACAACCCCAATTACTGCTACCTTTTCTCAGTAATTACTTGCACAAATAAACACTTTAACACTAACCAACAGCTGTCAAAAACTCTTTTTACCCCAAATGTGAAATCATCTGAAATAAAATGTACCTTAGAGTATTTCGACAAAAATTCATCAGTGTTTATCACTTCTCCAACTTTTTAACTGAAACCCTTTCAAATACTGCACAGATGTGAATTTTATGTGTGGATAGCAGAGTTTACTAATCCAATTTTTAGAGCATCTAATTTTTCATAAATTCCATAATACTAAATCAGTAAATACTGGATGCACAAACTCTGATTGTAAACACTAACTATATGATGAATGCTAAACTCTGTAGTAACTTAAATACAGAAATCTGAATACACCTATTCCCTTTGATGTACATGATAATCCAAGTAAACACACAGTCTTTATAGACAAAAAGATCAAGAGATGGATATCAAAGCATCATTCAGTGAGTTGCATGCCAAGGATTTGATTAAACTCACAAACTCTCAAATCACACAAGTGTTTAGGGATAGTGTTTACACTCAAGTTCAATCAGTAAAAGCAGATGCTACCATATGCTTGGTTGTCCACTAAATTTACACTACTTTGAATACATGTGTGCACAAATCAAAAGGACTTTATTCAGGGTTGATATTTGGTTGAAATCAAACAGGTGAGAAGAAAGAAGATAATTGAATAAATGACTAACTGAACAATTTAATAGAGCAAAGTGTTCAGTTGTCTAAGTACATATTTGTACAAGATGATCGGGATATATACATTATTAATTTTTTTTTATGTATATATATCCTCCGAATAAACTTTCCTTTGCAGAGAAACTCTCACCTGTTTGCTCTTCAATTTTCAAAAGAATCTAACTACTCTACATACATCAGAGTTTAATACTCTTGATACATCAGAGTTAAAGAGAACAGTTAATAAGGCTCAAAGGGGTTCACTAAGAGTTTAATGTAAGGTCAGTGTTTGTATAAATGTGGTAAATCCTAGTGCCTTTATCATTTTCATGCACACACATATCATGCAGTCTCAAAATGGTTTAAAACAAGTTCTAGAGCAACCTACTTACTGATGAACATCACACAACAATTAAAATTCGATTGATATAAAATGTATCAATCACTTATTTGGCTCAAATTCTCACAGGGTGCAGACATGCTTTAGTACTCACCAAAATAAACAATGACACATCTCAAGTTTTATAATTTTCACAAGTACAAACAAGGAATCATCAAGTACCATGTAAATGTCTTGGGAACAGAGTGTCACTCATCAGAGTTTAGGAGTCATCAATATCAGAAATTATTAATGAGAGGTAATGCACACATCATTTACAGACTCAGAGTTTAGGAGAAATAAACTAAGAGATGCTATAAATATGAATAGTATCATGCTTGTGTTGAATTTCTACACAGTCTAAGATTAGATCACAGATAACTTAGAAAGATTCATGATTAATAACTGAGAATTATGCTTCATACATTTTCTTCATTGGTGTTTATCTCAGACAATAACATTATCAGAATTAATCAGAGTTTATTTAGCATGTTAACAGTGTTTGACTGACAAAACATGCTATCAGAGTTTACATAGCAGAGTTTAAAAATTGAGTTCACATAGCATTTAACACATCACAAAAACATAAGTAATGCATTACATAAGTGAAATTTGAGTCTAACCAATATCTCTAGTCAAAACCAGAGACCATTCCAAGTTCATTTACTAGCCTTGTAAATATAGCTTCACTCAAGGGCTTGGTGAAGATGTCTGCAAGCTGTTGGTCTGTAGACACAAAATGAAGCTCAATGTTCCCTTCCTCTACATGCTCTCTGATAAAATGATACCTTATGCTGATGTGCTTGGTCATTGAGTATTGTACTGGATTACCTGTCATAGCAATAGCACTTTGATTATCACAGTAAATAGGAATCTTACTGTACCTTAATCCATAATCCAGCAACTGATTCTTCATCCATAGAATCTGTGCACAGCAGCTACCAGCAGCTACCAGCAACAATATACTCCGCCTCAGCTATAGATGTAGAAATTGATTTTTGTTTCTTACTGTACCAAGAAACCAGTCTGTCACCCAGAAATTGACAACTTCCACTAGTGCTTTTTCTATCTATCTTACAGCCTACAAAGTCTGCATCAGAGTAACCAATAAGTTTGAAATCTGATTCTCTGGGATACCACAGTCCTAAAGTAATGGTTCCCTTGAGATACTTGAAAATCCTTTTCACTGCTGTGAGATGTGGTTCTCTGGGATCAGCTTGAAACCTTGCACAGAGACAGGTTGCATACATGATATCAGGTCTACTTGCTGTCAAATAAAGAAGAGACCTTATCATGCCTCTGTAGTTTGTCATATCCACTGATGCTCCTGTATCCTTATCCAACTTAGTTGTTGTTACCATGGGAGTTGATGCAGATGAGCAATCAAGCATACCAAATTTCTTGAGAAGGTTTCTGGTATATTTTGCTTGATTTATAAATATTCCATCATCTGTTTGCTTCACCTGTAGACCTAGAAAATAACTAAGCTCTCCCATCATACTCATTTGATACCTGGACTGCATTAGCTTGGCAAACTTTGTACAGAGTTTATCATTAGTAGACCAAAAAATTATGTCATCAACATAAATTTGAACCAAAAGCAAGTCACTACCAGATTTAGAGTAAAACAGAGTTTTATCAATTGTACCTCTGTGAAACCCATTTTCTAGTAGAAACTGAGCAAGAGTTTCATACCATGCTCTTGGTGCTTGCTTAAGTCCATAAAGTGCTTTATCAAGCTTGTAGACATAATCTGGATAATTGGGGTCAACAAATCCTGGTGGTTGTTCAACAAACACTTCTTCTTCAAGTTTCCCATTCAGAAAAGCACTCTTCACATCCATCTGAAATATCTTGAATTTCTTGTGAGAAGCATAGGCAAGAAACATCCTTATTGCCTCCAACCTGGCAACTGGAGCAAAAGTCTCATCATAATCTATTCCCTCTTGCTGTGAATAGCCTTTTGCCACAAGTCTGGCTTTGTTTCTTGTAACAACCCCTTCACTATCAGTTTTGTTTCTGAAAACCCACTTAGTACCAACAATAGACCTATTCTTGGGTCTTGGTACAAGTGTCCAAACTTTATTTCTCTCAAATTCATTTAACTCATCCTGCATTGCTGTTATCCAATCAGCATCTTGAAGAGCTTCTTCAACCTTCTTTGGCTCAGATTGTGACAAGAATGCATGAAACAGACATTCATTTGTTGTTGCACTTCTTGTCCTTACTCTTGCATCTGGATCACCAATAATCAAATCAGGTGTGTGAGATTTGGTCCATTTCCTAGCTGAAGGCAAATGACTTCTCTCAGAGTTTGATCCTCCCCCTCGATCCATGTTCTCCTGATTTCCTTGGTGTCTTTCTTCATTCTCTGAGGCTCCCCCTGAATGTGACTGCTCAGAGTTTGAACTATCAGATTTTGGACTATCAGAGTTTGAGTCACTATCAGAATTTGAGTTATCATTATGATGTGATTCTTCATGCTCCCCCTCAACTGGTTCTTCTCTTGTTTCTAGCTGAAAAGTTTCTTCAGTGTTTACCAGTAGAGGTTCAGAGTTTAGCTCAACAGAGTTTATCAGATCAGCCTCATCAGAGTTTACTTCATCAGAGAATAAATCTTCATTTTCAAAGTGCAGTTGATCATGTTCATTTACATCTTCAAGTCCAGTTATTTTCTTGTCATCAAATGACACATGAATTGATTCCATGATCACTTTGGTTCTCAGATTATAAACTCTGAATGCCTTAGTTGATAGTGGATAGCCAACAAAAATTCCTTCATCAGCTTTTAACTCAAATTTTGTCAACTGTTCAGGATGAGTTTTTAGCACAAAGCATTTGCACCCAAAAATATGAAAATATTTCAGGTTTGGCTTCTTTTACCTCACCATTTCATATGGTGTTTTTCCATGCTTATTGATCAGAGTGGCATTCTGAGTAAAACAAGCAGTTTGAATAGCTTCTGCCCAGAAATAGGTTGGTAATTTTGCTTCATCAAGCATAGTTCTGGCAGCTTCTAAGAGGGTTCTGTTCTTTCTTTCAACTACACCATTTTGCTGTGGTGTACCAGGTGTAGAAAACTCTTGCTTCACTCCTCTGTCTTTGCAAAATTCTTCCATTGTTGCATTTCTAAATTCAGTTCCATTATCACTTCTGATTATTTTGACTTTGTGTTTTGATCCTTTGTCCAGTTGCTTTACATGCTCCATCAGAGTTAATGCTGTTTCATCCTTCTTTGCTATAAAATACACCCATGTATATCTGGTGTGTTCATCAACAATGACTAAAGCATATTTCTTTCTTCCAAGTGACATTACATTTACTGGACCAAAAAGATCAACATGTAGAAGATGATAAGGATCAACAATTGAAGATTCGGTTTTGCTCTTGAAAGATGACTTCCTTTGTTTGGCCTTTTGACAGGAATCACATAGGCCATCAACATTTAATAATGATTTTGGGAGCCCTCTTACAAGATTCTTTCTAATTAGCTCATTGATGTTGTTCAGATTCAAATGAGAGAGTTTCTTGTGCCACTTCCAACTCTCTTCACTGGACATCCTTGTTGACAGACACACTGCTTTGCCATCAGAGTTTGTTGACAATTTTATTTCATAGATGTTATTGTGTGTGTTTCCAACTAGAACAACTTCCCTGTAGATTTACTGATGACTTGACAGTATTCAGGCTGAAAATCTACATGATATCCTCTGTCACAGATTTGACTCACAGATAGCAGATCATGCTTGAGTCCTGGAACCAGAGCTACATTTGTGATAATGACACTTCCAAGATTAATATTGCCATATCCCAGAGTATGTCCTATGTTGCCATCTCCATAGGAAACTTTTGGGCCAGCCTTCTCCACATACTCTGATAGCAGGGCTTTATTTCCTGTCATGTGTCCTGAAAATCCACTGTCCACGACTAAGGTACTCTCCCTAATGCCCTGCAATCACAAACATTTACTGATGATTAGTTTTAAGGATCCATACTTGCTTGGATCCTTTGGCTTTCTTAACTCTGTTAGGTTTTGCAGCGGAATTCACATTATCAAAGTTTAAGCTAACTTTATCAGAGTTTACATTTACAGAGTTTACTTTAACCCATTTCAAATTTGGCTTGGGTTCATAGTAATTATGATAAATAGCATTATAATCTCTGCAAGTATAAATAGAATGCCAAGTACTACCACAGTGTTTGCATAAAGTCTGTGGTCTAGCTCTAACATTAACTTTCTTTACTTCAGACTTTGAAGGTAAAGAATTAATATTTTTGTTCTTCCTGCAAAAACTAGCAAGATGGTTAGTGCTACCACAGTTATGACATGACTTTCTTGGAGCTAATGTAGCAAGCATTGGATAATTACCTTGAGTGATGCCTACTTTTCCATTTCTATTCTTCCTAGACACTTTCTGTTTCTTAACAGATTTTAACTCCTTAAGCTTATGCTTGAGTTGTTTATCTGTCATTGAACCAATATTAACCTGTTTAACACTAGCTTTTACTGGTTCTCTCTTAACAACTTCTTTTCAATGTTCAAACCTATGTTCACTTATTCCATTAACAAATGTTCCAAATTTCTTAGAAGGAAGTGGTGGTCTAATCTTGACTGTATTCTGAAACCTAAGTACATCATCCTCAGAATAACCTAGACCTACTGTGTCTGATTGAAAAACCTCTTGAGTGTCTTTTCCAGAGTGTGTCCAAGTTTTAATAATGTGATTTGCATCCTCCAATTCAGATTCTAGTTGCTTATATTTACCTAGAAACTCCTGTTCTAGAAAAACAACATCATCTCTCTCTTTCTGAACTTTTTGCATGTTTTCAAGTTTTTCTTCAATAAGTTTGTTTCTCTCTTTAAGTTGAGAACTCTCATACTTGATTCTCTCATTCTCTAAAGTCTGATCCCTATAACTGATATGCAATGCTTTAAGATAAATCCTCAATTCAGTTATATTATCAGTATTATAAGCATAGGTAGTTGGGGGTACCTTGAGTTCAGAATCTTCATTCTGAGTAGAAGCCATGAGTGCATAGTTAATTTCCTCATCTAAGTCTGAAGTGTCTGCCCAGTCTCTGCCTTTTGTATAGAGTGCCTTTTCAGTTTTACCCTTCTTGCACTCAGGAGCATAGTGACCCATCTCCTTACACTTGTAGCATTAAATTTCAGACTTGTCTTTCTTCCCAGATTTGGTATCTTTTCTCTTAGAGTTTCTGAAACTCTTTCTGTCATTTGAATCTCTAGAAAACCTTTTTCCCTTCTTGAAGTTCTTGAAACCCATCTTCTTAAAGGTCTTTACCATCAAAACAGCCATTTTTCTCATTTCTTCTTCATCATCCTCAAAGTCAGATAAATCAGAAGTGTTTGAATCATCATCCGAGTTTGATGATTCACTTTCAGAATGAATGACTAAAGCCTTTCCCTTTGATTTCTTCTTCAAGGGTTTCTCTTCAACCTTGAGAGCAACAGACTTTAACTTCTTGCTTGATCTCCTGTTTCTCTGCTCCATTTCCAATTCATGAGTCTTGAGCAGTCCATAGATTTCATCAATCTCAGTATCAACAAGATCATAGTTATCTCTTATAGTGGTTGTTTTCACATCCCACTTTTCAGGTAGAGAAAGAAGAAACTTGAGATTTGAGTCTTCTAGATCATACTCTTTGTTAACCAATGACAAATCATTGAGTAGTTTACAGAATCTGTCAAATGTTTCTGTCATGGTTTCTTCAGACTTTGCCTCAAAATGCTCATACTCCTGTGTGAGTATGTTCCTTCTACTCTTCTTGATAGCAGCAGTTCCTTGACACCTAACCTCAAGTGCATCCCAAATTTCTTTTGTAGTTGTGCAGTTAATCACCTTATTAGACATAACATTGTCTAAAGCACTGTGAAGTAAATGCCTTACTTTTGCATCCTTAGCAATAGATGAAAAATCCTCAGCAGTCAGATCTTTCTTTTCCTTTGGAATTACTTTTGAATCCTCACCAGCAACAGCAGCAGATAACTTTGTAGGTTTATGAGGACCTTCATAAATTCTGTCAAGATATTTTGGATCTGTAGCCTCCAGAAACATAGTCATCTTCACCTTCCAGATTGCATACTCTGCTGGCCGGAGTATAGGAACCCTAATTGTCTCATACCTACTCACAGTAGTAGGAGCTTTCTCAGAACCTAGACC
Organism: Kitagawia praeruptora; assembly: GCA_037693485.1. Taxonomy (NCBI): domain Eukaryota; kingdom Viridiplantae; phylum Streptophyta; class Magnoliopsida; order Apiales; family Apiaceae; genus Kitagawia; species Kitagawia praeruptora. The sequence continues at coordinate 99,966,978 of CM075346.1, read as the reverse complement.
TGTTGGAGGAGGAATCTCTGACATGATTATAGTTGTGTTTGGATCTTAAACTGTAATAAAGTAATAGATTGTCTCTGATACCACTTGGTAGGCCGAATACACAAGATATAATCAAGTACTGTATGAGAGAATAACAAGAACACACGTTTTAGTACTTAAAAACTGTTTGGAATTAATAATTCATCTCTCAGTGATGTAAAATATCACAGAGAGCTGCTTAGATTACAATGATTGAATATTTCAATGTTCGATACCCTTCTAGGGTTAACCTAACTGTATTTATAAAACATACAGCTTCTATACAATCAGAAATTGATACTCCTATAATTAAGCTATACAATTGATATCAATTACGATTGCTACACATCTTTTAAGTCAACTCAATCTCTTTGATAGCTATCTGATCTTCAAAGATATTGCTTCCATGTTTATCTTCAATTAATCTTCAATCATTGTTGACTCGTAGATGCTTCTACTGAACAGAGTTTAACAAACTCTGTTGCTTCCATCAATCAGCGTTTGCACTTCCATTCGTCAGCGTTTACTCAAACTCTGACTGCTTCCAGCTTAAACTCTAATGTATCACTGTATCACTTAAACACTGATTAATATTTACATCAATTATATCTAACATAAATGCCTTGAATACTTGAACAGGAACATTAGGACTAATGGTCCACCGCTCGTTAGGTTTCACTTCGATGCGAAGGGGCGGAACAGAATAAGAACTCTACACCACAGGGGGCAAGCGTACACCCGTGATCTTTAAGGATTTGCCAGGACCAAAATGGCCTGGATCAAGAGTTCTCTTCAAACTCGTACGGCGCGAGCTCTAAATTTCACCATCCAAGCGAGATTTTACTAACACATCCTACAAGATCAACACCCTCCTCATTTCTATTAATGGTCTTCTCATTGTCAACTTTAACATCCTCCTCATTTCTATCAATGGTCTTCTCACGACCAGGAGACTTAACCACTTTAGAGGACCCTATGGCCTGAGCAGATTGGCCCGTAGAAGATCTCTTAGCCCACAAAATCATCGCTTGATTCATTTTCTCGTGCACTCCACTACACAAAATTTCTTCCAAAGTCCGACTAGCCACTGTACACGAAAACAAAAACAAAATTTAAAGGAGGATTTACCTCATAAGTGCTAACAATATAAGAATTTAACGAATAAAAGAAAAGAAAAAAAGTCTTACAATGGTGACTTTCTAAAAAAGAAACATCTTTCAGCTGATTATGAGTATACAAAGGCTCGAGGCCTTGAAAACGACTCATAAACAATCCGTTAAATTTCTTTAACTTTGACACTCGTTCAATAACATCCTGGTTAACCCGTTGACAAGGTCTTACAAATTCTAAATCAGGACCATAGTAATACATCCATTTACTATGCCAACCAGAATTCGAAGATTTAACCTGAACAATCTTAGACCGACCCTCCCGCTTATTAAAATATACTAACTCATCTTGATACTTTAACCCAGAGATAGAAAAGAACAAATCTAGAGTTGGAACTCGACCCTTCTCGGTGCAAAGGGCTATAAAGCCACTAACTTGCGCCACAGAGTTGGGTGACAACTGCGCAATTCCACAATCGATAAATTCATAAACAGATAAGTGGAAAGGATGCATAGGAAGCCGGAGCCCATATTCAAAATGTACCATCGGGATACCATGCATCCCAAACTCTGGCATTTCCCAAATATTATTAGTCGTCTTATGAACAACACACGTATACCCATTATTTAAATCCACCCACGAACCAATATCCACATCCAAAGGACGATTAGCGTAAATACTAGGGTACCATAAATTAGACTTATCTTTAAACTATGGTGACCCGTCAACGGCAACCTCAACCATAACCCTCTCGCGAGCAGCCACGGTCCTAGGGCTCAACGGCGGCGGCTCGCTAGTTTTACTATGTTCAACCTCCTCTCATCCAAGAAATCAAAACTTCTCTCGGTGATATCCTCAAGGATATCCAAATGTCCTAAATCTATGGGACTATCTACCTGTTCTACGTCAATTGGCCTTTTCCCAAGATTCCCCGTACCCATGTGTTAAAAAGATGAAGATATAGACATAGTTTATGCGTGATTAAGTATAAAAGTGTACTTACAGAGGAAATAAAGACCAATAGCGGGAGAAAAACCTCTTGACAAATTTTAATTATCTCCTCATAAACTGAATTGCCAAAAACTCCAAAGGGGACTCAATAATCAAAATGACTGGGAGAGAGCTTCTATTTATAGACAAAAAAAAGAAGTAAAAAAGAAAAAAAAGAGAGATTATTTAAATCATTTTAAATAATTAATTCTAATTCATTTTTGTCTCTTGTACATGGGTTAATGAGAGGATCTAAAGATACCCTGCATACTAGGGGGACAAATGTTGGACCATGAAGCCCACGTGAAGATATCTAAGTTAGATTGTAGTAATTGTAAGGAGAAAAAATTCATCATCTTTTAGACAAATAATGCCATTAAGGATCCAGTAACTATGTATTTATATGGATCAAGTAGGTAATAATCAAAGTCTAGAGATTGACATCACATAGGTGTTGAAATGCACGACGTTTTATAATCATCAGTACTGAAGCTTTTTTGTGACTTTTGATTTAGCTATGGTAGGAGCGATTTCTGATGAATTCAGGAACCAAAATAATTGATCGCCATGACTTGCAAACGGAGCAATGATACCTCCGGAAGCCAACAGAGTATTTCAATAATTAAATCTTCCAGCATAGTGCACTTCACTCTTTCCATAGTGCTTTAATCTGAAATGCAATGTTTTAAATTTTAAAAAAAATTGTTACACTTATGTATATGATTTATATGTAAAATTAACTTTTATAAATAAGTTATCACTGTCTGGGTAGTTCAGGTTATATTTAAGAATGTATGATTGTTAGTTATGGCATATATGAATCTATCCACCCCTAACCACTATGTTGCCATCTCTAGTCCAAGTATAGTGAATGTTGATGAAATTATATTAAAATAAAGGTTCATAATCAAACAAAAGCCAAGGTACAAGCAATCTAAAAAGAATGATACCAAAAGGTTCAGACCCAATTATTTAAGAGTAGTTCAGTCAAGTATCCGTAGCCAAAAAAAAAAAATATAAATCAATATAATAAGGATGATAGCAACATAGAATAATGAACCTTGTCGGATTCCGTTGTGCTACAGAAGAACAACCTGGATTCGAAAGTAATATAGAGCTATAGATGTGGAGCACTAACAAGCTACTAATAGATTTTTTTTTCCTGTATTTGATTTAGCTAGCACTTTTTGCCACTTGTTCGGACCTTTCCATTAGAACACGAGATTTTGTGTATTTGCTTTAAAAAGTGATCAATTATCTCATATTGCATTTTAAAAAGTGATCAATTATCTCATATGAAAGCATTTATCAAGCACATTGCAAGCATGTACTCCGTCCCGGGTCATATTAGAATTTTCTATGTTATTTCAAGCAGCTCGTGAAGCAGTAGCGGAGCCTTAACATTGATATTCGGGGTACTCCAAAAATTAATTTAACATATTTTAGAGAAAAATTATTTGGCAACTGTTGAATTCTGTTTGACCATGCTATTTCGGACAAAAGTGACTCCCTAACCCAATCAGAAACGTAAACTTTAATTTTCAATAGTCTGAAACCTTTAGATTGAACAAACAAGTAGAATGAAATAATAAGGCAACCAACTATAGTTATCTCAATTATTTAAATACAAAATACACATAACTTACGGGATCTGAAATCTCAGGTAAGGCAACGAGTTCTATATAGCTCGGCCACTAGTACAAGCTATAAAAAAACCCATAATAAAATGAAATATGCCAAGGGTATCAAGCAAAATTAAGCAAAGTTGGTGAGGGCAAATTGAGAATGTTATAAAAAAACGAACCCAACAATAGAACATATACAAGTGAGACATCTGTAATTTCATTCATATAACTTTAGCATGCATAACTGTCATAAAAAATTATGAGTAGACCGGGAATAGTTTAAATAAGTAGACCAGGTAAAAAGGGTAATAGTGATACAAAAAAGACTTAATGACCTTTCGGTCCTTCAAGTTTACGCAGTTATACCCATACCTAAGGTTTAAAGTCGTTCCTTTTCGTCCCTCCAACTTCCAAAATGTACCTTTTAGCCACAAACCGTCGCCTTTGGCCTTTAAAAGGCGACGGTTTTGTGTCAAAAAGACTACGGTAAAGTGGCTAAAAGGTATATTTCTGAAGTTGGTGGGGCAAAAAGGAACGACTTTAAACCTTAGGGCTTTATGGGTATAACTGCGTAAACTTGAAGGACCGAAAGGTCATTAAGTCTACAAAAAACACATAAAAGTTAAAATGTACAACCTCAAAATGATTCTTATACTGCCTTTGGCAACCAACATATGTACAACATTTATATTATTTCTTCAATGATGATACGATATTATTTACTTACTGATGGCTTATTAATTCCCCTAGCTACGGAGTTTTATCCTACTCCCTCCTTTGTCCTTCCAGTGCTACGGTCCATAGCTTCTCTTCAGAGGAAACCTTCTCCACGAACATAGATGGAACCCCGAAGAAACACACCCCTACGGCTAATAAGATAAGACTTCCAGAAACACCTGACACCTGTTGAGAATAGGTATCCTTATCCTCCCCAATTGCTCAAAGATAGTCTCCACGTGGTACTAATAGCTTGGATTAGTCACCCTTTTTTTTTGCCACATGGCACATATAGCTCGACCTAGTCATTCAATTGACATTTATCCAAAAGGCCACGTGGCAGTTTCAGAAAGAAGGAAACCCATGACTCACCATAAAACCCATGACTCACCCTACCCATCGTGATATAAAAGGAAAAAGGAGAAGAAAGAAAAAGGTTAATGTCAGTTTTGAAACAAAAACACTAGATAATAAATCCTCTAACACTTTGATTGAAACTAAGATGATTGCTACGGATCGATCTTGAATCCCCTACGGCTATCACTTACCATTATATTCTTGTTGTTTGAATCCTTGATTTCTTGAGCGAAACAAGGCTCTGAGGCTCTCGGTGTACTTGACAACTAATGTAACTTTTCCAACATGAGCTAGCTACCGGAGGAAACTTGTAGTCTCCTTACCATTGTGAAAAAAGATGCATCCGACAACATAATTATATGCAACAAACTGTCCAACAACCAAATATTATCCATCGTCAACTTTTACGCGCAAATTAGCCTCATGATTTGACTTTTAAGCGCAAGACAACTCGTCACAAACATTATCCATCATCAACTTATCGAATATCGAATGATTTTAGACTAATAATGATCCATCAAATGATTGTAGACTAAGAACTTATCCATTGCCTATGGATTGAAAGATCATATCTACAGAAACTTTGAAATGTAAAACAACGTTTGATATTGAATATAGTATTTCGAGTATATAATAATAAAATTGAACATAACATTTTGGGTTCTGAAATCTATTATATATCTAATACACCAACGGGAGGTTTCCCTGAGCAAATTTATTCATAGGCTCGGACCCTCCGAACCTCACTCCAAACCTAACTCTAAATATTTGTAAAAATAATGTTATTCAAAGGATTCGAACCCATGACCTTGCATAACTAATGCAACACCATAACCAGTTGAGCTATGTGAACATTTGAGCTTATATTAAAAATCATTATCTACATACATAAACACATATATACATACATACATAATTATTAATTATACTACACATACATAAATAAATATACATGTATACGTACATACACACACACATACATACATATATACATATATACATACATACATACACTACATACATAATTATTAATTATACATACATAAACATAAATAATTATATATGTACATACACACATACATACATACATCCATACATACATACATAATTATTAATTATACATGAATAAGTACTATATACATACATACATACATACATACATACATACATACATACATACATACATTTATGTTGTATAATCTATTAATATTTCATTATTTGTAATATATTAATTGTTGTATATTTAATATGCATATTTATATATACCAACACATGTACAAACATAAATACATACATATATAATTTATGTGGATATATATAATAATATGCTATAATATTATATACATACATGCATACATACTATATAACATACATACATACATACATACATACATACATGCATGCATGCATGCATACATACATACATACATACATACATTTATATTGTATAATCTATTAATATTTCATTATTTGTAATCTATTAATTGTTGTATAATTAATATGCATATTTATACATACATACACATAAACAAACATAAATACATACATATATAAATTTTTGTGGATATATAACAATGTACTATAATATTATATACATACACATACTACATATTTTTGTTTATATGTATTAATTGAAAATGCACACCTAGAGGGGGGTGAATAGGTGTAAATGGCTAACTATGTTTAACTAAGTTTGATTTTAAAAATTACCAGAAACAGCTTACTGATTTCGTTTTATGCAGAGACAAATGGTATGCTGAATGCACAGATAATCAGTACAGTAAAGTGCAGAAACAGTAAGCTAAATGCAAGCAGTAAGTAAAGAGCAGAAAATAAAGAACACAGAGACTTTTAGCCAGGTTCGACCCCTAACCCCTATGGTCTACGTCCTGGTCCCTTACCAACTTGGTAAGAGAATATATTATTGATCACTGAAATAAAACCAATTACAAGATACAATAATATATCTCCCTTAATACCCAGCTGTTGACAAATGGCGTGCTGAACTCCTGTTTCTGAACTTGCTCTCTAAGCTATACTTCCCAAGTATACTCCTCTAGCAACGTTCACCAAACCCTAGTTCCCTAGCCAATCTGTCCAACAACTCAACCTTACAAATCGAACAATACAATCAATAATGGATACAACTCAAACTATGAACTCTCTAAGATATAGCACGTATAAATATATTAAGAGCTCGAGAGTATCAAAAGAATATAGCAATGAAAAACCGAGTTGTTTGTAATCTTGTGTGCTTGAAAGTTTTCTCTGAATGTTCTCTGGATTGTTCTGTGGATTGTTCTAAACGAATGAACACAAGAATCAGTTTATAAAGCATCACACCAACGTTCAGAAAATCAATCACCAATTTATTCGAACTATTAGAATCAATTTCCAACGTTCAATTGGTTAGAGATTTTACAAACGTTCTTGTGAACGTTAGACAGAGGGTTTGAGAGAAAGAGATCGATGAGAAACATATCCCTTCTGTTCGTATGTATATAAAACGTGTATAGGAGATTTTGAATAAAGAAAATCTTTTAAATAAGGAAACTCCTATAAGTTTTATAAAATAATTTAAAGAAAGATATTTTGAAAAGATTTGAGCTTTAGAATATATTGTGTACGTATTATATAATAAATAGTTCTCACAATATATTTCCTGAATTACATCCATGAGAATTTGTCTTGAAAAGTCTTCAGGATTTCTGGCAGTTTGCAAATGGCTTGCTGTTTGTGTCTGTCAGTGCAAATGGCTTGCCAAACTGTCTCTGTTGTAACACCAAATGGCTTGCTGTATATATATTCTCTGTAAACTTAATATACCCTGCAAAACCAAGTTAGTACAACCATAACACAATGTTTTATATCAAACTACAAGCAAATAGCTTGCTGAATGTGATCATCAAAACCATAGGAGTATCAATCTCCCCCTTTTTGATGATTACACAATATTTAGGAGAAATAAGAACTCCCCCAAAATCCCTGCATATTAGTACAATTTGATATAAAACAGATTCAAGATAAACAAGCATAATCAAATCATAATCAATCATATCCCAATCGAATATCTTGACCAAACGGTTCTCCTAAATTTCTCCCCCTTAATCCATCAAAAAATTCAACAAAAAAATATTAGTCCAGGTCTGAAATAAGCATAGAGAAATAAAATTTAAAAAATCAAATCATGGTAATGGCATATAGATTGTTCAGATACAAATGGTAAGCCAACATTACCCATTCTGTGCTTGTCAGCTTGCTGACTACACAGTACACATGCCAAGCTCCATTCGTATGGCTGCAAATCTTTCTTCAGCCAATGGCTTTGTGAAAATATCTGCTAGTTGAACTTCAGTTGAGACAAATACCAACTCAATCTTCCCTTTTGCTGCATTATCTCTCAAGAAATGATGACGAACGTCGATATGCTTTGTTCTTGAGTGATTCACAGGATTCTTGGAGATATTGATAGCACTCGTGTTGTCACAATATATTGGAATCTTGCCACACTTGATATTAAAATCCCTTAGAGTTTGAATCATCCATAAAATTTGAGAGCAACAGCTACCAGCTGCTAGATATTCTCCTTCGGCCGTTGAAAGAGCAGCAGAAGCTTGCTTTTTGCTTTGCCATGAAACCAAGCTTTGTCCAAGGAATGTACAAACACCACTTGTACTCTTCCTATCAGTTTGAGACCCTGCATAATCTGCATCACTATACCCCACGAGATCAAAAGTATTTGTGATAGGATAGAACAAACCAAGATTGATAGTACCACTTAAGTATTTAAAAATTCTTTTAACTGCATTTAAGTGAGACTCTTTAGGGTTGGATTGAAACCTTGCACAAACACATACACTATACATGATATCAGGTCTTGAGGCAGTTAAATATAATAAACTTCCAATCATACCTCTATACCTTTTGACATCCACATCCTTACCATTCTCATCTGCAAACAGCTTGCTGTTTTGAGTCATAGGAGTTGTTTTTGCTTTGACATCTTCATAACCAAATCTTTTGAGCAGATTCTTTGTATACTTTGATTGATGCACATAAATACCATCATTGGTTTGCTTGATTTGAAGACCCAAGAAATAATTGAGTTCCCCCATCATGCTCATGTCAAATTCATTGTACATGCACTTAGAAAACCACTCACACATAGATTCATTAGTAGCACCAAATACAATATCATCCACATATATTTGTACAACAAGAATATCTTTACCATTTTGCTTTGTAAATAATGTTGGATCGATATTACCTCGAGTAAATCCATTTTTGAGAAGAAACTTACTAAGCCTCTCATACCACGCTCTAGGGGCCTGCCTTAAACCATATAATGCCTTCTTGAGCTTGTAAACATAGTCATGAAACTTCTCATGTTCGAATCCAGGAGGCTGTTTGACATAGACTTCCTCATCCAGCACGCCATTTAGAAATGCACTTTTTACGTCCATTTGATATAACTTGAATTTCTTGTAGCATGCATAGGCAAGAAGCATTCTGATTGATTCTAAACGAGCTACAGGTGCATATGTTTCTTCAAAATCAATTCCTTCTTGTTGATTATAGCCTTGAGCCACGAGCCTTGCCTTATTTCGAGTAACTGTTCCAAATTCATCCACTTTGTTCTTGAACACCCATTTGGTTCCTATGATAGAAGCATCTTCTGGTGGCTTTACAAGTTCCCAAACATCACATCTCTCGAATTAGTTGAGTTCCTATTGCATTGCCATTATCCAATTTTCATCTTCTAGTGCTTCCTTGATATTTTTGGGTTCTTCTTGAGCTAAAAAAGCAGCATAAGCACAAAAGTTTGCTTTTCCTCTCCTTGTTGTGATTCCATCTGAGATATTTCCAATGACAAGTTCTGGAGGATGATTCTTTACTGTCCTTGTAGCCTTTGGTAGAGAATGTTGAGCAATTTCTTCGTGTGAAGTGATTCTGACTACTTCAGCTTGCTGATTTGCAGTTCCAGCTTGCTGTTTTCCATTCTCAGTAGTGTTGTTGGCTTGCTGACTTCCAGTTTCAGCAGAATTGTTGGCTTGCTGATTTCCAGTAACTTGATGTTGTATATTATCAACTTCACCTGCAAATTCTTCCTCGTCTCTTGGCAGATCATTGTTAGGTTCTTGAAAAGTAACATCAATAGATTCTTCAACTATATGTTTATTTAAGTTATAAACTCTATATGCTCTACTAGTTAAAGAATAGCCAAGAAAAATAGCTTCATAAGATTTAGCATCGAATTTACCATCATTATCAATTGTCTTGAGCACAAAACACTTTGAGCCAAAGATTTTGAAGTAACTAATGTTTGGCTTCTTTTTCCTCAACAATTCATACGGAGTTTTGTTCAAAATAGGCCTGATTATGACTCTGTTCAACAAATAGCACGCTGTATTCACCGCTTCTGCCCAAAAACTTCTAGGCAGCTTGCTTTCTTGCAATAGAGTCCTTGCTGTTTCTTGTAGTGACCTGTTCTTCCTTTCTACCACTCCGTTTTGTTGTGGAGTCCTTGGTGCAGAAAATTCATGTGTAATTCCTCTTTTTTTCACAATAATCAACGAAGTCTTTGTTGAGAAATTCTCCTCCTCTATCACTTCTTATACCTACAAGTCTTGTATTCAACTTGTTCTCAAGTAATTTGATTAGATTCTTAAACTCATCAAAAGCACAGTCTTTAGTACGAAGAAATAATACCCATGTAAATCTAGAATAATCATCTACAATCACAAAACCATATTGTTTACCTCCAATACTCTTGTAAGCTTATGGACCAAATAAGTCCAAATGCAGAAGCTCTAAGGGTTTAGAAGTAGATACCATTTTCTTTGATTTGTGAGTACTTCGAAGCTGTTTTCCCAATTGGCAAGCTGAACATACTTCTGTTTTGACATACTTTAGTTTGGGCAGCCCTCTCACTAGTTTCTTGCTTGACAACTTTCTGAGCAAATCCATGTGTGCATGACCCAATCTTCTATGCCAAATATATGGATCATTATCCATTGCAGCCAAACAGCATGCTGTTTCCTGCATATCAAAGTCTAATACATATATATTTCCTTCCCTTCTAGCAACTTGGGGGAATTTGTTAGTACCAATAGTAATAATAGCTTTATCAATGCCTAATTCAACATGATGTCCATCATCAAATAATTGAGTAACACTCAGCAAGTTATAAGAAAGACCTTTGACATATTGAACTTTATCAATTGAAATATTACTATTACCAATAGAACCGGTACCAAGGATTTGAAGAGTTTTGCTATTCCCAATTGTCACTCTTCCACCCTTTTTCATTTTGAGATTCATAAATTGAGATTTGTCTCCACACATATGTCTTGTACATCCACTGTCCAAGATCCATTGCTTTGACTTGACCTTAGCAGCAAGGCACATCTACAAAACAAACAAAAATAACTCAATGTTTTGGTACCCATATAGGTTTGGGTCCAGGTTGGTTAGTAGCAAGAATATATAAAGCATTTAAATCAGATTTCTTGATCCACATTTGGACCACTTTTGGGGACTGATCATTATGTTGGTAAGCTGTTTGTCTTCTACCAGAAGCATTCTGGCATGCTATTTGTCTCCTGTCTGGTGCATTCTGGTATGCTATTTTCTGTCTGACTGATCCATTCTGGTAAGCTGTTTTCGTCTTATGATATACTTGAACCACACAATTCTTTTCCAGATGTCCTTTTCCACCACATTTGTTGCATGTCTTCCAAGGCATAGCATAATTGTAGGGAATGCCATTCCTTCCATCATATTTGAGCACCTTATCTTTCTTGTTGAAGTTTAGACCAACACCTTCTCTGACCAAAGGTACATTTGCTTTCTTCATCATTGTTTTTAGAGTGTCTTCACCTTGAACAAAAGTTTCCATGCCCTTCTTGAGATCTTTAACTTCTGTTTCTAGGAGGGTGATCACTTCAGCTTGCTGTTTGATGAGTTCAGCTTGATGGACTCTCTTTTCAGCAGTTTTTGAGGATTCGGCTTGACTAGATTCCTTCATTTTGTATGATTCCAATGCTTTAGCTTTAGTTTTGACATCAGACCTTAGCTCTTTGATTTCTTCAATCAAGGTCTTGTTTCTCTTTTCAAGTAACTTGACATTAGCCTCTAAATGTCTGTTCTTAGTATTTAGTTCCTTGATCTCTGTAGCTTTACTGAATGAAGTTGAATCCCATTCTTCCATTTTTGGCAACAGATCTTTTACCATTTTGGATAAATAGGCATTCTTATCAGTCAGCTTGCTGATTTCAGCCTTTAGTGCCATGTGTTCTTCAATTGTAACACTATTTTGTTCCTGCATGGTTAGTGAATCTAACAAAGTATCATCTGAAGAAATGTAATCATTAGAAGAGTTTACCTCACTAGAATCCTCTTCAGAATCAGTTTCAACATACACTCCTTCTGAATTTCCTTGAGTAAATTCATCTTCAATTCCAACAAGTGCTAAGTTCACCATTTCTTCACTTGAGTCATCACTGGAATCTGAATCATCATCACTCCAAGTCAGTAGAGCCTTTGATTTCTTCTTATCCTTGAAAATAGTAGGCTGTTTTGACTTCAGTTTGTAGCAGTTCCTTTTATAATGACCTGGCTTGCCACATTCGAAACAAGTTTCCTCCTTAGAGTCTTTTGAGCCTTTCTTGTTGTTGTAGTAGCCACCTCTTTCCCTTTTCATCATATTCTTCTTTTCTATCAGCCTCTTGATCTTCTTTGAAATAAGTGCAAGTTCCTCATCTGAATCAGATTCATCATTAGAGTCAATTGGCTTGCTGTTTTTAGAATGGAGAGCCATATTCTTCATCTTTTCTGTTGGAGCTTTAACACTTGAACTTCCCACCTGATTTCAATTTATCTTGCTTTCAAATTGCTCTAGCTAAGCAAATACAGCCAAGTGATCCATAGTATCAATAAGTGGTGAGGATTCCAAGGCAGTAACTTTGGCTTCGTAGATAAATGGTACTGCACTTAAGACCTTCATATTGATTTCATCTTGTGGTATAGATTTTCCAAGCCTCTTCAGTGAGTTAATAGTAACTTGAAACCGTGCTTGACTATCCTTGATAGTTTCACCTTCATTAAGCTTGAAGTTTCCAAAGTCATTCATTAGCTTGCTAAGTTTCACCTTCTTTAGAGATTTCGAACCTTCATGATAAGTCTCCAAAGCATCCCACATTTCTTTTACTGATTTGAGTGAAGATACTTTATCATATTCAGCCTGGTTCAAACCATTCATAAGAGAACTCCTAGCCTTTCCATTGTAGCCAAGTTTGATTAATTCATCCGGAGTGAGATCATCAACATCCTTTGGCTTGCCATCCTTATCAAGAAAGACATATGGACCTTTTTGCACTACTCTCAGAACTAATGGATCTCTGGATAAGTGAGTTTCCATGCTACTTTTCCACCAGTGGTAGTTGTGTGTGCCATGAAGAAGTGGAGGCCTAAAATCAGATTTTCCTTCGGGATAGTTTTCAGCCTTTATGATCGAATACTTTCCTGTTACAGAATTGTTAGTATACCAAGGCTCTGATACCAAATGAAAATGCACACCTAGAGGGGGGTGAATAGGTGTAAATGGCTAACTATGTTTAACTAAGTCTGATTTTAAAAATTACCAGAAACAGCTTACTGATTTCGTTTTATGCAGAGACAAATGGTATGTTGAATGCACAGATAATCAGTACAGTAAAGTGCAGAAACAGTAAGCTAAATGCAAGCAGTAAGTAAAGAGCAGAAAATAAAGAACACAAAGACTTTTAGCCAGGTTCGACCCCTAACCCCTATGGTCTACGTCCTGGTCCCTTACCAACTTGGTAAGAGAATATATTATTGATCACTGAAATAAAACCAATTACAAGATACAATAATATATCTCCCTTAATACCCAGCTGTTGACAAATGGCGTGCTGAACTCCTGTTTCTGAACTTGCTCTCTAAGCTATACTTCCCAAGTATACTCCTCTAGCAACGTTCACCAAACCCTAGTTCCCTAGCCAATCTGTCCAACAACTCAACCTTACAAATCGAACAATACAATCAATAATGGATACAACTCAAACTATGAACTCTCTAAGATATAGCACGTATAAATATATTAAGAGCTCGAGAGTATCAAAAGAATATAGCAATGAAAAACCGAGTTGTTTGTAATCTTGTGTGCTTGAAAGTTTTCTCTGAATGTTCTCTGGATTGTTCTGTGGATTGTTCTAAACGAATGAACACAAGAATCAGTTTATAAAGCATCACACCAACGTTCATAAAATCAATCACCAATTTATTCGAACTATTAGAATCAATTTCCAACGTTCAATTGGTTAGAGATTTTACAAACGTTCTTGTGAACGTTAGACAGAGGGTTTGAGAGAAAGAGATCGATGAGAAACATATCCCTTCTGTTCGTATGTATATAAAACGCGTATAGGAGATTTTGAAGAAAGAAAATCTTTTAAATAAGGAAACTCCTATAAGTTTTATAAAATAATTTAAAGAAAGATATTTTGAAAAGATTTGAGCTCTAGAATATATTGTGTACGTAATATATAATAAATAGTTCTTACAATATATTTCCTGAATTACATCCATGAGAATTTGTCTTGAAAAGTCTTCAGGATTTCTGGCAGTTTGCAAATGGCTTGCTGTTTGTGTCTGTCAGTGCAAATGGCTTGCCAAACTGTCTCTGTTGTAACACCAAATGGCTTGCTGTATATATATTCTCTGTAAACTTAATATACCCTGCAAAACCAAGTTAGTACAACCATAACACAATGTTTTATATCAAACTACAAGCAAATAGCTTGCTGAATGTGATCATCAAAACCATAGGAGTATCATTAATTTGTAGATAAATCTCAGTTGGCTTAACTCAGATAATGTATAATTATTAATTAGAATGTATATTTGTAGATAATTATTAATTATACATGCATACGTACGTACATACATACATACATAACTATTAATTATACATGCATACGTACATGCATACATACATATATACATATATACATACATACATTCATACATACATAGTTACATACATACATGCATACATACATATATACATATATACATACATACATACATACATACATACATACATATATGCATGCATAGTTATGTTGTATGTATATATGTATGTATGTATATATGCATACATACATATATACATACAACATAACTATTAATTATACATGCATACGCACATGCATACATACATACATACATATAATATATACATACATTTATGTTGTATAATTTATTAATATTTTATTATTTGTAATCTATTAATTGTTGTATAATTAATATGCATATTTATACATACATACACATGTACAAACATAAATACATACATATATAAATTTATGTGCATATATAATAATCTACTTTAATATATTATATATGTATATACATACATACTATATAGCATACATACATACATACATACATATATTTATGTTGTATAATCTATTAATATTTCATTATTTATAATATATTAATTACTGCATAATTATACATACATAAACTTGTACAAACATAAATACATATATAAATTTATATGGATATGTTATAATGTACTATAATATTCACTAACATATACCATATCTTATTGATCATTTTAGATCTACTTTAATTATTTACGAATTAAATATTACAAAAAATATCCCAATACAAAAAAAACCTTCATGCCTATGTAAGTATAATACAAACTTGTATTAACATTAACTATCGTAAAACTCATCAATCACATCTTTAATACGTAAACGCATAAAACAATATAACAAATATATATATATATATATATATATATATATATATATATATATATATATATATATATATATATATATATATAGGCCTTTGCTCCATAAAGAACACTCTTATATAAAGAACAATAAAGAACACTATAAAATCATTTATTCCAATAGATCCATTGGCCCCGCCAGGGGCACCCAATACAAAAAGTTCTTATTTTTTTAGGCTCTATCCATCCAGCAAAAAAAAAAAAAATTTTTGAAAATTTTACTGTTCATGATGACGTCACTGATGACGTCATCGATGAACAGTAAAATTTTCATTTTTTTTTTTGCTGGATGGATAGAGCCTAAAAAAATAAAAACTTTTTGTATTGGGTGGCCCCGCCAGGGGCAATGGATCTATTAGATATGAGGTGTTCTTTGTTGTTCTTTATTTAAAGTGTTCTTTATGGAGTCCAACCCTATATATATATATATATATATATATATATATATATATAAGGATCTAGGGAAAACCTCGTTTAATGGAAAACTTAGAAAACTAAATCGAAATATAGCATATATGGTATGCAAACTAATCGTTGGGAGATGAAGAAAAATGTGGTGAAATTAGATTTAAAAAAAATATCACCGATTGACGGGAAAAATCAAATTAAAAATGGAGGGGATTAGGTGTGATTCTGTGTGTGAGGGTGTATTTGATTAGTGTGTGGGTGCCCCTGGCGGGGCCATTGATCTTAATACATCTAATGGCTAGGATTAGTACCTTAATTTTTTCAAAAAATAAGTTCTCTTTTGAGCACTTGCCTATATATATATATATATATATATATATATATATATATATATATATATATATATATATATATATATATATATATATATATATAATATATATATATATATATATAATAGAGCAAATGGGGGGGTTCCATGAGCAAATTTATTCATATAAAAAGTCATATTTACCTCTACTAATTATATCTATGTTATATTTTCGGGGGCTATTTAGGTATTGCAATACTAACATATTTATTACATATATAATAATAACTGATATGAACTAATATGCATTTATTATTATGTAATTAATACTTGAATGTATCTTTGTATCCATCCATGTTAACTCTATATATTTATATTTCGAAGTACGGTTTTGATCTTAACATTGACCAATTTATTACATATCGTTCAAGTTTATTTTAACAAAACAAAACATAGCGTAAAATATAAAATAGATTTAATTTAACCAGAATTATAATTTTCATGTCACGATCGGGTATTGCATAAATTCTATTTACTCAGAACAATTGCTACAAAGATATGAATAATCGAAGATATCAACAAATCAATCCTGCGTTATTACGAATAATTCATAAATTTGTAATTTAGAACATGCCCGTGCCTTGCACGGGCTACAAAGCTAGTGATATTAAACACGGTATCTTTTTCTTTCTTGCGAGTACTTTTTTCTATACAAACAGATCTCTGTATAAAAGCCATTTTTATAATTTTTTCACCCAAAAACGTAACTGCTCATTAATTATTCATCAATGTCATTATGTAACAAATGTGTAACTTACATATTTAAATGTGCACTTAACCAATATTTATACCCTTCAAATACATTATTAATATGTATTTTATTCTATATTATATTTAACAAAATTAGTCAAATATAATATTTAGAATAAATTTTGCAGATTTTCAAAATCAGGGTCCCTAACTTTTTCAAAACCAGGCCGAACATTCAGATATTAAATAGGGTGATCTTTTCTAAACCCTACTTTGTACAATGTACACACTCTAACACATTCTCTTCTGCTTTGACCTGTGGAAAAAGTAAAAACCTATAAACATAATTATCAAACTATTGGCCCTGTTTGTTTCCGCGTGTCACTACTAGAAGAGCTAATTTAGGTCAAAGGGCCGCTCATTCGTTCCTATCCCCATCCGAAAGGGATAAGCAGCAAACTTATAATTTAAAAATTATGGGTGAAGAAATGAAAAATATTCTTAAAAATGTATAAAGTCTTATAATTTGAAAGGTTTCAATTAAATAATGTTATTATGAATAATTATTTAGTCTGACTTCTATAATTAATTTTATTTGATCATAATTAAAAATTAATTTTAAATATAAAATATACTTAATTTTTAAATAAAATGATTATTTAAATATAATATACTCCCTTTATTTTTATTTAATGATCGTTTTAGAAGTGCAAATTTGTTTTTAATTAATGATCGTTCTCGTAGTGGAATAAAGCTGAGTCCTTTCCTTTCTTGCCTTTGTTTAATGCTTCATGTTTTTGTTAATGTACAGAAAGGACCTTTTGTATTATGGACAGAAATGGAATTATAGCCCATATTAGACATGCACTTGCGAGCAACTCGGATTCTGTTGAATGTTCTCGGAGGTTAACTCAATCCGCGATTGAGTTAACCAGGTAAGTCCTTTGAGGCTATTAACTAGTCCTTAGGCTCAGGTATTCAATCTGTTCACACTAATATGTCTAAATGATATGAACTTTATGATGAATGGTTGACTTAGTATTGTGAATGCTCTTAGTAGTCAAGTCTTATGTGCTCTTAGTGGTAATTATGGAATGATCTAAAGTCGTATTACGTGTTTGATATATGAAGCTGTTGATGTTCTAGATTTTAAGTGGTATTCGAAATGTGTGGTGAAAACCTTGATCTAATTTGTCGTTAATTATGATTCATTGTTCCTGCACTTTCAAGTTTCAATATATGCTAGTTTCTTCCAAATTGCAATCTTTTTTGGAGACTACATTTGAGAAGTGAGAGAGGGAATGACCAGGAGGTGGCGGCTGTACAGTAATTAGTTCTTATCTTTCATGGCTCTCGTCTTTCATCTAGTTGGTGCTTTGTAGCAGTAGTAGTTGTTTGTTCCACATTCTTGAGCAACAACATATGGCTAAACTCACAAAGGCTTAGATGGAAGCTTCAAAGGCAAGGTCATAGGGCATATGAGTGTTTACATGGAGAAAGAAGTGCAAACGTTTTTGAGTGTTATTTCAGTTCAGCCATCGTAAGTGTAAACAACTCTTGATATTCTCTGCTATCAATGTTAATGTAACTACAGTACACCTACTAAGCTCGAGTATCTCTCTCTCTCTGGGGAAGTAGCATTGATTAACAAGTTTCTGTATGTAAATCAACTAACTCAGTAGGATCAGTTTTCTCATAGTTTTAAGCTTGTCAAATTAAGAGGATGGTGACGTAAAATTCAGCCACAATCATAAAATTCTATGCTCCTAGTTTAGTAGTCACTTGCTTTATCAAGTTTTTTCATCGTTCTAGTATAAGGATTCAGTATTCATCTTCCTTCCATTAGAGGTTATCTCTACCTGCTCAAATGTATGGGCCTAGTTACTAAAGCCTGGCAGTCAAAGAGTCTCAGGGCAAGTCCCAAAGTTGGATTCTAGGAACACGGAAAAGAAAGTGGAGGAGCGCATGCTCCATGGGTTATGGTGAAAGGACGTTTAGAATATGTGAAAAGAGTGCAAGCCCGACAACATTTTATTCTTTTGTTGTCTCTAGAAAGGTCACGTGCCTAGCTTTTTAATTCAGTCTTGCAATATTGCAAGTGCATGTCTTGTCAACTGACAAGTTTTTTAGTCTTGCTTTTCTCAAGTCAATATATCAATTTTACTTTTCATTTTCATTTGGCTATTCCTCCATCACGTGAGCTTGTGGGAGTGCAAATTTCCTACATTTCTTAGTCCACCAATAAAAATATAATTAAATTTCTTGATGTAGGTAGACCTTTTAATCATTTTTAATTATATTCTTTTGATAGGAACTATGAGCAAATTAGATACACTTGTTCCATTTTAGATGGATGTTTTGTGCCTATTAAGGGTGTGCCATATTTTTTGCTTTTGGACCATTACTAGGTGATTTGTCGTCAATTGACGAATTTCTGTCATTTCAGATGACTTCATTTATCAGCGTATATATTTATTCCTATTTAATAAATATTAGCTACTTGAGGTTATTTTTTTACCCAAAATTTTTTTCAATTTATTTATGTTATCGTAATCATGCTTTAATCTTATTAATTTATTTTAAGATTAGATTTTAATTAATTACACTTTTGATATTTGTATTTGTATTATTATTATTTCTTTATCTTTTATCTAATATTTAGTTAAGTAACTAACCAAAGGGATCCCCTTTGGTTAGCTAATTGTTAATTTCCTAAAATATTTATTTTATCATCTTTAAAAAAAAAATTATCTTTTATAATTTTAGATGCCTAACCGAAGGGATCCCCTTTGGTTAGAAATGAGCATCCTTTTTGTCAAAATTCAAAAATTAATTATATTTAAGTTTCTATTTTGATTAGAACTGTTTCATTGTTGTAGTTTTAACAGGAACAAAGAAATCTCAAAATGACTCAATTTGGACTTTCAAAAGGAAGTAATTAATGGGTTTTTCAAGGTGCAGAGTAAAAGTTAAGGCAAGTCCTAGGCAAAAGAGAAGATTTGGATTGGTAAGGACTCGAGAAGTCTTCAATGCCTCGAGCTAAGGTATGAATTCAATTGATATGTGTACTATTTGTAGTCTCTGTGATGAATTATTCATGCTTTGTTATTGTTGTTTCTCTTGTCCCTGTTCTCTTGTCTCGTTTTTTTAATTTGGTTTTTGGGGTTTTCGGGTTATCTCTCCCCTCATTGATTATTTTCTATCTCCCTGGTTTTAGTCCACTTCTTATCTTTGTTTTCTTTTCTTTTCTTCCCTCCCTATGTTTTTGGTATGGACATCAAGTTTTTATTGTCCAGATTTGGGAGTTTAGCTTACGTTATTCTCTCGTTGGATGATTTGGCTTCGTGTATGCCTGGTCTCTGTTCTCTTGTTTTCTTTTCCTTAGTTTGGTTTTGGGGTTTTTCGGGCTTTCTCTCCCCTCGTTATTGTATTCTATCTTCCTCACTTTAGTTCATTTCATTTCTTTGTTTTTTCTTTTCTTCCCTCTTCTGTTTGTGGTATGGACATCAAGTTTTTATTGTCCAGATTTGGGAGTTTAGCTTACGTTATTCTCTCGTTGGATGATTTGGCTTCGTGTATGCCTTTGTGGGCGGGTTTTGATTTTTGTTTTCCTCCTCGGATTCTCTTGTACTTTATGTACTCCTGATCAAGATTTATTCTTGCAGACAAAAAAAAAAAAAAAGTACAAGTTACTCCCTCTGTCCCATAAAAAGAGTCGTTTTTCACATTGTTTCTAGTCCCATAATAAGAATCGTTGGCTGTAATCCGAGTCGAGTTGCTCGCGAGCAGCTCGAGCTCGAACTCGTTTAACAGCAGCTCGGCTCGACTCGACTCGTTAACGAGCCGAGCTCGAGCACAAGATCGGACTCGTTTAACTAAACGAGCCGGCTCGACTCGACTCGCCTCGTTAAACGAGCCGAATTCGGTTACAAGATCAGGCTCGTTTAAGTGTAAATTTACACGAGTCGGCTCGACCGACTCGTTTAAATAGGCTCGTTTAGCTAAACGAGCTGGCTCGGCTCGACTCGACTCGTTAAACGAGCCGAGTTCGGTCACAAGATTAGGCTCATTTAGTTAAACGAGCTGGCTCGACTCGTGAAAAAAAGCTCGACTCGAATTGATACTCGGCTCGACTCGGCTCGAATGACAGCCCTATTTGTTCACTCAATACAAATGTAGTTTTAGTTTTTCACAATAACCGTTATTTATTGCTAGCTGAAGCCTGTAGTTCTCTGTCCTTGTTTCCCGAATTCTTTCATGTGTTCATTTACTCACATTTTTTTATTTTTGACAAGTTAAATGGAATATAATTGAGAAAAATAAAAAATGAAATTATTAAAAAAAATACATCTAATTAGTTTTAAAAAATTTATATTTGTAATATAATTTAATGAAAATTCTAAGCAAATATTTGTTTTATATTATTTGTAATTTATGTGTTATTAAAAATATTAAAAAATTATTTTTTTACCAACGTTTGATATTTTAATTTTAAGTAATTTTTTCTAGCTCACAAATAAATTATTATACAAATAAATTCTTCTAGCTCACAATTAAAATTTATTTTAAATACAATGATTTGCTTTAAACAATGTTTAATATCTAGATATAATTTTATATAATAAATTTGCATTAAGATTTCAGTAAAAGATTTTATCCTCTAATGCACAACTAGAAAACAAATATCGCCACATATGCATTTTTATCTAAAAATAATTTTACACTTATAAAAAAGTGTTGAGTATTGAATACGACTAAAGAATACAGAGGGGGTGAATGGATTCTTGTTCTTGAATCTGTGTTGCACAATATGTGTTTGTGTGTGCAGATGTGTAGGTGCGGATTATGAACAACACAAAACACGATATCACTTCAATCTAATATTTTATTAGATAAAGATTTGCTACAACCTGTGAATACAAATGATAGTATTCTCAGCTTCGTTTTTCTAAGAGAGATGTGCTCTTACAATGTATGTGAAAAACTTAATCTCTAAAGAAGTGAGGTTGTATTCTTATAGAACATGAATACAACCTACTTACTACAAATAAGGTAGCTAAACAAGCTTACTTTCCAGTGTGTCTATCCTTTTTGAGTAAGCATCCAAACGGTTACAGATTTGACTTTGTAAAGTTTTGTTCAAATCCACTTCTTTAGCTCTTTGTCTCTTGTACATCTCTCCAAGCTTCTTTATAGGTTTTCCAAAGCACGTTACGGATTGTGGTCCATAAAGTGCTTTGGCTTATTGCAGGTTTCTGACTTATACAATTTCTCCAGTAGTTTGTCTCCAAGAATGTATTCGAGAAGTGGCTAAGTGATTGATTCGAGAACTAGGATTAGATAACTCTGAGTTCTCTAATACTGTATAATTGACATATCGAATCACTTCTCGAATAACTCTTTTCTCCAGGGATCCTTGAGTTGTCGAATAGAACACTTGACTTGTCGAATCCCTGAGATGTCGAATAGCTTTCGGAGTCCTTGAGATATCGAATGGGCCTTGACTTGTTGACTCCTAGAGAACTCAAATGATGCTTTGACTTGTTGACTTTCTGAGTTCTCGAATAGAGTAGTAGACATATCGAATCTCTGAGATATCGCATGAGATATCGAACAGCGTTTTCAGAGATATCGAATAGTGTCTTTTGAGATATCGAATCCCTGACTTCTCGAAGGCTAGACTTCTCGAATATAACAAACATACTTCTCGAATTGGTACTTAGGCAAATTCTTCATTTCTTCAAATCCCAACTGTGATTATTTGATAGTCTTGTTCTTCAAGCTTGAGGCATGAACCTTGGAACTTCTTTCAAGCATTATTCTCTGACTTTTAAGTACAGTTACACAGATAGGAATTGATGCCTATTACAAGTACTAAACAAGTAGAAACTCTACAACTAGAGGTTCCCTCAGTTAAGAGGTCATGAAAGTAATGCAAAGCATTACAAACAATCAGGCTTGTTATTTAGATGTATGCAGGCATGCCTCTGTGACTAACAATCTCCCCCAAATTGTGAGTAAGACCCTTAGTCACAATTTCATGTCTGATAACAAGCCTAACATACATAAAGATAAAACTTGAAAAGTACATGTATGAAATTTGATTGAGAACATGAATTGAACTACAAGGTGAGTAATCTTACACAATATGGTGAAATACTAGCCATTCTCATTTGATTCCATCTCCATTGTTTTGGCTTCTAGATCATCATATGCCTTCTGTTTCCTTTCTTTCTCCTTTCTTGCATTCTCATCCATAGTCCTTATGATCTATTCCATAGCATCCAGTTCTTCAAGCAGAATTGAGTTCTTGAAATCTTCAAGTACTGGTTTCAGAATGTTGGCAGGATAGTGATTGAGTAGGTTCATTCTTATATTGACATTATCTCCATTTCTTCACCACATAGGGATTGAATTGAACTCTACACAATCCTTTTGCCCTTAGCTTTTCTGCTTCAGCTTCCAGTCTATCAATTTCCTTCTCCCTTTCTAGCCATTTCTCAAGGCATCCCTTTCTTATCTCTTTAGCATGATCTCTCTTCATCTTCACAAAATCAATCAACTCCAGCTTCCATACTCTCTCCACTTTGTCTTCAGAATCCAACAATTCAATGATTCTTTCTATCTCGTATAACTTGGCCCAATTTTGACAACCCCCTTATTTGAATTTCATCTGTCTTCCATCAGTGTACTTGATCTCAAGGTAGCCATTCACAATTGCAGCATAGTAGATTCTTTGAGCTCTTAGAAATTGCAGTTGGTCTTCATTAAAATCTTCATTCAATGGTTGGAGTTTCAATCCTGGAATGATTGTTAAGGCCCTTGACTTAGATGACTTCACTCTTTTTGCAGCATGCTTGAACTTAATCTTTTTCACTTGATTACTTGGCAGAAACTTGTGACCCTTGCTTGTAGACCATTGCAGAATCCCATTAGCAGTTTGCTTTTGGAAACATACAGATGGTTTCTTGATTTGTATCTTCTTCTCTTCTTGAGGTGGCAAAACAGTTGCAGAGGCCATGGGTGTAGATTTTGGTAGGTCACTACTAACTATATTCACCCTAGACTTAGAGTCTTGTGTTATGGTGAGATTACAGTTACCAATGCCTAAGGCTTGCTGTTTTCCACTTTTCCTCTCATAGACTTTGCCTTGGTTATCATCACTTTTCTTGTCTTTGCTATCCTTATTCTTCTTCTTGTCTTCCTCACCCTTATCACTCCTGTGATGACTTCTTCTTCCATCACTCTTATCCTCATCTTTGTCTTTATCACCATCTTTGCTTGGTTTGAACTTAGTAGTTTCAGGTACAATGCCAGTAGCAATGTATGTCTTGAGATATGATAAAGCTTCCAATTCTTCTGCTGATCTTACACATTTCTTCTTGGTTAGCTTTTCAATGATTGCAATAATGAGATTTCTGTTCTGAGGAATAAGATGCTTAGGAATGACCAGCTGCTTGATGTCCTCAATTTTTGTTCAAGATTGGTAGAAGATGGTTCTAGGATTTGTAAACACTTCAGGCAATCTGGTAGGTTGCTCATTCCTTAAGTAATCATATAGACTTTTGTTGTTCTCATTTTCATTCTTCTTCTCAATCAAGTTGACCAGCTCATTTACCTCATAAAATTTTAGGGCCTGAAGAGTCTTGTAGGTTAGATGCCATATCTTTGACCTTGACACCATCAATATATCTTTGAACCACACACTATCAACTCTCCTAGACACCACAGTGGGGTAATCAATCTGATCCTTCAAAGTCCTTAGATAAAGTTGAGTGTCACCAGCCTGTTTTCTAGAGACTTTCAGAAACTTCAAGAATGCATCATCATGATAGACATTAGAGTTTGCAATTTCTTGTAGCTTAGCCTCGGTAACCACCTTTACTTCTACAGGCTTGGCACTTTCAGTTTTGGAGGATGGAGGTTTATCAGATGGCATACTCCCTACAACTACTATAGTGGTGATGGATTGCTTCTGGCCACTGGGAGTAATGACATGCACAGTTGGTAGAGTAACAACTGGCAGAGATGATGGAGGTTCATCAATTTTGGCTTTCCCTTTGCCTGGAGCATGAGTTGTAGATTTTGAAGTTCTTGTTGGTTGACCACCCTCAGTTATGATAATGCCTTTTTCTTTAGGATTCTCCCCCTTATTCTCCCCCTTAGGTTTTGAGCTCCTTAAGGTCCTCTTCTCCCCCTTAGGCTTGTTGTCAGACACAGGAGCTTTGGTAGGGGCCTTTGGGTTGGAAGAGATGGGATTGATAGTTTCATCAGGTAGAGGGAGCCCCATGTGCTTCATCATAGCAGACAGCATCAGTTGTTGATATAGAAGAACATCAGCTGTGGTGGTGGCCTGAGTGTTCAACTGTTCCGTAAGAGTTGCAACTCTGTCTATAAGATGAGCATTGGATTGCTTGAGTGAGGTCACTTCTTTTTCCAAAGCATCCACCTTGGTGAATAGCTCAGTAGATTTAAAACCATGCAGTGATTGCTCCTTGAGCCTCAGCACCTCAAACTTGGTCATTTCATGAACAGGGACTTCGATCACCAGTTTATCTCCATATTGGCTAGATTATTGACAGTTTCATGAAGCAAAGCCAAGCCATTGTCCATCTTGGTGCAGGTAGATTTGCAGTCTTGGATAGTTTTGAGGACAGGCTCTAGAGTGGGAAAATTGGCAGCAAATTCCCTTTTTATTTCACTTACTTCCTTGGCTGTTGTATCACATACTTTATTGACTTCTGTTTTAACTCCCTTCCCAAGATAGTGAGCAGCCTTGAGGAATCCCTTGTAAGAATCATTCATAGCTTCATACACTTCACCAGGAGTTAGAGATTTGGCATTAGAACCCAGTGAAGTGATGTATTCCTCTCTTAGATATTGAAGAGCTTCATTGAGAGTAATATCATATTTTCCTTGCAGCCAGGCATCTACATTGCCATCTCTCTCAGCATCATCTATTATCTTTGTCTTTTGCATCTCCACATCATCTCTGTGGCATAGGAAAATAGCCTCATAGTCTGGATCTGGCATGTCTGCAGTGAGTAGATTTTGAGCAATCTTTGTGAGCTCAGGAATCTAATCCACAATTAAGTTTTGAAGAGCTTCAACCGTCAATTGTTGTGGAACAAACCCTGATCCTGAAGCACTGTCATGTTGCACAGGCTTCAGCCATTGAGACATGAAGTTAGAGCTAGAGCTAGGCAGGCTAGACTCCTCAATTACAGATGCAACTTCTGCAACCGGATTGATTGACTCTACTACTGTTGTCTCCACAGGAGTGGGATGAGTTACAATAGTAGTTGACACATGCACAGAGTCTCTAGTGAGAACTAGTGAATCCTCTGTGTTTGTGATGGTGTCATCAGGATATGCCCCTGCTTGCATTCCCTCACCATCTAAATGTGGTTCCTGGGTGGTGATCAAAGTGTCATGCACTAAGTCACTTGAATCCATTGGCTGACCAAGAGAAAGAAATTCTTGGTGATCATTATCTTGCTCCTCAATTGCTTGAGTTGCAGGCTCCAAAGAAATTTGAGATGTAGATTCTGGAAGAGAAGTGTCTTGTAGATTTGATTTTGCAAACTCCCCCTGAGAAATAGAGGGAGTTTCAAGTGTGATGCGCTCTCCACTAAGTGTTGTGCCATCCTTATTACTCCTTTGTGCAGACTCCATACAAGATTGTGCATTGGGGAGAATGCTTGATTCTATAGATGCACCCTGTTGAGAGGATACATCTAGTGAGCTGTTGCCCCTGATTTTACAACTTCAGCCATTTGTGTGACTCAAGAGGTGGTTTTAGACTTCTTCTTCTTTGGTCTCTGTAAAGGTGACTCAGGTTCCTTACTTTCTAAACCTAATTCTACAGCCAATACTGTTTCAGATAGTATGTTCAAAGGTTCAGAAGCTATCTCCTTTCTCTTCTTTTTACTAACATCACCCTTTTGAGAGGATGATGCAGTTGGCTCACTGTTTGGTAGAGTGTTTGGCTGAGAGGGTTATTAGTAAGCCATGGGTTAGCATTTTGTCCTACTTGCTTGGGCTGTGCTAACTATGATTTGGAATCAAATATTGGCATGTTGTGGGGGTAAGTTCTAAATAGACTCTCCATATGGGGAGTTATTTTGAGTCTTACATCCACATCATTCCTAGTCTCCAAGTTACCAAAAATGAGTTTGGTCATGGACCTAGGGTAGCCTATTCTAGTCCTATCTATTCCAGGCAATTCAATTAACTTATTATCTACAAAATTAAGTACAGATTGAATAAAACGAGGAAAGAAAATTTCAGTACCTCTCTTGGCTGAGTTCTTACCAAGTCTCCCATACAGCTCCTGTAGAATGATTTGTCCAACATCTATTTTTCTCCTATAGGCCAAGGCATAGCCAATTTGCTGTGCAGGTGCACTGATTTGGTCAAAACTAGACTTCCTTGCTGTGAAGACTTGAAGAAGAGTAGCAAAGACATAGCTCCATTCTTTCCTCAAGGACTTCCTATTTAACTTTCCAAGATTTATTTTATCTGAGTAGTTGATGAAATCAAAGAAGACTTCTAACTCTGCATTTGTGGCCAGTGGGTCATACTCCTCTTGTTGTAAGTCCAGTGCTTTACTCATGTTTGTTGTGGTGATAGTGATATCCTTGCCTTGAATCTTGCAGTAGACCACATACGATGTTATAGCATTCTCAAGAGCGATGACCTCCATAGTAGCAGTCCTCCAAAATTGTTCTAGTAAGTCCAGATACAGAGTTGGGTTGGCTGAAAGTGCATCCTTGATGTATGACTCAGACATCCATCGAACAAAGCACTTAAAGTTTGCATTTGGTGCTTCCACATCATTAGTTATTGCGATGAAATTGGTTTGAGTGGGTATGGTGAGTTGGGTGTTTGCCATTGTTATAGAGAGAGAACGAGAACGAAGGTTGAAGAAGAAATTAAGCTTTCGAAGTTAGGGTTAACAGAGGTTTTGGGAGTTTAGATGCTTGAGAAATCGAATAGATGTAGAATTGTATAAGTATGAAGTACTTGAATTGTCGATTAGATGTATGTTTTGTATCGACAAGTCAGACATTCGAGAAGTAGAAAACAACTATTCGATAAGTCAAGAAAGGCTTATTCGATATCTCAAGCAGGTTGTAACTAGGTAAAATATGTTTTTATGAGTGATATAAAATTCTGAATAAAAAATCCAAAAATGGTTAAGATTCAGCGATAATTCAACCTTTTCAAATGATTCGAGAACTCAGATACAGTATTCGAGAACTCAGTCAATAGAGAACTAAAACACCTTATTCGAGAACTCAAGCATTTCTCTAAAAGACTCTATTCGAGAACTCAAGAGTGTCCTGAATAGGCTTGTTAAAGAAGTCGAGCATTAACAGGAAATGAATCATTCGAGAAGTCTGACTTATTGAAATGTTCTTTTCACTCATAAAAATTCAATTTTCACTATCTTTTAAAATTTATCACACATATTCAATGAAGAATATTCTAACAAATTAAATAGTGATTTTCTCAAAATTTCATAGAAATTTCAAGTTGACATAATATGATTTTTCAACATATGCAACAGATTTGAAATATTTATAAATCATATTTCAGCCAACACTTACTTCAAAAATATTGAAAATTTAGATAAAATAATTGTTTACTGCTGCAACAATCTAGGTGATATATTCACTTAGCCAGAATCTGAAGAATTCAGCATTCCAATCTCACTAACCAACCTTGTGAATGTGACTTCATCTAATGCATGCCTTAGTGAATATGTCAGCTTGTTGTTTATCTGTAGAGACATAATGCAACTCAATGGTTCCATTAGTTGCATGTTCTCTAATAAAATGATATCTGATGTCAATGTGCTTTGTTCTAGAATGATTGACTGGATTGACAACTATAGAGATTGCACTTGTGTTGTCACACATGATTGGAATTCTTTCCAACACAAGTCCATAGTCTCTAAGTTGATTTCTAATCCAAAGCACTTGAGCACAGCAACTTCCAGCAGCTATGTATTCAGCCTCAGCTGTGGAAGTTGACACAAATTGTTGTTTCTTGCTATACCAAAAGACTAACCTTTGTCCAAGAAACTGGCAGCTACCTGAGGTGCTTTTCCTATCCACTCTGCATCCAGCATAATCAGCATCAGAATAACCAACCAGATTGAACCCTGTGTCCTTAGGATACCATAGACCCAAGTTTGGAGTGCCCTTCAGGTATCTAAAGATCCTCTTTATAGCAATCAAATGTGACTCTTTTGGATTTGATTGAAACCTTGCACATAAGCATGTAGCAAACATGATATCTAGCCTACTTGCAGTGAGATAGAGTAGAGAACCAACCATGCCTCTGTAGATTGAGATATCTACTTTCTTGCCTTTATCATCTTCATCCAATTTAGTGGCAGTGGCCATGGGTGTCTTTGCAGGTGAGCAGTCTTCTAAGTCAAACTTCTTCAATAGATCCTTGATGTACTTGGTTTGACTGATAAAGATACCATCCTTCCTCTAACTGACTTGCAACCCAAGAAAGAATGTCAACTCTCCCATCATACTCATCTCATATCTACTCTGCACGAGTTTAGAGAATTTTTCACACAGCTTCTCATTTGTAGAGCCAAATATGATATCATCCACATAGATCTGAACTAGGATAATATCATCACCATGCTTCTTGTAAAACAGTGTCTTGTCCAATGTGCCTCTAGTGAATTGATTTTCAAGGAAAAATTGTGATAAAGTATCATACCATGCCCTTGGAGCCTGCTTAAGTCCATATAATGCCTTAAGCAATCTGTAGACAAATTCTGGGAAATGTGGATCCTCAAAGCCAGGTGGTTGTTGCACATATACTTCTTCTTCCAACTCTCCATTCAGAAATGCACTCTTGATATCCATTTGATAGACTTTAAAATTTGAATGAGCAGCAAATACCAAAAATATTCTGATGACTTCCAATATAGCAACAGGGGCAAAAGTCTCATCACAATCAATGCCTTCCTGTTGAGAGTATCCTTTTGCAACCAGCCTTTCTTTGTTTCTTACTATTACACCATCTTCATCCATTTTATTCTTCAGAACCCATTTTGTTCCAATAATGGTTCTGTTCTTTGGTGCAGGTACAAGTTCCCATACTTTGTTTCTTTCAAATTGATTCAGCTACTCTTGCATAGCAATAATCCAATCTGGATCCAACAGTGCATCATCAAGTTTCTTAGGCTCAATCTGAGATAGAAAACAACCATAGAGACACTCATTTTGAGTTGCCCTCCTAGTCCTCACTCCTGCATTTGGATCTCCAATAATTTGATCTGCAGTGTGTGATCTATCCTATTTCCTTGAATGTTCGGTCTGATTTCTCAACCTTGATGTTACTTCATCATCCAAGTCATGATCATTCTCATTTCCTCCCCCTGTGAAGTTGCTACTATTCACAGGTGTGTCTTGGATGCTTGTCTTTCCACTGTTGATTGGCACAAATTCTTCTCTTGTATTATCATTCACTTGAGTTTGTTGAACTACAGTTTCAACTTCAGTTTCAATCTCTTCATCAGAATCATCTGGATTTTCAAACTTTAATGGATCTTTATCTTCCTCATTGGCTTCTTCTAATCCAGGTAGTTTGCTGTCATCAAATGTTACATCTGTGCTTTCCATAATTTTCTTTTGACTGATGACATAAACTTTGTATGCAATTCTTTCCATAGAGTAACCAAGAAAAATTCCTTCAAATGCCTTTGCATCAAATTTTCCAACATATTCTGAATTATCCTTCAGTACAAAGCATTTGCTTCCAAAAGTATGAACACACTTTAGAGTAGGCTTCTTTACAGTCATCAAATTGTAAGGTGTCTTTCCAGTATTTTTGTTGATGAGGGTTCTGTTATGGATATAGCATGCGGTGCTCACAGCCTCAGCCCAAATTATTGAGAAATACCATTCTCTTTGCAGAATGCTTCAAGCATGGCATTTCTGAACTCTGTTCCATTATCACTTCTCAATGCAATCACACTTGCATTGTTTGCCTTTGCTTCTTTGTCAACTTTCTTTAATATGATCCCACATTTCTTTAGCAGAAGTGCAAGATGCTATGTTTGCAAACATTGAATATCCATTGAGTCTATGATTAACAGCATGAGGTGACTATCAAGAGCAACCATCTCATTTTCTGATTCTGTCCATTTGGATGGTTCCTTGGCCACATAAGATCTTGGATAGGTTGTGGTTCTAACAGTCTTTTCAGGTATTTCTTGTTGTGGAACAAAGGGACCATTCTTGAGAATCTCAGGATATAGAGGATGTGAAGCTTTGATGAACAACATCATTTTTATCTTCCAGAGATTGAAATTCTCTTTGTCAAACTTAGGGACCTTCACCGTTCCTGTTGTCTTTGGTGTATTCGAACTCATGATCGTTTTCTCTTTTGATCAACAACCTGCTCTGATACCACTTGTTGAGTATTAAATACGACTAAAGAATACAGAGGGGGAGTGAATGGATTCTTGAACTTTTCTTGTTCTTGAATCTGTGTAGCACAATATGTGTTTGTGTGTGCAGATGTGTAGGTGCGGATTATGAACAACACAAAACACGATATCACTTAATCTAATATTTTATTAGATAAAGATTTGCTACAACCTGTGAATACAAATGATAGTATTCTCAGCTTCATTTTTCTCAGAGAGATGTGCTCTTACAATGTATGTGAAAAACTTAATCTCTAAAGAAGTGAGGTTGTATTCTTATAGAGCATGAATACAACCTACTTACTACAAATAAGGTAGCTAAACAAGTTTACTTTCCAGTGTGTCTATCCTTTTTGAGTAAGCATCCAAACGGCTACAGATTTGACTTTGTAAAGTTCTGTTCAGATCCACTTCTTTAGCTCTTTGTCTATTGTACATCTCTGATAAGTGGATTTATATCCACTTGGACCACTTCATATCAGCTTAAATTGGTGTACTTGGACTCAAGTTTGTGGTAGTTTTGATGTGTTTTGTTCAAATGTGCAGGTTTGAAGAAATGTCATTTAGGGAGAATTTTCCGTCATTTTGGAGTTGATTATGATATGGAATGAAGAATGGTGTCTTAATATCAACTATCAAGAGGATTACAGGTCAATCTCTCCAAGCTTCTTTGTAGGCTTTCCAGAGCACGTTATAGATTGTGATCCATAAAGTGCTTTGGCTTGTTCCAGGTTTCTGACTTGTACAATTTTTCCAATAGTTTGTCTCCAAGAATGTATTCGAGAAGTGGCTAAGTGATTAATTCGAGAACTAGGATTAGATAACTCTGAGTTCTCGAATACTGTATAATTGACATATCGAATCACTTCTCGAATAACTCTTTTCTCCAGGGATCCTTGAGTTGTCGAATAGAACACTTGACTTGTCGAATCCCTGAGATGTCGAATAGCTTTCTGAGTCCTTGAGATATCGAATGGGCCTTGACTTGTTAACTCCTAGAGAACTCGAATGATGCTTTGACTTGTTGACTTTCTGAGTTCTCGAATAGAGTAGTAGACATATCGAATCTCTGAGATATCGAACAGTGTTTTCAGATATATCGAATAGTGTCTTTTGAGATATCGAATCCCTGACTTCTCGAAGGCTAGACTTCTCGAATATAACAAACATATTTCTCGAATTGGTACTTAGGCAAGTTCTTCATTTTTTCAAATCCCATCTGTGATTATTTGATATTCTTGTTCTTCAAGTTTGAGGCATGAACCTTGGAACTTCTTTCAAGCATTATTCTCTGACTTTTAAGTACAGTTACATAGATAGGAATTGATGCC
The DNA here is from genome assembly GCA_037693485.1 of Kitagawia praeruptora. NCBI lineage: Eukaryota > Viridiplantae > Streptophyta > Magnoliopsida > Apiales > Apiaceae > Kitagawia > Kitagawia praeruptora. The sequence goes on along the minus strand of CM075346.1, from coordinate 99,934,070 downwards.
TATTACAAGTACTAAACAAGTAGAAACTCTACAACTAGAGGTTCCCTCAGTTAAGAGGTCATGTAAGTAATGCAAAGCATTACAAACAATTAGGCTTGTTATTTTGATGTATACAGGCATGCCTCTGTGACTAACAAAAAGAAAGACTAAGATACAAATACATTTGAATCATAAACAACAGCTAACGTATTTACGCATAGAAATAAAACAACAGTGCAGGTCAAAGGTTTAAGGACAAGGCTGGAAAATCGATTTTTATTAATTACAAAAGTGATGTATTAATGAGATTTCTTAATAGGCGTGCAAAATAGAAAAAAGACCATTATATTGGGACAGAGGGAGTACTTGGAAAGTCTCCTTAATATGTGTGCATCATGCTTAAACGATTAATATGTAAAAAGAATGGAAGTATAGATAACCTAATAAAATTATGCCAACAAGCTCAAGTTCATGTGGCATGATCTTATCTTGTGTCACATAAGGTCAAGGATTCAATTCCACTCCAACACTTAAAATATTGGGAGAGGGACTTACCCCTTTGAGGGTGGTAGTGCCTGAACCAATATAGGTATTTGCAAGATATATGCATGCTAGATCGGTTAATGGAGTTGTTGGTTCACTATAATGATGGTGCAGAGTTATCAGTGGAGTTAATTTAACCTTTGTAGAGTAGCACCATGTAATGTTGATTACATATGGTCGGAAACATATGCGATTTGTCCCGCCTGATCACAAATCTTGTACTAAAAAAATAATATAATATAATATATTTTATTTTATTTTTACGTTTTGTGAAATCATCTGATCTAGTAGAAAAAGATGACATGATTACCGAGACTAATATGAAATATACACTATAATAAATTAGGTCTAGATCAATCGTTAAATCGATTGGTATAAGATTAAATGTGATCGATATTCTTAAAATTTGATTTGAAAAAAGTCAAATTTGTTCATTTAGCCATAATTGGAGATTAACAATAGACTTTTTTCGTGTGAATGGATCCAATTATCATGTTTTGACCCAATTGCTGACATGTATTTATCATGTGTGTCAATTTCCTTGACATGTGTACGTAGCCACGTAAATGGTAATGAGCTAGAGGTTTATGGTCAATTGTGATCGCCCAATTGACTATCTTATTAGTCTTTATTTTATTATATCAATTGAGTTTGCATATTTTAATAATGATTAAATTAATATCGATTGATTACAACTAATACGACAACTAACAAAATTAACTACATTATCGCTAATACTTATTTGATATTTGTAAGGAAGGACTTGGCCCTTGCACCATATTAAATTACCATTTAACCAAGTAGAAACCTTTTGCATGTATGTATATTTATGTTAAAATATTCCTTTTTATATTGAAAGGAGCAGGGTAGACTATAATCTATATCTATTAATAAAATTTATTTATTCTCCTTCCAAATAAGTTTTATCATATGCAATTCGTAGATGCAAGGAATTTAGCTCTTTTGTTACCGATTTTTGGTTCTTGTAATATGGTGTATGGTTTTTTCAAGTTAAAATTGCATGTTCCTTCTAATTGCATTGAGTGTATGACTAAACTTGTTGAAACTCTTTTTTTATCATTGCAAAATATTTGTGAAGTTGATTTACATTAACAAAATTGTCTTCTAATTGCTTGTACCTGCATTTTGTACTTTTTTATCAATGTATGAAATCCTTTATATTGTCTGGAAAAGTCATACAAGCTGAACCATGGCATATAATCCGAACAAAGCCATGCTAGACCATGTCATACTTCGACAAGCTACCTTTATTGGCAAAAAAAAAAAACTTCTAGTGTTATTTTGCAAATAAATGTCTCCTATTAGATATATTCATATGGAAGAAGAGTATTGTTTTTTCCTGTGTTATTTGGTTTTGAAATGACATTAAAGCAGTACAAAGTTATGTTCTCTATCATAACATAACTATCATTATCATGTCATCGTATTAGTTAAAATTAATATGACTAATGAATTATGATCTACATGTGTTTAGTTAGATATTGAAATGGTTGCGTATGTCAAATAAGTTTGCTTCCTCGAATAAAAAAAAATATTTGTTTTCTGCTATTTACTTAATGCCTATCCTCGGCCTTTGTTTCTCAGTTTGATTAATTTGTTCAAGCGTGCAGGATACTGTGTTCTAGCAGAGGAGAAGTCACGATTACCGACACATGTAGTGATGATCCAGAAAAATGTGACATTTACATGAAATGGACAAAAATATAAATGGACTATCTCCAAAATTTTGGTCTAGGCCAACTTTAAGAAATACGGGGGTGGCGCATGTTGATGTGAGCCATGTTCACCACTACCGGTAATGTGGATGGACATTTGTTGTATTGATCAAACCGTTGCTGCCACATGTATGTTATCTATTCCTCTAAAATTTGCCACTATAGCAGCAGACCACATTCAAACATGACGTGTAGCATCTGAAGTGCAAATTCAATGACCAAATTTGTTAAATGTGTAAGCTTCAAAAAACAAATTGTTGGTAACACCTATAGTGTTGAAAGCACAATATGTATGTATGTACTTATATGTACTGTACAAGTAATTGTTATAGAAGATCCGAAGTACTAGACATAGTCATCCTCCCCTGGCTTCTCGTTTCATTTCCTTAATCTACCTAAATTCATAAAATTTAAGATATGTATTAGAGTTTTTAGAAGAAGTAACAAAAATAAAAAAATACCATATTTTAATATGTTTTGTATTTGAAAGCATCAATATTTAGATCTGACATAAAATATATGAAAACATCATAATTAAAAAAACATGCACATAATTTACCTTGGATGATATCAATCTGATAAGTTGTCTCGCATCTGGTCGGTCATCAGGTGAATTTGCTAAAAGCTTTCTCAAAATAGTAATCTCAAACTTGTTCTCCCACCCATTAGGATATAAGCTCTTCTTCTTTATATCCATTATAGTGTTGATCCTCTCATATACATTGTTCATAGGGGATATGAGCATTTTTAAGAAGATGATCCCAAGACCATGCAAATCAGACTTTCGAGAGTAAGGCTTACCTTTTAAAAGCTCGAGAGCACGATGAACATCGATTCCATAAGTTGTAGAATGCGGAGAATGCGAGCACGACATATCATCCTCCGACAACCTTTTAGCTGCTAGAAATAACATTTAAATTAATACTCAATTACAAGCATTAGTAACAAAATTTATTACTCCTATTTCTACCCCTAATCTTGTCAAAGTGGAGTATTTGTTATTGTTGTTTAAATGAAATAATAGTACTTCTATATATATAACTTGTATCTTGCAAGTGTAAGAACTAATTGAAATTCTAATCTTAGGTATGTTATTGTGTTGCATATTAAGACAGGTGATATTGAGGAGGTAGTGAAAATCATGTTATGTCAAAAAAAATCAGATAGAAATGTATAAATCGAATAAGAAAATTACCTAAACCGAAGTCACCTATCTTAATATTGGTATCCTTTTCAATGAAAACATTCATTTTTGCCAAATCTCGGTGAATGTATCCATATTTGTGAACATAATCAATGCCTTCTAACAAATCATATAAATACACTAGAGCTTCTTGGTTGTCTGTTGGATTCCTTTCCAATGACTCCAAGGTCCTAAACAAAAATACAACAAATTAAAAAAAGATTCAAAAAAATATAATTGCTTCCAATACAAACTCCAAAATTTTCTCAAATGACGACAATTTTCATTTTGAGGGGGGGGCATAGCAAGAGTTGGTAATAACAAAGATTTGATGATTTAACAAAGATAATAAATATTAGTTACGATAATATAGTTTGACGATGATTTGGTATGTGAATGAGTTGGTGATAACAAAGATTAGTTACGATGGTTATGATTTTGGTTGATCAGGTGGTGACGATGATTGTGGTTAGTTGTGGTATTTGATGGTGGTTGTAGTGTAGTGGATGTGGAGGAGAGACAACGGTAATGCCATGTAGGAATGGTGTTAATGGTAGTGTAATGATATACAATTATATAGGTTTATATATAATTTGTAATGTTAATTTTAGTGATTTCGTGATAGATCACTATTATGTGAACCACCTCCCTGCTCTTCCTGCTTATATAGATGCATACTTACATTCACATATACAGCAACATCACATAATCTATTGTCCATAAAATTGAAATCAAGTGTGTAATATATAAACACATAATCACATTGTTATATATGTGTCCTTGTAATTCAGATTTTGGGTTAAATAACATGAAACTCATTTTCTTTAACAGTGAGTATATTTTTCCGCCATATATAAGAAGAAATAGCAATAGCTTACGTAGACCTGACAAATCGTTTTGTACATTCATGCCATGTACTTTAGGGTCTTGAACGAAAATGACATGATATTAAATCATTTACCCGAAATTAGAACACAAAATAGCACTAAATTACACAAATTTTTTCGTGTACACGAAATGAAATGAAATACTCGAATAGAAAAAATATAACAATTACATGAAATATTACTATGTATCCAAGTAATGTAAATATATAATTATATGTCTTAGAACAACATCGAGATGTTACAAAACAAAACTAATTAGCATGCATGGTGTAAAGTCTCTCAAACAAAATGAAACTCTCCTTTTTATTTTTTCTTATTTCTCGTTAACAAATATCTCTCTTTGTGTAGAATCTTTCTACCAAGTTATTTAGTTTTCTTAGCCATATTTTATCCTTTGTTGACATAAAAAAAATATAATCAACCAACCAAGCAAATTCAATATATGCTCTTAGGTTAAGGTATGGGAATTGATACTATTATTTTAATTCAAGAGTACAAAATTCAAAAAGGCACCCTTTTATTAAAAACAATATATAATTTTAAGTGTATCAACCTTTTTATTTATAACTATTAATAATTTTTATAACAAAAACCGTCGCGGCTCTCTCTCTCTGTCTCTGTTTCTCTCCACCTTTTCCAAAAAAATGCTAAACTAAAATTTAGGAACTGAAATCAGTTTTTTAAGTTTCTTTCAGAATTTTTTTCTTTATTTTTCAATAAATATATCATTGAGAGTCTAGTACCCCGTTGCCCGTTGGTGAATTTTATCTACAAAAATATTAAATTTTGTACTATCTCCTTGTAAATGATAAACCTTATTTTATTTTCCTTGATTTTACTTTGGCTTTCAATAAATATCTCTCTTTATTAAGAGCCTAATATCCTGTTTGTGGATTTTATCTACCTATTTATTAGATTTTGTTATATTAGTTCATTGATTTGGATAGTATAGAATCAAAGTTCTGGTCAGTTGTTTGAATACATTATGACAAATCAGATATAAATATTCCTCACGTTTATAACAAATTGTTAGATTATCTCACCGAAAAGACTGTATAATTTAGTAATATGAGCTAGAGATGTACCATAATTGAAGATCTGTTCAATGATTGAATAAAGAAAATTAGTGATCTAATTTACTATGTGTTTGTTCAATTTTAATTGTTTTTGTAGATGTTGTATGTCCTTTTATTGATGCTTTTTGCAGGTTTTATTATTTTTGTGAATGAGATATGTCTTTTTATTGATGAATTAATTATCAATAAATAATTAGTGATTTATAAGAAAATTTGTGCTAAATTGACCAATTTATTACGGAAATATTCACTAACATTATTTTCATTGCTCTGCAATATTTTTTATTTTTTGATTGATAATTTATACACCAAATATTGTATTTGTTCTATTTAAGAGTATATTTAATATTTTTAATAATTCCAATATATTGTCAGGTCAATTTGTTTTTCCAATAATTATTGCATAGTTAAAAAATTTCGTAATTAAAATGTTAAAAGATGATTGGTTTAAAATTCATTCTAATTTTTTAATTGGTTGATCTTAGCTTTTTTTTATGACTTAATGATTTAATACTTTACTTAACTTAAATTTTGAATGTGTACTTAGAATAGTGTGGTAAATAGTCTTATATTCTTAATAATTTTTAATTCATGATTTTAATTTGTACCTTATGATTTTGAATTTAGAGTTTGGGATATCAAAATATCTATTATAAATATAATAGATTCATGTATTAATGTATAAATTTTTAAATTAAATAATTATTGTATTTATAATAAAATTGTTAAGTAATCATTGAATAACATTGACAAACCAACACTGTAAAAAAACATTTATCTATAGGCACACCTAATAATATAAACAAATCAGTGTAATGTGATAAGGATTGATGCCTACAATTTAGTAAGTCGCAAAATTATTGGACTTTGCTACTGAATATTCTAATGGGAAGTAACTCTGGTAGAATCCGGACTGGGGATGACGATAACCTAAATCATTTTCTATTTTTTTTGTCAGAAACATTTTTTCTGTTGAATTTATTGGACAATTAAAACATGAAACATACAATACATATATACAATCGAAATAAAAAGATAATTTGTCCAAGTATAGAATGTCATATAATAAAAAAAAAAATATAAAGTAGTACCTTAACCGAAATTGATATGATTTAGCCATGAGGAGAATTGATGCATACACTTAGTTTATCAAAGTTGGCTACTACGTCTGATGGGGAATAGGGAATAAGCGGCTTAGATTTCCTATAATGTTTAAATTGATATAATAATTTCATTTTTTAGTTTGTAAGAATTTTATTTTATATAAATTGTTTATTAGTTAACCGTTAAAATAAAAATTAGTAGTTATTATGTTTAGTTAATTGATATGAAAAATAAAAATTACTATTATTGAGTGTAACTTGTTTTTTTTTTTTTTTGAGAAGCAGAGAATTTTATTAATGAAACAAACAGGGAACCAGTTTGGTTGTTAAACCGCACAGTCTTTGACAGCCATACGAAACCAAAACTAAGTACTACGGCTAACCCAGGAGACTAGACAAGATACTGAAAAACTGAAAAATGCTTGAACTGGGGAATCAACGCGAGGCATCTGCAATCACTGCTGCCACCTGAACCACAACATCTTCCTGAAAAAGACTTTATCAGCATTGTTCTCAGGTTGAAGAATATCTCACCACCTGCACATAGCAAGCCACCTTCATTGATGACATGATCATCTGCTGCAATTGATATTTCATTGATAACATGATCGTGCAGACCACATAGGGACAAGGACCAATTCAAACAGCTCTATCATGATGAGATAGTGACCTTATCCAATTGAGCAATAACATTAGAAGCAACCATGACCGAGCGCCAGAATCCTTGGAGCCCTTAGAAGTCTTCTACTTGAACCAATATTTCAACCAGCATTGCATCTTCTTGAACTAAGACTCCTTCCCATAAACCTAATCAATCAAAACTTAGCACCAGGCAGATAGTAACTTGCTTCTTGTCATGCCCTGTTTAGCAAGGTTATCTGCTTCACAGTTCAATAGCCTGTTTACTTTTTTAAATTCTATCTTTTCAAACAGAAGGTACTTTCTGATTTTTTCCTCAAAATGATGTTTAAGATTGAACTTAACTTTCCGAACTTCTTTAATCAAATCTGCAGAATCAGTATAGATAACACTATGACTTGTACTCCAAGGACTTGCTGCAAGCTGCTCGACCACATAAAACATGGCCTCAAATTCACATTGGGAAGGTGATAACGCCTTTACTGGCCCAGAGAAGATTAAGACCAGGTTTCCCTCAGAATCCTTCACATAACCTCCAATGCCAGCCTGAATTACATTGTTCGGACTCTTCTTCCAGGCACCATCTATAAATCCAACCAACTTTGCATTGTTGTTTAGCAACCTATGTTGTCTTGTGAGGCTTGATTTGAGCACCAAACCTATAGGATTAGTACTCCAGAGATCAGAGGATTCGATTAGATTAGCTTCTTGACACCAAGATTGAGAACGATGAGTTATTAAAAATAGAATTTCTGTTTTTTTAACTCTAACATTTTGAAAAACAACCTGATTACGACATTGCCAGATGGTCCACAACGCCGCAGACCAAGTAACTTCCCAGGCAGCTTTAGTATTTGTTCCCTTTGAAATGTTTCCAGAAAAGACATCAAAACAATCTTGAATCCGCACATTCCACCAATCTGAAATGAAAGTCCAAACCCACACTGCTATTTCACAATTCCAAAAGAGATGTATTTGAGACTCTTCTTCTAACTTACACCATTTACACAATCTTGACAAGCCATATCCTGATAATAATCTGCTGGCAAGAAAGTTGCATGTAGGAAGAACTTGTTGACAGTAATTCCACAGGAAAACATGAACCTTAGGAGGAACTTTAAACCTCCAAATGGACTTCCATTTAACCTCTGAATCCAACCTGCCCTTTTGCATCAGTACGTAGCTACTTGCTGCAGAATATTCATTATCCACAGGTAGCCAAGTCAACGAATCTTGTCCGTCTTTCAAAGTGACTAAAGAACACATCAGTTGGAGACTGAAACGTAGAATCTAGATCCAATAGAGAAACATGTTACATTAAGTTTAATTGATTTAAATTTATAGATTTTGATTGATGTTAAAATAATTCACAATCTTTTGATTGGTTAACTAATTTCGATATCCTTTATTATAATAAAAGATGTTAAAAAACAATTCATAACTAAAAGATATATAACCATATGTAATATACTGTTATGTGGATTTATAGAAAATAATATTTACGGTTAGTAGAAATTTTTTAAAATTAAAACCATGTGATATTCGAAGTTATTAAATCAAGATATTTTATATTTAAATTTAATTTAACCGCGATTAGTAAATTAGAATAAGCATGGTAAATAATAAAAATTTTGTATAGGATTGCTTGATTTAAAGTTTAGAAGTAAATTCTGATTGTCTCTAAAATAATTTTATTTTTTGATTGGTAATTTATTCACCAACCAATAATAATGCTCTTATAGCGTATATTTAATAATTAAAGTAATTAAAAAATATGTAGTGTTCATTTATATGAATTTAGTAATATTTTATCAACAAATTGTGAATAAATATATTTTTGAACCTTTCAAAAAATCGAGTTTTTAGAGATATGGATTTTATCCAAGCTATTTAAAAATTTTTCAAAGCCGATTTTGTAGTGTTGGCTTATATGTATTTATTAATTAATTTTATTAACAAATTATGTATAAATATATTTTTGAACTTATAAAAAAAATCAATATTTTGAAGGTATGGATTTTATCCAAGTAATTTAAAATCTGATTTTAAATCCGATTTTTTCAGATTTTTAGTTAAGTTAGATTAAAATTATTTAATATCGATTATAATTGTACAATATATATTATAAAAATCAATTTATAGTATATGATAATATGATTGTGATTGACTTTATATTAAAAGAGTGGTTGATTAATGAATGATTAATTATGAAATTTAATTTAAAATATATAATAGTATATCGTGATTGATTTCAAATTAAAATTGTGATTTTCTAGTAAATATTTTTTGATTTGAAAAATAAATATTTATGGATATATTTAATAAAGTCATTATTGTATTTAAATTCGTTTATATGAATTTTTTAATTATTTTATTAACAAATTGTGAATAAAGATATTTTTGAACCTTTCAAAAAATTGAGTTTTTGAAGATATGGATTTTATCCAAGTTATTCAAAATTTGTTCAAATCTAATTTTGTAGTGTTGGCTTATATGAATTTATTAATTAATTTTATTAACAAATTATGAATAAATATATTTTTGAGATTATAAAAAAAATCTTATTTTTGAAGGTATGCGAAGCATCCGAAGCATAACTGCACACTCACACGATCTTTGCCGAGAGATTAGGAGCATTCACTTTTATCCAAGTTATTTAAAATCTGATTTGAAATCCGATTTTTTTAGATTTTTAGTTAAGTTAGATTATAATTATTTAATATCTATTATAATTGTACAATATAATATTATAAAAATTAATTTATAAATGTATGATAATATGATTGTGATTGATTTTATATTAAAAGAGTGGCTGATTAATGAATAATTAATTATGAAATTTAATTTAAAATTTATAATTATATATCGTGATTGATTTCAAATTATAATTTTAATTTTCTAATAAATACTTTTTTGATTTAAAAAATATGTATTTATGGATATGTTTAATAAAACAATTATTGTATTTAAAATAGAAGTGTTAACTAACCATGGTTAAAAAGTTAGGGTGAAATTGTAAATAAGAAAAATTTTTAATATAACATGATTGGTCTAAAATTTAGGAATTAGCTCTGATTGGTTCTAAAATAAGTACTCGATTTTGATTGGTTAACTGACGTGTGATAGATAAGGAAAATTTTTAATATAACATTATTGGTCTAAAATTTAGGAATTAGCTCTGATTGGTTCTAAAATAATTCCTCGATTCTGATTGGTTAACTGACATGTGGTAGACTCAGATATTATGATAAAAGATAGTATAGATTGATAAATGAATGCATATCTAGAGAAAAATAATTACAAATAAAATTTTTAAAAACATAAAGTTTGATTCTAATGTGAAATACTAATGACGTATAAATTTTATAAAGGATTTAACACATAAAATTTGAATAAAAAATTTGATTTGAATTTGATTTTACACTAGAATCATTTTGGATAAATTTGATTCTATGGTAGAATTGATTTGGATTATTTCATTAATTTTCAATGATTTTTCAAAAAGAAAAGTTGTGTAATTTCATTTCATAATAAAGATTTATAATTATATTTCATACAATATATATATATATATATATCTCATTTTTCAAGTTTAACTTGCCTATATAGGTCATTATTCTAGAGAGGGCCTCCTTATATGGAGAATATGAGAGAACTACTAATTTTATATGAGAACCATGTATTTTTTCTGATTCTATAGTAGAACCAAATTTTTTTTTTTTCTGGGTAAAAAAATTTCTATAAAAAAAAAAATTTTGACCTGTCACGTCAGCACTGCTGACGTGGCACTGCCACGTGTCACTACCACGTCAGCACTGATGACGTTAGCAGTGCTGACGTGGCACTATCACGTCAGCATACAGATTTTTAATTTTTTTTATAAAAAGATATTTTTTTTATTTTTTTTTAAAAAAATAAAATAAATGCTTGGTTCTATCATAGAATCATCAAATTGGTCTTTTTTTTTATAGAACAAAAAAAAGACCTTTTTTTATAGAACCAAAAAATAAAACTTTGATTCTACTATAGAATCATATAAAATTAGTAGTTCTCTCATATTCTCCCTATAAGGAGGTCCTCTCTAGAAGGGGACTCTGCCTATATATATAACATCTACGCTGAAAAATGAGTACAACATCTACGCTGAATGCAGGACGTGGGTTTATGGGTTTACATCCAACCCTACAATTGTTTTTAATCCAAGGGCTTATATTGAGTTCATCAGTTACTCAATTAAAAGAGTTCCTTATTGAGACGTAGCCTATATATAAATATATATGGTCTTGTTCTAATAGAAGCTAATTAACTTAAAATAGAAACTAAAAACTAAACCTAAATTAAATATTTTAAACATAATATAAAATACAGAACATATATATTGATTAGTTAATAAAAAAAGAACATAAAATTCAATTTATTAAAATACAGGACATAAAATTTTACTTTATTAATACAGAACATAAAATTTATTTTAATTAAATATAGAACATAAAATTTTATTTATTATAATACATAAAAATAAATTTTGTAAATAAAATATAGAATTTATGATATTTTTTAAACTGTAGAACAAAGAATTTTGAATTAATAAAATACTGAACATAAAAGTTCAGTTCACAAAAATACAGAACAAAGAAATTTAATTTATTTAAATGCAGAACATAGAAATTTAATTTATTTAAATATGAAGCGTAGAAAATTTATTTATTAAAATGTAACACATTTGTTATGTGTCAAAAAAAATCATATTTTTCGTTTAAAATTGAATTAATAAAATTAAATGTGCATCGTTTTGAAAAAAAGGTATGTAAATTCTATATTCTGTATATAAAAAGACAAATTTCATAACTATAAACAAAATTATGGGTCGTGTATTTTATGTTAAATTTCAGGAAAAGGTTCTGTATTTAATAAATTTTGAAAATTTTATATTATAGAGTTGAAATCCAAAATATGAAAAGAGGTGTGTTCTGTAATTACAAAATCCATAAAAATGGTAAAATATAAAATGTGCATGACATTAAATATTTATTTTATAAAATTTATTAAGACTAATAAAACAGTTTATTATACTTGTAAGGCATGGCAGTTAGTTTTTTGGGCGTAATTACATTTTTTTTTGTGCATTGGTGTTGTGTACCGTAATCCACGTACTGTGTATCATGTCCATCCATTTCATTTTGTAATGAAGGGTTAAGATATTTTTTTTTTTTTTTGAAGAACAAAGGTGCTAATTCATTAATAAAAAGCCATACGGCATCTACACCAAGGATCGAGTCGAACAAACTGAAAATTGCAATCGCCTGTTCTCCTGAAGAGACAGTTAAACGATATTTTGAAGATAACGTATATACAAATACAAGTACCCGCTTCGTGCATCCTCGTTGTATTACTGGTACCCACTTCAACATGCCCCACTGAGAAGGACCCTATATATATATATATAGGCTTGGGTTAAATTAGGAACCAAATTATTTGAGTAACTGACGAACTCCAGCACATCCATTGGATTAGAGGTATTTGAACGTTCACGATCATCTATTAATATGCACTGGTGTTATGCCCGTGCTACGCACAGAACGGTAAAATATATTAATTAATTAATATAAATATATTATTTTAATCATGACTGATAAAATAATTTAAATAGAATGTAATTAATTTAAGTACAAAATTACCTACTTGTCGATTTATACCAATTACATTAATATTAATATTATTGAACAATTATCACAACATTCGCATCCCTTACTGAAACGCTCTATGCCCCTCTTTATTGCTTTTTCTTAATTTTGTTTTTCATTTGATTTTTCTCATTTTTGAGAATCTTTCGACGAAGTTCATAAGCTTTTTTACCAGTATTTTAAGTTTTATCCTTTTGGAAATTTGGTATATTTAAATGTGTAGTATTGTGGGTTTCTATAATTTTTGTTATATTAATTCATTCAAAAAATTGTAGGAGTCGCGATCAATTTTTCGAATACATATTAAAAAGTCATAAACATTTATTGTCCATGATCGTTATAAATCATTAGATTATCTCTCAAAAAAAGATTGCATGTTTATTGTCTCTCAAAAGTTTCAGCGATATGATGGAGGAAGGATCTTTACTGTGCAAGATCCATTAAATGAACGTTGATAAAGAAAACTTTCATCTAATCTAGTTTCATATGTGTTCGTTAAATATCATTTCTACAAATTGTATGTTCTTTTATTATTGAATTGATTTACTATATATAGAAAAATAAACATTATCAGTCAACCAAACATATCCAATATATCTTATTCTCAGAGTAAGATATGATTGTTAGAGTTTAGGGTAATTTTCCTCATCCTATTTTTAATTGGGAGTTTGCATGTTAAAGTTTTTATTCTATTCTATTAGAATATGGTATATAAAATATTAATTTTACTTTACACACAAATAGGAATGACAAATTAATACAATCTGATGGTACCCAATCTGAAACCCAAAATTTTGGATATATTGAACCCAAATTTTTGGATTATTTAAATTTTAAACCGTAATAGTTTGCTTTGGATTTGTATTCAATTGTACCGAACCGATATCCAATCTGTTATTCCCAGATTACACACTTGTATAATTGTAGAAGGGGGGGGGATTGAATACAATTCTTGATAGTTATAAATTTCTGATAAAAACCACAGAAATCTATAAAGAAATAATTGCTGAATAGAAATGGTTCACAAACACATAAAAAATCAGGTGGTTAAATGTACCACCTGAGACTTTTATTTGAAGAAAACCCTGTGATACAAATGTACACAGCTTCTGTTTTACAACTCTTTGCTTCTAAGAATATTCAAGAAACCCTAAGCAAATATGTCTGTTTTCTTACTTTCTATAGAGTTGCTACACTTGGTTATATATCCCAAGTTTACAAGTGCTACAGGAATAAGATAATATTAATCTAATTCAAGTTGACTTGCTACTCCACTCCAAATCCACATGTAGCCAAAAGGTTGTCCTTGTGAACAGATATGTCCCCTGCACCTTTCTTGTATGTACTGTGTAAATGGAATGCTTCTTTCTTCTGTGTTTCCAAAGTATGGCTGCCATACTGCTTTTTATACCTACTATCAACCCATGTGATCTGTCAGTCAAACCTGTCCTTATCAACTGCTAATTCCCAACTAGCATAGGATAAAGTGACAATGATTATCCGTTGATGTTGTGCACAATTATCCGTTGATGGTAGTTTGAGCTGTATCCGTTGATCGAGTAGATTTGAGTTGTATCCGTTGATAGAGCCCTGTTCTTATCCGTTGATACACTTTCACTTAGACAGAATTACATAGCATAGCTTATTTACAATTGGCTACCCTATTCTGCCTATCCATTGATGGTCAACATGACTCTGAATAAAAACACTATCAACTGATAAATAGAGATATTGCAGTATGCTACAAAACCTCATCCGTTGATGAGCTACCTGTCAACGAATAGAAGGTCTTATCCGTTGACAGTTACAAAACTTGACTTATACAATTTTGCTTGAATGTTAAGTTATCATCAACTACAACATATTCCTAACAATCTCCCCCAATTTATACTTGATGGCAATGAAGCATAAATTCAGAACCTTGATGATAACAAAACATTCCTAAAGATATATACACACTACAGTATGCAAAAATTGTATTAAGCTGCAAAAATTAAAAACAGAAAGCTTTAAGAAACTTATCAGAGATGTGCTCCTTTAGATTGAGCAGATTAATGATGTTTCCTCTCTCTGGTTAGCTGCACCCTTGACTTTCCTTCCTTGGCAGAGTTGGACTCAATTTGCACTTGAAGTTGCTTATAGAAGGTATCTTCTTCAAAAACTTTTGGATTTAGCTTTAGTTGTAACCATCTTAGGTAATCAGAACTAGCCTTTGACAGTTGGTCTTCTAACCTGAAAAATCTCCTAGTGCCCTCATCATCCCTGAACTCCATCATCCAAAAGGGTTGAATGTGGATTTTCTGTCCATTATATGGGATCTTCATTTTCTTTGGTAGACTTGAGGGTGAGTTCCATTCTCTCCTTATTTCTTCTATTCTGCTAATTATCTCCCTTCTAGCTGTCTCAGAGAACCCTGTGTGTCTCTTGAATGCTGAGAACACTTTGGTCAGTGTATGATAATTCTCTCCAAGAACCTTCTGTAATGGTCATGTCCTCTGACTTCCTCCCTTGTAGACAAACACTAATCTCTCAGGCTGATTCTTGTACTTGTCAATTCCTCTTACTTCTGACAATTCATCCAAATATAGATTCATGCCAGAGTATTCTTCAATTTCTGCCTGATAGATAAAGTCTTCTTTGTTTTCCAAGATTGGTTGTTTGACAATAGCAGGTACCCTAGCAACTTGAACTGGTCCCTTTGAAAGTTACTTCTTTGGAGCCCTTTTCTTCTGTTTTGGATTCAGCAAGAATGAAGGAACTTCAATTGAATCAAAATTCATTGGTTTTTCTTTAGGCATTATGGGGTCACCATGAAAGTTTACAGTTGGGTCGATTACTGTTGCAGATATAGGTACTGATGAGCCAATGGTTTCTTTTTCTGGAGAGGGTTCTGGAGAAAGAACCCTCTTGGTTTTAGCTTTCCTTCTTTTAGGTTTGAATTTGGGAACTTCCTCAGGTTCCTTCATTTCAACCTCTACCTCATCCATTAACTCTTGAGCCAGCCTGACTTGCTTCTCATCTGAGTTTTCATATTGATTTTCTGTACTTGGATGGGCTTCCCTTTGGATTCTGGAGACTTCTTCTCTTTTAGCTTCCACAAATCTAGGATGGCTGTTGGATATATTTAATACTTTTCCATTCCTCATGATTACAGCCATCCAATCTCTTACACTCTTATTTGCCTGTACTTTGAACTCCATGATTGTCTTTCCCATTAGCTTTTCTTCATCATCCTTGGGAAATGGGTAGTCTAACTGAAGCTTGTTCTTCCCATTTTCCTTTGGAGGTGAGTAGGCTCTGGTATTGATGGTTGGTTCAAACTCTTTGACATATGATGGCTCAGCATCATAGAATGTAGGAGCCACAACCCTTGGAGTGAGCACCTTCATGATTGTGGTTGATATTGTTGGAGCAGAAGTTTGAGCATTAAGGAACAAAGATGATGCAATTGATTCATTGATCATCCTCTCTGCCTTTAGGATTCTTTCATTAGTCCCCTTGTTGATCTTTTCCAAAGCTTCTATTCTGGCTTGCCTTTCACCATCTGAGATTTCTTCTAAGCTTTGAATCTCAGGCAAAGCCACTTGTTTCTTCACAGGGGAAGCCTTTATCTCAAACTCTGTTGGATTGACCACTACAATTGGCTGTTGCTCCCCCTCAATCTGTGCTATCTCACTACTGGTAGCTTGAAATTGGCCAGTAGATGTTGCAGCCTCTTCTGTGCTTGTTCCCATTTTCTCCATTTTCTCCCCCTTTTTGTTAGCATCAAGGGTTGGGGTTGAAGCTGCAAGTAGCATTTCCAGTAGTTGAGTCTGTTTTGATTGATTGGCAATGATAGTGTGCATTTGAGATTCCATACTATCCACTTTGGAGGAAAGAAGCTGAACAGACTTAGCCAGGCTATCTTCTTTGAGAAGTTTGCTAGAAAGCACCTTCTGAGTGGTAGTAGGAGCTAGTGCCTCAATCCTGGCATCTAGTGCTATCTTCATATCTCTAATTGCAGACTTGACCTCATCCTGTTGTGTTCTTTGAATAACAAATTGCATCTTTTGTAATTTCAAGTAGGCCAGAACTTGCTCAAGAACAGTCTTTCTCTGTGGGTTTGCAGTTTGGTGCTTAGCCTTAGCAGATTGATATTGCTTCATGATTTCCACATTGAGATTCCTAAGTTCAGTGGCATTGGAAAACATCCATCCTGGAGTCTCATCCTCATTGATTTCTTCACCATCTGAACTTTGACTGTCATCACTGCCAAACTCTTCACTTCCAGCACTTGGAGACAGGGTTTGTAAAGCTTCTTTTGCTCTTTGAAGAGATTCTGAGGTGTGCACTAGGTGCATTGCTTTCTCTGCCTCCACATTGCCCTGTTGTGCCATGACTTGATAGACAGAAACATGATGAGTAAAGGTTTTAGGATCCAAAGAGATGGAGTCAATAATTGACTGATATTCTTGTCTAAATTCCATCTCTTTGGAAGCTTCATTAACCTCCATTAACTCACTTGCAATGGCTGAATCTTCCTGCCTTATTTCTCCTGTAGTCCCTTCTCTCCTCTCATCTCTCTTTTCTTGCATCAGGGGCTCCCCCTGGCTCACACCTCTCACACCCTCACCTTCACCTACTAAGGTGGAACTCTCTAGCTTTCCTTTTGCCTGACCGGAAGAAATGGTCAGCCTCTCATTGTTTTTCTCTCCTTTTGCCTACTCACAAGGCAGCCTCTCACTCCCTTCCCTCATTCCTAAAAGTGTTTCAACTACTACAAACTCCTCTACAGTTGACATGGGAATGTCACATTTTGCAGTGGTAGAGAGAGTTGTCAACGGATAAAGTGTATCCGTTGATGTAGTAGTTATTGCTGTCAACGGATAATTAGTTGTAGACATATCCGTTGATGGAGAAACACTTGTCAACGAATGAAGGATATCCGTTGACGAAGGAAAAAGAGTATCCGTTGAAGTGAAAACCAACACTGAATCTGTGGTGATTGATTTTAAGGAAGAGGCCACAGATAGTGTTGTGAATTCAGGAATGGAAGATTGATGGCCCAACAAATCATCTAAAAGATGATGACCACCAATTGTTGAGTGGGGCTTCTCCAAGAATTTTAAAGATGGAGAATCAGGAATTGATGTAGATATCATATCCACATCCAGAGATGGAGTTGGTGATGGTGGATCAAAATGTGTATCGATTTGAAGGTTAAGATCAAGGGGCTGTGACTCCACATTTATGGAAGTCACATCAAACTGAATTTGAGAAGGTACAGTTTGCTGTACAGTGTGTGCACCCTGTGATTCCCCAATGGTTTTGGACTTTACTCTTCTACCATAGGTTTTTGAGTGAGAGTTATCTGTGTCTCTTCCCCTTTTGTGCAGTGTTCCTGGAGTGGAACTTAAATTAGTAGTCACACCCTGTTGAGAGGGTGTAACTAGAATTTGGCTTGTAGGTTCGTTAACAGTCTTTTGAGAGACTGAAATGTTGGTTGCACCTGCCTCACCTTCCTTATCCTTAGGGCTTCTTTGATGTTCACCCTGTCCCTCACCACTCACTACCACCTTCACACTCCCCTCAAGAGTTTTGGTAGTTTTTGCAACAGGTGCCTTTTGAGAGACACCTGAGGTTTGTCTTTTAGATTGTGGTTTTGGAACTCTGGATTTGGTCACTTTGGTAGGAGCCTGTTTGGTCACAGCCACAGACTCCATTGTGACACTAGAAGGCAAAGAAATTTGGGGGTTGGAGATAGGAGTTTCAGGGTTGGAAACAGTTACCTGAACAATTGGTAGATATACCAATTGTACTTCTGCATTTAGGTTCATTCGAATCAAATCACTTAAGACTCTCTTCTCCTGAACAAAACAATTGAACTTGCTATCCGGGTTAGCAATGGATAGCTCATTCTCAGATACATGCAGTGCTAGGAGCATCAAAAATCTAGCAAAATAAACATTCTTGCTCCTAGTTTCCTTTTTACCTAATTTAGCTGCTATCTCATACATGACTAGTGTGCCAAAATTATAGAATTTATTAGTCAAAAGCATACATAGCATAACTAGCATGGAATTGGTAATAGCATCAAAGTTACTAATCTTGCCAGAAAAAGTTTTAATGAAGGCATCACAAAGATAACTCCATTCTTTAACCATACCTTTCCTAACAATTTTCCCTAAGTTCTCAATACTAAGGGTATAATTTATGGAATTAAGCATGGTAACAATTTCAGCATTACTGGGTACATTCAGACAGTTATTCTCATGCAATTTTAAACAAGCAGTTAACACATCAGAATTAACTACATAGTTTTTACCCTTCAAAGAAAAAAACAAGTGTACCGTCTGTGCCATTGTACTCAGCAGATGCCCACACCTCTTCAATTACCTGATTAGAGGAGTGGTGGCAGTCATAGCATATGACAGTTTGCATTTCTTCCCGAAATTCATCATGGTGTGATATGCTTCTGGAGCGTTCACTGTATCAACAAAGGCCGCGAAATTGTTCTTCTCATAGGTAAACCCGGTGGAAGACATCATCTTAACAATAGGCGCCATTGAAGTGTTTGAACTTTTGTTGCAGAGAGAGATTTAGTGAAGAAGATGCAGTTAACTAATGAGATTCTTGAAAATGAATAAAGGTGAGATGTATGGGCACAAGACAGCCTTTTATATTTTCCAAGAATTAAAAATGAAATAATTAAAAGTAATTACCCCATTGGACAAAAGTAACTGTCAGATAATAAATGAAAAGAAAAGAAGTACAGCCGTGACTAATTATACACGTTTACCAATGACTATAAAGAGAAATATGTATATCAACGGATAAAGATTGGACGGTTGAGAAAATAGTTTATCCATCGATGACGTGGACAACCTGTTATCCGTTGACATACGAAAATCTAGTAATGTGTTTATACTACCAACGGATAAAAGGATATCAGTTGATAAGCAAATTTTGCCTTAAACAAAATTTCTGCTAAGAGTTATTCTGAGAGTTTTTAATTCTCAAGTAAATCAAAACACATTTCTAGCTGCAATACAGTATGATTAGATACCACTAGGAATTATGAAAAATTAAGCATACCTAGTTCACCTACCAACCTTGTGAATGAAGATTCATCAAGAGGCTTGGTGAAGATATCTGCAAGCTGCATTTCACTTGGCACAAAGTGCATTTCTACTGTACCATTCATCACATGCTCTCTAATGAAGTGGTATTTGATGTCAATATGCTTGGTTCTCGAATGTTGCACTGGATTCTCTGTGATGGCAATAGCACTAGTGTTATCACAGAAAATTGGAATCTTCTCAACTTTTAGACCATAGTCAATAAGTTAATTTTTCATCGAAAGAATCTGTGCACAACAACTTCCAGCTGCAATGTACTCAGCTTCGGCTGTAGAGGTGGAGACTGAGTTCTGTTTCTTACTGAACCATGACACAAGCCTGTTCCCTAGAAATTGACAGGAGCCTGTAGTACTTTTCCTATCAATTCTGCAACCTGCATAGTCTGCATCTGAATAGCCAATTAGATCAAAGCCAGAATCTCTTGGGTACCAAATGCCAAGGTTTGGTGTTCCCTTGAGATACCTGAAAATTCTCTTAATAGCAATCAAGTGAGACTCTCTAGGGTCAGCTTGAAATCTAGCACAAAGACATGTGGAAAACATTATATCAGGTCTACTAGCTGTTAGATATAGAAGTGAGCCTACCATGCCTCTATAGCTTGAGATGTCCATAGATTTTTCCTTAGTATTCAGCTCAAGCTTAGTTGCAGTGGCCATAGGTGTTTTTGCAGAGGCACAATCCATTAAGTCAAATTTCTTTAAGAGATCATAAATATATTTTGTTTGACTTATGAAAATTCCCTCATTAACTTGCTTTACTTGTAAACCAAGAAAGTAAGTTAATTCACCCATCATGCTCATTTCATACCCACTTTGCATAAGTTTGGCAAACCTTTTGCAAAGCTTCTCATCTGTAGTTCCAAAAATGATATCATCTACATAGATTTGAACAAGTATTGAAGAACCATTGACATTTCTATGAAATAAGGTTTTATCTACTGTACCTCTAGTGAAGTGATTCTCCAAAAGAAATTGAGACAAAGTGTCATACCAGGCTCTTGGTGCTTGCTTCAAACCATAAAGTGCTTTCAAGAGAAGATATACATACTCTGGAAATTCTGGATCTTCAAAGCCAGGAGGTTGATGGACATATCCCTCTTCTTCCAGTTCCCCATTTAGAAAGGTACTTTTAATATCCATCTGATAGACTTTGAAGTTGGCATGTGCTGCATAGGCTAGAAAAATTCTGATGGCCTCAAGTCTTGCCACTGGAGCAAAAGTTTCATCAAAATCTATTCCTTCTTCTTGAGAGTAGCCCTTTGCCACTAATCTAGCTTTATTCCTCACAATTATGCCATTTTCATCAGTCTTATTCTTGAGAACCCATTTGGTACCTATGATACCTCTATCATCAGGTTTGGGCACAAGCTTCCATACTTTATTTCTCTCAAATTGGTTTAGCTCTTCTTGCATTGCTAAGACCCAATCTGGATCTAGAAGGGCATCCTCCACTTTCTTAGGTTCCTCTTGAGACAGGAAACTACTATATAGGCATTCTTCTTGTGTGGCCCTCCTAGTTTGGACTCTTGAGTTTGAGTCACCAATGATTAACTCAAAAGGATGATCTCTGGTCCATTTTCTTGAAGGTGGAAGGTTTGATCTAGTTGAGGTTGCTTCATCTACGTGAGCATGATCTTGTTGATTGATCATTGAGTTTTGACTTTGAGAAACTCCCCCTGAGTTTGTTGTCCTCGAGGAGTTATGAAGTTGACTGTCAACAGATGCATCATTTTGTCTATCAACGGATGCTCCATTTTGCCTGTCGATGGATACATGAGAATGCCTGTCAACGGATGCATCTGATGATCTAGTATGACTGTCAACGGATGCTTCATTTCCAGTGTTAGCATCACTTCTAGTTGGACCAACAACTCTAGGTGAATTTCCAAGGCCATGTTCTTCATTTTCCTCATCATCATCAATGTACATTCTTCCTTCTACCTCATTCTCAAATCTCAACTTTTCATGGAAGCCTTCATCATTTAGACCTAGAATCTTTTGATCATCAAACACAACATGTACAGATTCCATAACAATGTTGGTTCTTAGATTGTAGACTCTATAGGCTTTCCCTGCTGCATATCCAACAAAGATAGCTTCATCTGCCTTTGCTTCAAATTTGCCCAAGTTATCTCCATGATTTCTTAGCACAAAACACTTACATCCAAAGACATGAAGAAAAGCTAACGTTGGTTTCTTGTTGGTGAATAACTGATAAGGAGTCATTCCTCTAGCTTGATTGATCAAGGAAATATTCTGAGTGAAGCAGGCAGTGTTGACAGCTTCAGCCCAGAAATATGTTGGTAATCTTGATTTACTTAACATTGTTCTAGCTGCTTCAATGAGAGTTCTGTTTTTCCTTTCAATAACCCCATTTTGTTGAGGTGTTCTAGCAACAGAAAACTCATGGACAATTCCATTCTCTTCACAGAAAATTTTCATTGTGGAATTTTTGAATTCAGTGCCATTGTCACTCCTGATTCTTTGTACTTTCACTTCAGAACCATTGTTTACTAGTCTGAGATGATTGATGATGATTTCACTTGCACAATCTTTGGAGTGCAGAAAGAAGGTCCATGAAAACTTAGAAAAATCATCCACAATCACCAGGCAGTATTTCTTCTTTGAAATAGACATGACATTTACTGGACCAAATAAGTCCATATGCAGCAATTGAAGAGGCTTAACAATGGATGACTCTGTCTTGCTCTTGAAGGATGATTTTTTTTGCTTCCCTAATTGGCAGGCATCACACAATCCATCTTTGATGAACTCCAATTGAGGGATTCCTCTAGCAAGATCCTTTCTTACCAAATCATTCATAACTTTAAAATTCAAATGAGACAGCTTTTTATGCCATAGCCAACTCTCATCCTTGCTTGCTTTGCTGAAGAGACAAGTAATGGATTCTGAGCATACTGAGTTGAAATCAGCTATGTAAACATTTCCTTTTCTAAAGCCTATCAGAACCACATTGTTGTTTTCCTTGGTAGAAACAACACAGGCTTCTTTAGTGAACTTTACTTCATAGTCTTTGTCACAAATCTGACTGACACTCAGCAAATTGTGCTTCAAACCTTCAACTAAAGCCACTTCTTCAATGATGACATTGTCCTTTGTAATCAAGCCATATCCCTTAGTATATCCTTTGCTGTCATCTCCAAAGGTAATTCTAGGGCCAGCTTCCTCCTTGAACTCTGTGAGCAGGGTTGAATCTCCTGTCATATGCCTAGAACATCCACTGTCTAGGTGCCATAGATTCCTCTTATTTCCCTGCACACAATCCAAAATACAAATCAAGTTGATTTTGGTACCCAAGTTTCCTTGGGTCCTTTCTTGTTAGCCTTTGGTTTTACACTCTTAGCAATCTTCACTTGGGTGTAGATGCTTGAGTGATAGGTTTTGACAGATGCTCATTTGCATAAATATTTGATGCATGCATTTGTGAAAAATTGGCATACATATTATCCATGCTAGGAATGCTCCATGACATTTGTGGCATATTCACAGATTGAAAATAAGGATTAGGCACATATGGCATGTTCACATATGGATTTGAAAAACTAGCATTCTGATACAAACCAGGCATAACAGGCATTGCAGGTATACTTGGCATAGATTGAGGTACATGAGCAGGAACTCTTTTAACAGACTTGCAATTAGAAGATAGATGATTGACACTATTGCAATTACCACAAGTTTTCCTAAGAGCAAACTTGTCAGGAGAATAATTGTTTTTCTTGTTAATGCCTATCTTACCATTTCTGTTCTTTTTCTTTTTACCCTCAGTCTCTACCTTTTCATTAACTGATTTACCAACAGCCTTTTTGTTAAGTAAATCACCTGCCTTAGCCTTCTCACTTGATTTGGCTTGGCTACTTTCACCAGAAACAAAGTTCTTGGCTACTGGACCATACTGATCATTCAGTTTCTTGAGTTCCTTCTTACTAACAGACTTTTTGTTAGTCAACGGATACCTCTCATCCGTTGATGGTTCATCTGTCAACGGATGATCACTATCCGTTGATTCACAAATAGTCTCTAGATCCTCAAGGCAAGGTTCTAGCTCCTTTTTCTTTTGAGTCCAGGTATCCCTCACAAATGATTCTATTCCCTGGACTTCTATTATGTTTTGAGAAATATTCCTACAACTTTGAAATTTAGCAATTATCCCTTGTTCTTTTTCAAGCTGGTCTCTTAAAATCAGTTCTCTTTTTAACACAGCTTCAAGTTCACTTTTAGCATCATTGCAATCAACTCTCATTTTCTCAAATTCTAGAAATTGAACTTCTAGAACTGCATTCCTATCACTTAAGAACTGATTAGTTTCTTTAATCATATTGTTCTCTTTAGTAAGTGATTTAAGAGTAACACTCAAGTGATATAGTTCAGTAGACATTTCATCTATAACACTATTGCATTCCTCTTTGGTGAGCTCAGAGAGACTAGTAGAAAATTCCTGATTGCTAGCTGAACTTGCTTCTTGCTCAGAATCAGCCATTAATGCAAGGTTAACAAACTCAGCATCATCATCAGAATGATTTCCATCAACAGCCCAGTCATACTCTTGGGTCATGAATGCCTTTCCTTTTTGTCTGAGAAGATCAAAATATTTCTTCTTGTAGTCAACAGTTTCAGTTGGCTTTCCCTTGTTCTCAGCTCTAGGCTTCCTGTATTCACTTATCATGTGACCAGCAATTCCACAATTGTAGCATTTAATTTTGGATTTATCCACATAATTGCTTGTAGAAAAATCCTTGTTAAATGGCTTGGCCACCCCAGAGTTTCTTCTGAATTTTAGCTTAGAGAATCTCCTAGATAGAAAGGCTAAATGCTCATCTATCTCATCTAATTCATCCTGCTGTAGGACACTCATTTCTTTAGACACCTTTTCCTTGCTTTTACTTGATTCTGCTCTACCTTCACAAACCTCCCTGTTTGGTGTAGATTTAGCAGCTTCAGTCCTCTTCTCCTCCTTCTGCTCCAAGTTGGCAACAAGTGCAACTGACCCACTTTTCTTTTGGGCCTTCTCAATTTCTTCATCCTGCTCCATTTCTAGTTCATATGTCTTTAAAGTTCCATAGAGCCTTTCAAGAGTAAATGACTTGTACTCTTGAGTGTTTCTTAGAGAAACAGTCATAGGCTTCCACTCTTTGGGCAGTGATCTCAGAAATTTGAGATTAGAATCTTTCACTTGGTAGATTCTTCCATACAGTTTCAAGCCATTCAGTAGCTTTTGAAATCTACTAAATGTGTCATTCAATGTCTCTCCATTCTTGAAATGGAAGTGCTCATACTGTTGGATCAGTAGCTGCATCTTGTTTTCCCTTACCTGTTCTGTACCTTCACAAAGGGTTTGAACAATGTCCCATACTTCCTTGGCAGTAGTACAGTTGATAACATTGTCAACCATGTCTGTTTCTAAACCATTAAACAGAATATTCATGGTCTTTTTATCTTTGTGAACTTCTGCAACATCCTCAGTACTCCACTCAGAAACAGGTTTTGGGATGTACGTGTCTGGTGCATCTGCAACAAGACCAACTCTTGAAGCAGCCTTCATTGGAACATGGGGACCCTTCTCAATGCAATCTACAAAGCCTACATCAATAGACATGAGATGTAGACGCATTTTTACTTTCCAGTGAAAGTAATTTTCCCTATCAAGAACCGGTATCTTCACTCCATAATCCTTCTTAGACATGTTGGAAGTGTGTTGATCTTTAAACTTCAGATATATTAGAAGCTTGCTCTGATACCAATTGTTATTCCCAGATTACACACTTGTATAATTGTAGAAGGGGGGGTTGAATACAATTCTTGATAGTTATAAATTTCTGATAAAAACCACAGAAATCTATAAAGAAATAATTGCTGAATAGAAATGGTTCACAAACACATAAAAAATCAGGTGGTTAAATGTACCACCTGAGACTTTTATTTGAAGAAAACCCTGTGATACAAATGTACACAGCTTCTGTTTTACAACTCTTTGCTTCTAAGAATATTCAAGAAACCCTAAGCAAATATGTCTGTTTTCTTACTTTCTAAAGAGTTGCTACACTTGGTTATATATCCCAAGTTTACAAGTGCTACAGGAATAAGATAATATTAATCTAATTCAAGTTGACTTGCTACTCCACTCCAAATCCACATGTAGCCGAAAGGTTGTCCTTGTGAACAGATATGTCCCCTGCACCTTTCTTGTATGTACTGTGTAAATGGAATGCTTCTTTCTTCTGTGTTTCCAAAGTATGGCTGCCATACTGCTTTTTATACCTACTATCAACCCATGTGATCTGTCAGTCAAACCTGTCCTTATCAACTGCTAATTCCCAGCTAGCATAGGATAAAGTGACAATGATTATCCGTTGATGTTGTGCACAATTATCCGTTGATGGTAGTTTGAGCTGTATCCGTTGATCGAGTAGATTTGAGTTGTATTCCTTGATAGAGCCCTGTTCTTATCCGTTGATACACTTTCACTTAGACAGAATTGCATAGCATAGCTTATTTACAATTGGCTACCCTATTCTGCCTATCCATTGATGGTCAACATGACTCTGAATAAAAACACTATCAACTGATAAATAGAGATATTGCAGTATGCTACAAAACCTCATCCGTTGATGAGCTACCTGTCAACGAATAGAGTTATAAGGTCTTATCCGTTGACAGTTACAAAACTTGACTTATACAATTTTGCTTGAATGTTAAGTTATCATCAACTACAACATATTCCTAACACAATCCGAAACTCAGTCCGAAACCTGACACATAAATAATATAAAATCATAATTTGAAATTATTAAATGTAATATTTTAGATATAAAACATATAATTTATTATTTTTATTTAAAATTTTCACTAGAAATAGTCAATACTAATATAGTAATTAGAACTTCTATATCTCTGTCTCAAGTTTTATTGAAATATTTATAATTCAATTTTTTTGATTTACATAAAATTTTCATTTGTGTTGTGTACGAAGAATTATTTTTGGCAAATTTCAAATTTTACTTAGTATGTTAGTTCAATTCGACAATATGTTACATTTAACTGCTTAATTAAATTAATCATTTTAATTTTTAAGTATTTTATACATATAATAAATATTGTTTGTGTGTACCAATTTTTTAAATTTGACTACATTATTACTAATTTTGGATACACCGAAAAATCAGATATAATCCGAAACCCGACGAATTTGGTTTTGGATATTAAGTTTTGGATTTCGATTTGAATTAATTTTTAAAATCCGAAAATATTTGGATTTGGATTTGGATTTTACAAAACTCGAACTGAACCTAACCCGTTGTCATCCCTACGCGTAAATTAAGATATTTGAAAATGAGTATCGCATATCTTTTTTCCAATTGACTATCATGTTAAAATAAAAAGTTGTACATGAAATAAAATCAAATGTGTTATATATAAAACATAATCATATTATTTTATATGTGTTCTTGTAATTTAATTATCGGGTTAGAAAACATGAAATTCATTTTTCTTTAACAATGAGTATATAAGTTAGAAGAAAGTCTTACGTGTAGATCTGACAAATCGTTTGTGTTGTGTACATTAATTCATGGCGTGTGTCTTTGAGATCTTGTATGAAAATTACATGAAATTTTTTTTGTATACAATTAAAAGATATACAATTAAATTTAGATAAATAAATACCCAAAAGCGATTATATTATTTCATTTATTGATATTATTCTCTTTCGATGTCAACATATAGAATATTATAAATTATTTATTTGACGAATTTATTGATTTATCAAATATTTATTTACCAATATAAAGTTGATAAAAAGGTAAATTTTTATAATTTTGTAAAAATTTAAAATTTCAGTTGAAAATTTATAATAAGTTTTAGAAAATAAGTTAAGGTAGAGGCTCATGATTTTCACGAACTTTTAATAATTTAAAATAATTTTCTCACCAAAGCATGCATATATAAAACTCACTAAGAGAAACAATAACTCATTCAAGTCGTTGGTCTATCTGTTCACTCCAATTAATATCTTTGAATGAATCTGTATTTTAAAAAAGAACGGATGAACTCAATGTCAAAGAACGGACATAAGACATATGAGCAATTTCAACTTATGATGATAGAAGTACAAAAAATATTCTCAAGCGTAATAAGCCTATTACACACGGTAGATCCATTCAATTAATTACTCAAAATTGAATTATCTGATTTTTAAAAGTTAAATAGACATCGGAAGAGAAATAAAGGCAAAGAATGCTTAAAATGGAGAGATTAAAAGAAAATAGATAAAAGAGTTAGAAAGAGAGTTTTAAGGAGTGAAAACACAAGACAATAAGTAGCGTATTACAAAATTTACCAAGATTTTTAATTAGAATAATGACATGATCGAAGATGTAGGACATCCTGTAAGATAATCTCCCATGTCGGTAAGTAAAATTTTGTTTTAATAATAATTTTGCTGATTAATATGTGTACGTGGTAAGATTAATTGTTTTGAATATTATTTGTAAGTGTACGTGTATGTGTAAGAGTCAGATTATATTTTATCGGTTATGTCTTTATTTATGCTAATGTGTTAATTATGCGTAAATAATATGATTATTGTTAGAATAAGTTTATTTTGATTTGAGAGCATTTATTTTTATATTGTGAGTTGAGTATCTACTTTCTATTATCTCATTCGCTATGTCTCATTATTTTTTTATTCAGATATTCATTTTTATTCTTAACTTGTTCAACTATTTAATTTGTTCAGCTTGTGTATTGTTTTATATTCGTATATGAGTCTTTCGCTCACTGCCGATTCTTTGTTTTTCTTATTTCTCTCGGTAGGTGATCTTATTTAGGTGAGCTACTTATTGGGAAGGGTGCGAGTTGCGATTTTGGAAAATTTAGATGTTTTTTTAATTTATGAATGGTAAGATATTGGATTTTGAGAAGTTGTATCGTTTTATTCGATTTTTAGTGAATTTTAAATTAAGTGCATATTTTAGGGATGTTAAAGTTGCATGCACTCTCAGAGTGAACATCTTGAAATCTAATCAATCCTATACTTCGAACAATATTAATCAAGCATAATTTAATTCAAAAATATAATTTAAGCAAACGATACGTGGCATGTAATTAAAAATTTAAAATAAAGAAAATGCCACGTCCACAACCAGGTCCCACTTTCACCCAAGGCACGACTTACAACTATACACACAAACATGGGTTAACAGTTAACACTGAAGAAAATAACAAATCGCACTTCTTTTTCCCCCAACTCCTAAAATTATACACACAATCACATCAATCTACACTCAATTTGATTAGAAGCTCTAAAATATTATTAAAATTAACTACATAATTGACTCAAAATCTGGAGATCCCGGAGGGATTAAGAGCGAGATGGTCGGCGTTGAAGCCAGTCTTCGCTAATGACGACGACGATGATATTCACCGGCGGCCGTGGCGGCGGAGGGTAGTTTCATCAATTGCTTTCTTCGCGTCTGCTTCTGTTCTTCGTGTTTCGATTTTTTTGTTGTTAGTTGGCGCTATTGTTTCTGCTTGTGCTTTTCTTCCTGTCGAAAAGGTAGTTTTTCGAGTTTTTTTGCGATTTGGAATATATAATGCTTGTTTTGATGTGAATGTTAGGGTTTGTGATTTGGTTTGTGGATTGAAGTAGTGCATTTGCTGAAATGTTCGATATAGAAACTCGATAAATGAATATCGTAAATGTTTACTGTTATATTTATTCTCGGTCCCAAGTGCTAACATAGTAGATATTAATAATCCCGATCAATGAATAAAATTCTCTAGTCCGAGACTATTTATATATAGAGATTTAAATGCATTAATAATAATGATTAAGAGATTTGTTACTTTAACGAAAGTGAATTATAGTTATGATTTGATGCACTATATGTAAGAAACAGTTAGCACTCACTTATTTGAGGAGAAAGTATGGTTGGGTTTGTTAATTTTTTTTATAGAAGGTGTTTGGTTTAGTTCTTGACTTCTCGGAAATAACATTTCCAAATTTGATTGTTTGTGTTTTCGTTTAGTATCTTACCTGAACACTGGCATGTAATACGATTATGCAATTAGTTAGGGAAAGAAGTATTTTGTTGACGTTGGCCATAACAGAAATCAGGATTCTTAACTTTAGGTTAATAAGATTTTGGATAATATTGTACAAGTCCTTGGACATTTATGAGTCCGTCATTTTAAACTTCACTTGTTTTTCCCCGTATACTTACATTCATCTTTCTCTGTAGGTGTTGAAAAATTTTCTTTTATGGATTAAGAGTGATCTTGGGCCTTGGGGTCCACTTGTATTGTAAGACATCTTTGATCTCACTTTTGATAAATATTCAACATGCAATATATTTCTTTCATTTAATTCTGAGTGTCATCTTCCTTCTAGTATGTGTACCATGGGTATTAGCTTCATTTGATGTTCTGGGTTGCTGTAATAGTTTTTGTTTTAAATTTTCTTGATATTGATGATATCTATAATAATAGCCATACTAAAAATATCTCAATAGAATTTATGCCTGTAGGGGATTATTGGGGTTATGAATAGAGGGGTATGTTGTTGCATTTTGAAAATTATTCTTTAAGCTCGAGGCAGTTTGTTTTTTCATTTGACTTGATGATTGAATGCTTTTGTTTAAAGCATAAGTTTTCGGCTCCATTACACGGACCTTCTAACTATCTAGCGTTTCACAGGGCTGTTGCATATATTCCTCTTACAATCCTAGCTGTCCCAGCCTCTGTACTTACGGTACGTGGTGCGGTTCATACCTTGGAAGAAAGCTTAGCCTGTCTTACTAATGTTAAATAAGTGTGTATTTACTTGTTCTCGGATGTCCCTTTTTTAGCAAGCTTTAGTAACAAATTGTTTAAAGAAGGGAACTTAAAAAAACTTAAAATAGCATTTTTGCATCAGATTTGAAGTTATGCAGTCATGGTATTTGTATTTAACTTATGTGAATATCATGAAAACCATGTGCAATAATCTACATGCATTCTGCTTTCTTGTTAGGATAGGAGGGAATATATGCATATTTTTGTCATATTTGTAGGGTTGTTTAGCCAAAAGTAGAATTATTATGGAGGAGGTAGCTAAGAGCTCTTTTTTTCCCTTACTCTTATGCCACATCAAATTTGATTCATGCTAATATTTTTGCTAGGCTGAGAGACTGTTATCCAAGTAGGTAACAAAATGCAGATGAGTTATATAAAAGGCATTAATGGATGAATTTTATGTAGCCAAACCCATTGTAGTTTGATTTTATATTTATGTAGATAAACATGTGACCACCGCCATCAGGATTTAGGACCACAATTATTAATATGAAGATGCATATTGGAGTACATGAAGACTGCTTGGAGGTGGGTCAGAATATCTGAAAACAAATATTGCAAGGCATATCAGAATAGAATGATGCTGTTTACCATACGAATATCATGATGCCGTTTACTATATGAAAATACTACTGTTAGAAGATTATTTTTTGATTATTCGGACAGACCAATTAGTTACGAAATCACATTGATCATATTGCTTGTTTTGCGGGTTTAAGTTTATGTTTTATTAATTTAAATGATTTTCTTACATTTAGCAAGTGATTAAATTGAACGAGCCTTGTACGAGGCTATATACAACTATTACAAATTGCACGGCACCACACTGTGATCCTCCTCCTTCCTTGTATATATGTGTGTGAATTTTTTTTCCTCTAAGAAACTTTTTTCTCTGATTCAAACTTAAATTCTTATCAGCCCAATCAATATAAGTTGAATGTTAATTTTTCATATGTGCTTTTTCTCTCTGTAGACCTTATGTTTTTTTTTCTGTAATGTGGCAGCTTGGGGGTGGATATCTCTTTGGGTTGCCAGTGGGATTTGTTGCTGATTCTATTGGTGCTACACTCGGAGCAACAGCTGCATTTCTTCTTGGTAGAACAGTAAGTCCGACTCTTCCTCCTTGAGTCTCCCTAATATGCAGAGTCCAGTAAAACTATAATTTTGTTCTGCATTAACTTTTGTTCCCTGTGCTATACAGTCCAATGTGTTTATTAAAATAACTTTTTGAATATCCATTTGTAGGAAGCGTCAAGCTTAAAATTAATGTTTCATCTTCACATGTGTATTATTTTGCTATGTATTTGCAGATTGGGAGGCCATATGTCAAATCGAAATTGAAAAATTATCCCAGGTTTCAGGCAGTTACTGTTGCAATTCAGAGATCTGGGTTTAAGGTTTGATAGCTGACCATCTCTTATATTGATAATTAAGTTATGTCCCAATTTAGACATCAAGTGATAACTGACTTGTTCTTAAGCTAAATGGACATCTATAAAGTACTTTACTTAAATTATTAAGATACATTGGCCTTGTTTGTTTCGGTGGTTTTACGATTACACTAACTTCAAATTCCTTGTAACCTAGTTACAAGGTGTAGTTCCTTGGAAAACTTAAGACCTGTGCTTGGAATTGTGCCGTCAGGTGAATATAGATGATTAAGTTTATTTAATTCATTTAGAAATGTTCATGTATAATAAGAATGATGATCTACTTCTAAAAAATAATTAAACAATTATAAATTATGTAATAATAAAATAAAAGAAGATGACATGACAATTAAATTAATAAGATTTTAACATATATGAATTAATATTTAATTAAAAACCCAATTTATATATTCAAATTTTTTAATAATATCATAATTAACTTTTAAATGTAAATGTTATACAATATATGCTAATCGCCCTTTGTTGTTCAAAATGAATAGTCTTCGTTTTCATTTTGAGCTTTAGAACAATAAGAGACAAAAAACGTAATATATAAGCTTAATTAATATTTAATATTCTTATAAACATTTCAACAAATGTTTTTATTTTTATTTTTTTGTAATTATTTATCTATAACATTGTATAGTGTTGCAGTAGTATTTGAATTAACAACTATGTAACCTGTGGTGACTGTGATGGAGCAAGGTAAGTAGGTTCCTGTATTTAACTCTGAGTTCCTTAGTTTGATTTTAAATCAACCAACCAAACAAAGTAACTGACATGACTTCCAAGGAATTACAGGTTACGTTGTTGGATTACATCAAACCAAACAAGGCCATTATGGGAAACCTTTTGTGTATATCCTCTGCAGTCAGAAGCTATTGTATAAAGCACATGAATCCAGTAGTATAGTTGTACTATTATCTTCCATTTGCATTAAAATTAAGAACATGAAGTGAAATTTGAAGTATGGATCTTTGGTGGTGGCTTTGGTAGTGCACATCAAGATACAGAATCCCTATCTATTTTTCTGCGATGACATATTAAGAAAACTAAAATATTTGAACCTTGATAAATATCTGATCTTTGGTGGACAACAAAACCAAACCAAACCAAACCAAACATACCCAGTATATCCCGCACAGTATATCCCGCACAGAGCAGGGTCTGGGGAGGGTAGGATGTACGCAGACCATGCCCCTACTTTTTACGATAGGGAGGCTGTTTCCGTGAAGACCCCCAGCTTAGTGCACAACAGAAAAATAGTGTGTGATATTTACAAAGGTTTCATAAATTTTGGTAAAGATCGCGGTCATACCTGAGCCCATGGCTTTGATCACATGGGACTTACCTACGTGGGGGTTGTCCACTTCGTTCTCGAAACACTCTGATCTAGGATGACTCCTCGCACAGATCCATGCGCCCATGGCTTTGGACACATTGGGCTTACCTACCAGGGGATTGACTACTCCGCTCTACAGAACACTCAGGCCTAAGATGACACCTGGCCAAGCTCCCTGCAACTGCAAAACCAGAAAACAAAAGACAAAAAACAACAGAACCAAGACAGAAACAGAAAAAACAGGGAAAAGAGAACGAAAAGACGAACTTCTAAGATAAAGCTAACCGAGATAACCCAACTCTGAGGCTCTCAACAACAGAACCGCTCCCTAAAAGAGAATCCACCACTCTGATCTGGCGTCTCCAAGCGCACCTATCAGCTGTCTTGGTCTCATTTAAGTTTAAGGCCTTCAGATCCAACCTAAGCTGCTCTTCCCATGACCTCCTCGGTCTGCCTCTCCTCCTCACCCCATCAACCGAAAGACTCTCGACCCTCCTGACCGGGGCTTCAGCCAGCCTCCTACGGACGTGGCTGAACCATCTCAACCTCCCTTCCCTAACTTTCGCAGAAAAAGACACTACCTCAAGCTCACTCCTAAAAATCACATTCGGGATTCTCTATAACATCGTGTGCCCACAAGACCACCGCAACATCCTCATTTCAGCCGCTTCCAACTTGCTCTCGAGGGCCTTCTTCGCCGCCCAACACTCCGAACCATATAACAACGCAGGACGGATTGCCACTCTATAGAATTTCCCTTTCAGCTTTAACGGGACTTTCTTGTCGCACATCACTCCTGACGCTGCCCTCCACCTTAGCCATCCAGCCTTGATACGATGCATGACATCGGCCTCAATCTCACCGTCCTTCTGGATGATCGAACCCAAATACTTGAACATATCCGTACGAGGGACGATCTGATCTTCAATCCTAACCTCCACCCCTTCCTCATTGTCCTCACCACTGAAGTTACACCAGAGATACTCGGTTTTTGACCGGCTCACACGCAAGCCTTGGGGCTCCAAAGTCGACCTCCATAACTCCAACCTCTCGTTCACCTCCCCCCTCGACTCCGCCACTAACACGATATCATCAGCGAAGAGCATGCACCAAGGGACGACATCTTGAATCTCTCGCGACATGACATCTAGGATAAGAGCGAAAAGAAGAGGACTGAGGGCCGACCCCTGGTGTAGCCCAATCTCTACAGGGAAAAAACGGGAGTCACCAACTGGAGTCCGGACACAGGAACTAGCTTGGGAGTACATGTCTTGAATCGCCCTAACGTACGGCGACGACACTCTCCTCTCCTCAAGGCTCTTCCATATAGCTTCACGAGGGATGCTATCATAAGCCTTCTCAAGATCAATGAACACCATATGAAGGTCTTTGCGACGTTCCCTGAACTTCTCCATAAGGCGTCTGACGAGATGAATGGCCTC
This sequence comes from Kitagawia praeruptora, assembly GCA_037693485.1. Lineage (NCBI taxonomy): Eukaryota > Viridiplantae > Streptophyta > Magnoliopsida > Apiales > Apiaceae > Kitagawia > Kitagawia praeruptora. The sequence goes on along the minus strand of CM075346.1, from coordinate 99,899,058 downwards.
GGTAGTCGATCTCCCAGGCATAAATCCAAATTGATTCTCTGAGATTTCAACTCCTCTTCTAATCCGACCTTCAACCACTCTCTCCCAAAGTTTCATAGTATGGTTGAGTAATTTAATACCCCGATAGTTACTACAACTCTGAGTATCGCCTTTGTTCTTGAAAAAAGGGACCACAATACTACGCCTCCATTCATCTGGCATCTTATCACCCAGGAGGAGAACATTGAACAGATCTGCTAGCCATTCTACGCCAACCTCACCAAGACAAAGCCACACCTCGATTGGGATCTGATCCGGACCAACCGCTTTCCCTCTCGTCATCTTTTGAAGGGCACCCTTGACTTCCTCCTTGCTGATACGCTCGCAGGGGCCGAAGGAACGCACAGACGAAACAAAGACCTCTTGTTCCACACCGGCACCACTCCTCCTAGCCTCATTGAAAAGATTATGAAAATACGAACTCCATCTCTCTTTAATAGCATCTTCATTCACCAACACTTGGCCTGAATCATCCTTAACAAACTTAACAGAACCCAGGTCGCGTCGCCCTCTCTCCCTAGCTTTAGCTAGTTTAAATATAGCGTTCGCTCCTTCCTTGGTGTCTAGGCGCTTGTACATCCCCTCATAGGCTTCACTTTTGGCTTTTGCCACAGCCTTTTTTGCCTCTCGACGCGCCACCTTGTACGCTTCCATCTTCAGAATCCTCTCTGCCCCTGCACAACTCGACAAAAGCTCTTTAAAGAGCGCAAGTTTAGCCTTAACTTTCTTTTGAACCTCCTCGTTCCACCACCACGACTCCTTAAGGCCACTGAACTTTCGTGAGGAAACCCCCACCACCTTCTCGCACACACACCGAATAGCCTTCGCCATGTTGGTCCACCTAAAGTTAGCATCTCCACCACGTGCAAAACAGCCTTCGTTGAGCAGAGACTCCCTAAATTCGGCCGCCTTCTTGCCCTTCAAATTTTTCCACAGTATTCTTGGTCTAGACTCTCCCGTCCTGCGAACAGCTCGACCCCCCATGGATAGATCCATGGCCAACAGACGGTGCTGGGAAGCACACGCCTCACTCTGGAACACCTTACAATCCACGCATGCCCTAACATCACACCTGCGCATAAGTAGGTAATCGATTTGAGTGTTGTGCCCCCCACTACTAAAGGTGATGAGGTGCTCAGCCCTCTTCTGAAAAACAGAATTCACAATTACCAACTCCCGAGCAGTAGCAAACTCCAACAACGCGGACCCGCCGACATTCCTGACCCCAAAGCCGAAACCCCCATGTGCGCTGGGATAACCATCTGCCCTCTCACCAATGTGACCATTAAAATCGCCACCCAACACTAAAAGTTGGTTGTCAGGAATACTTCTGACCACCTCATCTAAACAGACCCAGAAAGCCTCCTTCTCCAAGTCGCCCAAACCGGCTTGAGGAGCATACGCACACACCACGTTCACCACCTTCTCCCCAACCACCACTCTGACAGCCATGATCCTGTCGTTACATCTCTTCACTTCCACGACGTTGTCCTTTAGATCCTTCGCCAAAAGGATACCCACTCCGTTCCTCGAGTTGACAAGACCTGAGTACCACAATTTATACCCGTTCGCTTCTCTTGACTGCGCCCCCTTCCACCTAGTCTCTTGGATACATGCCACATCCACTCTTCGCTTCTTCAGCACGTCCACTAACTCCAAAAATTTTCCCGTTAAGGTACCTAAATTCAAACTGCCAACACGCAAAATACGCGACATCGTCAGAACAAACGAGCTAATAATAATAAAATAATAAAAATAAAAATAAATTAAAATAAATAAATAAATAAAATAAAATAATAAAATAAGTAATAATGATAATAATAATAAAATAAAATAGAATGAAATCGGACTGGGTTTAATTGTAGAAAGCGGGATAAAAAATATGTAAAACAAAACAAAGGGAGAACAGAACAAAACAAGACAAAAACGGAAGGGATACCAATAATCTACTAGATTAGGGATATCAAAAAACCAAATAGAGTATATAATAATTAAAAAGAAAACCAGATGATGTGAAGTCAATTACGAACAAGAAGTTGAAATGGGTTATGGGGGATGTTAACCAAAGTAATGTTAACCAATAATCTACTTATCCCACGTTTTGTTAGTTAACCAAAATTTAACTCCAACATAGAAATGCAGGTCAAGAGCTAGAGCTTCACCGTAAGTCAAAACAAAATAAAAATTTACAAATATGGAACGTGATACCAGGCTCGTCTGGAAGAAGGATGCCGTTTCCCCTGAGAAGTACCGTAAAAAGATGAAAGAAGCTCCCTCACGCGCCAGGCTCGCCTGCAAAACAAATGTCAAACTACTATATATTTATATAAATATGTATACACTACTGTTAGCTTATAAACGAGGGTTAAACGCAGCGATTTAATTCAACTATTCCGGCGATTCGCCGGTCAGTTCTGCCAGATCCGGTGTTCTGCCAGATCCGGTGTTATTGGACAACACATGTGACATATCCAGTATATTTTGCTTAAAAAGTAGAGAGCACTGATTGCATTTTATATGTATTTTATAATATAATCTTGCCATCTCTCAAACTTGTGGCAGATGTCATGTTGATTGACCATGGACTAAAATTGGTTTTTGGTCCACTGAGCGAGTTGAGTTTACAGAAAGGGTTCCATCTATCTGATGCGCCCTTGCACTTTTTAAATCTAACTAGCTACTCAGGAGATATAACTTTTTGACTTGTCTTGCAGGGTTTTACCTGTGTAGTGGAAGATGTAATAAAAACTCTTAAAAAATGTTCTTTATAATGTAATGGCCAAGATCATTATGCATGAACATTTAAATGAAGCACCTTAAAAGTTATGTGCAGTGTCTTTTTGAAAATATAAAATAACCAAGGGCCCGAAGCGTAGCACTAGATGGGGGTAATTATCATCTGAATGAGTTGTCCAGCACTTAAAGTAGTATAAATATTATTTTATATTTGTTTATATAGTGGGGGTAAGAGAAATTTCCTGCCTATGTGTAACAAAATTACTATGGGTAACTTTCTTATTTATTTTTATATTTTTGGCTAATTTGGTAACTTTCTTATGTACATGTGTAGTTCTAACTCTTTGCTTCTTTCATCATATTACAGATTGTATTACTACTTCGGCTTGTTCCGTTACTTCCATTTAACATGTTGAACTATCTGCTATCGGTGACTCCTGTTCGTCTTGTAGAATATATGCTGGCTTCTTGGTTGGGGATGATGGTATGATTTATTCAGTTATTCGCCATTGTATATGTTAACTGTTACAGACTATGATTTGTAAGATAATATGGGTCTTGTTTTAATGTCACACAGCTGTTACAATTGATCTTTTGAGTTCAGCAATATGGTTTATGCTGTCATTTAGATTGCATATATTGAATTTCTAAGATTCCAGGGCTGCATTTGTCTGTGCTGCTTTTTCTGTGTCTCTTTTGAATACTTGCTTTGGAAAGAATTGCACATTTAATTTCCCTATTTACTGGAAAGGGGGAGAGTATGATAATTATAGAGTTAAGCTTTTCCGAACTTCAAACAATCATCTGCAACAAAGCTTAAGTTATTTTAGTTGACACTTGACAGTAACCTTACAGTTGAAGCTAGGAGTAAATTTATCTAACAGATACTCTATCGTTTCAGCCTGTAACATTTGCACTAGTGTATGTCGGAACAACTTTAAAGGATCTTTCTGATGTTACACATGGATGGGGTGAGGTTTCAACAACTCGCTGGGTAAGAGAAACACCTAATATTTTTTTTAAGAAAATGTTATCTGTTGTCAAGCCCTGTAAAAGATCAAGGATTGTTACATATAACAAACATCTATCAGCTTCCTGGTTAAAAAAAAAATTATATTCTGTGGATTTGCCTGTAAAAGATTAAAGGGATTTCAAAATATCTCTCCCCGTGAATTTTCACTGTAGGGTGAAAACTGATGTGTCAGTTACTTGTTAATGCAGATTTTTATTGCATTGGGCTTTGTGATCTCCGGTAAGCTACAACCTCTGAATGTACTTCATATTTTGACTGACATAGTGCCTTTACTGTAATGAAATTTTAACATAGTTAGCATGAACTGAAACAGTCCTCACCACAGTGAGATTAGTACAAATACATACAGTCGTAGTATGGGAAATCAATCCCTGAGCAAAAACCAAAACCATCAACCCATAATTGGATTAAATTATCTGACAAAAATGGCATAATATGTTTTCTTTGAAGATAAGTGTTCTGCCTGAAGCGTGACAAAAAAGAGTAGATTGATACATAGCATATTTATGTGCAGTATTTTCTTCGTTGTTGGTTTCATATAGCAACACTGCTGATGTTAATCTTGTATTCATTTTTTCATATAGCAATTATACTGGTGTATATTTTCAAAACTGCAAAGGCATCTCTTGAGAAGGCATTAGAAGAAGGAGCTGGAACAGATGGCATTGTAGCATCCCCAGGGCTACCCATTGTAGCCAAGCCTCCTCTGGATCTCGAGGACCCTCTTGTTATCAAGATAGACTCATCTGCAGTTAACCATTTGCAGTAAAGGTTAAGACAATTACTTCATCAGACCAGAGTTGTTAGTAATGATGAATACTAGAGCAAGGGAGTGGTTACAGAGAAAAAAAAATAGAAGTAATATTAGAACATAGATTTCTTTACTTGGCCGTAGTTTTAGACCGGCAGTGCTTCAGTTCTGTTAGGCTATAGCTTCTTCTATTATACATGTAAGTTTGTAAAAAAACATTACCAGTTATCCATGTCATATTGTCAATTTGTCCATTTTTTGACTTTCACTAGTTGATTTAATTCATCGCAGATTCAAGATTGACTTTTTTTTTTTTTTTTGATAATAGATTCAAGATTGACTTGTATGAGATATGAAAGAATTTTTATGATTTACAATAGAAATCATGATTTTAGATTTTTGCGCATGCATCTAGCACAATATTGAGCAGGCTCGAACTCGACTGATAAAACAAGTTTGGCTTGAAATTGTTATCGAGCAGGTTTTTCTGAGCTTGATTCGAGCTTGACCCGATAAATTTAAACTCGGTTCGAACTCGAACTCGATTGTTTTTAATTTTTAAAATATACATGTTTATTAGTTTAGGTATCATCATTCAACTATCTAAAAATTTTACTTTAAAACTTTATCTTACTATTATGTCATTTATTATGTGCATTATTAAAATATTATTATTTTTTGGGAAAAAAATCTAAATTAAATTAATTCTAATATGACATGAGATAATTAATTGTACATTCTTATAATTAGTTTGTAGAATTAATTTTTGTCATAAATTTAAATAAATTATAATTTTTTTGGTCGTTAGCTTTTTTCTTTGCAAAATTCAAAAATACGAAACACATTTTTATGTTTTTAAAAAAAAATCAATATTAGAAATAAGAAAAATTTATAAGTCTGAAATAAGAAAGTATGGCATTTTAATGCAATATGGCATAGACTTGCATATAAAAATAGAAAGAATGCCCAAAACATTTACTCTTGGGTGTGTATTTGTACAAAATACCTATTTGATTCTCTGACTTTCTATTTATTTGATGTCTTGATTAAATGTTAGTTGAGTAATTGTCTCCCTTATTAATTGTTAATTGATTAAATTGATTCCAGTATTAATTGTTAATTGTTTTTCTTGATTATCTGATTAATTTGATTCCCTAATTAATTGTTAACGGATTAATTGATTTATGTGGGTATTTGTGTATCGTTAAATGATGAAGTTTTATCATTTTATGTAATATTATTTTTTAATGGTAAAAATGGTATGTAATTATCTGATAATATTTATTATTTTTATATCTTGTAATGTTTTATTATTTTTCTACTAGTGTAAAAATGAAATATATTTCTTGGTAGATGAAATATATATTTTTTAAATGTTTTTTTTTTTACCATTTTATATGGTTTTGGTTTTGTACCTTTGAGGGTGTGCCATTTATTTGTGGTTTTGTGGACCAATTTTGGGTTACTGTTGATGTCATTTTTGACGATTTGGATCATTTATTGATTTGGAATATGTTGTCATTTTCGATGACTTTATAATAGATTTTTTATGAGAAATTGATTTTTATATGTCTGACCAGAGGGGATCCCTTTGGTTAGATATATAAAATTGTTCAATGTTATTATTTTTCATTGAGTAAAATAATTATTTAATATACATTCGAGTTTGGTTTTTTGACATAATATTATTTGTTTGTATTGAATTATTCAGGTTCCGTGGATGTGTAGAAGTGTAAAGAGAAGAGGGAAGACGACATAATTTTGGGGTTTTAGGGTGAGAAGCTAGATGGATGAAGGCGGGAATATGCATTACTAGAGTGGTTGAATCAAGTTGAAGATTCAAGAATTTTCTAGTCATTTGATTTTATTTTTAAATGATGTAATCATTTATTTAGTAAGGCGCTCTTTTTTCCCCGCTTGAGTTTTTTTCCCATAGGGTTTTGCTCTTGTGGGGTTTTTAACGAGGCCTTTTTTGGTGGATATAAAGGTGTAATTATCTAAACTTCCGGAGGAATCTCTTTCCTATGGGTTATTAGACTCATGGATTGGTTAAGCATACTTTTCGGTTAGATGATGAAGTTTTTATTATCTCTTTGATGTATCATCTTTTCATGAATGAAATTTATCATTCTTGGCAAAAAAAAAAATAAAAAAAATACCTATTTTCAAAGATAACTGTCCAAAATACTACATATGTGGAGTATCAGGTGTGATATTTTTTATCCAGTAGAGTATCAGCTATGATACTGTTTACCCAATGGAATATCACGTGTGATACTTCTTACCCAATAGAGAGTAACAGGAGTGAGTATCAGGTGTGATACTCCTTACCCTATCACACCTTACCCGATGGAGTATCATCATGATACTTCTCTGACATTTGCGTATACGGATGGGCATTTCACCCGCCCTGCCTGACCTCGATCCGATCCCCGCCTCGTTCGAGTCGGGGATTCGGATAATTTTTCGGGTTCGGGGCGGGGAGCGGAAAATATTTTAAAAATAATTCGGGGATCGGGGCGGGGTCGGGGATTAATCCCCGATTTTTTTAAAAAATATATATATTTATATATGTATATAATTAAATTATTATTAGGATATATATATATTTATATATATTATTAGTGCTTAGTTTTTTTAATTCATTTCACATATTCAAAATTTTAATAGTAAAATGTAATTTAATTATAATAATTTAATTAAATCTTTTACTATAAATAAATATTAATTCAAAATATTTTTTAGAATAGATTATTGATATTAAAATGTATATAAGATATCATAATTTAGCAAATGAATATTACAAAATTTATTACAAAGTGCATAAAATTTATATTTTTAATAAAAATAAAAATCCCCGATTACCCGCGGGGATCCCCGTTCGGGGCGGGGATCGGGGAGCAAAACATTTCCCGTTCGGGGATCGGGACGGGTTCGGGTAGCGGGTAGGAGTTCGGGGATCGGGGCGGGGATCTCATTCCACGACCTCGAAGTGACCCGACGCCCATCCCTATTTGCGTATCATCCTAATACAACTCTGTACTACTATGACAGTAGAGTATCTGGTTGGTATTTAGGGTACTGTTTATTTAATATAGGTATATAGTCAAATATTATTGAAAAATTGGCAGGCACTCACCCAGTAGAAATATTAGTATAATATCAAAATATATCTGATATCGTGATTACTACTTCGATCAATTTTTTGACCAAGATCGTTGATTGATCATCCGTTTATATTCAATTTCTTACTTTTACAACCATATACTTTGTACAATTATAAATTACAACAATAAAATAACAATAATATAATATAAAACATTGCTATAAAACTAAAAATACAATTTATAAAATTATTAATGACTTTTTGAGCAACGAATTTAGGGAAAATATAAATCATACTTATTTACAATAAAAAGACAATCACATTTTATTATTGTTATTATCATCATATACTACTTACAATGCATACTTTATAACAAAAATAAAATGTAACTATAAAATATATATGAATAAAATATTATTTAATTGATTGGAAATTTAATTATCGAAATCATAAATTGTATATTTCGAAATATTATTGTCATTATAAATAGGGGAATTTTTTTAAGGTTAATCTTGAATAGAAAATAATCCAATTGGATCGTTTTTTTTAATTGAAGTCAAAACTTGAAAACTGATACGATAATCTCGAAAACTTGGTAAGGATCTGATAAGCTCGAAAACTCAATAAGAACCCGCTAAGCTCGAAAACTGGATAAGAACCCATTAGCTCGATAACTCGAAAATTGATAAAAAATTTAAAAACTTCAAAACTCATCCAAAAAACTCGATAAGCTCGAACACTCGTTTAAAAAGTCAATAAATTCAAAAATTCGATAAAAACTCGAACTCAACTTGTATTAATCGAGTTTGAACATAAATTTTAGGTTTGATAACTTTTAGACGCGACTCGATTTGAAAAAATCTCAAATTCTAATTTAAAAAGCACAAGCGCGATTTGGCTCGAATTACAATCCTATTCGACATTATCCCACTTATGAAGATTTTCTTTTTCTTGTTTGTCTTAAGCAACGAATGACCAGTAGAACATAATAAAATAGCTAATTGGTCACTGAAGTCACTAGTAACTTGCAAGTAAGTCACAAAGTTAAAAAGCTTTCAGTCAACTAATGAAGTACTTAAAAAACTTGCAAATTGGTAATTGCCATCAATTCCGTTAAAAACTCTAACGGAAAGATGACGTAGATGCTGACATGACACAATAAAATTTGCAAGTAGGCCACTAAACTTGATAACAATTTTCAATTAGGTCATTAGCCAAATTTTATTTTAACTTATTAAATTTTAAAAAAATTCTGAATGTTTTTTCTTTAATAAAATTTAAAATCATGCATACCAATTCATTACATATTACAACGAAAAGATAAAAGTTTTTTTCCGATAATGATAAAAGCTAAAAAAATTGAAGGTTTACATTTTGTTTCCAAATAATTACACTTTCATTAAATTTAATTTGTATATACTGTTTCAACTCGTATGCTTATAAATCGATACAATTGAACAAATATTTAGATATCCTTTTTTCCATTTATTTAATTTATAATTTAATTAAATTTATAATTGAAAATATCCATTTATTTTAAATGCTAGAAAATCGGTAAAAGCAAACAAATATTTAAAAAAATATCAAGTTTTCGATCCATCTTTTTCTATATTAATAAGTGATACCAAAAGTGTAACTTTTTTGAATATTAATTTTTTTGAATGATTACAATTTAAATTTAGAAAAACATAATCTTTTATATATATATTTTTTTCATTCAGTGACCCAACTGAAAATTAGCACATAGTTCAGTGACCTAACCGTAAATGTGTTGTCCTTTAACGGAGAACCGTTAGAAGTCAACATAATTTGATGGTCGTGCAAATTTTTGAGAAAAGGCCCATTTCATCACAATTTTAAGTTAAAATGCCCAAAATATCACTATTCAAAAAAATGGCCCTTACTAATTACTATCACGTGAAAACGCAAGAAAATTATGCGTTTATACAAATTCAAAAAATCCACTGGTTTGGTTGTTGGGCCTGCAAATTGGGCCTGATCAAAATTTAAAGAAACGCATTTAGTTGTAGCGTTTATGGAACAAAGACGCATGAGAAAAATACGTTTATGTCATACACGCATCTTCAAGATGCGTTTTTAATTAATTTATTTATTTTTTGAAAAAATTATTTTTTGCATTAAATCTGAAAATTAGTAAAAATGTATTTTAAAAATGCGTTTTCAAAAAACGCATTTTAATGATGCGTTTTTGTGTGATATAAAGGGCCATTTTTCAAAATTTTGATATTTTGGACCATTTTATTCAAATTTGTGATAGAAAGGGCCATTACCCCAATTTTTTTTAAGTTTAGTATTGTGAATGCAAGTTAGTTGTAACTTCATGATGAGATTGAAAGTTTTTTTTTTTAACTTCGTAACCTACTTGCAAGTTATTAGTAAATTCAATGACCAATTAGCTATTTTAACCTATACATAATACTTTTTCTTAGAAGTCGACATAAGAAATCCCAATCGTTTAAACATCGAATATTCGAATGTATTAATTATACATATCTTAAAAAAATTAAATCTAATATTTTTTTTCCCATAATACTTTCCTTGACAATGCTATACTCTTCCCAAGGCCCAAACTACCTAATATATTATGATGTTGGTGCTTTCGAATCATGGCCCAACCTTGTGCTAGGCCTTTAATGAAATAATTTCAAATAAAAAATTAGAGAATATTCTTTTCATTAAAAAGGTGCTTCATATTAAAAAAGAAAAAATAATTTTATTTTTACGTGGAGAAAACGTAATCCGACAATTCTCATCCGAAACCCCCGGAAGCAAAAAAAATAATAATAATAATACAGTAAAAAACAAGGTACCATCATTTTATAAGGCCGTGTTTGGACAACAGTCACTCTTCACGTCTCTTTATTTTCTTGATTTCCCCCATTCTTCTTCACAACAAAAATTCACAAACCCTAATTTTTACCCTCAAATCAAACCCTAATCAGATCTTCAATTAACCAATCATGGCTACTCCAGATGTCATGCAAGCAGACAAAAACTTTCATTTTATTGATCATCCCAAAGGTATAATTCTATGCATAAAGTTTTGATTTTTATTATCATAAAGTTTTGATTTTTATTACCATAAAGTTTTGATTTTTTGTTTCTATATGTGAATCTTGATGTTTTTAATTGATGGGTTTGTTTTAATTTGGAAGTTTATTGATTATGTGGTGTTTTGAAGCCAGTTTATATATGGGTTTGATTAATTGGTGGTGATTGTAAAATTTATTTGTTGTGTGTATATGTGTATGTATAATTGCAGGAGAAAATGTGAAACCCAGAGAGATGACAATTGAGAAAAAGATCGATCTGCTGGAGGGCTTGACTGGAAATGTAATTTATCCTACTTGATATTTCTTTTTTCTTTGACTTATGATTGTATATATAGAATTAGATCCAATATGTGTGTTGTTTTTTGTAATTTAATAGCGAATTGGGTGAGTATTATTGCGTAAAAGTTTTTGAGAGAGATTTAGCAAAATTACTGCTATTGCAATCTAATGTGCAACTTTACTACCGAAATCGAGTTTTTTATTTTTTGAATTTTTAGGAAAAATAGCTGCAGTTGCATTTGGTTGATTCTAGTTACAAAATGTTACTCCCTCCGTCCCGAAAATAAGTGTCACGTATTTTAAGGTGTAAAAAAAGTGAATTCCACATAATATTTTTAAAATTTCCATTTTCTAAATAAAAATATAACATTTGAAATTTTATTTACAGAAAGAAAATTGAAAAAATAATGTGGAAGTCACTTTTTGTCGCACCTTAAAATACGTGCAGAAAGTCAAAGCGACACTTATTTTGGGACGGAGGGAGTATGTTTTAGTTGCCTTGGGTTTGTATGCCGCACAACATTTTGTGTATAATTGCAAAAACAGTTTAAAAAATTGTGTAAGAATGAAAAAGTCATTTTTCTTTTGTTGTTTTTTGACAAGTTTCTTTGATTAAGTTTGAATTCCAAGCTTTCACGAAATTTTAACTGTTTTCACCACTAAAGGTAGGTTTTATATATTACAAGATTATTTAGATATGAGTTTGAAGTAATTAATTTGTTTCACCTGGAGAAGCTTGGCGGAGTTTGTTACTGTATGTTTTTAAACTGTAGTGCCTGTTTAAGCTTTAAACAGAGAAGTGGAGTCAATGTCTACCTAAAAGACCTCTGGGTCTCCTGTAGCACACAACAAATATAACAATTTAGTTACAGCATGTATAGTTTTCTTTTTTCTTTAGTATTGCTTGGGTTAACGGAATCTGAGTTATACTGACCAACAGATTAAGTTTTTATTATAATTTTAGTGGCCGGAACCATGTTCTCGATACTGTCTGTAAAATCTTGGGGTTGAAGACAATTTATTTTCTTGCCCTTACATGTTTGTATTGTTATGCATTATTGATAATATAATCTTGGAACTCGTTGATTCAGGTCAGCAACCGACGAACTCGCAGGTGGATAAATGATCGTCTATTGATGGAGCTTGTTCCTCGTTTGAATGCAGAGGAAATTAGAGGCTTGTTTGCTCCACCACCTTGGGGTAAGAGAAACCAGATAGAGAGACATCTCATGGTGTTTGTTTATGTTTTCAAGTCTAATTCATCTTTGAACGTTTACATATTGCAATTTGAATACCACAAACATTAGTTTGTAAGCAGACTTGAAAAGAATCTTTACTCTAGTGTATTTTACCTTCTTTAATTCTTGGAAGCTTGCACATGTTTGTTGCACCATTTTTTTAAATGTGCTTGCACACGTTTGTTGCACCATTTTTTTAAATGTTTAACTGATGGTAATGGTTCAAAGCCATAGTTGATCCTCACAACTGCTCCTAAAAGCAAATGTTAAATATCACTGAAGTTAAAATTATATGATAGTGGAACGAAAATATAACATGTACAAATCAATGCAATTTGTTTCCTTTTATGTAGTATCAAACAAATTCATGATTTGAGGTCCATTTTACAGGTGATGAGGTACCCCTTTCAGCATTCTGCATGACAAATGGAGGGGAGTGGGACAAGTTCAGGAGTATTGACATGGATAAAGAGGTTTTTCACTTTTCTTATCTACTATGGACGGATAAGTAAATATGTTCTTTAAAAGAATCACTGCATTAAGAAGCTGTTCTACAAATGCTTTACATAGCTTATAGTTGGATAGTAATAGCCACCCGGGGTGGGGGGGAGTGAGAGAAGTCCAGGATTATTGAAATGGACAAAGAGTTAGGCTTTGCTTTATTGATAAGATGTGTTTAATTCTTTTTATCTGTCTTATACTTTCTATTCACTGCGTTGTGAATATCTGATGCTGCTTCGCAATTGTTCAACTGAGTGATTCTCTTTTAGAGTAGTGGGATGGAAATAAGGAATAAGTTAAAGATTTTACGGAAAAGCATTTTTAGGGGATGTATTGTTAAAATTTACCCCTGCATTATATAGTACGCGAGTGTAAGAGTGTCTGTGTGTGAATTATACTCGGTCTAAGAAATCAACACCATTTTTTGGGTCCATATCTTGTGGACATATGCCTTTATGTTTTCACCGGGGTCTCCGAAAATCTGGAGTTACTTTGTTCTATAATGAAGAGATTTTCTCAAGTTCCTTTACTGTTTTCCTTTTTCCTTAGTTATGTACTTCAGTACTTGTGTATCTGCAAATATTTTATTGCTCCAGGACATGAAATCTGATGTAAAAAGACATTTACCTTTTCTTAATCTATTATTTTTTGTGTTGATAGATCAGAGTAATTGAAACCCTTGGAGGCTCTTCTTCAAAAAAGAAAGGTCGTGTGGATGTTGATAAGATGGCTGTTTTGGCTGCATGGCACAGAGTAAACTGTCGCACCAGAGAAGCACTTCGACGAAGCTTCCTTGCTGAGCTAATTGATAACTACGAGGTAGTAATCTCTGTGGAATGACCTAATGAAAGAAAATAAATTCAGTTACTAATTACAATCATTAATACGTAGAAGTTTTGCCGTTTAGCCTATCCCCTAAATGCAATGTTCCCGCCTTCGCAATACTTATTTGATATCTGTAAGGAAGGACTTGGCCCTTGCACCATATTAGATTACCATTTAACCAAATAGAAACCTTTTGCATGTATGTATATTTATGTTAAAATATTCCTTTTTTAATTGAAAGGAGCAGGGTAGACTATAATCTGTATCTATTAATAAAATTTATTTGTTCTCCTTCCAGTTTTATCATATGTAATTCGTAGATGCAAGGAATTTATCTCTTTTGTTACCGGTTTTTGGTTCGTGTAATATGGTGTATGGTTTTCTCACGTAAAAATTGCATGTTCCTTCTAATTGCATGTTTGTGTATGACTAAACTTGTTGAAACTCACTTTCTTTTGTCATGTTTCATAAATCTATTTGTAATCAGCTTTATATTTTGCAGAAACTTTTCGAATTATTATTATATCTTATAATGTACTTTTGATACTATCTTACAAAATATATAAGATGTCTTGCATTTCCTGGTGTACCTTATACTTCATCTCTTCCCAGGCATGTCTGAGGGTTTTCATTCAGGAGGGCCGTGATGACGATGTTCTTGTGCTACATGTTAAAGATCCTTTTCATAGGATGCTACTTCACGGTGTTTGTGAGGTATAAATCCTAGGAGGCTTGTAAATTTGAACTTAACCTAGAATTTGTTGATTTTTTTCTTTTTGACGTTGTACTTTCATGTGGCACTATTCCGAATTTCTATTGAGATTGCTGGACTTGCTAATACGTACAGTAGTAGATATACTGAATTTCTTTCTGTGTTACCAACATATATAATCTGTATTTTCCCAGTTCTATGACTTGGTCTCGGTGACGGACACAGGATCAGACACAGAGCCGATGAAGCCCACAAAGATCAAGAAGAAGAAAGCAGGTTCTACTCAACCACCAAACATCACCCTTTGCAACTTCCTGAAAATGGCAAAGGAAGGAAACTGGTAACTCCGTTTGCAGGCAATCTGCATGCATCAGTACACGGGTAGTATAGAACCCAGTTTGTCATATTTAATCTTCCTGGATGTGAAAACAAACTGTTTTATGACTTAATTATCTTTTTAGGCCTTAGTGTGATCTGTAACATTAATAGGCTGTTTAAATTCTTCGCCATCATCTAGTTTATTTCTGTTTAAATAAATTGATTATCCAGTTGTCAAATGCTGGATTAATCATCTGTAAATATGCAGCGTTTAATGTATTCCTGTTCGTTTAGTTTTAAGTAAAATGTCTGTGATTAGTTGGTTCAACATCTTTGTAAGAGCAGGTTGAATTCATAAATAGCCGATATTTCTCCCTCTATATTATTTAGTACTGTACTCGATAATGACACATTTGTACCGAATGAGTAATTGGTAGAGCCTTGTCATGGCTCACAAAGAAAGAGTTCATGAATTTCAACAATTTTTTTAAAATTAAGAACTTGAATGAATCGGATGATAAGATTCCGCCGATTTAGATTTCTTCTAGTATGACTTGAATTATATGGGAGATGTAACTCTACTCGCTACTTTCTCTATATGTTATGTTTGCGCAAGGTTGGACTACCAGATCATCTTCTTGTTTGGTTTGGTAAATGCAAATGTGATTGAGTTCAAATGCTCCCTGGACTACCAGTTGAATGCCGCCGGAATCAGCCAACTAGCAGAGATATCTCAGCTGTTTGACGTAGAATGAGAAGTGCATAAATGACGGAAGTTACCAAAGCATAGTACAGTTCATTATAATATTTTTTTCTTCAGTCGATTGTAAAAATTATGCAGTGAAGCTTGCTTTGATAGGACATTTTCGTGATGCAGCAAATAACCAAATACCAGCAAGTGGCAAGCACCTTTTTTTCTTGTGTGAATTCTATTTCCGCTTCAATGGGGACTTGATAAATCCATCCAACTACACGTGTTGCTAACTTGCTATTGCTTTTAGTGCTATGATTTTCTTTCATGTTTTAGAATAAGGTTAACAATCATTTTTTTGTTCTTTGAATAATTAGGTTTATACGTCTTATAAATGAGTATTTGTTGTAACAAATTTCGAGTTTGAACGAGAATGGAACATGTAACAGGCGTGCCAATGATCATGTTAACTAATCAAATATTAGTTATAACTTATAACTCATATCAAATTTAGAAATAGAAATAATATACTCATTAGATAATCTTACATCCCGTGTAATGTATTGGACTGTATGTAGGGTCTGCTGATATATCAGTTCAGTTTAGTCAACAGTCCAAAAGTGTTGCATAAAGTACCACTGCACAGCATAATACATACATACATACATACATATGTGTTTGCTTTAACTGTGTGTTTGATTAGCATTCTTCACTCCCTGTTCTTGAAAATCTCCATGTCGAACCAGCAAGAGATTTAACGTGGTTCGGTACAGTCTGCATCCACAAGAGCAACAACTTTACACTAGATAAAAGAGATTACAATATCTGGGTATCCGGCCCCTTGAATTTCATATAAAAATTCAACCCTACAATACTTATTATGTATATCCCCAACTCACTGAAATGTTTATCTCAAAACCTCCCCTAATCACTATTTCCCGACAACCTTTCCTTCTTTGTCTCTCCCAACCCGGACAATGCCACACAACCTGATAGAAAGACCCCTGCAGCGGGACCACCTCCGATGGCTGCAGTCAGACCCAAATACCCTAAGGAATAATTTAGGCACGAGGATCTTCTATCCCGACACTTCCTAAAGCAGGCTAAACCGGCTCTCCTACTAGACGGACTATCTAGCAGCTATAGAGAGAAGAGATAATTATGGTGTGTTTGATAATGAAGGAGGAGAGGGGTATTTATAGGAGTTAGATGTAGTAGGTGGGGGGGGGGGGGTTGGTGGAGGTGAAGTGTTTGGTGGAAGTTTGGCAAAGAACATGGACGGCTGCCTAACAAAATGACGGCTACCTAACAATCTCCCCCTCTTTTCAAACTCACAGCTCTTCACTTGCACTCCATACATGCACCCTGTTGGCACAACTCCAACTTTTCCTCGATCCGTATCATTCCCTACGACAAAACTCCCCCCGAGTCCAAGACTCCAAACTATACCCTTGTTTGCACATTCATTCTCGAATGCCCACTTGCTATACGCACAAGTGTACCATTGACCTCTACTTGTCCAACTACATACATGTGAAGCAATCTGTTGTATATATACATACTCACTTGTTTCACGTCGGCCAATCCCATATGTAGTCCATCACACACACAAGTGTGACCATCACATACACAAGTGTGACCATCGATGTAACACCCCCAGATCCAGGGTCAGGGATCTGGTCGTTACGGTCTCAATATCCAACCACAAAACCAACATAATTTAAATTACAACCTTGTGACCCAAAACAACAACATAAAACACACCCGTTATAGTCCCAGAGATGAAATCAGAGTAACCAACAATATTATTAATCACAAGTTTGAGTTCTTACAACCCAAAGAATTACAATTGTACAATTACATACTCTTTGCCGTCCATTAATAGATACCATAATATAAATACATTTGAGGCTCAATTGCTAACAACTAGCCTACCAGTAGTTGCATCCTCAACAAAGGTAGCCAAGACCTTAGCGGTAAACCTCTGACGGTTGACACCTGCTTACGCTGTGTGCGCCTTGCGCGGCCATCTGATCTAGCTGTTGTTGTGATATAAATAAATAAAGCAAGGGTGAGCAATAGCCCACCAGAAATATAATTGAACAGTGATAATATATAACAGTCCAAAATATCTTTGAAACCATATGCCATGCATTAACGATGTAGTACCAATATAAGGTATGAGATGAAGTTACAAGGTAACTCAAAAATATATTTGTTTTGAATAAATATCTGCTATGCAAAAGATAAGCAAGATATTCTCAATTATCATAAAAGAGGAACTTGCAGGAAAAATATTGCAATTCCGGTTTCAACACTTTTTCACCTTGCCAACACCAACAGTGTTGCAGAAATTTCTCACTTTTAGAAGATGAACTAATACGGGAGCATTGCCGCGCCAGATGCCCTGACGTTTACGATGATCAGTCGTATGTCATGCATCTCATTAGTCGTTCTCTACATGTAGAAGGTAGCTCCGACGGAATTACTTATCTACCGCCCTCTGGAACTCCTCAGCCAACGGTTGGGCTATTGCTGGACCTGCGCCACTCGGCCACTTACGCGTCTCCTAGTTCGAATATCATCCATGACTCTGAAACGTAAAGTTCGTTCCCATTTTCCCCAAGTGTAACACTTGTTGATAGGACTCCACAAAGTAGTCGTATCTAATTGGAAAGGAAAATTCACCAATATTTCCCAAGCTGATGCTTGTTAATGGATATAAACTTGTTACATCAATCATACCCCTCGAGCGTTGAGGAGGTAACCAAAAGACTCATATCGATGCTTGAAAGAATCAAGATGTGAGTGACAAGATAGTTTTAGCAAGTATAGGACCGGGCAGTCCAATAAATAACATCTCCAAGTGAGGTCCCCTTATATAATTTTTGGAAGTTGAGCGAGTATTTAAATCTTCTTATAAGATAGATTTAAATGAAAATAAAGTTTTGGGAACCTCCCCTTGATAAAATAGTCATAAAAGACTCCGAAATATTTTACATAATATCTGAAGGTGAAGGATAACCTTTGAATAATATAAATCATTACAAAAGAATTCAAAAGTATTTTATTAAATATTCCAAGAATATTTATTAAGTCAATAATAATTACGGAATATTATTAAATCATAATATTGCTCGTAAGTAATCCTCGAATGAATATATAGAATTATTTATTAAATAAATCTCTTCTTAAATGAATATTTAAAATAATATTCATTGAATAAATAAACCTAAACAAATATTTAAAATAATATTTACTGAATAAATCAAACCTTAAATGAATATTTGAAAATAATATTCATTTAACAAATAACATTCCAAATGAATATCCAAATAATATTCATTAAACAAATAATATTCTAAATGAATATCCCAAAATAATGTTCATTTAACAAATAATATTCTAAATGAATATCCTAAAATAATATTCATTTAACAAATAATATTCTAAATGAATATCCGAATAATATTCATTTAGTAATCAAAACTTTAAAGGAATATTCGAAGTAATATTCCTTGAGTAAATAGAACTTCCAATGAATATTTTAAAATAATATTCATTAAGTAAATCAAACCTTAAATGAATATTCGAAAGTAATATTCATTAAATAAATAAAGATCAAATGAATATTCCAAATAATAATAATTAAGTCAAATGAATATTTGGGAATGATATTCGTCAACCAAATACTTTAATGAATATTCAAAATAATATTCATTAACTAAATAACTCCAATGAATGATCAAAATAATATTCATTAAATAAATGACATTCTAAATGAATATTAAAATAATATTCATTAAATATTCCTTCACTGAGGTAATACTCAAATAACGTTCCTCGAAAGATTCGTAATCGAATAAAAAATCCTCGAAGTAATAAATTTGTCGCTGGGATCCTTCCGGGTTTCCACGACTATTTATATATTACAAAATATCGACTCCCGATCTATATTTGAAGTATGAATATCATACGCCCTTTGCTAAGGGTCTTAACCAAACAATCCGGCTTATAACTGATATTTCATATATAGTCTATAAGCCGATATCAATTCAGGGAACAAGTAATTCAATATTAACTTGAAAGTAGGCATGCATTCTATGGCATATGTATAAAACAATCATCATATATATTATCACAACAACAGTTCCAAGTATTGGAAACTTGCCTGGGAATCGAGTGCGGGTAGGGGTAATGTGTCCCGGGTCAGCTCGACGATCTATAAACAATCAGAATATTTAAGATTAATCACTTAACGCTTTTTAAAAGGCTAAGTATAAACTCCACTTAAATCGAAATATGTTTTCGAGTTATCTCGTTACGTCTCTTTTAGTGTAACTCTTTTTATCACCGATACGATCCGACATTCGTTCATTATCAAGACATGTCATCATGCTTATACTTGGTATATACTTAAGTCGTACAAGTTCTAAGGTCGGTCGTTTACGAATCAAGATTATACCTCGAGTTCTATCGCCCGTTTTCTAAGTTATAACCAAAGTCATACTTTTAAGGGGTTCGTTCGCGTTTAATCTCGATTCGAACATTTTTATAAAATCGAAAAACGATCCTTTTAATACGAGGTATTTTCTCACACCATCCTTATGATCTCTAATTTTTAATTATCAAGATTCGCCACTGATTTCGTGGTAATAAAGGGATCCAATTTCAGTTACGAACTTTCGTTTACGGTTTCGAACCACTTTTACGAATTTAATCATAACTCCTAAACCGTAAGTCCATTTCATACGAACTTTATATCAAAACGAAGCTTATAACATAATCTAGCCTATCATGGCAAAAAGAGAAGCTAATCAGTGAGTTAAATCTACTGCTAAGTTCGTGTTCTTAAGGTTAACGACATTTCGGCATTACGACGGCTATAATTCGAATATTCTAAAATCATAACAATCAAATCAAGCCACACCGGGCATTCATACAACTTATTCACATGATTTCTCATCCCAAAATGTCCAAGAACATCTTACTTAACCATCATAACCATTGAATCTCTTAATCAACAAAACTAACTACATAATCATGCTTTAATCATCACCATAACCATACTAATTCAAAACCATCAAGAACATCATTAAAACTCAAAGTAAGATCTAAGGTTCTTAAGATTTATACCTTCCTTGGAGTGTGTAAAGACCTTGCTAAGCCTTGTATAGTCCATAACCATCCATAACCGAGCTTAGATCATCCAAGAAATCAAGAAAAACCAAGATTTGTACATGTTTAATTCTTGGAAGCTTGCACATGTTTGTTGCACCATTTTTTTAAATGTGCTTGCACACGTTTGTTGCACCATTTTTTTAAATGTTTAACTGATGGTAATGGTTCAAAGCCATAGTTGATCCTCACAACTGCTCCTAAAAGCAAATGTTAAATATCACTGAAGTTAAAATTATATGATAGTGGAACGAAAATATAACATGTACAAATCAATGCAATTTGTTTCCTTTTATGTAGTATCAAACAAATTCATGATTTGAGGTCCATTTTACAGGTGATGAGGTACCCCTTTCAGCATTCTGCATGACAAATGGAGGGGAGTGGGACAAGTTCAGGAGTATTGACATGGACAAAGAGGTTTTTCACTTTTCTTATCTACTATGGACGGATAAGTAAATATGTTCTTTAAAGGAATCACTGCATTAAGAAGCTGTTCTACAAATGCTTTACATAGCTTATAGTTGGATAGTAATAGCCACCCGGGGTGGGGGGGAGTGAGAGAAGTCCAGGATTATTGAAATGGACAAAGAGTTAGGCTTTGCTTTATTGATAAGATGTGTTTAATTCTTTTTATCTGTCTTATACTTTCTATTCACTGCGTTGTGAATATCTGATGCTGCTTCGCAATTGTTCAACTGAGTGATTCTCTTTTAGAGTAGTGGGATGGAAATAAGGAATAAGTTAAAGATTTTACGGAAAAGCATTTTTAGGGGATGTATTGTTAAAATTTACCCCTGCATTATATAGTACGCGAGTGTAAGAGTGTCTGTGTGTGAATTATACTCGGTCTAAGAAATCAACACCATTTTTTGGGTCCATATCTTGTGGACATATGCCTTTATGTTTTCACCGGGGTCTCCGAAAATCTGGAGTTACTTTGTTCTATAATGAAGAGATTTTCTCAAGTTCCTTTACTGTTTTCCTTTTTCCTTAGTTATGTACTTCAGTACTTGTGTATCTGCAAATATTTTATTGCTCCAGGACATGAAATCTGATGTAAAAAGACATTTACCTTTTCTTAATCTATTATTTTTTGTGTTGATAGATCAGAGTAATTGAAACCCTTGGAGGCTCTTCTTCAAAAAAGAAAGGTCGTGTGGATGTTGATAAGATGGCTGTTTTGGCTGCATGGCACAGAGTAAACTGTCGCACCAGAGAAGCACTTCGACGAAGCTTCCTTGCTGAGCTAATTGATAACTACGAGGTAGTAATCTCTGTGGAATGACCTAATGAAAGAAAATAAATTCAGTTACTAATTACAATCATTAATACGTAGAAGTTTTGCCGTTTAGCCTATCCCCTAAATGCAATGTTCCCGCCTTCGCAATACTTATTTGATATCTGTAAGGAAGGACTTGGCCCTTGCACCATATTAGATTACCATTTAACCAAATAGAAACCTTTTGCATGTATGTATATTTATGTTAAAATATTCCTTTTTTAATTGAAAGGAGCAGGGTAGACTATAATCTGTATCTATTAATAAAATTTATTTGTTCTCCTTCCAGTTTTATCATATGTAATTCGTAGATGCAAGGAATTTATCTCTTTTGTTACCGGTTTTTGGTTCGTGTAATATGGTGTATGGTTTTCTCACGTAAAAATTGCATGTTCCTTCTAATTGCATGTTTGTGTATGACTAAACTTGTTGAAACTCACTTTCTTTTGTCATGTTTCATAAATCTATTTGTAATCAGCTTTATATTTTGCAGAAACTTTTCGAATTATTATTATATCTTATAATGTACTTTTGATACTATCTTACAAAATATATAAGATGTCTTGCATTTCCTGGTGTACCTTATACTTCATCTCTTCCCAGGCATGTCTGAGGGTTTTCATTCAGGAGGGCCGTGATGACGATGTTCTTGTGCTACATGTTAAAGATCCTTTTCATAGGATGCTACTTCACGGTGTTTGTGAGGTATAAATCCTAGGAGGCTTGTAAATTTGAACTTAACCTAGAATTTGTTGATTTTTTTCTTTTTGACGTTGTACTTTCATGTGGCACTATTCCGAATTTCTATTGAGATTGCTGGACTTGCTAATACGTACAGTAGTAGATATACTGAATTTCTTTCTGTGTTACCAACATATATAATCTGTATTTTCCCAGTTCTATGACTTGGTCTCGGTGACGGACACAGGATCAGACACAGAGCCGATGAAGCCCACAAAGATCAAGAAGAAGAAAGCAGGTTCTACTCAACCACCAAACATCACCCTTTGCAACTTCCTGAAAATGGCAAAGGAAGGAAACTGGTAACTCCGTTTGCAGGCAATCTGCATGCATCAGTACACGGGTAGTATAGAACCCAGTTTGTCATATTTAATCTTCCTGGATGTGAAAACAAACTGTTTTATGACTTAATTATCTTTTTAGGCCTTAGTGTGATCTGTAACATTAATAGGCTGTTTAAATTCTTCGCCATCATCTAGTTTATTTCTGTTTAAATAAATTGATTATCCAGTTGTCAAATGCTGGATTAATCATCTGTAAATATGCAGCGTTTAATGTATTCCTGTTCGTTTAGTTTTAAGTAAAATGTCTGTGATTAGTTGGTTCAACATCTTTGTAAGAGCAGGTTGAATTCATAAATAGCCGATATTTCTCCCTCTATATTATTTAGTACTGTACTCGATAATGACACATTTGTACCGAATGAGTAATTGGTAGAGCCTTGTCATGGCTCACAAAGAAAGAGTTCATGAATTTCAACAATTTTTTTAAAATTAAGAACTTGAATGAATCGGATGATAAGATTCCGCCGATTTAGATTTCTTCTAGTATGACTTGAATTATATGGGAGATGTAACTCTACTCGCTACTTTCTCTATATGTTATGTTTGCGCAAGGTTGGACTACCAGATCATCTTCTTGTTTGGTTTGGTAAATGCAAATGTGATTGAGTTCAAATGCTCCCTGGACTACCAGTTGAATGCCGCCGGAATCAGCCAACTAGCAGAGATATCTCAGCTGTTTGACGTAGAATGAGAAGTGCATAAATGACGGAAGTTACCAAAGCATAGTACAGTTCATTATAATATTTTTTTCTTCAGTCGATTGTAAAAATTATGCAGTGAAGCTTGCTTTGATAGGACATTTTCGTGATGCAGCAAATAACCAAATACCAGCAAGTGGCAAGCACCTTTTTTTCTTGTGTGAATTCTATTTCCGCTTCAATGGGGACTTGATAAATCCATCCAACTACACGTGTTGCTAACTTGCTATTGCTTTTAGTGCTATGATTTTCTTTCATGTTTTAGAATAAGGTTAACAATCATTTTTTTGTTCTTTGAATAATTAGGTTTATACGTCTTATAAATGAGTATTTGTTGTAACAAATTTCGAGTTTGAACGAGAATGGAACATGTAACAGGCGTGCCAATGATCATGTTAACTAATCAAATATTAGTTATAACTTATAACTCATATCAAATTTAGAAATAGAAATAATATACTCATTAGATAATCTTACATCCCGTGTAATGTATTGGACTGTATGTAGGGTCTGCTGATATATCAGTTCAGTTTAGTCAACAGTCCAAAAGTGTTGCATAAAGTACCACTGCACAGCATAATACATACATACATACATACATATGTGTTTGCTTTAACTGTGTGTTTGATTAGCATTCTTCACTCCCTGTTCTTGAAAATCTCCATGTCGAACCAGCAAGAGATTTAACGTGGTTCGGTACAGTCTGCATCCACAAGAGCAACAACTTTACACTAGATAAAAGAGATTACAATATCTGGGTATCCGGCCCCTTGAATTTCATATAAAAATTCAACCCTACAATACTTATTATGTATATCCCCAACTCACTGAAATGTTTATCTCAAAACCTCCCCTAATCACTATTTCCCGACAACCTTTCCTTCTTTGTCTCTCCCAACCCGGACAATGCCACACAACCTGATAGAAAGACCCCTGCAGCGGGACCACCTCCGATGGCTGCAGTCAGACCCAAATACCCTAAGGAATAATTTAGGCACGAGGATCTTCTATCCCGACACTTCCTAAAGCAGGCTAAACCGGCTCTCCTACTAGACGGACTATCTAGCAGCTATAGAGAGAAGAGATAATTATGGTGTGTTTGATAATGAAGGAGGAGAGGGGTATTTATAGGAGTTAGATGTAGTAGGTGGGGGGGGTTGGTGGAGGTGAAGTGTTTGGTGGAAGTTTGGCAAAGAACATGGACGGCTGCCTAACAAAATGACGGCTGCCTAACAATCTCCCCCTCTTTTCAAACTCACAGCTCTTCACTTGCACTCCATACATGCACCCTGTTGGCACAACTCCAACTTTTCCTCGATCCGTATCATTCCCTACGACAAAACTCCCCCCGAGTCCAAGACTCCAAACTATACCCTTGTTTGCACATTCATTCTCGAATGCCCACTTGCTATACGCACAAGTGTACCATTGACCTCTACTTGTCCAACTACATACATGTGAAGCAATCTGTTGTATATATACATACTCACTTGTTTCACGTCGGCCAATCCCATATGTAGTCCATCACACACACAAGTGTGACCATCACATACACAAGTGTGACCATCGATGTAACACCCCCAGATCCAGGGTCAGGGATCTGGTCGTTACGGTCTCAATATCCAACCACAAAACCAACATAATTTAAATTACAACCTTGTGACCCAAAACAACAACATAAAACACACCCGTTATAGTCCCAGAGATGAAATCAGAGTAACCAACAATATTATTAATCACAAGTTTGAGTTCTTACAACCCAAAGAATTACAATTGTACAATTACATACTCTTTGCCGTCCATTAATAGATACCATAATATAAATACATTTGAGGCTCAATTGCTAACAACTAGCCTACCAGTAGTTACATCCTCAACAAAGGTAGCCAAGACCTTAGCGGTAAACCTCTGACGGTTGACACCTGCTTACGCTGTGTGCGCCTTGCGCGGCCATCTGATCTAGCTGTTGTTGTGATATAAATAAATAAAGCAAGGGTGAGCAATAGCCCACCAGAAATATAATTGAACAGTGATAATATATAACAGTCCAAAATATCTTTGAAACCATATGCCATGCATTAACGATGTAGTACCAATATAAGGTATGAGATGAAGTTACAAGGTAACTCAAAAATATATTTGTTTTGAATAAATATCTGCTATGCAAAAGATAAGCAAGATATTCTCAATTATCATAAAAGAGGAACTTGCAGGAAAAATATTGCAATTCCGGTTTCAACACTTTTTCACCTTGCCAACACCAACAGTGTTGCAGAAATTTCTCACTTTTAGAAGATGAACTAATACGGGAGCATTGCCGCGCCAGATGCCCTGACGTTTACGATGATCAGTCGTATGTCATGCATCTCATTAGTCGTTCTCTACATGTAGAAGGTAGCTCCGACGGAATTACTTATCTACCGCCCTCTGGAACTCCTCAGCCAACGGTTGGGCTATTGCTGGACCGGCGCCACTCGGCCACTTACGCGTCTCCTAGTTCGAATATCATCCATGACTCTGAAACGTAAAGTTCGTTCCCCTTTTCCCCAAGTGTAACACTTGTTGATAGGACTCCACAAAGTAGTCGTATCTAATTGGAAAGGAAAATTCACCAATATTTCCCAAGCTGATGCTTGTTAATGGATATAAACTTGTTACATCAATCATACCCCTCGAGCGTTGAGGAGGTAACCAAAAGACTCATATCGATGCTTGAAAGAATCAAGATGTGAGTGACAAGATAGTTTTAGCAAGTATAGGACCGGGCAGTCCAATAAATAACATCTCCAAGTGAGGTCCCCTTATATAATTTTTGGAAGTTGAGCGAGTATTTAAATCTTCTTATAAGATAGATTTAAATGAAAATAAAGTTTTGGGAACCTCCCCTTGATAAAATAGTCATAAAAGACTCCGAAATATTTTACATAATATCTGAAGGTGAAGGATAACCTTTGAATAATATAAATCATTACAAAAGAATTCAAAAGTATTTTATTAAATATTCCAAGAATATTTATTAAGTCAATAATAATTACGGAATATTATTAAATCATAATATTGCTCGTAAGTAATCCTCGAATGAATATATAGAATTATTTATTAAATAAATCTCTTCTTAAATGAATATTTAAAATAATATTCATTGAATAAATAAACCTAAACAAATATTTAAAATAATATTTACTGAATAAATCAAACCTTAAATGAATATTTGAAAATAATATTCATTTAACAAATAACATTCCAAATGAATATCCAAATAATATTCATTAAACAAATAATATTCTAAATGAATATCCCAAAATAATGTTCATTTAACAAATAATATTCTAAATGAATATCCTAAAATAATATTCATTTAACAAATAATATTCTAAATGAATATCCGAATAATATTCATTTAGTAATCAAAACTTTAAAGGAATATTCGAAGTAATATTCCTTGAGTAAATAGAACTTCCAATGAATATTTTAAAATAATATTCATTAAGTAAATCAAACCTTAAATGAATATTCGAAAGTAATATTCATTAAATAAATAAAGATCAAATGAATATTCCAAATAATAATAATTAAGCCAAATGAATATTTGGGAATGATATTCGTCAACCAAATACTTTAATGAATATTCAAAATAATATTCATTAACTAAATAACTCCAATGAATGATCAAAATAATATTCATTAAATAAATGACATTCTAAATGAATATTAAAATAATATTCATTAAATATTCCTTCACTGAGGTAATACTCAAATAACGTTCCTCGAAAGATTCGTAATCGAATAAAAAATCCTCGAAGTAATAAATTTGTCGCTGGGATCCTTCCGGGTTTCCACGACTATTTATATATTACAAAATATCGACTCCCGATCTATATTTGAAGTATGAATATCATACGCCCTTTGCTAAGGGTCTTAACCAAACAATCCGGCTTATAACTGATATTTCATATATAGTCTATAAGCCGATATCAATTCAGGGAACAAGTAATTCAATATTAACTTGAAAGTAGGCATGCATTCTATGGCATATGTATAAAACAATCATCATATATATTATCACAACAACAGTTCCAAGTATTGGAAACTTGCCTGGGAATCGAGTGCGGGTAGGGGTAATGTGTCCCGGGTCAGCTCGACGATCTATAAACAATCAGAATATTTAAGATTAATCACTTAACGCTTTTTAAAAGGCTAAGTATAAACTCCACTTAAATCGAAATATGTTTTCGAGTTATCTCGTTACGTCTCTTTTAGTGTAACTCTTTTTATCACCGATACGATCCGACATTCGTTCATTATCAAGACATGTCATCATGCTTATACTTGGTATATACTTAAGTCGTACAAGTTCTAAGGTCGGTCGTTTACGAATCAAGATTATACCTCGAGTTCTATCGCCCGTTTTCTAAGTTATAACCAAAGTCATACTTTTAAGGGGTTCGTTCGCGTTTAATCTCGATTCGAACATTTTTATAAAATCGAAAAACGATCCTTTTAATACGAGGTATTTTCTCACACCATCCTTATGATCTCTAATTTTTAATTATCAAGATTCGCCACTGATTTCGTGGTAATAAAGGGATCCAATTTCAGTTACGAACTTTCGTTTACGGTTTCGAACCACTTTTACGAATTTAATCATAACTCCTAAACCGTAAGTCCATTTCATACGAACTTTATATCAAAACGAAGCTTATAACATAATCTAGCCTATCATGGCAAAAAGAGAAGCTAATCAGTGAGTTAAATCTACTGCTAAGTTCGTGTTCTTAAGGTTAACGACATTTCGGCATTACGACGGCTATAATTCGAATATTCTAAAAATCATAACAATCAAATCAAGCCACACCGGGCATCCATACAACTTATTCACATGATTTCTCATCCCAAAATGTCCAAGAACATCTTACTTAACCATCATAACCATTGAATCTCTTAATCAACAAAACTAACTACATAATCATGCTTTAATCATCACCATAACCATACTAATTCAAAACCATCAAGAACATCATTAAAACTCAAAGTAAGATCTAAGGTTCTTAAGATTTATACCTTCCTTGGAGTGTGTAAAGACCTTGCTAAGCCTTGTATAGTCCATAACCATCCATAACCGAGCTTAGATCATCCAAGAAATCAAGAAAAACCAAGATTTGTTCTTGAAGTTACTATTCACCCTAGGCTTTGATGATTTGTTTGAAAATGGAAAACTTGGAGTTTGAAGCTAGGATTTCTAGGAGACCATTTTTATGAAATGTAAGATTCATAATAAAAGTTTGGAGATCAAACAATGGTTGCAAGCTTGATTTTGGTTTTTGAATTAAAGGAAAAGCCGAATGGCTCTTTTGGAGAGGAAATGGAGTTGGTTGCTTGCTTTCTCTTGTTCTCATCCAATCTAAGTTGTATTATTGGAAGATATTTGTTGCTTAGACCATGGTTTAGTTGATGGGTTAAGGCTTGGTTAAGGTTTTGATAACATGTGAGCAAGTATTGGTGCCTTATGTTGCATCCTCGTGCCAACTAGTTTAGTTTGTTTCCAATTGTGCTTGTATGTATGAAACTTGCTTGGTTCCTTGCATTATTGATGCATCCAAATAATATCAAGGCCATAAAGTGGCTTTATTAAAAGTGGTGTGTCAAGGAAGCTTCATAAATCAAGTGGACAAGTAGCATCTTAAGAGATAATATCTTGTATGCTTGGTTTAATCCTAAGTGTGCTAGTTACTCCTTGCCACTAGCTTAGTTACTTACTCCACCCACTTGCACATGTATGTATCTTAGTCCTCTGCTTGTTCTTTTGTCCGTTGATTGCTCAATTCATTGATCGTTCGAGGGAATAACTCATTCGTTTCTAGTTAGGGTTTTACCGAAAACCTTCTTAATAATTCTAATACTATTCTTCATCTTTCTTAATACTTCTCGAATTTAAATTCCTTAATTCCCTTTTATAAATCCTTAAGTCTTGCAGTGTCTAGGGAAATCTCGGAGAAAATAAAAGTGCTCTTTTTCTGAATCCGACAGCTTTTACATACACTTATTTTCCTCCTGGATCACTAATACGAACTCAGAAATCCGTTCCGAATTCCGGATATAGCATTATTATAATAATATTCTAAATTCCACCAAAATCACTATTCATCACTTATTTTTATTTAATTCCTATAATTAGGAAAATGAACCTGGTTTACTCTCGAGTGCTCCTTAACCTTTTTACGGAACCACTGGACTGACAACAGATATTGATTTGGATGACATGAGAATATTTCCACTACTTGGAATTCTCATATCTTAACTTCCTAGGAGATAGATTATTCTAATCTATGCTGTCAAACCACCGCATTCTTCATGACATATAATATTTGAACCCACATCCATTCTATTTATTTACTAGAACAACCGCTACAGCGTAGTCGTAACCACTATTCGCTTCCATATTATTACATAAGAAAAGTTTTAATTCTATCAAAAATCTGGGTTCTTACAGTCTCCCCTCCTTAAAAGGATTCCGTCCCGGAATCAGGTAGAAGACAATTGGGTACTTGTTGGTTATTTCGCTTTCCAATTCTCTGGTCGATCCTTACACATTCCAATCTTTCTAAAGCACATCATACTGGTGTTACAACACACCCTTTATCCGTTCTACCAATTCTTTGATACTTTCGCATGACACATTAACCGGTATACGCTCTTGTCCGGTCTTATACTATTAACCTTATTGGTACGTGCAGTGACTTCGGTATCACTAACGTGCTACGAAATTCGGAGATACCCTCACTCGTAATTTTGCAATTCCTAATCTTCGCAATCTCGATGTATATATATTGAATTAGAAGAATTTATTGAGAGATCACTATGATCAATGAACATTTGTTATATTGCATAGCTAGTACAGAAGGGGGCCAGCCTTTAGTACTTGACAAGCAATTAAACAATTAATGGCATTCCACTTAGACTCCTATCACACAGACAGAGAGTCACGTAGTATTACCTCCCCTCCTTAAAGGGTTGTTCTTCTCATTTTAGAAGAAGGTAAATAAGGGAGAAGAAAAGAACGAATTTCAAAGAATCATATAAGAAAGTTTTCATGATTGTCAAAATATCATACTTAGAATTTACCTCTGAACTATAGAGGTTTATTAGAGAAGAGAAATAATCATATTCGTATCAAATTCCACTTTTTCGTAATCTCACATATCACATGTCCCTGCTATTCTGTCCATCATTCTATGGACCTATACTCTTGCTTGATATTAGCACCACTTACTTTTTGGAAAATCCTTCAACCTCTCAGGTTAAATCTTGGATTTCCCGCTTGACATTATTATTACTCACATTTCACGCCCCGACACTGGCTCTTTCATACTCATAATTCTAACACTATCAGGTTGTCATTCCGAGTGCACGTTAGGAAAAACCCATTCATCAATCCATTCATAACATTTCTTGCTTCACATTCCATAATTATTTCCCATTCTTTTCTTTATCAATCACATCCATCTTATCATCTAGTTCTCATTCACTTCTGTTATTGAACTCCACCGTCACCTTATTAGGGGAACGCGTGTTACCTTTATTCAATATACGTGGCACGTTTGTGGTCAAACTTTCCTTTGTTCAACCATCTAGATTTCACTTTCTCATTCCATGAGTCTCTTTTATTACTCAATCAAACTATTCCATATTTCCTCGGATTTTCCAAACTTAAAAGGAGTCAATTTGTATGTCATTCATGCTCCTAATTCCAACTTTCTGCTTTGGCCAATACCCTTACCTTGCCAATTCCATACTCTTCTCGCTTCATTACTGGAGCTTCTCATGAGTCTGCCTATCTGACTCTCTTATTAATTCCCAATTCTATTTCCATCTCTATCAGTCTCTTGTCTTTATTTCTACTATAATCATTTTATGAACCATCATAACCTAATTCTTCATTTCAAATATCCCGTCGATCCAGAAATTACACCATCCGAAATAAACCTGGATGATTTCTCTAACTTAGATTCACTTCGACATTTCCACAGTCGTTACCACCTAATTTCTCAGAAGGATCACCATCGTTTATCGTTTACTTAGTGCTTTAACAACTAAGCATCATAATTGTCAATTCAAGATCCTCTAGGAAAACAAAATAATCACTATTCCCTATCCATAGGGAATGCTTCCTGAACTTGACGTAGATATTACATGAAGCAGATAAAATTGCAGGAAAGCTTCCAGCATCGCAGCTGGAACAGGCTGGTGAGATTATTAATCATATATCTCCGGTAGAAGACTAAAAGCTTAGCGGTTTGCTTAATCGCTTGCCAATCTCATAATTCTCTATCTTGTTTGCACAGAAATACACCAACATAAACTTGCTTGTCATTCATCATCGTGCCATTTGGCTTATCAGTATTTGTACCATCTCTGTTTCTGGTCATTTACTACCAATTCATTGTTACTTAACCTCCCCTCTCTCTTTCCAAAGAAAAGGCGAGTCTCTTGGGGAATTTAGTCTGGTCTGTCGTAGAGCCACCTAATGTCGGTAATGTGCTACTGGCAACATCAGGAATCGAATCTTTACTTAAACTATTCTTATAGTTGATCCTGGAAAAATCATTAGACGGAATGTAACTTCCTCTACCACATTATGACCATCAAGGTCCTTACATTATCATTCTATTTCTTTGGTCTGAGCATTTATACCTACTCCCCTATACTTAAAGTGTCGGCCACCTCGTTAGCCTTTCCTGATTATAATAATTTCTTGAGATCAATGTTTTCTGGATCTATTCCAACTCAGGGTGGAAGCATTCTCCCTTAAATTCTGCTGAATGAGAGAAAGCATCTATCAGTCTTTTCCAAAAGTCATTGCTTCCACCTTTCTAGTGCGATCTTGACTACAGGTACTCCAAATCATACCTAGGATATTTCCTTACTTAACTCCCTTTTTGTTTTTTTTTTTTTGTTTTTTTTTTTTGGATAATCTCAACCTTATTGGTTCAATCCATACTTTCACATGGTTTCACACTTGCTTCATCTGGCCTTATTATTACTATGTCATACATTCCTTACCAAACTTCCCATTTGAAGTTTAGAATATTAGCACTTCCCTTATAAGGTTTCTTAGGCCATCCTCATCATTCCTCCTGCATCTCCTGGTTACAGGGTATATCAAATATCATTAGTCAATTCTATAACATCTCTGTCTATGTGCTTTTGGAGACTCCTTTCCACAAATCCTTACAGGTTATTGATACTTTGGTCGATTCAACTTATATTGTCTGAATTCACAATGTCTTTGTTAGGGGTGATGCTATCCTTTGTGCATCCCCCAGGGTTCGTATTAATCTATGGACATTCTATCCTCAATTCCATTTTCGAGGAATACTTACCTCCTGTACTTGGCAATCATATATCCATAATAAGGGTCTCTTTTCAATCATTCCAATCTTGATAATCTATAGGTAGCTTAATGTTACCTCTCCTTTCAAACGAATGTTAGTCTCTATGACTTTCCAAAAGACAACATATGTCTATCTGTCTTTCTTACAGAACTTGGTAATGGTAGCAAGGATGTTCTGGAAGATATTGGTCTCGTTCAACTTGAATCTCTTAGTGCCAAATGCTCTATTTGAGGACACTAAGCTTCAGATAACATTTATGCATCACAGTGCACTAACTTTGGTAATTTCCGTAACTTTTCAGTGGTCACTACCCTCAATCCTGATACGTCCATGGTATATATATAAATCCATCATCCTGTATCTCAATTCATTTTATATCAAAAGTTCTTGCGGTTGGCACTTTGTTAGAAGCACCCCGCTTTGTCCTTACATTGCTGGATAAGTCACTTGACAATCCTTAGTGACTTGGCCCCAACTGGCCACACTAAAATATGTGAATTTAGGGGTTGGCTAATAGCATTACTTTTCTAGCAATTGTTGGCATAGTGCCTTCTACTTGATACCTTTTGATCTTTTCAAATTTCACTCCATACAAGTCTCAATCGACTTCTCGGTACCATCACCGGTCACCCTTACTTTTCTTTTATTCTTCTAGTTACTCTTATCAATTTCACGTGCCACCAAAGCTCAACATTTCTGGCACAACAACCTTTTCATTTAAGTCAATCCCAAACTTTCTTAGTCTGGCTTGTTTCTTAATTACATTTCCCTTTTTCCGTTCAATCTCAATTTCATAATTTTGTTTCTACAATCAATCGTAATAATTGGGATCTATTTACCAATCCGTGTAGAGGCTACCTTACCCAATTCATAGGGTTTGCTTCAGTTTCCACTCTCTTCGGTGATGTATTCCGATAATCAGAAAGACAAGGTTTGCCAAATTTTGTCCAATTCCTTTCCAGGATTAGGGAAACTTCAGTCAATCTATCCACCCACTGGTTACATTAAGAGAATCCATTTTGATACCCAAAGAATATTTCTATGAACATCCGAGCTGGTCGAACCATAAATAGTTACAGTAGCGAAATGATTGACATAAAGCTGGGAGTTTAATCATTAGAAGGAAACCAAATATACATTGTCCTTAGAAGGGGAATCAAAAGTTTCAAACTAAACATGCCATACCTCCCCGATACATGCTTGTCCTAATAGTCGATACTACCGAATACCAGTCTACTTAACAACTAGTCTCAGAAGGAACGCTACCATCGGGGT
This sequence comes from Kitagawia praeruptora, assembly GCA_037693485.1. Lineage (NCBI taxonomy): Eukaryota > Viridiplantae > Streptophyta > Magnoliopsida > Apiales > Apiaceae > Kitagawia > Kitagawia praeruptora. The sequence continues at coordinate 99,864,845 of CM075346.1, read as the reverse complement.
CAGTCGCTTCCCAGAATTGGCACTACCGAGGTCATCCGAATCTGGTGAACCGTGGTGTCCAATTGTATTCGAAAATTATGTTGTCATGTTGCACAAGCACAACACCTAAACCTGTACGAGGTGCATCCTAATATATTCCAAAATTCTCCTTCTTCCATTAGGTAACGCCAATGCTGGGTCATCCCCAGTTTTTATCTTTAACTCCAGGGAGATTTTCCTCCATTTATCTTGTCCATTCAAACTTTTATTCTTACAATAAGTCGGGTTACGGGACTACACTCTCTGTAAAGTCCTGAGCAAATCTTTGGTAATACCTTGGGAATCATATGAAATTTCTCACCTTTGCCGGTGTGGTTGGCCAATCTCATTTGAAGCTGTCTTTAATTTGGTGGGGTCAATCAATCACTACTTCCTATTAATTATATGTCCTACTGTCTGGGCTTTATTTTGCCAAAACCCTCACTTCGAGAACATGGCCTACACCTGTTCATTCAGGTTTCATCTAAAAGCATTCTCAATTTCATCTCAACCACTGCTTGCCTTACTCAATCGATTTATGATTTAGTGTCAAAATAAACCTAAGATAACTACCATAATCCATTCAAGAAAAAGAAGGAATTTAATATTCCTTTGAATCACATGCATCTAATGTTTCTGGTTCATCATTCCACTGGATTAAACTAAACTTATACTTGGTTTCTTGACGATAACCTCATTACTAGTTTATCATAGACTCACTGGTCTTTTAGTCTTGTAGGTTCTGAGATCATCGTCTTGCTTACTACTTCCTTATATACTTTATTCAATCATGCCATCACCTTTCAACGTCTTTATTTTCTAAGTTGATCCATTCATAAAATGGACATTTCCTTGAACCCAACCACCTCATCAATCTAAGTTTGACTTTACAAATTATCACTTATGAAATCTGTCTTCTCATAGCGAATTATCCTTAACAACATTCACACTAATTCATTTATCACATGATATGGCATTTGCTGCCTCTATCTTAACTGCTCCTGGAGACTCTGCTCCTTGTCCTCTATTGTTGTCTTTGATAATCATGTACCACTATAGCTCTTTCCTCATTAATATAAAGGTCTCTATGGATTTTGGTTTTTTTTATCTATCCCCATATAAGATCTCAAATAATCTTTCCAATTCGTCTTAATTGCTGGTACTTCATCCGACAGTCCAACTATGAATCCCATATGCATCTTTAGTTCTTTTAGTAATATCTCAGCTCTTTACGCTCACTGCTCTGAGCATTATACCTTAACTCTTACAGTCTTTTGGGCTACAACTCTCATTCCCTCAGGGGTAATTCCTTATCCTCAATAGGATTCCCTTCTTCTGCTGGAACCCTTTCCGGGTCCTTAGCAGGGTACTCTATCGAATTCACAATCTTATGGTCAACATACCATAAGGCATCATCGTGCTGCTGCTCGTACACCTCAAGGTCTATCGCCTTACTAGTCGGTACGAGAACGAGCTTAAGTTACTATCATGATACTTAGTAGTTCCCATAAGGGTTTTATATGTCAATACTACATTAAGTAGTCCGACTATGAACTTGGCAAGGGTTCTTATTATCTTAATGAATTTATTGTTTTAACGTCGCATCATCTCTGGGATATATAACGCTCTCTCTGATACCATTTCTGTAACACCCCCAGATCCAGGGTCAGGGATCTGGTCGTTACGGTCTCAATATCCAACCACAAAACCAACATAATTTAAATTACAACCTTGTGACCCAAAACAACAACATAAAACACACCCGTTATAGTCCCAGAGATGAAATCAGAGTAACCAACAATATTATTAATCACAAGTTTGAGTTCTTACAACCCAAAGAATTACAATTGTACAATTACATACTCTTTGCCGTCCATTAATAGATACCATAATATAAATACATTTGAGGCTCAATTGCTAACAACTAGCCTACCAGTAGTTGCATCCTCAACAAAGGTAGCCAAGACCTTAGCGGTAAACCTCTGACGGTTGACACCTGCTTACGCTGTGTGCGCCTTGCGCGGCCATCTGATCTAGCTGTTGTTGTGATATAAATAAATAAAGCAAGGGTGAGCAATAGCCCACCAGAAATATAATTGAACAGTGATAATATATAACAGTCCAAAATATCTTTGAAACCATATGCCATGCATTAACGATGTAGTACCAATATAAGGTATGAGATGAAGTTACAAGGTAACTCAAAAATATATTTGTTTTGAATAAATATCTGCTATGCAAAAGATAAGCAAGATATTCTCAATTATCATAAAAGAGGAACTTGCAGGAAAAATATTGCAATTCCGGTTTCAACACTTTTTCACCTTGCCAACACCAACAGTGTTGCAGAAATTTCTCACTTTTAGAAGATGAACTAATACGGGAGCATTGCCGCGCCAGATGCCCTGACGTTTACGATGATCAGTCGTATGTCATGCATCTCATTAGTCGTTCTCTACATGTAGAAGGTAGCTCCGACGGAATTACTTATCTACCGCCCTCTGGAACTCCTCAGCCAACGGTTGGGCTATTGCTGGACCGGCGCCACTCGGCCACTTACGCGTCTCCTAGTTCGAATATCATCCATGACTCTGAAACGTAAAGTTCGTTCCCCTTTTCCCCAAGTGTAACACTTGTTGATAGGACTCCACAAAGTAGTCGTATCTAATTGGAAAGGAAAATTCACCAATATTTCCCAAGCTGATGCTTGTTAATGGATATAAACTTGTTACATCAATCATACCCCTCGAGCGTTGAGGAGGTAACCAAAAGACTCATATCGATGCTTGAAAGAATCAAGATGTGAGTGACAAGATAGTTTTAGCAAGTATAGGACCGGGCAGTCCAATAAATAACATCTCCAAGTGAGGTCCCCTTATATAATTTTTGGAAGTTGAGCGAGTATTTAAATCTTCTTATAAGATAGATTTAAATGAAAATAAAGTTTTGGGAACCTCCCCTTGATAAAATAGTCATAAAAGACTCCGAAATATTTTACATAATATCTGAAGGTGAAGGATAACCTTTGAATAATATAAATCATTACAAAAGAATTCAAAAGTATTTTATTAAATATTCCAAGAATATTTATTAAGTCAATAATAATTACGGAATATTATTAAATCATAATATTGCTCGTAAGTAATCCTCGAATGAATATATAGAATTATTTATTAAATAAATCTCTTCTTAAATGAATATTTAAAATAATATTCATTGAATAAATAAACCTAAATAAATATTTAAAATAATATTTACTGAATAAATCAAACCTTAAATGAATATTTGAAAATAATATTCATTTAACAAATAACATTCCAAATGAATATCCAAATAATATTCATTAAACAAATAATATTCTAAATGAATATCCCAAAATAATATTCATTTAACAAATAATATTCTAAATGAATATCCTAAAATAATATTCATTTAACAAATAATATTCTAAATGAATATCCGAATAATATTCATTTAGTAATCAAAACTTTAAAGGAATATTCGAAGTAATATTCCTTGAGTAAATAGAACTTCCAATGAATATTTTAAAATAATATTCATTAAGTAAATTAAACCTTAAATGAATATTCGAAAGTAATATTCATTAAATAAATAAAGATCAAATGAATATTCCAAATAATAATAATTAAGCCAAATGAATATTTGGGAATGATATTCGTCAACCAAATACTTTAATGAATATTCAAAATAATATTCATTAACTAAATAACTCCAATGAATGATCAAAATAATATTCATTAAATAAATGACATTCTAAATGAATATTAAAATAATATTCATTAAATATTCCTTCACTGAGGTAATACTCAAATAACGTTCCTCGAAAGATTCGTAATCGAATAAAAAATCCTCGAAGTAATAAATTTGTCGATGGGATCCTTCCGGGTTTCCACGACTATTTATATATTACAAAATATCGACTCCCGGTCTATATTTGAAGTATGAATATCATACGCCCTTTGCTAAGGGTCTTATCAAACAATCCGGCTTATAACTGATATTTCATATATAGTCTATAAGCCGATATCAATTCAGGGAACAAGTAATTCAATATTAACTTGAAAGTAGGCATGCATTCTATGGCATATGTATAAAACAATCATCATATATATTATCACAACAACAGTTCCAAGTATTGGAAACTTGCCTGGGAATCGAGTGCGGGTAGGGGTAATGTGTCCCGGGTCAGCTCGACGATCTATAAACAATCAGAATATTTAAGATTAATCACTTAACGCTTCTTAAAAGGCTAAGTATAAACTCCACTTAAATCGAAATATGTTTTCGAGTTATCTCGTTACGTCTCTTTTAGTGTAACTCTTTTTATCACCGATACGATCCGACATTCGTTCATTATCAAGACATGTCATCATGCTTATACTTGGTATATACTTAAGTCGTACAAGTTCTAAGGTCGGTCGTTTACGAATCAAGATTATACCTCGAGTTCTATCGCCCGTTTTCTAAGTTATAACCAAAGTCATACTTTTAAGGGGTTCGTTCGCGTTTAATCTCGATTCGAACATTTTTATAAAATCGAAAAATGATCCTTTTAATACGAGGTATTTTCTCACACCATCCTTATGATCTCTAATTTTTAATTATCAAGATTCGCCACTGATTTCGTGGTAATAAAGGGATCCAATTTCAGTTACGAACTTTCGTTTACGGTTTCGAACCACTTTTACGAATTTAATCATAACTCCTAAACCGTAAGTCCATTTCATACGAACTTTATATCAAAACGAAGCTTATAACATAATCTAGCTTATCATGGCAAAAAGAGAAGCTAATCAGTGAGTTAAATCTACTGCTAAGTTCGTGTTCTTAAGGTTAACGACATTTCGGCATTACGACGGCTATAATTCGAATATTCTAAAAATCATAACAATCAAATCAAGCCACACCGGGCATCCATACAACTTATTCACATGATTTCTCATCCCAAAATGTCCAAGAACATCTTACTTAACCATCATAACCATTGAATCTCTTAATCAACAAAACTAACTACATAATCATGCTTTAATCATCACCATAACCATACTAATTCAAAACCATCAAGAACATCATTAAAACTCAAAGTAAGATCTAAGGTTCTTAAGATTTATACCTTCCTTGGAGTGTGTAAAGACCTTGCTAAGCCTTGTATAGTCCATAACCATCCATAACCGAGCTTAGATCATCCAAGAAATCAAGAAAAACCAAGATTTGTTCTTGAAGTTACTATTCACCCTAGGCTTTGATGATTTGTTTGAAAATGGAAAACTTGGAGTTTGAAGCTAGGATTTCTAGGAGACCATTTTTATGAAATGTAAGATTCATAATAAAAGTTTGGAGATCAAACAATGGTTGCAAGCTTGATTTTGGTTTTTGAATTAAAGGAAAAGCCGAATGGCTCTTTTGGAGAGGAAATGGAGTTGGTTGCTTGCTTTCTCTTGTTCTCATCCAATCTAAGTCGTATTATTGGAAGATATTTGTTGCTTAGACCATGGTTTAGTTGATGGGTTAAGGCTTGGTTAAGGTTTTGATAACATGTGAGCAAGTATTGGTGCCTTATGTTGCATCCTCATGCCAACTAGTTTAGTTTGTTTCCAATTGTGCTTGTATGTATGAAACTTGCTTGGTTCCTTGCATTATTGATGCATCCAAATAATATCAAGGCCATAAAGTGGCTTTATTAAAAGTGGTGTGTCAAGGAAGCTTCATAAATCAAGTGGACAAGTAGCATCTTAAGAGATAATATCTTGTATGTTTGGTTTAATCCTAAGTGTGCTAGTTACTCCTTGCCACTAGCTTAGTTACTTACTCCACCCACTTGCACATGTATGTATCTTAGTCCTCTGCTTGTTCTTTTGTCCGTTGATTGCTCAATTCATTGATCGTTCGAGGGAATAACTCATTCGTTTCTAGTTAGGGTTTTACCGAAAACCTTCTTAATAATTCTAATACTATTCTTCATCTTTCTTAATACTTCTCGAATTTAAATTCCTTAATTCCCTTTTATAAATCCTTAAGTCTTGCAGTGTCTAGGGAAATCTCGGAGAAAATAAAAGTGCTCTTTTTCTGAATCCGACAGCTTTTACATACACTTATTTTCCTCCTGGATCACTAATACGAACTCAGAAATCCGTTCCGAATTCCGGATATAGCATTATTATAATAATATTCTAAATTCCACCAAAATCACTATTCATCACTTATTTTTATTTAATTCCTATAATTAGGAAAATGAACCTGGTTTACTCTCGAGTGCTCCTTAACCTTTTTACGGAACCACTGGACTGACAACAGATATTGATTTGGATGACATGAGAATATTTCCACTACTTGGAATTCTCATATCTTAACTTCCTAGGAGATAGATTATTCTAATCTATGCTGTCAAACCACCGCATTCTTCATGACATATAATATTTGAACCCACATCCATTCTATTTATTTACTAGAACAACCGCTACAGCGTAGTCGTAACCACTATTCGCTTCCATATTATTACATAAGAAAAGTTTTAATTCTATCAAAAATCTGGGTTCTTACAATCGATCTTTCATTTACTCCCCAACTGCATATCAAACAAATCAATCTGTTGCATGGTTCACTGCTCACTTGATTCGTGTTGATCGATGCCCATATGCAGCTGCAACACACCAACTACTCGTTGATGTCGTGGAAGCCCTTCGACCAAGCATCCATCCCAACAGTCTTTGCACCATCGTCTAGACTGGAAGGCAATACAACCGCAGCAGTATCCTTCAAGTCACTCTTCCCTCGTGCACGAGATCGATAACCAGATTTTCGAAGTTCCAGGACGTTCTGGCCACGTACTAATCAGACGATATATTCCCCCACGTAGCTCTCCCTTCATCCGAACCACACGACCTCTTTTGATATTCATAGCTCCCCCTACTACAGAGCATCTGTAGCCTTCTGAAGCTAACCGACCGATATATATTAGATTCTTCATCAGCTTAGGCACATATCTTACCCTGTTCAAGCTGCGAACTATTCCATCGAACATTTTGATTTTCACAATTCCAATCCCCTTGATCTCACAAGTAGATCCATCAGCCAAAAGAAACTGTTTCATTCTTTGTATCTTGGAATTTGTCAAAATGCCCCCTCTCTGAACATACATGGTAAGATGACCCTGAGTCTAATATCCATTCTCCTGGAGAACTAGTGCCTCGATTGAAGACGGTGCAAACATCTTCACAATCGAGAGTAACCACAGCCAATGATGCATCTGGATCCTTCTTATTAAGCGGACAATTTGGCCTAATATGACCTCACTCCTTGCAACCAAAGCATTGCATGCCCTTTTCACTGTATGTGGATTTACCCCTGCTATTGGTAGATCCTCTCACAGCATCCCTTCCTCTATTATTTTGACTACGCAAAGCCAAAACTGTCATTCCGTCCTTGTCACCATCCTGGTTCTTTGTTAAGATATAAGGCCCATGTATAAGGTCCATTACCAAGTCTATTGTGTTTATAAATATAGAAGTCTTTGTATCAGTTCAATGCAATCAGTTTATAAAAAATGTAGTTTTATCATCTTGTAACCGTTTTCTATTGTAAATACAATTCTGTTAGTTTGTCTTCTTCTTCCAGTTTATTCTTGATATTAGTTCAAAGCTCCATTAATGGAGTCTACAAAATGTAACATGGTATCAGAGCCTCCGATCTTCGAGGCGTCATTTTCCGCTGCTTACGATTGTTATTCCGCTGTTGTGTTCAAGCTTTATCTGTGCTTGTTAATGGCGGTTACTACCTATGTTGATTGCTTACAGGGCGTTTCTTGTCTTTATCTCCACTCATTGTTCATATCACAAGCTATTTTCGGTAATCTCTTTTGCTCATCAACAGTGTTTTGTTATTCGTTTCGACAATTAGTCTTTTCGCCATTGATGCTTCATTTGCAAGCTTGTTTGATCTTCATCGTTGTTCAATTACTGTGAATATCTGTTTGTTACTCTTCAATTACGAGTGCAATCTCTCGTAGTGTCCGTACAATTCTCTCATATTCAATCTGTGTTTTACTTGTTCTGGATCTCGTACGCTCATCTGCACACAACGTGTTTGATTGATTGTCTCAGAGAGATTTCGTGTCACAATCAATCTATATTTGATAGTTGCTTATCACGTGTTTGACGATTTGTCGAACTCAATCCCGTCACTATTGAGATGCTTATCAGGTTTAGTAAGGTCAGAATCTTCTTATGGAGGTCTTATGAATGATGCATTTGGAAGTGAAGTATCCGAGTCAACGAATGGAGATACATGTATTGAAAAGGATGGGATCAGTGAGCTTCAGCAGATTGAAGGCAAACTGAATGTGGATAAACTTAGCATTTCGCAGTTTAGTTCTGATCCTTGTGAATTGATTCTGAGTGAGGAGGGTAGTATTGTTGTTGCAGAATCATTTGCAATTGTTTTTACGTTAGCATGCTGCTTGATTTCGAAACCCCTTGGAAACAAAGGAGATGCACATGCCTCGTTGCAGTCCTCTGCCTGCAGTTAATGTAAATATTGCTTGTGGCCCCTCTAAAAGTTCTTGATGTTAAGGCCTCTCTTGAGGAGTTGTTACTGAGTAATTTTTCAGATGGCTTTGTTGACGATTTTAGGTGGTGCAGTTGGGTATATTACGACTGAGATGGTTTACATCAAACATATGGTGACGAACCTTGGGTTGAATACTTGGGGTTTTGTGTACTACAATAACTTGTTGTCGTTGATGATGACTCCGTTGTTTTGGATAGCTACAGGGGAGTATGCTGATGTCTTCACTGCTATTGGATCTAATGATGGGAACTTGTTTAATGAAGGCGATCTCTGCCACTGCATTTACTGTGACTGGTGTGGTTAACAAGTTTCTCACAGTTGCTATTAATGTGATGATCTGGGATAAGCATGCTACTCCGTTTGGTTTGGTTTGTCTTCTTGTGACCCTTGCAGGAGGTGTCTTGTTATGTTTATCAGGAGCTGTGAGCATTGCAGTCACCAGGCCACCTGTGCTTGTACCAGATATGGCATCAAAGTAGTCTGCCATTCTTGCTCAAAAGTGTTTTGATTGTTGACCTTGTTTTGGCAACAAAAGTAATGTTTTACTGAGATGGATGCACTGCCATATTGGTTGCTGCTGCTAAGAATCATGTGGTGCCCCTTTGAGGGTTGTTACTCTTTCAAGAGTTTGATATATTTGTTGCTCCTGTGAGAGTTTATTATATCAATTTGTGGATTTGATACCCTTTGTGGTTCTATGATACCCTTTGTGGTTCTAAACCCCTTGGAGGTCTTCTAAACCCCTTGGTGGTCCTTGTCACTCCATTGAGAGTTTGATATGCCCTTCATGGGTTTGATTTGCCCCTTAGAGGGTTGTTGCCCCTTAGTGGGATTTGTTGCTCTTTAATGAGTTTGTTACCCCTCAGTGGGTTTGCCCTTTATGTGGGTTTCTGTTACCTCTGATTGATGCTCCAAGTTGGATGCTATCTGGCTACCTCTTTCTGCTGTGAATGATTCTTCTGTGCAGTCTTCTGGATCAATCTGGAGTTTACGGAGTTATCTTGGTTGCTTAAACCTCCTCTTGCTCCTGATTTGTTGCTCTGAGCTATTACCTACCTGTTGTTGTTGTTTGTTGCTGCGTATTATTGTCACTGCCATATCATCTGTGGCCTTTGTTTCCTGCATCTCAGAAACAACATACAGCAACCTACAATACTCTCTGTTTTTCAAGTTTCAAGATGAAGCTGTTTCAGATTCTTCCCACCTTCATCTTGAGGGGGGATGTTAAGATATAAGGCCCATGTATAAGGTCCATTACCAAGTCTATTGTGTTTATAAATATAGAAGTCTTTGTATCAGTTCAATGCAATCAGTTTATAAAAAATGTAGTTTTATCATCTTGTAACCGTTTTCTATTGTAAATACAATTCTGTTAGTTTGTCTTCTTCTTCCAGTTTATTCTTGATATTAGTTCAAAGCTCCATTAATGGAGTCTACAAAATGTAACATTCTTCCTTCCAGCATTTGACAAAAGTGCTGACTGAACCTCCTCCATTTTTAACGTCTCATTTCCGTATAAAATGGTTGTGACCAAATGATCGAATGACTCCGGAAGCGAAGTAAGAAGAATAAGGACATTATCTTCTTCCTCCAATTTTACATCAACCTTTTCAAGTTGATCAACAATACCATTAAACACATTCATGTGCTCAATAACATTGCCTTGAGCTGCCATCTTCAGCTTGTATAACTCGCGCTTCAGATTTAACTTTGTATTCAAGTTCTTCCCGAGATACAATGTCTCCAACTTTGACCATAATTTCTTCGGCGTGCTTTCGTCAACAACATTATTGATAATGTTATCAGCAATGCATAGTCTGATGGTACTCATGCATTGCGACTCAGCATCCTCCCAATCTTCATCGCTCATCTTTGTTGGTTTTCCCTACTTCCCCTTCAAAGCCCTTGCTAGCTTCTGTTGGGTTAGGATATCCTTTACCCTTCTCTGCCAAAGAGTAAAACTTCCTTTACCATCATATGGAGTCACCGTGAATCCTTTAATACTTGCCATGATCTCCGTTTGCACACACAAACTAATGCAAACAACTAAATCAATTGGCCAGGTAAGTGTAAGAAACAATGGGAGCATTTTCGTCAAAACGGTGCCAAATTAGACAACCACTTTTCTTAACAACTTTCCTTCGGCACCAATAATTTAGACACAACTAGCTCTGAAGGTGGGATTGATGGAGATGAAGTGTTTGGTGGAAGTTTGGCAAAGAACATGAACGGCTGCCTAACAAAATGACGGCTGCCTAACAACATACATATGTGTTTGCTTTAACTGTGTGTTTGATTAGCATTCTTCACTCCCTGTTCTTGAAAATCTCCATGTCGAACCAGCAAGTAAAGTACTGTGTGGTAATCTCATTCTCTGTTTTTTTTTTCCAATCTATACATATATCTTACTTTATTACATATGTATATTTATTGTATATCTGACCTTCGAAAATTAATATATTGCTTGTTTTTTAATATTCGGACAGGTCTTCAAAGACATTAAAATTTGCCTTAAAATATTCTAATAGAGATTTCCTATTGCTTTCTGGTTTCGCAACTGCACATAGAGTGATTTGCTGAAATGAATTTTGTTTCAGGTGGATGCTTTTACAGAATCAGCATTTAAGGGGAACCCAGCTGCAGTATGTTTGTTAGAAGAAAAAAAGGATGAGGGGTGGTTACAATTGGTGGCAACTGAGTTCAATCTCTCCGAGACATGTTTCTTGACTCCAATTGATTCGGAGTCGCTTAATCCTAGGTTTCACCTCAGATGGTTCACTCCTGTTGCTGAGGTTCACTCTTGTCTCTCTTTTAGTCTTTTTTTTTTTTTTTGGCTTTTTTGATTCCCTGAATATTGAATATTAATCTTGTTAGGAGTTGTGTATTCAATCTGCATAAAGATTTATCGATCTTTTTTAGTATCAAGTGTCTTGACCTTGGATAGTGGAAAACTTAGTAATTTAATACGTAAAGTTAATTTGGACATTAAGGCTGGATATTGCCCCAGGGTTCCACTACTTTGGGATTCAAAAATGGGCTTTCGAGTGAAATTAACTTATTAACAAAGAAGCATATGTGTTCATAACATGTTATTGCTTCGCTTATGTAATAAGTAAATGACCCTGGTTTTTACTTAATTATGCCATATTGTTGCTACTTTGTCATTCTACTGGAATTTTAAATGAAAAGTCAGGTAGAATTTAGACAGTGTTTTGATGGATAGCCACAGGTAGTGGTTGCGTTAATCTAACAAGGGTCCAACTCGTCCAAGCAAATAACGTGTACTAGCTAAGTAATACGTGCCTTTTCCTTTATGGAATTTACCAGTCGACATTTGTTACTTTTCATCTCTATATATAATGTCTGCTTACAGGTTGAACTTTGCGGCCATGCAACTTTGGCAGCATCCCACTTCATCTTCTCATCTGGTTTAGTGAAAGCGGATGTGATTGAGTTCATGACGCTGTCTGGTGTTTTGACTGCTAGGAGGGTTTTACTGCCTAAAGTTTCAGTTTCATCACACTTGAACACAACTGATGCAGGTGATGATTTTTGTATAGAGTTGGATTTTCCTGTTGTGCCACTGGTTGAATATACTTCTGCTGAGCTGTCAACAATTTCCCAAAGCTTAAATGGTGCTTCCATTGTTGATATCAAGAAGACAACTACAGAAGATGACCTTCTTGTAAGTGTTTGGCTTTCCTCTAACATTTTTTTTATTAGACTTCATTAATAATGCACATTCTTGTTGGAAGTTGTTTGTGAAAGGGCTAACATATAAGCTTAACAGTTAAGTGGTACATATGAGTGCCATTTGTTTCTTTCTTAGGAAAAAGTAATATTTTATTATTGAGGGATGTAAAAGTCATTTAAATTTGCAGGTTGTGCTCTCATCTGGAAAGACTGTTGCAGATTTACAGCCGATGTTTGAAGAGATACGAAAACTCCCTTGCAGAGGATTGACTATTACAGGGCTTGCTCCCTCTGAATCTGGGTTTGACATATACAGCCGTTTCTTTTGTCCTACACTGGGGATTAAGGAGGTAAGCCTTAAGCTAAATATCAGGACTCCTTAATAATTCTCCAAACCTTTTGAGTTTTGTCATAGTCTTGGTTCACTTGGTATGTGTTGCTCTCTTCATAACTTGTCTACCTTCCTGTCTTCCGGCCTTCTTGTCTTTCTTTTCTTATGTTTAGAGATTGCATATTCCGTCTGACCTCACCCACCTTTCATCATAATTTATTAGCTAGATTACTTGATCATCTAATGTTGTATCCAAAACTGAATCTGAATAGTGTATCCTTAATCTCATTGCTGTGCTGTTTTAAGGCTAAAATTTGGTTGAGTCCAGGTTTTCAGTACAGGTGCTATTTTTCACGTACGGCGACGTGTTCACCCCTATAGTTACAGGCATCAAGTCATTAACAGAACGTGCTTATCAAAATTTTGAACATTTATCTTGAGTGCTGGCTTTTATGCAGTTGGTAATCTCTATATTGCATGACAATTGATTTCAGGATCCTGTGACAGGCAGCGCACACTGTGCCCTGGCCCCCTATTGGTGCCAAAAGCTGGGAAAATGTGATCTTGTTGCATATCAGGTCATTCTTCTCCCTGTTCACTGTCTGCCTATCTCTCTCAAACACACACACACTGATTGCATATTAAAAGCATCTGGAGTTTGATCATTGAAACTCACCATTCGACTCATTCACAATTTTTATTTTGTCAATTCAGGCATCACCTAGAGGTGGCATTATAAAATTACATCTAGATGAGAAGAATCAAAGGGTAATGCTGCAAGGGAAAGCCGTTACTGTGATGGAAGGTTCTCTCTTAGTGTAAATTTGGAGGTATTCCGAGGAAGCTTAAAATGGACAGGAAACACCGAATGTTTGAGATCATTCCCATTTTTCTGTAAAAGTTATAATAGAATATCATATGTTTTTGCAGTATTGGTATTTACATTTCAAATAAATGAAAAGAAAACTTCTATTGTTTATGTTTCTTTGAACTAATAAAATTATAAATGGCTGCTGGAAGTAGACAATAGCCAATACATGTCTCAAGTGTTTCCAGTAGAATATATTAGCTTAGCTCCATGCCTCCATACATACATGTTAATAACAGAAGTCCGTGTATTGACTGACTGTCTTCTACTTTAGTTTTTTTATTGTTTGGCCAATTTTAAAAGGGTCCGTGTTTTGACCGTCTTCTACTTGCTTTAGTACTTTTGAATGGTAGTAAGTGCGGTAAAGTAAAAAATTATCGTTCCTTATCATTGATAATAAACGCGATAAAATATGTCGTAGGCCAAGAACCCAGATTTATTTTTAAAAAACAAGTGTTGTTAAAATTGTATAAGCAGTCCTTTAACTCTCGAGGAGCGACTATACTGAACTTGTTAAAACAACTGTATTAATTCGTCGAAATTCTTTTGAACACAAACAACATTCAGAGCTGTGCAAACTGTTCGGATCACTGAAATCGGAACCAAAAGATTTATTAATTTTATTGAAGATGTTGAATAAACCGACCCATTTATACTTTTCTGGTTAACAACAGGGTTGTTGGTTGTTACTCTTGTTAGTCTAGAGCAGGGTTCTAAAAATCCCCGATTTAGCCGATTAATCCCCGATTAATCCTCTATAAGGTAAACAACCGATTCGATTTTTGAAATTCGATTAATCCTATGAATTTATTTAAAATGATATGTTTAACTATAAATTAGGCTAATATATTAAATATTATTATAATATCCGATTAATACTCCGATTAATCCTTCCGATTAATCCCCGATTACCCGATTAATCCTAAATCGACACTCAACCAATTTATACCGATTACCGATTTTTACAACCATGGTCTAGAGTCGAAAAGATTACCAACCCAATTTGGTTCCAACTACTCTGAAGACAGTTGCATTAATCTATTAACTATATATTAATGCAAGCAATCTATCATCAATCTGCAAGAATTTTAAATATACTACTAGTGCTTATAAAATATAAATAGGCATCAACACTTAACACTTGTATCAACAACACCTACATTAAAACACATTTGACAAGTTAAAAGAGCTGTAGCAAATGGCAAAGAAGCTTGTTAAGTACTGTGTGGTAATTTCATTTCATACTCTCTATTTCTATAGAGTTACATATTTTTTTTTACTGAAGTTAAACTCATGATCTGGGTTGTGTTGTTGTTATGGGATTGAAACAGGTGGACGCGTTTACGGATTCTGCGTTTAAGGGAAACCCGGCTGCTGTGTGTTTGTTAGAAGAGGAGAAAGATGATTTATGGTTACAAGCAGTGGCTACTGAGTTTAATGTTTCCCAGACATGTTTCTTGACTCGGATTGCCTCTGACTCAGTTTCTACCAACCCTCAGTTTGGCCTCAGATGGTTCACTCCTGTTGCTGAGGTCATTTTTTCACTCTCTATATATTAATTTCTTATTATTGGTATTGTTTTTTTTAGGATTATTGAATATTTTTGTTTTTTTTACGTTACATTCAGATAAAATAATCAATGTTGTACATAAATATATCGGAAAAAGCACCAAAGACCAAAATGCACACGCGTAAAGAAAATAAAGTTAGACTCATAAATTTACTTTCCAGAACGCAGGAAAGATATGTGTTAGCCAGGAAATAGAGTGAACTCATTTTAGTAGGCATATGTGTCACACCGGGTTACAGGATGTGAAACATTTTGGAAATGTTTTACAATTTGCACCTAGAAGTGAAAACCACGAATTTTTCGTCGTGTTTTATTGTAGGGAATTTGATGTGCATTGTGCTAGTGACTGACTTTGATCTTGAGAGACCATGTTATCTATCCCCCTTGGAGTGACGGTGTTGATCTGTAATTTTATTATCTAAATTATTCTACTAATTTTGCATATAAAATACTGCTTGGAAGAAGTAAAAGATTTTGTGAATGACATTAGCAAGAGTACATTCATTTCACAATCTTTTACTTGTTAAAGAATAATAACAACTCTTGTATTGTTTATAAATACATCCGATAAACGTTGCTTCAACCGCTTTGAATCTCTTACATATCTTTTCAAGTCTTTATGAGTAGTTTAGAGTAAAGAAATTGTGAAGTGTGATGACAAATCTCGTAGTTTTTCTTTATAAGTATTGTTACTGCGTACAGGTTAAACTTTGTGGGCATGGGACTTTAGCAACATCCCACTTTCTCTTCAGCTCTGGTTTGGTTGATGCTGATGTAATAGAGTTCTTGACACTCTCTGGAATTTTAACTGCTAAGAGAGTTCCAGATCCCGAAATCTCGCCCTTGGAGAATGGCAACGAATGTCATGGTTTTTCTGTTGAATTGAGTTTTCCAGCCCTTCCGTTGTCTGATTATGACTACCCAAAAAGTTTGATGAAATCTCCAAGTTTGAGCAGCATCTCAACTCTTGAAATTAAGAAAACTCCTTACGAGGATCTCTTTGTACGTATCACTTCCTCTAAACATAATCTAGCAACTGTACTTTCGAACTATATATGTAATGTGATTGCAGGCGGAAACTTAGGTGATGAATTCGAAAAATGCGTTCATCCATTTTTCTAGTTGAGATATAAAAGCTTCATTTTTGCTTATTATAACTTGCTATTTAAACCACAAGATATTGAAGTTTGGATTGGCAGATTGTACTTCCATCTGGAAAGGCGGTTTCAGAATACCAACCAGAGTTTGATGAGATACAAAAACTACCTGGCAGAGGATTAATTATTACAGGACTTGCACCTGCTGGTTCTGGCTTCGACTTCTATAGTCGCTTCTTCTGTCCCAAACTTGGGATAAAGGAGGTATTTGTTGCCATTTTTCAGCTATAAGTTTACTATACTTTGACAGATTGATTATAAAATGCCAAACTGAACTTTGTTTCACCTACCTGAAAAGCAGCCTCAAGTCTTGCAAACACAGAGTGAAAAAGCTTTTTATGTGTTAAAACACTTAAAGGAAATGAATCTCTTTTTTTCGAAACAATTACTGATCTGAATTTGAATAATTTCACACGCAATACATCTACTAAAATCGATACATTGTGTCTTATATTTATATATCCAGGATCCTGTTTGTGGGAGTGCACACTGTGCCTTGGCACCCTACTGGTGTCAAAAGCTGGGAAAAACTGAATTGGTGGCATATCAAGTTCTGTCTCTCTCCCTACCTTTATTATATCATGTCACACATTTACATACAAATACTAGAACTATCAATACGTTAGCAACATATGACATTAAGCATAATAGAGCTTTAGCTCCTCCCCCAGTAATCACCATAATCCAGTCTCATAAGTCATATCCATCAACACTATCTTACATGAGCTGAGCATGCAAGCATTTACAAAATACACATACATATGATCTCGATTCTTAAAACTTAAATTCTGATTCTTGTTGTATCAGGCATCTCCTAGAGGCGGCATTATAAATTTGAGTGTGGATGAGAAGAATGAGAGAGTATATCTTCGAGGAAAATCCGTTACTGTTATGGAAGGTTCACTTTTAGCTTGAAAATTTATGTAATGAGTCAAGGGATGAGGGAGGGACTCTTGAATCTTGATGACTCAAGACTATAATAATTTCAATCTTCGATCTTTTTAATTTTTATGTTGTAATCTACAACTGTAATTTTACCTTTGTTACTGATGATGACACTTGTTTGCTTTATTATCTTTTTTTGAATATTTAAGCTTATATGTGATACAAATGAGTATATGTTCTAATAAATCTCGAGAGTAAGTGAGAATCGAACCCAAAACTCTGGAACACTAAGAGCTAAGCCCATAACAAATGTTTAAATGCAGTTGTGTTTGATGACAGAGGAGTACTGGTGAAACTGTGAAAATAGTGAAATGTTTAATTAAGCTTTAAAAAACAAATAAAAAATGTACGTATTTAATATTTTGGCCTATTAGCTTTAGCTCAGTTGGTTAGGGCGTCGTGCTACTGTCGCAGGTTCCAACTTCCATCCCTGCATAGTCCAGAGTTTTGCAAAAAAAAAAAAAAATTAAATTAAATCATCATCGTCAAACTCTCTACTTTCTCTCGCTAACTATACATACATAGTTACATACATACACTACTACTGGCTACTGCACAAGTAAGTTTTGTTTTCAATTTTGAACATTTTTAATCTTTCTTATTCATTTATTTGCTTTTGTATTTTAATTCAATCGACTTTCTTGTATGTAATGGAATGATGGGCAAACACATGAACTTAATTTTAAGAAATTCCATTTCTAGGGCTCTTTTCTATGCATATAAGTTAAATATATATTCTCTGTAATATAATTTCAATATATTTCTGATATTGTGATTGTTTGTTGGATGTTCAGAAAATGTTGTTTTGTTGTTGTAGATTTTACTCAAATTATATGTATCAAAGTGGGTGATGGGTTTCCTAATTTGTATAAAGTAGAAACTCGATAAATGAATATTAGATGAACACTAAATGACCTAGTCAAATTAAGAAAATCAATTCGGTCAAAACATAATTGAGACAGTGTATCTCGATAAATGAATAATTTTGATAAGTGGATAAAATTATCTAGTCTTGGGGGGTTATTCGTTTATCGAGGTTTAACTGTGGATAGTTTTTAATCGCGAATATGAGAACTACTCACCACTACTTATGTTTAACTGCTAATTTTTGAAATTTTATTATCATACGGAATGCTATAAAGTATGGACTTTGGAGGAATTGAATTATTGCAGCTAAAGTATGAACATGTTTAGATATTAGTATTACATGTCAATTTTTTCTGCTTTTGTTTATGTTTTATGTTAATATTAGTGGGTCTTGTTTTAATCTGCTGGTGTTGATGATAAGAGTTTCTGTTTTCTGTATCCAGTATGACTACAAAGTTTATATATCAAATCATTAGCTTTTAAAATCAAACAATGTTTATATATCGAATCATTAGCTTTTAAAATCAATCAATGTTTATATGTATATTGATATCTAATATCACTTTTGATGCTTGTTTCTTGATCATAAGTTTGTGGGTTTTTGATTAACTGATGTGGAATTTTTTGTTGCCTAATTTTTCATTTTCGAATGTCATAGTGCTTTTCTTAAATTGTTTGCATATATAGGTCTTATGAATGAATGTTGTTTAAACTCGGTGCTATGATAAATTTGATTTATTACTACCCAGTTGGCCACTATACGTTTACTTAATTAGATTTATATTGTAGCGTTATAATTTTTTGCATTATCCTATTTATTTTGGTCCTTACATTTTTAGTATTTAGATCAGAAATATGGCCAGTGATGCTAACACAAAGCGGCTTGATTGTGGAGAGACAGTTGATTTTATCAGTAACTTGCCCAGTAACATAATAGATCTCATTCTAAAGCGACTGCCGGTTCAGGATGCAGCAAGAATGAGTGCTCTCTCAAAAACATGGAAGGATATATGGGTAAGGCACCCACACCTAGTTTTTAAAACCGAGTTTTTCAAGGAACTGCATTTTAAGAGGTTTTGTAAGAAAGGTAGAGAAACTCTACCACATGAAGTTTCAAGAACCATCAGTGCTGTTCTTTTAGCTCATAGTGGTCCCATTTTGAAGTTTTCTCTTCACATTCCTGAAGATTTGCCTCTTCATCACTATTCAGATACGATTTTATGGATTAAAAATTTATCAAACAATGGAGTTAGGAAAGTGAAACTTTTTAATTTTTCATCCAGTGCCTACAAAATACCATCTTATTTGTTTTGCTGTTCAGAGTTGACTCATTTGAGTCTAAGAGATTGTATTCTCACACCACCCCCGAAATTTGAAGGTTTCTGTAATCTAATTAGTGTTAGGCTTCTGAAAGTCATAATTACAACTGACATGTCATTTGGGGCCAAACTTGATAAGTTGGATTTGCAGTATTGCACTGGGATTGAACATTTGGGAAGTCAGTTCAAATATTATATCAATCTTACTGAGTTGGGTATTTTCCAATGTGGAGAAATTGATTGCCAATGGTTTAAATGCACCCAGAAGGTGAATCGTCTTTATCTCATTTTGGATGAAGCAGCAAAGAAAATCATAGATTTAAAAAAGCTAGCTGACAGTATGCCAAGAATCTGTATTCTTCAACTTGATGGCTATTTTCTCAAGGTAATCAAAGTGAAAATCGTATTAAATGATAATGTCATTCACGAATTGGATTAGTTAATTTGACCAAATGTTTCACATTTAATTTTTTTTTTTCTGATATTCATGCATACGTGTGTGTATATTGTTAGATTTTGGAACCAGGTGCAGTGATTATGAAGAGGCTTATGCCAACAATGGAAGCCTTGAAATCTCTGAGCCTTGACAATGTTGGATTTTACGATTTGGTTCAGATTCAAAATGTTATTTGCTTGATCAGAATTTCACCCAACCTGCAAAAGCTCATCATAGAACTGGTGAGAATTAGTTCTCCTAAATTTTGTGTTCACTCCAGCAAATCTGAAATTCTAATTCCTTACTATCCATCTCTGGATTTTTTCTTAATAAATCATTTTACTGCGTATAAAAGACTTGCACTTCTCTCCATGTAAGTGATAATCACTTTTATCTATTCTTTTCACTCGCTTTGGCTTAATATTTGTATTGTTTTCTTATGTCACGTGCTTCTTTTTTCACTTTATTTATCAACAATATTTTGTTCCTACTGTCTCTTTGATAATCACGTCATATTAATGTTCCCATATTGTCTATAATAACATTGTACTCTTATCTAGTCCTGATCAAAATTGTGGCTTTTTTAATATCTATCAATAAATATCCTCTTGTTTTGTTTGTTCTCCTGGATGATCAAGAGAACTTGTCAAATCTATCTGCAAGGTTTACAGGGGATTCGAAGTCTGAGTAGAGTCATGTGTGTGTGCATATTTGAGTTTTCTGTAATTGACCTTTACTAGGAAAAAAATTTCGTCAATGCTAGATATTGTTTTATCATTCATGTACCATAAATATCTATAAATTAAAAAAATTAATAATAGATTACTATGAATATTGACAATATATCTTTTAGTAACATAATTCTGATTGCATAAATATTTGTCCTAAAATTATATAAAGCACTAAATGAAATTTATATGTTCATGAATACTATGCTCTTATATTAGCCTTGTATGTAGGAACCTAAAATAAAGAGCGAGAATGTTATGAACTTGCCAGACAGCAGGGAACTTATGGTGGCATCGGTTGTACAATATTTGCAATCACCAAACTTGATTGACTTGAATTTTAACCAACTTAAAACTGTGAGAATAGAAGGGGCAGTTGATTCCACTGCTCTGCAGTTCATAAAGTTTCTGCTTGCATCTTCTCCTTCACTAAGAAAAATGAAATTTTCTCACTATGTGATTAATGATCCTTAAGAAGCGTTGAGGATTTTGGCAGAGTTAGTAAGGTTCCCCCGAGCATCCACAACTGCAGAGATAATATGGAAGAACTAGTAGTAGTGGTAGGTTTGTTTTAGAATTAATGTCGAAGCATATAAACTCCTCGGAATTGTTTATTATGTGGTTGCAGAATCAGACCTCCTTTTGTGGCTCTAGAATTGGAGATCTATTTTATGGATTCAGTCAAGTTCAACTGTAATTACAGTAAAAGTTTTTTTTTTTACTATTCTATGTATTTTTAATGAGCTATACCCTCCTTTGTAATTTAAAGGAATTTCATGTTTAAAGTCCCTTTCTGTAAGCTACCAAGAGTTGTGGTTGCTCCTTGACAATCGTATTTTAGGTTGCCCTCTTCTTGAGAGGTATAATTTTTCATACTTTTTGATAGTTTAGCTTTCGCTGCCAATTCCCCGAATCCAAAATACCTTGAACTAGAAGGGGCGTTCGCGGACTTCTTAAATTTCTTTTCAAGTATTGTTGCTGTGCACGGGTTGAACTTTGTGGGCATCCTTTAGCAACATTCCTTTTTTTCCAACTTTGGTTTGGTTGATGTTGATGTAATAGAGTTCAACATCCCAAAATCTCGACCAGTCACCTTTTGAGAATGGTAATGAATGTCATGGTTTTTCTGTTGAACTGAGTTTTCCAGCCCTTACATTGTCTGATTACGACTGCCCTGCAAATTTGACGATTTCTCCAAGCTTGAGCAACGTATCAACTCTTGAAATTAAGAAAACTCCTTACGATGATCTCTTTGTATGTATTACTTCCTCTAAACATAATCTAGCTGGAAACGTAGGTGATAACTGGAAAATGTGATCATTCGGACCTAAATAATATCTTCTTACAAGAATGATAAGTTTGCACATGTAATCAAATTCTTCTGTGACCAATATTAATATTTTCAGCCTTTTCTTTTATTCATATTGCTCGATAGGATAAAATCAATTCGATGAAAATGTCGAATATTATATTTATCTCGCAACATTTTTATTGTATGAAACAATATTTGCTTCCCGAAACCATTACGTGATTAAATGACACAAAATTAGTTACAAAGAATAATTTTCAAATGACATGGCATAGATGATGTGGCAGTATAGAATATTTTGATTGATGTGGTGTGAATGCATGAGCTCATTTATTATTATAACAAATCAAAATTTGCATGTGTATTTAGAAAAAATTTTGAAAACTAAATTAGGTATCCTTTAACATTATTCTTTAAACAATAACCATAGTAACGTACTCAAATACATCATCATTTCCGAATCAGAGAAACATAGAACTTACTTGATTAATGCACAATCCACAGTTTCATTATACATGACTTGGTCTAGACTCAAGACACATATGGGCTTTATTCATTAGATTTGTCAATATCGCTTTTATTTAAGCCAAGTGAAAGGACCTAAGCTATCCTATTCCATTACCTAAATTATTAATATTTGACTTTGCTTTGTGTATTCCAGATAATTCAATTTATCAATTGTCTACCAAAGAAGAATGCAGTTGTTTTGGTATATGCCACTGTTGTAAAAAGTAAGAATCGGAGCTAATCGGTGGAGGCACTGTCCAGGGATTAATTGGGTAATTGGTAATTAATTGGAATGATTAATCGGATCATTAATCAGAACTAATTTAATATTATTTTTAAATATAATTATTATTAATATATATAATTATTTTATTATTTTGATTATATTTATACATGAATAATTATCATATACTTATACAAATATATTTAAAATATATAGCATTATTAAAGTAAAAATAAATTTTAAGATCTAATTTTTGAATTGGGGTCAATATGAGAGAAAAAATTGATAAAATTCATGATTTAACCGTTTAAAATATTAATTTCGTATATGAGAATAATATTTTTCTTAAAATTTATTCAATTTTGTACTTTTTGAATTTTGATTTTTTTTATTTTCTAAAAAAAAAATCATTTTTTTACCAATAAGGCCGATTTTTGATAGATTAATCCCGATTTTGGCCGACTTTTGAGCGATTTTCCGAAAAACGATTTTTTAGCCGATTTTTATAAAATTAGTACGGTGGCCTACCGAACAACGATTAATCACCGACTTTTAGAACAGAGGTATATGCACGTATATGAGATCGATCAAGTTTACGATAAAGTAAAAATCCTAGAAGTTACTAAATATTATTGTAAAAAATTTGTAACAATTATCAGTTTGCTGCAACAATCATTTATCGGAATGTTGATCCTCGGAACATCTATATATCAAAGTTCATTCTCATTCTGGATGTGAACCGGGGACAGGATATAATATTGTTGTCTAAGGTCAAAGATAAAATTAAACCTGATGAATTATTGTATGAGTTGGCATGAAAGCAACCTTATTTGACTTTGTAACTCACACAACTTCGAATCCCCACGCAATTAACAAAATCGTTGAACCCACAAAATATTTAAACTCAACATGTCCTTGTAACAACACAGTATAAATAGAGGTGGCACTTCACAAACTCAATGCAATATCATCCCAACAATGGCTCATTCATTTCAAATCACCTTACTTTCATTTCTCTTCATTTTCTCAATCACTCAAGCTCAGCCATCTTTCCGACCGACTGCCCTTGTCATTCCGGTGAAAAAAGATGCATCGACACTCCAATACGTGACCACGGTTAACCAGAGAACCCCTCTAGTGTCCACAAACCTTGTCATTGATCTTGGAGGCCGATTCTTGTGGGTTGATTGTGATAAAAATTATGTTTCATCCACTTACCGTCCTGTTCGATGTCGAACTTCCCAATGCTCCTTGGCAGGGTCCATTTCCTGTGGTGATTGCTTTGATGGACCCCGACCAGGGTGCAACAATAATACTTGCGGGGTTTTTCCTGAAAACCCCGTGATTAACACTGCCACGGGTGGTGAGGTTGCTGAAGATGTTGTGTCGGTCCAGTCCACTGATGGATCGAGTGCAGGTCGAGTTGTTACCGTACCACGTTTCATCTTTTCATGTGCACCAAGTTTTTTGCTACAAAACTTAGCTAGTGGTGTGACAGGCATGGCTGGATTAGGCAGGACTAGAATTGCACTTCCTTCGCAATTCGCTTCTGCTTTTAGCTTTAAGAGGAAATTCGCCATGTGTTTGTCAGGATCGACATCTTCGAATGGTGTCATAATCTTTGGAAATGATCCATACAAGTTCCTTCCAAACATCATTGTTTCTGATCAAACACTTACCTACACACCCCTACTAACAAATCCAGTAAGCACAGCAGTAACTTCTACACAAGGTGAGCCTTCGGTGGAGTACTTTATCGGAGTAAAATCGATCAAAATCAACTCAAACACCGTCGCCTTAAACACTTCACTGTTGTCTATAAGTAGTGAAGGAAACGGTGGAACAAAAATTAGCACAATCAATCCATACACTGTCTTAGAAACTTCGATTTACAAGGCAGTCACCGAGGCCTTTATCAAAGAATCCGCAGCAAGGAACATAACACGAGTCGCATCAGTGGCACCATTCGGGGTTTGTTTTAGCTCAAACAACGTTGGTAGTACGCGAGTTGGGCCATCAGTGCCTTACATTGAGCTGGTTCTGCAAAGCGAAAGTGTGGTCTGGACAATAACAGGGTCGAATTCAATGGTTTATGTTAATGACAATGTGTTATGTCTCGGAGTTGTAGACGGAGGATCGAATCCTAGAACTGCTATTGTTATCGGAGGGCATCAGTTGGAGGACAATTTGCTACAATTTGATCTGGCAACTTCAAGATTAGGCTTCAGCAGTACTCTGTTGGGGAGACAAACTACATGTGCCAACTTTAATTTCACTTCTTCTGCATAAACACATTTTACGGATCATCTAACTGCACTATTAAGTGAATAAGTTTCGAGATTAAAATCGACACATAGTGTGTGCGTGCGTGCGTGCACGAGCGTTTGGATTTAAGATATTTATGCGAGTTGAATAATCAGATATTGTCAGATTGCTATCTAGTTTGCAATATTCGGGTATTGGATTTAAGATATTGCTAGTTTGCATGAAAGTAATCTGATATTGTCAGATCTTCTCATCTGTAATAAAAAGGTTTTCAATTATGGATATAGTTTTTGCAAATAAATGTTAGTATATACTTTATATCAGATGCATGTGCGGGTAGTTTTCATGGAGTCGTTTGATTCAATACGTGTGGCTGAGTCATAAATGAGTTGATATATACATATTTACAGTGTTATAAAAATACCGAGTACTTTTTAGAAAGAAAAAAAAAACCGAGTACTCGATATTTAGAGGGTGTTTGGGGTTGCTTAAAATAAGTTACTTTTGACTTAATGGAGGTATTTTTAACTTAAAGGAGAAAGTAAAGTTGTTTGCTTTAAGTTGAATGAATGTGTTTGGGTAATTTTACTTAAAGTTAAATGGGGATTTAATAATTTTGACTTAAAATGAAATTTTATTAAAAAAATTTTAAATTCATAATATTTAAACTTTGCAAGAGTTTTGGAAGTTTTTTGAAAAAAAAAAAAAACTCCATAAGTCATAAGTCAAAAGTACCTAAATGGAACTTATGGCTTAAAGCAGTTTTTTAACTTAAAGCGGGCTTAAAGCCCTTATTGCCAAACACTACATTTTCTACTTATTGCTTTTTTTAAGCAATAAGCAACTTGCCCAAACGGGCTCTTAGTCTTCGGAGTGAAATCCAATTTTAAATTATTTAATGTTTTATTATTATTTTAAATAAGGGTAATGGTCAAAAATGCTATTTTTTAAAAATTTTATTACATAAATATCAATTTTAAAATTTTTGCCCAAAAATACCAATTTATTACGCATTTCCAAAATGGGTATTGTTATTACGCATTTGACAAATGGATATCATTTAAGAATTTTTTTAAAAAAATGAAAAATAAATAAATAAATAAATATACCCCTATTATGAAGGTGTTACACATTGAATGGGTAATATTGGTGTTACACAAGTAATTTTTTTTATTTTTTTTACTTTATATTTATTACCCATTTGCCAAATGCGTAATACTATTACCCATTTTTGAAATGCGTAATACATTGGTATTTTTTGACAAAAAATTCAGAAGTGATATTTTCGTCGAGAAGTTAAAAATGTCATTATTTTTTAAATAATGTTGGAAAATGTATATTTTGATCATCATAACTTGTTTTAAATTGTATTGATAAAAAATATCAAGTAAATCCATCCCTTTTGATTCTTAACACTTTTATTTTCATTTTCTGACATGCATTTTAAGGTATGTTTTAAAGATAGTTCATAACTTATTTTTAAAATTTTCCTTTTTAATTTTGTATAAAAATTTAAACGTTAAATTTTATACAAAAAAAAATAAAAAAATATGGAATTATCCTTAAAATACACTTTAAAATGCATGCAAAAAAGTAAAAAAAGTGTTAAGAATCAAAAGGGACGGAGGGAGTATTAATATTTTGACATTACTGTTGTTAATACATTATTAAAAATAATATTAATTATTATTTTGATATTTATAATAAATTATTAGTAAATAACAAAAAATATATAACTTATAACACTAATATACTAAATTATGTTATGTGAATTTAATATTTTTAGTAAAACTTAATTATGAAAATAATATCCCATTAGTTGTTAGAGTACTCATTCCCAATACTCTTCCAATTTCCCAAATACACTTTTTTCTACTACTAAACCGAGTTGAACCGATTTCGAATTTTACAATCTTGCATATCCTACGTTTATATAAATAGATTATTTGTAAGAGTTCAATTACAATTTTAGAATAAACTTTTCTTTAGAAATATTTAGTTTCCTATCAAACAAACAAAAAATTTAGTTTTAATTTAAAATTGTCATTTTTATTTTAAAACATGTAATATATTCAAATACAAGTGTTTTTCATGAATCATACATAAATTATTAAATTTGGCATTTTTTTTTTGAACAATCAAATTTGGTATTATTTTTAGAAATCATATTTGATCCAATTTAAAATGCAATGTTTAATTTTTCATTAAAGATATTTGTTCATTAAAAATTAAACATAACATATTGGTTTACGTCCTTATTCGTTACAAAATCACTGACAATTATATCTCATTTCTATTATTTATCTCACATTTATTATCTTTCATGTAAGTGTTGATATAAAACATTATAGTTTATGCACTTAAACAGTTAAACTTGATCAAATTATAGAAGCATATTTATGTGATATTTTTTATGATTTCAAAATCAAATAAAATATTTCCTGATCTTAGCTTTAAACTTTTTAATTTCATTTTGACACACTTTACTACTTGATTATTAAAGTACAAATAAAAACTTTTGATTAAAAAATAAACTCCTCCTTTTTCAAATCAATTAACTTTGTAAAGTAATTTGCAGCTTAACAAATATTATTAACACTTACGACATATGAATAGATTAGTTTTTTATATTTTTTATGTAATGTTTTGATTTTTATAAAGTTAATTTTGAAAAGAGAACGACATGAGTTATTTTTGTATATGTATATTTTTTTTAACTTTAACATCTCAACAATTATCTTAAAATAATAAACATTTTCAAGTCCACTAAATTAAAAATTCTCCAAGAATTAACCAATCCAAAGCATACCAATCTCCAACTTGCAATTCATAAACTAAACTTACACTTAAATTATCCAACTCAAAATTCAAACACACACTTACTAAAGTCCGAATAAAATTATAGAATTCTGTTAAAATGCAAGAAAATAAATGAGTTCCGCTAAATCCGCACTCGCGCACATCCCATAAGATAGCCCACCTAATTAAGGTTACCTGTCGGAAGAAAAGTAAAGAAACAAAAACCGGCAGTGAGCGAAAACTCATATACGGATAACAAATGATGACAAGCTGAATGAGAGTTAGACACGATGACAATAATAAAATAAACAAAATATCAAAACGAGAAATAAAGACAAAATTGGACAAAATAAAAATACCACAAAATCTTAAAACTATAATGTAAACATACGTGCTTTCCAATCCAAAATAGCCATGCTTTACACATACACTTACACTTACGAATCATACTTAAACAATATAGTGGAAATCAAAACTTACATACTAATACGGGAGACAATCTTACACTTACAGGATGTCTTACATTTTCGGTTATCCAGAAATATGTAGTCATTAAAAACAACTTACAGGGGCTTGCATAGCACAAAGCAAATGCTACCCAAAATGGCCAAACATACACATACGGAATAGTCATGACTATACATGTCCCACTCCTCCGGCGACACGCCTATACTATTTAAATACACCGCATAGGAGGTGCCACGAGATTATCTACTCGTGACGGATATCTTACAATCTCCCAAATCATATTTATATCAAAATATAACCAAAACATAATCCTCAAATATCACAAACCCAATTACATTACAAAATAGACAAAGGATAGCGAAATCACAACCTGATCAGTTCTGAAAAATGGGAAATTACACTATGAAGATAAATTCAAATCAAAAAGTATAAAACACGAAAATCATAGGAAATTCCAAGACCTTTCCAGAATGGTAAGGCTCGTTAAAAACGGACAAATATTCAAATAACGAACCCTGAAAGTAAATATTTGCGAACAGCAAAACAGAATTAGCACCTGACTTATTTAGTATTATGCTATTTACGACAACAGAGACAAAGAATTTAGCAGCGGAGTGTAAACAAGAAACGTAGAACGCGGAAATACCTTTCTGTAGATATATTACTCATAAAATATTCACAAACTTTCAATTTAATACGAATTTTCAAAGTAAGAGTAGCAGTTCAGAAAATGCCCTGGCAGGTCACTAAAATCGCAGAATACACATACTTATGCGTAGAAACTCAGAAAAGTTAAAGAACAAAAATTGTAGATAATTCAAATACCTTTCCAAGGACATTAAAATCATCATCATATGACAAAAATCGATTATTTATTTATATAATAATCGAATATTATTATTTTCATTTTAAGTATTTGAATTATTTCAAAATTTACTTTATTTTTGGAGGGTCAAGAAATTTTATTAAGAAGAAGAAGCAGCAGACATATAGTTTGAGGATACAAACTAAGCAATCTCACTTGGAGAATTAAGCATCCAACACTGTTCTATTCTATAAGGAACTAATCTAGCTAAAAAATGAGCAACTTTATTTTCCTCTGGATTGACTTGAGACCATTCAAGATAGTCGAACTAAGAGCTGAGGCTAAAGATATCCTGCATCATAAAATCTATCTCCATGTTACCAAACTTGTGCCTGCTGACTTTGTCGATCAAAATTCACTTATACATATTATATGTATAATTTTTTTTTTAATTTAAATTTAAGTTTTCATTTTAAGTATTACATTGAAAAGATTAAACTAGTGCTTGATTAATTTCAGCCCCCTTCTAAGAAAATAAATGATTTACTTAACCAGAAGTTAATTAAATTTATAGAACTGTTATGAATTAAACTTTAAGAAAACTAATAACAGCTGATTACTTAAACAAGAACGAGGAAATGATTCGATTAACTGATAGAATTCAACAGATCTGCAGAGCATTCAAGAGGCTCGCTCTCTCCACAGGGGAAAAAAACAAAATAATATAATAATCAACAAGATATTCGCCGCCTCCTTCTTTTTCCCTTTTCCCCTCTTAACTCCCATAACCCTAATTACGCTTGTCAAAGACCTTTCTGCCCTTAGTTTGTTGTTGAAGTCCCCATTCTGCCCTTGGGCCTGCGACGCGTATATTTTATAAGTGGGCTAGGCTGATTCATCACATTACCCTCCCCCCAAAAGCTTCACCTTGTTCTTAAGGTGAAAGTGTGGGAATCGAGCTTGTATCGCTTTTACTTCTTCCCATGTCGCTTCAAATAATGGTAACTGCTTCCATTTCAAGAGTGCTTCTGTATGTAACTCTGTCCCCTTCTGAACTTGTCGAACGTCCAGCAGGGTCTCAGGTTCAACTATTAGTTCCAGGTCAGTGTTTAGTTGGGTTGGAATTTCGGGTGAAGCTCCCCCTTGGCCAATTGCTCGCTTGAGCTGCGAGATGTGAAAAACAGGGTGCAACCTACAAGTGGAAGGGAGCTGCAACTTATAAGCTACTTGTCCAATTTTCTGAATCACTTCATAGGGCCCATAGAACCTTGCTGCCAGTTTTTCAAACGGACGATGAGCTAGTGAGCGCTGTCTGTATGGCTGGAGCTTCAAGAACACCCACTCACCCACTTCGAAATTCTCATCTATGCGTTTAACATTAGCAGTAGTTTGCATTCGTTGCTGTGATTTCATTAGTTGCAGCCTCAACTCATCAAGAATATAGTCACGTTCTTGCAACAGCTCCTCTAGACTATCAACAGCCGTCCGCCCTTTCCCCACATGACACAGCAGAGATGGATCACGTCCATATAACAACTTGAAAGGGGTGTGTTTAGTGGTCATATGTGGGGAAGTATTATATAAAAATTCTACCTAAGGCAGCCATTTGGACCACGACTTCGGCTACCCCCCCCACAAAGCATCTAAGATAGGTTTCCAATACCTTGTTAACAATTTCGGTCTGTCCGTCCGTCTGCGGGTGGTACGCCGTGCTTCTCTTTAATTCAGTCCCCTGTAGACGAAAAAGCTCCATCCAGAAATTACTCATGAAAATCCTATCACGATCTGATATGATAGAGTTTGGAAAACCGTGCAGGCGAACTATCACTTTTATGAATGCTGTAGCAACTTTGAGAGCAGTAAAAGGATGTCGCAGGGGTATAAAATGGCTGAACTTCGTTAATCGATCGACTACCACCCTTATTGAGTTAAAACCATTAGAGACAGGTGGGCCTTCGATGAAATCCATCGATATATCTGACCAGACCTCAGTTGGCAGTGGTAGGGGTTGTAGTAATCCTGCTGGGGATTGTTGGGAAACCTTATTTTGTTGACAAATAGAACACTGCTGAACATATAATGCCACATCCTTCCTCATTCCTAACCAAAACCAATCTGCAGCAATACGGAGGTAGGTCTTAACATCCCCAGAGTGTCCACCCGTAGGAGAGTTATGATACAGTGCCAGCAATGTTTTGACAAACTCAGAAGTTCGTGGAACCACGTTCCTTCCCTTATAAAACAACTTCCCTTCAATCAGTCTGAAACCAACATGAGGCTTTCTATTATCTGTTAAATCCTGTCTAATTTGTGACAACAGGGGATCATTATTGACCTCACCATCCAAAGTACTCCAACCGACTTCTGGATTTGAGATTAAAGCGCCTAACTCGACTTCGCCCACTGTTTTCCTAGAGAGGGCATCAGCCACTCTATTTGCGGTACCAGGCTTAAATTGAATCTCGAAAGAATATCCCATCAACTTGTTGACCCATTTTTGATACTCAGCTCCAATCTCCCTTTGTTGTGACATGTAACGAAGACTTTGTTGGTCTGTCCGAACAATAAAGTGTCTCCCCAATAGGAAGAACCGCCATTTCTGCATAGCCATACAAATTGCCATAAGCTCCTTTTCATATATGGGCTTTTGTTGGGATCGTGGACCTAGGAGTTTACTGTAAAAAGCAATTGGGCGGTTGTCTTGCATCAAAACAGCCCCTATACCGAAACTCGAGGCGTCTGTTTCGAGAATAAAAGGTTTCGAAAAATCCGGCATAGCTAATACAAGTGGGTTAGCCATTGCCGATTTTAACCTCTCAAATGCATTAGTAGCCTCACTTGTCCACCCAAAGGCATTCTTTTTCAACTGATCTGTTAAGGGCTGCGCAATTTGTGCATATCAGGCTAAGAACTTCCGATAATATCCAATTATACCGAGAAAACCCCACAATTCCTTTAAATTAGATGGCTGTGACCACTCCAACATTGCCTTTACTTTCTCATCATCCACCTCAACCACTTTTCCAGAAACCTTGTGACCCAAATAAGCAATTTCAGACCGCCCAAACTCGCACTTTTTCTTGTTAACTACCAACTGAAAATTTGCCAACGTTTGTAAAACAGTTCTTATGTGAAAAATATGCTCCCCTTCGGTCTTGCAGACTAGGATGTCGTCAAAAAACACTAGAACAAACTTGCGGAGGAAAGGCCGGAACACATCATTCATTAATGATTGGAATGTGGTTGGAGCGTTCATTAGCCAAATGGCATAACCAAAAACTCGTAGTGTCCGTCATGAGTACGGAAAGCCGTTTTATGGTTATCTTCGGGACGTACTAAAATCTGATGGAACCCCGACTTAAAATCCAATTTCGAAAATACTCGGGCCCCGTGTAACTCATCTAATAGCTCGTCAATGACGGGTATGGGATACTTGTCCGGGATAGTTTCTTTATTTAAAGCACGGTAATCTACGCAGAATCGCCAAGAACCGTCCAGCTTCTTGACTAACAAAAATGGGCTCGAAAAAGGACTTTGTGATGGTTTGATTATTCCAACGCTCAACATCTCATTTATCAGTTTTTCAATCTCGTTTTTATGGAATTGGGGGTTCCGGTAGAGACGAACACTCACTGGGTTGCTTCCCTCCTTTAACTGGATTGAGTGTTCGTGGCCTCTGAAAGGTGGCAGCCCTTTGGGTGGTTGGAAAACCATAGCATTCTGCTCAATTACATCCCGTAGGAAATCTGGAATTTCCATTTTCTATTCAGTGTTAGTTGCTCCCACATGCTTCTCCTCTATCTGATTAAGCTCAACCCAGAATCATCCCCGTTCTTTGCGTATCGTCTTTATCATTGCCTTAAGAGAAATCCTGGATCGGACCAAGGTTGGATCACCCACCAATGTCACTGTGTTCCCGTTGACTTCATACTGCATAACTTGCAATTTCCAATTGTTCCTCATGTTCCCCAGTGTCTCCAACCATTGGATGCCTAAGATCACGTCACTACTGCCCAACTTCAACGGTAAAAAATCCTCCTTAACCTCCACACACCCATCTATCTGCAACACCACTCCTTTACACATCCCCTTCCCACGAACTGCTTCTCCATTCCCCAAGGATACTCCAAACCCCTCTATATCACAAATCGGTATGTTTAACTCTTCTGTTACATCCAATGATAAGAAATTGTGGGTAGCACCTGGATCTATTAAAACCACTACACTTTTTCCCTTAATGACCCCCCTCAATTTCATATGTTAGGCCGAATACACAATTATAATCAAGTTCGTATGAGAGAATAACAAGTAATACTCGTTTGAACAATTAAAAACTGTTTGGAATTAATAATTCCTCTCTCAGTGATGTAAAATATCACAGAGAGCTGCTTAGGTTATAATGAATGATAATTCGTTACACGATACCCTTCTAGGGTTAACCTAACTGTATTTATAAGATATACAGCTGCTATACAATCGATAATTGATACTCCTATAAATTAGCTATACAATTGATATCAATTATGATTGCTACACGTCTCCTTAGTCAACACAATCTCTTTGACAGCTATCCAATCTTTAAAGATATTGCTTCCATAAGTATTCTTCAATCTCTGTTGACCAATAGACGCTTCCTCCAGACAGAGTTTAACAAACTCTGTCGAGCTTCCATCCGTCAGCGTTTAACTAAACTCTGACTGCTTCCAGCTAAACTCTAATATTTCACTGTAACACTTAAACACTGATTATTATTCACATCAATTATATCTAACAATCTCCCATAACTTGTTCATTAGCAAAAATGCACAAGTTTACAATAATTGATGATGTCAAAACCAAATAGACAAATGCAGTGTTTAACAAACAATCAGAGTTTAAACTTCTACTTAAACAAAATTTACAGAAAGCAAGAAATTCTTACAGAGCATTATTCACTTAATTTTCTCAACATCTGGTGTTGTTCTGAGATAGTCAATAAGCAATCTTCTTTTTGCATTGTCAAGTTCTATCTGCATGATCTCCTTGATCTCTTTCAGCTTAGGATCATCTTCACAAGTTTGGTTGATAGCAGATCTCAGAGAATAGATTTTGTTTCTTCTCATTTCATTCCCCAGTCTGATGAATTGTGCTTTCTCTGACTCATAATTAAAATCAAGAACTGTTATACCCAAATCTGTCTTCATCTTAGCAATATTCTTCTTCATCTCAACAATCTTTCCTTGATAATCTCTGTACTTTGGGACATACTGACTGTTGTATTTTATACCTCTAACTGCCAAATTATGCAGCATCTTCTTTCTTAGCACATTTGCAGCTTGTTGAGTCCTTTGATTCTTCACTTTGAAAATATACAGAACATATTCCAATTCTTCCCAAAGCTTCAAATCAAGATCATACTCACCAATTTTATATACAGTCCCATCAGCCATGAAGTATAGAAGAAAATCTTTCTTTAAGCTCTTTTGATGAATCAACTGTACTGATTCCAGCCTGTCTAAACTCTCTTGAGTAACACCTTGACATGGAACAACCAGTGATGAAGGATCTTGAGGACTGGTGTTCATTCTATTTTCTCTATAGGAACCCAAACCAGATTTATCTCGACCTTGCTTACCCATTAGAGCTCTGCTTTGTAGAAAATTACCTCCAGCCTCTCCAATCTCCAGAGTTTGTTCACGAATTATTGGTTTCCCAAAAATCATTTGCAATTGAGCAGACAATGGCTTCTGTACAACTTGTGTAGCAACAGAGGTTGTATTCACTCTCTTTGAAACTTTCTCTTCCTCACCAACTTTACCCTTCAGCTTTTGTTTAGTCTCTGCTTCTGTTGGTTTTCTAGATATCTGTATCCTCTGATCAGCACCAACATTTTCTTTGATTATAACGCCTTTAAGAACAGGCTTAGGAGCTTTCACATTTTTCTTGAACTTGCCAGACTTCAGAGCTTTCTGATGTTCTTCTTGTAGATTCTTCTCTTCAGCTTGAATGTCTGCAATAGTAACTCCTTCTTCATTTTCTTCAAGGAACAATCTAGCAACCAATTCTTCATCAGTCTGTGGATTGTCAGTGAATAGCAAACTCCGGGTCTTTGAAGTACCCTGAGCATTAGTATATATTCCATCATTCTTTGACTTAGAAGATTTGCCAGATTTTAAACTCATATCAGCTTTTGATTTTAAACTCTTTTGTTCATTTGCTCCTCCATCTCCAGCATCATCCTTCTTAGTCAGAGTTTGAGATTGCCTGCATTTTAACTTAGCAACTCTCTCCCCCTTTTTGACATCATCAGGAATTAAGATAGATGTAATCAGCTCCAAGGAGGTAGCAATAGAATCAATCTTTCCAGACAAGACATTCTGATTCTGTTCAACTTGACCTAGCCTTTGAATCAGAGTTTCTTGAGCTTTAGAAAAATTCTGAAACTTTGTTTGATTATCTCTCTGCATGGTCATGTCTCTAGCAACAACAACAACAACTCTCAGATCAGTTATGGCCTTTTGAGACTCATCAAACCTTTCATTCAAATTCTTGACCTGAACCACAATTGCTTGCAGACTTGAAAGAATATTAGGATTTGAAATTTTCTTGGCAGATTGATGCACAAATTTAGCTGCTCTTTTTCTTGGAAAAATACAATCCTCTTTATACCAATTCTCAGAGAATTTGACAAAATATTCTTCTTCAATCTCATTTTGATGTGAAGGTTGAGAAAAAGGTGTGTGCTTTGCATCAGTTTGAACTGGTATGCTCTGAGAAGAGTTAGACTCTGCACTCCATTCATCTTCAACATCAGCATTTGCAACTGGATCAATCTCAGCAAAATGCACTTCAGCTTCAACATTCTCTGCAACAGTCTCTACAACAGTCTCTACAGTTTTATCAGCAACATTCTCTGCAGGTTGTTTTTGAGTTTTAACAGACTTTGCATTATTACCTTGGTCAACTTCTTCACCTTTTTCAGTAGTTTGGTGAGCATCAGAGAATAACTCAGTATGAGTTGCTACTGTTTCATCAAGGACTACAGTAGGCTGATCTGCTACACCAGTTTCTCCAGAATTAGCAAGGACATGTGAGATAAGAACATTAATGTGATCATAGAATGGTATGAATGTTTCAACAAAATCATCCATAGCAGCAACACCATCTCTGTTTTCAGCAGTCAATTTTGCATCTTCAGTTGCTTTAACAACCTCTTCTTTAGTATGCATCTCAACAGCAGGTATCTCCTGAGAAATCACCTCTGGAGCTTCAACATTGACCTCTTCATCAGATTCAGCAATTATCAATCTTCTCCTCTTGTATGTAAGCACCTCAGCTACCTCTTCTTCTTCAGAAGAATCTTCTTCAGTAGAATCTTCTACAACAGATGGAGATGAAGGCCTGTTTGTTATTTCCTTTGAAGCTCTTTGAACCCTTTTTACAGCAATGTGCTTGGTTCTACCTCTTTTCTTTGGTTTAGCCTGTGGAAGAGGTGATTTTTGTTCAGGTTGAGATTGAGTGGTTGCTGGTGTTTCAGTGTTTGTGTGTTGTGGAGGTTCAGTGTTTGGTTCATTAGTTTCAAGTTGAGTGGGTTGAGGTTGATCAGTGTTTACAGGTTGTGAAAGTGAAGGCTCAGGCTCAGGCTGTTGTGGTTCTTGAGGCTGAATAACATCATCCTCAGCAATCACCATACCAGGCATACAAGCAATAAACAATAATTGACAAAATCTAGCAAAGTAGACAGTAGTAGACTCTGACAATCTATCACCTATGTTCATTAAAACAAGTCTACCAAAATCGAAATTACTGCCATAGAGAAGAGAATACCCAATTTGTAGACTGTCAGTAGGAATGGCATCCCAGTTTGTGACTTTCTTTCCAAAGGCCCTTGTTATACAGTCGAAGAAGAAACTCCAATTCATTCCTCAGCTGTGGCTTCTTCACTGATCCAAGTTTTGCTAAAAAGACTGAGTACCCAATTTGCTACAACATCTTTCTTAGATGTTTCTTACCAACAACACTGTATGAGGAGTGTGTATCGAAACCCATGATTTCTCTGACTGTAGTTGAAGTAATCACATACTCTGTTTCTTCATGTGTGAATATGATTGAAGGAGTCCCATTCTCTCCTCCATCGTCATAAGTAGAGTTCCCCCAGAAAGTAGCAATCTGCGTGGCAGAAAGCGTTGGTGGTTCAACTAGAGCTTGACCAATTTCCGAATCCCTCAAGAAATTCTGAATCAGATGAAACGCCTCTAGAACGTTTGCATTGTTCAATGGGGCTGCATAATTATTAGAAACGAACAAGAACCCTTGAGCAGTAAAAGCTTTGGTGGCCATTAGAATCGATGTGAGAAGAAAATATTAGAGAAAAATATGTGTATGGAAGGTGTTTGTGAAAATGCGCAAGAAAGAATAGAATAACTGAAAGAAATTGTGTATGCAAAGTAACTGTGAGTGAGTGTGTAAGTGGGTGAGTGAATATGAACCGTTTAAGTGAAATGATTAGATATGTAATTAAAAATTAAAACCAATCGTTTTAACATTAATACATGCAACCAGTTACCATGTGTGAGTGGGACACGATCCTAGAGAAATGTGTGAGTGGGACACGCGGCACATATCTAATGGAACAGCTATGCATACTCAGTAATTATAGCAATAATTACTGCTACTCTCTCTCCTATTACCAATACACTTTAACACTCTAATACTGATCAACAGTTGGCAGGTAACACTTTTTACCCCACGTATAGAAATTGTCTGAAATAAAATATTACCTTAGAGTACTAGACAAAAATTCATCAGTGTTTGTCAATTCTCCAACTTTATTACCGTAACCCTTTCAAAAACTGCACGGTTGTGAATATATGTGTGTGTATAACAGAGTTTACCAATTCAATTTTTAGAGCATCTAATTTTTCATAAAATCCATAAAATAAATCAGTAAACACTGGATGCACAAACTCTCATTGTAAACACTGAATGTATGATGAATGCAAAACTCTGTATAAAATGATATACAGTAACTCTGAAATAACTTATACCCCCTTTCTAACTAATTTTTTATTTTTTTTTAATCAGAGGTTGGAACTAGCTAGTCTCCAAAAATCCTATAATTTTAGCCCTTATCAGTTTGATAAGTTCCTGGGTCTTCCTAATCTCTGACCAGTCACCAAAAATCCTATAATTTTAGCCCTTATCTTTTGATAAGTTCCTGGGTCTTCCTAGTCTTTGACTAGTCACTAAAAATTAGAGAGTTTTAGCCCTTATCTTTTGATAGGTTCCTGGTTCTTCCTAGTCTTTGATTAGTCACAAAAAATTAGAGAATTTTAGCCCTTACTTTTTACCAGCAAGTTCTTGGGTCGTCCTAGAACAACATAATCAGAAAGAAATTCTAGCATCCTATATACAATTTCTTTGGGGGTTTACTAATTACAGCATCTAACTAAACAGAGTTTAACTAACAGAGTTTAGAAGTCATCAACATCAGAAGTTATTCATGAGAGGCAATGCACACAGGATTTACAGACTCAGAGTTTAGGATAAATAAACTAAGAGATGCTATAATATGAAACAGTATCATGCTGTGTTAATTTTCTGCACAGTCTAAGATTAGATCACAAATAACTTAGAAAGATTCATGATTAATTACTGAG
Source organism: Kitagawia praeruptora (assembly GCA_037693485.1). Lineage (NCBI taxonomy): Eukaryota > Viridiplantae > Streptophyta > Magnoliopsida > Apiales > Apiaceae > Kitagawia > Kitagawia praeruptora. The sequence continues at coordinate 99,826,313 of CM075346.1, read as the reverse complement.
AATCATGTTTCATACAGATTTCTTCATCGGTGTTCATATCAGACAATAACATTATCAGAGTTTATCAGTGTATATCCAACATGTCAACAGTGTATGACCTACAGAGCATGCTAACAGAGTTTAACAGTATACGAACAGAGTTTGCATAGCAGAGTTTAACAACAGAGTTCACATAGCAGTTAACACATCATAGAAACATAAGTAACACATTACATAAGTAATATTTTGAGTCTAACCAATATCTCTAGTCAAAACCAGAGACCATTCCTAGTTCATTTACCAGCCTTGTAAATATAGCTTCACTCAATGGCTTGGTGAAGATACCTGCAAGCTGTTGTTCTGTAGACACAAAATGAAGCTCAATGTTTCCTTCCTCTACATGTTCTCTGATAAAGTGATACCTTATTCTGATGTGCTTGGTCATTGAGTGCTGTACTGGATTACCTGTCATAGCAGTAGCACTTTGATTATCACAGTAAATAGGAATCTTACTGTACCTCAATTCATAATCCAGCAATTGATTCTTCATCCATAGAATCTATGCACAACAGCTACCAGCTGCAATATAATCTGCTTCAGCTGTAGATGTAGAGATTGATTTATGTTTCTTGCTATACCAAGAAACAAGTCTGTCACCCAGAAATTGACAACTTCCACTGGTGCTTTTTCTGTCTATCTTACAGCCTGCAAAGTCTGCATCAGAGTAACCAAGTAGCTTGAAATATGATTCTCTAGGATACCACAAACCTAAGTTAATGGTGCCCTTGAGATACTTGAAAATTCTCTTCACAGCTGTTAGATGTGGTTCTCTGGGGTCTGCCTGAAACCTTGCACAGAGATAGGTTGCATACATGATATCAGGTCTACTTGCTGTCAGATAAAGAAGAGACCCTATCATGCCTCTATAGCTTGTCATATCTACTGAAACTCCTGTGTCTTTGTCCAACTTTGTTGCTATTGCCATGGGAGTTGATGCAGATGAGCAGTCAAGCATACAAAATTTCTTGAGAAGATTTCTGGTATATTTGCTTGATTTATGAAAATTCCATCATTTGTTTGCTTCACCTGTAGGCCTAGAAAATAACTAAGCTCTCCCATCATACTCATTTGATATCTGGACTGCATGAGTTTGGCAAACTTTGTACAGAGTTTATCATTAGTAGACCCAAAAATTATGTCATCAACATATATTTGAACTAAAAGTAAGTCACTCCCTGATTTAAAGTAGAACAGGGTTTTATCAATTGTACTTCTGTGGAACCCACTTTCTAGAAGAAATTGAGCCTTATCTAGCCTGTAGACATAATCTGGATATTTGGGGTCCACAAATCCTGGTGGTTGTTCAACAAACACTTCTTCTTCAAGTTTCCCATTCAGAAAAGCACTTTTCACATCCATCTGAAATACCTTGAATTTCTTGTGAGAGGCATATGCTAGAAAAATTCTTATTGCCTCCAATCTTGCAACTGGAGCAAAAGTTTCATCATAATCTATTCCTTCTTGCTGTGAATAGCCTTTTGCCATAAGTCTAGCCTTGTTCCTTGTAATAACTCCCTCACTGTCAGTTTTGTTTCTGAAGACCCATTTAGTACCAACAACATATCTATTCTTTGGTCTTGGTACAAGAGTCCAAACTTCATTTCTTTCAAATTCATTTAATTCCTCCTGCATTGCTGTTATCCAGTCACCATCTTGAAGAGCTTCTTATACCTTTTTTGGTTCAGATTGTGACAAGAATGCATGAAACAGAAATTCATTTGTTGTAGCATTCCTTGTCCTTACTTTTGCATCTGGATCACCAATAATTAAATCAGGTGTATGATATTTTGTCCATTTCCTAGCTGAAGGTAAATGACTTCTATCAAAATTTGATCCTCCCCCTTGATCCATGCTCTCCTGATTTTCTTGTTGCCTTTCTTCATTCTCTGAGGCTCCCCCTGAATTTAACTGCTGAGAGTTTGAACTGTCAGATTTTGGACTTTCAGAGTTTGAGTCATTAGAGTTTGATCCAGATTTTTCAGCTGATTCATTATCAGTATTTGCGTCATCACTTTGAGGTGATTCTTCATGCTCCCCCTCAACTGGTTCTCCCCTTGTTTGTGGCTGAGAAGTTTCTTCAGTGTTTACCAGTAGAGGTTCAGAATTTGCTTCAACAGAGTTTGTCAGATCAGTTTCATCAGAGTTTACTTCATCAGAGATTAAGTCTTCATTTTCAAAGTGCAGTTGATCATGTTCATCAACATCTTCAAGTCCAGTTATTTTCTTGTCATCAAATGACACATGAATTGACTCCATAATCACCTTGGTTCTCAGATTATAAACTCTGAATGCCTTAGTTGATAGCGGATATTCAACAAAAATTCCTTCATCAACTTTTAACTCAAATTTGGTCAACTGTTCAGGATGAGTTTTCAACACAAAGCATTTACACCCAAAAATATGAAAATATTTCAGGTTTGGCTTCTTTTCCCTCACCATCTCATATGGTGTTTTTCCATGTTTGTTGCTCAGAGTGGCATTCTGAGTAAAACAGGTAGTTTAAACTACTTCTGCCCAGAAATATGTTGGCAATTTTGCTTCATCAAGCATAGTTTTGGCAGCTTCTATCAAGGTTCTGTTCTTTCTTTCAACTACACCATTTTGCTGTGGTGTACCAGGTTCAGAAAACTCTTGCTTAACTCCTCTGTTCTTGCAGAATTCTTCCATTGTTGCATTCCTGAATTCAGTTCCATTATCACTCCTGATTATCTTGACTTTGTGTTTTGATCCTTTGTCCAGTAGCTTCACATGCTCCATCAGAGTTAATGCAGTTTCATCCTTCTTTGCTAGAAAATACACCCAAGTGTATTTGGTGTGTTCATCAATAATGACTAGAGCATATTTCTTTCTTCCAATTAATTGACAAGACATTTACTGGTCCAAAGAGATCAACATGTAGAAGATGATAAGGATCAACAATTGAAGATGCAGACTTGCTCTTGAAAGATGACTTCCTTTGTTTGGCCTTTTGACAGGAATCACACAGGCCATCAACATTTATCAACTCATTAATGTTGTTCAGATTCAGATGAGAGAGTTTCTTATGCCACTTCTAACTCTCTTCACTTGACATTCTTGTAGACAGGCACACAGCTTTTCCATCAGAGTTTGTTGACAAACTTGTTTCATATATATTATTGTGCCTGTGTCCAACTAGAACAACTTTCCCTGTAGATTTACTGATGATTTCACAATATTCAGGCTGAAAATCTACATGATATCCTCTGTCACAGATTTGACTCACAGATAACAGATCATGCTTGAGTCCTGGAACCAGAGCTACATTTGTGATGATGACACTTCCAAGATTGATATTGCCATATCCCAGAGTACGTCCTATGTTGTCATCTCCATAGGAAACTTTTGGGTCAGCCTTCTCCACATACTCTGATAGCAGGGCTTTATTTCCAGTCATATGTCCTGAACATCCACTATCCACGACTAGGGTACTCTCCCTGATGCCCTGCAATTCGGGCTGGCAATTTCGGGTTTCGGGTCGGGTCAATAGACTCGGGTCGCATTTTTGACCCAACCCAAAAATTTAATGGGTATAGGTGCTCAACCCGAACCCGACACGAATGGGTTTTGGGTCGGTTTCGGGTAACCCGACCCGAAATTTTAATTTTTTAAAAATTTAAAAATAATATATATATATATATATATTAAAAATAATACATATATATTAAAAATAATATATATTAAAAATAATATAAATAATATATATATATAAATTAATTATATATATTCGGATCAGTTTCGGGTTACCCGAACCCAACCCGATTTTTTCGGGTCAAGTTAGGGTCAACCCGAAACCGACCCGAACCCGAAAAATATAAACCTGAAACCGACCTATGCGGGTTGGGTTCGGGTCGCGGGTCCAAAATTGCCGGCCCTACCTGCAATCACAAACATTCAATGATGGTCAGATTTAAGGATCTGGACTTGCTTGGATCCTTTGGCTTTCTTAACTTTGTTAGCTTTAGCAGCGGAATTCACATTATTAGAGTTTAAGCTAACATTTTCAGAGTTTACTCTTGCAGAATTAACCTTAACCCATTTCAAATTGGGCTTAAGTTCATAGTTATTATGATAAATAGCATGATAATCCCTGCAAGTATAAATAGAATGCCAAGTACTACCACAATGTTTGCATAAAGTCTGTGGTCTAGTTCTAACATAATCTTTCTTTACTTCAGACTTGGAAGGTAAAGAATTAATGTTTTTATTCTTCCTGCAGAAACTAGCAAGATGGTTAGTGCTACCACAGTTATGACATGTCTTTCTTGGAGCAAAAGTAGCAAGCATTGGATAATTACCTTGAGTAATGCCTACTTTACCATTTCTATTCTTCCTAGACACTTTCTGTTTCTTAACAGATTTTAACTCCTTAAGCTTATGCTTGAGTTGTTTATCTGTCATTGAACCAATATTAACCTGTTTAACACTAGTTTTTACTGGTTCTTTCTTAACAGCTCCTTTTTCAGCTTCAGACTTAGGTTCATTTATTCCATGAACAAATTTCCTAGATGGAAGACGTGTTCTTATTTTGACTTGATTTTGAAACCTAAGTTCATCTTCCTCACAGTAACCTAAACCAACTGTGTCTGACTGAAAAACCTCTTGAGTGTATTTTCCAGAATGAGTCCAAGTTTTAATTATGTGATTTGCCTTCTCCAATTCAGATTCTAGTTGATTCTATCTTCCTAGCAACTCCTGTTCTAGATAAACGGCATCATCTCTTTCTTTCTGAACTTGTTTCATGTTTTCAAGTTTCTCTTCAACAACTTTATTTCTCTCTTTAAGTTCAGAATTTTCAGATTTGATTCTCTCATTCTCTAAAGTCTGATCCCTATAACTGATATGCAAAGCCTTAAGAAAGATTCTCAATTCAGTTATATTATCAGTATTATAAGCATAGGTAGTTAGAGGTACCTTGTTTTCAGAATCTTCAGATTCATTCTCAATAGAAGCCATGAGAGCATAGTTGACATCCTCATCTGAGTCTGAAGTGTCTGCCCAGTCTCTGCCGTTTGTGATAAGTGCTTTTCCAGTTTTACCCTTCTTGCACTCAGGAGCATAGTGACCCATCTCCTTACACTTGTAGCATTGAATCTTAGACTTGTCTTTCTTCCCAGATTTAGTCTCCTTTCTCTCAGACTTTCTGAAACTCTTTCTGTCTGAATTTGAATCTTTAGAGAACCTGTTTCCCTTCTTGAAGTTCTTGAAACCCATCTTCTTGAAAGTCTTCACCATCAAGACAGCCATTTTCCTCATTTCTTCATCATCCTCAGAATCAGATGATTCATCAGTGTTTGAATCAACATCAGAGTTTGATGACTCACTTTCAGAATGTATGACTAAAGCCTTTCCCTTAGCTTTCTTCCTTGATGCTTCCTTCTTCAAGGGTTTCTCTTCAACCTTAAGAGCAACAGACTTTGCCTTCTTGCTTGATCTCCTGTTTCTCTGTTCCATTTCCAGTTCATGAGTTTTGAGCAATCCATAGATTTCATCAATCTCAGTATCATCAAGATCATAATTGTCTCTAATAGTGGTTGTTTTCACATCCCACTTTTCAGGTAAGGCAAGAAGAAATTTAAGATTAGAGTCTTCTAGATCATATTCTTATTAACCAGTGACAAATCATTGAGCAGTTTACAGAATCTATCAAATGTTTCTGTCATGGTTTCTTCAGATTTAGCCTCAAAGTGCTCATACTCCTGTGTGAGTATGTTCCTTCTATTCTTCTTGATAGCAGTAGTTCCTTGACATCTAACTTCAAGGGCATCCCAGATTTCTTTGGTAGTAGTGCAGTTAATCACTTTATTAGACATAACATTGTCTAAGGCACTATGAAGTAGATGCCTAACCTTTGCATCCTTAGCAATAGATGAAATATCCTCGGGATTCAAATCTTCCTTCTCCTTTGGAACTGTTTTAGCTTCTTGACCAGCAGTAGCAACAGATATCTTTGTAGGCTTATGAGGACCTTCATAAATTCTGTCAAGATATTCTGGATCTGTAGCTTCCGGAAACATAGTCATCTTCACATTCCAGATAGCATGATCTGCTAACCTCAGAATAGGAACCCTAATTATCTCATAATGACTCCCAATGGTAGGAGTCTTCTCATAATTTGAACCTGATGGAGGAGGAATCTCTGTCATGATTATAGTTATGTGTGGATCTTAATCTGTATAAAATAACAGATCTGCTCTGATACCACTTGTTAGGCCGAATACACAATTATAATCAAGTTCGTATGAGAGAATAACAAGTAATACTCGTTTGAACAATTAAAAACTATTTGGAATTAATAATTCCTCTCTCAATGATGTAAAATATCACAGAGAGTTGTTTAGGTTACAATGAATGATAATTCGTTACACGATACCCTTCTAGGGTTAACCTAACTGTATTTATAAGATATACAGCTACTATACAATCGATAATTGATACTCCTATAAATTAGCTATACAATTGATATCAATTATGATTGCTACACGTCTCCTTAGTCAACACAATCTCTTTGACAGCTATCCAATCTTCAAAGATATTGCTTCCATAAGTATTCTTCAATCTCTGTTGACCAATAGACGCTTCCTCCAGACAGAGTTTAACAAACTCTGTTGAGCTTCCATCTGTCAGCGTTTAACTAAACTCTGACTGCTTCCAGCTAAACTCTGATATTTTACTGTAACACTTAAACATTGATTATTATTCACATCAATTATATCTAACATCATAGTTTTAGGGTTCGATAGGCCTACAACTGAATTTAAGGAAACTTCGGGTTGGACTCACTACACCAAATATTGGCTGTTGCAACACCAAAAAAGTGTATCATTAGGCTCCAAAAGTGTTACAATAGATGTTTATGCAACACTTTTGCTAAAAGTCAGTGTTGCATTTGCCGGCGTGGTAACAGCCTTCTATAGCAACGCTTTTTGTGTTTATTGCAACGCTTTTCAAAGTATTACAAGAAGAGTTTGGTGTAGTTTGTTGTAACACTTTTGCATGTTTTAGCAACATTTTGAATATGTTACAACAGACGAATGCAACACTTTTTTGCAACATTAATTGACTTAAAAATGTTACAAAATGAGTTTATTGCAACATATTTTTGCAACATTATTATGCATTTTGCAATACTTTTGGTTTTTTTTTGCAACATTTATATGCAACATTTTGGAACCTTTTGCAATACTTTTTGATATTTTTGCAACATTTCTCTGCAACATTTTAATTACTATTGTAATACTTTTAAATTTTATTGGCAACACTTTTTGGCAACATTTTTATTAGTTTACATTGCAATGTCCTGTTTGAAATTTCATATATGAATATAGTTTTATTGGCAACACAAACATTGTACTACTTAGTCTAAAGTCGAAACATATGTCGACTTACATTACAATTCTACATTAAACATGGTCTTTCTCAAAATACCAAACTACTACCAAAAGTGTACACATAGAAAATATAAGTAAAGTATTGCAAAGACTGCATCGACCTCCCTGTAGACTACTGCTCTTGCACTGCTCTTGCAAAGACTGTTACACACTTTTCGCACAGCAATCATTCGTTGTGACTCTTCTTGCGCACTATGAGCCTGCCACAACATTTTAAAATGCAGAATTTTATATCAAAAGGTGGCCTAAACTGGATTACTTACATATTCAAAAGAAGGTCAGAATGTATTTCTATATCTTTGTTGAGGTTAAGTGCCTATACTGCTAGTTTTATCTTGAAGCAATATCAGAAGCTTTAATGTCATTGATCACTAGTTACTAATAATATTACCCTACCAACTTCACATTTACGAAGTAGCAACCAAAGGTGCATCAAATTAAAGCTAGATAAGGAATATGACATTCAAATTTCAAGGACATCACTTGCAATGTTCATAACTTTATGTACATTGTACAGGCTCCAACAGTGTAGAGAATGGCACCGATATGGACATAACAATCAAGAGCATGATAAAGATGAGTACTAGCATTTAGTATGTATGACAGAAACTGAAACTAGATCTTCCAATATGACAATATGCATCTTAGTTACCGTCAAGTCTAAACATTGACATTCAATATTATGACCTATGCGCCAGTGAGCAGCCTGTGTAAAGCTATCACAAGGATGCATTTTAAATGCTACAACAGAAGGAATAGTCAGGATGCAGATTCTTTTCTATGACATAAAATGCATCATCAGATGCAATTACCCTTTTTCAATTAGATAAAGCTATTAACCTTTCTCAGTATAACATGAGTATCGATTTATGGTGACACGTATATGCTTCACCTGATATGCAGTACACCGAATTCAAAATGTATAATCCTCTATATGCAGGCAGAAACACAAATCAAGTGTTGATTCACATTCCGAGAAACAAGTAATAACTTGGACACTAAAATGGTGTTCTAAATTATTTTTTGACAATTATGAAGTCCAAGTAGTCTGATCGATTTTTGACATGACAGTGATAATTCCACTTACATGTCAGAATGGCAATGGAAGACATAAGATAGCTCTTTTGAACATTCAGAAGCAGAAGCATCTTCAGTGTACAACCAATCTTGCACCTATTAGGATATAATATTTATTATCTGTCTTAAATCAGAAGGCAAACAATGCGTTGTGGAAAATGCTACCTTAGTACTAGCATAATATTGTACTTATTATCTACAAAAGAGATTAAATAAGATGCCACTAATCAATCTTGACAAGTGATACATCTAATAGAGTGTGTTAAGCATGAAATTTCACAACTAATCCTATATTTAAGCTTAGGATGTTAATGCAGATCAGAGTTGTTATTGGCGGGCTTTTGGATGAAGATGTCGCATATTGGCCAATGGTGGTGGCCTCAAACAATGGAGCATTTGGGATTATGACCTAAAAGCAGGTCCTGTGATATTTACTGTTAGCATCCATTTGCACTAAACAAGCACAGAATACACAAGTTCAAGGTTGAGCTTTTCATATTAACAAGGTGAGTAAATATACATTAAAGATCTCAAGATAATAGCTTTTGGAAGAAATATCATCCACTTCATGGCATAGTGTAAAACTAGGCATCCTAAAACTGTCATGACATAAACTTACGACCATACTTACTTATTAATAAACTTGGTACAACTCATCGTATACAAACTACATTCAATAAGGAAGGCTATTGCTAATTAGCAGACTAAGATGTACATGATCATGTACAGAGGTAAAACTTGAATGTGATACAATAACAGGCCTTATTATTTATAGAAGAAGACAGACAACAATCTATTAACTTAGAAAAATACAATCTATGTAATTGACTTCTGCTATTATAAAGCACCACGAAGATGGTAGGAGTAAGAAAGCTTAATTAACAGCTTTCATTTGATAATATAACAATTATGATCCTCTTAAATTGGTAATAGCATGGTACCTGAAAATCAGATAGCTTCTCTTTTGTCAATTTCGACGTTAAGGTAGATACAGCCACGTCATTGTTGAGTTCCTGAAGTTTTTGAACAGAAGCAAGTGCTCTGTTCTTACCAATATCATTCTCTGTGAAAATGAAATTGCTGGACAAATCCCACAACTCCACATTTCCTTCATCATGCAAAGTAACAGACTTGACACCGGCCAGCACTAGGTTCTTTGCTTCATGTGATTGGTCATTTTTGTCAATTAGTTTGTTACATACATCAACTTTTTACAGCATACTGTCCAGTCAAGTCCCGCTAGATTAAGCATGATCAAATGCACAAACACAAGAAATCACTTACTATGAAACAAGTTGAGTAAAAAAAAGCTACTTATAACAGAGCAAATTGAGTACATTATGTCAATGGTTGGCAACAGATTTAGAAAGAACATTATGTCAATATAAATGCGATGAAATGTAAATTTGCAATAGACGTTCTACACAATACGTATTAATAGCACTTGATTCTAAAAACAGTATCTAAACTACTAATTTTCAGAGCAGCAACTATACTTATTTGAATAACTAAATACAAGTCATGCTTAAATTATAATTGTCAAGGCTTTTATTCCAGAATTCTAAAACTTCTAATTGTCAAGGCTTTTATTCCAGAATTCAAAATTATCAAAGACTACGATTTATAGAGGTACTACATATAGAGGTACTACATGATAACTTTATACATACAAAAGAATACAATTTATATCACAATCACCTGATATTCCATTAGCATCTCAGCATGTGTTCTTTCCTCTTCACTTGAATCCTTAAAAAATCTGATTAAAGCAAAAGATAATATCAAGTTCATGCAAATTAAGAATAAAAGTTAATTAAAAGGAAATGATATTAGCTACATACTTGTCTATGCTCTAATTATATAAATTAGAGCTTTATATATTAATATTCTGTCTAAATATCTATTCATATTGCTTATTTTCTTTTTTAATTTCATATTTCAGGGACTTTTTTGGAGATTAAATACACTTGAAAGATTTTTCTACATAGTAGGTAAGATTTTTCTGCATAGTAGGTCATGCAAAAGCACCTTCATACGGACTCATGGGAGTAACAAGATGTCTGACAAAGTATAATGCCATACTTGTATACATCATTCAAAAATTAAGGTAGTTAATAAGAGTTAAAAAATTACCTGAGGGTTCTGCAAGTTAAAGACTATAAGGTTTCTATCTGCTGTGCCGACAACCATCAGTGGATGTTTTATTGTAAGTGCATAACACCGCTCAGGGAGTTGTTGAACATGAGCAGGATTAGATTGTCTCAGGTCCCAGTATCTAGAAAGATACAAAATCAATAATAATACCCGATCAACAAACCGATAAGCTTAGCCCAGTATCCAGATAAAAAGTGTCGCTGTAGTACAAAATGAAAAGTAAGCCCTTGCTTTGAGCACTAATACTTACAAGATAGAATGCCTTGTACATAAGGACAAATCATAATGACTTGACTGTCTACTAATTTTTCTAAAGAGTAAAGATCATGCAGCGCACTATTGAATGAGATACATATATATTTCAGGTCTTAGCAACAGCAAGTCATTGTAGGTTAAGATATCATAAAAAATATTGCAACAACCAAGTCTATAAGTTACAAAACCATTTTATTTTGACTTTCTAAAAGTAAAAGGTTCATAGCCACAGGAGCATCATGCATAGCCACAGTTACTGCCTGACCACCAGACAATAATGGCCACATTTTCACTTGCTTGTCACAGCCCCCCGAGAAAACTGTAGTACCGTCATCCTTCCAAGCTGAGCACAGAACCTACAGTAAATACAAGAATCAGTCACCATTATTTATGCCAAAATCAACATAAGAAACTCCCAACTTCCAATAAGAGAGAGAAATTTAATTGTTACCGGCTGATCGTGTGACATTTGTGCCTTGCCTACGGTACCAAGAGTAGTACCATTCTTCATCACCTCCCAACATCGTACCTATCATTATTGTTTGATCCAATTTGACATCAACAAATGTAAATTAATATCATACTCTAGAAACTACAGAAATTTTAATTCAATTTAATACAGTAAATATGAACCCCAGGCCCATTACGCATATTTTAAATACCAATTAAAAAATCTTCACAATGCTCAAGCTCAATATAGAAGCTTTCAAGGTCATTACTTTATGCTTCATTCTACAATGTCCGAACTAGTTTAAAAGAAATGTTAACAAAATTACACTCTTACTGTCTCGTAGTCAAAAAACAAAAATTCTTTCAACGCGACACAATAGCAAAATACGAAGGACAATTATCCTATCTAAACAAACCATATCACACTACAAATGAATCAAACAAAAAACCTTAATCCAACAAAAAACCTTAATCCAACAAACCAAACCTGATTATCCCACGACGTCGCAACAAGAAAATTCGCCTTGGGACTAAAACACAAGCTCGATACCGAATCAGTTGGTGGCTGTGTCACCTACAAATCGAAACCCAAAAAAAATCATGTATACCAATTACCACATATAATTAGCTCAGACATAATATAACATCTCATAATAAAAGTTTAATGAATAAAGAGTAAGGAGGGAAGAAAATACCAAGACATATATCTATATACACTGTTCTCGCACCGAACAAAAATATATCAGAATCTGAAGTGAAACATCCATCCTGATAATAACAGCATAATTAAAACAAAACATATATAAGATTTTTGGTTATATATGAGTATAGATTGAAAACTATAAAGTAGAGGGTTTCACTTACACATAATGATTCTGAGTTTAGCACTGCACACTGAGCTTCAGCTTCCTCGAGGCTGAGTAGTTAGGAACAAATGTTGGAAATTAAGAACATAATCGAACGACATGAATAATGGGACAATCTCGTGCACATACCTCTAATCGAACCTATGTGTTTTGGATAATGAACCCTAATTATAATCGAAATTATACATATACATATATAATGAAAAAATATGCACTTCATCTCTAATTGAAGCTTCAATTGAATCTTTACTCTAATTGAAGCTTCCATCAGTTTTTGGGATTTTAGGGTTTCGGATGTTCTAATCGATTTTAGGGATCTGAGAGATGAGTGAGAGAGATGGGCGAGAAAGATGAGGGATTTGAGAGATGAGTGAGACAGGGGTACGAGGGAGAGAGGTAAGATAGAAGGGTATGTGTTTTTGGGGATTGTTTTTTTATTTTAATTGCCTTATTTTATCCCGCCCATCCAAAAAATAAAGTTCCCGCTTACAAGTCTAGCTTACCGCCTACAATTTTGGACAATTTTGGGCAAAGTGTAATGTTTATTGTAATGCTTTTAGTAAAGTGTTGCAATTGTTATAAAATTTTAAAATTGTCATTTTGCTTGCAACACTTTTCGTATTTCTTGCAACATTTAGAAATATATTGCAATAGACTACCAAGTTTTGTGTCTATTGTAACACTTTTTGTAACACATATCATATTGGTGTTGCAATAGCCCATATATGGTGTAGTGACTGTTACCTCCGGAGAAGGGTCCTCTGTTGGTGACATGGGAGGATCACTACCTGCATACTCTGTACCCTCTTCGTCCTCTTCGTCAATCGAAAGAACGCTCAGCTCACGTCTTCTACATTTATGCCCAATTGACCATTTGTCATCACACTTGAAACATAGCCCCTTCGATCGCTTCCCTTGCATCTCTTTCTCTGTCAACCTCTTAATCTCACCCATGGGCTTGGAATTAGAGAGCAGAGTTGGGTGCTTGGGAGAACTCACAGATAGACCCGGCAATTTGACACGTGACACGTGAACACGACACGAAACGACACGAAAATTATGGTTTTGGGTTTTGATTTTTGGTACACGAAACACGAAATTACATGAAATATTTAGTGTCGGATATGGGTTTTCATTTTGGGTACACGAAATACACGAAAGTACACGAAATATTATATGTATAATTTTTATTTTTATATTTTCATTTTGTACTTTCGTTTTGGGTACACGAATGTACACGAAATTACACGAAAAGTACACGAAAGTACACGAAATTACACGAAAAGTACACGAAATATTATATTATAATTTTTTATATTTTTATTTCGTGTACTTTCGTTTCGTTTCGTGTCAACACGAAACATTTCGTTTCGGGTTCGGTTAGGGTGATCAGTACACGAAATGATTTAATGTCGGTTTTGGTTTTAGCTCGGAGTACACGAAAACACGAAAGTACACGACACGAAAGTACACGACACGAAAGTACACGACACGACACGATTGCCAGCCCTACTCACAGAGGCATGAGACTCGCTTGCCTGGGTAGCCCAACTTCGAACAGAAGGGCTGGATTGAGATGAGAAAGACTGTGGTCCACCTTGACTCTGGTTTTTTAATGATAACGAAAATGGTCCCGATTTATACACCCCCTGCCCAAACTTCTTCAATCCCACTGCCCTATTACGTTCCTCCACTCTAAGCGCCAGTTCCATGGCCTGCTCGAGACTAACCGGATTAAGCAACCGCACTTCTGATTTAATTTCTTCCTTCAGCCCATTTAGAAATTGGCCAAGCAATATATTCTCCGATACCCTTTCCAACGGAGCAGCGATCTCGATGAATTTCCTTCGATACTCTATTACAGTTGTGGTTTGGGTAGTAGCCAGCCATTGCTCGTAGAGTGATCCTCCACTTGCAGTTCTGAATTGCCGTAGAATAAACAATTTCAAATCATCCCAACGTCGAATCGGGCGCCTCTTATTTTCCCATTGATACCAACGGAGGGCATCACCCTCAAGTGCCACTACAACGGCTTCCAATATTTCTACTTCGGTCAGGTGATAAAAGGCAAAATACCTCTCCACTCTCATTATCCAACCATCCGGGTCAGTACCCTAAAAAACGGGCATATCCAGCTTTCTGTACCTCCAATTTCCCGGCCCACCATTACAATGGCCCGGGCCACCGCCCAACCCGCCTCCTCCAGGTCCCATCCCGCCATTCCATTGACCTGTCCACTACCCGACCCGACTCCTCTAGGAACCGACCCACCTATACCCAGATTCAATCCACCTACTCCTTGTATTACTCTATCCATGGACGGACTCCCAAACATAAACCCTGGTCCGCCTCCTCCGATAGGTGTAAGTGGTATTCCTCTCACCGGATTCTCTCCTTGATTAACATTGTTCTCCATTTTCTCTGGTGAGGGAACCGGGATGTTTGACAAAACAGATCTGATCTCCGATTGAAAGAGCTCTTGGTCATTTTTCATTGAAAAAATCATCGATTCATGATGTTCTCTCGATCGATTTATCCGTCCTTCCATTCGCGTCACTATAGCCTCCAACTCACCATTACTTTTCTTTGCGTTCTCCGCCTGCCCTTGAAGTATTATCTCCGCCAAAGAGTGTTTCATCGCCACCACTGCCTTCTCTACCGCTTGTGAAACCATCTCTGTAACCCTAGATTCCATGTTCCCCACCACCTCTTCTAGTTCCTCCACCCTTTGAGGCACCGTCGGATTTGCATGCGCCATAGATCTAGACCGCTCTGATACCACTTTGTTATGAATTAAACTTTAAGAAAACTAATAACAGCTGATTACTTAAACAAGAACGAGGAAATGATTCGATTAACTGATAGAATTCAACAGATCTGCAGAGCATTCGAGAGGCTCGCTCTCTCCACAACGGAAAAAAAAAAACAAAATAAGATAATAATCAACAAGATATTCGCCGCCTCCTTCTTTTTCCCTTTTCCCCTTTTAACTCCCATAACCCTAATTACGCTTGTCAAAGACCTTTCTGCCCTTAGTTTGTTGTTGAAGTCCCCCTTCTGCCCTTGGGCCTGCGACGTGTATATTTTATAAGTGGGCTAGGCTGATTCATCACAAGAACAAGTAGCACGGTAGCAGTAAACATAATCAGTAAACATAATGGTGGTCTATTAGCTCAGCTGACAGCTGGTTAGAGCGTTGTGTCACAGGTTTGATCCCTGCATGGGCCAAATAATTATTAAATTTTCTAGGTCCCAACACATTAAATTTTATTTTATAGAGTTTTAAATGAAAGACCATTGTTTGCTTAAATATTATATACACATGAGCAACATAAAAACTAAGTAGAGTTTAGAAAAATTGATGAACTTATATTGGCATTAAGATATTTACCAATGTAAGGCCCCTGCATTTTAAAGTTTTGCTTCTGTCACTGCATTCACATGGCACACACCGAGCAGGTGCTGAGAAGGAGCTGAAACCATATTAATAATTTATACTGCATGGTTAAAGTGTGTCCATCTTTTTGGGATTTTTTGGGACAGCGGGAGAATAATGTATTCGATTATGGCGTCTCCGACTCTCTGTGTCTAATAAATCAACCACTTGGGTTCACCGCGTTCAGTTCTGTCCCCATGCAGGCCCGGCGGCTGATTCAAAACCCACACTTCCGGGCCAGGGCACAGCACTAAGCCTTTATACTTGTCCTGCTTAATAACTTTAGGTTCAACCAATTTCATTTAAAACTCAAATTGTAAACAATATTGCTCGTATAAGGTATAACTATCAACATCAGAGCCTTGATAAAGTAATATCCACGAAAAATAATACAGTATCTATTCCAGTCCAGTCCCAACATGACAGACCAGAGAGTGCATTTTTAATTTCGATAAATTGATAATGTCGATAAATTAATAAAACTCGGTGATATCAAGATTATTAGTTCATACTACATGTTTAACTATACTGTTACAGAAAGATAAAGAGCAGCCTTTACAAGTTGCAGGTCACAAAACTCAATAGGCGCTTCCAAGTGCCAATGGTCAGAACTACAGAAGATTAATCAAGTTGTCTAGATTTTGACAAGTTCTTATAACACCAGCTTTGACCATTTTAAACTAATGTCCATTGGCGGCTTCCCTGATCTAGTAGTATATAAACAACTAGTCTCCACACCCTTTAATCATATCCATCTCTCAAAACCATGTCTTCTTTCACCCAATTTATTCTCTTCTCCTCACTGCTCTTCTCATTATCCTCTGCTCAACAGTCTCTTCGTCCTCGAGCTTTACTCTTACCAGTCTCGAAAGATCCGAAAACGCAACAATTTCTGACCGAAATTAACCAAAGAACTCCTCTAGTCCCTACAACTCTTGTTGTGTCACTTGGAGGCCGCCAACTTTGGGTTGATTGCTACAACAATTTTATTTCTTCCTCCATTCGTCGCCCTAAATGTGGCGCTGCTCAATGCGCATTGGCCGATGCTGATGGCTGCAGAAACAACATTTGTGGTGCTAGTCCTGAAAACCCCGTGACTCGAACCATTACTTACGATGACGTTGTGACTGATGTTGTTAATATCATATCAACTGATGGGTCAACACCTGGTCCTGTTGTTACTATACCAAATTTTGTTTCGCTTTGTGCACCTTCTTCTCTTTTGGAAGAGCTTGCTAGTGATGCGGTTGGCTCAGCTGGTTTGGGACGGACTCGTGTCTCGCTCTCTTCACAACTTGCTGCTAGATCTAGTTTCAAGAGACAATTTGCCATGTGTCTTCCATCTTCGACATCATCTAATGGTGTTATAATATTCGGAGACGTTCCTTATAAGTTTCTTCCGAACGTTGATGCATCTAAAATACTGACATTTACACCGATTCTTACCCATCCGTCACCTGACAAGTCAGCTGAATATTTCATCGGGGTGAAAAAGATCAGAGTAAATGGTAAGATCGTGCCGATGGATACTGCATTGTTAACTATCCAAAATGGTGGAACACAGCTCACTACTGGCAATCCTAACACCGTGATGCGGACTTCTATTTACAATGCAGTGACTGCAGCTTTTATAAACGAGGCTGCAGCCATGAACATTACTAGAGTTGCATCAGTGGCGCCTTTTGGCGCGTGTTTTGATGCTAAAACTGTTTTAGGTAGCCGGTTAGGTGCCAAGGTTCCATTTATTGACCTTGTTTTGCAGAATGAGAATGTTGTGTGGACAATCACAGGGTCAAATTCGATGGTTGAAGTTGGAAACAACGTGTTGTGCCTTGGATTTGTTGATGGAGGCAGGGATCCGAGAATTCCAATTATTATTGGAACACATCAGCTGGAGAACAATGTCTTACAATTTGATTTGGCAACATCAAGGCTAGGTTTTAGCAATACTCTGTTAGCCAGACAAACTACATGTGCAAATTTCAACTTCACATCGACTACTTGAGTAGAACTATGCATATATATCATATGCAAATAGTGTAATATACGACTAACTTTGAGATAATTTGCATGAATGTATTTTATTTCGTTATGACATCGTAGCACTGTTTAATAAAGCTATAAATTGTAAGTTGTGATATGACATTATTGTTTCCTGCATGATCTGAATAAATGGTCCAGAGTACATTATTTTATGAGTTCGTATTTCCATTTTTAAGTTTCTCTGTTCCATAGAAAATCTTGCGAATATGCATTTAACATCTCTGAAGTATATGATCTACAAGGAAATATGTCTGTATAGTGTATACTACATATATACAGAGGCTTAATCTTATAGGCGCATGCAAAATAGCAAAATGGCAACAAGAAAAAAGGTCCCCCAAAAACCTGATTGATAGAGGCCTAACTGGCAAAACTAGTGACAGGAAAAACAATAGAGAACGATAAAGGTGACCAATCTTACATGTTATGTGTGTGTGATTCACGTCAGCTTACCGTAATTTTTGGAGAAAAGACAGGAAAGCTGAATTTGAAAGAAATAAGAAGCCATTTGATCAAAATATATATCAAATACCTCTTTGCTTAAGCAGTTCCTCCAAATATATTATCCACATATCAACGTAGTATTAAATATACTAAAATTTATATAAATTTTGAAACGAGGTATTTGATATATATTTTGATCAATGTTAAAATCAATGTTAGATTAAACTTATTCTATTGGTGTCATCAGTATCTTTTCATTCAACTTAGTTGTTTTAATTTAGTTTATTTCTGCGTACAAAATCATTACATCAGAAATTTGTTACTTCTCTAAAAAAAATGGTGCTTTCAGGATGATACAACAATTCAAAACTAACAAAAAGGACCCATGATTCTCTTCTTCAGTTACTCTGTAATGCATCGAAAAGTAGTCTTAAAGTTTAAATAAAGATAGGCGACTCGGTAGTAGATATACAAACATTGCAACTACATGTTAAGTCCTTCTGAACTCTGCAACTCAAAAACTTGATAATACCCGAGAAGCTAAAATGTTCTGCAATCTCCTTTTACATAACCTTTTTTGTTTTTTGTGATAGAAACTATCCTTGCCATAAGATCAGAACACGCATATAGGCTGTTTTAAATTGCAAACTTTGACCTGAACCGAAGAAGCCACACCAAACTAATCAGCAAATTTGATCTTCTTTGGAAGAGGCTGATTGCTACCCACCTGAGAAATAATAATATTCATGTAAAGAGCCGAATCAGGTTAAAATGATAACATTATCAATATACAGTTCTAAATATGTAAGCTATTAAGAATTTTGTGTGGGGTATACAATCAAGTGAACCACAACCAAATAGCATCAGTAACTAATACATGCTAATATATATACACACACACACACAAAGGATATCATACATTAGTGGTAAAAACATGCAATTGTACTCCTCACTTCATTTCTAAACTATAAGGCTACACTACTCGGGTTAACTATATACAGATGTATAAAAATGGGACCAATAGTAGAGTAGAATTAGTTTTCTCAGTAGGTAGTTCCTACTGAACTGAATCGAGTGGGTATATTAAGTAAAAACTAATTTAACTTTACTAATGTACAATGTAACTGAATCTTTCAGTACTTGGATAGTTGGATTCCACATTTCCACTTTTTGTAATTATCAATGTGATTTGACATATAGAAACAGCAAAATGTCTCGGCCCATTTCATTGACTAAATCGCAGTGCCTGCACCGACACAACGCTCACCTCTATACATCTTTCTAGCTATGTTCTTGTGAATAACATGTAGTTATCATATACCTTAATGTGAGACAGCAATCAAAAATTAAGGGAAAAGAAAAACTGAGATTTCAAAAAATCAGAGAATAATGGATTCTTACAATTTCAGGACATTTGTAATCAATTCCAGCATCCTCAATCCTCTTCCGCCTTTTCTCGTCCTTTTTCAAAATACGTTCCACCAATTTCCTCTGCTCCTCTACAGTTCTTTCCTGAAAGTAATATTACATGTTGATCTTTAAATTTACTAGCATACATAATTAAATTTACTACTCCCTCCGGTCCATTATATAAGGCATTTGACTTTTCTGCACGTAAGTTTAGGTGCTTTGAATACATAGTTAAAATTATTATTTTTTTAAAATTTCTTTTTCTAAATAAAAATTAAAATATTATATTTTTATTCAAAAAAAAGAAAATTTAAAAAATAATTATTTTAGCTATGTAGTCAAAGCACCTAAAGTTACTTGCAGAAAAGTCAAATGCCTTATATAATGGACCGGAGGGAGTAGCATACATAATTTGCAGGAAAGGACCCCGCAAAAAGGGTCCATCAGAATCTAATATCATGACAGCAATACCTTGTCATGTCTTTTTCTTTCAATTTGAACCCAGTCAGGAGGTGTGTACCAGCGGCCAACACCTTTCCATCTGAAAAAAGTTGAACATTAGTTTAGTTGATATGACAGAAACAAAAAGTCAAGAAGAGAGCTATGATCACAATCATGTCAAATGCATGCAAATAAGAGGCTGTACAGTACTCACTACAAATGTTAGTACAATGTTCACAAATATAAAAAAAATCCAAATCATAATATGTACTCCCTCCGTCCCAATGATTTCTATACATTGGGGGACGGGGGCGTGGCACGCACTTTAAGGCTCCTACTACTACAGTTACATAACTTATTTTTACAATTTTTTTTGTATAAAAATAGAACAATCCTACTTTTATACAAAAAAAGAAAATTTTAAAAATAAGTTATGGAACTATACTAGTTATGCACCTTAAAATGACACAATGTGTGTCAGACACTTTTAAAAAAACGTATAGAAATGAATGGGACGGAGGGAGTATCAATTAGAAATTAGAATCTCAGGTTGCAAGGCCTGTGCTTCTTTGTGATTCTATAGTGGTTTACACTTTAAGATATTGGACATTTGCATAAATAAAGCACGAGAATTAATATCAAGTTTGAATTAATATAGATATTCTTTGCAATAGATTCATGTTAAAATCCCCGTAGAACTCTTATTCTGGTAAGGATATATGTTTTAACACAAAGCATTTTAACGATGAATCGTACAAGAGAATACTGCACATGGTTTACTATAGATGTAAAAAACCGACTACACAGCATGAATGCAGTTGCAGTATCAACAAATTTTATAAGTGAAATTTCAACACTTACACTTTTGGATGAACTCGCTCAGGTGGAATAAGATGAACTTGCAGCAAGTGCTCAAATAAGAGGTAGTTATGCATAGTCTCAGATACAATTTTTGCCACCTGCAGTCACCACGAAAGTAAAATTAGAATGATACGTGTCATGAGTCTGTTGGTGCCTGTGGGTATACAACGACAATAAAGAGTTTAAAAATCATGACAAGTACAACCTCAGGGGATTCAAACTGAATGAAGCCAAAATGCTTTGATTTTCCGGTCTGTGAAGCACAAGTCAAACGTATGCAAATGTTAGCCAATGAATTATTAAAAAAAGATATGATGTTATGAGATATACTCTTAACATCATATGGGCACTGATAATTCGAACCTTTTTGTTCCTCGCAATTCTAAGTTTTTTGATTGCACCAAACTGTTTGAAAAAACCTGCAGGAACAAGTGTAAAAACCGAGCAACACATTAGACAAACATATATATGAAATTGGGTATGATTTATAGATATGAACACAAGTTAAGAAAAAAAACATAGGTGAAAGTGAAATTGACAGTACCTTCCATTTCATCCTCATAAAACCCATGCGGGATTCGACCAATATACAAGACAGTAGCTTTGTCTTCCGACTTCTTTTCTGTCACTGGAATCTTCCTAGCCGGACCACCTTCTAACGGCTTTAATTCCACCCACAAAACAACAATAATCAGAAACAATTACAACTATCAATATTCAACTAAAACTTCCCAGTCAATGAAAAATCAATAGTACCAAAAAATCAGCAGCAGCAGCAGCAGTCGCGGCAGCCTCAACTTTCTTAACCGAAGCAGCTATCTTATTAACTTTCTTCTTCTGCTGTTTCCTCAACGTAGTTTTCTTTAATTTCGAAACCATATTTCCGACCTAATATCACACACATTACCCCAAATGTCAAACAAAAACCCAATATCATATATCACGAACACGAAACTTACTACTTCATATAACTGTGAGTCTGTGATAAAACCCAGTTCCTCATTCTGTTACTAACAGCTGACAATTTCAATTAAGGTGCATTTTTTACTCTAATTGGCATTACTAATTCGCAATTTCTCCGATTATCAAATACTAAACTTACTGCTTTTATAACTCTAATAAACCCTAGTTCCTCATTCTATTAATCGCAATTTCTTCGACTTTCGATAAATATAAAATATATTACTCAGAGTAATTTTCAATTCAGATTACAAAAGCAAAGCAACACAAGACATATAAACACGAGTATATGTGAAGTTGTACAAATTAAGCTACTTAAAAGCAAAGGAAAGATGTGGATAATATATGTGAGTGGTGTGTGTGTATATAACTGACCTTGGTAGAGTGGCCGGAGAGATAGAGAAGAGGGAAGTGCGGCGGCTGAGAAGTCGCGTCGAGAGAGAGAGGCTGTGGAGAGAGAGGAGAGATATATGTAATTTGGGATATGTTTTGGGCTGTCTTAAACCCTGGTATTTTGTTGTTTGGGCTTTCGTAGATGTAAGGGTTTTGGAGGTTGGCCCAATGGAGAATCCGAGGTTTTTTTTTTCCCACAAAAATAATGATTTTATTGCTTCAAATCATTACATAATACATGATAAAAGGTAGGATGAATATTCTCTATCCGTCATATACGATCAGTTGGTAAATAATTGTATCTCGCAAAATAATGAGCTACTCTATTTGCAGACTATTTCACAAATCGTAACGTTATGTTTTGATCATTTCGTCTACTACTCTTCCGAGATAAGATAAACTCATAAAGACTCTGAATCCACTGCACTAAGTCCATACAATCAATCTCAATGTCCACATTGTGTTGATTTCCTGGTTCCCGGCTAAGAACTTCTCGAACTCCAATCGCTTCTGCTAAAACTGGAGATTGCTCCGTGGTAACAGTTTGATCTTGCTTCTATTAAACTGCCACAATGGTCTCGGACAATGAAAGCATGGCTATATCTGTCAGGATTTTCGAATAAAGCTGCATCGGAATTTACTTTAACTCTGTCAACTGTTGGGCCTCTCCATTGTTCTGATCCATCCTCTTGAGTCATAAAACCCATTGAGATACTAAAAGATTTATCTTGAACAAATTTCCATTGGTTAAAGATAAAAAATGCCGATGTTACTGTACTTGAGAAGTCCGTACCTTTTTGATTCCATACTACTTCATTCTTGTTCTTCCAGAGCATCCAGCTGATCATTGTTGTACTATGGATTTCTAAATCTGAGTTTTTGATTGGTTGTTAATTTGATAAACTAAATGTTGGTATGTCAAATAATAACTGTTTGATTTTAAGGTAGATAAAAAGAGAAACGTCAAATATAATGTTAAAGGAATATTCCTTTTTCAATATCTAAAATATTTACATAGGTTTAAAGTTCAAATGAGGTCAAAATTAACTTATTGTTAAATATTTATATAATCTATTTTCTAAACTATTCTAAAAAATTCAAGTTTCGATACCCATAAAAGCATATTATAGTTAAAAAAAAAACTAAATTATCTATTTAAAAATTTCAATATGCAAACAATTGACCACCTTTTAGAAATTATCTATATATTAATTTTATAAATTATCTTTTATCTATTTATCTATTTTATAAAGTTAAATTATCTATTTTCTCCTTTCCTTTCCTTTTAGAATACCATCATAAATATATTGTTATATTTTATTTATTATTTTTTATAACTTATTTTCTTACTAAAAATATATTAAAATATGAATAAAAAATATTAAAATATTGAAAATCATATGATGCACAGGTGATAAACAAATAAAAATTATATATAAAATCTAGAATATGCCAGAAGTAGGAAGTTATATTAATTCATTACTTTAATCCAATGTTTCCAAAAAAATATATGATATCATATTTTTTCAATAATTTAGAAAAATGTTATAAATAATAAAATGTCCACAATAAAGAACTATAATTCATTACTTTAATCCGACATTTCCAAAAGCTTTGTTGAGTATTGAATACAGCAAAAGAATACAGAGGGGGGGTGAATGGATTCTTGAACTTTTCTTGTTCTTGAATTTGTGTAGCAAGATAAGTGTTTGTGTGTGCAAGTATGTAGGTGCGGATAAAGAACAACACAAGACACAATATCACTTTAATCTAATATTGTATTAGATAAAGGTTGCTACAATTTGTGAATACAAATGGTAGTATTCTCAGCTTCGTTTTTCTCAGAGAGATATATCTTACAATGTATGAAAAACTTAATCAACTAATGAAGTGAGATTGTATTCTTATAGAACACGAATACAACTCAGTTACTACAAATAAGGTTACAGGATAAATTATTTTCTTGTATGTCTATCCTTTTTGAGTAAGCATCCAAACGGCTATAGATTTGACTTTACAAAGTTCTGTTCAGATCCACTTATTTAGCTCTTTGTCTCTTCTATATCATCTCTCCAAGCTTCCTTGTAGGCTTTCCAGATCACGTTACAGATTGTGGTCCATAAAGTGCATTGGCTTGTTGCAGGTTTATGTCTTGTACAATTTCTTCAGTATTTTGTCTCCAAGAATGTATTCGAGAAGTGGCTAAGTAGTTGATTCGAGAACTAGGATTAGATAACTCTGAGTTCTCGAATACTGTATGATTGACATATCGAATCACTTCTCGAATAATACTTTTCTCCAGGATTCCTTGAGTTGTCGAATAGAACACTTGACTTGTCGAATCCTTTAGATATCGAATAGTTCATTCAGAGTCCTTGAGATATCGAATGGAACTTTGACTTGTTGACTCTTTGAGAACTCGAATACCACTTTGACTTGTTGACTTCTTGAGTTCTCGAATAGAGTATTTAGACATGTCGAATCTCTGAGATATCGAACGAGATATCGAATAGTTCATTCAGAGATATCGAACAGTTCATTCAGAGATATCGAACAGTGTCTTCTCAGTTATCGAATCTCTGACTTCTCGAACGCTAGACTTCTCGAATAGACAAAAGTACTTCTCGAATTGGTACTTAGGTAAATTCTTCATTTCTTCAAATCCCAACTATGATTATTTGACAGTCTTTATCTTCTTGCTTGAGGCATGAACCTTGGAACTTCTTTCAAGCATTATTCTTGACTATATAAGTACAGTTACACAACTAGGATTTGATGCCTATTGCAAGTACAAAACAAACAGAAACTCTACAACTGGAGGTTCTCTCAGTTAAGAGGTCATGTAAGTAATGCTTTTACAAACAATTAGGCTTGTTATTAGATGTATACAGGCATGTCTCTGTGACTAACAATCTCCCCCAAATTGTGAGTAAGACCCTTAGTCACAATTTCATGTCTGATAACAAGCCTAACATACATAAAGATAGAACTTGAAAAGTACATGTATGTAGATTGATTGAAGAAAATACATAGAAGTATTCTTACAAGTTATGAGGAACTACTAGCCATATCCTTTTGGATTCATCTCTTGAGCTTTGGCTTGCAGATTCTCATTTTTCATCTTTTCTTCAGCTTCCTTAGCTTTCTTCTTTGCATTTTCTTCCATGGCAAGAATAATGTCTTCCATTGCAGTGAGTTCTTCAATTAGAGGGGAGCCTGACAAATCCTTGAGTGCTTCATTCAGCTGTTTCTCAGAATAGGAACTGATGTAGTCCATTCTAATCTTTACATTTCTACCATATTTCTTGTATTCAATGATGTAAGGATTAAACTTGACTCTACACAAACCCATAGCCCTCAATTCATCAGCCTTGGCTTCCATTACAGCAAACTCCTCCTCCCTTTTCTTTAGTAGCTCTTCACTGTTCTTTTTCTGTTCTGCCTGGTGATCTCTCTTCATTTTGACAAAGTTAATTAACTCCAGCTTTCATACCTTTTCTACTCTGTCTTCAGAATCCAACATTATAATTATCCTTTCTATATCATATATATCCTGCCCCAGTGCTGACAGGTCACTTGTCTGAATTTCTTCTGTCTTCCATCAGTATATTTAATTTCAAGAAAATCATCAACAATGGCAACATGATAGATTCTTTGAGCCCATAGGAACTGCAGTTGGTCTTCATCATAGTTTTCATCTAGAGGTGGTAGGTCTAATCCTGGAATGATTGTTAGTGCCTTTGAATTAGATAACTTCGCCCTTCTTGCAGCATGCTTGAATTTAATTCTCTTTACTTGATTGCTAGGCAGAAACTTATGACCCTTGTTTGTAGACCATTGTAGTACTCCATTAGCAGTTTGCTTATGGAAACATACACCTGGTTTCTTGATTTGCATCTTCTTCTCTTTTTGAGGTGTCAAAACAGTTGCAGAAGCCATTGAATCCAATTTTGGTAGGTTATTACTAACAGTATTCACCCTAGACTTAGAGTCTTGTGTTGTGGTGAGTTTACTGCTAGCAATGCCTAAGGCTTGCTGTTTTCCAATCTTCCTCTCATAGACTTTGCCTTGGTCATCACCATCTTTCTTGTCCTTGTCATCTTTCTTCTTCTTCTCATCTCTATCACCCTTATCACTCATGTGATGACTTCTCCTCCCATCACTTTTGACTTCATCTTCATCATCCTTATTCCTCCTAGGTTGGGCCATCTCTGGAATTGCACCAGTTGCTTTGAAAGATCTGAGAATGTGTAGTGCTTCTATTTCTTCAGCATTTTTGACTCCAACTTTCTTCTGTAGTTGATCAATGATAGCAATAACAAGTCTGTGATTTCGAGGAGTGAGATCATTTGGAATGACCAATTGTTTAATGTCTTCAATTTTGGTGCCAGACTGATAGATGATTGTCCATGATTTCTTAATCACTTCTGGCAGCCTTGAAGGTTGGCCATTCCTCAGGTCATCATACAGACTTTTATTGTTCTCATTTATCTTCTCAATAAGCTCAAGTAGTGCATCTATCTCTGAGTGTTTTAGAGCTTGTAGAGTCTTGTAGGCTAGATGCCATATCTTGGACTTGGACACCATCATTATCTCCTTGAACCATAAGTTGTTGACTTTCTTGGGTATGACAGTGAGGTAGTCAATCTGCTCCTTCAACTTTCTCAGATAGAGCTGAGTGTCACCATTCTGTTCCCTTGTGGCTTTCGGAAACTCCAAGAAGGCTTTATCATGATAGACATTTGAATTAGCAACTTCTTGTAGCTTGGCCTCAGTAATAACTTTCACTTCTACAGGCTTGGCACTTTCAGTCTTGGAGAGGAGAGGTTTATCAGATGGCATGCTCCCTGCAACCACCGTGGTTGTGATAGATTGCTTTTGGCCATCAGGAGTAGTGATGTGCACAGTTGGTAGAGAGACAATTGGCAGAGAGGTTGGAGGCTCATCAACTTTGGATTTGCCTTTGCCTGAGACATGAGGTATAGATTTTGAAGCCCTTTGATGACCACCCTCATTTAGCTTTATGCCTTTAGCTTGAGGTTTCTCCCCCTTTGGATTTGAGTTCCTTGATGTCCTCTTCTCCCCCTTAGGCTTGTTGTCAGGCACAGAGGCTGTAGGAGTGACCTTTGGGGTTGAAGATTCTTCTGGTAGAGGGAGGCCCATGTGCTTCATCATTGCAGATAACATTAATTGCTGATGCAGAAGAACATTAGCTATGGTGGTGGCTTGAGTGTCCAACTGTTCATTAAGAGTTGCAACTTTGTCTGTTAGCTGAGCATTGGACTTTTGGAGAGCGGTCACTTCCTGTTCAAGAAATTCCACCTTTGTGAACAACTTAGTGGCTTTAAAATCAGATAGTGATTGATCTTTCAGTCTCTCCACCTCAAATTTGGTCATCTCATGCACAGGGACCTTAGTCACTAGCTTATCTCCATATAGATTTTTGAACATAGTCCTCAGCATGGCATTGGCATCTGTTGTCTGATCAGATAGAATTTGAAATTTATGCCCCAGACCTGTGACGGTATCCTTGAGTAGAGCTAGCCCATTATCCACCTTGGTGCAGGTGGTGTTGCAGTATTTGAGGTCCTTGAACACACTGTCCAACTGAGGGAATTTGGCATCAAAGGTCCTCTTGATTTCTTCCACTGTAGTGGTTGTATTATCACACACCCTGTTGATCTCAGTTTTGACTCCTTTTCCAAGATAGTGTGCAACCTTGAGGAATCCCTTGTGTGAATCATTCATGGCCTCATACACTTCACCAAGGGTCAGAGATTTGGCATTGGAACCCAGTGAAGTGATGTATTCCTCTCTGAGATATTGAAGAGCTTCATCAAGAGTGATATCATATTTTTCTTGCAACCAGGCATCTACATTGCCGTCTCTCTCAACATCATCAATTATCTTGGCCTTTTGCATCTCCACATCATCCCTATGGCATAGTAGAATGGCTTCATAATCTGGATTAGGTATGTTGGAGGTGACCAAGTTCTGAGCTATCTTGACAAACTCAGGAATCTGATCCACAACTAAGCTTTGAAGTGCTTCAACCGTCAATTGTGGTGGAACAGACCCTGATCCTGAAGCACTGTCATGTTGCACAGGCTTCAGCTATTGTGACGTGAAGTCAGAGCTAGAGCTAGGCAAGCTAGACTCCTCAACTACAGATGCAACTTCTGTAACCGGATGGAATGACTCTACTACTGTTGTCTCCACAAGAGTGGGATGAGTTACAACAGTAGTTGACACATGCACAGAGCCTTTAGTAAAAACTAGTGAATCCTCTGTGTTTGTGATGGTGTCATCAGGATATGCCCCAGCTAGCATTCCCTTACCATCTAAATGTGGTTTCTGGGTGGTGAGCAAAGTGTCATGCACTAAGTCACTTGAATTCATTGGCTCACCAAGAGAAAAGGATTCTTGGTGATCAATGTCTTGCTCTTCAATTTCTTGAATTACAAGCTCCAAAGAAATTTGAGATGTAGATTCTGGAAGAGAAATGTCTTTTGGAATTGATTTTGGCAACTCCCCCTGAGAAATAGAGGGAGCTTCAAATGTGATGTGCTCTCCACTCAGTGTTGTGCCAGCCTTATCACTCCCATGTGCTGACTCTTTACAAATAGGTGCATTGGGGAGGATGCTTGATTCTATAGATGCATCCTGTTGAGAGGATACATCTAGTGAACTGTTTGCCCCTGATTTTACAACTTCAGCCATTTGTGTGACTGAAGAGGTGGTTTTAGATTTCTTCTTCTTTGGCCTCTGTAAGGGTGACTCAGGTTTCTCACTCTCTAAACCTAGTTCTATAGCCAATACTGCTTCAGTTAATATTTTTAAAGGTTCAAAAGCAATTTGCTTTCTTTTCTTCTTCACCTTCTTTTTACTAACATCACCCTTTTGAGAGGATGATGTAGTTGGCTCTATGTTTAGTAAGGTGTTTGGTTGAGGGGGTTGGTTAGCAATCCGTGGGTTAGCATTTTGTTCTACTGGCTTAGGCTGTGTTAACTGTGATTTAGAATCAAATATTGGCATGTTGTGGGGGTAAGTCCTAAATAAACCCTCCATGTGGGGAGTTATTTTAAGTCTTACATCCACATCATTCCTAGTCTCCAAGTTACCAAAAATGAGTTTGGTCATGGACCTAGGGTAGCCTATTCTACTTTGGGTCCCGGTCCCTGACAATCATTTGTCAGGGACCTGTTATTTAACAATCAGTTTCTCAGCCGTTGGATCGTTCCAACGGCTGAGATCCAAAAAAAAAATATTTTACTTTCTGCGGAAAATTTCCGCGGATAGGAAATTTTTTTTGTAATCCAGGGGGGCCGTTGGATCGTTGATTCAACGGTTAAAAGCCTGATTGTTAAATAACTGGTCCCTGACAATCGATTGTCAGGGACCGGCTTCCTTCTACTTTTATCTACTCCGGGCAATTCAATCAATGTAGCATTTTTAAAGTTAAGTACAGATTGAATAAAGCGAGAGAAGAAAATTTCAGTACCTCTCTTGGATGTGTTCTTGCCAAGTCTCCCATATAGTTCCTGTAGGATGATTTGCCCAACATCTATCTTTCTTCCATAAGCCAATGCATAGCCAAGTTGCTGTGCAGGTGCACTGATCTGGTCAAAGCAAGACTTCCTTGCTGTGAAGACTTGAAGAAGAGTAGCAAAGATATAACTCCATTCTTTTCTCAAGAACTTCCTATTCAGCTTTCCAAGATTGATTGCATCTGAGTAGTTGATAAATTCAAAGAATTCTTCTAACTCTGCATTGGTGGCCAGTGTGTCATACGCCTCTTGCTGTAAATCCAGTGCTTGATTCATGTCTGCTGTAGTGATAGTAATATCCTTGCCTTGAATCTTGCAATAGACTACATATGAGGTTATAGCATTCTCAAAAGCAATGACTTCCACAGTGGCAGTCCTCCAAAACTGTTCTAGTAGGTCCAGATACAGAGTTGGGTTGGTTGAGAGTGCATCCTTGATATATGATTTGGACATCCATCGAACAAAGCACTTGAAGTTCGCATTTGGTGCTTCCACATCATTTGTTATAGCAATGAAATTGGATTGAGTGGGTATGGTAAGTTGAGTGTTTGCCATTTATATAGAGAGAGAAGAAGAATGAAGATTGAAGAAGAAATTAAGTTTTTGCAGTTAGGGTTTTCAGAGGCTTTTAGGAGTTTAGATGCTTGAGAAATCGAATTAAATGAATCGAATAGAGGTAGAATTGTATAAGTATGAAGTACTTGAATTGTCGATTAGATATATGTTTTGTATCGACAAGTCAAGCATTCGAGAAGTAGAAAACAACTATTCGAGAACTCAAGAAAGGCTTAATCGATATCTCAAGCAGGTTGAAAACTCAAAGCTGGCAGTTATCTAACTTAGAATAAATTCTAAATTAGGTAAAATATATTTTTATGAGTGATTTAAGAATTCTGAATAAAAATCCAAAAACGGTTAAGATTCAGCGAGAATTCAGCCTTTTCAAATGATTCGAGAACTCAAACATAGTATTCGAGAACTCAGTTATTAGAGAACTCAATTACCATATTCGAGAAGTCAAGAATACCTCTATTCGATATCTCTAAAAGTCTCTATTCGAGAACTCGAGAGTGCTCTAATGAGGCTTGTTAGAAATGTCGAACAGTGAACCATTCGAGAAGTCTGACTTATCGAAATGTAGTCATCACTAACAAAAATCAATTTTCACTATCTTTTAAAATTTACCAGTCATATTCAATGAAGAATATTCTAGCAAATTAAACAGTGATTTTCTCAGAATTTCATCGAAATTTCAAGTTGACAAAATATGATTTTCCAACATATGTGTTGATGAGTGGATTTCGTAACAACTTTTGAGAGGTTTATGGTGAGTTGTAAAGGCTAACGATCAACTAATCTATGGAGAATGGAGGTTTTTTGTAGGGGTTGAACTGAGCTCGAGAGCGTTTACAAGAATCTCGCGAGTTCCCTTGAGGCTTGTGTCGTGTGTTCTCAAGAATCTCGTAGGTGTATTGCGAGGCTTGTAAAAACATGTTCTCAAGGTGCCTACGTACCCTGGCTTATATAGGGATCAAGTTCACGTAGTTCTTTTTAGACTAGAAGTCTGGTTAGGTAGCAATATTCTAGGTTCCTATTTCGTGGGGACCTCCTTTTCTCCAGATTTCAGCCACGAATAGGCGACCTAAGTCGAATAGAACTCGAGTTCTAGTCCGACTAGGAGTATGTTTACAAGTTCTCGTCCTATTAGATGTATTCAAGGATCATCTGCGCCCAAGGAATACATTCCAATAAGGAGTTGATGTTCATGACTTGCTCCTAAAGAATAGGAGGCTTAATCATACTAGAATTCTGCTGAATTAAATCTGTTCTCGTACAAGAAGCTGTCTCTCAGGAACCTGTCTGCAGGAAGCTGTCTCTCGGGAAGCTGTTTCTCGGGAACCTGAACCTATCCAGATCCATTTCACATGCTATTTACCCCCATTTAGCTTAAGGGACCTCAATCTTAACCCATATTAATTATACGGATTGGATCCTTAAGCCTAATGGGCCTAAATCTAGCCCATGGAGATTTTGGGCACAACAATATGTAACAGATTTGAAATATTTATAAATCATATTTCAGCCAACACTTACTCCAAAAATATTGAGAATTTAGATAAAGTAAGTGTTTATTGCTGCAACAATCTAGATGATATATTCACTTAGCCAGAATCTGAAGAATTCAGCATTCCAATCTCACTAACCAACCTTGTGAAGGTGTCTTCATCTAATGGCTTAGTGAATATGTCAGCTAGTTGTTTCTCTGTAGAGACATAATGCAACTCAATGGTTCCATTAGTTGCATGTTCTCTAATGAAATGATATCTGATGTCAATGTGCTTTGTTCTAGAATGATTGACAGGATTGGCAACTATAGAGATTGCACTTGTGTTGTCACACATGATTGGAATTCTTTCCAACACAAGTCCATAATCTTTAAGTTGATTTCTAATCCAAAGCACTTGAGCACATCAACTTCCAGTAGCTATGTATTCAGCCTTAGCTGTAGAAGTTGACACAGATTGTTGTTTCTTGCTATACCAAGAGACTAACCTTTGTCCAAGAAACTGGCAGCTACCTGAGGTGCTTTTCCTATACACTCTGCATCCAGCATAATCAGCATCAGAATAACCAACCAGATTGAACCCTATGTCCTTAGGATACCATAAACCCAAGTTTGGAGTGCCCTTTAGATATCTAAAGATCCTTTTTATAGCAATCAAACGTGATTCCTTTGGATTTGATTGAAACCTTGCACACAAACATGTAGCAAACATGATGTCTGGCCTACTTGCAGTGAGGTAGAGTAGAGAACCAACCATGCCTCTGTAGACTGAGATATCTACTTTCTTGCCTTTAGCATCTTCATCCAATTTAGTGGCAGTGGCCATGGGTGTCTTTGTAGGTGAGCAGTCTTCTAAGTCAAACTTCTTCAATAAATCCTTGATGTACTTGGTTTGACTGATAAAGATACCATCCTTCCTTTGACTGACTTGCAACCCAAGAAAGAATGTCAACTCTCCCATTATATTCATCTCATATCTGCTCTGCATGAGTTTAGAGAATTTCTCACACAACTTCTCATTTGTAGAGCCAAATATGATATTATCCACATAAATCTGAACTAGGATAATATCATCACCATGCTTCTTTTAAAATAGTGTTTTGTCCAATGTGCCTCTAGTGAATTGATTTTCAAGGAGAAATTGTGATAAAGTATCATACCATGCCCTTGGAGCCTGCTTAAGTCCATAAAATGCCTTAAGCAATCTGTAGACAAATTCTGGAAAATGTGGATCCTTAAAGCCAGGTGGTTGTTGCACATAAACTTCTTCTTCCAACTCTCCATTCAGGAATGCACTCTTGACATCCATTTGATAAACTTTGAAGTTCGAATGAGTAGCAAATGCCAAGAATATTCTGATGGCTTCCAATCTAGCAATAGGGGCAAATGTCTCATCATAATCAATGTCTTCATGTTGAGAGTATCCTTTTGCAACCAACCTTACTTTGTTTCTTACTATTACACCATCTTCATCCATCTTATTCTTCAGAACCTATTTTGTTCCAACAATGGTTTTATTCTTTGGTGCAGGCACAAGTTCCCATACTTTGTTTCTTTCAAATTGATTCAGCTCCTTTTGCATGGCAATAATCCAATCTGGATCCAACAATGCATCATCAAGTTTCTTAGGCTCAATCTGAGAAAGAAAATAGCCATAGAGGCACTCATTTTGAGTTGCTCTCCTAGTCCTTACTCCTGCATTTGGATCTCCAATAATTTGCTCTACAGTGTGTGATCTATCCTATTTCCTTGAGTGCTCAGCCTGATTTCTCATTCTTGATGTTGCTTCATCATCCAAGTCATGATCATTCTCATTTTCTCCCCCTGTGAGGTTGCCACTATTCACAGGTGTGTCTTGGATGCTTGTTTCTCCACTATTGATTGGCACAAATTCTTCTCTTGTATCATCATTCACTTGAGTTTGTTGAACTTGGGTTTCAACTCCAGTTTCAATCTCTTCATCAGAATCATCTAGATTATCAAACTTCAAGGGATCTTTATCTTCATCATTGGCTTCTTCTAATCCAGGTAGTTTGCTGTCATCAAATATCACATCTGTGATTTCCATAATTTTCTTTTGACTGATGACATAAACTTTGTATGCAATTCTTTCCATAGAGTAGCCAATAAAAATTCCTTCAAATGCCTTTGCATCAAACTTTCCAACATATTCTTAATTATCCTTCAACACAAAGCATTTGCTTCCAAAAGTATGAACATACTTTAGAGTAGGCTTCTTTCCAGTCATCAAATTGTAAGGTGTCTTTTCAGCATTTTTGTTGATGAGGGTTCTATTCTGGATATAGCATGCAGTGCTCACAGCCTCAGCCCAAAAACATGTAGGCATCTTTGCATCAAGCAACATTGTTCTAGCAGCCTCAATTAGAGTTCTATTCTTTCTCTCAACAACTCCATTTTGTTGTGGAGTCCTTGGAGCTGAGAATTGCTGAGAAATTCCATTCTCTTTGCAGAATGCTTCAAGTATGGCATTTCTGATCTCTGTTCCATTATCACTTCTCAATGCAATCACACTTGCATTGTTGGCCTTTGCTTCCTTGTCAACTTTCTTTATGTGCTCAATGATTACTTGTGGAGCCTCATCTTTTGATGCTAGAAATTCCACCCATGTATATACCTTGTAAAGTCATCAACCATCACCAAGGCATACTTCTTTCTTCCTAATGACAAAATATTGACAGGCCCAAACAAAATCCATATGAATGAGTTGCAAGGGCTTGGTTATTGATGTCACTATCTTTGACTTGTGGCTTGATCTTTTCATTTTTCCTTTTTGACAAGCCTCACACACTCATTCTTGACAAAATTCAAGTGTGGGCATGCCTCTCACTAACTCTCTTTTGACTAGAGAATTAATGGCTTTGAAGTTCAAGTGTGATAACCTCTTGTGCCACAGTCAACAATCTTCATTTGATGCTTTTAAGTAGAAGCAACAAATTTTGTCCTTGTTTGCAGAGTCCATATTGGCTACAAACAGGCTTCCTTTCCTTACTCCAGATAGAGCAAAATCACCAGTCTTCTTGTGGGTGATCAAACATTCATCTTTGTCAAAATCCACTTTGAATCCTCTATCAGTAAACTGACCAACACTTAGCAGATTATGCTTAAGTCCCTTGACTAGTGCTACATCTTCAATGATGACATTACCAACTTTCAATTTGCCATATCCCAATGTGTTATCCATGCTGTCATCTCAAAAAGCAACCATTGGGCCAACCTTCTCCTCATATTGTGATATCAGGGCCATATCACCAGTCATGTGATTTGAGCATCCACTGTCCAAAATCCACATGACCTTCTTTTCACTTTCTTTGCCCTGCAAACACAAAGGTATTACTTCTCCTTTGGTATCCAAACAAGTTTGGGTCCATGTGACTTAGAAACAGTTTTATCATAAACAACATGCTTATCAACTTTCTTGGTGTTAGTCTTCTTGTCACTGTTAGAAGTCTTAGAACCTGAGGTTTCAGACTTAGGTGACAAAGGTACCATCCTAACTCTAGGAAGACTTGAAGACTTTGACCTTGTGTAGTGTATGTGAGAATTGTGACTGATACAACCATCAATGAATTGCTTTCTTAAATTGAAACAACTAGTCATAACATTCATATTGCATGGCATACAGTCAAATTTATCACAAAATGGAGCATCTCTGTGTCTTAAAGGCACAGAACAATCATAGAAAGGTTTGGGCACACTACCAACAGGTTTCTTGCATGCATGAGTTAAATGATTGGTACTGAAACAATTTTGACAAGTTTTCCTAGGGGCATTAGGCATATAAGCATAGTAGTTATCTTTGTTAATCCCTAGCTTGCCATTTCTATTCTGTTTCTTCTTAGTCACTTTCTTCTCAGATTCATTCTTCCTAGCTGATACAAACTTAACAAACTTCTTAGGTCTAAACCTATCACCTACTGGCTCCTTGGCTTTTGGCTTGACACTCTCACTCTTAGAGGATGCTTGTTGTTCACTGGATTGTGCCTCATCCTCATTATTCAAAATTTGCTTGATGAGTAAGGCATCCTCATCA
Organism: Kitagawia praeruptora; assembly: GCA_037693485.1. Lineage (NCBI taxonomy): Eukaryota > Viridiplantae > Streptophyta > Magnoliopsida > Apiales > Apiaceae > Kitagawia > Kitagawia praeruptora. Next base: position 99,790,412 of record CM075346.1, on the reverse strand, counting down.
ATTTCAAATGTTGATTCTTTAAAGATTGGAGTCTCAGCCTTTTTCAAAATGTGAGGCACTTCCTCCTGAACAACTATGTCATCTTCAATGACAGCATAGCCTTTCCTCTGTTTTAGAGTGTCATAGTCAAGTCCAATAGCAGCCTTGGGTTTAGCTTGAATTTTCTCACAATAGGATTGCACTAGGCTAGATGATTTCTTAAAAGCTTTCAGTTTGAATTCATTTTCAGCTAGTTCATCCCTAAAAGCCTTTTCAATTTGACTAGCACATAGAACCTTATTCTGCAGATATTCAACTTCTTTCTTAAGGTTTTCTACTTGCATAGCAGTTAGCTCAAGTTCCTCATTCTTTTTTATTAACATTTAATTTCTACCAGACAGTTTAGCAATTTCCTCATTAGCAGCAGTCATACTAGTATGAATATTAAACATTTCAACAGATAGTTGTTCAATTATGCATTTGTACTCTGAAACAGACATGTCTGTGGTAGTGAGAGATGGTACCTGAGAGTCTGATGAAGATGTGTCATCCTTGGAATTGGCCATCAAGGCATAGTTGCAGAATTCTTGCTCTTCTCCATCACTATCAGAATCATCCCAACACTTCCCTTCAGCTATGTAGGCCTTACCTTGTGTCTGCTTTTTCAGAAGGGCCTCATACTTAGCTTCAAGCTCTAGAAACTCTTTATCCTTCTTTTTAGGCTTCTTGCATTCACTGGCAAAATGCCCTAGGTCATTGCATCTATAACACCTTACAGATGACCTATCCACATGACTGGTTTTAAATTTATTCTTGTTTGCTTTCACAGGTGCCTTGCTCTTGTTGAATGAATGGTTTTGGGTTTTAGGTTTGAAGGGTTGGTTCCTCTTGAATCTGATGTTTGGAAATTTTCTGGACATGAAAGCATATGAAGTGTTTTCTATTCCATCTAGTTCTTCAAGAGTATAGAACTCTTCTTCATCCTTCTCCTCAACAGGTTCACTTACCTCAGCTTCAGTTTCTTCATCATCTACTATCTCCTCTATCCTTAGCTGGCTTGTAGATGCTTCTAGGTCTTGAATAGATTTGTTGACAATCAAGGCACATGATGTGTTTATTATTCTGCCTTGGTTGGCTTGGATAGCCCTTTTTTGAAGCAACTCAAGCTCATGAGTTTTTAAAACCCCATAGAGCACATCATATATGATTTTGTTCAAATCTCTTTCCCTTAGAGAAATGACCCTCTGCTCTTGGTGATTTGGAGAAGACAATAGAAACTACATATTCAACTCCTTGGTGCTGTAAACCTTGCCATTCATCTGCAACTCAGTAACTAGCTTGTGAAATCTCTCAAACATCTCAGTGATGCTTTCCTTGGGTTGTGCCATGAAAGCTTCATACTGTGTGACTAGTATCTATTTCTTGTTTTCCTTGACCTCATCAGTTCCTTCACATAACACCTCAATGTGATCCCACATTTCTTTGGCAGATGTACACGATGCAATGTTTGCAAACATTGACATATCCGTGGAATCAATAATTAGTAACATGAGGTGACTGTAAAGAGCAACCATCTCCTTTTCTGATTCTGTCCATTTGGATGGTTCCTTGGCCACATAAGATCTTGGAACGGTTATGGTTCCAACAGTCTTCTCAGGTATTTCTTGTTGTGGAACAAAGGGACCATTCTTAGGAATCTCAGGATATAAAGGATGAGAGGCTTTGATGAACAACATCATTTTTATCTTCCAGAGGTTGTAATTTTCTTTGTCAAACTTAGGGACTTTCACCGTTCCTGTGGTCTTTGGTGTATTCGAACTCATGATTGTTTTTCTGTTTTTGAATAAACAACCCTCTCTGATACCACTTGTTGAGTACTGAATACAGCAAAAGAATACAGAGAGGGGGTGAATGGATTCTTGAACTTTTCTTGTTCTTGAATCTATGTAGCAAGATAAGTGTTTGTGTGTGCAAGTATGTAGGTGCAGATAAAGAACAACACAAGACATAATATCACTTTAATCTAATATTGTATTAGATAAAGGTTGCTACAATCTGTGAATACAAATGGTAGTATTCTCAGCTTCGTTTTTCTCAGAGAGATATATCTTACAATGTATGAAAAACTTAATCAACTAAAGAAGTGAGATTATATTCTTATAGAACACGAATACAACTCAGTTATTACAAATAAGGTTACAGGATAAATTACTTTCTTGTATGTCTATCCTTTTTGAGTGAGCATCCAAACGGCTACAGATTTGACTTTGCAAAGTTCTGTTCAGATCCACTTATTTAGCTCTTTATCTATTCTATATCTCTCCAAGCTTCCTTGTAGGCTTTCCAGAGTACGTTACAGATTGTGGTCCATAAAGTGCATTGGCTTGTTGCAGGTTTCTGACTTGTACAATTTCTTCAGTATTTTATCTCCAAGAATGTATTCGAGAAGTGACTAAGTACAGTATAACCTCTATAAATTAATAGTATCGGGACCGACAAATTTTATTAATTTAGCGAGATTATTAATTAATCGAGGTTAAATTTACACTATCGCTACTATGTAGGGACCAAAAAATTATTTTAAAAATATTAATTTATAGTGGGTTATTAATTTATCGAGTATTAATTTGTCGAGGTTTTACTGTAGTTGATTCGAGAACTAGGATTAGATAACTCTGAGTTCTCGAATACTGTATGATTGACATATCGAATCACTTCTCAAATAATACTTTTCTCCAGGATTCCTTGAGTTGTCGAATAGAACACTTGACTTGTCGAATCCTTGAAATATCGAATAGTTCATTCAGGGTCCTTGAGATATCGAATGGAACTTTGACTTGTTGACTCTTTGAGAACTCGAATACCACTTTGACTTGTTGACTTCTTGAGTTCTCGAATAGAGTATTTAGACATGTCGAATCTCTGAGATATCGAACGAGATATCAAACAGTTCATTCAGAGATATCGAACAGTGTCTTCTCAGTTATCGAATCTCTGACTTCTCGAATGCTAGACTTCTCGAATAGACGAAAGTACTTCTCGAATTGGTACTTAGGCAAATTCTTCATTTCTTCAAATCCCAATTTGACAGTCTTTATCTTCTTGCTTGAGGCATGAACCTTGGAACTTCTTTCAAGCATTATTCTTGACTATATAAGTATAGTTACACAACTAGGATTTGATGCCTATTGCAAGTACAAAACAAACAGAAACTCTACAACTAGAGGTTCCCTCAGTTAAGAGGTCATGTAAGTAATGCAAAACATTACAAGCAATTAGGCTTGTTATTAGATGTATACAGGCATGCCTCTGTGACTAACAAGCTTTTATTTGATATCATCTTCGTTCAGAGGTTTAAAAATCTTAAATTTAACATGAGTAAGATGAGCTATTTTAATTTACTCCATGACTTCTTAAATTTTGTTCTTGTTTGAAGAAAACATCTAACAATTTTGCTAAATGCTTCTAAGTTCTAATATTATATAAAAAAAATTGTTTTTAGGTTGAACCCAATTTATGGTTAATTTGGAAACTTTGATAGTATACATTTTTATAATCATTATAGTTATTATGTATAAGATATTTGGTCATAGAGTTGTACGAGGTTCAGTTAAAGTAATTTGGGATTCTGATAACACTATTGATTTCATGTGCTTAGTTGAATGGTGAAATAAATATGTTTGATTTAAAATATTTTAATTCATTAATTTAAAAAATTAAAAATTTGATGTTTTATTATATTTTAAATTATTAATGTAATTTTGAATTAAAAATTCACATATAATTGGGTAAATAAAAATAAAAAAGAAAAATTGATACTCACGTCTTCCTCCCAGGGGATTAAATATGCATTTGAAATATTATTTTTTATATCAAACATTATTTATGAGCTCAAAATAAATGATTATACTTTATACCTAAATATTACGGATCAAACAACCACGTTGTTTGATTCATGGTTAACCGAAATAAGAATCTCAATTTCATATATTAGTTGAAATACCATATTATCTATTATTATATATCTAATACACCAACAGGGATTTCCCTGAGCAAATTAAATGAAAATGACCATTTTACCCTCCTTTCTACTATATGTTTTCAGGGTTATTCTAGTATTTTAACATCAATATATTTAATACATATTATGAAATGCTACAAATTAATATTCATATTAAATGCTCATACATACATTTATGTTGTGTAATCTATTAAATTTTTCACTAATTTTAATCTATTAATTATTTTATAATTAATACGCATATTTATGCATTCATACATGTATGTGTACATATATACATTTATGTTGATATATAATAATATATGATAATATGAGAAAATGCCCAAAATACCTACATTTGGAGCTCTAAGGCCTGATATACTGAAATTCGGGTGTGCTGGCCCAAAATGCCTACGGGTCACGCATTCTGGGCATGCGTGACATGTGTTGCGCATTCCTCACATGCGCAACAGGGGTCACGCATGCAGAGAATGCGTTATGACGTCATATGACGTCATTATCATAGTTACACATCTGAGCTTTTCTCTCCCTCAAAATCGCCTCTGATCGCCTCCCCTTCGTTCTCCCAACTCCGGCCACGTCCAGTGTTGGTGAGGGTACCAAAATGAAGCCCAAACGTTGCTCATCCTTTTAACATGACTGGTTTGTTGGTTTCGGCCCCACAGGGGCTTGTACGGGCTTGCCGGAAAAGTAAAATTGAAAAAAGCTTCGTTTTGTGCCTTTTAAATCCGGCGAAAGAAACAAAAATTAATTGGTACAGTCGTGTAGAGGGTGAAGAGACGATCATTTTCGTATGTATAACGTTAGTGCTCGAGTGCTGGAAAGGGGTGAACGAATTCGTTGAAAAAAATGAGCAAAACTTGTCTCCGACAATGCTGGGACGAAGGTGAACAGTGGCAGGTGTCACGCATGTTGAACATGCGCATCTGCTGTAACGCAAGTTCAACATGCGTGACTCAAGCAGATTTTTACGACACAGCTTTGCTTTTGTGAAAGATACGCATTTCACAAAGGAGTGTCCGGACACTCCACTCCAAAATGCGTATCACGTGGGTATTTAAGGCCATACCTTCCGAAAATAGGTATTTTGGACCATTTGTTTTGGGAGGTGGGCATTTAGGGCCATCACCCTGATAATATTCACTAACATGTACCATGTCTCATTATACTATTATTTAGATCTACTGTGAATATTTATGAATTGAAAATTATAAATAATATCACATCAAACAAATTTATATAGGAACATCAAAAATGCATGTGCATTGTAATCATCCACACCTTCAATACAACAATGTATATATAACTTCTGTCATACTTTAAATATTATGTTTACATGACACAAATAAATTCAAATCAATATAAAAACGAACCTTCATATGTATTTAAATATAACACAAACTTGTATTAACATGAATAATCGTAAAACTCAATCACATCTTTAATACGCAAACACATAAAATATTAAAACAAACATCGAATCTCAGTAGGTAAAATAATTACACTTAAACTAGCCAGCACTGGATTATTAGTCTCATAACAGAAAATCAACTATCATATTAACTCATTTATCGCACAAACAAATACATCATATACTTTAGAAAAAAAATAACAATTTATTGATATTTAGAACATACCCGTTCTTTGCACGGGCTCTTTTAAAATTAAATCAAAAGATTCTCATTTATTTATTTAAGAGCCAATGTTATGAGTTTGTTTGACCAAAATTTTGAATAATACCTCTATACCGCTTATTATATATAAAGGATATAACTAAATTACTAAAAAACATATCCAAAATTCATTGATCAAGTTAGTAATATCATAATTTAAATTTTGCTTAATGTAACTTTCAATTTTATGTAAAAAATATTAGAAGAATTAAAATTATGTAACAAAATAATGATCAACATAAAAATGAGTTTTTAATAAAAATAATATAATTTTGTTTCAAAAATTAACCTATTATTAGTGTTGATAGAATATTTGAATAACGAACAAATATTTTGAACAAATATTTTGACAAAAAAAAATTAACGAATAAGGATAATAATATAATGTAATATAATATGAGAGAAAAATAAAGAAGAATGCATTAATCACTTATTAATTACTACATGTAAAAGCTGTCAAATCTATACAGCTGTTTACAATCTAAATGTATCTCTATCACGAACTGCTTTTGATACCTATAAATATTGATGGAAGGAAACCCCCATAGTTTCCTTGTCGTTCTCCCCTTCTAATTTCTAAACCTCTTTCTCAAAATCCACTATCTTCACTCCCCCAAATCATCGTCTCTTTTCTCAAAATTAGCCCTAATCTCTTCAAGATTTAAGTTTTGTGGATCGTGCTTGGATTCAGGGGTTATAGATACTGGTGTCTTAAATAAAAGACAGAAGAAGATAGATGGTAGTTTGAAGCGCTATTGTGGTAACATTCTGGAGGCACTAATTAAGCATCCTGCTTCGTGTAGTTTCTGTGAACCGGTTGATCCAGTCAAGTTGAATATTCCTGATTATTTCTTAGTTGTCTCAAAACCCATGGATTTGGGAACAGTTAGAACCAAATTGCAGAATAATATGTACTTGACTGTTGTATAATTCAAGGATGATGTCAAGCTGACCTTCTCTAATGCAATGCGGTATAACCCATATGGAAACTTTTTTCATAAGAATGCCATGACACTAGATAGCATCTTCAATAGTAAATGGAAGTCTGTGGAGGTTAAATTGAAGCGTGAGAGCCTTAATCGCGAAGAGAGTTTCCTTGCTATTTTTAGGGAACAAAAAAGAACAGAAAGAAGGCATCTCTACCCTAGAGAATCAGTTCCTTTGACGGTTGGATTAGCTCCTATGATGTCTATGTCTTTTGAAAAAAAAAAGTTGACAAAACATCCTGGGGAAGCAATGCCGGAAAAAGTGACCCAGTATGTGAAGATTTCAAATGCAAGGCCTGCAACTGCTAGAAAAATACCAAATAGCAGGTGCCCAGGAAAGGTCTTACGTAAAGGCACAATCATTCTTATCAACGATTCAATTCCCCAAGTATTTTCTATTATTGATCACCAATGTTCTAAAAAATGGGAAGTGGTATTAGTAGTGAAGGCAATCTGCGTCGATTAATTGGATAATCGGTGATTAATCGAAGCACTAATCGAAAATAATTGAATATATATAAATATATATAATATATATATATATATATATATATATAATTATATTTACACATCGTAAAAAAATTATTGTAAAACAAGTCATCTAATCCTTATATTTAGGATTGAGTACATTCTAACAAATTTGAATAAAATTTTCACCTTTGGTAATATCCATTTTAAAACAACAAATTTTACATAATATTACAACTTGTGTATTATAAACATGCACAAATGTTAAAAGTAATTTTAAAATAACTATTTTATAATGATTAACAAATTAGATAACATAGAATAGTAATGGGTTAAGTATCAAAGTGGTCACTGAAGTGGAAGCCATATATCAATTCGTTCACCGATCTTTACGGGGTATCATTTGAATCATTAAAGTCATAATAAATATCAAATGGATATCTTTAAAATATACTCGAAAAGCAAAATTAATTTTTCATTGAGTTCTACACATTTTTCTTGAATGCTTCCATAACCAAACGAAAGGTTAATAATTCTAGTATTTCTGATAATATATTTAGATTTTTAAAAATTCATTTACTATTTATTTTTAATTTTATTGTCATTTTCCTTGTTTTAATTAAAAATAAATAGTAAATAAACTTTTTAAATTCTGAATATATTATCAAAAATACTGGAATTCATAATCTTTCATTTGATTATAGTAGCATTTAAGAAAATGTGTAGAACTCAATGAAAAATTACTTTTACTTCCTGAGTACATATATACAGGTATTTGTTTGATATTTATTATGACTTTAATGACTCAAATGATACCCCGTAAAGATTGATGAACAAATTGATATTTGGCTTCCACTTCAATGACCACTTTGATACTTAACCCGAATAGTAAGTTGGAAAACCCTGTTTTTTAGTTTTTTATTTTTCATTTCAAAAAAACTAGTAATGTGAACATGTTTTAGAATTTTCTATTTTCTTAGAAAATTTTTCTAGAAAATTGGCTAAGTAAACAACCCCTAAAAAGTTCAAATGACAGCCCAGTCCATTTCGAAATCAGCCTATCCCAATAAAACCCTACTTTAAACCTTATGAATTTCAAATGACATCGTCGGAGCTTTAGATCTGAAAACCAAACCCTGATTAAGAAAAATACAATCGAGCCTATTGAACTTCATTCGTATGATTACCACGTCACGGCCGCCTAGTCGTGACTGCGGTGCCTCTGAGCCAACGTCGGTGGTCAACGCCGCTCATTTATCAACATTTCGTAAGGCAACTGCAGATCCCTGAGCAGCCACATCTGGTGCCACCGATGTTGGCGCGTGCACATGCCACTGTATACATTATTCCAGCGGTTGGAACTCTGATGATTCACATGAGGAAGATGACAGCGGTTCGCAGTTTTATGATTCAGATGAGGAATATGAGAGGTTTGCTGACGACTTGAGGTTGCTCGATGTTCTTGTTCTTATTTTGCTTGCCCGTGTATTTTATTTTTTGCATTTTATTTTGTTTTTGTGTTCTTTTATTTTTCATTTTATTCACAATTTCCATAACATTTAATTGAACGTATTCGAAATTGGGTTTCGAATACCTGAAAGCTATATGCCATCATAAAATTTTTATGTTCGTAGTCAAGTGTTTCTAAAACATTGATCGATGGGACAAATTCCTTAATGGCAATCTCTATGTTAGTAACCTAGACATCTCCGTTTATACAAGTACCAACCATGACTGCCCATGACCAATAATATATGGTGGGTTCTTCAATTGGGCTATCATAGTCAATAGCTATAAATATTAGCACTCATCCTCCATATGCATATAATGTCATCATCCCAACAATATCATCTTTTGGATAGTTAATGTTGTGAAATATTTCCACCAAATCTGATATCGACATTGAAATAACTTTGACTTTATCAATTTTTGCTTGACAGATTGCTTTAGTCATAAGTTCAATCAAGGATAGACATCTTCCAAAATCAAAGGGAAGACATCTTCCACGACTAATACCATGGGCGTATAATTGTATACTTAAAAAAACAATTTCAATTACATCCTCCCTCATGTCAAAGAAATTAATTTCTCAACTCGTATCGCTAATTATTGATGCACATTGGAACCCATGTGGATTCAACATTGTATTAGATTCACTATACTCACAATGAGGGGAATGGTAGACTCTATCAATTGTTAAACTACAATGTGAAATGAGATAGTATTAAGAAAAATTAGGACATAAATGAATCGGGGGATGCTAGGGATTAACACACATGAAATAGGATGTTTGGGAAAATATTGTATCTCAGATAGTTGAATAACCTTTCAAAACATTTGATATGAGTATCAGTGAGTTTTTCGCTATAACCAAAATCATATTGTATCTCAGGTAGTTACATAACCTTTCAAAACATTTGATATCAGTATGAGTGAGTTTTCCGCTATATCCAAAATCAATTACAACAATTTTAGCACCTGACCCTGATAAATATCTACTTTCGAGCAAAATTTCAAATCAATTATTAAGAGTAAGGTAAGTTAGGTTAATTGAGTTAAAATATTTCATAATAAATCTAAATAAAAAGTGTAATAAAATTTCATGAATTAAACGTACATTAGAAAGAAAAACAATTTTCAATAAGTTGCTATAACTCAAAAATTTTCAAATCAACAACATTAAAAGTATAAATTTTACATGCATGATTCACATGTTCATGTACATCATTTGCAACTCTTTGTTGCATCATATCTTTCGAACTGGTGAAAGGAACATAGAAGATAGATCACAAAAAAGGAAGAATAGAGAGCACATGAGCATTATAACAATTAACAAATCCCCTGTACTATGATGCTTATGTTAAATAAGTAATTTGATTTTTTTTATGAATAAGATAGAGAGTTGGTACTACAATATTTATCGAAACATTAATCATACACAAACTTAAGGATAAATTCAAGCATATGTTGAATTTCAATTGTATAAAGTTAATAAATATATGTAAAAGAATAGTATATTGTACGGGATAAAAGTTAATATATAAAACTGATATATTATATATTGATTGATCTCAAGAATTATGGTAAATATAATTAAGTAAAATAAAAACAAAGAACTTTGTTAAATATAACATTATATCAATTTGATTTTCAATAGAGAACATGCATGCACATAACCAGACCTGGACAAAAATCATAGTCTGAGTTAAGTACTAACAAAACCATCAAATTAAAACAGAAGACCAAAAACCAAAGTATCATAAGAATGCGTATAACATAAAGATTAAGAATGCTATCAAGAATTTAGCTGCTTGCAAACACTGTTTTGACATGGCTTTAGAAATCTAGATAAAAGTTGAAAAAAAAACTAACCTTCAACTGGACCAGGACGAAACTATCTCAATGTTCCTTACCCTAACTCCGGAATAGTTGTATAACATGACCTTAGAAATTTAGATAAAACATAGAGAAAGTGAGATGAGCTAGCTAAGGAAGAACTTTAGTAAGTCCCAATAACACCACAAGATTGTAGAAGTGGGGTTGAATACAATCTTGAACAAAAACTTTTTTGAATCGAAAGGCTGAACAGTTTGGTAAACAGATAAATAAAGCAAGTGTATGGAATGTAAAGCAAACACATAACACTTACAAAATTTCAGGTGGGTTTTTTGATCCACCTAAGATTTATATTTCGAAGAAACAATCTGTGTAGAAAGTACACAGTTGCGGTTACAAAGCTTTGAATACAAAAGAAAACCTAACTATCTCTCTCTTTGAGCTCAGTGTTTTCTCTCGTATTACTTGTATGTGTATGCTCTCATACATAAGCAATGCTACACTTGGATTATAAATACCCCAAGATTCCAATCCTACAAACAAAACGAATATTACAAAGTCAAATGTGTTTGCAGGTCTGCTACCACTCCTTTTCTTCATGTGACACAATTTTGTTTGATTGTCTTGCACAGATATTACTAGATTTCATCATCCAAATTGTTTGCTAAGAAAGGGAATGTTTCTTTTTCTTCTTCGTTTCCAAAAACTAGCTTTCATTCCATTTTGAAGTCCACCAACCCATGTGTTCTGTCAGCTATATCAAGTCACTATCAACTGCTAGTTTCGAGACATTATTGGTGGACATCCGTTGTAGCTGATTATCCATTGAGTTGCATGTTATCCATTGACAATATTATCCGTTGGTGTAGATTCATCATCCGTTGTTGTATCACTTCACTTAAATAGAATTACAAAGCACATCCTATATACAATTAGCTAACCTATTTTGTTTATCCATTGATAGTCAACATGACTCAGGATGCTATCAACTAATACTACAATTGATAACTATCCGTTGGTACTTCGAAGCATGATACAAACTTATCGATTGATGATAAACTACCCCATCAACAGATACTCAGACATAGTATCATCCGTTGATGAGTTACAAGAACAACTTATACAAATTTTGTAAACTTGAATTTTTAAATGATATGATTTGATAATAATTATATATATGTGATCCATGATATATTTAGAAAAGGATGGACTTTAGTTAAAAATATTGAAAAGATGATATCGGTAACTGATTTGGTATTAGTAATTAATTTTTTTATTTAATTTTATTAAATTACCCATTTTTAAAAAAGGAGAATTTTAGTTGGATAAAATAGGAAATAAAATGTGTTATACCTGAAAAGGAAAATTGATTAGCTATTAAAAAAAATAGAAAAGGTAACATGTTCTACATAAAAAAGGAGATTGATTAGTTATTCATAATCATAATATTATTATTTAATTTTAATAATCAAGATGACCGTGTAGAAAAACAAATCGACAATATTTTAATTGTTTAATTTTAACATAATAGTATAAATAGATATTATTTAGAGAGACAAAATCAGAGAAACATAAAGGGGGCTCAAGTAGCCATTGAAAATTTGTTTATATTTAATTTTAATTTAATATATCTTATAACCCGGGCGATGCACATATTATTTTTAATATTTATATCTTTAATTTTGTTATAAATTTTTTAATTATAAAATTCTTAAATGAATTAAATCTATTAAAATAGGTTTTATATTAAATAGGTTAGAGATGTCTTTAAATAAAATAAATATATGTGTAGTAAATAGAATAGTTTGTAAAATAGTTGGGCCCATGATAATGGTTTTAAAATAATAAGATCCCTAAAAAAGATTTCTAAAATAATTAGGACCTAAATATGTGTTGATATTCTATTTTGGGTTTAAGTAACGAAAATAGAGTAATAAAACCCGGTGTCGTCGTGTCGATACTTAAATTTTAGTATTGGGTTTTATTATAGATATCTTTAAATAAGAAAAATTAAGGTACTTAAGTAAAAAAAATTAAATAATGCAAGTACCATACCAAAAAACTGGTACCAAAAATTAAATAAGTCAAGTACCGTACCAAAAAACAAGTAGCAAAGCTTTTTATGTTTCGGCTTTAATAATACTAACCTATAACTTGTACAATGCACATCTTTTTTTAAATATCTATAAATATATTATTTTATATTATTTTTAATATTTATGGGTTATTAGTTTACATATCAAATTATTGTTAAAAAAAATTGAGATATATTAGGTTTTACACGTTTAGTTTACTTATTGTCCTCTATATTAAATTCTAAAAATTTAATTTGAATAATTTTACAGCCCACTAAAAATTCACAAGATAATCTTTAATTTAATAATGGTTTAACATTTACTTTCGAATTAAATCTATCCACAAAAAAATATAAAAGATGAGAAATTGACGAATTTTTCAAATTATGAAATCTACTTATATTTGATTTATATTATCGAAATAACCTTAATTGGATATAGTTTATACTAAACTGGGCCGAAACCTGTATGTAAGAGTAAACCCTATATGTAAGAGTAGATAAGCCCATATGGTTCAATACACTGGGCCACTATTCAGGCTCGTCAATCCATCGGGTGGGTCGAGAAAGTTAAACGTCGTCGTAATAGAAGCAAAAGTGGAAGGCTTTAAGACTTAAAAAGGCACAAGCCCTAAAACCTCTATCAGTGTTCGCAGTTGAAACAAGTTGAGAGCTAATTTAAGCCCTAGCTCTAGATTTCATCACTAATCAACAATGAAGCTCGTCAGGTTTGTTTGATTCTACACTGTTTGGTTTTTCTATTGCGTCTCGCTTTCGCTGATCTGTATGTGTGTTAATTTTGGATTTGGGGGGGTTTAATTGATTGAAAATGTGTGTTTTGTAGGTTTTTGATGAAATTGAACAATGAGACGGTGTCGATTGAGCTTAAGAATGGAACTATTGTTCACGGCACTATTACAGGTTCATCTCTCTCTCTCTCTCTCTCTCTCTCTCTCTCGCTCTCTCCCTCCCTCCCTCCCTCCCCCCCCCCCTCTCTCTCTCTCTCTCTCTCTCTCTCTCTCTCTCTCTCTCTTGCTCTCGATTAAATTGTTTGAACTTTGAGCCTGTGGCTAATATATATTTAATGTGTAATTGGTACGCTGTTCTATATATCTATTAATTGTGTAATTGGTACTCTGTTCTATATATCTTTAGTCAATAACCTGTAGTCTCGGTATGCTTAGTATATGTGCTTTAAATACCAACAGTTAGGTGGAAATTCCCCTTAACTCCAAGATTGTGATTTTATTACGAAGTTATTTACTTGGACCTACAATTAGCCGTGATGGCGATTTTAAATTTTCAAATTGGTTAAAGTTCATACAGGTTCTTATGTTGTTAATATCATTTCATTGTAGTTGGATTTCAAGTTCTGTTACTGTTGTAGTTTAGACATTAACACTGTGTTCCGGAAACAAAGAAAGAAAAGACAAGAATAGAAAAGGGATAATCTTCTTTTCTCTCCAAATCTTTCCAAAAGTGGGAAGAAAATTTTGTAGACAAATATACATGAAATTTTCTTTCCAAATCTTCAGAAATCAATTCTTTTCTTTCCTAAAAAATAATTCAGGAACAAGGTGAAGAAATTAGATTTCTCACTTTCTTTTCTTTTCTTCCTATAAAAAGTTTATGGAACACAATGTAAAATTGAATTTCTTTGATTTAAAATTGGAATTAGAGTGACATGACCTTTGGAAGTCTATATTGACCGTTTATGCCGTAAAATTGAATATGGTTATGAACCTTGAACCTTGACGTGATTTTATATTTGCTTTTTGGCTGGATGAATTAGGATTGCCTATTTTACAGGTAAACCTTTACACATATTAGAGATTTAGAGATAAGTAAAAAAGAGAAGAGGACTACTTGTTTATCTTGTGTTCTGTTCTATTGCGCTAAAAAACAATCCGTTAGACTCGTTGATACCGTATTACAACTTGAATATCTTACGTGTCTATTGCCACGTGAAAAGATAATAGAGGATGAGAGGGAGCAGACAAAGTTAAGAATGTTGAGAACCTTAACAATGGTTGTCGACTTGTCGTGATAGCGATTTGTGTGTTGGTTTAGCAGTTTTAAGAATTTAATTTCTTTAGATTATATCTTAAAATTGAGCCTCTGATAAATTCCTATGTAACATGCAAGAATATCCTCAATTACAGCTTTCGATTATTGAAATTATATGTTAGACATCTAATCTTTCTTCATGAGCTTTTAATAATGATTTTTGACTGGAATAATGAACTTTATAAACAGTAGTGCGTATCATACAGTATAATTTGGTGCATCTTCAGAGTCAATACTACAAACATAATGTATTGATTTGATAATAATGAAAAAGGAGGAAAAATGTTGTATATATGAGCTTTCATCTCCTCTCAAATTAAGTGAATTTTGTGCTGCTTATATTTGGATATCTGAGTGTCTGTGAAGAAGCTGATTCATCCCAAAAGCCTTTTGAGATAAAAGAGACAGACTACTAGGTTGCACTATGAGAATTTTGTTAAGATACAGACTGCTAGGTTGTACTATGAGAATTTTGTTAATAGCATCTCATATGAACTACTGGACCCTGAATTCATTTGTTATAGTTGTCGCATACTTTTAACTAATATTGTAAGCATTTGTATGATAGACTTTTGTGTGCTGGTTACTGATAATCCCCATCTCTTGCCATGTATCTACATTCCAGGTGTGGATATCAGTATGAACACACATTTGAAGACTGTAAAACTTACACTCAGAGGGAAGAACCCTGTTACTCTAGATCACTTGAGTGTTAGGGGGAACAACATCCGTTATTATATCCTGCCAGATAGCTTGAATCTTGAGACCTTGTTGGTGGAAGAGACACCTAGGGTCAAGCCTAAGAAGCCAACTGCAGGTATTAAAACTCTTTCTGGTTGCTACATTTTACCTTTTGATGTAATTGTCATTACTTTATTGTACTGAAATAAACTGCTATACAGGGAGGGCTGTGGGACGTGGTCGGGGACGTGGACGCGGGCGTGGCCGTGGACGAGGCCGTTAATTCAGTTGTAGTGTTGCAATTTTCGGGATTTTATGTTTCGTTGCATTGTTGGAGTTTATATGGTAACATGCCAGCAGTACTTAAATTGGACAATTGGAGATTTTTAGTATAAGTAATGCACCGAGTAAGATTCATGTGAGATGTTCTATTAAATTTGGTTCCTGTTAGGCTGGCACAAATCCACTATGTTAGTTCAATGTATGGAAGAATGTTCTGTAATGTGTAGTTTTTGCTTTTCTACTGGAAAATTATTACTTTTTAAATCTTCTCTCTCTTTCCTTAGTAATCTCAAGGCCCCTGATTTTGTTGGCCAGTATTAGAAGAGCTTATGAGATCTTTTTCACCTGCCTGCTTATTATGGTTAGTGGTGTGCTTATGTGCTTATCTACAAGTAGTCAAGTACATAGTACCCTAGTCCTACTGGATAATTTATTTATTTGATACGGGATAATTACATTATATTTAAAATATTCATTGGTGTTTTTATTATACGAATTAATTAGTACAGTTTGAATTCTACTTGGAGATCTACTTCGAAGATGTCCTGCCAAAAAAAAAAACTTTGAAGATTTCATTGATGCCATTCCACTGGTGGAGAGTGTGGACCGGTGGAACTATATTCTAAATTCAGATCTTGAAAAGAAAGTATGGAGCTGACCTATGAATATGATGTCGCCTCCAGGCAGAATGGACGAATTGTACTAACTAGTGAGGTTGATCCAGGTAGTTAGATCTGTGAACTTGCACTTGTACACATTTCATAATGATAATTAGAACTTTATTTTCAACTAGATTAACCCATGATCTTTAGAACTTCAAATTCATAGTTATACAAATCAAACTGAGCAAAGCTTACCATCCGCTTGGTAATTTGTACAGCACCCTTTACATCATGGCGGGCTCTGGTTTCGTTTATGAGGTTTGTTTATTGATGGAATGGGATGAATTCTGTTTCTCGGAATTCACAGATTAAACGAGTCTGGAATGTTATGAAATTTGGAAGTTGGAAATGATGCTACATGAAACTTTCAGTTAAAATTTAAAAGTTCGAATGCTTCGGGATCCCTGTGATGTTTGTTTTACCAAGATACTCTAATAAACTTAGAGCATCTCCAATGATACACTCTTTCCTCAATCCCTAAAATAAGGATTATTAATAGAGTTAATTTCATTTTACATCCCTTTGGTTGCCAAATGCATTTTTTACCCATACTTTGCATAATTGCACTATGCATCCCTTTACTAGTTTTGCCTAGAGATGCACAAAAGTCCCATCGGGCCGGGCTTTGACCGGGCTTTGAAAAGCCCGGGCTTTTTGGTCAAAGCCCGGCCCGGGCTTTGACCGGGCCGGGCTTCTGTGAAAAATGTGAGCCCGTTTAGGCCCTCGAAGCGGGCCGCGATGGGCTTTTTTCCGGGCCTGAAGCGGGCCGGGCCGGATCGGGCTTTTTCCGGGATCAAATCGGATCGAGATTTTATGTTACATAAGAATGTTCTTTATGTAATAATGGCAGACATGTGTTAAACAATCTATTTTGCCGATACAAATATTACATTTATCGATTTACTTTTTGATTTGATGATATATTAATTGATTACACGTGTACTTAACTTGTTTTCGTTCATGTATCGTAATATATGCATATAAATAATCTTATTATTAATAATGAATATGTAAATATATATGTATTAAATTATTTTTATATTTTTAGGAAGTGTAAATACATAAATATTTATGTAAGTATACTAGAATAATCGAATTTTACCCGGACTTTTTCGGGCCGAACCGGGCTTTTAATCGGGCCGGGCCGAAGACCGGGCTTTTTAAAAGACCGGGCTTTTGCCGGGCCGGGCTTTGCCCAAAAATATAGGGACCGTTTAAGGCCCTCGGGCCGGGCTTGACCGGACCAGGCTTTGACCGGGCCAGGCTTTGACCGGGCTTTACCGGATCGGGCCGGGCCAGATTTTCGGGCTCGAGCTTTTTGTGCATCTCTAGTTTTGCCGGGCCAATTTGCATCCCTTCGGTCTATTTAGGTTGTTAACGTTAAAATTGGCAGGGGTAATTTTGGAATTAATAAGTCTGAATTGCATTATGACCCTTGAAGTATTACATATTTTACATATGAACCTTTAAATTAAAAAATCAAGCACTTTTGCTCATGGACTATAAATATTGAATAATTTAATCCTTTTACCAAAATTTATTCATATATTATTTTTGAATTTTTGAATTTTTAGAATATGTTCAAATAAAAAATGAAAAACATTGATAATTTTATAAATATTTCAGCATAACATCCCGAACTTATCAAATAAAATTTTCCATTTAATAAATTTTACAAAAAAAATTCGAATAAATTTTAAAAAGTTAGTAATCTTATAAATTCAATTCGAAAGTTTATGGTATTTCCTCATATTATTTTTGTAAGATTTAATTATCTTAATCAAATTCTAATTCTTCATCAAATTTTAATTTTTTCATCTATTTTCAATCTACTATTAATATTATTTCTAAAAAAATATAGATATACTGCAAAAGAAATTTATAAAAAATCTATTTTGTTGTTTTTTATAATTGCGGGGCAATAATACGTATTTTTTGTTTAAGGGGTTTTTTGTATTAAATATGTCATACTTCAAGGACCAATATGTAAGTTTGCATTTATAATTCCGAAATTACCCCTGTCCTTTTTAATGGTAACAGTCAAAATTGACGGAAGGGGTGCAAACTGTCGCGCCAAAACTAGTAAAGGGCATACTGCAATTATGTAAAGTATGGGTAAAAATTGCTGTTGGCCAAAACCAATGGGATGCGAAATGGAATTAACTCTTATTAATAATATAGGAAATCAAAATGATATTTCACTATAATGATAATCCCTATATAGATACCCTATATTTTAAAAGTTTAATTTATAAAATTTAAAAGTTTGAAATTTAAGTAAATCAACGAATGGGAAGGGGAGCAGATGACGTGGAGAAAGATAGGGGCTGATATTTGGATCCTCACATGTAGGGATCTATTTTCTCTCCCCTAAAATATATTGGGAAGGTGAGAAGTGGTTGGAGAGTGTTTTTTAGAAGAAAATCCCTGAAATTGGTAAGGGGTGTGCATCCTTGGAGATGCTCTTAGAGTAAATTCCATCTTGCATCCCATAACTATTGTTTGAAAGGATTCTAATAGCAAAATTTTTGAAAAAACCAATTTAGACTATTATGTTGGATTCGACGGGATCCAATCCATTTATTTATGGCCCATCGGGTATTATTGTTAATCTTTTAAATAAAGACTTGAGCTTAATGAATATTAAACATATTAATAGCACTAAATTTATATATTTAATTATTACATCTAATATATATATCTATTTAGATATATTTATTTATAATGGCTTAAGTACCCAAGCCCATAATTTTGATGGACGGTTATGGGTTTAGCCCATTAGGGTTGGTCTCATTATTCCCTCTATATAATAAATCTTATGTGAGAAGAAAAGATGCGCGTCTCATAATATTTAGAAAATACACACACCCCATCCTTACGTATAGAGAAGAATAATGAAGATTAAAGCCCTCAAGTACTTGCGCTATTCGGACACTCTCAAAATCATTAATGGGCTCTTTCGATTCGGGTACGCTTCCGCTATTAATTATACTCATAGTCTTGATCAGGAGATTCATGTATATTATTATGTTGTATATATATACATGATTTATTCTAACAATTGGTATCAGAGCCTATTCCTTGATTGATTTTTTGAGTTAACAAATTTTAATTTATATGATGATCATGAATGATACTGTATATTTGATTGAAATATTATACGTATTGGGTTGGTTAAAAACCGTGTGAACAAATTTGGTTGTTGTATATATTGCTGTATGTATATGATACATGCTTGTTCTTATTTTGGAGATTGTATACGATACGATTTCTGAAAAATTGTGCAAATTTAGTGAAATTTGGGTACTGTGAGTTGTGTCCGATTTTCGCATAAAATATATGTTTTTTGACTGGAATTGGGTAACTGAGCAAGACTGACAAAGTCAGGTTTGCATTTGTAAATCGTTTGACGTCGTTTACTGCCTGTAAACAGCGATTTATGGTTTTCTGATTTAATTTCGAATTTTCTAATTTATGCTTTATTTGATTTCTATAATTGTATCATGAGAAATATGATTTGGTATGATATGTTTATGCTATCTGCGAATCAGTATATAGTGATTTATTATAATATTAGTTTTAAGGGATACTTATGTATAAATATATAATTAGTCCCTCATGTAAAAATATTATGAATTAAATATTCGGACTAATGTAGTGATTTCTTAATTATTAAAGTATTGGATGGACCAACGAAAATCTTTTACTTTAATTATTAGGAGAATTAAAAATCACCTAATGTACATGTGCAAGTTGATGTACGAATCGGCCCAACGGAAGATTTGTATATTAATTTTGTAAACGGAATTTTTAAAATTCAAATTGTAGAATTTAAATTATTTTCTGCCCAACAGTGATATAATTTAATATTTTACTTTTTGTAATCTCATGTTTAATGATAAAATTAATTTAGTATTGATAATCGGCCCAACGGAAGATATTAATATTAAATTTAATTTAATTGTAGGAAAAAATTTTGTGTATTTTATTTTTCCTATTTAGATAAACTGTTTATCCCTCAGTTTATTTAACTTATGTGTTACTTGGTGAACTAACTATTTTTCATCATGTGGATTATATTTATTGTACTTGTTGTACTTATGTGCATGATTGTGATTAACCTTGATTCATCATTTGGTCCTGTTTCACTTACCAACTACTTTTCACACATTGAACCATTGAGTGGCTCTAATTTTAAGAAGTGGAAAGAGCAAATTGATCTTACGTTGGGAGTTACTGCTCTTGATTATGCCATAAGGGTTGCAAAACCGGCTGCCATTACGGCCGAAAGCTCTGCTGAGCAAAAGGCTGATTATGAAAATGGTAGCATAGCAACCGTGTTTCCTTAATGATTCTTAAAGGCTCCATTACTAGTGCAATTCGTGGAGCAATCCCCGAATTTGATAATGCAAAGGAGTACCTAGCGAACATTGAGGAACAATTCAAGGCTTCCACTAAGGCTCAAGCCACTACACTGATCTCGAAAATGATCACTCTCAAGTATAATGGTTCAAGTGGTGTTCGTGATCACATTATGAGAATGAATGATATGGCTTCTCAGTTAAAAGATATGAACATGGAAATCTCTGAAGGTTTTCTCGTTTACTTCATAATGACTTCTCTTCCTGCACAATTTGGTCCTTTTAAGATCAACTACAATACGCAGAAAGAAAAGTGGAAGATGAGCGAGCTGATTTTTATGTGCGTTCAAGAAGAAGAACGCCTTAGGTCTGAGAAGGTTGAAAGTGCTCATGTTGTGACCACGACATCCGCTAAAGGAAAAGGAAAGAAATATGGCAATAGTCAAAAGAAAAAGGGAATTGATGCAGTTGTCACGAAAGAAAAGGGACAGACTTCTGGCACAAAGAACTTTGGAGGTCATAAATGTAACTTCTGCAGAGCTAAGGGACACATAAGGAAAGAGTGTTCCAAATTTCGCGAGTGGTTAGATAAAAAAGGTAATGCATCTATTTATGTTTGTTATGAAGCTTTTACATCTGAAGCTCCTTTAAATACATGGTGGATAGACACTGGTGCAACTGTGCATATAATTAATTCATTGCAGGGATTCCTTTCCGTGAAGAAGCTAAATAAAGGAGACCGATATTTACTCGTTGGAAATGGAGAGAAAGTACAAATTGAAGCTGTAGGAACTTTCCGACTTATGTTGGAAAGTGGTTTTAATTTGGATTTAGTGGATACTGTTTATGTTCCCAGTATTACTAGAAACCTTATTTCTGTTTCAAAGTTAGATGCTGTTTACACTAAATCACGCAAGCGTACGTGGTCACAAGTAATATATGAATAAGTCGAGTTCGTTCCCACAGAGATCTGGTTATGGTTTTAATTCAATTAATGCACCTATGCAACAATGTATGGTTTTTATTCACTGCTAAGACAATTAACAAATTTGGGTTTTAATTAACTAAAGTAACTAAGAAATAAATTAACAAACTAAGAATTAACTAACTAACGAGAATTGGAATTGAATTACTACTGCAAGAGAAAACATGGGATCCTAACTTCATTAAATACTTTGCTTAGATCTGACGCCTTTAATCACTATATGCAATGGTTATGAAATCTGATCGGACAACACGAAGCAAGTACACGCTACCTGTCAGCATACGTATACCAAACTAAACATACATTCACAAAAGAGATAGAAGATGAATAGACACCAATTATGCTTAGACCCTATATGTCTATAGAATTTGAAAACATAACGGTTGAAGAGCAAGTTATCCATAATGATCACATAGGGCAATATAAGTATTCTCATCTCATACTACTAATCATGTTGATAATCAATTATGAACCTATGCTGGCATGACAAGTTCTAAATCTCAAGATCCACTTTCACTTCACAAAAGATTAACAAATTAGATGTTAGCTACGCATCTAACAATTAAGCATAACCATACGAGGATATCAGTTATACATCACACACAGATCTTTAAAGCATCAAGATACTAAAGCTCCATAAATAAATCCGTTAGAATCCCATGACAACGATTAGTTCATAATCAAACCGCTCGTCATCATGGGATCTGGTGAAACCATGATAAAAACAAAGTATCAAAAAAATACAAATAAAACTAAGTAATTGATATGTAATGGTTCTCTAAATTACAATGGTAGGATGTGTTTATATAGGCTCTAGAAGTCTTGTCCACCAAACAATTGCCTTTTTATAGTTGGAATAGAAGATTGGCAATTTCCGTTCTTGAATGAGAATAGAATTGTAAATTCCATGTGTAGATCTGATTCTGGAATGTTCTAGCCACCCAAAGCAATTACCATACTTATTAGAAGTAGGAATTATAGCAATTTCCTTGTCAAAGTTGAATTTCTGCAGTTCGGCACATAATACGTTTCCTAAACTGATTCGGTTTTTAAGGAAAATTCGTAGCTGAATTTTCTTCAATATTTATGGGCCATTAAATTTGTAATTGGACATCTGTACCACTTTAGAATGAAAGAGAATTCCGTTATCTTCGCGTGGACAGTAAGATCGTCCAAAACAGACTTGTAGAACTCAAGATATGGCCAAAATAGTGAATCAGGATTTTTAGGACAAAATTTCAGAATTTCCAGAAGGGTTCTCGCGCTGCAGCGCCCTTCCCAGGCCGCAGAGCGCCATGCTTTCTGTCCAAGATTGTAGAAAATCTCCCAAGCTTCGCGTGGGCAGTAAGATCGCTGAAAACGGTCTTATAGAACTCCAGATATGGCCAAAACAGTGTAAACTGCGCAACCTACCCAGAAAATCCGAATTTTACACAAATTGCTCCTTTTTCCTCCGTTTCTTTTGCATTAGCTAACATCTTCAATACCATGACACATGTAACTCCTTGGTAGCATAACACAAGTGTCCAATCTTCATTCCAATGCTTAATTCCACTCTAATATCGATTAGAAACACCAACACTAACCGATAGCTACAACCCTGCACAACTACACAAAACACATCAAAAATACAACAAACTTGAGACCAAGTCAATCAATTTAAGCCGATATGGAACGCTCCAAGTG
Source organism: Kitagawia praeruptora (assembly GCA_037693485.1). NCBI lineage: Eukaryota > Viridiplantae > Streptophyta > Magnoliopsida > Apiales > Apiaceae > Kitagawia > Kitagawia praeruptora. The sequence goes on along the minus strand of CM075346.1, from coordinate 99,767,151 downwards.
GATATAAAATCCACTTATCACACCCCCAAACTTAAACTGATGCTTGTCCTCAAGCATAAACAACTAAACACTAACTAATTAGTACCACTTCCGTAGGTGATTACGGTTGCATTTGGCATATGCAACAAGCCCTTTAAACCCCTAGGCAGCCCTAGTGGACGAGTAAGGTCTCGTGAGGGCCTATAGTGAATGTACCCACAAAATCCATCTAACTAACAATGTAAAAATAATGCAATGCATGAATGCAACTAAATGAAAATGCAATTAATCTAGTACTAATATCCTACCATACCTTCAAATCCTCTCATGCCATATCAACTTAAGAATCAAAGTAAATACGCAATGTCTTGGTGTCGAAAGTGCAAGTATTCACATAGTCTACTCAATGAACATGCATAAGTTCTCACAAGTCCTTGTCAAATGTAAGAATAAGTTAGTAAACATGCTAAGCCTACAAGAGTACATCTTTGAGACAAAACTCGGGATCTCATACGCAAAAACAAGCAAACACTCACAATCCACTCATAAAAGAATATTCACTCAAGAACAAGGGTAAGTGTATCACTCAATTCCAACAAAATCATAAGCACGCTTGACATTTGGTATCAATCTAACTCTTAACACAACATACATCAATGACGATCATCAAAAGGTCTTTATTTGGGTTGTATCGGGGCTAGGGACAAGATATGTCAAATAAGCAAAAACAGGTGAAGTGCCAAAAGCTAGTAAGTACCATAATAAATCATACACAACACCCTATTTTCCCCCCACATAATTTTTACTATTCTTCTTCCAACAAAAACGCTCGACTAGTCGATTAGAGTAGGATCACAACAAACACAAATATGCTCTCATAATATTTTTTTTCTTTTTTCTCTTTTTTTTTCTCTTTTTTTCTTTTTTTTTTCTCGAGAGCTAAATATAACACAAACAATAATATACACAATAACAATGATCCCATGAATTTATTACACATGTCGACTATCAAGTAAACAACCAAACCCAATTTTCAATATTTCCCCCAAAAGTAAGACCAACAATAAACCCCTCCTTGCACACCTTATTACTCCCTTAAACACTCTACTAGCCTTTGACAATGTGGGTTCAAATTAATGTAAGACCAATACAAAAAAGTCTAGCCAAGTAATGTGGTATGTCACCGAAAAAATAGGATTAAGCTCAATAGGTTAACTAATTGATCATGTAAACATGGTATGGTAATATGGGAAAATATGTGGTTATGCCTAAATGCCTTTATCATTTTAATCGTCAAATAATGTCATGCGTTTTAAGAAAGACCTCAAACAACTGCTAGCAATGCAAACAATCCGTGGACACTCAAGCAAACGAATAAATTGCAATATGCAATAGGCTCAAAAGCTCACTTGGTGGAAAAACATACTCAATCCCAAGCAAAAATCTCTATAACGCACCGACTTGTATTCAAAGCATGCAAACTAAATCATCTTGTACATATTCATGTCCTTCTAATCACTTACAACATTCAATAAGTCTACTAGCTTCAACTTACTAGTGTATGTGTGTGCACAAGAACAAAGCATATCACTTCTCAATCAAAAGTGTCAACAACACAAAATTCCTATCAAGCATGGGTGCAAATGCAAACTACTATGAACTCACATGATATACGAAAATAAAAACAGAATGTCTTATATGAAACAAACGTAAATAACACGAACAAACATGCATGAATTACTACTAACATGCAAAATATGATTCCTACATGAACACATAATACAACAACTACTAATCCCCCAAACCACCCCCAAACTTAAAACATTCAATGTCTGCATTGAATTGAAGGTAATACAAGGGATAACAGGAAACATACCTAAATAAAAATGCCGAAAAGCGTGGGTTGCCTCCCACGAAGCGCTTCTTTAACGTCAATAACTTGACGTTACTTCCAAGCCTCCATTAAGGATGATAATAGTTTGCCTGGTCCTCTCTTCGTGAGACTTCATCGTCATCACGGCGACACACTTGCTGCCCCTTCTCCTCGCTTGTCCTATTCGTGTAACAACTACGTCCTATTCCAATGCCTTCATCTGTTGACCCAAAATCTTTCAATTTGTAGAACAACACACAATCGCGGGCTTTGCTTGAATATAATGAAGGAGGGTAAATGTAAGTTGCTGAAGCCTTTGGTTCCTCAAAGAGAACTTCCTCCATTGGCTCTAATGCGCTACCTCCATCTTTATACTCTGAGACAAGTAGAAGACCTGCATCTTTCCCATGTTCTTCAGCCTCTTGGTACGCACATACCAATTTTTGAAATTTGTGCAGCTCATCAGTGTCTGTCCCAAATAATGCCCTTTCCAAATCATCCACCATACTAGCATGATCAAATTCCTCACATGGCTTGTGAACGCTAACCTCCTCTTGGAATTTGTCTTCCTTAATTATGCATGCAGTACCTTGCTCCAAATCACCGTTATTCTCTGGAATTGCCTCTAGTATGAATTGCTAATTCTCTTGTTCCAAGGCTCTCACAGCTCGAGCAACTAGTATCTCCAAAGATTTGAGACCTTCCTCATTACTCTTTTCAAGCATCCTAAGCTCCTCCATAGTTACAACCTCATCTGAATGAAAATTAGGAGTAGGTTGCTGATGTTGAAACTCATCACTACCAAAGAAATATGACATATTTGGAACACCTTGCTGGTACTGTTGAGGATGGTATTGAAAATATGGTTGTTCCTCATAAGTGACATATGGATCAACTCCTTCATAGTAACAATATTGCGAGGGATCATGAACGCCCAAACACTGCTCACATGGCTGAGGCTGTTGAACACCACCTTGGTTGCTCCAGCACTGATACGTCTCATGTGCGCCCGCACATAGCTCACAAACACTAGCCACCTGCTGAACTCCATAGTTAGTTAGAAAATCCATCTTCAACGTCAACGCTCTCTGACAAGTACCTGAAACACCAACGAACTATACAAGAATAGATGAGAAAAAGAAATCCGAGTCAGTGAACGCTAACGACCACTATTGACAAGCACATAAACCAAAAATAAAACACCGATGATCTCCCCGGCAGCGGCGCCAAAAACTTGTTTACACTAAATCACGCAAGCGTACGTGGTCACAAGTAATATATGAATAAGTCGAGTTCGTTCCCACAGAGATCTGGTTATGGTTTTAATTCAGTTAATGCACCTATGCAACAATGTATGGTTTTTATTCACTGCTAAGACAATTAACAAATTTGGGTTTTAATTAACTAAAGTAACTAAGAAATAAATTAACAAACTAAGAATTAACTAACTAACGAGAATTGGAATTGAATTACTACTGCAAGAGAAAACATGGGATCCTAACTTCATTAAATACTTTGCTTAGATCTGACGTCTTTAATCACTATATGCAATGGTTATGATATCTAATCGGACAACACGAAGCAAGTACACGCTACCTGTCAGTATACGTATACCAAACTAAACATATATCCACAAAAGAGATAGAAGATGAATAGACACCAATTATGCTTAGACCCTATATGTCTATAGAATTTGAAAACATAACGGTTGAAGAGCAAGTTATCCATAATGATCACATAGGGCAATATAAGTATTCTCATCTCATACTACTAATCATGTTGATAATCAATCATGAACCTATGCTAGCATGACAAGTTCTAAATCTTAAGATCCACTTTCACTTCACAAGAGATTAACAAATTAGATGTTAGCTACGCATCTAACAATTAAGCATAACCATACGAGGATATCAGTTATACATCACACACAGATCTTTAAAGCATCAAGATACTAAAGCTCCATAAATAAATCCGTTAGAATCCCATGACAACGATTAGTTCATAATCAAACCGCTCGTCATCATGGGATCTGGTGAAACCATGATAAAAACAAAGTATGAAAAAAATACAAATAAAACTAAGTAATTGATATGTAATGGTTCTCTAAATTACAATGGTAGGATGTGTTTATATAGGTTCTAGAAGTTTTGTCCACCAAACAATTGCCTTTTTAGAGTTGGAATAGAAGATTGGCAATTTCCGTTCTTGAATGAGAATAGAATTGCAAATTCCATGTGTAGATCTGATTCTGGAATGTTCTAGCCACCCAAAGAAATTACCATACTTATTAGAAGTAGGAATTATAGCAATTTCCTTGTCAAAGTTGAATTTCTGCAGTTCGGCACATAATACGTTTCCTAAACTGATTCGGTTTTTAAGGAAAATTCGTAACTGACTTTTCTTCAATATTTCTGGGCCATTCCAGTTGTAATTGGACATCTGGACCACTTTAGAATGAAAGAGAATTCCGTTATCTTCGCGTGGACAGTAAGATCGTCCAAAACAGACTTGTAGAACTCAAGATATGGCCAAAATAGTGAATCAGGATTTTTAGGACAAAATTTCAGAATTTCCAGAAGGGTTCTCGCGCTGCAGCGCCCTTCCCAGGCCGCAGAGCGCCATGCTTTCTGTCCAAGATTGTAGAAAATCTCCCAAGCTTCGCGTGGGCAGTAAGATCGCTGAAAACGGTCTTATAGAACTCCAGATATGGCCAAAACAGTGTAGACTGCGCAACCTACCCAGAAAATCCGAATATTACACAAATTGCTCCTTTTTCCTCCGTTTCTTTTGCATTAGCTAACATCTTCAATACCATGACACATGTAACTCCTTGGTAGCATAACACAAGTGTCCAATCTTCATTCCAATGCTTAATTCCACTCTAATATCGATTAGAAACACCAACACTAACCGATAGCTACAACCCTGCACAACTACACAAAACACATCAAAAATACAACAAACTTGAGACCAAGTCAATCAATTTAAGCCGATATGGAACGCTCCAAGTGGATATAAAATCCACTTATCAGATGCTTATGGATATTCGTTTAAATTTGGAAATAAAGGGTTTTCTCTATTTCTTTATTCTGAGTATATTCGCTCTAGGTTGTTAGAGGAAAACCTTTACAGATTATGTTTGAATGCTTCTTTTAGTGAAACCTTAATTTCAATGAATGTGCAAGATGAAGTTGCAACTGGTTCTAAAAAGAGAAAAAGAAATAATGAGAATTCCTCAAAATTGTGGCATGAACGACTTGGTCACATATCCAAAAGTCGAATGGAAAGACTTGTTAAAGAAGGACTTCTTCATCCATTAGATTTCTCAGATTTTGACACATGTATTAAATGTATTAAAGGAAAATTTGTAAAAACAAAAAAAAAGGGTGCAACTCGTAGCACTAAGTGCTTGGAGATAATCCACACTGACATTAGTGGACCATACACTCCAGGCATAGGTGGTCTAAAGTATTTTATTACTTTTATTGATGACTACTCACGTTATGGCTACATTTATCTTTTGCATTAAAAATCTGAAGCACTCGATATGTTTAAAATTTATAAAGCAGAAGTTGAAAAACAACTTAAATTAGATATTAAGGTTGTTAGATCTGATAGAGGAGGAGAGTATTATGGAAAATTCTCTGAATCTGGACAGAATCCAGGACCTTTTACCTTATTTTTGCGAGAATGTGCCATCGTTCCTCAGTACACAATGCCGGGTACACCCCAACAGAATGGTGTTGCTGAGAGACGAAATCGAACTCTTATGGATATGGTTCGAAGCATGATATGTCATAGTACATTGCCAGAATTTTGTGGGTTGAAGCCCTTAAAACAGCTATGCATATCCTTAATCGGGTCCCGAGTAAGTCCGTGCCTAAAACACCTTACGAAATATGGACTGAAAGGGAACTCAGTTTTGGATATATGCATGTATGGGGTTGTTTGGCTGAAGCGAAAATATATAACCCACACATCAAGAAATTGGACCCTAAGACTATTACTTGTCATTTTATTGGTTACCCCGAAAAATCTAAAGGTTTTAGATTTATTGTCCATCACACACCACTCGAATAGTTGAGACTAGAAATGCAGTATTTTTTGAGGATGCTGAAGTCAGTGGGAGTACATCTCGAAAGATAAATCTGGAAGAGATTCAGGAGAATGTCTCTATTCCTATCATTCCAGATATTAGTGCACCAGAAAATGATGATAAAAATATTGGTGCAAATGAGAATGTACATCAAGAACCACCTCAAGATGACAATAACACTACTGAACCTCTTAGGAGGTCAGAAAGAGTAAGATGATCAGCAATCTCGGATGATTATATTGTGTATTTAGATGAAATTGAGTCTAATCTTGGCATGGGACCGGATCCTATTTCTTATGAAGAAGCTATTGATAGTAACCATTCAACTCAATGGCTTGCAGCCATGGAGGATGAGTTGAAATCCATGAAGGATAATGATGTATGGGATCTAGTTAAGTTGCCACAAGGGGTCAAAGCTATAGGCTGCAAATGGGTCTACAAAACTAAGCTTGATCCTAGTGGTAACATCGAAAGATATAAAGCTAGATTGGTTGCTAAGGGCTTCACACAAAGAAAAGGAATAGATTATAATGATACTTTTCCCCCTGTTTCAAGTAAGGATTCATTTCGTATCATCATGGCTTTAGTAGCTCATTATGATTTAGAGTTACACCAAATGGATGTTAAAACCGCTTTTCTTAATGGTGACTTGCATGAGGATGTCTATATGTCACAACCGGAAGGTTTTGTAGTCAAAGGCAAGGAACACATGAAATGTCGGTTAAAGAAGTCCATATATGGATTAAGGCAAGCTTCTAGAGAGTGGTATATTAAATTCGATGATGTGATTGGAAAATTTGGGTTTAAAGAAAATTTTGTTGACCAATGCATATATCTAAAAGTGAGTGGGAGCAAGTACATTATTTTAGTACTATATGTGGATGATATTCTACTCGCTAGTAGTGATATGAATTTAATGCATGAGACAAAGAGATTCCTTCATAAGAATTTTGATGTGAAGGATCTGGGGGAAGCGTCTTATGTCTTGGGCATTAAAATTCATAGAAATAGATCTCATGGAATTTTGGGTTTATCACAAAGAGCTTATATTGATAAAGTTCTCAAACGTTTTAACATGCAAAATTGTTCTCCAAGCGTTGCTCCTGTTGTCAAGGGTGACAAATTTAGCTTGAAAATTTATTGCGATTTCTTTCTCTAAAGACTACAAGATAAGTGATGCGACAAAACACATAGATATAAAGTATCTTGTAGTGTGAGAAAGAGTTCAAAAACAACAAGTGTCTATTGAGAAAATTAGTACAGTTGCTATGTTGGCAGATCCATTGACAAAAGGTTTACCGCCCAATCTCTTTCGAGAACATGTTGCTAGCATGGGTTTGGTTGATAATCTTTCTTATTGATTCATGGATTTTCTTGTAAGACACTAGTATTATGATCACCTTATGTTATGGTTTTTGGACAAAGTATTTAGTTTGTTAATTCTATTATTGTGCACATTCGAAGTTTATGCAACAAACATTTATGTAAGGACCTCATGGACATATTGATTTACTATTGCTTATGATATATTATGTTGTTCATGACTTTAACCTATATCTTTTGTTAAGTTTTGCAATTATACCTGGATTGTAACTGGAGGACGGTTTCATATCTCTATACGAGTATGATACTACCTTTAATTCTGTTCTTGTATGTAAGATTTAGCATGTCTTAAGGGATGTAATGCTCAATAATAAAAGTCTTGTTATATGTATGTTGAAGATATAATGACCCTTGGCCAAGTGGGAGAATGTTGGATTCGACGGGATCCAATCCATTTATTTATGGTCCATCGGGTATTATTGTTAATCTTTTAAATAAAGACTTGAGCCTAATGAATAATTAAATATATTAATAGCACTTAAATTATATATTTAATTATTACATCTAATATATATCTATTTAGATATATTTATTTATAATGGCTTAAGTACCCAAACCCATAACTTTGATGGACGGTTATGGATTTAGCCCATTAGGGTTGGTCCCATTATTCCCTCTATATAATGAATCTTATGTGAGAAGAAAAGATGCGCGTCTCATAATATTCAGAAAATACACACACCCCATCCTTACGTATAGAGAAGAATAGTGAAGATCAAAGCCCTCAAGTACTTGCGCTCTTCGGACTCTCTCAAAATCATTAATGGCCTCTTTCGATTCAGATATGTTTCTGCTATTAATTATACTCATAGTATTGATCAGGAGATTCATGTATATTATTATGTTATATATATATATATACATGATTTATTCTAACATATTATTTTAATAGATTGCTTTCAAAAGTTTAGAGTGGAAATTACTCTTTCCCTCACAAATCTTTTGTCTTATTTGATTACTTTTGATTAAATTGAACAAATTTTAATCAAACATTACATATATAATATAAATAAAAATTATGATAAAAAATTGGGTCTGAGATTGTCCTTAGAGATCTTCCTTAAGGTTATAACAAATATTTACTTATAAAGTAAGAGGTCCGCATGAGCATTTTTGTAAATATTAAATTTTTATCAGTGATTTATATAAATATCCTTAAATTTGTATTGAAATTGTTTTAACCTTAGGTAGAACTCTGAGGTCAATTAGGTCATCCTTAGCTCTAGTTTAAAGACGTATTTTTCAGATTTTTTAAATTATTAAAAGATAATACATTGTTAGTCAAAATTTGATCAACTTAATCACAAAAAATCAAATGAGATAAAAGATTTGGAACGAAGAGAATATTTTTTTTCAAAAATTTTGCTAAATGATAGTTATGGGATGTAAGGTGGAATTTACTCAAAATTGAAAATACATAAATACTCTCTTTGTTTAGAATAATTGATGGTTGATTTTTTGGTCCGTACTTTTAAGAATTTTGTTTTAAAATTTCTTATTGTGAATGAATATATTGATTATGTATTTTAATTTAAAAATTTATTTTTATTGTATGGTCAAAATTTTTAAAAGTATGTGTCAAAAGTCAAATGGACAAATATTGAATACAAATATTTCCAAAGGTAATTGATTCATAAATTTAAGTATTAAATTCTTAAATTATACATAAAAATTAAAAAAATATTTCTTTTCTGAGGAAAAGCATTGATAAAATTTTGTTTGATACAAACTTTGCAAAAATAATATATGAAGTGTAATATTTTCACCTATTTTTAACACAGGCTGGCTAACCGGGCACAGGTTAGTATGTATTTATTACATCTCGTTTTTTGTTTACAGTTGATATGCAAGTATAATACTTATTACTTTTCACATTTAACCAAGTTGGTATTTACTAGAGCGCGATTGGATAGCCCAAGTGATAAAGGGTGTATCCTCTGTAATCCCAAGTTGTGGGTTCGATTCTCGCTCACCCCGATAATTATCTTAGAACAAATACTAAGTTGTAAGGCATATAAGTCTAAATAGTCCATATTTTTTTTTTGTTATTTACTATTTTCTTTTTTATTATCTTTCAATTATTATTTTGTTACTATTTTACTCTTATTTGTTTCACCCAACTAATTATACTTTAATTTTTTTTAAAAACAAAACATACAGAATAAAAATGTTGTTTTGAAATAAAAATAAAATGTATTTGTAAAAATTTATTTAACTATTTTTTATCAAACATAAAAGATTTTATTTTATTGTCTTTTATAAAATAGTTAAAAAATGATGTGACAAAAATAAATATTATTATTAATTGATATTGATGTGAATGCAGGAGGACATTGTATATAAAATAATTTATACACATTAAATTTGTTAGGGTTAATATAAATAATGAAAAAAAAGTTGAAAGATTAATAAATATAGCAATAAAGTGCACCAATAACAAGATAGAAACGTAATTAGTCAAGATAATAAATACTCCCTTTGTTTTCAAATAATTGACGTTTGACTTTTTGACACGCACTTTTAGAAGCATTGACCACATAGTTAGAATTATTATTTTTCAAATTTTTTTTTTGTGAATTAAAATATAGGATTACAACTTTTATTCACAAAAAAAATTTGAAAATAATTTTTTTTAACTATGTGATCAATGCTAAAAATATGTATCAATAAATCAAACGTCAATCAATATATATATATATAAAGGAGGATACACGGGAGTTTAGGTGGCGCTCTAAGATCGTCTCAATCTATTTTTCTAATTTTCTAGAATTTTTGAATTTTAAACACTAATAAATATAAAAATATCATTTAACATATTAGAAGTAGAATAGGTGTTCGAATTTATAGAGAAGAAGAGTTCGAATTTATAGAGAAGACATATGATTAGAAGTTCTATTGGAAGTAGAATAAGTATTTATACGGCATATGATTAAAAGATTAAAAGTTCTATTGGAAGTAGAATAGGAGTTCCAATTAGGTGGCGCTCTAAGATCGTCTCAATCTATTTTTCTAGAATTTTTGAATTTTAAACGCTAATAAATATAAAAATATCATTTAACATATTAGAAGTAGAATAGGTGTTCGAATTTATAGAGAAGAAGAGTTCGAATTTATAGAGAAGACATATGATTAGAAGTTCTATTGGAAGTAGAATAAGTATTTATACGACATATGATTAAAAGATTAAAAGTTCTATTGGAAGTAGAATAGGAGTTCCAATTAGGTGGCGCTCTAATATCGTCTCAATCTATTTTTCTAATTTTCTAGAATTTTTGAATTTTAAACACTAATAAATATAAAAATATCATTTAACATATTAGAAGTAGAATAGGCCGGTGTTCGAATTTATAGAGAAGAAAAGTTCGAATTTATAGAGAAGACATATGATTAGAAATTCTATTGGAAGTAGAATAAGTATTTATAAGGCATATGCTTAAAAGATTAAAAGTTCTATTGGAAGTAGAATAGGAGTTCCAATTTATAGAGAATAAGAGTTCGAATTTATAGAAAAACATATAAATAAAAGTTCTAATAGAAGTAGAACAGGTGTTTGAATAAATAGAGCAGACATATAATTAAATATTTTATAGAAAGTACGATCTTCTTAAATTATATGATTAGAAGTTCTATTGAAAGTAGAATAAGTATTTGTAAGGCATATGATTAAAAGTTCTATTAGAAGTAGAATATGAATTCAATTTTATAGAAAAAATATATAAATAAAAGTTCTATTAGAACTAAAATAGGTGTTTGAATATATGGAGCAGACATATAATTAAATATTTTATAGAAAATACGATCTTCTTAAATTATACTTTTTATATTAGTTAATTATACTTCTATTAGGAAAATTTATTCATAAATCCAGTACTATTGTCATAAAAAAAGTCATCATATTTAAAAAGAAAAGAATTAATGTGTTAACATAATAAAAGAACATTCTCATGCTGAGGAATCCTAAATAAATACAGGAGTATCTATAATATAAAGAGAAAATAGGATGAAACTCTATAAATTTTTAGAAAGTCTAGAGAAAATATAAATTGGAATTCACTCTAATTTTTAGGTTTGATTTTAAGGGAAAAAGTTGTTGTGTAAGATAAGTATCATCAATAATATGTAATGAATTGGAATTTCGATCCCAAACGAGAGCGACTCGAAACATGTTTAACGGAAAGACGACTCACTATAAAAGATTGTATTAGCTATTAAATTATCATATTGATGTTATAAATTTCATTTATTTTTAGGATTTAATTTTTATTGATAAATATTATCATACAAGTGATATATGTAAAAGTTAGGTTTTTGGTCTTAACGAGAGAGCGGATCAAGAGTAATAACCGTGTTTAATGAGAAAGCGGTTCATTAGAGAAGACCGTATAAAAGATGTTTGAATATATAAGGAATACATAAAATAAAATGTTTTATTGGAAGTAGAATATGAGGACGGTGGAGACGTTTTATACGAATTTTTTAAAACTATATATCTTTTTTCCTAGAAATCCTTTATGTTAACTTTTTTATATTAATTATACTTGCATTAGAAAAATATATCCATAAATTTAATATTATTCCCATCACGAAGAGTCTTCGTATTTAATTTTTTTTTTTATATGTTATCATAACAGAAAGACATTCACATGCGGAAACTGTAAATAAATACATGAATATCTATAATATATAGAAAATTTAGGATGTATTTTCATCTTTTAAAACTCCAAAATATTAGAAAGTTTAAAGAATATAAAAATTGGATTTTACTCTCTTTATATAATAATGAAGTTAGAATTTCGGTTCCAAATAAGAGCTGCTCGAAACGTATTTAACGGGAAAACGGCTTACTAGAAAAGATTGTATTAACTATTAGAATTTGATACTGATGTCATATATATATATTTTTTAATTTTTACGGTTCGATTTTATGGATAAAAATTATTATATAAGTCTTTATAATACATGTTAAAGTTGGGATTTCGGTTTTAACGAGAGAGTGGCTCAATCAAAAGAATCGTGTTTAACAAGAAATCGATTCGTTAGAGAAGATTATTTAATTATTAAAATATAAATATAAATATTATAATATAACATAAATATATAATTTTTTTTTAATATTATAACGCCGCCGCAAAGCACGACTTTATCAATTGCAACTTTATCAACTAGTTATTTAAAAATAAAGGGAGCACTTCTTAACATGTGCCAAGGCACAGGTTAGCTATCCCGTTAAAAAGTCAAACATCAAGGAGGGGTACACTTCTTAGCCGTGGGCCAGTTGACGGGCTTTAATCAAACGGTTACTTCTGGTACAAGACAAGAAACACAGACCCCCAATCCAATTAACGAACTACACCCGTTAGGTTTCTTCTGTTCCAAGCCCCACATATCCTATAACCCCCCCCCCCCCCTTAAATTTATCATTACACACACACACACAATTTGACACCCCTGAAGATTTAATTGATTATCAATATGGCAAAAGGCAATTCAGTGAAGACTGCAGCAGTGGTACTGGGAGCCCTGGCTTTAGGATGGGCTACAATAGAGCTTGCTTTCAAGCCTTGGCTAGACCAGGCTCGTAAAGCCATGGACAAGTCCGATCCCTCCAAAGACCCTGATGATGCCTCTCCTTCCGCCCCTGTCGTCGACCAAGAACAGCCAGCTTCTTAAATTAAACAAGCCTCTTCGTCTGTTTATGATGATGATTTATTGTTAGGATACGTTGGATTACGTTTATACGTTTGATTGTTCTGTTGTTATGTGACTTGTGTTTGTTCTATGTTTGGGCAAAAAATTCAAGTCAAACTGTGTTTGTTTGTGTTTTTATATGAATTCGAATTTAAATGATCTCTTCAGCCTAATTTAAATTTTCAACCAATAAAAGAGAATTGGTGATGTTTAAAATCTAAGAATCGGTTATCTTGTAAGTGTCTGCAAAACATTAGCTTAGAGATAGGTATAGATAATTACTATTTGATTGGAGCAGATATAACCAAAAGGAAAGATCAAGACACAGGAAATAAAAAGAATCAAGACACAGGAAATAAAAAGAATCATACAAGTCTTGGGTGATTATACATACCAAAATTTATAGTCATCAAAAACTGTTTTCACCTATACATAATATGGAATGCTCATCATCATTACCAACTGAAGCTACAGGAGATTATTATCGCATAACAAAGAATCTAGACAGGAATTTCATCATATTATACTCTTGGACTCCTGGTGTGGGGGTAGGCAACTATGTGTGATCTTATACAACGGCATCTATTGGCGAAACTACACACAATATGTCATGCATCTGGTGCGGCAGATTCTGAACATTCAGGATTTGGACTCTTCAGCTTTGGTTTTATCTCTACAAGGATAATCAGCATCAGTCCGTATTTAGAGGGTTCCTGAAATTGTGCAGTTACTGAGGATCTGTCAGAGGTGAAGGCATATGATGCAGGATATATATAATAATTGCCATGTGGCAAGTGCATTATTGAAGTCACCTGATACAAAAATGATAGACCGGATTCAAATGTTATACACCATATCTCTTTAGAGCTTTGCTTAAACTTGGCATGACATTATAAGCTTGATAAGATCTTCTCAACTCAATGATGGAACCAACCTGGAACCAAAACAGATGTGGCAAATATTAAAGAATCCATATATAATGTTATAACTGTGAGGAGAATAACATTAGAAGTCTATTTAGCAAACTAATGGTAGCAAGCAAGCACTTAACAAAGTAGCGCTTTTGTAGGGTAAGATTAGAGTAACATATGATCCAGAGTAATAAAGCTGAAAAGGCTATAAAAAGAAGAGTCCAACACCACATAAAATCATGAGTATAACAAAAGAAAAAGATGATGCTCAAATAAGCGATAAACAATAGCTAGATAACTACAAGCGAACATATAGATGTAGATTTTTGATTTATATTGCAGATATTTTGAGCTCTGTGCACATGTAAACTTTCATGACACATTCACTCATCACAAAGACAGATAAAAATGAAGGAGCACTAAATCATAATTCGGAATCCCTAATCACATAAAAATTAATAGTGGTTGAGAAGAGTCCAAATGAAGGATGACATTAAAAAATCCAGTTGAGTAGAATAATACAATAGATTACATAGCAACAAGGTTTTATTAAGGTGTATAAGCTATATGAACGTAAAGAGTAAGACATGAAGTAATATACTTACAATGATCAATACTGACGTAAAACTTATTGAGAATCCCAAATTTATGCTCCGTAAATAATGATCAAGAATGCTAGAAGTAGTTGCCAGAGTGCTAAGCAACAGACCTCCTGCAATATTTTCATTATAAAAAAAGGAGAATGATGTGTGTAAAAAGGTTTCAGTGAGTACCTCAGCACTTCTGACAGATTATAAACAGTACAATTCCCACAAAATGAGTTTTATAAGACATTAGGCAGACATACCCCAAAAACGAGTAGAAGCTTGGACCTTCGTCAAATAATCTATTGTGGCCTTCCCAGGCTTTATCTTCGGTATTCTGGCACCCATCTTATTTAAGTAATCTGAAATCTCCTTTGGCATGTTGGCCTAGATAAAGTTCACTTGTCAGGACAACATCCTTATATTCAATTAATCAAAGGTCGAGAGAAATCTCCATTCCCGTAAACAATTAAATAACCATAAAAAATTTATTCAAGTATAAATTATATCATGATTTACAGTATCTAAGACAATTACAGTAATACGAAAAGACAATTACAGTAATAGCGTTTTCACTGGCTATTAAATTGCAACTGAAATACGAAGTGAAATATTACAACTACACCAAATAATATTTTCCCAAACCTATTACTTAAAAAACATAATACTTATATAACTACATAATTTAGTTAGGTTCTACCATGCAGGGGTTTTCAGAAAGTAGTACAATACATAAGTATATCTCCATTATCCGAACTCTTCACTTTATATTGTAAAGGACACTTACAGCCCGAGTCCGGGTAACAAAGAACTATATTGTAAAGATGGAGGTATGAATTCAGCCAAGAACTTCTAAATGAAGAAAAAGCAGCATATAGTCTTGAGAATCAATGATAGGTAATTACCAACTTACGAAAACATATTTTTAAACTTTTTATTACACATGTATAGTTATGTATCAAGCTATGTGATGAAAGATATTAAAATCAGTAGCAATGCTAGATGCAAACAAGCAGCACTAATCTTGAAAGGATAATCACTAGGTCAAAATACACTTACAATGTCAAATATGTTGAATAGAAAGACAAAGAACGCATAAATTGTATAGTAAACCCATGGCCCTGCTCCAGTAGATGTTTCAGGATTAAGTATCTGTTTTATATATTCCCAGAAAGGCGAGCCAAGAAGACTGCAAGAAATGATTCATTAGAAAGTAATGATAGCAGTTCTCTAGAAGAATCAAGCATACACCCATATTAAAATTTCCGCATGTGATGTCCCTAGTTCCCCGCTCTATTCATTAATAGTTAACATTTACCTAGAATAGAATGATGGAAAAGAAAAAAAAAGGACGTATCGATAAATAGAATTCCATTGAATAAATTTAACAACCCTGCAAGAATGCTCGGAACTGCCAGGAGATAGGTGGTAGTGAGTATAGGCTGCATTCCAGATGGATTAATATTGAATGGGATATATGGTTCCACCTCCGTAATTGGCGAGTCTCGTCTGACAATAAATAGACAAAGGACAAAGCAAGTCAGTTTTTTGCTAATACATCAAGTCACTTTACATAAAATTTTGCAACAAGTAAGATTAAAGGGCTGTATAGGACAAAAAAAAAAGAGGTAATGATGCCCACCTATTCCTCTCAATATTCTTTTTAGTACCCACCTATTCATCTAACGGTTAATAGTGTTCTCCTTCAATAGATATAAACAACTTCAGTTTTTTTTTTTCTTAAATTTGAGATAATTTATTAGTGGGAGCAGTCAGGTATCCAGGATAGCACTAGGAGGGAGATTAAATAACCTACATCTAGAGAAACAAATACATAGATGGCATCTATGAGTCCATTCATAAGATCAATATGGCAATCCCAATGAGGTCTGCACACACAACGCTAGTTTAGACATAAGTCACTGAAAGAAATGCAGAATTAAGAATTCGGTCAGTCTTCAAGTATGAGATTCTGACTGCATTTCTGGGCTGTGTTAGGAATAAGACACCACCCCGGCAAAATGGAGAAATGGCACGGCTTTCCTCAGTGTCGTTCAATAGGAAAGCTGCATGCCACCTTTTCTTTCCGAGCATGTCGAGCTGCCTAAATGAGCAAGCTAAAATCCTTTTGTCAATTTAGCATATCAAAAAACTTAATCTTTACCCTCTGAATTGTCATCTTTTGAAAGCCTGGAACCAGCTTAAATTTAAATATCCTGTATATTCGTATGATGATTCTAAATGAACATAATTGTTGACACACCATTGTGCTCTTTATGGTCTTTAAAATTTATGCCCTTTTTTGGCATTTGCATAATTTGAAATCTTTTGCTGCTCAGAAAATTGGACTTCAGCACCTAAATCCAATTTTTTAGTCTCTTTATGAGGCATTAAGGACTTGAAATGCTTATTATATACATAGTTAAGCCAATACAATTAAGAGCCACTTTTAAGCATATAATCATTAATTGCAACACAAAAACACTGAATTTCTCAACATAAATGAAAAATGAACCTTTCTCCTTATATGATATGATAATGTAAAGGTGAGAATTCTGAGTCACATAGCAATCAGAAACTTATTTTTACAAAAAAGGGCGAGGTAGCTAAAGTCACCTTGAACTAGAAGCTAGTTTAAAACCATAGTATTGTAGTTTGATTTTTCTACAACCCTCAGTTACAACCACCGCATACATAGTCACCACAGTGAATATGCCCAATACTCCAAGCACATAAGGCCAACAGCTCAGAGTATTTCCTACAACAAAAGGGTACACATGAAACAGTAGTTAGGCATTAAATTAGCTGTATGAAATCAGAGAAATCGCCTTCAGGTGTCCATTTAAGTCTACCATACAGAAGACAGTTGCCATGGTTCAGGAGAATGCCTAAATAAAGCTATCCATAAGAACAATGAGAGTGAACGAATATTTGTTTATGTGTTGGTGACTAATATATGAATAAACTCAAATTAGGTTTTTGATACCAGCTGGAATTTCTTGTATAGAAAGAATCAATCAAACCTAACAAGATATGAGGTCAGACACTTGCCTACTTGCCCATAAAATTCTTTTTCAGCATAAACCAACTAGGTTGGTGTATAAAGAATTGTTGACTCAATTGGGAAGAACAGGAACAGACAAATTGCACAGAATATTACTCATCAAGCAGAGTCCAGCAACTAGTCAGTCTGGTTGGACTGGAGTCCTGTTCACTCAAAAGTCATAATCGAAAAAAATGCAGATTTCCTTTGATATTGCATAAGCAAATGATTGCTGATTCAACTACTTGGATTATCTAATAGTTAGTCCAGATTAAAAAAATTACTTCTATTTTAGTGGATGTAGTTTACCACTTGGTAGGATAGGATTCCCTAAAAGTTTTACCGAAGTTAGCTTACGTGTTGCCTTTATCAGGCTTGTTTCTGTATCTTATTTATATATGCAGAATGACTAAATAAAGTAGCATTAGTTGTTTGATTTACATTTTCTGCACCACATGTTTTTAAAAGGAAATATGGTACTTGAGCTAGGTTCGCTTTCAGTAAGTGGGCAATGACGATGAACTGCTCATGGGCGAACAAATGAAAAAGGAAGACAGTTCTGGTGGTGTTGCTAATGCAGGTTATCAAGTGATAATCAAGCTCCTGAAGGAGAATAAGAAAGAGGTTCAAGAGGATACGCAAAAATATTGCACCAGGCAGATGTGTATCATGATAATAATGATGAGACGAAAACCATGGCACAAGTAGACTTTGTTATGGAATGGGTGAGAGGTGCTCCAAACTTCAAAATAAATTCAAAAGAGTAGATTCTGGCGACATGTGCAAACAAAAACCGGAAGTTATGAGAAGTGCATCACATAATTGAAGAGAATAGGTTCGTACAATTTTAAGAACTTTATATCAAGATGGAGTGTGGAGAATTGATCCAAAGTTAATTGGAGCAGTTTTAATTATTTAAAATACAAAATTGTGTTACTCGATCATCTTGTAGTTAGTCGCGATATATATTTTCTTTGATTTAATGGATATAATTCACCACCTTAGTAGGATAGGGTCACCTACGTTTTATTTTATATGTTGCCTATATGAGGCTTGTTTATGTATCTCATTCAAATATGCAGAAAGAATCACTACGTAGTATTAGCTGTTTTCATTACATTTTTTTCGCATCACATATTAAATATAAAAAAGTCAACAAACACCAACCTGAAACCTGAGTCAACAACTTGTGTAATGTTTCTTTGTAGCCCGACAAAATTCCTACACAGATGATCAACGATGATCCTTGTCCTGAACCACCAAAATTAAGGTTGTTAAGGAACACATAAGTGACTATAAAATATATGGATTTATATAATTTAGTCTTTGTGTTGGCGTACACTGGGGGAGTTTCAAGGCATCCTAAAATATTCTAATCAAAGAAGTTCATTTGCAGAAAGTTATAGAAATTAATGAAATGAAATGCTATATAAGTAAAAGAGAAAGCACGATAAAGTTCTGGGAATTAGACAGCGCTAGAATAAGACTGAATCATCAACTGATTCCAAAAAATAACAGCTATTAACAAATAAAAAAAGCAAGTACTCGGAAAAGGCCAAGAGTAAAAGGTAAATACCAAAACCAGAATCTGTTATTTTGTCACAAATTTTACTCATAGTCATTGCACCACAGACCAATAGAGAAGTTGTCACCATCACATGTTTTACCCTGCAAAAAATGCAAATTGAACCGCATAAATCTCAAGGGAGAAGATAGGCGTAAGCTGGAGCCCTAGCACTATCAGGTAATTTAACTAACTTCAGAGAATCCAATCATAACAATGAATCACTTAAAGAACCAAACAGAAAATTAAGATTTTACAGTGCAATATGTGTGCTATAATCCTTTCCAAGTTGTGAACTCAGCTGAATGTGTATCACTCAGCGGTAATGTCATCCAATTTTAGATCATAAGCATTAAAGCATTAATTAACAAGAAAAGAAGTATATGTTAACCAATATCTTGTATGGAAAAGTTCTAAACCATTTTTAAAAGAGCATCTGCTTTTTATGTCCTAGTATTTTTCTAAATTTATTTACTAAGATCTGCATATAAGATGAAAGCGAGGGGTCAGTTCAATGTGCAAAGAGAATTAATTAACTAAGCAGCTGAGAAACTTAAATCTGGAAGCTCACAATTACGGAAGGTGAAACAAGTAGCGAGAAAGATATTACAGAGAGTTATATATTAAATATTTGTATCAAAGAACTGAAATATATTGGGAAAATTGAGCATATTAATAGGATACTTTCGCCACGATTGAGCTTATTACTAAGGCTTAGTACTTAAAAGTATTCTACTTCTGATGTGTTAATTTAAGTATCAGCACAGCAAAATCGATCATAGTAGAGGTGGCTGTCAAATCTAATTGGCCAAGCTTCTCTACAAAAACCAGAGTTGCAACATGTTTTCACTATGCAAATTATAAACAGAAAGTGGATGTCTTCTTCCCCACGTCTCTTCTCTATTTAACAGATAGAAACTGTAGAGCAACTGAGCGAGAGAGAGAGAGAGAGAGAACAGGTAAAACCTAGGAGAGAGAACACTGATTGACACTGTTATTAAAAGCGCACTTATCTGCACTTCACAAATAGGCACAAGATTTGCGAATAAAAAAATAGCGATTTTGCACAATTTTCGATTGGTTAGTGCGCTTCAAACACCAAAACTCGCATGAAAATCACAACCGTGTCCCAGACTTGGCCCTCTAGCTGAATTGAAACATTACTACCCGTATACATACACAAAGCATGAAATTACAGCCATTACATCTATTACGTCAATCCATCAAACTGAACCTAAAGTGCAGCACACTAACAATAAGATATCATCATACTGAGTGCCCGTAGGCAGTCTGCAATTTTTTCACGGCTTGAAACAAACAAAGCAGAGCTGATTCATAGAATTTTGAATAACATCTTCGGCACATGATACAATAAAATAGATAATTGGGCCAAAATCACCTGTAAGTTTCTGCATAGATGGAGTAAGGCAGAGAATAGCAAGCAAGAATCAAACCTTCCACTGTTGCAAACAATAGTGATATCCACCATCTAAAAAATGTTCAACCAAAATTATACAGAGCGTAAGTACTTATGTTATATGACCATAAAATAATCACATAACAAACGCTACGAAGCAATGACTACTCTCACTGCTTGAGATGAAAAGCTAGACACACATATAACTCTTAATCTTCTCATTCCCATCTAAGCCTTCTTTCCGCAGCTTTACCAACGAAGGAACAAGATGACAAAGTACCTGAATATAAGAGTTTTAGCCATTTAGTAAGCAGTTGAATTGAATATTAGACTTTTACTAGTAACGTAAAAAGTATATTGCCAGATTTCACAAATTAGATATGAGGAATGAAAGTTGAAAGTACCAACCTGCATAATGATTGATGCCACGATTTGAGGACTAATTCCAAGTTGAAAAAAGGAAATCTTAAGCTCTGGTGCAAAATCACCAAGTTCATCTGCCAAGACATAGTTTGAATTCTTGGAATGCTGCTTAATGAAATGAAACTCTAAACAAAAGAGAGTTTTATATGCCATATCCCCGTTTTAAACAGCAATGAGCTGTCAAAACACCACTACGCCTAACAGCCACTGTTGGCATACAATCAAACTTATTTAAGAATGCATTATATCACCTCTTAATCTTCTACAGAATTGTCTGCAGTAATATTTACCACTACAAGAATAAGGAGAATACTAAAAAGTTATCGCTTATTGTTTACTGATGACTTCAATTCTTTTTGATAGAATTCCCTTAAATAAATCATACACTAGAGTTATATGATTTGAGCAATCAGCTTCTGTTAAGAAAGCCCTAAGGTACCTATTTGAACTTTACCTATACAGAGGAATTTGAACTTCAAATTTAATTTACTTATCTTATATAAAGACTCACGATGTTGTGAAAATTATAGGAACAAGATTTGCTAGTCAAAATACTCAAACCTACATTTTTTTTTTGACAAAGCTTTAATATCATTTCATTAAATTAAATCAAGTCAAGTCGGGACAAACCCCAAACTGACAATGCAATCAGGTTGATAAACAATAAAACGAGCTAAACAAATAGCCGCATTGCTTCCAGACCGCTTAACACACTGAATCCAATGATTCTTACAACCGAAAATGAATACAAAGGCTTCTCGATTAATCCAGCCTACATCAGTCCCGAAAATGGTAGCTTCACAATTGACCTTCACAATACTCAAACCTACATTTTGAATACTCAAACCTACATTTTCTCCCTGAGAATCGAACCCTCGACCCCTTGTTACCAAGAAAAAAGGGTTATTTACTAGACTACAATGCTAGGGATCCAATAAGTCTTCTTGCTACTTTATTCCACAAATTTCAATTTCACTTCTAAGAACGAAACTTAGTTATTGAAATTCAAGGAGAATGACTCCAAGTGCTGACATCCGGTGGAAATTTAAAAATCCAGTAGAAAAAAGATGAAACCAACAATTGAGGTTGGTTGATTGAAGTCAAGTGATCTATTCTGTTATGTTTCGAGAACATGCCACATAGGTACATACTATTATATTGCAAAATATTTTATACCAGAAACAAATTATTTTAGGAAGTTTGTATTTATATGTAGGGTGAAATGTATAACTTTGTAAGTCTCCCTAATATTAACTTAATAAAAATACATAGGTCTTAATTAATATTAAGTAAAGTGCAAACATACGCAATCAGCTCCTGTCCTCGATAATACTTCTGGCAAATTCTCAAAATTTTCTAGCCAGGCAGCCACTGGTTCGCTTTACATCTAAACCGTGAATTTTTAATCAAAAAAAGCAAACATCACCAAAAAATATTACTCGAGTATCAAGCTGAAAAATAACAAGAATTGTTTTCGTTAACTAGAAAAATGGAAATAAAGTTCCCCGGAAAGAATTTCACCTCACAATATGGCAGACAAAAATCTGTAAAAGACGCAGAAGTGGCAGCTAAGGCGTATGTTTAATCTGAAACTTATATAAGAGTGTCCTGAATGAAGACTACCATGGAGGTGATCATCGAAGAAGAGCAACCTAAGACCAATAAGAGGAGCAAATGATCTTTTTCAGGGCTCAGAAAAAATAGGTTTTCCAAGATTGCTTCAATTTCAGCCAGATCTTGGTAAATAGAAGATCATACGTTTATGTTAGTGGGCAACTCAGATGACAATGTGCTGTTAAAGCTGAAAAGTTGGCAGAGACTTTTCAGTCTGTGGAGTAGGACTGTATGAGTGTTGGTTAGTTCTTCAACAAAGTGGTATCAGTAGATTGATGTCTTTATAACACTTGATTGATCATGTTCCATGTTGCTATCCTTCCTGAAAAGCTTTATCTTACGTGCTTACAATTAAAAAAGATAATTCTTATTAATCTTTCAAACATATGCTTCATTAACATTTCTTGGTGAGAAGATTTCATTATCTCATTTCTTTAGTTTAGAGCTCACGCCTCACGGACACGGTTAAGATTTAAACCAAACCAGTTGTTGGAAAATCATGAAAATGCACTGCGGCTATTAATGTTCAGTGTATACAGAATAATTTGTGAGGGTACTGAGAGGATAAAAGTTTGCAAGTATGTTTGCAATTTTACCTCTTTCCACACTTAACTACACAAAATTAATTTAGATGACGTCAGGAGATTTCTAGACTTAAGATACATTTACTACCCATAAATGTTGAGTGTATATGTGTACATCTACATCATATTTACTAGTATTATTATGTGCTTCGGTATTACACTTTACAATCTAATTTTGTGCTTTGTGTGACTTCATACTCTTCTCAACATTACTGACTGTACTTTGGCTATGCCAAAAAATACATAAACCAGAGTGCACTTCAGACCCTACTAGTAATGTCTTAACTTTGAAATGATTCCTTTTTTTCTTTTTAAAGGATCACATGGTTTTTGTAAAAGAACTGTTCTTCTTTTCTTACTAGACAAAGCCTGGGTGATAACAAGTATCAGTCTTCCTATGACCCCCGACGGATCGGCCTAAGCCTAGTAAACTTCCTTGCTGAACCATGCCCGCTTGAGTCATTGCTAGCCCGAAAGCTTACTAGCATTTTGAGTTGCAAAAGGGGTTATAAAACTTAATTATAGTCTTTTAAAGGCAAAAGTTCAGTAAAGTACTCTTAAATGGAGTACTGACTGGAGTGCCATATGTTCTGCAATATGTTTTGCTTCCAACAGGTTTTGCTTACAGAATATTGCTAAACATATTGGAAAATATATTGTACTCCAATTAGTACTTCATTTAAGAGTACTACACTGAACTATATATATCTATATAATATGCTAAAATACCAATTAGGCCAAGAACTGAATTCTTCCTTCCTATGGCCAATAGATGGTGCGCCTTATAGGACTAAAAAAAAGTAAGAGACATTCCAAGCAAGCACATCTAGGACTACGAAACATCAACCTGTTACAAGCAACAACCTTTGCAAGATTGATCATTAAACATGAACTTGCAACCCATAGGACAATATGTTGTCTACATATATGCAACCAAAACTTCTAGGACTCCAGTTATGATAGGTAATCAACAATAAATTACTTGACATTTCATGCGAGACACTTATAGCTGCTATAACTACTTTACATGTTATATAGAAACAATTCAAATTTGTTTATTTTTGGAAGTAGATAAACAAAGATAAAAACATACCAACGGATCCTGAGACAAATCTTAGGTAGTCATCTGGCATCAACTTTCTATCAAATCCCGGCAGAGGAATAAAATATCCCACTCGACTCATCACAAGTAAGACAGCAGTCACAAACAACCTCCGGCGTATCTCACTCTTGAAAAAAGACTCAGCAGCATTATTGAAGAGTGTTCCCATGCGTACAAAATTCAAATACCTGTTCTTATATCTTTGAGGTCTAGGATAGGAGATCA
The DNA here is from genome assembly GCA_037693485.1 of Kitagawia praeruptora. NCBI lineage: Eukaryota > Viridiplantae > Streptophyta > Magnoliopsida > Apiales > Apiaceae > Kitagawia > Kitagawia praeruptora. The sequence goes on along the minus strand of CM075346.1, from coordinate 99,742,665 downwards.
TAAGGTTTTCTTTATCGTGTACAGAACTATCATCAGCATTTGGAACAAAAATTTCATGACTTAAAGAATCAGCAGATGCTGCTTTGATGCTCATACAGTCACCTCTTTGCTGATCACGAGAATAGAGTGATATCCCGCTCATATTCATATGATGTAATCCCTTTGGCAACACAAAATCACTTTTACTTAACTCCGTATTAGTTCTTGTACGGGACATGCGAGGAATTTTAGCATATCGTGGACAATGAAGACGGAGAACTGATGCAGATTTAATAGCTGCATCCAAAGAAGCTACTCATTTAGCCAAAATACATCTGTATTTAATCCACACAAATATAACGCAACTACTCTATGCCATATTCTCTAATATACACATTTCATTATACATTTATGTATTCTCTTATATAAACCCACACAATTCTCCTATATATGCATTATGTATCATATCTTGACATTACTATCTACTTTTTTAAAATTGTTTACAGAAACTAATCTATGCACATTCCCGATATAATGCTTATGTAAATATTCTAGACCATATCATCCAATACACATATATACACACATATCACCATATCTATCTACTTGTACATATGCACCACGCATTCTCCTATACATATAGACAATTCTTCAATACAGGTATTACCACAACGATACTACAGTCGTACCTCGATAAATAAATAAAATAACCTCGTCAAACGAGTAAATTTCCTCCTGTCCCAGCATAACAGGGACAGTTTATTCGTAAACTCGATAAAATAATGAAATTCTGTGTGTCGCAAGCGTAATTCATTTATCGAGGTTTGGAAAATTCATGACCAGGAAAACGCCTACTTTGTAAAGTTATTTACAACTAATAGTAAGCAACTGCTAAATTCAACTTAAAAACCTCGTGATATAAAAATTTAAAAGCCTAGCTTAAACAAACAGCAAAACACAAAAATATTCACACTGCACATATATTAAACAAGTGTCAAATAATTAAAATACATATACAAGTTATATTTTTATACCTAATGAGTTAGAGGCATGTGGCGTTGCAAAGAATTGGGGACGAGAGGTGATTAGAGTGGCTTCCATGGCGGTCATACAAGTGTGCGCGCCAAGTGTTTGATAAAATGCTTTGCTGTGTTTTTTCACTGTGTGTAAATTTATTTATAATCTTTTTGTGTTAAGGTGGGTTTGTAAAGATAAGGGGAACTCCTTAGGTGTGTTTTGCAGAGTATTTTAATTTGATTTTTACTCTGTACTTATTATTTTTTTTTTTTTGAAGAACAAAGGAGTTAATTCAATAATAAAAAGTCATACGGCATCTATACCATTGATCGAGTTGAACAAACAGAAAATTGTAATCGTCTGTTGACTCTGTTCTCATAAAAAGACAGTGATATTTTGAAGATGTATGGGAAAATGAATTTTTTTACCACTAAACTATTGTCTTTTTTAGAAATCTACCACCGAACTAAAATTTGATTTATTTTAAGCACTAATGTTAGGTTCGGTTTTGTTTTTAGCCACTAAACTTATTTTCAAATTTTTTTTATCACTAAACTTATGTTCAAATTTGATTATTAGCATTATATTAATTTTATTTACTCACTCCTTATATTTAGACTGAACATGTCAATTTAAATTTTAATACTTAAAAATGATGCATTATAAAAGATGTTTTGTTGAATTTTAATACTTGAAAATGATACATTAACCTTTATCTTAAAAATTAATCGATTCAATTTAATTAGAAAATATATACATTAAACTTATTTTGAAAATAAATCGATAAAGTTTAATAAGATAAATTTAATTTTAACTTCTTATATCTTATTAAACTTTATCTTATTATTATTTTCAAGATATAGTAAAATCTCAATAAATGTTAAACGAATAACCTTGTTAAATGAATATCTCCTTTCGGTCCCAATATAATAGAGATAGTGTAATTTTGACCTTAATAAATGAATAATCTTGGTTAATGAATAAAATTTTTAGATTCCGATCGTATTCATTTATCGAGGTTTAACTGTAAAGAAAAATCCTTAGAGATGATAACTTTATCTTATTAAACTCTATTGATTTATTTTATCTTACTAAATTTAATACATCATTTTTAAGTATTAAAGTTTTCATTGACTTGTTCACTCTAAATCTAAGGTTAGTGAATAAAATAAAATTAACATAATGCTAATAATCAAATTTGAACCTAAGTTTAGTGATAAAAAAATTGAAAATAAGTTTAGTGGCTAAAAACAAAACCGAACCTAACGTTAGTGCTTAAAATAAATCAAATTTTAGTTCGGTGGTAGATTTCTAAAAACGACAATAGTTTAGTGGCAAGTACCCATTTCGTGCATCCTCGTTGTATTACCGTACCCACTTCATCATGCCCCGATGGAGCTATTGTTTGAGCTATCGACCAGCACTGCAAATCCCTACAAACTTTCATCACTAAATCAAAAACCCGCGCTCACAATTAAGGAGCGAAAAAACAAAGCTCTCACAAAGGAGAGAAAATTGATCTTTTCTTTATATTTTTTTTTTAGTTTTAATTTGGATTATATTAAGGAATAATTATTTTATATACCGATCTAATATGTCTTTCTAATAATAAAATTTATACATCTGGTTGAGAAATACTTTATTTATGAAATTCATATTTTTCGTGTTACATAATTTTTCATATTTAATCTAAAAAAGAAGACAAAGGACCACCGGAGCAAATCAGGTCAATCAACACGGCCGTTCCATGTTGCCAGAACACTTTCTTCGAGCTGCCAGACCACTGGAGCAAATGAGTTTAATCACATTCACCTTGTTATTTTTCTGGATTAGTGAAACCGATAAATCGCATTCAACTATTCGAGTATTCGTTCCCTGTAACAAATTTCTTCTTTCATCTCATATTTGAGTTTTGTAATATATTTCGGGTTTTCACCAATACACGTTATTCAACGGTTATTTTTTTTTTTAATATTTATTATCCACAGAGAGTAACTTTTATTCTATATTATAGTTTATAAAAAGTAACTAAACCGTCATTCATAAAAATCGAGTAAATCGATGTACAACTATCTTGCAATTAACTTAACTTTTGAGTAAATATGTTAATGATAACTTATATTCTTTTATGTCATTGCTCTAAAAGAAATTATGTTATATCCTATACAATATATTTATATGCTACAAAACATTTTCTTTTTAGTGCTCATATGATTTATGCATAAATAAATTCTTTTATTCACACAAAAAATTTGAGTAAATTATGTTCTTATGGAGAATGAACTCATGTCCTCCTCGAAAAAACTCATCCTTATAACCATTGAGTTACATAAGTTTTTGAGTTTGGACTAAAAAATTGTATTACTTAAACCCGATCTCTCATTTTTCTTATTTTTGCTATTAATTTAACTTTTGAGTAAATATGTGAATGATGACTTATATTGTTTTATGTCCTTTTATCATTACTTTAAAAGAAACTATGATATAGCCTATACAATATATTTATATGCTACAAAACATCCTTTTTTTAGTGTTAATATGATTTATGCATAAATAAAATGATCCATAAATTAAAGTAGTGATATTAATTATAATATGTGTGAACATAATATGTACAATTATACTCAAAAAAATAATCGTAAAAATGTATGAATTTATATCAATAGCTAGAAAATGACCCGTGCCTCGCACGGGTTATTACGCTAGTTTCAAAATTATTCTTCAAAAACGCTTGTAAAGTATTATATATAATTAGATGATAATCCGTGCGAAGCACGGGTCGAGATAATTTATTAAAATTGATCATTTCTTATTAAATTTTTATAGGAGATTTATTTATCATTAAAATATACTATAAAAATGATAAATGTACAAAAGAAAATTACGATATTTATGCAATTCGGTAGTTTATTAAAAAAAATTGTAATTACATCAGAATTCCAATAATTCTAGGAGACACAAATCTAGAAGTAAGTATTATTAAAACGTGATTTCACTTACTAATAAGATATTAGATGATAAGGGCCCAAGAAAACTTAATTAAATTGATCATTAATTTATTATAAAAAATTACGTTATTTACAAAGAATTTGCTTATTAATAAAGGTTATTTTATATATTATTTATTTAAGTTTATTTAAGAAAATCGAGAAAAAAAACTAAATGATTCTGATATATACGTTAAAATGTACATGATTATGATAAATACGTTATTTGTGAACTGAATAGAGTTATAATAAAAATTACAATTATAATAGTATTAACAATTTATTATTTTAATAAAAAATAATATAGAATCCTTGGAGAAATAGGAATCTTAGGGGTGGAACCAATTTTTGGTACCGAAGTACCATTAAAAATGTATTTCGTTTGTTATAGATAAGCATGTCACCGTAGATTAACATATGTATTCGTAGTCTTTTTTTTTTTAAGTTGTAATAAAAAAATTTATAATTATAATATAATTTATTTATTTATTTTATAAAATAACACAGAATTCTAGAGAAAATAGGAATCTTGGGGTGAAAGCAAAATATGGTACGAACCAAATTTGGTATAAAATAGTACATTAAAAAGGGGTTTTGTTATTAATACACGTTATAGATATAGATTTATTTAGTATTTATTTAAGATTATATTTTAAACAATCAAGAAAACATAACATACATGGTTCTGGTTTTAATAGATATCTTATTTGTACAATTCAGTAATATTATAGAAAAAAATTATAATTATAACAAAATTCCAAATAATTGTTTTAGAAAATAATATGAATTTTAGAGGAGTAGGAATCTGTGATGAAATAAGTGTGAAACCAAATTTGTTACGAAAATATCATTAAACAGAAATTTATTAATAAAGGTTATAGATTCGTTAGTGTTTTATCAAATGTTATACGATCTGGTTACGTATTCGTTGGTGTTTTACCTCTATTTATTGGTGATTTTTGATTGTTGGTTTTTTCTATTAAAAAAAAATGATAAACAAAAGAATTATAATCATCATAAGTAATTAAGAACTCTATTTTTAATTCTTTTTAAAGGAACATAGTATTCTAGGGGAAATATGATTCTTTTAAAAAAAATACAAATAAAAAAATTATAATTATAATAGGATAAAAATTACAAAAAGATTTATAATTATAATAGAATATCTATTTTTATTCGATTTCTTTAAAAAAACAACATAGAATTCTAGAGAAAATAGGATTTTAGGGGTGAAACCAAAATATAGTGCGAACCAAAAAAGGGTGAAACCAAAATATAGTACGACCACCAAAATATAGTGCGAACCAAAAAAGGGTGAAACCAAAATATAGTGCGAACCAAACTTTAAGTATCTTTGAAACTGGTTTCGCTTATTAATAAAAGGTTATAGATTTCGGGTTTTCACCAATACACGTTATTCAACGGTTAATTTTTATTTTTTTTAATATTTATTATCCACAGAGAGTAACTTTTATTCTATATTACAGTTTATAAAAAGTAACTAAACCGTCATTCATAAAAATGGAGTAAATCGATGTACAACTATCTTGCAATTAACTAACATGTTGCAACTATCTTGGAATGGACGGGCAGAACGTGATAGTGTAATCAGCACCAGTGCAAGTAAACGTACTAGTAAGATCATCATAAGCATAACTATAAGCTCTCGGACAGGCCATCTTAAACAGAGCCGCGTAAACTGATGGTTTACAAGTAGCTGGTGTATTATGTGCACCACTACAACAATACTCGGGTTTCCCAAACGCTTCACAGGCACTCTTACATGCGTCCCCATTGCTTACCCTCAACTCAGCCGGGCAATACTGATTCAAATCCGTAACACACCCGGTTGCAGCACACATACCCGAACCACCACTCGCTTCGACTACCATTGCCAAATTGTATCCATCAACCAAGCTAACGTCATAAAAGTCTTGACTGCCCTGACTACCCGTACCAAGTGTGAACTCAGCTAGTGTTGCAGGCGGTGAAGCTCCTGCGCCATTGCATTCCACTTGACCCGAGCCACAATCTGCGGTTGAGCATGAACCAGGCCCTGTTCCATTGAATTTGCAACCTGTACGACCCCAGAACCGCCCGGACCAGCCGGCTGGAGCATGGAAAGACCGGGAAGTTTGTTGGGGTAGCTCAAAACCGGTGGTTTCAAGAGGGGGAGTGCCTGAACCTGCAAGAATGCCTGGCCATACCGTGTACTCACATTTGTTTACGAACGTGAATGTTGCTCCATACGTACCAGCTGTACAAAGCAAAAGGAGAGCAAGAAAGAGCTTCAACAGATCCATGTGTGTGTATGTATAATTGCTTGCTTTATCGATAATCTGTGTGTAAGATTTTCGTAATGATCCAAAGAAGAAAGCAATGAAAGTGAAAAGTATTGACAGGACCACATGCCTTCACCAGCTCTTTGCCAGATCACCTCCTTTCCTTTTATTTCCGTTATCAAATGTATGGCTAGAATAGGAACATAGTACAAGGTTGTTGTGCCTTTGTTGGCCTTTAGTGAACAACACAGGGACTCATTATTATAAAGGCACTGCAAGAGCATAATGTAAACCAGGAGAAAACATTATCAATGAAAACCTTTTCTTCCTCCAATGATTTCTTTACTGCACTTTAATGCATTCCTTTCATAAAACTTTCCAAGTCTACATGGTATCAGAGCCTTCCCTCCTGCCTGTAAACATTCTCCTCTTCTAATCTCTTTCTTTCCCTCTTGCTTGTCATCAAGATTCTTGCTTTTATTTTAACTACCCAGATCTACTTTCTGCAAATTTCTTATCACCTCCTTTCCAAATATGGGAACACCTTCAAGAATATCTTATCAAGATATGTTGAACCCCTTGTTTCTTCACCCATCTGATACTGCAAGCTCAATTCAGGTTGAAAAGCTGCAAGGCTCAGCTGATTACAGAGCATGGTCTCGATCTATGGAAATAAATCTAGCCTCTAAAAGAAAGTTGGGCTTCATCAACGGAACACTGTCAAAACCAGTGGATGATGCAACCAAAGCTGAGATGTGGGAGACGTGTAACAACATGGTGATAGCTTGGATCACTGGTAATGTCTCTTCAACCGTTAGAAAATCGATTATGTACATGACTGATGCTTGTGAAATGTGGAAAAATCTTGAACAAAGATTTACTTTGACCAACGGGTCCTGTAAATACAAGTTAAGCAAGGATCTTTATGAGGTGAGACAGCATACTGCGACTATCAATGAGTACTACACTACTATGAAGACCTTGTGGGAAGAGCTTGATTCAATGAACATCCTTCCTGTTATTATCAACCCTACTGAAGAAATAAAAAAGCTGTTGGCAACCATAGAGTTGCAGAAGGAAGAAGCTCGTCTGTTTCAATTTCTTAATGGTATCAATGAAATATATGGCCCTCAACGAAGCCATATGCTTATGCTGGATCCCCTTCCAACTGTGGAACGTGCCGTTGCTGCCTTACAACAAGAAGAGGCTCAAAGAACTCTCTTTACCTCTCCAGTAGCTGAAACCGATCTCTCTGCCATGTATAGCAGGACAAATCTCCAGGATAGACCCTTGTTTTGCTCAGTTTGTAAAATTAAAGGACATACCAATGATAGGTGTTGGTCTGTTATTGGTTATCCTCGAGGGCACCCAAAACATCCTTCTAATCAACAGCCCAATAGAACTAGATCTCAACCCACTTCACCACGCTGGTCACCTCAGTCCTCCCCTTTACCTCGCTGGACACCAAATAACAAACCATCACAACAGAGAATAGCAGCTACTGCAACCACTTCATCCCCTAAACCAATATCACCTGCAAATGGTCTTCTCTTTACACCTCAGCAGCTCGAACAATTGGCACAGCTTGTCCCACAACTTCAACTAAACAGCCCTAAGCCACCGGATATGGATGATGAATTAGATTGTCATTTCTCTGGAATGATTTCTTGCAATGTTGCTGTTGGCTCAAATCATGAATGGATAATCGACTCGGGAGCATCAGACCACATGACTCCCAACCTGCACTGTCTGGACAACATTTCTGTGGCTTCTAATACTCCTCCAATCTACCTACCTAATGGTGATAAAGCCATGATCTCTCACACAGGTACTGTGTCTTTCCCTACTGGTTTGCAGTTAAATGGAGTTTTATGTGTACCTAAGTTTCACCATAGCCTTTTATCTGTCCAAAAGTTGGTCCAGGATAATAATTGTCAGGTCCAATTTTATCCTAAATATTGTTGCATCACTGATACTGTTTCACATAAAGTAATAGGCTTGGGTCATGCTAAGAATGGCCTATACTATTATAATCCTTATGCACATGTTGCAATTCCTGTTCCACCTACACCAACTAGCTCTATAGTGCACTTGAATGCTGCTGTCCAGTCACAATCACCTAACACATGCCTAAACCTTGATGTATGGCATTGCAGACTAGGCCATGCCCCTCTCACAAAAATAAAGCAAATTCCTATGCTATCCGGCCTAAACAAATCTTCTTCTTCAGTGTGTATTACCTGTCCACTTGCTAGATTCACAAAACTTCCCTTCCCAACTAGTGAGTCACGGGCACCTAAGTCGTTTGACTTGGTGCACATAGATATATGGGGTCCCTATAAAGAATGCACAAAAGGTACTTGCAGATATTTCTTGACACTTGTGGATGACCACACACGATACACTTGGATTTATTTACTCACTCACAAGTCTGAAGCCTTACAAACTTTAAAGACCTTCTTCAATTATGCCCAAAATCACTTTGCTAAAACAATAAAGGTCATACGCTCGGATAATGCTCTGGAGTTCGACAATGCTCTATGCAGACAATTTTTTGCAGACAATGGTATCATACATCAGACCTCGTGTCCTTATAGGCCACAACAAAACGCACGAGTTGAAAGGAAGCACAGATTTATTCTGGAAACAGCTCGAGCACTGAGATTTCAAGCCAACATACCTTTAAAAATGTGGGGAGATTGTGTTCTGACAGCCGTGCATCTGATTAATAGGCTGCCTTCACCACTGTTGGATAATAAAACTCCATATGAAGCCCTCCATGAGCTGGCTCCTGAGTATGATCATTTGCGAGTGTTTGGCTGTCTTGCTTTCGCATACAACCCTAGTGTGCCAAGTGACAAATTCGAGGCAAGGGGAGTTCCGTGTGTCTTCTTGGGTTATCCTCCAACCAAGAAAGGATATAGACTACTCAACTTGATCACAAACGAACAATTCATATCCAGGGATGTGAAGTTTCATGAAGAGATATTTCCGTTTAAGTCAGGAACAGATGCTCAGTATATACATCCTTTACCTGCTCAAATGCCAACCACTCATGTTCCTGATGAGACTTATGTCTCTGAGCTCTCAAGGCCCAATTCGCCTGTACAAAACCAATCTCCAGTACTTTCTCCATCTCCAAGGCATACAACTCCTATTCCCTTACAAGCTGAGCCACGAAGATCAACTCGACTTCACCAACCTCCACAGTGGCACTCTGAATATCTTACAAACTCCTGCCAATCTATTGCAAATTTGGCGATCACTGAAATCACTCCTACCTTTCAGTGTTTCTTAACGACTCTCACTTCGACAACTGATCCTCTGAGTTTCAAAGAAGCTGTACAGCAGCCACAATGGGTCTCTGCAATGAATGATGAACTTGAAGCACTGGAGCAAAATAATACGTGGACTGTGACTGAGTTGCCACCAGGTAAAACAGCAATTGGGTGTAAATGGCTGTTCAAAACAAAATACAACCCTGATGGGAGTATTGAACGATACAAGTCACGACTGGTTATACTTGGGTGTCGACAGATATATGGGGAAGATTACAAGGAGACATTTGCACCCGTTGCAAAAATGACTACAGTTCGCACATTGCTGGCTGTTGCTGCTGTTCAAGACTGGCACACCCTACAAATGGACGTGTCTAACGCGTTTTTACACGGAGAATTAACGGAGGATGTCTACATGAAGTTACCCTTGGGTTACACGCACCTTGGATGCAGAATTGAGCTAAACACCACTGGTAAATCATCCCCTCATCTAGTGTGCAAACTGAATAAGGCTTTGTATGGGTTGAAGCAAGCCCCTCGTCTTTGGTTCTCTAAACTTTCGATGACTCTTCTCGACCTTGGGTTTAAACAATCAAAATCTGATTATAGTCTGTTTCTTAAACAAACTACAACCTCTGTCCTTGCTGTTCTTATCTACGTTGATGACCTCCTGGTATGTGGCTCCTCTTTGGAAGAAATACTTAATCTTAAACACATGTTATCAGCCCAGTTTCACATGAAAGACTTAGGGCCAATTCACTACTTCTTGGGGCTTGAAGTGGAGCGATCCTCCTCGGGTTTTTTCATCTCTCAAAAGAAATACACCATTGACCTCCTGACGGAACATGGTTTATTACACTGCAAACCCCTCTCTCTCCCAATGGATTCCCATCTAAAACTCACCCCTACTACTGGTGACCCCCTGACCAACCCTCTCCCATATCAACGCTTACTTGGCCAACTTATATATCTCACCATCACCCGACCCGACATAAGTTTCACCGTGCATACACTAAGCCAATACATGAATGCCCCTACCACCGTTCATCTGCAAGCAGCCAAGCGTCTCCTTCGCTATCTAGCTGGTTCTTCTTCTCAAGGGATCCTTCTTGCCTCCTCTAGTGCTGCTCAACTTACAGCTTATTGCGATAGCGATTGGGCCAACTGCCCCACTTCTCGCAGGTCCACCACTGGCTACTGCATTTTTCTGGGGCATTCCCCCATCTCCTGGAAGGCCAAGAAACAGAATGTTGTGGCACGATCATCAGCCGAAGCTGAATACCGGGCTATGGCCCTCACCACCTGCGAAGTAACATGGCTCTCTGCTCTGCTAAAAGACCTTGGCATCAAGTCATTACCTCCAACACAACTCAAATGTGACAATCAAGCCGCACTCGCCATTGCTGCCAATCCCGTCCTCCACGAACGCACCAAACATGTGGAAATTGACTGCCACTTTGTCCGTGATCAGATTAAAGATGGCCTCATCACCACTTCTCATGTGCCTTCTCGTGACCAAGTGGCAGACATCTTCACCAAAATACTCCCTGTTCAACAGCACCAGCATCTTCTTACCAAGCTGGGAGCTTCTGCTATGCCTCCCTCTCCAGCTTGAGGGGGCGTATTGACAGGACCACATGCCTTCACCAGCTCTTTGCCAGATCACCTCCTTTCCTTTTATTTCCGTTATCAAATGTATGGCTAGAATAGGAACATAGTACAAGGTTGTTGTGCCTTTGTTGGCCTTTAGTGAACAACACAGGGACTCATTATTATAAAGGCACTGCAAGAGCATAATGTAAACCAGGAGAAAACATTATCAATGAAAACCTTTTCTTCCTCCAATGATTTCTTTACTGCACTTTAATGCATTCCTTTCATAAAACTTTCCAAGTCTACAAAAAGATTAATGGAGATCGATGATGCAGAGAGAGCTTATAATGAATAAGGTGTAATGAATGGAACTAATTGGTGTATTTGAGTCTATATTTATAGGCTACCACTGTTTGTTATTACAGTTTACAATCCTATTGTGTTATGAATTTTTTTTTTAATTTTCAAATCTGTTATGTTTTCGAATTTTTATGTGAAATTTAATTTGTAATTATTTTTATTTTTCATATCTTGAATGGGAATGGGAATCCAAACTTATGTTCATTATCGCAAGTTCAAATGTTACTCAACTTCGAATTCACCAGTATAATAATCATGCAATACACCAAGTTTTTCTTTTAGAATTTAAAATTATTTCATGGTTTATTTTGAGTTTTTAAATTATATGTTTGTGTTATTTTATGTAAATATATAATAAAATTATTCAATATTTTTAATCTTATATGCGACAACAACAAGATAGTACTTCACATATTTTATACAGTGTGTAACTGCCCCGTTAAAATCTAAAATTTCAGATTTCATTTCATCACAAAAAAATAAGATATATATAATTCATTAGGATAATTCAATGTTAACAATATATTGAGAACCAATAAAAAATTTGGTCAATGTTAAAATTCCTTTCATTTCATGGATTTAGCAGGTTCGATAGTTTTTATTTTGAAAAAGTTTTGAATTAAAATGATAAATAATTTATAAACAAGTTAGTTAGGTCTATAATTTATTAAAAGTAAAATTTACAAAAAAGCCTAGGTCAAGCTGAATTCCATGAATATTAGTAATACTTTAGTTTGTAAAACTGAAAAACAGTCTTCTTATTATCCCAATTAATTCATTGTAGTACTCAGTTGAAATTTTTTGAATTTCATATATAGTCTAAACCACACATTACACAATTTTCAACAATAATTTTGAAACAAATTGATTTGTGATTGTTTATCTTCTTGTATAACATGGTACAATAAGCTAATAAGTCCATTCTTTTGGAAGATAAATATATTGAGAAGAGCTGCTTGTTTTATTTGCTACACTTCTTTGGCCTTTCTTGTTTCCAGTTGCATTGTTGTTGTTCCAATTTTCTGAGCTTCTTCCCATATCTGCATATTCAACAGGTATCATTGAGCAAAGAAAATATAGAAATAATTCGTCAAATCGAATCAGACTGAAATTGTAATTTCGAACTCAAACTCGAACTGTTTTACCAATCAAACCACAATTAAATTTAAAACCAATGTGAGCTTAAAGATGGGAGTGATGGTAACACCAGTACCTGACTTGTTGTTTAGCTGGAAATCTGTGGCTACACTTCGAGGTAGAAAAAAGCCAGTGCCGCATGATTTCTTTGGAGAATCGAGAGAATTCATTTGCACTCCATGCTTCTGGGCTGCCCAATCCTTGTGATATATTTGTCTTAGTTGTGGCTTTGAGTTTTCTGAGTTCTGAAGATTAGACCACCAATAAATGTGAATGATTAGTTTTCGATACTCAAATTTGGTTTGAGATTTCAACTTTAAATACTCGTGTTGTTAATCATTCAAACATTCGACATCTTATTACCTAAAAGTACACAACGTAGTACAAGATACTATAATCTGCATAGTGCATCACACAAACTTGAATAGGTCAATGAAGTTTAATTTCTTTAATGAGTCAACTACTGTAGTTTACATCAACAACCAAGTATACATTTTAGACATCCTGTCTAGGACATCAGTGGCTTAGTGCATCCCCACAAGAAACGAAACGTGTTGGTAGAATCAATTTTAATTAGAAATGAATCTAAAGAATCTTCAAGAATGGCCTAAAATATTTCCTCTGGTATCTTATGGTATCTTAAACTTTAGATACCCTGCGCTGGTATAAAATTAAGAATATATTAGAAATATATATACTACAATGAGATAACTTAGGGTGCATAAATACATAGAAAATGATTTAAAATTTGGTATCATATTAGTAGTTACAGCATAAAGTACCTACCGGTGGTTCTCTAGCTGTCGGTGACCAAAGATTGTTCTGATGTTGCCGTGAACTCCATATATTTTCCGTCTGATCATTAGAAAGCAAAAACATATGCATATGAGATCATGAAAATCATACAAGACATAATTAGCTTGCAAAAGAAAATCATCCAAACAATACCAACAAAACTCATTCTGACCATTGAGTAAACAATAACCATGAGAACCAAATATTTCGCAAATTTTCCACTTAGGAAAACTGCAAGATGGTTGGTTCTCATGACGTTCGCTTAAAGCATGCATATACAGTTCATTAATCAAAATTGAAAACTGCAAGATGGTTGGTTCTCATGACGTTCGCTTAAAGCATGCATATACAGTTCATTAATCAAAATTGAACTGCTGCGATTATTGAATAAAAAATGACTCATCGAACACAGAAACTGTATGTCACGTACCTGGAGCCAGGATGTTCTTTCTTCAAATGCAAGTTGATAATTTGCTGCCATTACTAAGTTAGAGAGAGATTGACAATCTCTAGCTATATGTATGCAAAAAAATATATTTAGATCTGGAGGGTAAGTAATATAAGTTGCTTCTGGGAACTAATAGTAGTTGACAGGGAAGACAGTTTATGTACAGGATTTATAGGATGCTGTATTAAGAAACAAAAACCCACAGAATATTTAATCACGGGGCAATTATGGAGTAGGACAAGAATTTTTTTAAGTACATCCACTCATGTTATAAGTACGTGACAATTTTTAATCAATGTTGACTATTTGTATCTGGTAATGTTTGTTGGTCTTGTTAATCATGGTTCAGAGAGGAAGACAAGTTCTCCATTAACTTAATTTTAAGAAAATTGCTATAATTATAATTTTAAATATAATTATGGTATGGTATTTTTTTAGTTCAAGTCCTACTCGTGAATCACAAGAACTTGATCTCTTAATTTTGTGTACTAACACAAGAATTCAATCTCTTTCATTGGTGACACAAGAATTCAAACTTTACTAATGAATGAACCTTGAATATATATTATTATTAGTTTAGAAAATACAATTGATTTCAAAATAAAAATAAAAATTTAACTCTCTTGTAACACACTCATATAAATATAAATGTGGCATTGATTTTACAAATTTAAAAAAAATAGGATCAAGGGCTATTTGGGTTAGCAGGAGAGTAGAGAGGAGGAAGGTGTAAGATGTGGATAGGTTGGATTGAGTTCGGTAAACCCCTTTCCTCGACCTAAAGTCCTCAAATAGTTCATTACCTTGTAACAATAGTAATATATACTGCATATTGTGTGTCACCACTCACCACTCACCAGTGCCTCTTCTTCTTAACCACCATACCTACTTACTAGTTACCAAGAAGTTACTAACTTATTCATCCCTGTTTCATCCCTTATTACACGTCTCAGGGTGTCACATCTCTCTCCTTACTATATACATTCTACATATTTAACAACCATGGATAGCATAGTCAGACTGGCACATATCGACCTCCGGAGGTCCAGCTCTATTAGAAACTTTGTGCAATACAACTATGGATAGCATTGTTCCGGACTTTGCTTGGCATAACCAGAAATGAAAGATCACAGAGTGCATGGTAAGCTTTCATTAAATAAATCATAAATGTTTCAAAAATTTAAAAGGAAAGAAATGGGAGAGAGATAAAATCTAACAATGACAGAACATTCATTGACAAGAAATAACAATTTAATCATCCTTCATGCATTTAGACAAACCTGTTTTTAGTCTTGGTAGTTATAAGTTGCTATCATCATTCAATCGACAATGCTAATTATGCTATAGTACACATCAAGACAACCTCAAATTTTTAGTATTAAAGTACTTCCTTACAATCAAACTGTATGATCTGGTATACCTATGGGCCTATATACATGAATCTTGCTACAGCTGCTCATATATGTGAATAATATAGAATGGATGATAAAGAAAGTAAATTCAACATATAGCTTCTAATTCCAGACAGAAAATCAGGATCATATAACCAACTTAATATCGCCAATTAAGTAATTACGAGGGCACAAAAGGGTTTTGCTCAGCGCAACCAACGTACATTTCTTGATTTAAGACAAGTAACTTGAAACATCGCTAACACACATCTTGCTAGTTAATTTGATAAGTTCACGAGTTTCATCATCCAACTCTACCTTATCCTTCTTCATCCTCTCCGAAATTACAAGTGGCATTTTGCCAGCTTCTGCATAGGTTTTCAAAAGTGCATTGTATACTTTTGTATTCAATTCACCACCATGACGAAGAATAACCATCAATTGCTCAGCCCGCTCAATATTCATGTGCCCTTGAATGATTCTATACAGTTCTAGAACCAATTTCTCGTTGAAATCCCATTTCTTCACACTACCAACAGCTTTCTGGAAACTAATTAGAGCCTTTTCCATGTCATTCTGTTTCAAGTACCCCCATGTGAGTAATTCCCAAGTGGTACAACTTGGTGTGAAACCTTTTTTCATCATTTGTTTATGAAAATCTTCAGCCATTTCTATCTGATTCTTATTAACATAGGCTGCAACAAATAAATTTGGAATCCTGCAATCCTTAGTTGGAGACACAGACTCCCATTCATTAAAGAGCTTGTGTGCTTCTTCAAACTCATCCAGTTTCAATAGTGAATTTATCATGGAAGTATACTCCCCATCATTCAGCTTCGGATAGGTAGACTTCATCTTCTTCCATATCCGTCGAATCTCGCCCTTCTTTCCCAGGCGTGTATACAAACTAATAATGGATGCATATGCAGTTCGTTCTTTTCGAGAAGTCTTTTTCTCCATTTCCTTCAGGCTAACAGCTGCTTTCTCATGGAGGGAATTTTTAATATATATGTTAGTTAATGTACTGTAGGTTACCCAGTCCGGTTCTACTTTTGCCTTCTTGAGCTCAAGAAAGACATTTTCTGCAATGTCAATGTCATCCAGCGAACCACAGATTCTTAGCCACAGGTTGTAAGTTAGAAGATCTGGTGAAGTGTTCTTCTTTAACTTCTTTATCATTCGTAATGCCTCCTCCAGTTGTCCATTTGAAATGTACAAAGAAATCATATGATTATAGGGCAGGGGATTCTTTAGAAAACCACATTCCAACATTTTTTCCATCAGGGCTTCAGCTTTAGAAGAATCCTTACGTTGTACATAATTGTGCAGAAGGGAACTGCAGGCAAGTTGGCCTCTCATCTGATCGGGAAGATCTTCAAAGAACTTTTCTGCACTATTCAAACCACGAACTTTTGAAATCAAGTCTAAGTGCACAGCATAATCTCCTTCCACCAACTGCATATCATCTTGTGTTTTCATCCACTCACAAATCTGCATGAAAAATATATAAGTAATTTTGTTACTGTATACTTTGGTGAGTTTGTCCCATTTCAACTAATCAAAAGGTCAAATACACAATAGTAAAAATAAAAATCCATATTCTCCTGACCAGAGCGGAAAAAATGACCAAAACACCACACTTTATTTTTTCTATATCAAAACACCACACTTTGATGAAGCTTGGCCCAGAATACCACAATAGAGGAAGGGGACATCTGTACGAATTTCAACACACATTTCTATGTAACAATTAATCACTATGCTTCACTACAAATGTGGACTTGTATACATAGACAAAAAACCACTCACCCACAAATTTTTAAATATTTTTTATCCAACATAACAATTTTCCTTCCTGCAACCACCTTATAGTCTCTTGTTTTCTCAAATATTCACACAATTTGATTTTGTTGATTTCTCTTGTTCACCAATTATGTGTTATGTTTCGTAGACCATATAGATGGCGAGTAACATTGACATTAACTTAGAAACAAGAGCCAGTTTACCTGAATTTTATTAAATATGATTATGTGAGGATAAACGATTGGGAAATGAGATACCAATGACAGTGCACAGTTTTATGAAATATTGACAGCAACAAAAGAGGATTACAAGTGCTCGCTAGGGAACACAACCGTGAGTGTCATACAAATATAATAACCAAATGCCTTAAGTCCTCAACTAAAAGGATAAAATTTTACAAGAAATGTTCAAATTCATAATCATTGCATAAAATATCACAACATAGTAATATAGAGATGTACATGTTTCGAGACCAACAACAACAACAACAACAACAACAAATTATCACTTAACAAATTATCGCTTAGGTTTCCTAAGCAATTAAACGCTACAATTATCACTGTAAAAAATTACACATACAACAACAACAAATTGCCTCAACTCAATGTATTAAAACTTAACAACACGAAACGATCAAAATCATAATTACTGTTAAAAATATCACCGTAAATTCAAAGAGCGTACTCAGAAAGAACCTCGAGACCGTGTACAAATCACATAAGTTTCCGAAACAATTAAACATTACGATTAACCTGTATTTTGCAATGACACCATCAAATTACACATTCAACTACAACAACAAAACGCCTCAACTCAACATACAAGATATTTAAAAAGACGAAATGATAAAATTAATAAGAATTGCAGAAAATACGGAAACGGAGAGTAGAAAGAATCAACCTCAAGTGCGTGTTTATATCGTTTAAGTTTCCGAAGCATCCGAACATTTCGATTGAGCTCATACTTTCTTAACACGTGTCCTTCTTCTTTCCATTTACGTAAAGTGATCACAGCGCTTCGTTTAGTGTACACTAGGCTTAGTAGTCTCCGCCCAAGCGTGTCGCCGCCGCCGCTGGGAGTTGGTTTGATTATTGCAGGTTTGGGAATAGGTTCCGCCGTCACTTCGCCGGAGAAGTGCCGGACGGCGGCTAGGGTTGTGCGGATTCGTCGGAGGAACATTTTGGTTCGCTTTGGGGTTTAGTTGAGTGAGGGTGTGGAGAGGGGATGGTTTGTTGTAGAAATTGGGAAGATTTGGATGGACTAGGCCCAGTTAAAAGGCCTAGCACGATGAATGGGCCTTGTGCAGATATCTTATGGGTTATTGTAATTGTGTAGAGAGGAGAGAAATGTTTATAGGTTAAAAGCAAGGGAGTGGTAAAATTATGAAGCAAAAATCGGATACTGAAATTCTGACTCAACTTTAACACTGTGTGTGAGGGAGGCTAAAGGATAGAAATACCATATTAAAAATACGTTATTATAGGAATACCAGTCGCGCTGAACAATGGCCAATTATACCATTCTATTATGCATTCTTCAACACAGTAATAGATGTTACGCATTTTTTATGAGCGTAATATTTGTATTTCATTTTACCCCCATTTTATTACGCATTTGCAATGAGGGTAAAAACCAGTTACTCATTTCCCGGCTGCATAATACACATATTTAATTATTAAAGAATGTGTTACGCATTTGGTAATGGTTTAATAAATTGTACTACGCATTTCGGCACGGGGTATCAATTTATTTTCACTTGACTATTAATTTTATTGGGCCTGTTACGCATCTTTCATCTGGGTTAAAGCTATTACGCATTCTTGACATGGGTAATATTTTGTATTACGCATTTTGCAGCTGTGTAAAAGTTGTAGCATCCCTAACGTAATTTTAATCAGGCCTGTTACGCATTCTTCAACTGGGTCAAGCCTATTACGCATGTCTGGCCTGGGTAATGGTTGTAAATTTTTTTCTGTTACGCATTTAACTAATGTGTAATACGTATTACGTTTTTCTCAAATGCGTAATATTGTTATGTATACACAGCCGACTTCTTTGCAGAGCACAGACAGAAGCAACAGAAGCTAGATTTTATTTTGGGTCTTTCACTATTCTCGTAAATAATGTAAACACAAGTATATTTTGCTGCTGCTTTCTTGCAATGGAGTGGAATTAATCTTTATGTTAAAGAGGAATTACATATTTCACTAGCTAATTCAAGGTACTCATTTTATTTCTCCCTAACTTCACTTTTATTAGGGTATAATGTCTTCACAATCTAGTTTTATTTGGGGTTGGGTGTATTGTGATGGAAAAATCGTAATGGATGATGTAGAAGGTGTCAAGTATGATAGAAAAATGACAAGACTGGTAAAATTAGAGTTTAATCTTAGATTTGAAGGGCTATTGAATCTTTTGTATGCGAAGTTGTGGACCGATAACACTTTGTATAAATTGAATATATCCCGTAGATTTTTAAATCCTTCGACGAATTTGTTTGAGATAGCACCAATGTTTGATGACGATGATGTTCAATATATGTTTGAATCGGTGGATTGTTCAAGTTTGAGAAACTACGTAGAGCTCTATGTAGAGAAAAATTCAATTAGCTCCAAACAACATTCAAATGTAATGGTTGGGATGTCCAAAAGTAGTGATAGAAGTTCAAGCTCCTATAGTTCTAAAAAATTGCGAACTAGTGAAAGTGGTGGAATAAGTGGGGAAGTAAGTGGTAGCGTAAGTGGATATATTTCAAGTGGAAGTTCTAGTAGGTGCCTAAGTCGTTTAGATAGTGACGGGAACTCGAGAGGAAGTTCCGATTTTAGAGATGATGATATACCTTTTTACAAGTCCTTTGATGGGTCATCAATGGTAGCTTCTTTTCATGAGCCAGTTATGAATAAATCTGGTGATATTTTCAATTCTTCGGAGTTGCAAAAAGGAATGATATTTCAAACAAAAGAAGAGTTGGTGCGTGTAGTGAAGGATGTTCATATTGCCAACCACCAAGAGATAAAGGTGGTAAGATCAGATTCAATCATTTGGGAAGTGGAATGCAATAGAAAGATGACAGGTTGTGTCTGGATGTTGAGAGCTAGAAAGAGAACTATTCATTTTTTTTTTGAAATTATGGAAACTAAGGGTCCACACACATGCCTTAACCCAAACATCTCGCAGGATCATTGTAATTTGAACTCTTCAAATATTGCACATGTCTTTAGTACACAAATAGCTGCAGATCCTAGTGTCTCTGAGAAGGTATTAGAGGCTACTGCTATGGGCCACTTTGGTTATAAACCTTCACGACGGAAGATTAGACATGCAAGGGAGATGGCAGAAAGCTTTATTTAAGTCTTCTGAAGAGTCTTATGAGTACCTTCCCAAATTTATGAATGCATTACAATCATTCAATCATGGCACATTTGTTGATTAGCACTTCAAGGAGCATGATCTAGGAGAGCCTATAGGCGAGGTAATTATGTTCTTTGTCTGTCATTGTAAGCATCCATTATCGTTTGTTCATTCTTGAATAGTTGAGTTTAACTATTTAATATGTTTCATGTTAACAGGTGGTGCGTTTCAAGAGAGTCTTTTGGGCATTCAAGCCTTGCATAGATGCATTTGTACACTGTATACCCGTACTTCTTATAGATGGCACACATCTATATGACAAGTATGGCGGAGTCTTGCTGACAGCTACAGCAGTTGATGGCTTTAACCACCTTCTTCCGATGGCGTTTGCAATTGTTGAGAATGAAAATACAACTAGTTGGACTTGGTTCATGGAGAGGGTGAAGAAGAAAGTTGTCCTCCGACGAAGAGATGTTTGTGTCATTTCAGATAGGCATAAGGGGATCATTTCTGTTATGAATAATCCGGATCTTGGGTGGTGTGAACCACATAGCCATCACAGGTTTTGCTCTAGACACCTAGCTGCAAATTTTGGGAAAGAGTTTAAAAAGGGCAACATTAAGGATAGGATTGTTCCATTGTGTAGCCAACTGACAGGGCCTAAGTTTTCTTTGCATTGGAATGCCTTGGTAGCTACAAAGCCAAGAGCACAACAGTGGTTCGCTGATAAACCACTAAGTCGTTGGTCTTTGGCTTATGATGAGGGCAAAAGGTTCGGGATCATGACAACTAATATTGCTGAAAGTTGGAACAGTGCCATCAAAGTGGCAAGAAAGCTCCCTATCACTGCATTGATAAAGACTATATTCCACAAGGTGGTTACTTACTTTGATCATCGTCGAATGGAGATACAGAATCAATGTGCTGATGGCAATGAGTTCACTCATCATGCCAATAAAATGCTTAATAGGTGGAAAGAACGCACAAGTGGCCATCATGTGAAGGTCTTTGATCGTGATACATGGGTGTTCACCATGACTACTATGAAGCGTGGCCAGAAAGGAGGAAATGAGCATATTGTTCGGCTAATGGAAGGCATATGCACTTGTAACAAATGGCAGACCTTCCATATTCCATGCTCTCATGTGTTAGCTTGTTGTGCCAACCAAAATTTAGAGCACAAGACTTTGGTTAGTGAGTGGTATAGGATGGACAATGCAAGAAAGGTCTATGGAAGTGCATTTGAGCCATTACCGGATGAGGATGCATGGCCTTTATTTGATAGATTTCCTTTAGTGGTGCCCGATATTGAGAACATTCCCAAGAAACTGGGGCGAAAAAAGTCAACGAGATACAAGAATGAGATGGACTATCAAGTATCGGGACGAAAGAAAGGAGCATCTTCTAGTTGAGCTTCTTCTAATATACTGTAGTACATCTTCATTGGTATGTTTGACACTTACCTTAATTTAAACTATATCAAAATGATTGTTTGAAATAATTTGTATCTTGTTTGCGATCATTTATACACTTACCATGTTATTATGTACTATGACTAATATTTCTCTGTTTTATGTATTAATTGTTTTTTATTTTACTTAACAGGTTGATGATTATTATGGTGCACAGAAAAATGCTGATATTAAGCAACATAAGAAGACAATTGCATTTGCCATTTGATGGACTGTTTCTATTAGTACTAGGATTACTACTTAACTTGTTTTTTATTATAAATAAAATCAAACCTTGAACCTTATCCCAAGGATTGTTGGATTTAATTTTGATTATGGTTGGAGTTTATGATAGTGGTTGTTGGATTTTATTTGATTACAATTTCAGCAGCTGTTGTTTTAATGCATGGCCTGTTTAGTAATTTTTAAAATGCTCAGACTGTTATGACAGTTTCTACAGGGGCTATTTTGTTAGATTTTCAAAATTATGTGATTGTATCAGATATCAGATTCTCTGGATGAGAACTTTGAGTACTGTGTAAAGATCATGCGTTGGCTGGAATGTGAGGGCGTGAAATGGTTTTTGCAGTAAGCTGTGGCATTGAGTTTAGAAACTGCGGAAATGACCCACTGTACAACTTAGTGTCCCATCCTCAGATCACTATGGCTGTTCATTGTACAGACACTCCCTTCCCCCATTATCACATTCACAGGGAAAGTGATTCGGTTTACATGGATAACATGATGTTGGTGGATAATTTTTCTTGGTTTTTTTGGGACGAGGATTTGCTTGACTCGAGGAGATTTGCAGTATGAAAGCTGTTAGTTAATTTGTGTACAAAATTATTAATTATGACAGTCACACTGTATTAGCTTTTTTACTATCAAACTCCAAATAAGGAGGCCAGAAAATCAGGCCATTTAATGCAAATCGGAAGGTGGTTAAAACCATAGTAACATCATAAGAGAAATCTTTAATACAGAATTTAAACCATCAACAAAAGTACCACCATTACAAAGTTAGATAAGTACTTCCCGAGTGGTAAACTAATGAGACTAAAATTCAAGAACGAAACCCAAATGTACACAAGTTGAACAAAAACATCTCTGATAATGAAAATTAGAAAGTCAGTCCCATGAGAAATATCCTAATGAAGATAAGTAGTCGACTAAAAGTCACTATACTCCAAAATGAAAAGCTGCGCAATTTTGTAAAGCTGGCTAAATTGTGGAAAGCACTGAATTTCTTGAACTGCATCATATCAAGGGTTTTGCTTCCTGCACAAAATATCATAGTCAATATCCCACATTTCACTGTTTGCAAATAAATGTTAAATGGTCAAAATTTGCTTACAAAAGAAAGCACATCTGACATATTTACTTTATAAAGCTTTAGGCACTCATATATGAGTTTCATATCAACTAATAATAGTACATGTCTATAAGTTCCCTCAGAATATGGTAATGTTGCAACAGGGGGGGTCCTGCTATGTTGTAACTCACCGAAGGCGCTTATAGCGATAAGTAACTGGTGGAACTATCTTATGACCTTCAGTCCCGCATCCAGGAGGATGACGGTTGCGAGGTCGCAACCGTATACGTTCTTGCAAATCTGGCACTTCTTGTTGTTGCTCAACTGGTTCTTCAACAAATTCTTCAACAGGTACTTGTTGCTGTCCAGGTTCTTGTAATGGTGGTGGTGGTTCTTGTACAGGTTGTTCTGATGGTTGCTGCTGCTGTACATGTTCGTCCTCAGGCTGAATTAAAACATTACATATAAGAAAGAAATAGCACAGTCTATATTTGTAAAAGAAAATGCAACACAATCATAGTGGGGGAATCTACAAATCTTATGAATTATAAAAAATTCAAACCTATGCAGGTGGGGTCAGAAAGTCATTAGACGACAACAATCGAAAGCTAGGAGCCCAATTTCCTGGTGAGGGCTGAATAGTGCTCGTATCAAGTTCCACAGGTGGTTGTTGCTGTTGTCCAGGTTCTTCTAATGGTGGGGTCAGGAAGTCGTTAGACGGTAACAACCGAAAGCTAGGAACCCAATCTGACGGTGAGGACTGAACAATACTTGTACTAGGAAGTTTTGACGGTGGTAACTGAAAGTCAGTAGGCGGGACTAAGTCAAAGCTGGGATGAGAAGATGGTGCTGACAGATCCACATTCGGAATTTCTGTGTTATCGTGATGACCAGCCTCATCGTCCAAATAAACATCTTCACCCACATCCACATGATCTTCATTGCCAATATCCATTTTGCGTCTCTTTGGGGCATTAATCCCTCCATGACCTCCTTTATGACCGACCTTTTTTGGTTTTCCCCTTAAAGTCTCTTCTATAACATGCCGATCAGCCACGGGAAAATCCTGAAAAAGGCCACGACTGTATTGATATTCCAATACACCTCATCCACGAGTAGCAAGTGAATCTATAAGGCTATAACCCCCGCCTGAGACTTCACCCCTGACTATAGAAGATATGCCATCAAGTATATGAATCTGCAATGATATAGAAAACAAGTACACATTAATAAAGTAAACAATTAAATGAACGTGCAATTAGAACATGATAAACGAGGAACATTACCATATATGATCCTGCAGCAGCCATGCGTGTATGATATGGACGGGTAACATCACTATACCACAAAGCATAGCGATCAGTAACCCCAGAACCAACATTATCATCAACAAAAATATGCTCCAATCGGCTGTCCCAATATGATATGTGGTCCTTGTGTTTCTTTCCCCAATCAACATCCCACTTGCCCTTTAAATTCATATTATGGAGCTCTTTTGAATATTCAACAGCTGCTGAGGGGGTATCCTGAACCATACCAAACTGACGAACACATCTATCCGGCTGATGGTGCTCCACAACATAAAAACAGATCAATGGACCTCTATAACACAAAATAGCCCTACCCTCCTTACAATGCTCATCAAGGGTCTCGAGAACATCATCTCTATATGGCATCCATATGAAGTGTTGGGGTACAAGAACATCCAAAGAAAGACGATGAACGCACAAAACATGCGAACTAACATCAGCATAAGACTTGGGACCAGACCACCTATTTACCACAATAACATAATCTAAATTAGCCTTGATTCGAATAAAAAATTGTAAACCTAATAAATATGAAATTCACTACAAAACAAGAAAAGATGGACAAGCATATAGGTAAAATTTGCGAACAACATTAGAAAACTTATAATCAAAACAATATTAAAAAATTGAATCCGGCGGCCTGATTTTTAAACGCTAACGCGTTTAAAAATCAGGAAAAGTTAGGGTTTAGGCTCTAGGGTTTATGGTTGTAAAAAACCCTAAATCTTAAACCCTAAGTCTCTATACGGGGTATTCGTTATTCTTCATATTTCTAAAACCCAAAATGAACTATTGAACCCCAAAAGTTAACTTTTGAACCCTCAAGGGAACGGTTAAAGTAAGGTGGCATTATATATTAAAAGAATTAAAACTTAAAACGCTGCATTGTGCAACTTTATAAAGTGATATTTGGGGCATTTTTTTACACTATGTGCTATTTGGGGCATTATATCTTAATTGTGTAAACTAAATTACTAGTGAAATACCGTGAAATACCTCAAACCATATGGGCCTGCAAGATTACCCCATATATCCAAAGGAGGAGGACTCGGGACGGGAGCCAAAGTAGGTAACCTCGTCCATGCCCACAACTGAACTAATAGCACACATCCTGCTATCTCCTCCACACCAATCTTGCAAGACTTGCATAACTCCCTATACAAGTAAGCAAGTACACCTGAACCCCATGACAAGCTCTCACAATGATCAAGATTCTCCAAGAGAGGCATAAACATACAATGAACTTGCGAACCCTGATGATCAGTGAACAATACACCACCAAGCAACTGCAGTAGATATGCCTGAGTATACCGAATTAGCTCACTATCGTCTGCATCATCAGGAAGAGCCTTAGGAACAACAGAATCTAACCAGCTCAACTTTAACCTTCCATAATGTAGTGCTCGGCTTTCAGGAGTTGGTGCTGACCCAAACATTTTCTTTATAAGCTCCCTCCAACCACCCTCAGAACCTTCAGCATGTCCAGAACCAGTAACAACAGCCCCATCTATCCGCAAACCAAGTAGCATGCTAACATCCTGCAAAGTAATTGTGCACTCTCCAGTTGGTAGATGAAAGGTGTGCGTTTCAGGTCTCCAACGCTCCACCATAGCAGTAACTAAACTCCAATCTATGCTAATACCAACAAGCCTAGCAACCCCATCAAATCTTAATTTTCTAAGAATTGGCACCATCTTAGCATGTAATGCAGGAAGCTTACAACGAACTCGAGATCTTTGGCTGTCCCCACCACCGGCATTCCACACACTAGTTGATCTATGTTCCGGCTGCAAATACAAGATAGAAGGATCTCTTGGTCCCGGCTGAAGCTGAAAATCATCTGAAATTGTATCATCCGATACCTGTTAACATATACACAATACATCAGTTGAACGAATAAATCTGTCTGCAATATTAATATTTATACGGATATTAGGGCTAATGTAGATCTAGAGTCTGTTCTGTTTGTACCGAACCAATATATACAATGCTCAAAATATGTACTTAAAAGATAGAAGACCCAAAATAACAACTCAAGATTGTGTTCCATTAGCGACCAAGCACATCTTCCTGATACTAAACTCATACTTTTTATACATTTAAGTTTTCTACATCAGTTCTGCTAACCATGTTTCTACCACACAGTGACACACTCTCAAGCTTAATAGAACTGATCTCTGCTTGTGAAATCCAATACTAACCTCATATTGTTTCTACATTTAAGTTTTTATCAATGCGGCGAGGTCAGTTTTGCCAGAA
Source organism: Kitagawia praeruptora (assembly GCA_037693485.1). Lineage (NCBI taxonomy): Eukaryota > Viridiplantae > Streptophyta > Magnoliopsida > Apiales > Apiaceae > Kitagawia > Kitagawia praeruptora. The sequence goes on along the minus strand of CM075346.1, from coordinate 99,715,912 downwards.
TCAAGTATAACCACAATACTAAACTTATTTTTCCTATTTATGCAAGTCTGAAAACGTAAATATACACATCCTCTCTATGTCTATATATATCAAATTAAAAGCAATTACATAAATCAAACACTAATAACAGTAATAAAAAAGAAATAAAGAATTTAAACCCCAAGTAATGGATAAACAGTATATATAAGGAAGAACACTTACATTAGAATCAACTCTAATATGCATTATGAGATGATAACAATTCGCCGGGTAGAACTTCTGATTAATTTGCTTCGATTTCGTCGAGATATCGTCGGGTAGATATTGCTTGAATTTCTGATTAGTGTTTATCAGAGAGTATGATGGAGTGATGGTGTGTGGTACTGTGAGTAATTTGGGCGATAGATGTTAGTTAATTAGGGTTGCAGTCGGGTTGGGATTTTTTTTATTACGCATTTCTGATAGGCATAACAGAAGGGTATTTTTGGCCAGTAATACGAGATCTGGTAATTTAGTAACTTAAGGGAGAATTGTATGGTAAAAATGTCATTTTTTCTCCAGAAACTTCAACTTGTTCTCGAAAGATATTTGTTATTTTTTATTCTTTTCTTTTTTTTATTGATTCGGGAACATAGCGTAAAAAATTGCATATTCGTATTTGGGCTTTCTTTTCCCGAGGTTCCCTTACGTAATATTCTTGAGATTATAAAAAAATAATGTAAACATAGAATTATTTTTGTAAATACAGGGGCATGTTCAATTATTACAAAACTGCTACTAAAATATTGTATTAAAAACTAGCATTATTTTAGGTAAATTTTCTGAAGTAACCTTAGGAACATTATTCTCTTCATATTTTTATATCAGGATAATGTAAAACACATTTTAGCGTAAAAATAAAATTTTCACGTGTTACGTATATTAGTGGATGACCTTTGTGGTTCCACCCTTTGATCTTTCACCTTCATAAACCTTAGACTCTTGGCTTTACATATCCATGACTTTTGGCTTTACAAGTCCATGTAACTTACATCTTGTAAGCCTATAAATAGGCACCATTCTTGAGATTGTATAAGACACATCTATGCAATGAAATCTATTGTATTTCTCTCCTCTAAAAGCTCTCTCTATTATATGTATTATTCATAACACGTTATCAGCACGATATATACAAGTGAGATAGGCATTAGTCACCTCACCCTATTTTATTCCAAGCTGCATTTCTTGACCTTGTTATTGGCACTTCTTCGTATTAAGGTAACATGGACTAACCAGATGCTTTCTTTATAATTATGCTTGTGTATACCCTACATTTGATTTTTTGTTTGTATGACAATTATTCTGTGAACCTTATATCTGATGATCATGCATAAAACAAAAGCTTACTATTATTTTATTGGTGGAAAAAATAAGACCTGACCTGTTCTTGTGTTCATCATGAAATTTTTGTTAAGTATATGATCAATGTCCTCGTATATTTTCTATGTTTGATTGCCTAGCTTGGGTTTGAATAAAATCATGGTCAATTTTTAAACCAAAAATAAGAAGAAAAAAAAGAAAAAAATAGCAACGGAGGATGGCCAAGTATCATGATTAAAAATGGTGCATTCTGGAGTGTTAATATATTTGCATGAGATTATGTATATTAATTTCGTTTAGTAAAAAAAAAGGAGGGGAAAAGAGAGAAAAACAAATTTTGTTGATTTTCTTTATTATAGTCATATGTATGCTATTGTTGATTGATGTTAAAGTTAAATTTGACAAGTACTAACATGATTTTCGTAGTATATTTAACTTGTGGCCATATACTGTTTTAATCCTGCACCAAAGCATGTTATACACCTATTTATATGCCCTAACTTGAAATCATATATTAAATAGTTTCGAGCACTTGCAAATTCTAAATGATCTATTCTCCTTATTATGTATTTTATGCATAGCTATTTGTCTTTTATACGTTTATATTAAATATCGGAAAATGGTAATGCATACCTGTTTATTTTACAAACAATAACAAAATTTCGTTGTGTTTTATAGCATTATATACAATGTCAAATCTTACAAAACTTGAGTTCAACGCACTTGATGTCACCAGAAAAAATTATTTAACATGGATTCTTGATGCCGAAATCCATCTTAGCGCTATGGGCCTTGGTGATACTATAAAAGAAGGAAATAAAACTTTTGATCAAGATAAAGCAAAAGCTATGATATTTCTTCGCCATCACCTTGATGAAGGCCTAAAAACTGAATATTTAACTATTAAAGATCCATCAACTCTTTGGAAGGATCTCAAAGAAAGATATGACCATAAAAAAACGGTGATACTCCCAAAAGCTCGCTATGATTGGCTACACTTGCGATTGCAAGATTATAAAAGTGTGAGCGAGTATAACTCAGCCATGTTTAAAATTACATCTCAATTGAAATTATGTGGCGAGAATATCACCGATAAAGATATGTTGGAAAAAACATATTCCACTTTCCATGCCAATAATATGCTCTTGCAGCAACAATATCGTGAACGTGGATTCACAAAATATTCTGAGTTGATTTCTGTCTTGCTTCTTGGTGAACAAAACAATGAACTTTTGATGAAAAATCATCTAGCACGTCCAACTGGCTCAACACCATTCCCTGAAGTGAATGTGGTGACTAACAATGAATCTGGAGATAATAAGCCATTTGGACGTGGGCGTGGTCGTGGATATGGACGTGGACGTGCCCGTGGTCGTAATTTTGGGCATGGTCGAGGTCATAATCATCAAAATTTCACAAACTTTAAAAAAAAGCCTCACCACCATTTCGAGAGAAGCACGATGATGAAAAGGGTTGAAAGTGTTTGTAGTCGTTGTGAAATGAAAGGTCATTGGAGACGTACATGTCGTACCTCCAAGCACTTTGCTGACCTTTATCAAGCTTCTTTGAAAAATGTTGAAACTAATTTCACTGAACAAAGTGATCCCTTAGGAATTGCTCATCTTGAAGCACACCTTGGTGGTGGTGCAGATCCAGTTGATCCTTCGGGCCTCACTCATATGGAAGTTGGTGATTTCTTTGAAGATGGGAATGATGAGATGACCAAATCTGGTGGTGGCAATAATTAGACCATATATTAAAACTTTGCTTTTGCTTATTGAATATTTCTTATTTCTGTTCGAACTCTATAATGATTGGCTTTGCTTTTTGCCTTCTTATATAATTCTCTTTTAGCATGAATGAGTTATTTTGGATATTATTCTAATCTTCATTTATATATTTGTTTTATGAAGAATTATGGCTAGTAATATCTCATTATGTGCTATGAAAGATGAAGAATCATTTTGTTTGGCGGATAGTGCAACAACACATACAATTTTGAAAAAGAAAGAATATTTTTCGCATCTCATATTAGCTAAAGCTAATGTAAATACAATATCGGGTGCATCAGATATTATTGAAGGCTCCGAAAGAGCAAGCATAGTGTTACATAATGGTACACATTTATTTATTGAGAATGCCATGTTTTCCACCCGATCAAAAAGAAACCTTTTGAGTTTCAAAGAAATACGCCACAATGGCTATCACATTGAAACAACAAATGAAAATAATGATGAATATTTATGTATAACATCTATAGTCTCTGGGAGGAAGCAAATAATAGAAAAACTCCCATCATATAAATCTGGATTATATTATACCCTTATTAATCCAGTAGAGACACATATGATAATGAGTCAAAAATTAGCAAACCCGGAAAATTTTCTTATGTGGCATGATCGCTTAGGTCATCCGGGTTCAACAATGATGCGAAGAATTATAGAAAATTCAAATGGACATCCTTTAAAGAATAAGATTGTTCCTTTGTCCAAAGATTTTTCTTGTGTTGCTTGCTTTCAAGGAAAACTAATAACAAGGCCATCACATGTGAAAGTTGCGATTGAGTGTCCATCCTTTTTGGAACGAATTCAAGGAGATATATGTGGACCTATTACACCATCAAGTGGACCATTTCAGTACTTTATGGTACTTATAGATGCATCGACACGTTGGTCGCATGTCTGTTTATTGTCCACTCGTAATATTGCATTCGCAAGACTCCTTGCCCAAATAATTCGATTAAGGACACAATTCCCAGATCATGCAATCAAGAAAATCCGATTAGATAATGCAGGAGAATTTACTTCTCAGTCTTTTAATGATTATTGCATGTCAATTGGGATTGATGTGGAACATCCGGTTCCGCATACGCATACCCAAAATGGTTTAGCAGATTCTTTTATTAAGAGGCTACAATTGATTGCTAGTTCTTTACTTATGAAAACGAACTTACCAAATACTTCTTGGGGACATGCAATATTACATGCTGCATCACTTGTTCGTTTAAGACCGACTGCTTATCATAAATATTCCCCATTGCAGCTTGTAAATGGTCAAGAACCAAATATTTCTCACTTAAGAGTTTTTGGGTGTGCAGTTTATGTTCCGATATCTCCTCCCCAACGAACAAAAATGGGACCCCAAAGAAGATTAGGGGTATACGTTGGGTTTGACTCTCCCTCAATTATAAAATATTTGGAGCCCATGACTGGTGATTTATTTAAGGCAAGATTTGTTGATTGTCAGTTTGATGAGACAGTTTTTCCTGCATTAGGGGGAGATAAGTCAAAATTTGAAAAAGAAAGACAAGAAATTTTGTGGAATGCAGCATCTCTGTCTCATTATGATCCTCGCACAAATCAAGGTGAACTTGAAGTTCAAAAGATTATCTACCTACAAGAGGTTGCAAATAAATTGCCTGAGTCATTTATTGATGTCAAGATAGTGACGAAGTCACATATACCGGCTGCCAATGTTCCTTGTAAAATAACGCTTCCTAATGAAGAAAATAAAATCATGCTAGCAAATGAGTCTAAAGCACGCCAGAAGCGTGGTAGACCTATTGGATCCAAAGATAAAAATCCTAGAAAATCAAGGAAACTTGATAAACAAGCCGGTACATCAAATGACATCATTCCAAATGAAATAGAATTGATCACTGAAGAGACGTCTTCAAAGGATGATCAAACACCTGAAATTAAGGACAATGAAGAGATCTCGATAAATTATATCATTTAAGGGAAAAGGTGGAATAGAAAAGAAATTGTCATGGATGAAATATTTGCATATGCAGCTGCACTTGACATTTCTGAAGAAATCGAGGATCATGAACCTAGATCGATCTATGAATGTAAAAGAAGAAATGATTGGCCAAAATGGAAAGAAGCAATTGAGGCAGAATTGAAATCACTTGAAGAACGTCAAGTTTTTGGACCTATTGTCCAAACACCTACAGGTGTGAAACCCGTTGGATATAGATGGGTATTTGTGCGCAAAAGAAATGAGAAAAATGAAGTTGTGAGATATAAGGCACGCCTTGTTGCACAAGGCTTCTCACAAAGACCGGGAATTGATTATGAAGAGACTTATTCCCCGGTAATGGATGCAACAACATTCAGATTTTTACTAAGTTTATCAATTTTAGAAGGGCTCCGAATGAATTTGATGGATGTTATGACTGCCTACTTGTATGGGTCACTAGATAATGACATTTACATGAAAATCCCCGATGGATTAAAAATGCCTGAAGCGTATAGTTCAAGACCCCGAGAGATTTATTCTATTAAATTACGAAGATCATTGTACGGGTTGAAACAATTAGGACGAATGTGGTATAATCGCCTTAGCGAGTACCTTTTGAAAAATGGATATGTTAATAATGTAATTTGTCCATGTGTTTTTATTAAAAGGACAAAAATGGGGTTTACTATAATTGCGGTTTATGTTGATGATCTAAACATCATTGGGACCCCAGATGAGCTTAATGAAACGATTGAATATTTGAAAAGAGAATTTGAAATGAAAGACTTGGGCAAAACAAAACTATGCCTTGGTTTTCAAGTTGAACATCTATCCAAAGGAATTTTTGTCCACCAGTCATCATATATTGAAAAGATCCTTAAGCGATTTATTATGGATAAAGCATATCCCGTGAGTACACCTATGGTTGTTCGCTCACTTGAAAAGAAAAAGGATCCATTCCGCCCAAGAGAAGAGGGAGAAGAACTTCTTGGTCCTGAAGTACCATATCTTAGTGCCATTGGTGCACTAATGTACCTTGCCAATTGTACACGTCCTGATATTGCTTTTTCTGTTAATTTATTGGCAAGACATAGTTCTGCTCCAACTCGAAGACATTGGACTGGTGTGAAACAAATTTTTAGATATCTTCGAGGTACAATGGATATGGGTTTGTTTTATTCTAAAGACTCAAAAGTAGAATTAGTTGGTTATGCAGATGCAGGATATCGGTCTGATCCCCACAAAGGTAGATCACAAACAGGTTATGTATTCAAATATGGTGATACCGCAATATCTTGGCGGTCTACAAAGCAAACTCTTGCAGCAACTTCTTCGAATCATGCTGAATTATTGGCACTACACGAAGCTAGTCGAGAATGCGTGTGGCTAAGATCTTTGGTCCATCATATTCGAGAATCATGTGGTCTTTTAGTCAATAAAGGAAGTCCTACTGTTCTATTCGAAGATAATGAAGCATGTATCACTCAGACTCGAGAAGGTTACATTAAAGGAGATCGGACGAAGCACATCGATAAAAAATTCTTCTTCACCCATGAACTTCAACAAAGAGGAGAAATTGATGTTTGCCAGATTCGCTCATGAGAAAATACGGCAGATTTGTTTACAAAAGCACTTCCTACTTCTTCATTCGAGAAATTGGTATACAAGATTGGAATGCGGAAACTTCGAGATATGTGATGATATTCATAGTCATGTTTAAATGAGGGGATATATGGTACACTCTTCACTTTACTAAATGTACAACACATGTACTCTTTTTCCTTCACTAGGGTTTTTCCCCACTAGGTTTTTCCTAGTAAGATTTTAACGAGGCATGATGTTTGTGCGTATCATCCAAGGGGGAGTGTTATGTATATTAGTGGATGACTTTTGTGGTTCCACCCTTTGATTTTTCAACTTCATAAACCTTAGACTCTTGGCTTTACATATCCATGACTTTTGGCTTTACAAGTCCATGTAACTTACATCTTGTAAACCTATTGTTAATACAAAATATAAACTTGACCCGATAATGGGTATCGGGCTTTATTAACGGATTAAAAGAGACCCGACGGGTCATTAATCTGTACCGAGTGTAACAAAATAACACACGTGGAAACTTACCATGTAAAGGTGACTTGCTCCTAAAGAATAGGAGTATGGGCCTAATTAAAATCATATACTGAAAAGAACTACGTGGGCTTGATTCCTATATAAGGATACGTAGGCACCTTGAGAAGGGATCCGGAATTCTATTATCAATGAGATAAATCCCTCAAGTTCAGCCCCAAATGTCATAAACCCTATATTTTCCCCCAAATATTATAAACCCTAATTTTATAGTTCTATACCAATACCCGATTATAAATCTTAATTTGATGTCTTGTCCGTGACGAAAACCGGCATCAACATTTGGCGCCGTCTGTGGGAATCGTGTAGAAAAATCATTAAAGTTATTGCAAGAAGACAGATCTTCTATTCTACATCAGTTCAAAAGATCTCGGTGCATGGAAGGCAAATATATATATATATATAATATATATAAATACTAACATGGTGAAAGACAATAAATCTTCGGAGCATGCGTTGGAGTGGTCATGTATATATGGTGGTTTCAATTTCATCAAACTAAACCAAAGAAGCTAAGTTATTGACCTTCGGTTTCTTAAACATGCATCTCTTTTTTCTGTTCATATATTTGTTCTTATTATGTTGCATCATGCAACGAATCTTTTAAAATTGATGCTTGTTTATTTATTTAATTAATAATATTACATGCAGTTTGTCTTCTATATTTGTTATTATGATTATTAAAATGATACAAGTCATCTTTGAATCAAATTCTAATACAAGCATTTGTATATGTTTCATGTTCACTAAACTACCTGACCAAGCAAATGGTAGTTTACATCCCAACAGCCAACGACTTTCTAATATAGGTGAACTTTGGTAGTAACTGGGTGACTCTTTGATTAACGAAGTCCCTGCCCAGACAAATTGTGGAAGGACTTCAACTTGTAATGCACAGAGAGGACACTGCCTGAATTCCCAGCCTTCAGCCATGCTATAATCTCAATTTAGCAACTATAAGGCTGAAAATAGCAGCAAATTGGTGGTTTCAATAGTTTTACTACTCTGGTGACATTAAGATTTAAACCAAACGGGAGCTAGAGTGCGGAACACGGAAAGCAGCTATGCGGCCTTGCAGTGCATACAAGTGAAAGGGGATCATTATAAAGAATGAACCAGGAGAGTGACTGTTGACAGCTGAAACAGACTTGCTTCATTGACACAGATGAATATGGGCCACACTAGTGTATCATTCTTTCAATTTTGATTGGCTGCTCTAGTTGGGTTCACCAAAAGCTTTGAAGAGTTTTCTTTCGGAACCATGCAAGCTGGAACTACATGAAGTTTAAAAACGAAATGAAAACAAGAAGCACTAAGAACCAATTTCAGGTAGCTACAGAATTTAATAATGAAGGAGCACATATGGCTTTATTGAATGGAAATAAAGAAGTGGAGAATTATATCTCTGCTACTTTCAGAGCCTATAAACAACATTTGTGGACTTAATAAGTGATATGAATTGTACCGGACTAGAAAGAGTTAGAGGGCAAGCATGGGATGACACGCACTAAGAGAAGTGATACTTCAGAACACAAGAAACAATGTTCAAAATCCTAAACATTTCTCTATGTCAAGTCGTGATTACCCAAACTCTCACCAGAAATCATGCGCACAACATCGTGGAAGAAGCAAGCAAAATTCCTGATCTGCTAAAAATTTGGTCAGAGTTTGGCTTCTCTGGATAATGATTTGCAAAAGTTGGAAACTTTGAGAAGCTAAAATCTACACCATCTGAAAATTCTGGTCCTGTTTAGGAATCAAAATGCAACCAAAAGAAGGAAATTTTCAATCTTGTGGTAACAACAGGCAGCGAGATGAGACCATCAAATACCCAAGACAACTATCTAGTTCTTAAGATTGGAGGAGGCTGGAGGTCATTCATCAAAGAGAAAGCTCAAAATTTTTAATGGTGCACACAAGGGCGATCGGTAAAAAAGCAAATGCTAGAGGTCGAGCGAAAACCCAAGCCCTGGTGAGCTTTAATATCAAACCCTGACAAGCAGAAACTCAAGCCCAGGCGAGCTTCAAGCTCAAGCCTAGGCGAGCTCAAGCTGAAGTCAGGCCAGATATAGAGCGCAAAGTCAAAAAAAAAAAAAATTATGAAAGCTCGGAAGCAACTGTGTTATTTTCTGAATGTGTGTTCAGAATTGGCAGCGGACCCAACCCAACTGCAGTTAGATGCTAAATTCGTCATTGCTTTGCACCGGCCGGGAAAATTGAAATCTATTAATCAAAAGTACATAGCAACGCCATCAATTGTGCAACAATCATCATCAATGGACGACCCGAGCATTGTAAAGACGCTTACAGACATATATTCAGGGAAGTAAATGACCTAATATTTTATGTATGAGCAATATATTTATGTAGCCATAGTAATATCATTTACTAGTTTGGTTAATATCATATTTATGTGATCACACAAGCTCGTCATATATGATACTACTGGTTGTCATAAAAGAAAAGTAGGCCAGGTATTAAAAAGCCATGAGCAAATCTGCACAATATAAGGACGATGCATATATTTACACATTTAAAGTAAAATTTGCATGTAAGATTTGTATTTATCTTTGCCTGGATAATTCACAAATACAAAAACAATTACACGCATTTTTGTTAATTAGTTGTTAATAAGATGTGTCATTCGTGGTTTTGTCTTTAATGTAGACCTATTAATTCTGCCAGAACTTAGCTTCTCTGGACTAATTTGCAGAAATTAGGAACACCATGCCCGCTCAAAATCAACTAGATGTTGTGGTTTGAAGGACATCATGCTACTCTATTGATGTGGAACCTGTAATTGCCTCTACATCTCCAGGAGGTCAAAGTCATCATATGCATAAGAATGTAACTGGCGGATCGCGCATGAGAGAGAGTACAGAGAAAATGTTATTGCAATGCAAGTTTGTTTTTAGACACATGTGATCATTCATCTGTCGCAGGACTCAAGCTTGAGCCGATTAAAAGGGCAAACAAAGAAGAAACATCTACAGCAACAAACAAGCGAAGCTAAAAAAAAAAGGAAATAAAGCCAACAATCTAGCGACTAGAATCTAGAGTGGAATTTTCTGATCTCAGTACTCGTTAACTTGACATGGACAAGTTTACTCAATGCAGAGGAGAACACTAGCTCGGTGCAAACGAGTTAGCTCTGCAATGATGACTACACATGGTGGAAACAAGTCAGCAAAAATTGAAAATCATACAAAAGGCTTAAATCATGCAACTCGGCATGTACGAGTCAAATTGGTACAAACGAGTGAACTTGAAATCTACCAGGTTGTTTTACCGAGCAGTTGGTGGATATTGATAAATGTAAAAAGAGAAAAGAAGCAGCAAGAAATAATGCTCCTCTAAATGAATCCAAAATCTGCACATCCGATTGGATCTTGTCCTGGACATTGTATAGAAGCTTTGAAAGAAATATTTGATTTCAAAAGCTTATCTGAGATGGACATTGCTGGCCAGAAGATAAATTTTTGATCTAGACCTGCATTTCATATATCAGATGAGACTCTACAAGATCAAGATGAGTGTTATTTTTCTTTAGCACTTACATATTTTATGTCACGCATAAAAACATTTCTTTCCCCAAAAGAATTAGCGAGTCACATCATGCAATGAAAAATTGATGAAATCTAGGCCTGTGATCTATTAACAATCATATGGGGACAATAAATTGATCAAATCTCGAACTTGTGATTTGTCGAAAATTGTCGGGGGAAAAGACATTATTCGTCCTAGACTGAAGTGGTATATGACTAGGGGCAGACTTTAGTGCACAATCTCAAATCAAAGGAATTTATATAAACTTTGAGGATTGGAAGCACAAATTAAACTAAAAAATCGCATTTAATGCTATGATGGTTCACATATCGGGGATTTTGTACCGAGAGATGAGAAATTGGTAAGTAGAGTTTTCAGACAATTTGGAGCTTACAAACGACCTCTCATCAATGCGCAAGCAGAGTCGAGTATGATTTTTGATGAATCGAAATACTTGATGCTTGGAAGCATATATACAATGCGCAAGCAGACTCAAACATGATTTGGATCCAAATCGAATTGTTTGGGGCTTGGAATCAAGGGCTTAACCATAAAACCTCTCATGGAAGTTAACTTGTGGAAAGGCTTATAGGAGAAATATCGAAAAATATAAAAGATATATCCTCATCTCTATATGCTTAAAACATATAAGTATCCGATTCAAGAGTTGATCTCTAGAGCGGAAGAAGGGAATGTGGGCATAAATAGGCAGATTGCCATATCTATATGCTTGAAACATATAAATACCTTAGAACTGGGGACTAATCCCTAGAGGTTCCACGGAAAACATGTATATGCATAAAATAGAAAAGCTACAAAGCCTAAGGTCAAAGACCTTTGTACAGGTCGACCTCAATCTAAAGATTGAGGGAATGAGCACCCTCAAATGTCTAGTTACCATGATAAGTTAGAAAACTGTGCTAACTTATAGACATGGGAAAACAAATCAAATTTAATATCAAAAATTGTGAAATTGATGAAAAAAATACTTGAATAGTATTCACTTAAGGAAACCTTCAGTAAATACTGGGGACTTGTTAATACAAAATATAAACTTGACCCGATAATGGGTATCAGGCTTTATTAACGGATTAAAAGAGACCCGACGGGTCATTAATCTGTACCGAGTGTAACAAAATAACACACGTGGAAACTTACCATGTAAAGGTGACTTGCTCCTAAAGAATAGAAGTATGGGCCTAATTAAAATCATATACTGAAAAGAACTACGTGGGCTTGATTCCTATATAAGGATACGTAGGCACCTTGAGAAGGGATCCGGAATTCTATTATCAATGAGATAAATCCCTCAAGTTCAGCCCCAAATGTCATAAACCCTATATTTTCCCCCAAATATTATAAACCCTAATTTTATAGTTCTATACCAATACCCGATTATAAATCTTAATTTGATGTCTTGTCCGTGACGAAAACCGGCATCAACACCTATAAATAGGCACCATTCTTAAGCTTGTATAAAACACATCTATGCAATGAAATCTATTGTATTTCTCTCCTCTAAAAGTTCTCTCTATTATATATATTATTCATAACATCACGATATATTTTAGTACTCCCTTATAATAGAGTTCAGCGCTCTTTAATGTTACACGATAATTGTTCTGAATGTGATTATTCTTGCAAAAGTCGTTCCTAATTGTCCCTACACTCTTATGTATATGTTTAATTTCATTAAATTTCATGTTTTTAAAACTGTCGGCTGATAGAATCTAATAATAATTCATTCTAAAGGCATTACCTTTGTCCCCACAGGATAGATATTCTAGCGAAACAAATGGTTTCTTTTTGATAATTAGATAACCACATAAAAGTATAAAACTCGTATTGAAGAGATAAGAACCAAAGATATTGGGGGTCATCTCTTTTTTTTTTTGACAGAAAATCTCTTTTTTATATGAACCAATAATCTTCGTGGAGTAATCTATATACACACATAAATTTTACACGTAACAAGGATACAACCAGCAGACTTGGCTTTTCTTGACCAAGTTGAAAGAATCTTAGTTTCTTGACCAAGTTGAAAGAATCATACAGTAGTTGCATCTTGCTGCTTGCATGCCCGGGACCTTTTATATATGATTTGGATTAAATATCAAATTGTTCATCAAAATTAAATTTATATATTAATTTGTTCATTGATTTTACTGAAGTATTATTTAAATTATTAAAATTTTAATAAATATTAAATGAATATTTTTAAAATGTAAGCAAAAATTTAAAATAATTTTTCATTGAATTTTACAGATTTTTTTGAATGCTACCATAACCAAACGAAAGGTTAATAATTCTAGCATAACTGAAAATATATTTAGATTTTAAGAAATTTTTATATTATTTATTTTTAATTTTATAGTTATTTTATTTGATTTAATTAAAAGTAAATAGTAAATAAATTTAGGTAATAAATTTAGTTTATAAAAAAATCTTTACTATTTATTTTTAATTTTATAATTTTTTTCTTTGATTTAATTAAAAATAAATAGTAAATAAAGTTTTTTAAATTTGAATCTATAATCTGAAATATTAGAATTCAACGATTTTTCATTTGATTGCAATAGCATTCAAGAGAATGTGTAGAATTCAATAAAAGATTACTTTTAGTTCTCAAACACGTATTTAAAGGTATTTATTTAATTTATTATGAATTTAGGGATTTAAATGATATATCATTTATCTTAATGAGTAAAGTGATATAACATTGCCATACTTGAATAATCATTTTGATATTTAACCCAATATTTTTATTGTACTTTTTCCCAATAAGTTAGACCTATTATGCATGCTATAGGAAATGTTAACTACAAATATTTAATTAACCTACAAACTCTATAAATCTACTAAGGAGTACTAATAATACAAATCATAGTCATATTTGATAAAATTAAAAATTATCCATTTCAATAATATATGGACCAAATCAGGGACCATACATTCTTTCTAAGCATGTTTTGATTTCAAATGTTCTTCAAAAATGTCATTGATCTGATATAGGATGGTCTAAATTAAAGGCGGATAAGAACTGCACCTATCCTCCTCTAATCCCGAAAATTTAGATAGTTGATATATATAAAATATGTGATATTTGTATATTGTAACCGGTAATCGGTAATCCGTGCGAAATATGGATCATAATCAGTTATTTTAAATTTATATATTTTTTAATAAAATTATATCATATTATTTCGATTAAATAATTTAATGACATTTATTTACTTTGATACTAATATATTTTTTTAAAATCCATATTTCAGTTTATCATAATTTTATTATCAATAAGAGTTTGGATCATGAAAGAACCAAACATTAAAAGAGAATCGAAAAACCATTATAGTCGTTGAATTACTTCTACGTCCAAATTCCAAATTCAATTCATTTTTAAATAATTTTTGTAAGGATATTGTTAGAAATACAAAAAATAGTTCAATTAATTGAAATAAGAAAATTTAATCTATAACTCAATTTTTTTTTTGAGAGTTTATATTAAGCTTTTATTTTGTAGTGATTGTTTTGTGTATGTCTAACATGTTTAATTATAATTCTGTCGTAGCAAATATAGTGGAAGACACAGTGGCTTGATGAAGCTAACCACAAGACCGTGTCTGGCACCAAGATTTTTGATGCATAATACCACCTAGATGTCAAGTGGTTCAATATTTCCTATGTATAACTATACCGGGTGTGGTGTATGCTCAATGCAGTGCTATCCATGCAATGCACAGATACACAAATGCCAAGCTGATTTACTTTAGGTATGACCATCATACAGTCTCACTCTCATCAATGTGAAAGAATTGCTCCATGCATACCTGTCTAGAAAGCAGGGATTCTTCACTTATCCGTCGCACCGCGCACCCGATTTTTGGGATTCTTGGGTGCACGGGATTCTTGGGGATTCTTCCCTCACCCACAAATAAGAGAAGATAATGTAAATACTTAAATACTTAATCGATTAACTACACTAAAATGCATTAGTTGTGTTATTAACTAATTACTAGCATAAAAGCCCGTGCAAGGCACGGGCCGGTAGCTTAAATATATTTATAAATCAAATTATGTTAATGTCGTTAGTTAAGTATGTGCAAATTTATAATTTGAAATTTGATACGAGTAGTACTGATAGCAATCATAATATTTTTTTAATTTATTGTGGATCATAGAATATGATTGAAGTATTCGGTGGGTGCTTTCTAATTAAGATGACTTTTCAGAACACTTACAATTCTAATCATTGGTTCTTCGAAAATGGTGCATTCCTTTAGCTAATTTATAACCATTTTTAAGGTAAAATCTAAATATCCTTTAAGCTATTCCATTCCGAAAGTGTAAGTTCTGGTCCTGATTTTAATAACAATCCTTTGAAACTCTGTCCAGGCCTTGTTCTTTAAGTTCTTAAAACTCTTTTTCTAACTTTTCCCTCTCTTTTCTTCTAATCTCTTGATATTTAAGAATTCATTGTCTTTGTTTCTTTTTCGACATCTATTTATCTTTCAAGATATCATATTTTGAATAATTGACTTAACAGATCTACCTTGCGTAACAAACTTATCATTCTCTTGACCTATGCGCTTGAGAATTGATGAATTACGTCTCGATAGATATTTTTCGTGCTTCCATCATCATGAGCTAAAATTGTTCATGTCTCATTTCCCTATACTTTGACATTGAATTCATCATTATACTTTGTCAAATATTATATACAATTTATTTCAATATATTATTGAAAAATATCTTTATAATTCAACTATATATTTCATGCAAGTATTTAGTCAATAATTGATAACTCATAATTCCATCTTATGAATAAACAACATATTCTATGTAATTATTTATAAATAATGGTTATGTTATCCAATCTTATTTGTATATTATATATTTTGGATAATTTTCTTAGTATTCATACTTTTATTAATATGTACTATTCATATATATTAGTTGTTTATAGTTTCACTAACAATAGTTAATATAGTTTAATTCATATAAAAAGTCATACCAAAATTAGTTACAAACAATTATGCGCTCCATTTATGATATTGTTAAGAAAAGTAAATAATTTATCACAAAAGAATAATTATAGGCCTACATCTATACTATACTATTAAACCCGAAACATTAAAAGTTTCGTAGCCGATCGGTACTCTGGTCGGGCTTGATTAACATATTCTTAAGTACAAAAATTAATAAATACTTGGATCGGGCTTAATTAACATATTCTTAAACCCAAAATAAATCTATACAATACTTGAGAGAATATAAAAAGTTTGATACTTGGACTTATTAGACCTAAGTTATAAATTGTAAAATAAAATATTGAATAAAATATAAATAAATAAATATTTATGTATGTAGTTGATGAATTTTAGTATTAACTCAAATGATCACATAGCTCAATTTTAGTGAAACACTTGATCCATCTTCAATAAATAGTGAAATAGAACATAAACAAAAAAAACATTTATGTATGTAGTTAATGAATTTTATTTTTATCACAAATGCTCATGTAGCTCAAGTGGTTGGAGGGATGAATTGACCGCGAGGTCTTGGGTTCAAATACACATTATTTTTTCAAAGATCTCAGGTTAGGTTTGGAAGTAGCCTTGGAATGAATAAATTTGCTATATAGAAAGATGATATGTATTATTAAGGATAAAGAACTTAATTACTTAGTTCAATTTAAATGAAACTCTTGAAATACACACATAAAACATATTTTTAATGAGTTAATATTTGCCGAATCTCCCGCACCCGAATCCCCATATTTTTAGATTTGTCGAAATTTCCGTATCCCCACACTACGCACCCCGGTAACCGCACTCATGCTTCCTAGATACCCGCTCAATTCTAACATTGTGTTGCAGTGCTGGAATTATGTTAGTAACATAGTTTTTTTGTTCTGTAAGGGAAAGATGAGTTCATAGGACTTTTGCAATAATTAACTAATGTTAGCGCTCATGCTGATGTAATATATTTCTCCAGCGCAACACAATGTTAGAATTGAGCACTTCTTGATCTCCTTCTTTAGCTTTTTGGACTGATCTAGTTGAGTGTTTCTTATGTCGCAAATTTCTTTCAAGATGAAATCAATATCAAGTGCGCATTGATGCCTGGGGACATCAAGACATGTATCGTGTGTGTGCGCTGTATTCCATGCATGGTGGTGCCATATAAGTTTGAAATTGACATGGATAACAATAGATCTTAAGTACATACTTCCGTGATGCTCAATGAATTTGACCAACCATATACGATTGTCTCATGATTGTTGCTCTTAAAAAGGAACGAAATGTATATCTTGCAAGTATAGTCATTTCCCTTGATGTTGTTGATCATGAATTCATTATAACCAATTCTTTCGACTAGTCCTCCAGAATTTTTACATTTGGACTCCACTTCTATAATGTAGATTACTCTTGCTAACTAGTATACATGTCTACAAGTAGACTACAATGTCGGAAACCTAATCACTCTTTTGTTGACGCTAATTTTTTGTACTTCATGTGTTATGTTCATGTCTCAGATGTGCAGATAAGATAGTTTGCTTGTTGATTCGTTATTCTGTTGGGAAAAATTGTTAATTAGCGTTTGGGCCGGAGGTGAATGAATCATTAAAATTTTTGATAGTTGTGTGTAGCAGATATTTGTATGTATATTTATATTCCGGAAGAACAACAAAAAAAAAAAAGTCATCTATTTAAAGATGATTCAGTGTATATATCAATCCCCAACGATTCACATAATATGTAAAAATATGTAACGTTGAGGAGAACAGGAAAAGAACATAGTTTTCATAGCATTATTGGACCAAAATGTTCTTAACAAAAGCACAATAACATGTACTGGTGAGTGTATGTAACAAATTTGATGTATTGTTGCATGTTACTAGTACATTTTCTGGTTATGCCTATTTCTCTCTCGTCACACCCAAAGGGAAAAAGAAGAGGAACATCAACGCATGGAAACCCTAAGTTCACGTTGGGCACTAGCCCCACTTTTATGCCCATCTCTGAAGCACCAAAGTTTTGTTTGTGTGTGGGTGTCAGTGTGTGTGAATGCAGAAAACAATTATACTGTAGTTTTGAATTACCATTTAAGCGTTTTGAATAATGACAGAGGGTTGATTTGTGAATTTCATGCCAAAATGAAGGAGGCTATGCTTGTCGAAAAGATTAATGGAGACATTAGGCTCTGATTGTGATTTCTTTTTGGCAAATTAGTTTGGTGTGTCAAGCCTACAAATTAAAATTGCGAAGATAATTTCGCACATGACAGAGCTTGGGCGGATCGGGATGGTGAAGGTAAAATGTGGAACAATTTAACTTAGCTACTCAACTTTAGTGCTGATATTACTAGGAGGACATAGTAAGAACAAAAATAGAGGGAGCTTGTGTCCCTGGTCCCAAAGTTCTCTGGCATTATACATTTTTTTCCAACTGCTCAAAGCAACAAAACAAACAAGCGGCTTTGTCTGTAAAACAAACTAGTCCATAGAAAATAGTTAGAATCTTCAAAACAAGAGAGATAGGGGGAAGAAGAGCATATGGAATTTTCCACCATTTGTTTTTTGTGCGTGCGACAATTTTGTTATAAGGATTTTAATCAAAATCAGTGGACTGATTACATGTTTGTTCCCCATGAAAATGATAGGTCTCAAGGATAGAAATTTATTTTTCTTGTAGAGGTTTGTCGTCCCACAATAATATTTTTGTTGCGGAAAATATACACAATTCCTCCACTGGAATTTGGAAATCAAACCAAACTATATCTCACACGGACGCAACAAATGCAGTCTATTTTACTGGGAACCCAAATGAATGATGAACATCCATGCAGAGACAAAAAGACTACAGAAACATAAGGTACAAAAGCCTCATATGAATACTTAGTCGATTAACCAGCCGTAATAATACCATTACTGAAAACCTCATAATACAAAAAACATGCAGATAAACCTACTAATATAATTTTATTACAGAAGTGAGCCTTCAAACAGGTCATGAAAATCTCAAATCAGTCGTCAAATGTTTCAGACGCTCAGAAAATTTGTGACAATATACTAACCACACCATTCAGATTGAAGGCATAGATTTCAAGAAATGGCAACCCACAAGGATCCCCAGTTGGACATCTCTTTGCCTCCTCTCCCACCTTCTTTGCACCTACTTGGCCTAGGAACCTCTCCAAATTCGCGCATAACTTTTGTGTTATTTCCTTCCATGTCCTCATCCCAACAATCTTCATCGACTTCACTATCAGCTAGTTCACTCACATTTCTATGCTCAATAACTTCTTCTTCATCTTCTTCCTTATCGTGTACCACTTCGTCCTTTTTGGTCATCTCACAATCACAATCAACTGAACAGTCCCTTAGTAAAGACAATCTAAGCCTACCATTTGTACGGTCAGCTTCAAGGTAAGTACGACAAGAAGAAACTGCCACTGCATTTATTATCAAACGTCCTCCTTCACGACGAGGCCTTACTTCAACACCATCTGAGCTACTTATTGAAGTAAGGGGAGGAGGAAATTTATACTGGGAAGTGTTTAACTTGGTGAATTTTTGATAAGTAGATCTATTTTTGTTGAAGGAAAGTGAGGAGAACTCATCTAGTTGCTGTGATTTTTTGCTGCAAACAGAAGAGTATTCATCAGTTAATAGCTGCATTTTCTCTCTTTCCCATGAAAAAGAAGAGATTTCATCGCTGCTAGTGTCGCTTCCTGTTTCACATCCCAAGCTCTCAGTGCACATTTCTAAGCCTTTTGAGCTTAGTGCCGAAGAAGAGCGCTTCACAAGTGGATGGACGTAGACTTCCTCCTTTTTGTCAGCCACTTGTTTCGTATTATTAGATGGGTTGATTAGAGCTTCAACAAAGTTCCAGCCACCCTTGTCATTGTTTCCACTGCTGTTATGAGTATGGTCTTTGTCTTGCTTCTCTCCAAAAGGTTGGGATATCATTGACATTGGTGGCGAGATTATGTGCCTTGAGACACAAGGCTTGGCGAGCCTAGGCTCAAGACATGATTGTAAACCTTGACACACTGCTGTGGACATTTTGCTTGCTAAAGGATGTAAAGAAACAGAGTATAAAAACAGGGGAGCTAAATTTTTTTGATAGATAATATTGCAAGTTAATTAAAAATCACAAACAATGGTGAAACCATGAGAGAAAAGTGTAGGGATTAAGGGTGTATTTATAGGTGGAGAAAAGGGCTGCTATACTTGTCTATGAAGGAGAGAGATCGGGAGAAAAGGGAAATTTTGATGCCCACTAAATTATGCAGCCTTTTTAACTTGTCCACACATTATTAATGAAATTATGCAATATATGAAAAATTATAATTTCAGGCTCTCTATTGGCTACACTGGAATTTGTTAGTTTATATTATAGCAATAGGATTGGATTGGCTACGTACTAAAAGAGCATTGTTACCCAGAGTATCAAATTGACTGGTCCCCTAATTGTCACAAACGAGCATTCTTCCTTGTGTTCATTTGAAATGATTATAAGCATCCACTATATTCTTGAAAAATTTTGGGTAAGCATGACAATCCACGTATATGTACACACATTCAAGACAATATTAGAAAAAAAAAATTCAAAAATTATGTTGGCTATGAGGTTCGGAGCATATTTCCAATGAGGGTTGTCAAGAACGTAGTTAAGTTCTAAGAAATTTTTACGATATTTGATACGGATTAGTCTCATTTTAAGTTTTAAGCTCCAAAGTAATTACTCCACTTTGTTTTCGCACAAAACCACTAATAAATCTTTACTGCATATCTAGTCTCCTCCTACATTCTTCTTTAAACACTGGGAGTGTGTGCATGTTTCTTAATTCTAAAGTAATGTTCATTAGAGTAAAATGATAATCTAATGCTCCTTAATGAATTCCAGAATCATTGCAGCAAGAAGAGCTAAGAGAACCTACATGTTTTTGGCTGTGACTCCCTACAAATTAGTCAATGTTTTGGCTCCAAAGAATTAAAAAAGATATACAAGCTAGTCAACTACCAACTCTTGTCAAAAGGTTTGTTTAAATTATATATTAGCTCCACTTCCGGGCATATGCATTTCTTTGTACGATCGTTTCTTTGGGTATGTTAAGGAGTAGAACTCGTTGATACGGGAGTCGTTTGCACTGGCTTTTCTTTATATTGGCTTTTCTTTATCTACGTGAGTAAGACCTTTAGTTAGCCAGAACATGTTATACAACATATTAAGATGCGAATTTGTTTGTAATCATGTGACACTGAATTATACTTTCGAGTAGATCAAGTTGAATATATTTTCCCAAGTATTGGCAGTGGTCCAGAAGCATAAGAATGAGGAGCAGGAGGATGAAACAAATGTAGCTCAGAAGCTAGCCTTTGATGGTTATAAAACATACAAGTTCTGGTTCCAACTTCCAAGCACTAAAATTGCCTCGCGAATATATCCCTTTTGGCTCACCGTCACTCACTCCTAACCATCAATCTTGCTCTAAACAATCTCTTCACTTTTTTTTTCCTTCCATCCTAATTACTACTATAAAAATGCTGTTTCTTTCACAGACTCTTTCCCTTTTAGTTACCTTTCACTTTGCATAGACCGACAGACCCTGATCTCGTATGAAAAATAAATAGATTTCTTTTACGGTGTCCCCTTTCTTTTGCCAAAATCTCGATACATAAGTTAACGCACACGTTAAGTTACTATCTCCTCCACTTAATGTTCGATAATAAAGACCTGAAATTCGAGAAAGCCTACATTCAAGGATGTCCCGATTGAAATTTGAGTAATGCGAGGAAATCAAAAAATTGTTCCCAAATTTTTTTCCAAAATGACGTGATAAACAGATACTGAGTTTTAATTGGATGGCTCCATAACCACATGTGTCATTTTGACAACTTTTTTGGGAACAATTTTTGGTTCGCTAGTATTTCTCTTGAAATTTAGGAGTGTATTCTCGTAATCTATACCACTTGATTAAGGAAAAAAGCAACTCTTATCGTTAAACCTTAAGATTTAGGGAGAGTTGTACACACAAAAACGACTTGTCGATAATTTTGTTCTTCTGCATTACGTTTGACCCCAGGATACAATAATGTTTAATGCAATGTACAAGATGAATCAATACCTCTGAGTGAGGTCTCACTGAGTGCTTGACAATGTAAATTATGCTCCATTCTTTTAAAACCTTCAATAGGAAGAAAAAGGAATCCCAGTTCATTGGTTGAACTAGAGATAGCAGTAGAGCTTGTCGACAGCAAGCACTCTTAAACTTTTGACTACATTGCTAGCTAGTGTCATTTCTTTTTCTTTTGTTCATGCATTCTTGAACTTAAAAACAACATTAAAAAGTACCATGTGTCAACTCTCCATTACTTGTGTTTACCACTAATCCAAAACTAAACAAACATTAGATAATGTTAACACACATCACTAGTACGCTAAACTTTAAGGACGGTTCTCGAACATAAAAAACCATAGCTTTATTCATAAAAAACCAAACAATTGTATTTGTATCGAACCTCAACTCCATTACATGTATAATAACATTAAATCGAATCTCAACGGCAAAGCTTGGTTGTAATAATTGGGTTGTTGAATATGGATGACGATGACTAGAAATTATGCTGGAAGGTGCACCATTAGGATAATATATGTACATGCACGTAATTGTACTAGTTGACTCTAAGATCATTATCATTCCTCCGTCCCATATCCATTTTGATTTTTTAGTAGTTAAATTAATAACTTTTTGATTAAATATTATAAATTTTATATTTAACATTAATTAAAAATTATATTTTAAAATACCTAAGATATATTCTTTAATGATATAATATATATTTTTTAGTTAAATTTTAATTAATTTGACTAGCAAAAAATCAAAGTGAAAATACATGCAAGGAATTAAAACTTAGATCTCATGGCACCTGCACCAAATATTGTTTACATGAAAAGTTGAGGATCAAATAATCACTTTACCTCTGTCCCATTTTTTTTGTTATAATACATTAAAAATTTGTAATGAATTGAAAACAACAAAAATAATAAATATATAAACAAAATTGTCAAAATAACTGTATATATACAATTATTTTTTGAATATTTCACAAATATATTTTAATTGTAATATACTTTACAAAATATAATATATTACTACAATTTTTAGTTTAATTCAATCAGATATTTTTACTTAACATTAGTATAGAGTCCGAGAGTATGGAAATCTATATTTGTACTAATATATTAAAATCGAAAGATTAAAAGTTTGTTAATTTGGTTTCCGGCTTGGTTATCCTATTATTAAAATGAATAATAATATTATTATATTAAAAACAACAACTCAAAAAGTTAATTATTGATATGGGCTAAAAACATGCCCTAAAGACACACTTAATGTGTCATTAATTAGACCCAGCATGGTCCAAATGTGGGGTCCATTAATGAGGTTAAAAGTCCTATTTTAATATTAATTTCGTAATTAATATTAAGAGTAATAAATAGCTCAGCAATAAGAGTCAGATAAGGATACTATTCCTACCAAACTTAGCCCACAAGGCATCCAGTTCAATAAGGAAACAGACTCCTACAAGGAAGGAGTCTAGAACCTTCCTCAAGGCGGTGGTTTGCCCACCAAGTATCCGAATCCTACCATAATTCTAAGGCTTCTCAGCCTATATAAGGGCCTAACCCCTCATTCTCAGAACTACGTTTTTTGGCTTGATTCTTGATATTCATAAAGGTACGTAGGCATCTTGTGAAGGCAGATTCAGCTACGAACACGAGAGCAGCCATTAAAGCACGAAGCTCACGAACCCTAGTATTAATTATATACAAACCCTAGCCGTAATTTAACAACCTAGTTTTTATTCCACAACATTTGGCGTCGTCTGTGGGACAAAGACGTCAACCATGGTAACCACACGAAGAACGGTACCGACCTCTACTGAGGCCTTGCCTCTAAGCTCTGCTCCGCTTGTCACTGAGCAAGTACCCCCAACAACAGGGGCGATCACTCAACCTCAAGTTTCTCAACCTTCAGGGACGAATCCCCATGCTGAGAGAACATTACCTGTGGTCATCCACCCAAGTCAAGAAACCAACCCTCTTCAGATGGTGGTCTCTCCTCTAGTTAATCCTAATCATCCGTTACCACCGGGGGTACAGATCCATACTACGGATCTCCCCATGAATACCAATCCGATGTATGGTCTGCCTAACTACCCTCCCACTACTCAAGGTGTTGGACCAAATGGCCATGCCTTGTAGATCTGAGATCGAGAGTATGATGACTAATCTGGCCCCTATACTGATGATTCATCATCTGATAATGATGATCGTGATGAAGCCTCGAGGAGGCGACGTGCTAGTAGAGAACCTCGAAGGAGGACACACACTATCCATGATGGACCCCCTTTGACAACCGCTGAGAGAATCAAGGCTCATGAGGCCGAGATCTTAAAATTGAAGGACGATATGGCCAGAGAACAAGCTAGGTTGAATCAAACTCAACCTCCTCTAACCTCAAGAAGGATTCCCGTTATAGACTTAGAGAGCACTTCAAGAAGGCAAAGAAGGGCTGACGCCCCAACTGGAAGAACAACAAGGGTGGAAACCCTCAAAAGTAACCCCAAGGATCTGATGCCACTTGAGGATCCTGATGATCCCACACCCCCGTTTACTGAGGAGGTGATGAATGCTCGTATCTCAAAGAAGTTCAAGATACCAACAATTAAGGCTTATGATGGAACGGGTGATCCCGCGAACCACGTTAGGACGTTTTCTAACGCACTGCTGCTGCAGCCTGCAAGTGATGCCCTAAAGTGTAGGGCGTTCCCTCAAACTCTGTCGGGCATGGCTCAAAGATGGTATAGCCGCCTACCTGCGATTTCGATTGGTTCTTTTAATGAGTTGAGCGCCGCTTTTGTTAGCCAATTCATTAGTGGGAGAGTTCATAAAAAAAGTTCTGCATCCCTCATGTATGTAGTGCAAGGGAAGAATGAAAATCTAATGGATTACCACAAGCAATTCACTAAGGAGACGTTGAATATTACCGACTTGGAGAATAAGGTGGCCATGGTAGCCCTGGAACACGGAACCACTGATCTATTCTTTAAAAGGTCATTGGCAAAGCATCCTCCTGAAAACATGGCCGAGCTCCAACGAAGGGCTGACAAGTATATTAAGGCTGAGGATAGCATGAAGAAAGAAGCCGCGGGAGGCAATGGCAAGGGTAACAACGACTCCAAGAAGTGAAAGCAAGACCAGGAGTATGATGCTAGGGACAAGTATCCCCGCACTAGCAAAGACTCTGAATCACCACCAAAGAAGAATTTGGGACCAAGGTCTTCTGACTATGCAAGATTGAACGCCCCTAGGAACCAAATCTTGTTAGAGATCGAGAAGGATAAGGACTTTCGATGGCCGAAGCCACTCAGGGGTGACCCCGCTAAGGGGAACAAGGATCAATACTGTAGGTTCCATCGAGATGTGGGACATGATACGAATGATTGTAGGCAGTTGAAGGATGAAATTGAGTTCTTAATCCGTAAAGGAAAGCTGAATAAATTCACCAAGGGTGAAGATCGTGGAACCCAAAGAAGGGATTACGATAGGAGAGACAATGACAGAAGGGATAATGATCGTCATCGTAACACACAGCCCCGAGGGCCAGTTATCAACATGATTTGGGGAGGCCCGACAGCGGCCGACACAACTCGAAACTCTCGAAAGGCGTATGCTGGAGAGGTGATGCACATCGTGGGAGAGGCCCCGAAACGTGCCAGGACTGAAATCGTAATTGGTTTTGATGACTCTGACCTTGAAGGGGTGAAGTTCCCCCATGATGACCCGTTGGTCATAACTCATGTAATTGGAAACTCAGAGGTGAAGCGAGTCTTGATAGACAATGGAGCTTCTGTTGATATTTTGTTTCATGACGTGTTTGTGAAGATGGAGTACACTGACTCTCAGTTGACCCCAACCAACATGCCCATCTACGGGTTTAATGGAGTTGAGTCCAAAGTTGAAGGGACTATTCAGTTGCCCATGACAATCGGGCAAGAACCTAAGGAGGCTTCTCAGATGTTGAATTTTCTGGTAATCAAGGCATCCTCGACTTATAGTGCAATCCTGGGAAGGACTGGACTTCATGCGTTCAAGGTTGTTGCCTCAACTTACCACATGAAGATTAAGTTTCCAACCCGGAATGGTGTCGAAGAACAAAAAGGTGATCAAAAAATGGCCAAAAGTTGCTATGTGTCTGCATTAAGGGCTAATGGAGTCAGGGGGCAGGTACTCCCGACTGAAGACATGGATGTCCGTGGTGATGATGAACACCGAGGGAAGCCAGCAGAGGATTTGGTCCCCATACCTCTAGAGCTGGGCGACCCTGAGAAAGTTACTTATATAGGAGCTTCGCTGAAGGAACCCTTGAAGGGCAAGTTGACGAAATTCTTAAAAGAGAATAGTGATGTGTTTGCTTGGACTGCAGCTGATATGCCAGGGATTGATCCCTAACTCATAACTCACAAGTTGAATGTTGATCCTGAACGGAAAAAAATAAAACAGAAGAAGAGGAATTTTGCTCCTGAAAGGCAAGAGGCCATTAAGCAAGAAGTTGACAAGCTCTTAGAGGCTGGGTTTATTGAAGAGATTCAGTTCCCCGAATGGTTAGCTAACCCAGTGATGGTCAAGAAGGTGAATGGGAAGTGGAGGATGTGTATAGACTTCACTGATTTGAATGATGCATGTCTGAAGGATTGTTTTCCCCTGCCAAAGATAAACATATTGATAGATGTCACAGCTTGACATGAGATGTTGAGCTTTATGGACGGGTTCAGCGGCTACAATCAGATTAAGATGCACAAGGATGACATCCCAAAGGTATCTTTTATAATTGACTTTGGTGTTTTCTGCTATCTTGTTATGGCTTTTGGTCTAAAGAATGAAGGCGCTACTTTCAATGACTGGTGAATAAGATATTCACCCATTTAATTGGAAAAACCATGAAGGTCTATGTTGATGACATGTTAGTTAAGAGCCTATTCAAGGCAGACCACATCAAGCACCTCAGAGAGGCATTCGAAGTGCTGAGGCACCACAAGATGATGCTGAATCCAACTAAGTGTGCTTTCAGCATTGGATCAGGAAATTTTTTGGGATTGATGGTTTCGAAGAGAGGCATAGAGGCCAACCCTGATAAGATCAAAGAGATTTTGGACATGGAACCACCCCACTCTATACGAGATGTACAGAAGTTGACTGGCCGAGTTGCAGCCCTGGGGAGATTTATATCCAAGTCTGGTGATAAATGCTTGCCGTTCTTTCAAGCATTGAAGAAGGTGAAAAATTTTTAGTGGAATCCTGAGAGCCAAAAAGCCTTTGAACAGCTGAAGAAGTACATGGCTGAGGCCCCGTTGTTGGCCAAACCTAGTCCCGGAAAGACTCTCTATCTATACCTGGCGGTGTCTAAGCAAGCATTAAGTGTCGTCCTCATTCGAGAAGAGAATAAAGTTCAGAAACCCATCTACTACGTGAGCAAGGTGTTGCATGGGGCTGAGTTGAATTACTCTCCCATCGAGAAGTTTGCTTTGGCATTGATAATAGACTCGAGGAAGCTACGACCGTACTTCCAGGCACACAATATCGAGGTCCTGACGGACCAACAGTTAAGGAACATATTGCACAGTCCGAAGGCCAGTGGAAGGTTGATTAAGTGGGCAATCGAACTTGGAGAATTTGACATCACATATAAGCCTCGAACAGCCATCAAGGCTCAGATGTTGGTTGACTTCGTGGTCGAATGTACCATTGGCAACCAAGAAGTCGGGGGGCAGGAGATAGTGACCACCCCTAGAAGTGAAGGTAAGGATGAAGAACTTGTACCTGACCTGAAGTATTGGGTGCTCTATTTTGATGGAGCATCAAAAACAAAATCTAGTGGTGCAGGTTTAGTCTTGTAAAGCCCCGATGGGTTCACAGTTGAGTATGCTTTGAAATTGGACTTTCCGACAACCAACAACGAAGCTGAGTATGAAGCCTTGATAGCCGAATTGGGCTTGGCCAGAATAATGAGGGTCAAGAATCTCAAAGTTTATGGGGATTCAAGACTAGTGGTATCGCAAGTGAATGGTGAATTTGAAGCCAAGAATGAAACAATGGCGAAGTATTTGAGAGTTGTGAAAGCTGTTATGACTTAGTTTGATGAGTGCTATGTGGAGTACATTCCTAGAGAAGAGAACGTTAAGGCTGATGCCCTGTCCAAGTTCGCTTCTTTTGAGATAGAGAATTATGCAGGAGTGTTTACTTCCAGGTCTTGAAGGCCCCAACCATCAATTCGAAGTTAGTGGCACCGATTGATGTAGGAAGTTGCTTGATGGATTCCATCAAAGCTCACCTCGAAACTGGCTGGCTCCCTGACAATGCCTTGGAGGCACGGAAGCTGTCAGTAAGTGTTTGCACTAATTCACGCAAGCGTACGTGGTCACAAGTAATATATAAGGTTAAGTCCAAATTCGTTCCCACAGGGATCTGGTTATGGTTTCAATTCAGTTCATGCACCTATGCAACAATGTATGGTTATTATGCACTGCTAAGACAAATAACAAATATTGGTTTTAACTATCTAAATTAAACTAATATGCAAATTAATAAACTAAGACTTAAATTAACTAATGATAATTAAAATCGAATTACTTCTGCAAGAGAAAACATGGTATCCTAACTTCATTAATTACTTCCTTTAGAGATCATGCCTTAATCAATATATGTGATGGTTTTGATATCTGATCGAATAACATGAAATAAGTAAAAGTTACCTCTCGGTATACTAGTACCAAACTAAACATACATCCACAAAAGAGATAGAAGATGAATTGACACCAATTATGCTTAGACCCTATATCTCTATAGAATTTGAAAACATAATGGTTGAAGAACAAGTTATCCACATAGATCACATAGGGTAGCATAATATCTCTATTTACGCCACAAATCATGATGTTAAAACATCAACCTATCCTATGCTAGCATGGCAAGTTCTAAATCTCAAGATCCACTCTCATTTCGCAAGAGATTAACAAATTAGATGTTCATGACTCATCTAAACACATAAAGCACAACCATACGAGGATATCAATAATTCATCACACACATATCAAATAAGCAATCAACTACTAAATTCCATAAATAAATCTGTTAGGACCCCATGACAACGATTAGCTCATGATCGAACTTCTCATCGTCACGGGGTCTAATGAAAACATGATGTAAAACAAATACAATGATATAAATCTCTGGTGTGTGTTGTGTTCGTCATGGTCTCTTTTTGTGTCCCCAAGAGGTGTATTTATAGCCCCAAGTGCCTCCTCAACCAAGTAATTACCGTCTTTGATTTAGAATAGAATTCCGGTAATTTTCCTTTCTTGAATGAAATAGAATTGCAATTTCCATGTATAAGTCTGATTCTAGAAGCTTCTGGTCATCCAAGGTAATTCCACAATGATTAGAATTAGAAAACAATGCAATTTCCTTCTCAGAATGGGTTTCCAAAAGTTCTGGAATTTTCTGGCAGTGTCAGGTGCTCAAGACCACTTTATAATGAAAGAGAATTCTGTTATCTTCGCGTGGGCAGTTGAATCGTCCAAAACGGACTTGTAGAACTCAAGATATGGCCAAAACAAAAATCAGCACAAATTAGGCGCGGCCGCGCCAAACCTATTGTTCATTTGCTGATTTTGCTCTATTTTCTTCGTTTTAACTCCGATTTTCATTCCGTTTCTTCCGGCACTCTTGCAATTTGATGTACTTTCATTTTTTAAGCTCAAAACCCACCAATTAAACATGGAACACATCATCCCACATCCGACTCTTATTCCTGCATAAATTTACTACAAACACATCAAAAACACCACATACTTAAGTCCAAGTACACCAATTTAAGCCGATACGAAGCATTCCAAGTGGATGTAACATCCACTTATCACACCCCCAAACTTAAACCGATGCTTGTCCTCAAGCATAAACTACTAACACTACCTAATTAGTACCACTTCCGTAGGTGATCACGGTTGTATTTGGCATATGCAACAAGCCCTTTAAACCCCTAGGCAGCACTAGTGGACGAGTAAGGTCTCGTGAGGGCCTATAGCGAATGTACCCACAAAATCCAATTAACCTAATGCAATGCAATGCATGAATGCAACTAAATGAAAATGCAATTAATCTAGTACTAATATCCTACCATACCTTCAAATCCTCTCATGCCATATCAACTTAAGAATCAAAGTAAATACGCAATGTCTTGGTGTCGAAAGTGCAAGTATTCACATAGTCTACTCAATGAACATGCATAAGTTCTCACAAGCCCATGTCAAGTGTAAGAATAAGTTAGTAAACATGCTAAGCCTACAAGAGTACATCTTTGAGACAAAACTCGGGATCTCATACGCAAAAACAAGCAAACACTCACAATCCACTCACAAAAGAATATTCACTCAAGAACAAGGGTAAGTGTATCACTCAATTCCAACAAAATCATAAGCATGCTTGACATTTGGTATCAATCTAACTCTTAACACAACATACATCAATGACGATAATCAAAAGGTCTTTATTTGGGTTGTAACGGGGCTAGGGACAAGGTATGTCAAATAAGCCAAATCAGGTGAAGTGTCAAAAGCTAGTAAGTACCATAATAAATCATACACAACACCCTATTTTCCCCCCACACATAATTTTACTCTTCTTCTTCCAACAAAAAACGCTCGACTAGTCGACTAAAGTAGAATCACAACAAACACAAACATGCTCTCATAATATATTTTTTTTCTTTTTCTTTTTCTTTTTTTCTTTTTTTTCCTTCTTTTTTTTCTTTTTTTTTTCTTCGAGAGCTAAATAAAACAATAATATAAACAATAACAACGATCCCATAATTTTATTACACATGCCGACTATCAAGTAAACAAACCCAATTTTCAATATTTCCCCCAAAAATAAGACCAACAATAAACCCCTCCTTGCACACCTTATTACTCCCTTAAGCACTCTACTAGCCTTTGACAATGTGGGTTCAAATTAATGTAAGGCCAATACAAGAAAAAGGTCTAGGCAAGTAATGTGGTATGTCACCGAAAAAATAGGATTAAGCTCAATGGGTTAACTAATTGATCATGTAAATATGGTGTGGTAATATGGGTAAATATGCAGTTATTCCTAAATGCCTTTATCATTTTAATCGTCAAATAATGTCATGCATTTCAAGAAAGACCTCAAACAACTGCTAGCAATGCAAACAATCCGTAGACACTCAAGCAAGCGAATACATTGCAACAAATATGCAATAAGGCTCAAAAGCTCACTTGGTGGAAAAAAAACATACTCAATCCCAAGCAAAAAATCTCTCTAATACACCTACTTGTATTCAAAGCATGCAAACTAAATCATCTTGCACATATTCATGTCCTTCTAATCACTTACAACATTCAATAAGTCTACTAGATTCAACTTACTAGTGTATGTGTGTGCACAAGAACAAAGCATATCACTTCTCAATCAAAAGCGTTAACAACACAAAATTCCTATCAAGCATGGGTGCAAATGCAACTATTATGAACTCACATGATATAAAAACAAAAAAAAACAGAATGTCCTATATGAAACAAACGTAGATATCACGAACATAAATGCATAATTTACTACTACTAATATGCAAAGCATGAAATCCTACATGAACACAATGACTAACAATCACATATATATACACTAATTATCCCTCAAACCACCCCCAAACTTAAAATATTCAATGTCCGCATTGAATGGAAAGTAATACAAGGGATAGTAGAAAACATACCTAAATAAAATTGCCGAAAAGCGTGGGTTGCCTCCCACGAAGCGCTTCTTTAACGTCAATAGCTTGACATTACTTCCAAGCCTCCATTAAGGATGATAATAGTTCGCCTGGTCCTCTCTTCGCGAGACTTCATCGTCATCACGACGGCACACTTTCTGCCACTTCTCCTCGCTTGGCCTATTCGTGTAACAACTATGTCCTATTCCAATGCCTTCATCTGTTGACCCAAAATCTATCAATTTGTAGAACAACACACATTCGCGGGCTTCGCTTGAATATAATGGAAGAGGGTAAATGTAAGTTTCTGAAGCCTTTGGTTCCTCAAAGAGAACTTCCTCCATTGGCTCTAATGCGCTACCTCCATCTTTATACTCTGAGACAAGTAGAAGACCTGCATCTTTCCCATGATCATCAACCTCTTGGTTCGCACATACCAATTCTTGAAATTTGCACAGCTCAACAGTGTCTGTCCCAAATAATGCCCTTTCCAAATCATCCACCATCCTAACATGATCAAATTCCTCACATGGCTTGTGAATGCTCACCTCACCTTGGAATTTGTCTTCCTCAATTAAGCATGCAGTACCTTGCTCCAAGTCACCGTTATTTTCTGGAATTGCCTCTGGTATGAATTGCTGATTCTCTTAATCCAAGGCATTCCTAACTTGAGCAGCTATTGTTTCCAAAGATTTGATAGACGCCTCGTTACTCTTTATACGCATCCTAATCTCCTCCAGAGTCTCTTGTTCCAATGATCTCACAGCTTGAGCAACTAGTGTCTCCACGGATTTTAAAGACTCCTCGTTACTCTTCACAAGACTCCTAAGCTCCCCCATAGCATCAACCTCATCTATTTGAAAAGTAGGAGTAGGTTGCTGATGTTGAAACTCTTCACTTCCAAAGAAATATGACATATCCGGAACATCTTGCTGGTACTGTTGAGGATGGTATTGAAAATATGGTTGTTCCTCATAACTCAGAGGTTGAGATTGCCACGGGTCATGATGCTGCAGAAAATTCTGGTTCTGCTGTTGCAGAATATTCTGAGGATAGTAAGGTTGTGCTCCATATTGTTGACCTTGATACTGCTGATAAGGCTGCTGAGGTTGTTGAATACCACCATAGTTGCTCCAACACTGATACGTCTCATGTGCGCCCGCACATAGCTCACAAACACTAGCCACCTGCTAAACTCCATAGTAACTTAGAAAATCCATCTTCAACGGCAATGCTCTCTGACAAGTACCTGAAACACCAACGAACTACAAGAATAGATGAGAAAAAGAAATCCGAGTCAGTGAGCTCTAACGACCACTATTGACAAGCACATAAACCAAAAATAAAACATCGAAGATCCCCGGCAGCGGCGCCAAAAACTTGTTTGCACTAATTCACGCAAGCGTACATGGTCACAAGTAATATATAAGGTTAAGTCCAAATTCGTTCCCACAGGGATCTGGTTATGGTTTCAATTCAGTTCATGCACCTATGCAACAATGTATGGTTATTATGCACTGCTAAGACAAATAACAAATATTGGTTTTAACTATCTAAATTAAACTAAGATGCAAATTAATAAACTAAGACTTAAATTAACTAATGATAATTAAAATCGAATTACTTCTGTAAGAGAAAACATGGTATCCTAACTTCATTAATTACTTCCTTTAGAGATCATGCCTTAATCAATATATGTGATGGTTTTGATATCTGATCGAATAACACGAAATAAGTAAAAGTTACCTCTCGGTATACTAGTACCAAACTAAACATACATCCACAAAAGAGATAGAAGATGAATAGACACCAATTATGCTTAGACCCTATATCTCTATAGAATTTGAAAACATAATGGTTGAAGAACAAGTTATCCACATAGATCACATAGGGTAGCATAATATCTCTATTTACGCCACAAATCATGATGTTAAAACATCAACCTATCCTATGCTAGCATGGCAAGTTCTAAATCTCAAGATCCACTCTCGTTTCGCAAGAGATTAACAAATTAGATGTTCATGACTCATCTAAACACATAAAGCACAACCATACGAGGATATCAATAATTCATCACACACATATCAAATAAGCAATCAACTACTAAATTCCATAAATAAATCTGTTAGGACCCCATGACAACGATTAGCTCATGATCGAACTTCTCATCGTCACGGGGTCTAATGAAAACATGATGTAAAACAAATACAATGATATAAATCTCTAGTGTGTGTTGTGTTCGTCATGGTCTCTTTTTGTGTCCCCAAGAGGTGTATTTATAGCCCCAAGTGCCTCCTCAACCAAGTAATTACCGTCTTTGATTTAGGATAAAATTCCGATAATTTTCCTTTCTTGAATGAAATAGAATTGCAATTTCCATGTATAAGTCTGATTCTAGAAGCTTCTGGTCATCCAAGGTAATTCCACAATGATTAGAAGTAGAAAACAATGCAATTTCCTTCTCAGAATGGGTTTCCAAAAGTTCTGGAATTTTCTGGCAGTGTCAGGTGCTCAAGACCACTTTAGAATGAAAGAGAATTCCGTTATCTTCGCGTGGGCAGTTGAATCGTCCAAAACGGACTTGTAGAACTCAAGATATGGCCAAAACAAAAATCAGAAATTTTGGCTGATTTTCCCGTGCCCGCGCGCCCGCGCCGCCCGCCGCGCGCTACTGTTCATTCCCTTGCGCCCGCGCCCGAAATCAGCACAAATTAGGCGCGGCCGCGCCAGACCTATTGTTCATTTGCTGATTTTGCTCTATTTTCTTCGTTTTAACTCCGATTTTCATTCCGTTTCTTCCGGCACTCTTGCAATTTGATGTACTTTCATTTTTTAAGCTCAAAACCCACCAATTAAACATGGAACACATCATCCCACATCCGACTCTTATTCCTGCACAAATTCACTACAAACACATCAAAAACACCACATACTTGAGTCCAAGTACACCAATTTAAGCCGATACGAAGCATTCCAAGTGGATATAACATCCACTTATCAGTAAGAGCATTGAGATACACCTTGATCGAAGGCATCCTTTACAATAGCTCTTTTGTCATCCCATACTTGAAGTGTTTAAGGCTCCAAGAGGCAAAGGAAGCTTTGGAGGAAGTTCATTAAGGTATCTGTGGGCAGCACTTGGGGGGCAGAGCCCTAGATCATAAGATTACTCGTTTGGGATTCTACTGGCCAGAGATGTTGGTCGACGCACAGAATTATGTCAAGCGGTGCGATAGGTGTCAAAAGCACGCTCCGATTGTAAGGTAGCCGCCTGAGATGTTGACATCAGTTAACTCTCCTATCCCGTTCGCGATGTGGGGAATGGATATACTTGGTCCTTTTCCCATAGCTTCTGCGCTTAGAAAGTTTTTATAGTGGCCATCGACTACTTCACCAAGTGAATTGAAGCTAAACCTCTAGCCAAGATAACCACCAAGCAAGTTGCCCAATTCTTTTGGGAGAGCATTATTTGCAGATATGGAATCCCACGAATCCTTGTGACGGATAATGGGACACAATTCAACAATGAAGAGTTTAAGAAGTACTGTGAGGAAAATGCTATTGAGCTTCATTTTACTTCAGTGGCACACCCGCAAGCTAATGGACAGGCAAAGATAGCCAATCGGATTATCCTTGATGGACTGAAGAAGAGGGTTGAACGATCAAGGAACACTTGGATGGATGAATTGTTGCCTATACTTTGGGCATATCGCACTACTTGTAAAGTGACAACTGGAGCAACCCCGTTTTTGCTGGCTTACGGAGCCGAGGCAGTTGTGCCCTTAGAAATCATGCATGCATCACCTCGGATTGAAGCATTTGAGCCTGAGACTAACGAAGAAGGCATGAAACTCGCTCTTGATTTGATTGATGAAGTTAGAGATGAAGCACACGCCAGAAATGCAGAGCATTAGAAGAGAGCATCTTTCCACTACAGCCAAAGGGTTAAGGAGAGGTTTTTTTGACAAGGCGACTTGGTTCTAAGGAAGATAGAGGCTTCTGGAGTTGGATAGAAGGGAAAGTTGGCCCCTAATTGGGAAGGGCCATATCGAGTCAAGAGGACACTAGGACGAGGATCATACAAGTTGGAAACATTGGATGGGAACGAAGTGCCACGTACTTGGCATGCTGTGAACCTGAAGATTTATTATGTGTGAGCTATCTTTGTAAGGACTTAGCTTGTTATCTATTTATTAGGAGAAGTAGAAATAAGGTTCGAAGAAACCATTCCAGGGCCTAGTGCCCCGAGTAGGATAGTAGTAAACTATGTAAGGGTTGAACCCATTTCGAATTATTTATGCAAGTTTGTTTTCTATTTTATGATTCTACGTTTTATTTGTGTACCAAGCACCTGTTGAGTGTAAGTCTAGAAGGACCAAGTACTAAAAATAATTGAACATATGAATAAGGGAAACAAATACATAAATAAAATGCCGCGAAGGGCCACGATTTAAGTTAGGTTACAACAATTAAGCAAATAAAAGTTAAGTCCCGAAGGACCTTGATTGAAAGCTGAAAAGATAAAGCCATAGACGGCTAACAAGGCCATGCAAGGCCATGGAGTAATCCCAACCTACTCCTCCGAGGATTCCTTCTCGCCACTCTCCTCGTCCGAGTCTTCTTCCTCTGAATCTTCCTCATCAGAACCACCATCTGGATTGGTCACCACCATTAGCTGTGCTACAGTCTTCATAACCTCGGTCTCTTCTTCTTCGAAAGATGAGCTAGATGAGGAGCTACCCTCATTCCGGATCGTCCTCTTTCCAGGGATCGGTTGTCGAATCACTCCAACTTTTTTTGTAGGCATGGGCTTCTTTCCACGAGAGCCCAAGGAGCTTGAGTCTTGGCTAGTAGCTGGGACACACCTCTTGGAACCAGAACCGGAAGATCTGCGGTTGCCTCTAGAGCTGGAACCCGATAGTTGAGGAACAATCTTAATTCCCGAGCCGGAAGCAAGCTCCGTACGGTTCTCATCGCCCGTAGTCCAGTCAAGGCAAAGAAAGTCCGATGGACCGACAACAGATGGATGCCTATAGCTTACGGCGTTGATGGCCTTGTCCCATCCAACTGACATATTGAAAGGCCGCACCTCGTCATCATGGTTGTCCATAAACTTCAAGAAATCCTCCGACCTATGGTATGCATCAATTATCTTGTTAGCATCAGAGGATTTCTTCTTGGATAGCGAGCGAAGTTGCTTTTGATAAGACTGACTATTTGCCTCAGCACGAACAACTCTGGAGTTTAAGTCTTGAACTTGTTCTTCGAACCTTGCTTTCTCATTCAGCAATGCCGTATTGTTATCTCTATAGGCCCGGCCTTGACGGGTGGCAGATTGAAGATAAGTGTTGGCCTACAATAAAGAAATTGGTAAGGCACTTACAACGAACAAAGCAAACAAGAACATTGAATACGTAATTCGGTACCTGATATAGAGCCTGAGCTCCAAGGCGCTCAGATTCGTCGATCTTATCTCCCGCAGTTACTGTTAGAAGATCAGGAGGGGTAATAGAGAGCTTGGACCAGGCCAAGGCCAAGGAAGAACTCCCCGAGACAGAATCCTGCTCACAAATGCCCCAATTCGGAGTGAAGGGGATTCTATTATCTCCAGCAGCATTCCGGGACCTCTTCCCCCCTTGAGAACATCCCTCCAAGAACTGAGGAACCTTTCGACTAGTAGGATTCAATTACGCTTCCGCTTTCTTCACCATCCGTCTGGTGATAGTTGGTTGATTCTCGGGATGACTGTCCAACTCCTCAACAGCTGAAATATGAAGGAAAAAGATATCGGAATAAGAACAAACATAGTTCATAATGAAATAACGAAGAAAAATTACCCTCAAAAGAAAGAAAGCCTAAGCCGGCTTCGATAAGTTTCTTCTCGGTAAGAATATTTTTATAATGAGTACGGCCATCATCAGCAAGCAGTCTATCTCTGTCTAGCAATTCTTGATGGGTGAGATCACACACGAAGTGCGAACTATCTTCCACGAATCCGAATCTCTTAACAAAAAAGTGACCCCAGTCACCGCCTTCCCATTCTAAAATGACAAATTCCCTATCCCAAGAATGATGAGAGTCGGGAAAGGAGAAAGAATTCACTATGTGCGGAAGCCCACATCGAAGTTGAAAGCTAATCCACCCTAACTTAGACTCAGATGAGTTCTTTATCATGAAGATGCTTCTAAACATAGTCGTGCTCAAAGGGATCTCCAACTCACGACATCTTATTATGAAGATGATCAAGAACCTCCATGAATTGGGGTATAGCTAACAAGGATGGGTTTGGAGCTCCGCCAGGAACCTGATAATAAATGGGTCGACTGGGAATCTCAATTCCGCTTCTAAGGCGCCTTTGAAAACACATATTCTTTCAGGATGCCAATTGCAAGTTCTGCCTCCTGGGCCTGGAAGGCAGACTTTGATCACACTTGGAAAGCTGTATGTGTTTATGATCTTCTCAACATCATTCTTTTTCAACTTGGAAGGACAGTGAAAGGCATCCAAGCTTGAACTATTAGGGAATGTCTCCCCCATAATGCTTAACAATTCTAATAAAGACTCGAATCGA
This sequence comes from Kitagawia praeruptora, assembly GCA_037693485.1. Taxonomy (NCBI): domain Eukaryota; kingdom Viridiplantae; phylum Streptophyta; class Magnoliopsida; order Apiales; family Apiaceae; genus Kitagawia; species Kitagawia praeruptora. The sequence continues at coordinate 99,677,733 of CM075346.1, read as the reverse complement.
TGATCAACATATTTAGGAGGCTTGAGTTTTTGCATACCTTTAACTGTTCTTGCCATGCTCCTCTTCCTCATAGCTTCCTCCATGGAGATTGGGGGGGGGGGAAACTGGGCGTTTGTCAGCCATGTCGAACTTGAACTTGAAAATGAACTTTAAAAACTAAAGAACTGGAGAGTTTAGAAGCTTGAGAGATATTTGAGAAATGAAGAAGTGAAGAAGAATGAAGGATACTCCCTTTCTTTTATAGAAAAAGTGTGACCTGCTACCCCAGGTTGAAACACAGGTCGGATCGTGTTTACAGGTCATGTATCGATTAAATACGAAAAGAGGACAAAAACTATCTGTTATAGATGGGAAGGATTGTCAAATTCTGGAAAAGGAACTGAGAATATAAGTTAATATTAGATAGAGGGAGCTTTGGAAGCTGATTATGATTAAGAAGCCTAAGTTAAGAAGTTAAAGCAAAGTACGGGATTAGCAGCGCTAATCAAGAAATTTGGGGAAGCCTTAAACAAAAGTCATGAATGACCATATTGTTGGTTTTCCATATCGATGATCAAGTGCCAATATGAAAGCTCATATTCCATTGTCAATATGAAAGCTCATACTCTGTATGAAAGCTCATATTCCATTGTCAATATGAAAGCTCATATTCCATTGCCAATATGAAAGGTCACTGTTCAAGATGGGAGTTGAAGCGTTGGAGCCAAGGGTGGCAAATTTTTTTTTTTTTTTGAAAATCGGCCGACCGGGAGCCAGCCGACCGGGTCCATGGCCGACCGGTGGCTGGTCGACCAGCGCACCCGGGAGGGTTCGGCCGACCGGGTTCCATGTAGAATATGAAGATTTTTTATGTCGTTTCGATGTTGAATATTGATCCCGACGTCGTTTCGATTATGAAAATTGAGTTGAACCAGAATATGGTTTAAAGCGCCGTTTAACGTCGTTAAGCACCGTTTAGTGCCGTTTAAGAACCGTTTAGCGTCGTTAAGCACCGTTTAAGCGCCATTTAGCGTTAATTAGCGCTGATTAGTGTCGTTTTATGCCGTTTAGCGTCGTTTAACATCGTTTAAACGTCGTTTAAGGCTGTTTAATGCCGTTTAGCATCGTTTAGCGTCAATTAATGATGTTTTATGTCATTTAAAGTCGTTTAGCACAGTTTAAACGTTGTTTAAGGCAAACTAGCACTGATTTGCGTTGCATATCGCTGTAAACATCGTTTAACATCGTCGTAAACGCGTCGGTCGCTCCACGCTTTACATTAAGACGATACTTGTGAAAACACAAGTGTACAAGAATAAACCCTGACCCGAGTCTTGGAAAAGGTCGTTAAAACTTCAAGGAAAGCCTGATCAGTTTTCCTAGAAGTTGGGGGACAAATGATATGGGCTAAAAACAAGCCCTAAAGACACACTTAATGTGGCATTAATTAGACCCAGCAGGATCCAAACGTGGGGCCCATTAATGTGGTTAAAAGTCCTATTTTAATATTAATTTCATATTAAGGGTAATTATTAAAAAAAAATAGCTCAACAATAAGAGTCAGATAAGGATACTATTCCTACCAAACTTAGCCCACAAGGCATCCAATTCAATAAAGAAACAGACTCCTACAAGGAAGGAGTCTAGAACCTTTCTCAAGGCGGTGGCTTGCCCACCAAGTATCCGAATCCTACCATAATTCTAAGGCTTCTCAGCCTATATAAGGGCCTGATCCCTCATTCTCAGAACTACGTTTTTGGCTTGATTCTTGATATTCATCAAGGTACGTAGGCATCTTGTAAAGGCAGATTCAACTACGAACACGAGAGCAGCTATTAAAGCACGAAACTCACGAACCCTAGTATTAATTATATATAAACCCTAGCCGCAATTTAACAACCTAGTTCTTATTCCACAACAATTACTAATGTTAACATAATTATATTCTGATTAAAATTTCTTCATCCGCATTAAGTTTTTTCTTGGATTCTTTCTTCTCTTCCTCCAAAAAATGAATTACCTATCTTCTCCAAAGATTTCACTCCTAATTAAAACACGTTACCTTTTAATTTAAAATAAATATTACAATAATTAAAATATATTCAAAATATCACACCATATATTTCCGTCACTATTTTTAATAATAACTTTTTTCTAATTAAAACACGTTACCTTTGAATTTAAAACTAATCTTGCAATCATTAATATACACCCAAAAACATCACACCATATATTCAAATCATTATTTTTAGTAATAAATAAGAATCATTAGATCTAATAATAAGATACATTATATAATTAAATTACTTTACTAAAAATTCAAGGTTCGAACCCATTAACGACATTTTTAATTTAGAATTTTACAATATAAATTTTAAACCATGTATATCATTATTTAAATTTATATTAAATTAAAATTAAAAAAATTATTGAAAATAATGATTACATAAAAAACATTATTATAATGTAAAATAAAATTTATAACATATCAAACGAAACTCGTGCTTCGCACGGGTTATAAGCTACTATATATCTATACTATTATATAAAAGCCGAAACATTAAAAGTTTTGGTACCTGTTTTTTGGTACCTATTTTTGGTATCTGTTTTTTGGTACTTCGTGAATTTACTTATTTTACCCTTCATTATAAAAAGAATAAATACACTTAAAATAAATAATAACATAATATAATTAATGGTAATTAGTCGAGATATTACCTTTTATAAACACCTAAAAACATCAATCGTATCATATCTTTCCATTATTAATGGTAATTAGTCGATTGCCTTTTTCACATTTACTTTTAGTTAAAGATGTTATCTTTTATAAACACGTAAAAAGATCAATCGTATCATATCTTTCACTCATTAATATTTTCTTTCTAATTAAAACACGTTACCTTTTTAATTTACAATAAATCTTACAATCATTAATATATACCCGAAAATATCACACCATATTTTTCAATTATTAATAAAATATATTAAAAATCGTATGCGTTGTTTATAATAATGAAACATTAGTATAATGCGTAAACATGAGTATATTAAATTATATCAAATTAAAATTAAAATAATTTTAAAATTAATAATTATAAAAACATAATTATAATATTAAATAAAATTTATAATATGATACAAGATACCCATGCATTGCACGTGTTATAAGCTAGTTCATTATAATTCCAAATCAATTTAAAATTTAGTTACACAATTCCCCCAGACATTTGGATGCATGCACCTTTACTTGATTTGTACTCACTCCGTCCCTTAATGTTTTTTCTGTTTTAATGTACATGTTTGCTAACGCATACTTTTAATCATTAATATTTTGAATTTCGTATTAGTATTAAATATAAAAACTTCACTGTATTAAAGTACTCATAAATACGAATCCAACAAGATCACTCATGACTATATTTGATCTTATAAATTAGATGTAAATTAGTAATTTGTCTCATGTTATGAATAATTTTGACATATGAAACGAGAAGAACATTAAGGAACGAAGGGAGTAGTAAAGTGTATGGTGCTAAATGCTAATTTATGCAAGTCATGTCAGTGTAAGAACTATGACCAACTCAGTCCCACTAAAATTGAATTGTTTGATATTTCTTGGTTAAATTAAACAATTTTATAATTTAAATTTTGTATATTAAATATTAAATATAATTAATGAAATTTTTTGATAAAAAGATATAAATTATCTATTGTAACTTATACTTTTAAATTTATAAAAACGTAAATCAATAATATTCAGAAATCATTTAAGATTAATTTAATCAGAAAAAGTCAAACAAATTTAAGTGGGATGGAAGAAGTATTTATTACTACTCCATCTGTCCCAACCAATTGTTTACACTTTTTTTTTTGGGACGTCCCAACTAATTCTTTACGTTTCCTAAAATAGTAAGTTTTAACCCTATTACACCCACTACTTCATTTATTTTAACAATACTTTACACTATTACACCCATTACTTCACTTATTTTAACAATAAAATCACTATTACACCCACTACTTCACTTATTTTAACCATAAAATCACTACTACACCCATTACTTCACTTATTTTAATTGGATATCTTGGTCTCCGTGCTAAAAGCAAACGTAAACAAACACTTGGGACGGAGGGAGTACAATTTATTACAGATTTACAGTTGAACATAACCTAGAGGGTGTTTGGGATTGCTTAAAATAAGTTACTTTTGACTTAATGGAGGTGTTTTTAATTTAAAGGAGAAAGTAAAGTTGTTTACTTTAAGTTGAATGAATGTGTTTGGGTAATTTTACTTAAAGTTAAATGGGAATTTAATAATTTTGATTTAAAGTGATATTTGACTTAAAAAAAATTTAAATTCATGATATTTAAGCTTTACAAGAATTGTGAAAAAAAAAAAAAAAAAACTTCATAATTCATAAGTCATAAGTCAAAAGTACCTAAATGTAACTTCTGACTTAAAGCAGTTTTTTAACTTAAAGCCGGCTTAAAGCCACGTTACACAAACACACCAAAAACTCCTTAAAGGAGTTTTTGGCTTTAAGTGCATCTAGCCAAACAGGCTCCTAGTCTGTATTAAAGAAGCAGTCCCATTTCCGGGCACTAGTTTTACTTTAACTACTTTCGAGGAGGTTTTTAACAGTAAATCTCCAAGTCCCAATGTCTAGAAGATGAATACTCCTCTGTCCCATAATGTATGAATTAGTTTGATTTTGACGGAGATTAAAAAAATGTAGTAAAAATAGAGTAAAGTTAGTTGAAAAGTGGGTAAAGTGGTGAGACCTATCAATATTTAATATTCCAATATATTTGAGATAGTGGAGAAAGATAGTGGGTGTAATAGTATTTATTTAATAAAAAAGTAGAGAAGTAGTGGGTGTAATAGTGAAAAGTAGTGTTAAAAAATAATAAGTATATTATGTTCATTCTTTTTAGGACATAACAAAAAGGAAAGAGGTTCACATAAAATGGGACGGAGGGAGTACAACATAAACTGTTGTTATCGAGGACAAAACACATTTTAAAGCTCTTGCTTAATTTTTTTCCTTAGCACAAATGGGAAAGAAACCAAAATCAGCAAACCTTCAAAATCTTACGGTAATTTCTACACTCTGTTTACAAATTTGCTACTATGGGTTTTTAAACAAGAAAATCTCTCTTTTTTGTACACCGAATAATTTCCTGTATATATTAGTAAGGGATTCGAACCCTGGATCTTGAAAAGCCATTTTTTGTTACATTTTCCTTGATCTTTTTGTGAAATATATACAATTAGAGTTTGACTATGTATGCATGTTTGTTGGTTTGTGCCTCTTTGTTGATGCATGTGGATATGGAGTCAGATTAGCTACTTGATGAGGGATTTGAGTTGTGTTTCAGTTCTAGAGGTTTTCATTTCAAATTCTTTCAGTTTTATGTGTTTGTTCTGCATTTTTACATTAAATTTAGGCACTGACCTTGCATGCACCACTTTTCTGGCCTCAAATTAACATAGGAATGCTGGTTTGGAAAGATATAATTGCTTGCCATGTATAATTATCGAGTATCAGTTGGGGTGGTTGTCAAAGGGGATGAATATCCGGCGATTGTTAAGTACAGTATGAAAGAAGCTTTTAGTTTACTCCTGAGTTTCATGTTGTCTTGTAATGCTCTCATCGAGCTTTATGTTAATGTTAGTAAAGGTAAGTATTTAACATCATTGGAATATTATTTTTAGGAATGCTTAATAGATTTTCCGCTTCGATGTTATTGTACTTATATGAGAACAAAATAATGAAGACATGTATTTGAAGTTAAAAGTTCTTATATGTTATTAGGAAGAGACTCTTGAGGAATTTCCTAACAAATTTTTTATGTCAATGTGAAATTGTTCTCATACATTCTACAAAAGCACATCGGTTTTGGTACCACTTTGTTAATGTTTTGCAATTGTGATTTTTCTTGTAGCTTCAAAGCCCTAGTGGTGTACATGAAGCAACTACTAGCATACCAGTCACAAAGAGAAACTCGAAGGTCAATCTGAAACCTACTAGACAATCACAACGTCTTAAGAATTTAGCTCGTCTTGAGCAAGACCATGAGGTAGAAGTTGATAAGGAGCCAATAAATCTTGATGAAAGTGAGAGAGAAGATGAGCTTGAGATTGTTGAAATAATTGAGCCTATCCCTTGTGACAAAACTTTGGAAGAAAAAGTCGATCAGCTAGTGGAAGATGTTGAAATATTAAAGTCCAAGGTAACTATTTACTACTTATCTTCTATATGTTCTCATATTTTATAACTAATCCTCTTTTGGGAATGACTGATTAGATTAATGAGACAGACTTCTCAAGTGATAGCTCTTCTGAACTTAACTACAAAACCCTTTACATGCGTTCTCAGAAAAAGGTAATGCTCCTATTGCTACTTTTATATTTATTATCTTTGACAATTTAATTTTCACCAACAGTTCTATTTTTTTTGTGGTTCTACAATGTTTAGATTCAGTCTTTGGCATTTGAAAATGGAAAGCTCACTAATCAGTTAACTGCTCGTGCAAAGATTGAGAAGGTATGGCTATTTGAATGCTGCCATAGTTTCAAATATGATTGCATTAGTTACCACTTACAGAGAAGAAATTCACTATTCTTTGTTTGTGCTACTACTGTTATTTTTAGAGGCTCTATACTCTTGTAAGCGCAGTGGCTACTAGGAACTTTTTTCCGGTTATGTTTCAGATCTTTTCAAAGCATTAGACTTAAATTATACACAAAAGGAAAACAAGAATTTAAATGCATGGCCGATCAATGAATCCTTAAGTTATTATTCTTAATAGTCATAACCAATCTTTTACCGGGCGTTTGGAGTGCTCTAGCAAGCAACCACAATATTTTGTTGATAAAGTATCAATGAGAGACTTGGACACAATTTCACAATATCCCTAATCCTCATTCATCAAGTGATGATGTCATCTATGAAGTGAAGAACAGGGAAATACTGTTTGCTTTATTTATTCTTTTTCACTTATCCTGAAATCCCTGAATTCCCTCCACTGTAATTCTATTTAACTGATGCATCAAGATTCAAGAATGTGGTAACTGATCGACTAAGGTTCAAATTTCTGTTTGGCAGCATGAGAATGGAAAAGACTTTGGAGCCAAATTAAAGGAGGTCTTGGAATCAAATCTGACAAAAGCAACTGAAGCATTAGTTAAACTATCCTCTCAAGCTGTGTTTCCAGTATCTCCTTCTCAGCCAGGTCGAGTAAAAAAGCATAACAAAAGGAGGAAAATAGAAACTCTATAGAATTGTGGTTGAACTTTTTGTTCAGATCATGTTGTCGCAGTCAACTCTGGTGGTCCAGTTGTATTCATGAAAACTCTGTAGTTGGCAATTCTATAGTAGAGTTGCAGTTGAACATTTTATTCAGGTCATGATGTAGTCCCAGTAAATGATCTGGAAACTCTGTTAGTCAGTCGTATGTTTGAAAACTCTGTAGTTCCAGTCATGTAGTCCATGTTTTACTTGTTATGTATTGAACTTCTGTGTCAGTTTAAAATGTTCGGCAAAGAGACAATTTGCATTCGAAAACAATAAGATCTGTGGTATGAGGCCCAAATAGCAAGCAAAAGACCAAGTAGTAGGCAGTAGAAAGTTCAAAGATCTTTCCAGTTTTATCAAGAGTCATATTATAAACAAAGCAATAATTTATGCACTGCAGGAATGGAAATTCAACCGCAATTAAGACATCGATCATTTAGAGAATGAGAAACCATGTCTATCTGTGAGGCGTGTCTTGGGAACTTCATTATTTACATGGTTTTCCTCTTCTTCCGGAATGGTTGGGGGAAAAGAAGAAATCATCCAAGCACACTCCTGTTATATCAGGCTCATAGGATTTGTAGAGGTCCAGTGATGTGAGCTGATGGTACTCAAGTCTCGCATTCTCGTTTGCCAATCCGGACTTTTCAGCAAGAAGTGCCTCCATTTGCAACCTCATTTGCACAAACATTGAACACATTTCTTATTCAATTTCAAAATTGCATAAATATGCACCAAACTGAAAGAGTGGATTCCCAAATTTACCAGATCATATTCCTCAGGTCAAATTCCTTTGGCAAATCCTTCTTGAAGCCTCCTATTCTCCTCCTCCAGAAGAGAGCAGCGCTCTGCAGAAAACTTAAATCTTTTACTGAATTCAGTTCACTTGCAATGGAGGTCGCTTTTTTTCGCCATCAATATTGCAATCTTCAAAATTCAGTATGCATTATTAGAATCAGTGAATCACATCTATCTTCATTACTCATGAAACAAATCATGGTGTAAACATCATGTAAAACTTACATTTTTGGCTTTCTTAAAATTCCCCAACCCGTACGGACTTTGCCCATTCTCGTTCCCCTTATCCCCTTAATCATCTGGACATTCTCTCCTTTTCATTTCCCCCTTACCTTCTTCCGTCTCTTCATCGTCCACTTGTTGTTCTTCATAATATTGTTTATCCTCTTCTTCGCCTTCTCTATAGTGTTGTGAAATATTCATGACTATGTGGGTGGCCTAGACATTCCCTTTCCCCCCTAACAACAAGTATAGATTACACGTAAAACTCCGGCACACTGCATAACTGTCCACTTTACACTGCTAATTACAACATAGTTCAGATATATAAAGGAGAACTGATTAAGTAATGTCTAGGATCATACGTCTTTCCCCTTGCTCATAAGCTCAATTTCAGATTCAAGAGTAGATCACTAAAAGCCCATTTTTTGAGTAATATTCTTTCTCTAGAATCTTTTTTTTTTGTTGAACATATTGAGGTAATTAGACTCAAACTCGTGCATTAAATTAGCTACGATACCACAGTAAGTAATCTGCTGCCCTAAGGCTAAAACCATAAGTTATTAGCAGCATTGCTTAACTGGATCATATATCTTAAATGCTTAGCAAATTCTTTTAACTTATTGTTAGGTCCGATAAGATTGTAGAAGGGGGGGTTGAATACAATCTATACCAATTTATCGAAATTTGTCCTTTAAATAAAATTTGACTTGAACAAATTTGTGCGGAATAAATTGAAACAATTTTCAAGTTGAATATAAAAATATATTAACTTGATGGGTGTTACAATTTCAGTACAGATTAATTATCAAGTTGATAAAAACTAATTAGAAAATTCGACATGAACTTTTCTAATTTAGTTAATAAAAATCAAGATAAGTTCTAGGAGTAAAAACTCGCTAGTAGTACAAGAGATACAAATAAACCAGTTCTATCGGATCAGATATTACAAATATGATGAACTTGATTTTCTATGAATTTTTCTAGCTCTTGTGTTCTTGAGAGAAAATGAGAGAGAAAGCTTTTCTTGGTTGAAAGATATAATGTTGTAGTGTTGTGATATCTTGTTGAGCCGCCTATGTTCATGTTTATATCAAAACAAATCCACTGCCTTCTTTTGCTTTTGATTAACACATGAAAGACAATCTCCAAGACAATCTGTTCTTCCAAGACAATCAGATTTGTACTGCCAAGACAATCGCCAAGACAATCTTTGATTGTTCCAAGACAATCAAGCTTTCCAAGACAATTGATTTTGTACTGCCAAGACAATCTGTTTTGCTTACCAAGACAATCGCCAAGACAATTGGAAATTGTCTTGGGGAATTAAAAACTCGGCTGTATGATTGAATGTAAACAAAATATTCTGCTGTCTAAACGAAGCCCAGTCACAGGAAGGGAGAAGTGAAGAACACGCGCTGGCTGTTCCTTCTGTTTCTCTCGAGCGCGTGTAACGCACGCGCGGTGGGGAGAGTGGAATTGCTTACCGACAGTGACTATACAGGTTCACGTGGGTGACAGTTCTTTTGAATTGTTTTCCAAATTCATATCTTTGTTTATTTAAATAAACAAACCCACAAGACTTACTTTACGTTGTTAATACAACAAAAAGAAAATCACCTGCTACCTTTTATTTTGTTGACTTGTTTTGGAACCGTAAAAATGTTTTTTTAACCCGCACAACTTATAATCTTTAATTAATAAATAATTTATTTAATCCAGAAATTATAAAAATAAATATCTAATATTATTAAATATTTATAAATATAATTTTCTAAATAAATAAAATATTTATTAATATAAAATTATACTTAAACTCTAAATTGCGGTTACCTGAGCGTCTGGAACCGGACTCCTTTTGCTTAACAAAAAATATATCAATTCCAACCGGGATTCCAGCTTTAAGAATATATCACTTTCCATATTCTTGTGATAATTCTATTTTCTCATAACTCGTCCAGGTGTAAGCTACGGTCTCTTGAGGATGTGAAACCGGACTCCTTTTGCTTAGCAAAAAATACAACAATTCTAACCGGGGTTTCAGCATTAAGAATATATCACTTAGAATTTCTTTATGATAATTCTTTTTCCTCGTAGCCAGTCCACTTGATAATAAAATCTTTGTGATTAAATAATTTAGCACTCCTGTTGCTTGCACAATGATTTTCTCACATACCAGTCTTGATAGCTTGAACCACTGAAGTTAATGATGAACAACCACTGTTTAATGTTGACACTCGATATACTGTCTGGTTCATGAGTGACTAACCGCAATGACTGTTCTTCATATATTGACTTTAAAAACTGGTTCCTTTTGTTTTCTCATCTCTCTTCAATTCTTCTGTACTGTCTCTGTCACCTTTGAAATCTCTGTCACTTTAAACGAATCCACTTCTTTAACGAATACTTCACTGAGGCTTGATCAGATGTCTGAACTTCTTTCAATGTAGTAATCCCCCAAGTCTGTAGATTGACCTTGATCTTTTTCTTCTGACAGATAATACAATCTGAGATTCCTTGTGACAGTCTATATACTATTTACTATTACAATCTTGTTTAAGTTGAGTTGTATCCTCGAAATACAAATAGGCTACATCATATGCCTTTCAATCTCCCCCTATTTGTTTGTTAGACAATAACAAGCAAATACCTAGAGGATAACTCAACTAACTCAATTAAACAAGAAAAAGATAAAGCATTAAAGAACTTAGTAAATAATACAAAAAAAATTTCTCTGGTTTGAATTTAACAATTCCAGAATCCTCAGTTGATGAAATGATAGATGATTGTTCCTCTAGCACTTAACTGATCTTCAATAGATAACTCATCTTCATTTCTGATTCTTCATATCTCTGCCTGATAATCCTTCACATCTTACATTGTTGTTTATCAGCAGTTCTTGATTTACAATCACTTCCCTTCTCTGACACAGCTTTTCTCACTTAAGAAAAACAACTGCTCCTACTATATAGACAATGGTGAATCAATACCATTTCTATAACTTCTAGGAAATCTACTACTCCTTCACTTAGTCTTTATACATAGTACATTGAAAGACTAATAGAATAATATTGTGATGTAATCTTCTCCTTATATCTCCCTTTTCTTCTCAACTGAATCTCCCCTTACTTCTCCATCTAAGGCTCCCCCTTAGTAACTTGACTTGCTTCTCTTCCTAAGCACAGTCTGTAAATGCTCCCCCTTTCTAACCTACTCTCATTTTTCTTGTACCCCATTACTTCTCCCCCTTAGTTGAGGAATCCTCCAATCAACTAGTTGACAAAGTAGTTGTACCAATTATAGAGTTCTGTTAGAAAGGAAGTTTCATTTTCTTCCTCACTGTGAGTGTGTGATAATGTTTAGTGTACCTCACAAGTGTTTCACTCTTCTCTCCACTCATTTGTGTTGAGTGTCTCACTTCTCTCTGTGTTTACACTCTTGCTCACTAGTGTATCACTCATATCACTCATAGCTCCAACATCCATTAGTGTACCTGCAAGGAAAAATCACCCTAGCCCCTTCATGAGAGGTCAGTGATGGTGCAATGGGAGTTCGCAAATCCCAAATCCTCGTTGGACTCGTCAGACGAATCTGAGTCATAATCTACAAGTTGCTAGTTTTCCCTTTTTAGGGTTTTCAGATTTGAATTCTGAGAAGGTAAACAATGATCTGTAAATTTAGCATTGAGATCAATATTTCCTTCTAATGTCTATGAAGACACTTAGTTCATTAAAGAACCTTAACTTATAATCCTAACCGTAAAATGGTTGGATTACAGGTTTCCGTCAATTCATCCTTAGTGTGTGCAATCTCACTTTGTGCATATGAAATATTTTGGTTAGTGGATAAGGTAGTGACTCTCCAACTGAATATCCCACACATCCTTATTTGCTGCATCAAGTGCAGTTACTCCCTGGTGACCTTTAGTCTGATAGGTTACTTCCTTTTAGGGTGTAAGATAGAATGGTTTGAGTTTGACTGTAGTCTGGGATAAAAGTTGTTGGGTTTACAACCTCATGACTATACATGTGAGAATACAAAACTCCATTTAGATGAACCTGCATCACAGAATATGAGCAATAGAGATAGAATGATATACAATTGTGATTTCAAAAGATTTACAATGTAAGCAATCACAACTATAGAAAGAAATTTTTAGTTAGGAAAGATATAGATCTTGAGCCTGTTTTACAAAACAAAAACAAAAACAAAAATCTAATTAACAATGAATATTAATCAAATTAATGAATGTTAATGTTTAAACCAATACAAACAAAACTATTTTATCATGTTTTAGATCCTGTATGTTAGATACCAACTGTTACCACTTGTTAACACTTGTTAGGTCTTGTCTTCCAATTGTTAGAACCTGGAAATCAAACGTTTGTTCCTAAACAATTGAATTGACATATACCATTTTGATACCAACAATGGTCCTATATAAGAAATTCTGTTAATAACAACAACACAACAAAGATTAGAAGTTAAAACAACATGATATGTGTGTGTTAAACAGAATAACAACAAAAGAACCAAATACAGTGACTTGTTTGTAAGTTTTGAAAGTATAGTGACTAAACTGAAAAACTATACAAACTATTTATATACACATGAAAAATAATATACAAAAATAAGAAATAATATACATTATAATAATATTAAATAAAAACTAAAAAAAATACGAATTTTTTTTTTTAATTAAATTTTTTTTTTAATTTTTTTTTAATTTTTTTTTTATATAAAAATAACTGTATTAATAATATTTACAGAATATTAGAAATAAAAGAAAATAATTTATAAAAAATATTTACAACAATATAATTACTTAAAAATAGCTCAATAGAAAATAATAAAAATACCATAGGTTATCCTTTTTACGAAATCAAACATTAATAACAAAAGGACAAACACTACAAACCATTTAATAAACTATTAACTATTTACATAAATATTTGTAGTAAATTAATAAATCTATATATTTTCTTAATAAAGTAACTTTCTTATAGAAAATCATTTAAAGAGAAAATATGACTTATTAAATCAACACAAATATTCAAAAGTAATTTTCAACAAAAATAGATTTCTCATTAATTTCAACTTGTAAAATTTGAGAAAAATATTTTTAGAGAAAATTAAAATATTCTAAAATTAAAAGAAGTAAGTAGGAATATATTAAGAAGATAATGACACTGATTTGAGAATTAACAAGCAAGAAGATAAGTTGATAAAATAATTATACAAGTGATTTTAATAACAAATATTAACAAAGTAATCACTTATAAATTATTAAAGAGCAAACCTCAGATATTAACTAGTTTAATTACTAGGACTATTTAACATACCCAATTCACCAACAATTCTGGTGAATGTGGATTCGTCAAGAGACTTAGTAAAAATATCTGCTGTTTGTTCTTCCGTGGGTACAAAATGTAACTCCACGGTACCATTCATGACATGCTCTCTAATGAAATGATACCTGATATCAATGTGCTTTGTCCTCGTATGCTGCACAGGATTGTTGGAGATTGCTATGGCACTTGTATTGTCACACAAGATAGGAATTTTGTCAAGTACAAAGCCATAGTCCCTTAGCTGATTCCTAATCCACAAAATCTGTGCACAACAGCTTCCAGCAGCTATGTATTCAGCTTCAGCTGTTGAGTTGGAAACTGTTTGCTGTTTCTTGCTGTACCAGGAAACCAACCTGCCACCTAGGAATTGACAACTCCCAGAGGTGCTTTTCCTATCTACAACACTTCCTGCATAATCTGAATCTGTATATCCAACAAGATTAAAACCAGAATCTTTAGGGTACCAGATGCCTAAGTTAGGCGTACCCTTAAGATATCTCAAGATTCTTTTAACAGCAATGAGATGAACATCTCTAGGATCCGATTGGAACCTTGCACACAAGCACGTAGCATACATAATATCTGGTCTACTTGCAGTAAGATAAAGTAATGAGCCTATCATACCTCTGTAGCTTGTGATATCTACCTTAGCAGAATTTTCACATGCTCCAAATTTAACAGCTGTAGATGATGGTGTTCTTGCTGAAGATGAGTCCTCCATTTGATATTTCTTGAGGAGCTCTCTGACATACTTGGATTGACAGATAAATATCCCATCTGTCCTTTGACTTACTTGCAATCCAAGAAAGAACTTCAGCTCACCCATCATGCTCATTTCAAACTTACCCTGCATTAACTTAGCAAATTTCTTGCAAAGAAGATCATTAGTAGACCCGAATATTATATCGTCCACATAGATTTGAACTAATATTGTATCATTTTTATGTTTCTTTGTGAAGAGAGTTTTGTCTATGACACCTCTAACAAAACCATTTTCAAGTAAAAATTCAGAGAGAGTGTCATACCATTTCCTTGGTGCTTGCTTAAGACCATAAATAGCCTTGAAGAGAAAGTAGACATAGTCCATGAATTCTGGATCTTCAAAGCCAGGGGGCTGTTCTACATATACCTCTTCATCTAGCTTACCATTCAGAAAAGCACTCTTGACATCCATTTGATAAACCTTAAAGTTTGAGAATGCTGCGAATGCCAAGAATATTCTGATAGCCTCAAGTCTTGCCACTGGAGCGTAGGTTTCATCATAATCAATGCCTTCAGCTTGTGAATAACCTTTTGCTACCAGTCTTGCTTTATTTCTCGTCACTGTACCATCTTCATCTAGCTTATTTCTGAATACCCACCTTGTGTCAACCACTTTCCTGTCTTTGGGTCTGGGTACCAGCTTCCATACTTCTTGTTGTTTGAATTGATTGAGTTCATCTTGCATAGCAATTACCCAATCAGGATCAGAAAGAGCTTCCTCAGTTTTCTTAGGTTCCATTTCAGATAGAAACCCTGAATAATTACATTGATTTTGAGTAGCACTTCTAGTTTTCACACCAACATTTGGATCACCAATGATTAGCTCAAAAGGATGAGCTCTATTCCAAACAGTCTGTCTGGGAAGATTAGATCTTGATGATTCGCCTTGTTCTTCATTGTGATGTTGAGTGTGACCAGTTGACCCTTCATTGTCTCCCCCTGAGTTGTTGCCAGGTTGACTAGATGATTGTTCAGGAGTGTCAGGGGTATCTTCATTATTATCATTGTTTTCATCACCATTACCCTGATCATCATCATTATTATCATTGTTGTCATTAGCATCAGCAAAAATCTCAGGTGCATTGTCATCATCTGAATCTGTATCTGTCATGTCATCGAAAGATAGCTTTTCAGATGGATCCTCAGTTTGGATACTAGGAAGTTTAGTGTCATCAAATGTTACGTTGACACTTTCCATCATCTTCTGTTCATCAATCACATACACCCTGTATGCCCTCATTGAATAACCAATAAAAATTGCTTCAAATGCTTTGGTATCGAATTTACCACCTTGATCATCACCTTCTTTAAGCACAAAGCATTTTGCACCAAATACATGAAAGTATTTGAGTGATGGTTTCTTATCAGCCATAATTTCATAGGGTGTCTTCATATGGTCTTTATTGATTAGAGTTCGATTCTGGGTATAGCAAGCAGTGTTGACAGCTTCAGCCCAAAAGTACAATGGAAGCCTTGATTCACTTAACATAGTACGTGCAGCTTCAATCAAGGTTCTATTCTTTCTTTCCACTACTCCATTTTGCTGAGGAGTTCTTGGAGCTGAGTATTGTCTGGTTATACCCTTCTCAGTGCAGAAGTCATTTAGAACTGCATTCTTGAATTCAGTTCCGTTGTCTGATCTTATAGCTCTCACTGGATACGTAGAATCTCGCTCAATTAATTTGATGTGATCAATCACCAGTTGTGGAGTCTCATCTTTAGAATTCAAAAATAGGACCCATGTGTATTTTGAAAAATCATCAACAATCACTAGAGCATATCTCTTCCTTGACATAGACATCACATTAACTGGACCAAACAAATCCATATGAAGTAATTGTAATGGTTCAGTTATTGAAGATGTGTCAGTGCTCCTGTGACTTGCCCTTTTTAGCTTGCCTTTTTGACATGCATCACACAGTCCTTCTTGAGTAAATTCAATTGAAGGCAAACCTCTCACCAATTCTCTTTTAACTAGAGAATTCATTGTTTTGAAATTAAGATGAGAAAGTTTCTTGTGCCATAGCCAACTCTCGTCATTAGATGCTTTAGTGTAAAAGCAAGTAATTTCTGCAGTGCTTCCTGAGTTCATATTGGCTACGTACAGATTGCCTTTTCTAACTCCTGTCAGTTGTGGCTTTTCATGTCTCTTGTGTGAAATTAGACAATTCTTCTTGTTGAAATAAACTTCATATCCTTTATCACAGAATTGACTGACACTGAGCAAATTGTGCTCAAGTCCTTTCACAAAAGAAACTTCATCAATGATAACATTTCCAGCTTCAAGTCTGCCATATCCATCAGTTCTACCTTTGCTGTTATCTCCAAAGGTAACTACTGGGCCGGCCTTCTCCACCACATTTGTCAGCAGGGTTCTGTCACCAGTCATATGCCTTGAACATCCACTGTCCAAGATCCAGGTCACTCGCTCAACCTGCTCAACACCCTGCAATGACAAACGGATTAAACCTTCTTCGGAACCCAAATTTGATTGGGTCCAGAATACTTAAAGAATTGGCCTTTGTCAGACAAAACAACATTTTTCACCTTAACACCAATTTTACCATTAGTCAACAAGCATTTTACCCTATAAACAGATTTTACAATCTTTTGTTTCATTTTAGGTATCCATGTTTGTTTACCAGCAATAACACTTGTTTCATTGACTGGACATTTGACCTTGTAAACAGCCTTAGTAAAACTTTGTTTAGGCTTAGGTACAAATGTCTCTCTCCTAACATGAGGAGGACTAACAGTCATTGATCTGGCATTTTTATTTCTGTTCATGTGTTGTCGAGGAGCAGTCTTATTAGCACATGCATGATTACCATTAAAGTAAGCAGACATCACATTAAAAGCACAAGACATACAATTGACAACACCACATGCTTTATGATTAGAATCAATGATAGGCATGGTATTCATGTTAGATATGTTATTATTCTGCTCCAACTTGTTATCACCTAACTCAATTTTAGATGAACTGGGAACAAACTTCATTGGTTTCATAGAAACAACCTTATTAGATTTAACATTTTTGGTTGTAGGTGCCTTAACAGATTTTTCATTATCAATGATTATACCATTAGCACTGTCCTCATTTCTCATTTCTTCTTGAATCACAATAGAATACAGGTTTGGTGGTTCAGAAACAGATTCTTTAAACATGGGTTTTTCAACATTCTTGAGAACATGTGGTATACCTCTTTCTTTAGCAGGAATAGGATTAGCAGAATGATTGCCCAAAGAACCAGCAGCTTCTTTGTAACCAAACCCTATTCCTACAGTTTGTTCTCTAGCTTGTTTGTTGAAGTGCTCTTTAGAAACTTTAACAGAATTATAACAAGCTCTAATCTGTGTTTCAAGTTCTCTAATCCTGATGTCTTGTTCAGCAATCCTATCAACTTGTTTTACCATGTATTCTCCTAGACCCTTTTCTTTGTAGTTAAGACGAGCTATTTCTTTTATTTGTTGATCATTATTATCAGGCACTTTTTTTAACTCTAACACTTCATTTTCAAGTTTAGTGTTTAATAGAGTTATTCTTTCAATTGTTTTCTGTGCACAACCAATGGAACTACGTAAGCTACGAATTAACTCTTCATCAGTAAGAATTACCGGTGTGGTGTAATAAGTTGATGACTCAGCATTTGCCACCAGCGCAAAGTTTCCATATTCTTCATCTTCGCTGTCTGTGTCATCCCAGCTTTTACCGGCAGCTACATAAGCTCTTCCAGTTTTCTTCTTTTCAGAAGCATAGTCCTTTTTCTGTGCTTGCTTGGGTTTTTGACACTCAGTAGCAAAGTGTCCCAACTCATTACAATTGAAGCAACGGATCTTGCTTCTGTCAACTGTACCAGTTTTGTAACCTCCCCTGTTACTAGAGGATGAAGAACCTCCTCTCTGAAATCTGCTATTAGACTTAAACCTGAACTTTGGATTTCGCCTGAATCTGAAGTTACTGAATTGTCTCACCATCATAGCCATAGATTCATCTTCTAGTTGATCCAGCTCTTCTAGTGAATAAAATTCTCCACCATCCTGAGTAGCTGGTGTTTGGCCATGTTCAACTTCAGTTTGTTCCTTGTTGAAGCTTTTAGGTTGAACAATTTTATCTTCCACTTCCTTAGGAACCTCAACTACCAGAGCTGTAGAAGAACTTACCACTCTCCCTTTGCCAGAGAACTCCTTCTGCTGTACTTGTTCTAATTCATACGTTTTCAGAACACCAAACAGCCTGTCAAGAGCAATCTTATTTAAATCCCTGGATTCTCTGATGGCAGTAATTCTATGCTCCAGGTGAGTTGGCATAGTCAGTAGAAACTTCATGTTGATCTCCTTCTGAGTATATTGCTTGCCATGAACTTGCAAGTTGTTGATTATTTTGTTATACCTTTCAAACACTTCCTGAATGCCTTCATTGGGGCCAGCTCTAAAGTGTTCATATTCAGAGGTCAAAATTTGAAGTCTGTTTTCCCTGACTTCATCAGTTCCTTCATTAATAGTCTCAATAGTTTCCCAGATGTGCTTAGCAGTTTTACAATTCATCACATGGCTATACATTACAGCATCCAGGGAATCTATTAGAATTAGTCTCAGATTTTTGTCCAATCCAGCATCCTCCTTTTCATCAGGAGTATAGTTCTTAGGGTCCTTTGGATAATCTTTTGCAGGTATTGTTACAACTCCATTTGTAACCGTTTCAGCATCATGTTGCATAGGAATTATTGGTCCATTTTTCAAAACTGATAAATAATTTGGATTTGTAACATCAAGAAACAATTCCATTTTATTTTTCCACATATCATAATTATCCTTATTAAATATGGGAATCTTAACAATGGCTTTTGAAGACATGATGAATTTTTAAGTGAGTTAAAAATTCGAGATAAATTTTTGATTGAATAAAAATAGGATCTTGATTTGTGTATCAATCAATAGGCTCTGATACCAATTGTTAGGTCCGATAAGATTGTAGAAGGGGGGGTTGAATACAATCTATACCAATTTATCGAAATTTGTCCTTTAAATAAAATTTGACTTGAACAAATTTGTGCGGAATAAATTGAAACAATTTTCAAGTTGAATATAAAAATATATTAACTTGATGGGTGTTACAATTTCAGTACAGATTAATTATCAAGTTGATAAAAACTAATTAGAAAATTCGACATGAACTTTTCTAATTTAGTTAATAAAAATCAAGATAAGTTCTAGGAGTAAAAACTCGCTAGTAGTACAAGAGATACAAATAAACCAGTTCTATCGGATCAGATATTACAAATATGATGAACTTGATTTTCTATGAATTTTTCTAGCTCTTGTGTTCTTGAGAGAAAATGAGAGAGAAAGTTTTTCTTGGTTGAAAGATATAATGTTGTAGTGTTGTGATATCTTGTTGAGCCGCCTATGTTCATGTTTATATCAAAACAAATCCACTGCCTTCTTTTGCTTTTGATTAACACATGAAAGACAATCTCCAAGACAATCTGTTCTTCCAAGACAATCAGATTTGTACTGCCAAGACAATCGCCAAGACAATCTTTGATTGTTCCAAGACAATCAAGCTTTCCAAGACAATTGATTTTGTACTGCCAAGACAATCTGTTTTGCTTACCAAGACAATCGCCAAGACAATTGGAAATTGTCTTGGGGAATTAAAAACTCGGCTGTATGATTGAATGTAAACAAAATATTCTGCTGTCTAAACGAAGCCCAGTCACAGGAAGGGAGAAGTGAAGAACACGCGCTGGCTGTTCCTTCTGTTTCTCTCGAGCGCGTGTAACGCACGCGCGGTGGGGAGAGTGGAATTGCTTACCGACAGTGACTATACAGGTTCACGTGGGTGACAGTTCTTTTGAATTGTTTTCCAAATTCATATCTTTGTTTATTTAAATAAACAAACCCACAAGACTTACTTTACGTTGTTAATACAACAAAAAGAAAATCACCTGCTACCTTTTATTTTGTTGACTTGTTTTGGAACCGTAAAAATGTTTTTTTAACCCGCACAACTTATAATCTTTAATTAATAAATAATTTATTTAATCCAGAAATTATAAAAATAAATATCTAATATTATTAGATATTTATAAATATAATTTTCTAAATAAATAAAATATTTATTAATATAAAATTATACTTAAACTCTAAATTGCGGTTACCTGAGCGTCTGGAACCGGACTCCTTTTGCTTAACAAAAAATATATCAATTCCAACCGGGATTCCAGCTTTAAGAATATATCACTTTCCATATTCTTGTGATAATTCTATTTTCTCATAACTCGTCCAGGTGTAAGCTACGGTCTCTTGAGGATGTGAAACCGGACTCCTTTTGCTTAGCAAAAAATACAACAATTCTAACAGGGGTTTCAGCATTAAGAATATATCACTTAGAATTTCTTTATGATAATTCTTTTTCCTCGTAGCCAGTCCACTTGATAATAAAATCTTTGTGATTAAATAATTTAGCACTCCTGTTGCTTGCACAATGATTTTCTCACATACCAGTCTTGATAGCTTGAACCACTGAAGTTAATGATGAACAACCACTGTTTAATGTTGACACTCGATGTACTGTCTGGTTCATGAGTGACTAACCGCAATGACTGTTCTTCATATATTGACTTTAAAAACTGGTTCCTTTTGTTTTCTCATCTCTCTTCAATTCTTCTGTACTGTCTCTGTCACCTTTGAAATCTCTGTCACTTTAAACGAATCCACTTCTTTAACGAATACTTCACTGAGGCTTGATCAGATGTCTGAACTTCTTTCAATGTAGTAATCCCCCAAGTCTGTAGATTGACCTTGATCTTTTTCTTCTGACAGATAATACAATCTGAGATTCCTTGTGACAGTCTATATACTATTTACTATTACAATCTTGTTTAAGTTGAGTTGTATCCTCGAAATACAAATAGGCTACATCATATGCCTTTCACTTATTTTCATGGTATTTGCTTAAATCATATCTTGTTGACACGCTTAAATATTTGTCAAGCATTCAACTTTGTACTTAATTGCAGAGTAGTAGCTACTTTGAAGAGCATCGAGGAATGAGCAATCAATTATTTTAGTCCCAGTTAAGGAATTGATGGCTCTGTTACTCAGTTGTATCTGCGAAAACTCTGTAGTTTCCAATCATGATGCAGTCCCATCCGTGTTATTTAGCTGCATCTATGAAAACTCTGGTACTTACTGTATTGAACTTTTGAGTCAGTTTTGAAATTTGAAAAAGAGAGAATTTACATTTGGAAAACAATAAGATTTGGCGTAGAGGGAACAGACACCGAACAAACAGAGACCTGGTAGTACGCAACAGAAAGTTCAAAGATTTATCATATTCCAGTGAATTATTATAAACATAGCAATAATTTATGCAGTGCAGGAAGGAGAGTTCAACCACAATCAAGATGGATTGACTTCTAATATAGGCAAAGGCCAAATTTCATATATATCATTCAGAGAATGAGAAACCATGTCTATCTGTGATGGGAGTTTTGGGAACTTCATCATCTAAATCCTCGCTTTCCTCTTCTTCCAGAATGGTTAGGGGAACAGATGAAAAGTCCAAGCACACGCCTGTTATTTCATGCTCATAGGATTCTGTGAGGTCCTGCGACGTGAGCTGATGATACTCAACAAGCTGGTTGAGGCATTGGTTTTCCCTAGTTAGGGTAGCATTCTCGTTTGCCAGTCTGGACTTTTCAGCAAGAAGTGCCTCCATTTGTAACCTCATCTGCACAAACAAATACAAAAAGGTTGAATTTTGATCTCAACAAAGATGTTCTTATCGATTTTCTATTTCGCTGAAACCTTTTCTTAGCTGAGCGCTAATTTTGAACACATTTTTCGTTCCATTTTTTAATGTCATAAAAATGCACCAAACATAAAGAATGGAATCCCAGATTTACCAGATCATCTTCCTCAGGTCGAATTCCTTTCGCGAATCCATCTCGAAGCCTCCTGTTTTCCTCCTCAAGTAGAGAGCAGCGCTCCTGCAGAAAACTTAAATCAGATTTTACTGATTTCAGTTCTCTTGCAATGGAAGTCGCTTTTTTCGCCATAGTTATTGCGATCTTCAAAAATACAGCATCAATAACGATAATCAGTAAATGATATCTCTCTTCACATCACTCATTAAACAAATCATGGTGTAAACATCATACAAACTTACATTTTTTGCTTTCTTGAAATTCCCCAACCCGTACGGACTTTGCCCATTCTCTTTCCCCTTATCCCCTTCATCATCTGGACATTCTTTCCTCTTCATTCCCCTCTTACCATCTTCAGTCTCTTCATCTTCCCCTTCTTGTCCTTCATTACATAATTTATCCTCTTCTTTCGCCTTCTCTATAGTGTTGCGAACTATTTGTGACAATGTGGGTGGCCTAGACAGTTCCCTTGCCCCCTAACAAATAGTATACAGTACACATTAAACTCCAATACACTGCATAACAATGTCCACTTTACAACACTAGTCATAACATAGTTTAGATATATAAAGGATAATCAATGATTACTATCTAGGATCATACATATTTGAGTCTCCGCTAACTCAATAGCCCAATTTGATATTCAAGAATAGATGACCAAGAGTCCATCTTTTGAGTAATAATTTATCTCTAGCATTCAATTTATGTATCCTTTTTAATACATTGAGGTATCCAGACTCAAACTCGAGCATTACCTAAGCTACAATACCTCATATTTTACCTGCATCCGTTAAACCAGAAAGTATTAGGAGCATGGCCTAATTGAATCTTACATGTTTAACGCTTAGCAAGTTATCCCATTTACATTTTTCGACAAGTGCTAATCTATTTATCTAGTTGTGATAGCTAAACATTTCTTAAGCATTCAATCTGTACATAGTTGATCCTTGTTCCAGAGTGATACTTAAAGTCAAGATCCAATGATAAATAAAATCAAATACCTGAAGAGCATTATCAAGATTGCCAGATAGTTGCGAAAGAGTATACGAAACAGAGTCAAACCCTCTAAGCAAGAGCAGTGAATCTTCTTTCAATCTTTTTGCCCTATCCATTTTTCCCTCATTCTGCAAACAGTTTTATACATTGCCCATCAGCACATTCTTATCAAAGCCACAAACTTTAACTTCATTTTCGAAAAAAACACACACATATTGTAGCTCATTAAAAAGAAACGATTTTGCACACACTAGTTCATGAAAAAGAAATCATTTTCACCTCAACTACTGGCAAAGATTGATCAATAGCCTTTCGATTTTCGAGAAGTGTGTCAACCCGATTACGAAGAGCACTCCAGAAACTGGAATCTGAAGATGGGCTGATCACAGTAGATGAATCCATAGAGCTTCCAGATTCCTATAATTAATTTTCCAATTTAATTGTGAAAAAAAAACAAGAAAATTTAAAATAAATGGGATTTTAAACAAATCTAATGATCTGAGTTTGGAAATTAATGTACCTTAATGAGGGTAACTGGAGATGATGAAGATAGTTGAACTGAAGTTGCCATTAAGCTGTGTTTGATCTATGTGTGTATGTGTATATTTGTTAGATACAAAGAAAGAGAGTAGTTTAACGGCTAGTTTTCAAGAGGAGTTGAATATATTGAAATGGGCTGGATTTGAATATTTATATATGCAGCTAGCTAACGTTAGAAATTACTACTCTATTATATTTATTAGTGTTGATTGGATATTATTTTATGAAAATCTATTATTGGATGTTTTCTAGTAATATATTTTTTATTTTGGGTCACTCTAGCATTTCTCTAAATTATTTGCATCCTTCCGTTGGCCATGGCCTCCCAATCTCCCATTCATTGATTTTACATTTGTTCTGTATTTCTTGTTGCATTGAAAATATTGATCTTTATAACGGGAAAATAATTAGAAGTGTTTAAAAACAGACTAATCGAAATGTCGCAAAACTGATCATGCTTCAAGAGTAAGATGCAAATTTATGTTGTGACCCATCTGTAAAATGAGTAAATCTGCAACGATAAAGTGTAGACAGAACAGCAAACTTCAGCAGATCTGAGTATGTGACGGACTATTGTTCATGTGTAATAATCACCATCAAGTCATCAACAAAGAGAGTTTTGCAAAATAAAATTAGAAATCTGAAATTAATATTAGAGCAATGCGTCGGTTGATATCCTCGTATGGTTGTGCTTAATTGTTAGATGCGTAGCTAACATCTAATTTGTTAACATACTGAAGAATAAACCGAGGTCCTGAGAACTAGAAAGCTATACTTTAGGTCCTAATCTACTCGTAAAGAGTTTGTTACAGCTGTGGTTGCATAATCTGGTACTAGCTTGCAGTTTACACAAAAGTATGCAGACCATATTCCAGAACAGCATGTAGAGAAGAAGTAGACAATGCTTATATGGATGATGTTGTAACTAATCCTTGTGTTTGATTTCAAGGCCTTTGAGTTTGGATTCCAGTTCATCTTCATCACCTGCTTCGTCAGCCTCCTCATCATAATCTTCTCCTTCGGGATCATTATCATGCAGCGAAGCAAGCATAGCGGGAGAACTTTTAAACATATCCTTTATCTCATCAACGCCTTCATCAGATATGAAGTTAGCATTGATGTTAAGAAGCTTAAACCCAGGTTTGGCTATAACAGCCTGAGCCAAAACCCTGGCACCAGCCCTTCTAATTAGGTTTGTGCTCAGATCAACTTCATTTAACTGAACACAACCCTGCTCCAGAGCCTTTGCAATTTGAATAGCACCCGCATCCTTCAACTCATTTTCCGAAAGGTTTAATTTGGTCAGAGAACGTGCTGAAGTTATCAGGCTTGATAGAGCAAGAGCTGCTTTGGCAGTAATTTCATTTCCAGACATCTCCAGAACTTCAAGTGAAGGAGCAGACTCCTTGAGAGCATTCGCAAGAGCTATACACGCTTCATCGGCTAGATTGAGGTAGCTCAGGTAAACTTCACAAAGATTAGGACATCCAAGTAGTGCTTTACTCAAAGCAACTCCGGATTTTATACCAAACATATTGTCGCTTAAATCAAGCTTCTTCAGATTGGTACAAGTTCCAAGTGCTTCAGCCAAAGCAACTCCACCTTCAGAGTCAACCCTTGTGGAAGAACACCGGAAATTTTCCAATACAGGAGAATGTTTTACAAGTTCTGAGATTGCAATTGCCCCTTCATCCCCAGTCATGTTGTTATGAAACTGAAGCACCTTTAGTTTCTCGGTGGAAGGTATCAATTCACATACAGCTCGTGCCGCTGCTTCTGAAATACCATCATTCATAAGATGAAGCTCCTCTAAGTTATGCTGTGACTTCAAGAGGCTTTCAAATGCCCTTACACCCTTTTCCCCCAACGCATTATTTGATAGATTCAGATACCTTAGTTCACAACCATCCAGGACTGATGAAAATATTTTCATGACTTCAAGAGCTTCGTCCTCAGGTCTTCCTGCAATAAAATCCGATAGATCAACTTCTTTCAGTTGATCCCTGAGAAAAAACAGAAAGGTTTCAGCAACATGAGCAGCATCTAGTCCAAAACTCCGATTGCTGAAACAAATCTTTGTGTACTTATTTCCTTGCTTGCTCAGTGGTTTTAACAACTCTCTAGCCTCCTCCGCATTGATCAAGGTTCGGCGACCTCCAGATATGTCAAAAACAGTTTCATGAGTCGTTGTACCTTTCTCAGTTATGACTGCTCCATCTTCCTTTGCCTTTGAAGGGCCTCTTTTGACTGCTTCAAGCATAAGTTTACTAGATTCCTTAGCATAAAGTTGAACAGCTGAACTTCCATCACCATCCGGCTCCTTCTCGTAGTGTAGGTTAGCAGAAGCATAAGCCAAAGCTTCAATCTTTTTGGAAATTTCTTCAGCTTCTTCTATGTCAAGCAGACCATACTTCCTAGATAGGAAAGATTTTGATGGTGTTGTTAGATTCTTGATCATTCGCTTCACAAGCATTACCCTTGTGCTTTGGCTAGGAGGCCACAGTTTGATAGAGATTGAGCCGTGATAATATGTAGAATCCATCTAAATGTTGCCTGGTACCATAATCAAATTTTGCACTTAGTATAAACCCAAAATCAACTTTTACATCAAAACCTAAATCTAGAATCTAGCACCACAGGAAACAAGAAATCAATTAAGTTTTTCAGATCTGCAGTTCTAATGAGTATTTTTGCTTTTAGTTGTAATACATGGATGCTTCAGTATTTGTCTAGCTCAAAGTTCCCATGTCAAAGTTTTAAAATCTGTACATGGGTATGTCATTTGTGTGTTGAGTACATAATATAGTTAAATAGAGGAACACGCACTCAGAATTTCTAGAGAACATGTACCAAGGTAGTCTATACAATACAGGTATAAAGTCTGTTAGGGTGATTGGCCCAAAATATTCATATGGGAGCCATGCTGGCCCTTTTTACTGACTGAAAACGCTACACCGTCTACCGTGATATGAGGGGTGTTGCGGAACACCGTGTTCCGTATCATGTACGGATACGGAACACCGTGTTCCGTATCATGCTAACACGGAAGATGGTGTTCCGTATCATGCATAATACGGAACACGGTGTTCCGTATTATGCTAACACGGAGGACGATTCTCCGTATCCCGTCGGTATTTCGGGTCATTTTTTTCAAAATCAGTATTTTAGGCAAAAACTTGTAAAAAATAGGCATTTTGGTAATTCTCTCTAACTGTTGTACCAAAACCAACCCCCATAACAATATAGCAAAATTAAAACGCGGAGCAGATATCATAGACTATAAAGTGACATAAAGGAACACATCTGATATCTCTAGACAAGTTGTATATCCTTGAACATCTACGCAAGAGATATAGGTCCAGCATAAATTTGTAAAGATACATCTCAGACGAAATAATTTTTTAAAGCAATGCAATGATGTTTCATATTTAATAATCTCTGTTGCAATAATATTACTTTACCACCATTACAAATCAAGAAAACTTTAAAACCTATATGCTTCTATGATCCTATACAAGTAATGCAGATCTCATCCTAGAGCATGAATTAACGGTATTAGGTTAGGTACAAAATCACTCATTATACACACATCCAAATCAACACTAATACTTCTCTACTAATAGACTATCATCTTACACACATCCAAATCAACACTAATACTTCCCTACTAATAGAATATCATCTATTTATTTTATTTTTTGATATTTATACACATGCACCCACCCACCCACCTTGTCTTTGACAAGTTTCGAACCCTCGACATCCCGTAAAGAGAGCGAGGGAGATACCGCTACACCAAGAGGTGAAACATAGTCATATACATACTTAACTGCAACATAGCAAAAGAATCGCCATCAACCAAAATCTACACAATGTTTAGGTTCCATATAAGTTTAGTACACATGTAATGCAAATTCAACAGCTAAAACAATTGCAGTTAATCATTTACACGATACACCAATCTAAAATTAAAAAGAATATGATTATTATATTTTATATTTTTAAAAAAAGGGGCATCAAAATTTACAGACTTACATTGTACATTTCAAAGATGAGAAATATAATAAAGCTATACATACTACAAATACAAAAAACTACACATACTACAAAGAAAAACTATATAAATTTCAAAGATGAAAAAAATGAAAAGGAAGAACAATAAAGATTCAATTTTGACACAAACAGTAGTTGAAGAATCATATGGGTATAATTAAAAAATGCAGATAAACAATAAAGATTCAACTTTTACAGAAACAGTACATCAAGAATCATATGGGTATGATTAAAAATCCATAAAAACCATAAAAATTACATTTTCATCTAGACGGTAAAAAGAATTTATAGATAGAAACTTACAGAATAAAGAATTCAAACTCTGGAGAGGCGTGGAGTGGACAAAATGGGGGTTTAGTTTGAAACCGTTTTTTGCGCTACTTCGTAAATGTGGGCACTCTAAAACTCTCAAGTCTCAACTGTTTCTTAAATAGGTGAGAATGGGAAGCAAACGGATAAATTTGAAAAAATGTTTCTCGGAGGGAAATGAATTCAATTGAAGGCATTTTTTTTCGTTTTATTTCTTAATTTTTTTTAAAAAAATATTAAGTAATCCAAAAAATTTTTAATTTTTTTTTTTCAAATGTCACTTGGTTATGAAATTAATTAATGAAATAAATCTTCCACGTTCACATCAATCACACCAATTAAAATTCAATGTTACGACACTTCAACATTGTCATGTCATTTTTTAATCATTACATGTAAATTTATGTTTTGCCCATAATTTTTCCTTTTCTTTTTCAATGAAAAAGAAGGCATCCACACAATGCACGAGTTTAAGTTCTAAAAATTTAAATGACGGAATAATCTGTATTTGCATATATTCATTTTATACGCATGGAAATTTATATAAGCCATTTACATAATTTTGAACGAATAAATGGGTATTTAAAGGTAACGTATATATTGAAGATACATATGTTTACACAATGTGGATTAAGATATACAGTATAGTATTTTCCCTTTTTCCATCTACTTGTCTTTGTCTTTGATTCTTTCATGCATATTTTGAAATATCAAGAGCAAGAATATATGTCAATGCCTGTACAAGATTTACAAAAAGAAATGTCAATATAAATGTAAGGTATAGCTCAGGACCAGGGCCAAGCACTGGCAGAATTTGTGTCAAATGCTGCCCAGTGCCCATTGTAACTTAAACAACCATCTTAAATAACAAAAAGGGAAATTCTATATGGTACCATTGTGGTTTTGGCTTTTCTACATGGTACCATCACATTATTTACTTCTATCCATGGTACCCTCGTACATTTGGTTTTTCATATATAATACCCTTCTGTTAAGTACAAAGTAATAGAATTGATTTCAAATTGTAAAACAAATTGTATATTTGAAATCGTTGCGAAAAAATACATGAAATAGACTATTGAATCATGTAAAACGAAATTAAAATGAGTGAGATATATTCAAACTCTATAACCAAATTTTGACAATAAATATCTCACTCATTTTGACTCTGTTTTACATGATTTAAGGGTCTATTTTATATAACTTTTCGTAAAGATTTCAAATATACAATTTGTTTTACGATGTGAAATCAATTCTATTACGTTTTACTTAACAGAAGGATATTATATATGTAAAACCAAATGTACGAGGGTACCATGGATAGGAGTAAATAATGTGATGGTACCATGTAGAAAAGCCAAAACCACAATGGTACCATATAGAATATCCGTGACAAAAACTATGGAATCAATCTTGTCTTTCTACAAATAACCAGATGCGGTACATATAAATACTATACATGTACAACTGATGGTGTCTGGCCTACAAAAATTACAATACACTTAAACCATGGATACCAGAACCCAAAAATATACATTGTTCATAAGGCCTGTCCCTCCCTAACTGGTATCCAAAAATATAACAACTATCCGTCTTTTACAGTATTGTTGAGCTCGTCAGCAAGGCTCATGACTATCGTGTTTTTATATATCAGCACTACTAGGCATTCTACCAACTCAAAATGACCTGTTGCCTTCTTTTGGAGGCCTCTCTAGGGCATGCCAACCAAATTTCCCTTTTCTAAAGTCTGCCAAGATACGAAATGCTGCTTGATTACTGTCTCCATTGAACAAGTGATTTGCAAGTTGCTGTACAAATCTGTGAAATATGGGTAGGATAAGTTATTGTGATCAACAAAAGGGAAATCTTATAGTTCGAACAAAACTTCACACCCTAGACTTACGTTTTACCACAGTGAGAATCCGCATCAAGTTTATACCTTTGGCAAAGAACACTGTTTCCTGGAAAGCAAGACACAAAATAATGAGTACATAGACATGGAGAATCTGTTCATGCTGGATCTAAAATTCATACTGAACTCAATTTACCCCCCAAAAGTTAAAAGAAAAATGCTAGGGAAGAAAAAAAAAAAGCTCCCAAAAAAGTTCCCAAATGCCTCATGTATTATTCTGATTGGTTGTAAGAATAACAAAATGAGACGGCCCCATGTGCATTCACATTAACCACGCCAATTAAAATTCCCCAATTTGCCATGTAAGCGGTGCCACGTCATTTTGGAGAATTTTTTGGGAACATTTTTAGGTTCCCTAGCATTACTCAAGTTTAAAATATACTCAGACAACCTACATGTGAAACCGAAGAGGGAGAACAATAAAAGATGTAGGCAGATAATAATCGACGAAAAGAACATATAAGGTGGGTTAATGCTGATAAATATCTTTTATTTATGCATTCAAATCTTGATACTCCTATTGTGTTCTAGACTGATGTTTAAACACATTAATTAAAAAATGGAACACTTTATGTTCCATTTCCTTTGCGCAAAAGAAGTGGACTGCCAAAATAATTTCATTTGCCCAAAGTTACACATCATCTCCTCCTAAAGATCACTCTTCTTTACTACCACATCCTTCTTTCCAATTATGTTTTGTCTAGCTGTCTAGTTGCAAAAACCTAGTATCGCTAGTATATTTAAGGTCAAGATTATCACGATCTTTGTGTTAATACGTACAAGACGACCTCCTAACTGAGCAAAGATCAAGTCATGCTAGTATCCCAGCCATTCTAAGATCGGAGCTTGCTTGTTATGATATCTATCTTTATTTGCAGAATCTGAGAGAAGATAGTCTTTGATCTAACTAATGGTTACAATGTATCTTCTAATTAATATTTGTAACATCGCACATCGATTAGAATAAGAGTATTTGGGACCTTTATGGATACAAGTAAACAACTAATGTGTACCAATTTGCTAGCATTTTTGGGTGACCTGTGGTGGGTTGTTGGGTCCGGTTGCATTCGATTGTGAGCTTGGATGTTATAAATGGTATCAGAGCTCTGCCCGATCGAAAGTGCAGAGGCACTGCCCGGGTTCCGTAAGTGTGTTTGTGGGCTCGACGAGGACGTCGACCCTATAAGAGGGGGTGTTTGTAACATCCCACATCGATTAGAATACGAGTATTTGGAACCTTTGTAGATACAAGTAAACAACTAATGTGTACCAATTTGCTAGCATTTTTGGATTGACCTGTGGTGGGTTGTTGGGTCCGGTATGCATTCGGTTGTGGGCTTGGATGTTATAAAAAGAACTAAACAATAATTGGAACTTTATGGCATACTCTTCAGCATGTAACTTGTAATTTTTCAAATCTCAAGGAAAATAATCTGCTAGATAACTATAATAGTACTTCCTCCGTCCTATTTTACATGTCCCTTTTGTAAAAAAACACACGTATTAAGAAAAAGGTTAGTTGGATAAAATTTTCCAACTAATACCCTTAATTAATACATTGAAAAATGAGAATAGTGTTAAGTTTGAAAAAAGTCAAATTTTAAATACAATAAATGTAGGGATAGTTTTGGAAAATTACCCTTAAATTAGTATTGAAAGAAGAAAAGGGACATGTAATATGGGAAAAATTCATTTTTCAAAAGGGACAAGTATTTGGGACGGAGGGAGTACAATATTACAGAAAGGAAAGAATGCACACCAACTGATGGAAACTTTGTAAGTATCTGGACAAGAATGGCTGCAACATCACCAAAATCATAGGATCTCTCCCCAATGTCATCACATATTGCAAGCTTTATTGCAGCAGACTGATCACTGATTCTCATGGGGATTATTCCAGGGGAATCTAACAACTCCAGGTCTGTCCCAAAACGAACCCATCTTTTGAAAGAGCAAAATATAAAAGAGAAGGTTATGATTAGCACTCACAGTGGTTGGTGTAATATATGAGAAATTGAAAATAATAATAACAATCGATTTGCATGATATAACCGAAAAGGCCAAAAGCGGTTTGCATGATATAATTAAAAAAGGTCAAAAGCGCTTATTATAGTGGTATCAGCCTCAACCCTTTTAAGGGAGGTCGAGGGTTTAAATCTTGTCAAATGCAAGGTGATTTAAATAAACCATGGAAAGAAAAATCTAAGAGGAACCTTCAAATAAATTGTTTCCTGCACGTTGGAAGGAAAATTTTAATGCAAACTTAAGCTTCTTCTATATATAGATGTTTACTCACTCCAGTAGAAATAATATCGATATGTGATTAAACTTATAAATCAAATTTTTCATCTTTCTAGTGGACAGAATTAAAAAATTCATCATGTAGTAGTCTCAAATAATCTAAAGCTGAAAAGGATTCATCATTAGTAGGCAAATTATGCAAGGAAAATGCAATTACATACTTCAGTACTCTAGTAACACCAGGTCTTGGAGCAGCTAGACACATACGCCTCTTCAGCAAACGGTTGATCAAAGATGATTTGCCAACATTTGGATATCCCACTATTCCAGCTCGAACCTGTCAAACAGTAAATAAAATCCTAATAAAGCAGGAGCTGAGGTCAACTTGTCAGGTGGCGAAATAGGATTCAGAGAAAGTACAAACATGAATATATTACATTTTGTGTAAATAGTTTACAAAAAGTAAAAATATAAGATCAAAAAGTTGCATACATAATGCACAGTTCCACTTGTACCTTACATGTAATAAACTTATCCCGCAGTAAAATATGTTAATAGAGCAATTTAGGTTAAGAATAAGTATTAGAGTGCCCATCACAATACACCTAACTGAGATATTCACTTTGGGGCATCTAATATGCATACAATATATAGTCAGTAATGTTCTTCAGACGGTCTGAACCCATACTTGAGCATTACCGCTAGCCGTGCCCAGATATAGCAAGTCAGATGGCAGAAAGGGCTCAAAGAGATTAGCAGCTACAGCCCCTATAGGCTGTCCAGGGGGGACTCCACGGCTATGACCTGGCCAGAATTAGTGCTATTAAAATACTTTTATCTCCTTAAGCAAAATTCAGTTTACTACCATATTATCCTTCCTATGTATAACCGAAATATTGAGACAGGTCACTTGTAGCTTGACAACCTAAATTAGTGACTCTTACTCCTCAATGACCGATTTTTATCTATCTCCCACTTCTTTGCATCTCATTTAACACACGTCACTAGTAGCTTAACAACTTAAAATGGTGACTCACTCCTCCAGTCCTCCTCGATGACCGATTTGTTGTATCTATCTCCACTTCTGTGCATCTCATTTTTCTTCTGCACTTTTACATTCTTCGATTGCCATGGCTGTGTTGAATTGAGCTTCTCTAATTTTTATATTTAAATTATTAGGAATGCATCAGAAATTGCATCCCCAAACTTTATGTATATACTAGATATTACTTCTATCTATTAAGTTACACATTTGGCTCCAATACAATAATTTGGTCCCTGATTCTCTAACCTCCTTCTATTCGCTGTTACTTTTCGATATAGTTAATTTTATGAAAAAACTCTTATGTATGGTTGTTTCAATGCTGGTCTGAATAAAGTTAATAATAGTTTAAATATAACATAAAAGATCAACAAAACAACACTATAGGATCCAGTAAGGTAGCCACCGAGATAATGGCTACTCATTTTAGGCCCTCGAAGGATGGTATTATAATTAACATATATGTTATCTATTATCTATTATCTGTTATCTGTCTGCCAACATCATTGTCATTAATTTTTTGACTAATTACAAAGTAGCTGGTGGGATATCTAACATGAACACTATATGTAGACAGCAAATAATTGATATGTCAGTGAAGCATGATGACATGTCTGCAGTCTAAAGTAACATACTGGACGGGGAAGGAGTCCTTTTGCTTTGCGTTTAATATTTACTCCAGCAGCTAGAGTCTTTGCCAACCTCCCCATCTTCAAGGCCCCCTGCACTTTCAACACGACAAGACTAATTTTAAATGAGATGCCCACAAAGAAAAAACAGGAAGAAGTATTGCGACATACCATCCCAAGCTTTCCATTGGCGAAGACAACCTTTGTGCCCTGGTTAGCATAATAAGTCGCCCAGGCATTGCGGTCTTCAGCAGAAATCATATCTTCTCTATTTAAAACTAAGATTCTTTTTCTGTTACCAAGCCATGCATCCATCTGCTCACATGAGTTTCACAAAAGAATAGAAAACAGTTAAGAATACAAGTCTTAGTTCCCAGCTCAAAGTTGCGCTTGGATATTACACTACGATAGGGGGGGTCCTAAACAGATATGATTCATATATGCCTTCTCCACACCACAAGGTTCCAAGAGAGTTGACCATCTAATAGGTCACCTTTTTACAAAAATACTCTTCAAGCGTTCTGAACTTTGAAATACATATTATACCTAGTTCATGTGCATAGTCTAACAGGTAAAATATTATTGGGACAAAAAACAAAAAAATGAAAAAAAAATGAACATTATTATAACTTTGAATCTCATCAAGCAATATTGTGTAAAGTTTTACATGCATATATCAAGAAATTAATGGGCAGAAAAGGTTAACCTGAGGATGACTAGTGGACATTGGAATTCTTGCATCTCGCACCTCTATCACAACATCCATCAATTTTAGCTGTTCTTTAAGCTCTTTTTCGGTTTTTGCAATATGACCAGGATACCACTACTCAATTTACACAGAATGTGTACAGGAAACAGGATTAGCAAATTCAAGAAATATTTCCGAACAGCAATATACTATCTAGAGCTCTCTTAAACATATGCACACCATCTTACCTGAACAGGCCGCAATGTTTTTGTCCAGTGATAAAGGTCATTATCGAGATCGCTCCAGTCAAATTCTTCTTCATGACTGCCAAATGTGTTACTAAAATGCAAATTGCTGTTTCCATACCAACCTGGATTATTCCCACCAACAATCTGAAACGGTGCAGAATTAGTTTAACCCTATCTTCTACTATGTCTAAAACTTCCTACGATAATATCTTTATAAATTCGGATCAAAGAACAGACTATGAAATCCACGAATAAATTTTTGTTAAACCAATAGAAGTACTTGTTAAGTAACCAACTCATCTTAGTCCTTAAATGAGTTGGTTACTTAACATGGTATCAAACCTCAGGCACGCAGAGGTCCCAGGTTCGACTCTCTGCGACCCCTAATATTCTCAATATTTATTATGGACACGAAAGGCAATTTATGCGACCTCTGCGACCCCCAAATATTTATTATGGACAAGATGGGCGCCCGTGACCCACAATAGTAGTCTCTTTTGAGTACATGTCCATTTCAATTTTCAATGTAAATATGTGATCATCTTTCCTAAATTACCCTTTTTGAAAATTGTATAGCAATTAATGAGTAATGACCAAGAGTATAAAATAGCTCATATTCTTAAAAGTCAATGTATTTATAATGGGTATAAGAGGAAATGTATCATCTAATTAATATTTTCTTAAGATGCGTAATTTTTTCAAAAGAGACTTGTATTGTGGGACGGAGGGAGTAATTTCTTTATAGGAGGACCCACAGAATTCACCTAGTAAATTTATGGATTTCAGTTCATCATCTAAACTAATTGGTACTCCCTTCGTCTCTAAATATGTTTCCTGTTTACTCTGGACACGTTTGCCAACGCACACTTTTAATCATTAATATCTTCAATTTCGTATTAGTATTAATTATAAAAACTTCACTGTATTAAAGTACTCATAAATACGAATCTAATGTATTAAAGTACTCATAAATACGAATCTAACAAGATCACTCATGACTATATTTGGTATTATAGATTATACGTAAATTAATAGTCAATCGCTTATAATGAATAGTATCAAAAGTCAAAATGAGAAACACAAATTGAGACCGAGGGAGTAACATTAATATTACGTGAACTTTATCATAAATTAGCAAAGAAAAGAACTTTCGGATAAAATAGTAACCATATAAAATGACATTAAAGAAATGGATAAAACAAGGTCATTTGAGAAACCCATCAAGAAATTAAACTAGTTGTCACATTGCATAAAGTAAACAAACAAAATTGAAAGACTTAACCAAAAGAATAGGGTGTGTTTGAGAGAGAGAGAGAGGGGGGGAGGGGGGGAGGGGGGGAGGGGGGGAGGGAGGGAGAGCGAGGGGGGGAGGGGGGGGGAGGGAGGGAGATCGAGGGAGGGGGGGGGAGGGAGGGAGAGCGAGGGAGGGAGAGAGAGAGATTACTTGAATAGTGGAGGAGGGCTGGGGAGGAGAAGCAGCACAAATTGGGGACAAAGGTCTGCTTCGTGGGTTGGGTCCACAAATAAGTGGTGTTGTTACAGAGTTTTTGTTGAGACAACAAAGCCCAGATGATATTTGAACAAGAAGATGAGCTCCCATTATATTTAATATTTTCCAACTTTGCCAATTCTTGATTACTCTTAACACTGTTCAATCCATCTCCCTTACGTTCAAATTTTCACAGTATATATGTGTGTAGTGCAATAAACAACACCAAGAATTTCACTTTGTTTAACGGGAAGAAGATAAGAGATGGTGGAAACAGAAAACAAAAGGGAGAAAATGAGAAACAATTCTCTTAAAAAATACTGTATAATTTTTTCTCAATTTTAATTAAATTGAAATTAAATAATCAAATGTCCACGGTCTTCTTACTCTTGCTCAAATAAGAACCTTATATTATGAAAAGTAAAAATTGATATCTTGCTCAAATAAGAGCATCTTCAATGGCAATATCTATATCGATTGGCTAAAAAAATTTAAAATAGGAAATAGTTAAAATTTTGCACAAGGAGAATGGGGGGAACTCCAATGGTGTTAGGTATAATACAAATTGTGTATATTTTTGCTAAGGGGAAAGTGGTAACACATGTTCGACAAATATAGCCAATGAAAAATGATTGTCTATAATTTTTGCTAAAGATTTTGATGCATTGGAGTGCTTAATATTTTACATATTATCTATATCATTTGCCACGTAGATTTTATAGCTAAATGCTCTTTACCATTGGAGATACTCTAAGAACCTTATATTATGATGAAAAGTAAAAATTGATATCTAATCTCAGCCCCATTATTTAAAAAAAATATATTAAATTCTAGGCACATAAATTAAGCACATACATACACACCCAGCATACACACCACACATACACCATCCCAAAAACACCCACCCACCTCAAATCTGAAAGAGTTTGTCCTAAAATCCAATCATGTATGATGATTTAGGAAGAACTTTCTTGTACACTTATTTGATTTCATTAATATTAATAAAAGACTTATTTGTTTTTATTACGGGCCTTATCTATTTAAAGTATTTTAAATAAGATATTCCATGGTTTAAAGTAAAGCTTCTAGAATTATAATGAGATTATAATAGTGAGATCTAGAAGATGATAACTCTAGACTTAAACAGTTCCTGATCATAGGATAACTAATCGGAAGTTAGTGAATCCGCAAAGATTGGTACATACTATGCTTGCTCCTTTCAGGAGGATGTCTGTTCTCATAGGCATTTGTGTGGTGACACTATAGCTAGTATGTAGGTGCTTATTAAGGAATAAGTTCACTGAACATGACTCGATAAGTTGAACAACTAATGGAGTTTACTCACGCGTCGATAGTTGTTCACAGAGTGATAGTTGTACAAGTGTCCTTAGACTTGAGATCGTTAGAGTAATCTTGTATATAATGAACTGTGCTTTGGTTTAGTCCTTAGTCTCAAGGACATCCATTAGGTCTATTCTGGGCATAGGGATTTATGTATGGAGATAGTTAATGGTCAATAAAGGATCTACCCCTTCTAGTAAAGAAGTGAATATCCTATGTTATTCTTAGTATGCGAGTTCTGGAATCTCTGGCCAGAGTGTATGAAATTAGAAAGGAATTTCTAATTTGCATTAATATGAACTTTGCATTATGAATAAGAAATCATATGATTAAATTTGATAGGCTTGACACGAGTTCCATGCCTTGTATTTAATCGGGATATTGTAGGGTAGAAGGAATTGATTGTACGGTAACTAGCACTGACAGGTTCTTGGTATTCTAAGCAGTGCATTCATATTATCCGGATAGTCGCGATATGTTGAGAAGCATCACTCACGATTTAGAATAAATATAATTAATCAGTTAATTATATTTAATGAATTTTAGAATTCATATAAATAATAAATAAAAAGTTTATTATTATTTATTTCTACTACCGGCTTAATATTGAACCTACAGGGTCACACCATAAAAAGATTAATTTATTGATGAAGGTATTTTGAGAGAGCAAGTTGTTTTTAATAATGATTAAAATAGTTTTAATTATTATTTAAACATTTTATAAGATAAAGTGTGGGATTTATATATAATAATATATATGATATATTAATTATATAAAAATCTACTTGAGCCCTATATAAAGAAAGAGATGAGAACATGTTTAGTATGCAAAGTGGTTTTGTGAAAACCTAGTTGCCACCACTCCATCTTCTTCATCTCTCTCTCTCTCTCAAAAGGATTAAAACTCCATTTTTATAAAAGCTAAGTTTTATAAAAAGCTTCATCGAAGATTATTCTTGGTGGATACCGGTAGAGTGCTTCACACTCTGAGAAGCAACTGCTAGCAACCATAGATTATAAAGCTTCGATTTTTCAAGGTAAGGTTTCGATTCCTCCGCTATTTCTGTTTTATATGATTTTCTATATGTGCGATACATGGTTTTTACGGAATAATTGCTATACCGCGCTTCCGCTCGTCCGTAAATTCCTTCAAAATCACCCACCCCCACTGTGACAACCCGGGTCAAATCCCGAGTCTTTTTCGAAAATCGGGTCAAATCCCGATCACGAATCCGAAATAAGCCAAAGTAAACTGGCCCAAATGCAGCCAACTTGGGTAATCCACAAGCCCACCACAGGTCCCCAAAAGATCATGATTTTGTTGGTGCACTTAGTAGTATTATTTTGCCTTATAAACTGAACAGAAGTCCCAAATCTCCTCGATGTGGGACTGGGGTGTTACAAACTCCCCCACTTAAACTCATGACATCCTCGTCAGGCCGAACGGATATCCCATAGGTCCAAGATCGTTCCTCTCTAGCCATTGTGGGATAATACCGGCTAGCTTCGTGTCCCCACCTCCGGACCTTTGTCCATTGTGGGATAATACCACCAGCCTTCGTGTCCCCACCTCCGGCAACTTGACGAATCAAGCTTTCGAGAGTCGGCTCTGATACCATATGTGACAACCCGGGTCAAATCCCGAGTCTTTTTCGAAAATTGGGTCAAATCCCGATCACGAATCCGAAATAAGCCAAAGTAAACTGGCCCAAATGTAGCCAACTTGGGTAATCACAAGCCTACCACAGGCCCCCAAAAGATCATGATTTTGTTGGTGCACTTAGTAGTATTATTTTACCTTATAAACTAAACAGAAGTCCCAAATCTCCTCGATGTGGGACTGGGGTGTTACACCCACCCCTGCCTCACCCACCCATCCCAAATTCGGCCAGAGGAAAACCAACCTCACCAAACACACTCACCGGAAATCAAAATGATTTCGTTCACATCAAACCTATTAGCTTTAATTAAGCGTACCCAAACCCGCCTTCGAATCCTGGCTCTGAGACACCGATTATCTTGAAGTCCTCGAACAAAAAACCTCCGACCCCTTTGCAACCGCTCTTCCACCGCCACAAGAAGTTTCCCCACCACCGGAATTATGTATGTATAGGTGTGGGTAATTCAGGTTTGGTAGTGAAATGAGAAATTGATGATTGTGGGAGGGCGGTTGTAGTGGGTGGGGAGTGTTTGGTTCGAAAGTTGTGGTCGGAGGTGGTGAGGTTGTGGTGGTTGGAAGTGGTCGGAGATGATTTGTGTTTAACAGTGATGATTTTCGGCGATTTTTGCTGATTTTGTGGTGATTTTCGGTTGTTGTTGGTGATTTGTTAGTGGTGGTCGGAGGTTGTTGGGGAAAATATGGTAATTACTTGAATTTTTCTGAAGCCGTGTGAACACTTTCAGATTGAAGTTATTTGTGGTTCACCCAAATAATTCAATCGGATAAAGTCAGAAATTCTACAAGAAGAGATAATGTGTTTTGTTGTGAATTTCAAATGAACCTATGTCTGAAAATGATCAATGCAACACCTATATATAGATGTCAACAGATGTGTCTTTTGCCAAGAGACACATCTCAGTCTTTTCCCAACAGTCACACCTCATTCTAATAGTCATGTCTAATGCCAATAGACACATCTTTTCCCAACAGTTATGTCTGATGCCAATGGACATGCCTCATAAGCTTATCCCAACAGGTGTATCTGATGCCAATGGACATGCCTCATAAGCAATATACTGAAATCATAAAAACTTGAACAAAGCATGCACTCCACACTCTCCCGACTTGTTCGATGTAATATTACGATTACATTGATCCACTAGTCAATCCAATTACACTAAAATATCTGATGTGGTATATTTTTGTGTTCGTTCTCAGGGAGGCAGGTTTTATCAATTTTAATTCAATTATTTCTGGGGCAAAAACGATAATTATGGAAATATTTACTAACTAATTATTTATATTAATTTAACTAATTAATTAAACGATAAACAATGAATTTTAAATCCAGGGCAATTAGGTCCACCATGTTTACATAATATCTGGCTTCTAAGCTAAAGCGATCAAAATGGTCATGCAATTACGGTTTATTAATCTCTCTCAAGCATCAACACTCCCGAAACATGCTTACACATATAATCATTTTTAGTAATTTAATTAATCGGGTAATTAGAGCATGTGTTAATCTCTCTCAAGAATCAACGCTCTCGGAAATCCAATTATGCTGTCGCACTAAAATTCAATTTCGCTAACCGTATGTGTGCCTCTAGTGAGTAAAAATCTCTCGATCTATTACTCCTATTCGCATGTAATTAATCCGTGATATTGGCCGATAACACAAATTAAATATCAAAACATAATCGATTAGAATTACAATAATCAATCAAACCATTATGAAAATCATGCCAGAATTATCATGCAAACATGGCTTTCCTTTATGCCCTAAAACAAGCTACTCACTAATATAAAAATTAAGAATAACTAAAATTATATAACAATCCATCTAAAATATATATTTAATAAACAAGAGAAAATAGAAAATACCTTACAAAGAGAAAGTGTACATAAAAGAGAAGAAAACCAAGCTCCTAGCTTCCAAAATAGACTTAGCCGAATGATGGATATAATGTGGAAATGAATGGTGCGTATAGTATATGCTAAATGACTATGCAGTGTGTTTTTAAAAGTAAGGAAAGAAAAAGCAAACAATGATAAAAAAGAAGATAAGCCCCCCTCCCAGTGTCTTCTGTGAATGATTTTATAGGCTAGCCTTCAGCCTTAGTAAACAATAGCTGCTTCAACTTCAACATTCTGCTTTATTTTGTCTTCCGTGAGTGATGCTTGATTTTTCAAAAGTAAACATTGGCTGCTTCTTCAATTTATCAAAAGTCTTCTATCATCACTTCCGTGTATGGTGGAAGCAGTTGACAATTCAGATGTGTCTTAAAGGGGTATTTATAGATGAGAATTAGGGTTTTAGGGGTGTGTTTGAAATATTTCTTTTTGCTCCAAACTCCTAATTCTTTTTCTTCTTTGTTCTTTATTTCTTTATTTTGCAGCTTCTTTAGTTATTCACGAATTTCCTCATATTTTAGCTCCAAAATAGTGCAAAATGCAATTAAATATGGGAATAAAATTATCTAAAAATATATTCTATCAATATCCAACAATCCTCCCCCATTTTAGCGCAATCCATGATTAACTAAACAAAATCACAACAAATAACAAACTTATGCATAAATGAAATATCGTGACGATTGAATTTCACATTAGTATATTACACATTTCAAATATTCGAATATCAAGGTATCACTATGGATTGAACCTCTACTATTCATAGTGAATACATGAAGATAATATACACATAAATTTACATTCTCAAATGTTCTTACTCGACACTATATTTTACTAGCCTAGTGTCCTAATCCTTCTTAAGCATATCAAAGCCAAGTCCAAGCTTCTTGAAGCGGCTAAACTTCATGCTCAAATAGGTAGTTCTTTTATTCTCTCACCTGCATATGCAATTTTTCAAAAGAACTATTAAGAAGATAAACTTCAACCTCACTAACTTGCAGGTCTGAACACATACCTTGGGATGATGCTTTAATGTGTTCCAATCTCTAAATGTTAAGCTTTCCACATTGAATTCAGCACCTAATGTCATATTAGATGGGAATTGGGTATCTCAACATGAGAGGTTTTTGATGGACTTTAATCCCATCCCTACAGCCGACTTGTGCACAAGATCTCTACTCAACCCTTTGGTTAGATGATCGGCTAAATTATGTTAAGTTCTTATAAACTCCACTGATATAACACTATGCGTGATAAGCTCACGAATCATGCTGTGTCTAACACCTAAATGTCTAGACTTGCCTTTGAACACTTGTCTATAAGCATTAGCCAAGACAGACTCACTATCACATCTGATAGATATGGGTGATATCGGTTTAGGCCACAATGGAATCTCATAAATCAGATTTCTTAGCCATTCAGCTTCTTTACCAGCCGCTGATAATGCCACAAATTCAGATTCCATCGTTGAATCAGTAGCAACTCTGTTTCTTTGATGCCCTAGAGATAGCACCTCCCCCAAGAAGGAATACCCATCCACTTGTGGAAGAATGATCTTCCTTATTGGAAATCCAACTTGCATCTAAATGACCTTCAATCACCGAAGAAATCCAGTATATGACAAACCATAATCCATGGTTCCTTTCAAGTACTTGAACACTCGGCTTAAGTCTTGCCAATGATGTGAACTTGGTTTGCTAGTATACCTACTAAGCTTTCCAACAGCATAGGCAATATCTGGCCTAGTGCTAATCATGGCATACATGAGACTACCAATAGCCCTTGAGTATTCAAGTTGAGATATTGCAACACCTGTATTAGGTAGGAGTTTAATACTAGGATCAAGAGGAGTGCTAACGGGAGAACAATCCTTAAAGTTAAATTTTTTCAGAATCTTCTCAATATAATGAGATTGAGAAATTGAAATACCATTATTCTCACGCTTGATCCTTATACCAAGAATCACCTCAGCCTCCCCCATGCACTACTAGAAAAACTGCCTTAAACATCGCTTATTAGCTGATGTCTTTTAAAAATCCAAGCGATGTCTTCGCATGCGATGTAAAAAGTAGGGGCCTTAGACATAGCTTTTTAGCCGTTGTCTATAAGCCTTTAAGACATCATTTCCTTAGACAATCTGATGTACTTTCCTTCAATTTATATCTTGACTATGATTTCAGTTCTGCTACAATATGACCTCTATATCATTTTGAACATATCACATATACAATAAAATGAGCCATTAACATCGAATACTTTAAACTGATGTGCAGCTTAACATTTTACATCAGTCGTGTATTAGAAGCGATGTTGTATTTCTATTTTAACATCGGTTTCTATTAACTTGTGATGTCTATTATATACTTTAACATCGGTTCTTGACTAAGTGACTGATATGTCTGTTTGCTTATGACATCAGTTCTTTTGTTTGTAAAGTGATGTCAGTTTTCTTTTTGTAATTCATGAATCCCTTGTTTCAGTGAAATGCCCAAACACTAAATTACCATATCAAAACTAAAGAATCAAACCAATGTTACAAAACCAAACATTCATTAATTTACTAAGATTCCAACTACATCATCCACCAATCCAAAAAAACTACATAAATCAAAACCAACTACTATACATATTTCCAAACCATCATTTACAAACTACATAATTCATCCCAAACATAGTTGCTTTCTCGGCTTCTTCCCTGTCCATGGAAAGTTTCTTTTTCAATTCTTGTATATTTATTGAATAGCCTGTTTTGTCCCCCTAGATTGTAAACAATGAAAAAATCATTTCGTGTAGGTAAGCCACTCGAATAGTTGTGGTATTCGCAGTAATAGGAGGCAACAGAAACAGAGATCAGACAAGGATAATTTACCTTGGATGAACTCTTCAGTCGCCTTATTAGGGCCTCTAGCTCTCTTGTCTGCAATTAAACTATACAGCATATAAATACTGATTCTTGTGACTGGAAGGCAATCCTTTGGGCTGAATTCCCAGGAAAATATTTATCACCAGGTTTTAATTACAAATTGTTTTAAAAATGAATACATTGTTACTCGGGCCACAATTTAAAGCAATGTAAG
The DNA here is from genome assembly GCA_037693485.1 of Kitagawia praeruptora. Classification (NCBI taxonomy): domain Eukaryota; kingdom Viridiplantae; phylum Streptophyta; class Magnoliopsida; order Apiales; family Apiaceae; genus Kitagawia; species Kitagawia praeruptora. Next base: position 99,633,253 of record CM075346.1, on the reverse strand, counting down.
TCAAACAAAGCTACAAACATACCTGAACTTTATGAAGGAAAAACCACAAGCAGTGTAATTCTCCATATGCATTCCAACTTGTTTTAGTTCTTTCAAGCCCAGCAAGATCAACAAGAGTGATACTGCTTGTTTTTGTACTGCTGAAGCATTTCGATGTGGAATTCTGAAACACAATCATAAAATTTAATTGCAGTTGTGTGACAAAAACAAGAGCATAACAAGTAGAGAGAAAACTTGCATGTTATGAGAACCAATTTGAGATTCAGGGTTTAGTAAGTTTTTTCAACATCAGCTATGGGGATTGAAAATATGCCTCGGGACAGTGACAATCCCAGTAAATGAGATATGTAACCAGGAGCTTGATGCATTCACATGTGCAATTTATCAAAATATCAAATAGAATATACCACTAGTTATGTTTAAAAGGAGAGCTTATATAGACTAGTAATGCATTTTCTGCATCTATGCTATAGCATAATTTGAGTCGTATGTAATTTCCATTTTACCAAAAAGAAATCAGTATTTGTATTACCTTGCACCAGGACTCAACGATGCACGTAAACACTACATGGGATCTTGAACTCTTTGAATTTATGCTTGTTGCTCTAACCTTTCTACTTGAGAGCCCCTGCATCGGATTAAAAAGTTATTGGCAAGAGCTTCGCATGTATTGCAAAAAATCTATTTACAGCTCTTTAGCTAACAAACAGTTGACTAAATTTGATAATATGTTTTGCACCTTAATCAAAATCTGGGTTACATCCACGTAGCTTCCAACATATATCTCAGTCAAATTTTCAACGTAAAACCAGTTTTACTGTCATCTTTTATCTGCAAGAGCACAGCCACGTAAGTACATATAAAAAGGAAAACAAAGAATACACAGAACTACACATTCAGTAACATGCTACCTTTAGGTTTTTCTGAGTTGGATCCAAGTAAGTCTCCAATCTGTTCATTGTATATCTGGTAACAACATATCAAGCATGTTAGAAAGATATTAATATGCATTTATAGCGCAGATACTCAAAACAATTATGTATGCCGCTACATACCTCAAGGAATGAGCAACGGCATTGATAATTGATCTGTCTGTCTTCAGAAATCTCTTGCTCCTAAAGGCAACAGATCGAAAAGCCCCATTAGTATATTTATGTAGCCGTGTTTATCTCTTCAAATTACAATTTTATACTAAGGGAAGAAAATGAACCTACTCTTTGAATTTCAGAAAATAACATCTGAAATTTGCGCGGAGCAACACCCTGCTGACAATTAGCTATGTTTGTTTCAAGCATTGCACTTGTTTTAGTACAAAAACAAAAGTGCTTGCAAATTTTCTATAAACAGAAGTATCAATCCTCCATATGCATTCCAACTTGTTATCAAACCTTTGCAAGGACAGAACTAAAACAAGTATATATGTCCACAGTCCAGCTAAATAAAATAAAATCTCAATATTATTTGGTTGCTGTGTCCACTGCCTCCACCATGAAATGATTACCAAAGACTGGAACAGATGTTTATTTTACTCTCGTAAAAGGTTCAGGTATTAATAGTTCAGACACTAAAAAATGAAGTGTCCAAAATCCAAATTGGAAGCCACATAAAGCTCTAGACTTAATTGCAACAATTCAAGATAATTATACCAGTAAAGCGGGCAAGATAAGCAACATAACACTGTATAATGATCAGACAACAGACTACACATAAACTTGAGTAAAATTACCTTGTGAATCGGAATTCTTTCCAGAATGATCTTTATCAGACCCAAGAGTCGGGAAAATCTCCTGAACTAAGAGAAAACCCATCGTTCTTAGAAGTTGCTACTACCTGGCGTGTAATTTTATGCACAACAAAAAGATCAGCTCACAAAAAGAGTAGCATAGCCATCAACAAATTAATTATTGGGCTAATGAGATGTAATATCATCCTTTCCAAAAGCTTTCCCAAAAAGATCTAATAGTACAAATTAAGTTACAAGAACATACCAAGTTGTCAACATTCCCAGTTGAGGTCCACGATGCTGAATTATCAGGTAAATGTTCAAAACAATTCCTAAGCAATTCCATGTACAAAACAAAACCAAATACAAAACCAAACTCGGTATCAAAGCAATACATAACACAAAACGCAAATCAAATGCAAAACATGTAAATCCCTAAATCTTAAAATACAAAACACAAAACACAAATGAAATACAAAACAAAACCCTAAAAATATCAATATTGTAAAGCCCAATAATCGAAGCCTTAATAATATTAGAAAATATCAATCCAAGCCCCAAATATTATAAAGCCACAAATCGAAAACCCTAGAAAAATCAAAAAAATAATGAGTGAGTATTTACCGATCGAAGATGAGAAGTTTGTAGATTGAAGCTGAGAAGATGAGAACCTACAAAATTGATTAATCGATTAAGCTGAGAAGATGATTTTCGGGAAGATGATTTTAGGGTGAGAGCTCTCAAAGGGGGAAGACAACTGGAAGAGTGTTTATTTTTGACAAATATCACTTAGTATATTTTAGAGAAATATGAAGAAACCGGGTTTGGTTTGTTTTTGTTTATTATTATTTGGAAATTGGGGGGAGGGGTGTGCTAGAAGCGGGAGGGGAAAATATGTCAAGGGGGGAACTAAAATTGAAATTTTTGGTTAAGTGCAGGAAGAAAAGGGAGGGGCAGTGGATTTCATTTTTTTAAAAAAAAGGGTTTAGACATCGTTTTATCAATTGACTGATGTATCGATATTAAAAAGACATCACTTTTTAATTCGATGATGTACAAAATGCTTTTAACATCAGTGATTTTTTTTAACTGATGTCTAATGTGTGATGTCTAATGCTGTTTTTCTAGTAGTGATGTCTTTCATATCAAAATTAGATGACAAGAATTTCTTGGTTTTATCCACTTGATTTTGGTCAGTGCCAAAAATCAACATGTCATCCACATATAAACAAATTATAACTCCTTTACCAGAAGCATCAAATTTGCTATATACACACTTGTCTGCAGAGTTAAGAAAATAACCATTAGACAAGACCACATTATTAAATTTATCATGCCAATCCTTCGGTGCTTGTTTTAGACCATAAATTGATTCTTCAATTTACACACCTTGTTCTCACAACCAGGCATAACAAACCCTTCGGGTTGTTTCATATAAATCTCTTCATCTAATTCACCATTCAAGAATGCAGTTTTCACATCCATTTGATGAATGACAAGGTTGTGTATAGCAGCAAGTGCTATTAACAACCTAATAGTGGAAGTCCTAGCAACAGGAGCATAAGTATCAAAATAATCAATCCATTCTTTTGGTCTAAAGCCTTGGATAACCAATCTGGCTTTAAACTTATCTATTGTACCGTCCACCTTCATTTTCCTTTTGAAGATCCATCTGTTTCCCAATGCTTTACAGCCAGGGGCAGATCACTCAATTCCCATGTATTATTATTCATGATAGAATCCATTTCATCCTAGATAGCTTCTTTCCAGAATGCAACATCCCTTGATGTCATTGCTTCGATAAAAGTATTTGGATCCTCCTCAATAACAAAACAATATTGGTATTTATATTCAATTTCATCTCTAGAACCTTCAATTAGATAAAGATGAAAATCATCTCCAAAAGACTTTGTTTTTATAGCTCTATTGCTTCTCCTTGGTTCAGACGGTCCATCAACATCTTCAGTAGAAATAGAGTTCCTACTAGAAGAATTCTGTAGCATGTCCCTTGGTCTAGGTATAGATGTAAATCTATTTTCATCAAAGATAGCATCTCTTGACTCGATAATCGAGTTCACAAACACATAGTCATTAGATTCTAACACGTAGAATCTATATGCGATGGAATGCTCAGCATAACCGACAAAGATGCATCTACACCCAAGTTTCTTCTTTTGGGTTCAGTGAGTCTTACAACTGCTCTACATCCTCAAACTCTCAGAAAACTCAATTTTGGTGACTCTTTATACCAAAGTTCATAAGGGGTAATCTTATTCCTCTTACTAGGAATTCGATTCAATAAATAACAGGCTGTTAACATAGCCTCATCCCAAAATCCCTCACTCAAACCCGAGTAGGATAACAAGGAATTAACCATTTCTTTCAAAGTCCTATTCTTTCTTTCAGCCACACCATTTTGCTGTGGTGTATAAGGAGCCGTGGTTTGATGTATTATACCAGTAGATCGAAAGTATACCGGATCATAATACTCACCTCCTCTATCAGTACGTAGATTTTTAATCATGGTACTCTGATGTAGCTTTACTTCTTCTTTATATATTTTAAAGAAGTCAAGAGCTTCATCCTTCGCATGCAGTAAATATACATAACAATATCTAGAAGCATCATCGATAAAAGTAACTACATACTTTTTATTTCCTAATGATGGTATAGAGTGAAAATCATATAAATCACTATGTATTAGTTCTAATACATCTGACACCCTATTAACCTCCTTAAAGGGCCAGCAGGTATGATACTCATTTTAGACATATCCTTTATTCTTTTATAATGTACATGTCCTAGTCTAGCATGCCATAATTCTGGTTTGTTCAAATTATTGCTAGTACTAGGAGAAGCCATGCAAGCATAATCGTCATTAAAAGGAGTATTTACATTCAACATAAACATACCATTACATAAGTAGCCAAAGCCAACAAAAGTGCCATGTTTTGACAAAATATACTTGTCACTTTCATAAACTTGTTTATATCCACAATTGTTCAATACAACACCAGACAAGTGATTCTTTCGAATCCCAGGAACATACAACACTTTATTTAATAATATACATTTTCCAGAAGTAAAAATCAACTTCACATTTCCTAGTCCTTTGATCGGTTCAGTTGCAACGTTTCCCATCTTTAAGATAGATCCATCTTCGATTGGTTGAAAGTCTATGAACCAACGAAGATCTTTACGTACATACATGACTTGTTGCTCCTAAATCAATCCACCAAGCAACATTATCATCCTGCACATAAAATGCCTCAGATATTAGTGATACATAATTCTGACCAGAATTACAATTTTGCATTAAAATCTGACCTTGTTGCTTTTCTGGATCCTTGGATCCACTTGGACTAGCATTTTGTTTTTCTTGCTTGCCTTTACCAACCCGACAATCCTTCTTGAAATATCCAGGTTTACCACACTTCCAACATGCCATCTTAGGCTTTTTGTTGGAAGAGTTGTTGTTTCCTTTAAACTTCCGTTTATCACCCTTGCCATTCTTGGAATTCTTAGAAGATCCACCATCTTCAACCATATTCACATAAGAGTTACCGACTTGGTTCTTGCCCTTAGGATTATTCTCAATTTCTTGAGTCCTCAAAGCCTCTTCAATTCTGAAGTGACTTCCAAGTTCAACCAACGTCATCTCATCTTTATTATGTTTCAAGGCGTGTTTAAAATCCTTCCATGATGGTGGCAGTTTGTCTATAACACCAGAAACAGAGATAGATTCATCCATCTTCAGATTGTGTTGAGCAAACTGTCCCAGAATCCTTAGCAATTCATTGTATTGTTTCATCACCGGTCTAGAATCGACCATTTTATAATTCATAAAATTACTGACTAGAAACTTCTTACTAGAAGCATCTTCTGCCACGTACTTTGATTCAAGAGAATCCTACAATTCTTTCACTGACTCAACATTTTGATATACATCGAAAAGGGAATCAGACATACCGTTTAAGATGTGACTGCGGCAAATATAGTCATCATTTTCCCATTTGCAGCACTTACCTGTTTGTTCAGCAGTTTTATCATCAATCACTTCTGGCATGGGGGTACTCAGAATATACACAACTATTAGCGTGGTCAACAGAAAATGCATCTTCTTTTGCCATCTTCTAAAATCCTGACCATCAAACTTGTCAAGTTTTGCAAACTTGCTTGCCATGTCTTTTGCAGATTCTCCGTTCGTCATCTTCAGAAGCAAATTAACTTCAATCTTTGTTGGAGAAAATATGGTGATTACTTGAATTTTTCTGAAGTCATGTGAACACTTTCAGATTGAAGTTATTTGTGGTTCACCCAAATAATTCAATCGGATAAAGTCAGAAATTCTACGAGAAGAGAGAATGTGTTTTGTTGTGAATTTCAAATGAACCTATGTCTGAAAATGATCAATGCAACACCTATATATAGATGTCAACAGATGTGTCTTTTGCCAAGAGACACATCTCAGTCTTTTCCTAACAGTCACACCTCATTCTAATAGTCATGTCTAATGCCAATAGACACATCTTTTCCCAACAGGTGTGTCTGATGCCAATGGACATGCCTCATAAGCTTATCCCAACAGGTGTATCTGATGCCAATGGACATGCCTCATAAGAAATAATACTGAAATCATAACAAACTCGAACAAAGCATACACTCCGCACTCTCCCGACTTGTTCGATGTAATATTACGATTACATTAATCAACTAGTCAATCCAATTACACTAAAATATCCAACAGAGGTGGTGGCGGCGGTGATGGGATGGTTTGTGGTGGTTTTGGTCGTGGTGATTTTTGTACATAGGCGGTGCTTTTTTTGTGGTGGCGACAGCGTGGTGGTCGGCGGTGGTGGTAGTGCGGTGATTTTTGTTGACAGCCGGTGATTTTTGTTGATGGTGGCGGCAATATGGTGATTTTCTGTTAATCGGTGGTGATTTTTACGGTTGGCCGGATGTGGCCGCAGGCGGTGACCCGAGCATGGAAGAAGATGATAGTGGAAGATGATGATTGTTGAGTATTGAATACAGTAAAAGAATACAGAGGGGGGGTGAATGGATTATTGAACTTTTCTTCGTTCTTGAATCTGTGTAGCAGATAAGTGTCTGTGTGTGCAAATATGTAGGTGCAGATAAAGAATGACATAAGACACAATATCACTTTAATCTAATATATTATTAGATAAAGGTTGCTACAATCTGTGAATACAAATCGTAGTATTCTCAGCTTCGTTTTTCTCAGAGAGATTTGTCTTACATTGTGTATGAAAAACCTTAACCAACTGAAGAAGTGAGATTGTATTCTTATAGAACATGAATACAACTCAGTTACTACAAATAAGGTTACAGGATAAATTACTTTCTTGTATGTCTATCCTTTTTGAGTAATCATCCAAACGGCTACAGATTTGACTTTGCAAAGTTCTGTTCAGATCCACTTCTTTAGCTCTTTGTCTCTTATATATCTCTCCAAGCTTCCTTGTAGGCTTTCCAGAGTACGTTACAGATTGTGGTCCCTAAAGTACATTGGCTTGTTGTAGGTTTCAGACTTGTACAATTTCTTCAGTATTTTGTCTCCAAGATTGTATTCGAGAAGTGGCTAAGTGATTGATTCGAGAACTAGGATTAGATAACTCTGAGTTCTCGAATACTGTATGATTGACATATCGAATCACTTCTCGAATAGTACTTTACTCCAGGATTCCTTGAGTTGTCGAATAGAATACTTGACTTGTCGAATCCTTGAGATATCGAATAGCTTTCTGTGTCCTTGAGATATCGAATGGAACTTTGACTTGTTGACTCTTTGAGAACTCGAATACCACTTTGACTTGTTGACTTCTTGAGTTATCGAATAGAATATTTAGACATGTCGAATCTCTGAGATATCGAATGAGATATCGAACAGTGTCTTCTCAGATATCAAATCTCTGACTTCTCGAATGCTAGACTTCTCGAATTGGTACTTAGGCAAATTCTTCATTTCTTCAAATCGCAACTGTGATTATTTGACAATCTGTATCTTCTTGCTTGAGGCATGAACCTTGGAACTTCTTTCAAGCATTATTCTTGACTATATAAGTATAGTTGCATAACTAGGATTTGATGCCTATTACAAGTACAAAAACAAATCGAAACTCTAGAACTAGAGGTTCCCTCAGTTAAGAGGTCATGTAAGTAATGCAAAGCATTACAAACAATTAGGCTTGTTATTAGATGTAAACAGGCATGCCTCTGTGACTAACAATCTCCCCCAAATTGTGAGTGAGACCCTTAGTCACAATTTCATGTCTGATAACAAGCCTAACATACATAAAGATAAAAATTGAAAAAGTACAGGTATGTAGATTGATTGAAGAAAATACATAGAAGTATTCTTACAAGTTATGAGGAACTACTAGCCATATCCTTTTGGATTCATCTCTTGAGCTTTGGCTTGCAGATTCTCATTTTTCATCTTCTCTTCAGCTTCTTTAGCTTTCTTCTTTGCATTTTCTTCCATGGCAAGAATAATGTCTTCCATTGCAGTGAGTTCTTCAATTAGAGGGGAGCCTGAGTACTTCAATCAGCTGTTTCTCAGAATAGGAACTGATGTAGTCCATTCTAATCTTTACATTTCTATCATATTTCTTGTATTCAATGATGTAAGGATTAAACTTGACTCTACACAGACCCATAGCCCTCAATTCATCAGCCTTAGGTTCTATTTCAGCAAACTCCTCCTCCCTTTTCTTTAGTAGCTCTTCACTGTTCTTTTTCAATTCTGCCTGGTGGTCTCTCTTCATTTTGACAAAGTCAATTAACTCCAGCTTCCATACCCTTTCCACTCTGTCTTCAGAATCCAACATTGCAATTATCCTTTCTATGTCATATAGCCTGCCCCAGTGCTGACATGTTCCTTGTCTGAATTTCTTCTGTCTTCCATCAGTATATTTAATTTCAAGAAAGTCATCAACAATGGCAACATGATAGATTCTTTGAGCCCATAGGAACTGTAGTTGGTCTTCATCATAGTTTTCATCCATAGGTGGTAGGTTTAATCCTGGAATTATTGTCAGTGCCTTTGACTTGGATAACTTCACCCTTCTTGCAGCATGCTTGAATTTAATCCTTTTTACATGGTTGCTAGGCAGAAACTTATGACCCTTGCTTGTAGACCATTGTAGTATTCCATTAGCAGTTTGCTTATGGAAATATATAGATGGTTTCTTAACTTGAATCTTCTTCTCTTCTTGAGGTGGCAAAATAGTTGCAGAAGCCATAGATGTAGATTTTGCTAGGCCACTACTAACAGTATTCACCCTAGACTTAGAGTCTTGTGTTATGGTGAGGTTACTGCTAGCAGTGCCTAAGGCTTGCTATTTTCCAATCTTCATCTCATAGACTTTGCCTTGATCATCATCATTTTTCTTATCCTTGTTATCCTTCTTCTTCTTCTTATCTTCAGCACCCTTATCACTCCTGTGATGTCTTCTCCTTCCATCACCTTTATCTTCATCTTCATCATCCTTATTTCTCCTAGGTTGAGCCATTTCTGGAATTGCACTAGTTGCTATGAAAGATCTGAGGATATGCAGTGCTTCAATTTCTTCGGCATTTCTGACTCCAACTTTCTTCTGTAGTTGATCAATGATAGCAATGACCAGTCTGTGATTTCGAGGAGTGAGATCATTGGGAATGACCAATTATTTGATGTCTTCAATTTTGGTGCCAGACTGATAGATGATTGTTCATGGCCTCTTGATTACTTCTGGCAGCCTTGAAGGTTGGCCATTCCTCAGGTCATCATACAGACTTTTGTTGTTCTCATTTCTCTTCTCAATAAGCTCAAGTAGTGCATCTATCTCTGAGTGTTTTAGAGCTTGTAGAGTCTTGTAGGTTAGATGCCATATCTTTGAGTTGGATACCATCATTATCTCCTTGAACCATGAGTTGTTGATTTTCCTGGGTATGACAGTGAGGTAGTCAATCTGCTCCTTCAACTTTCTCAGATAGAACTGAGTGTCACCAGCCTGTTCCCTTGTGGCTTTCAGAAACTCCAAGAAGGCTTTATCATGATATACATTTGAATTAGCAACTTCTAGTAGCTTGGCCTCAGTAATGACTTCAACTTCTTCAGGCTTGGCACTTTCAGATATGGAAGATGGAGGTTTGTCAGATGGCATACTCCCTGCAACCACTGTGGTTGTGATGGATTGCTTCTGGCCACCAGGAGTAATGACATGCACAGTTGGTAGAGTAACAACTGGCAAAGTGGTTGGAGGCTCATCAACTTTGGATTTTTTTTTACCTGGCACATGAGTCATGGGTTTTGGAACCCTTTGATGTCCACCCTCATTTAGCTTTATGCCTTTCTCCTTAGGTTTTTCCCCCTTTGGATTTGAATTCCTTGATGTCCTCTTCTCCCCCTTAGGCTTGTTGTCAGGCACAGAGGCTGTAGGAATGACCTTTGGGTTTGAAGATTCTTCAGGGAGAGGGAGACCCATGTGCTTCATCATAGCAGACAGCATTGATTGTTGATGCAGAAGGACATTAGCTGTGGTGGTGGCTTGGGTGTCCAACTGTTCATTGAGAATTGCAACCTCGTCTGTAAGATGAGCATTAGACTTTGTGAGAGAGGCTACCTCCTTTTCAAGAGCATCTACCTTGGTGAATAATTCAGTAGATTTGAAGCCAGACAGGGATTGGTCCTTAAGTCTCTGCACTTTAAACCTAGTCATATCATGCAATGGGACTTCAGTAATCAGCTTGTCTCCATACTAGTTTGCAAAAAGAGTCCTGAGCATGGCATTTGCTTCAGTTGTCTGATCAGATAGATTTTGAAATTTGTGCCCCAGACCTGTGACAGCATCTTTTAGAAGAGCTAAACCATTGTCCATCTTGGTGTAATTGATTTACATGCTAGAATGTCCTTGATTACAGTTTCCAATTGAGGAAATTTAGCATCAAAAGTCCTCTTTATCTCATGCACTTCTTTAGTGGTGGTTGAACACACTTCATGAACTTCTGTTTTTAGCCCCTTGCCAAGGTAGTGTGCAGCCTTGAGAATTCCCTTGTAGTTGTCGTTCACTGCTTCATAAACATCACTAGGGGTGAGAGATTTGGCATTGAACCCTAGTACAGTTATGTATTCTTCTCTGATGTACTGGAGGCCTTCTGAGAGAGAAATATCAAATTTTCCTTGTAGCCAGGTATCTACATTGCCATGTCTCTCAGCATCATCTACTATCTTTGCCTTTTGCATCTCCACATCATCTTTGTGGCATAAGAGAATAGCTTCATAGTCTGGATTTGGCATGTCAATAGTGAGAAGGTTCTGAGCAATCTTTGTGAACTCAGGGATCTGATCCACAATTAAGCTTTGAAGTGCTTCAACCGTCAATTGAGGTGGAACAGACCCTGAACCTGAAGCACTGTCATGTTGCATAGGCTTCAGCCATTGAGACATGAAGTTAGAGCTAGAGCTAGGCAAGTTAGACTCCTCACTTACAGATGCAACTTCTGTAACCGGATGGAATGACTCTACTACTGTTGTCTCCACAAGAGTGGGATGAGTTACAACAGTAGGTGACACATGCACAGAGTCTCTAGTAAAAACTATTGAATCCTCTGTGTTTGTGATGGTGTCATCAGGATATGCCCCAGCTAGCATTCCCTCACCATCTGAATGTGGCTTCTGGGTGGTGAGCAAAGTGTCATGCACTAAGTCACTTGAGGTCATTGGCTCACCAAGAGAAAAGAATTCTTGGTGATCAATGCCTTGTTCTTCAATTTCTTGAAGTACAGGCTCCAAAGAAATTTGTGATGTAGGTTCTGGAAGAGAAGTGTCTTGTAGAATGGATTTTGGCAACTCCCCTTGAGAAATAGAGGGAGTTTCAAATGTGATGTGCTCTCCACACAGTGTTGTGCCAGCTTTATCACTCCCAGGTGCTGACTCTTTACAGATAGGTGCATTGGGGAGGATGCTTGACTCTATAGATGCACCCTGTTGAGAGGATACACCTAGTGAACTGTTTGCCCCTGATTTTACAACTTCAGCCATTTGTGTGACTGAAGAGGTGGTTTTAGATTTCTTCTTCTTTGGTCTGATTAAGGGTGACTCAGGTTCTTCACTTTCTAAACCTAATTCAACAGCCAGTGCTGCTTCTGATAATATGGTCAAAGGTGCAGAAGCAACCTATTTTCTCTTTTTCTCCTTTTTACTAACATCACCCTTTTGAGAGGATGATGCAGTTGGCTCAGTGTTTGGTAGAGTGTTTGGTTGAGAGGGTTGGTTAGCAGGCCCTGGGTTAGCATTGTGTTCTACTTACTTGCCCTGGGTTAGCATTGTGTTCTACTTTGAATCAAATATTGGCATGTTGTGGGGGTAAGTCCTAAACAAACCCTTCATATGGGGAGTTATGTTAAGTCTTACATCCACATCATTCCTAGTCTCCAAATTACCAAAAATGAGTTTGGTCATGGATTTAGGATAGCCTATTTTATTTCTATCTAACCCAGGTAATTCAATCAATTTAGCATTCTTAAAATTAAGTACGGATTAAAACATCCTAATTGCCGAAGTTTAAAATCCGTGAGACTCTAGGTTTTCTTTCCCTTCTCTCTCCTCTAACAAGCCGCCGTCCCTTCCCTCTTCTTCTTTTTTCTTCTGCCCTCCTCTTCTTCATAGATTTACCGGAGTTTATCTCCGATGAAAGTCGATTAAGTTTTCTTCTTTTTTTCAGTTTTCCAAATAAATCGAGCTTGATTTCTGAAATCTTTGAAGAATCCATTCGGATTTTTCAGTTTGGTTCATAGATCTTCGCCGATATGTCTTTTTAGTTGTTGTTTTATTTTCAGTTTGAATGTCTTGCTTTTTGGCATGTGTCTTGCTTTGTTCGTCTACCAGTATGGCATTTTGGTTCGATGAAGGCTCATTTTGTAGAGGCTTGCGGGTGGATTAATTGAGATTCCATTTCAGAGGGAGTTATTATGTCTATAAAGCTTATCTTGGATCTATGGATATCTGCTCAAAAAGAGCGCGAGATCAATTTAACGGAAGTCAGGATTCAGATCAATGTAGATGTTGTAATTTCTGAAGTTTATGGGCTCTTTTGTTCATATGCCTCAATATTATGGATATTCCTTTTGTCGTTCTTGGTGTTGTACTATTTTTTATTTTTTTTAAACGGTCTGCGAACCACTTAGCTCACTTTGTAGCGAGTTATTGTAGTTCTATAGCTGATCGTATCTGGACGATGAGTAATGCTCATTTAGAGTTCATTATTGTATTGATGAACGTTTTGAAGTAATGAAAGTTATTTTTTTTCTTGACAAAAAAAAAAAATTAAGTACGGATTGAATAAAGCGAGGGAAGAAAATTCAGTACCTCTCTTGGTTGTGTTCTTACAAGTCTCCCATACAACTCTTGGAGAATGATTTGTCCAACATCTATCTTCCTCCCATAAGCCAAGGCATAGCCAATCTGCTGCGCAGGTGCACTGATTTGATCAAAACTAGATTTCCTGGCAGTGAAGACTTGAAGAAGAGTTGCAAACACATAGCTCCACTCCTTCCTCAGATTCTTCCTGTTCAACTTTCCAAGATTGATCCTATCTGAGTAGTTGATAAATTCAAAGAATTCTTCTAACTCTGCATTTGTAGCCAGTATGTCATATGTCTCTTGTTGTAGGCCCAGTGCTTGATTCATGTCTGCAGTGGTGATAGTGATTTCCTGGTCCTGAATCTTGTAGTAGATTATATATGACGTTATTGCCCTTTCTAGGGCTACAACTTCCACAATAGCGGTTCCCCAAAACTGTTCCAGAATATCTAGATACAGAGTTGGGTTGGCAGAGAGTGCATCCTTGATGTATGACTCAGACATCCACTTCACAAAGCATTTGAAGTTCGCATTGGGTGCTTCAACATCACTGGTTAGGGTGATAAAGTTGGTGTTGAATTTCACGGTTGCCATTGATACAGAGAGAAGAGAGGGAAGAGTAAAGGTTGAAGAAGAAATTTAGCTTTTGGCAGTTAGGGTTTTTAGAGGTTTTGGGAGTTTAGATGCTTGAGTAATCGAATAGATGTAGGATTGTAAAAGTATCAAGTACTTGAATTGTCGATTAGATATATGTTTTGTATCGACAAGTCAGACATTCGAGAAGTAGAAAACAACTATTCGATAAGTCAAGAAAGGCTTATTCTGTAAAAACCCTGATTTTGTAACATTTTTAAGAATATAATATCATATGACATTGTGAATTTGGGACTTTTGAGTCACCTAGGTTATGTGATGGAATTGATTATCTGAAAATTTATGTTGTTACATTCATTGTGTAAGAGAAAGGGAAGATTGTTGAAGGCGAGAGATCTACTTCTAGTAAGATTCACAAAAACTTGGGACTTGAGAGTTATTAGAGTATTAAAGGATTTTAAGAGACTATGACAAGGAGTTATGGATATTTAAGGAATTTACACTGTTAAGTATTTAAGGAATTACAAGGGAATCTCTACGCGACAAAATATTATTACGAGAAATTAATTAAGATACAATATGAATTAAGGACTAAGTGACAACCATTGGTGGAGAAATAATAATACAAGGAAGGATATTACATGCAAGTGTCATGTAACTAGATAGTTAGAAAAGCAAACCAAAAAGCAAAAAGCAACTAGATGAATAGTAAAAAGTGGATGCATCTTACTTTAGGAGACAAGGAGGTATGGTTGGCACCTAGGCTATTAGTAGAGTGGCAACATGTGACTTCTTTATACACACATATCAAGCATATCAATCATACACTACATTATTTTCAAACAACACAAAACAAAAACTCTCTCCCCCCTTGGAAGCTCTCGGCCGAACTACAAGGAGGAAGAAGAAGAAATTCTTTCTTCAACTTCCCCTCACTCACAAACCAAGGCAAAATTCCTAGGTCCTCTACACACTATAGAGAAGGTATGCTAAGAGTTTCAAATCATTTTGTCCATCCAATCTTGAGATATTAATTGTTGAAACTTGGATGGATGGTAACCAAGTTTGTTTATCTTTTAGATCTTGAAGGATTAAGGTTTGTAGAGGCTCATCCAAGTGTTCTTAGAGATTGTAAAGCTTACCCAAGGTTCCTAGATCTCAAGAAGGTATAAAACTCTAACCACTCTTAGTCATGGATTGTTTATGATTTATAATGTTAGATCTACAGGTATTAGTGCATATCTTGGTAGTATGAGTTATAGGTGGTGAGATCTTGAAGTTATGTGCTTGTCATGATGGTTTTAAAGCTTGTACTTAGAGTATATAACCCCATGTATGTGGTAGAGATAAGTCTTGGTGGTTTTGATGGTAGATATGATGTATAAGTTGAGTTCTTGAAGGTTTGAGTAAGTATGAGTGATGTGTAAAAATTCTGGGAGTATGTACTGTCTTGCAGTAGGTTTTTGAACCCCTTAACTTGTCTCCCGAGGGTCTAATACCCATGGTTAGAAAGATATTTGAATGTAATTTCCAGAAATATAAGGCTCATGTCTAGGTGATGTATAGATTTTGAGTTATGACCAGAAGAGTGAGGAGTGGTTCTGAAATCCGGACTGCACTGTACGGTCTGTTTGTGAACTGTTTTTGGACCCTCCAACTTTCTGCAAACATTGTGAAAAATTGAGAATAGCTAGATCTTACAGTAAGGAAGGCTATCCAAAAAGAATTCGATTAAAATATGTATTTTTAAATTTTATAAAAATGTTAGAGAGAAGTGCGTGCGAGTAAAAAATCACGTAGGAGGTTAGTTTAACGTAGTTTTAAGAGTACTCACTTGTGTTTCAAGTTTGAGGAATGGATTCGAGTTGAATGGGTAACGAATGTGATAAAGTGATGACATGGTCATATAGGAGGGTTAGTGGTCACAAATTGGAGTCGTTAAGTTGGTCTTACATCCTTAAAAACCTTACGATTAAATAGTATTGTTAAGGTACTAACGTACGAATATTGATTATGTATAGATCTTCGTTCCACGTCGCGAGCTCGACCACCCCACCCTACCAAGGCAAGTTTTCCAACCCTAACTATTTAATTTCAAAAGATTATATTCTTGATTTTACCTATGCAAGTTTACTTTTCAAAACTTATATATAAGGATTTTCACTGTTGTGTTTATAGCTTCCAAACGTATTATATGCTTATGCTTTACGAGATTATGTTGAAGTTTGAGATATATGCATATGTGTTTGTACACCCTTGAACTTAGAATGAGAGTGTTTTCTTCGGACAACGACTCTAGCAATAGAGGTCGTAGCGGTCCAAATATACTATTGACCGGGGACCGGTATATTGTTGTATCGTGATTAAATTGCGAAAACCCGAAGAGTCATTCGGGAAGTATCGTATACCTAAGTAATTATTATTTTTACGTTGTTAAAAATACTTAAAAATATCTAACTTGGATTAAAAACTTATTTTAATTAAATCATTATTTTATTAATTGTTTATATCAAATCTCAAAATATCATTTATTAATTATTGTTCATTATTTTAAAGACAAAACTAATCCAAGATACCTTTAGCGTTTTCAAACTCGAACTCTTTCGAACCCAAAACATTTTCAAAAACCCCCGGTTAGGTTTTACTCCCTTGCACGTTTTTCAAGAATTATCGGTCGACTGATGTTGGACCTCAACCACTCGATTTTCAATCAAAACAAGTTTTGAAAGAAAAAGCAAAAAGGGGACTCTGGCAGGTGTGGGAATCGTTGACGAACGATTCACGGGATGTGTAAGCGGCCGTGAGCCAGGCGGTCCATCAATTTTTGTTCCGGCCCAGGTGTTGCCGAAGGATGATTACGGATGTAGTTTTCATCGAGGGTGATTACGGATGTAGTTTTCACTCGAGGATAGTTACGGATGTAGTTTCTATCCTTCTACCGGTAGAGAAGACCCGCAGATTATTGGACTTGGATGTGACGACTGATCATCGTCAATCCCTGTCAGGTTTCATGTTTTCTTCAAGTCCCATCCTCCACTTTGGAAAAATACTCAAACACTGCTTCTTGGGCCTAAGTGCCAAGTTGCCGATAGTGTGGTTTTTGATAATAAAAATATTGACATAGTGTAGTATCTAGAACTGCAAGATTTCCTATAAAGATTGGCACGTGTTAGTGCACTCTTGCAATTATTTCAAAGAATGAAATGTTTTTGAACGAGAAACCTTCTAAGCTAATGGAAGAAAAGAGGTTTTGCAATAATGTATTCCCTGTACAGTATGTTAACCGTAGAGTGTTTTGCCGAAAATGATATACTTATATGTATATATTTTCAAACTTGAGATATATTGAAACGGGAACCTTATAAAGGATTCATATGTTATTCTTAAAGCTCCTTAGCGAGTATAAATGTTTTATTCAAACTCGGACATATATATTGTCGAATTATGTTTTGAAATCTGAGATATATACCCATACAATTGGGAACGTTTTCGAAATAAACCACATTATTATTTTTCAAAATGGCGAACTTGTTGAGCGTTACGTAGCTCATTCTTGCTTTATAAAAACTTTTCAGAAGGAGAAGAATTTGGTCAGTTAACTCCGTACCAGCAGAAGAGGAATGGAAGATTTATCCCATGATGATTTAGTTCCGGATAAATACTACAGAGTAAGTCTGATAGGTTTTCAACTGTAATAGTAAGACTCGTCTTCAAGTGTAGTTGTATAAGTGGAAGTGCGTAAGATTCTGGATTGTACAGATGAATTGTAATATTTAGTGTTACTTTTGATTATCGTTTCTGAGGCTCTAACTTGTATGTGCGTAAGATTGAGGTCTGGATAGAGGTATTGTTGAGTTGTAAAGTTAATACAGGTATGATATGGTTGGATGGTGACGTGACGACCTGAATCTCTGACCTCGGATTTGGGGGCGTCACAGAAATGGTATCAGAGAGATAAGTTACAGTACTCAGAAATGAGAGTGTTGAGAGTTAAGTCTAA
Organism: Kitagawia praeruptora; assembly: GCA_037693485.1. NCBI lineage: Eukaryota > Viridiplantae > Streptophyta > Magnoliopsida > Apiales > Apiaceae > Kitagawia > Kitagawia praeruptora. The sequence continues at coordinate 99,615,571 of CM075346.1, read as the reverse complement.
GTAGGAGAATGACATCAGAGATCGTAGTAAACTTATTATTGGACTACCAGAAGAGGTACTGGTGAGTAGAATGGACTGGAGTGTTTACAGGAGGTATTATGCTAGGGTCGATAGAATCCTTAGAGACCTTCGGAATGATGAATAGAGGTTTGAGAGTCGTACATGACCTATCATAGGTAATGATATAGGAAGCAGAGCAAAATCTCAAGAGCAGCTGAAGTAGAGGCGATATTGCCAATATGATCGGATGACTAGGCTGGCATGAATTTTGTGGCCCATAGTCCTCCATAGTTTAGGAGGCGGCATTTTAAGAATTAAGAAGTTTAGACATCCCTACATAAGTAAGGGTACTTAGTACTTGGAATAATGAAAGTCTTTTACTTTGGCTACAAGATCCGATTTTCGATAAGTAACGGGTTTACCTGAAAGGTGGTTACTATGCCGTTGTGGATTTCATTACCCTTGATGGCGAATTTTGCATGTGTTATACGAGAATGTTATCATAAGACGAGAGTGCTAGATAATTCCACGCATGATTCGGACGCTAGAGCATGGTAGTTCAACTTAGAGAACAAACAAGTAGAATTAACAAAGGGACTCAAGTGAAGTTGAATATGGTTGCAACGAGCGATACAGTGATCTCAAAGTCTACCAAAAGAAAAGACCAGTGGGTCTAGAGTGGGATCCTTTGATAGAGATATTATCAGGGACTACGTATATATGTATTGTAGACCTCAATATTTTTTGTATATATTCACATGCACACACCCGCCACTGAACCTATGGACTGCACTGAGATCCTCTTTGATCTGTTCCCAGGGGGAACTGGACACTTGTCATTCATGTCGAAAGGCATGAAGTAGGACCCTATGGACTTAGCAGGTGTCCCCGGAATGATGTGAAGCTCGGTCTTCAAGATAAAGCACGGAAATGATAGATATATTTGTGAAACCCTAACTGGATAAATGACTTCAAGATGATGATTGAGAGACTCCTAGTAACGCACTAGTTGGTGTCTTGTATTACGAAGATGAAGAGATGGAGTTACCCTCATAATGGTGATAATGAGATGCACGAATGATTATTAACTTATTTTGGAAACTACCGGCTAGCGCACTACTTCATTTTAAACTGTTCACTAACCATGTTACCTCGATTAGTTTATATCAGGTAACCCTTCTAGCTTTCTACTTCAAACTTGTGGAATAACCACCAGTGATATACTTTCTCTAAACCGGGACTCATCCAAAGTATCTTATTTGATCCCCGAGTATTCTATTTGAAGTTTATAATTATTTTGTTCTGCTCAGGACTATTTACACTTCCTTTCAATTATCCAAGGAATGTTCAACAATTGTTTCCTTAATTAATCAATGAATATTCCTAAACGAATATTGATATTTGACTACTTCTTTCATACTTGCACTCTTCAGTCGAGCCCATAAATATTTATCAACTTGTTGAGAACAGGGATGATCTAACATCCAGATATTCCTCATGAATCCTTTCTTCTATTCAAAATGAGATTGTGCGTCGTACATTGAAATCATAGTAAGGATATCATTTTGATACTAGTATTCTGAATTTCATTCTACTGTAAGATCTGATAAAGCATGTGTACGGAGGCACCCTTGGGTGGACCGTTTAACTGATAAGTAATATTTGATGAGAGGTTATCGATTGTTCCGATACCTAGAACATTCTTTTTAGATTTTATAGTTTTCTTTTTTCAAACTTAATAACTTCTTATTTCCATTCGTTGTCCGAGTAGCCTAAAGTTTCTTCAGTGGCTACGTTGTTGAAATTCCGTTCTAGCTAATTGAAACTGGCTAGTCGATATGTCAATATGAATGACTAGTTGATTGTTCTAACTAGTCAAAATTGTAATGTTGTGAAGAACACCTAGCTAATTGTCCTAGCTAGTGGTGATGTCTCAAACAGGTGAACTAGCAAATTTTGTCTAGCTAGTTGCGAGTGTTTCTTGAAAAGGACTAGTTATTGTTTCATTGGTCCAACTCCCAATTTAATTCATTCAGCAATTCCGCAATGCATTCTGCATGTGGTAAAGTATGATGATGAAAGTTTTGACGAATAACTTGATTGAGACCTAGTGAGGTTGCCCACTCAACTTGAATTCTACCCATCTTCGTATCAGACTTTATATCACTTGAATATTCTGTTCTTTCATTCATATAATGAAGATTCATTTGAAATCGTAGATTACTTGAATGATAAACTGCTTCATTTTTATCGTCATAGAGTAGAATTTCTTTCGATCGGTTGACCTTTATCAATTGGACTTTTTAGATCCTCTATTTTCAAGAGGAAAAGTATTCACAAGATGTAAGAATTGTATAAAGACCGTCTTTATGACTTTTGTATCCAACAATCATTGCCCTCGTGCAACATTCTCTATGATATCACGTTACAAAATTATCAGGATATGAAGGAATAAACCTTGTTGTATTCTTTCTGTCCATCCTTACATCTCCGAAAATCGAGACTCCTAGTATTTGGAACCATCAACATTCTTGGAACATCCAATGTGGAATTCTTATTGAAATTATCTATTGGACCTTGTTATTTTGAAACCATTCCTTTCAAAAGTCATTACTCTAAGGTGAACGGGAGGTACAATTGTGAACCGTTGCACCAATATGAGATCAAAAAACCAAATGTTGTGATTGTGCAGCCAGAGCGTGATGCCGAGTAATTATTTAAAGTAGGAATAACATGTCGGGGCATACCACGGGACCTTTAATATTAGTGCAAGGAAGGTTATAAGAAAAGATGAGGTGGTTGGGAGTACGCTCCTACCAACCATTGCCAGGATGTTATATTAATGAATTCTGGAGTTACCAAGCCTTTTCCTGATCCAAGAAATACAAATCGATTGCGATGTAAGACATACCCTTAGAGGAAACTAACATGGAAGTGAGATGGACAAGAAAGGAAGAAATATCATGGCAAGAATGTGAAGCTTTACTTAGCTTAAAGGGATTGATGCACATAGAGAGACATAGAGTTTAAAAGGCCCCTAATGGCAAATAGATGCATGGATATATCCCAATGATCCTTCGAGATTAACACCTAATCAAGTTTATTGGGAACCGCAGCAGCATACAGGCCTCAGGCTGATTGGCGCCAGTTGTGAAAGAGGACGAGCGTATGACATCTTACATATACCATCGAGAATCGATACCCCTAACCGGAGATGTAGGAATTGTTGACCAGTTAGAACGCGTAGTTGTTTTTCAAAGATAAGGTTGTAAGGCGGGATTCACCAACTCAAGATCGACCTCTATACTGTGCCAAAGTTGGCATTTCACACTAATATAAACGTTATAAAATTGTGGTAGTATCGTTTGAGTGGACTAATGAGTCAGAAGCCTTTATGGATTAATGAACAAAGTTTTGGAATGAAATGAGATATTAGCAACAACCTCGTTGTTAGCTATACTTGATGATAAAAAGAGGACTTTAAGAGTCACGATGATGCGTCTTTCAAGAGTTTAAGAGGTGTGCTGATGCAGTAGAAAGGGGATGATAGCCTATACTTCTAAACAACATAAAGGTTACGAGATAGGATATACTAACCGTGAGTCGGGGGATTAGTCATGATAGCGTTCACGCATAAAACTAAGACGTTAACCTTATGAGAAAAATGTGAATTTTTTTTTTCACAAGTGCCTTAAGTATATCTTCATATTAGAACTAAACATAAGAAAGAGAAGGTGACGAAAAGGAGCAGGGAGTATAATGGAGAAATTTGTTATTACCCAGGAAAGGCCAGTGTGGTGGCCGATACCTATAGAAGGGATTATTCAAAATTGGAATTCAGTCGGTATTGACCAAGAAAATAGAGTAAATATAATAAAGAATAATGTTAGAGGAAAATGACTAAATTATGGGGAAGGACAAAGATGTATAGAGAATTAAGAGAATGTTTGGCAAACAGGTATGAAGAATGGCATTGGCAAACTATTAAGTACAAACGCGACATGTCGAAAGCAGAATGATAGAGATCTAGTGGATTAATTCCGCCTGTAGAAAATCTTGAACGTGGACAGAATTATAATGAATTTCATAAGTAGGTCGCCGAAGACCGAGCCAAGAGATGGCCCTATTTGATTTATAATTGTTGAACCAAGTGATTTACCTACGAGCGACTTTCTATTTAGAAGATTATCGATTTATATACGGAAGAGATGGTGGTGCAATATAAAATTTCTGCAGCGATTACGTCAGATAAAGACTTAAGGTTAAACTTCGAATATTGAAGGTGCTTTCAAGTATATTTAACAAAGAGATTGAGCGTATGTACTAATTTGACCTGTGGCTAACGGACAGGGAAGAAGAATTATCCAGACGATCGAATTTATATTTAGTGTCGTGCCTTAGATTTCACGGGGCAGTCGAGAATATAAACTTATCCATGAAATGAATGTTGTTATCACGATCGTCACCATGCGAACGTAAGGACGTCTCTTGTAAAGCGCACTGCGAAAGAAGAAGTTTCACTTTTCTTACGTTACGAAGAAGTCAATGGACGAGGGATATAGTAGCTGAACTGGTTCGACGTATACCGAGGACTATACAGTATCCATAGCAAGTGGTAACGGCTGACGGGAGGCAACACATGCGTGCTAATTAAGCCAAGGAATACGAGGAATACCATGCGTATTGACATTGTCTCAGATTATAAAACACGACCACAAAGTATTCACGGGCCAACAATACAAGGACTCAACACGGATACTATGAACAAGGTAGAAGAGGAACGTATAAGTAGTGGGATAGAAATTTTCATTCATAGAACAACCGATAAGGAATACAGGTCGAGGAGAGCATGCGTTGAGAAACAACATTAAAGCGTTGGTGAGACCATCATATAGTCATCATAATAATGGAAATCTTTCTCCTGTTCCATGAATCCAATTTTCATTTCATCCGGGAAAAGCCATTTTTTTCTCAACAATGTCTTTGTCATTTGATCCAGTAGCGTTCCGTTAGATAGGAAGAGATTTGATAAATACTGATAACTCTTGGATAGAGTAATAGAACGGAGAGATACATTCGATAATGAACTAGTGGTTCTAAACCATCTATGGCGATTAAAGGGTTGAACAAAAGGGTTGAAGTGTCAACCTGAGAGTTGGAAAGGGGAAGGTTGGAATTGTATCCACAACTATTTTCCTTAAGTTCTTAAGATAGAATCCTTTTAAGGAGAGAAGACTGCAATAACCCTAATTTTCGTGAATATTCGAAACCTGGATGAATAGTAATTTTATGCGTGGATGGGAAATTTTTTGCAATCACAATATGTACGAATTATTAATTGAAGATTTCGAATTGATATTACGTCTTTACGGTGCAGACGAGTGTATGTAAAAGTCATTAGTTTTTTTACGAAACCCATCATTTCGAATGGTCAAATTTTATGAGATATCAAAGGAGTGTGAGGTGGGAGACTTCGTGATACTAAAGGAATCTCCCTGAAAAGGATTGATGCGGTTTGTTAAGAAAGGGAAGCTAAGTCTGAGGTTTATTGGACCTTCTGAGATTTTGAGGCGTATTGAAAAGTTAGCCTACGAGTTAGCCTTGCCCCAAGCTTGTAGCAAATTCATAATGTGTTTCATGTGTCTATGTTATGACCCTACCACACCGACTATCGCCATGTGATAGAGTACGACCAAGTGGACCTACAACCAGACTTGACCTATGTGGAGCAACCCGTGGAAATCATGGAAAGAAAAGAACAAGTGCTGAGGAACAAGGTTGTCAAGCTAGTGAAAGTTTTGTGGAGAAACCAGAACGTCGAGGAATTAACGTGGGAACTAGAAAGCGCTATGCGTGAAAAGTACCCTCAACTGTTTTCAACCTGATTCCGGGACGGAATCCTTTTAAGGAGGGGAGACTGTAAAAACCCTGATTTTGTAACATTTTTAAGAATATAATATCATATGACATTGTGAATTTGGGACTTTTGAGTCACCTAGGTTATGTGATGGAATTGATTATCTGAAAATTTATGTTGTTACATTCATTGTGTAAGAGAAAGGGAAGATTGTTGAAGGCGAGAGATCTACTTCTAGTAAGATTCACAAAAACTTGGGACTTGAGAGTTATTAGAGTATTAAAGGATTTTAAGAGACTATGACAAGGAGTTATGGATATTTAAGGAATTTACACCGTTAAGTATTTAAGGAATTACAAGGGAATCTCTACGCGACAAAATATTATTACGAGAAATTAATTAAGATACAATATGAATTAAGGATTAAGTGACAACCATTGGTGGAGAAATAATAATACAAGGAAGGATATTACATGCAAGTGTCATGTAACTAGATAGTTAGAAAAGCAAACCAAAAAGCAAAAAGCAACTAGATGAATAGTAAAAAGTGGATGCATCTTACTTTAGGAGACAAGGAGGTATGGTTGGCACCTAGGCTATTAGTAGAGTGGCAACATGTGACTTCTTTATACACACATATCAAGCATATCAATCATACACTACATTATTTTCAAACAACACAAAACAAAAACTCTCTCCCCCCTTGGAAGCTCTCGGCCGAACTACAAGGAGGAAGAAGAAGAAATTCTTTCTTCAACTTCCCCTCACTCACAAACCAAGGCAAAATTCCTAGGTCCTCTACACACTATAGAGAAGGTATGCTATGAGTTTCAAATCATTTTGTCCATCCAATCTTGAGATATTAATTGTTGAAACTTGGATGGATGGTAACCAAGTTTGTTTATCTTTTAGATCTTGAAGGATTAAGGTTTGTAGAGGCTCATCCAAGTGTTCTTAGAGATTGTAAAGCTTACCCAAGGTTCCTAGATACTCAAGAAGGTATAAAACTCTAACCACTCTTAGTCATGGATTGTTTATGATTTATAATGTTAGATCTACAAGTATTAGTGCATATCTTGGTAGTATGAGTTATAGATAGTGAGATCTTGAAGTTATGTGCTTGTCATGATGGTTTTAAAGCTTGTACTTAGAGTATATAACCCCATGTATGTGGTAGAGATAAGTCTTGGTGGTTTTGATGGTAGATATGATGTATAAGTTGAGTTCTTGAAGGTTTGAGTAAGTATGAGTGATGTGTAAAAATTCTGGGAGTATGTACTGTCTTGTAGTAGGTTTTTGAACCCCTTAATCTTGTCTCCTGAGGGTCTAATACCCATGGTTAGAAAGATATTTGCATTTAGTTTCCAGAAATATAAGGCTCATGTCTAGGTGATGTATAGATTTTGAGTTATGACCAGAAGAGTGAGGAGTGGTTCTGAAATCCGGACTGCACTGTATGGTCTGTTTGTGAACTGTTTTTGGACCCTCCAACTTTCTGCAAACATTGTGAAAAATTGAGAATAGCTAGATCTTACAGTAAGGAAGGCTATCCAAAAAGAATTCGACTAAAATATGTATTTTTCAATTTTATAAAAATGTTAGAGAGAAGTGCGCGCGAGTAAAAAATCACGTAGGAGGTTAGTTTAACGTAGTTTTAAGAGTACTCACTTGTGTTTCAAGTTTGAGGAATGGATTCGAGTTGAATGGGTAACGAATGTGATAAAGTGATGACATGGTCATATAGGAGGGTTAGTGGTCATAAATTGGAGTCGTTAAGTTGGTCTTACATCCTTAAAAACCTTACGATTAAATAGTATTGTTAAGGTACTAACGTACGAATATTGATTATGTATAGATCTTCGTTCCACGTCGCGAGCTCGACCACCCCACCCTACCAAGGCAAGTTTTCCAACCCTAAGTATTTAATTTCAAAAGATTATATTCTTGATTTTACCTATGCAAGTTTACTTTTCAAAACTTATATATAAGGATTTTCACTGTTGTGTTTATAGCTTCCAAACGTATTATATGCTTATGCTTTACGAGATTATGTTGAAGTTTGAGATATATGCATATATGTTTGTACACCCTTGAACTTAGAATGAGAGTGTTTTCTTCGGACAACAACTCTAGCAATAGAGGTCGTAGCGGTCCAAATATACTATTGACCGGGGAGCGGTATATTGTTGTATCGTGATTAAATTGCGAAAACCCGAAGAGTCATTCGGGAAGTATCGTATACCTAAGTAATTATTATTTTTACGTTGTTAAAAATACTTAAAAATATCTATCTTGGATTAAAAACTTATTTTAATTAAATCATTATTTTATTAATTGTTTATATTAAATCTCAAAATATCATTTATTAATTATTGTTCATTATTTTAAAGACAAAACTAATCCAAGATACCTTTAGCGTTTTCAAACTCGAACTCTTTCGAACCCAAAACATTTTCGAAAACCCCCGGTCAGGTTTTACTCCCTTGCACGTTTTTCAAGAATTATCGGTCGACTGATGTCGAACCTCAACCACTCGATTTTCAATCAAAACAAGTTTTGAAAGAAAAAGCAAAAAGGGGACTCTGGCAGGTGTGGGAATCGTTGACGAACGATTCCCGAGATGTGTAAGCGGCCGTGAGCCAGGCGGTCCATCAATTATTGTTCCGGCCCAGGTGTTGCCGAAGGATGATTACGGATGTAGTTTTCACTCGAGGATAGTTACAGATGTAGTTTCTATCCTTCTACCGGTAGAGAAGACCCGCGGATTATTGGACTTGGATGTGACGACTGATCATCGTCAATCCCTGTCAGGTTTCATGTTTTCTTCAAGTCCCATCCTCCACTTTGGAAAAATACTCAAACACTGCTTCTTGGGCCTAAGTGCCAAGTTGCCGATAGTGTGGTTTTTGATAATAAAAATATTGACATCGTGCAGTATCTAGAACTGCAAGATTTCCTATAAAGATTGGCACGTGTTAGTGCACTCTTGCAATTATTTCAAAGAATGAATCGTTTTTGAACGAGAAACCTTCTAAGCTAATGGAAGAAAAGAGGTTTTGCAATAATGTATTCCCTGTACAGTATGTTAACCGTAGAGTGTTTTGCCGAAAATGATATACTTATATGTATATATTTTCAAACTTGAGATATATTGAAACGGGAACCTTACAAAGGATTCATATGTTATTCTTAAAGCTCCTTAGCGAGTATAAATGTTTTATTCAAACTCGGACATATATATTGTCGAAATATGTTTTGAAATCTGAGATATATACCCATACAGTTGGGAACGTTTTCGAAATAAACCACATTATTATTTTTCAAAATGGCGAACTTGCTGAGCGTTACGTAGCTCATTCTTGCTTTATAAAAACTTTTCAGAAGGAGAAGAATTTGGTCAGTTAACTCCGTACTAGCAGAAGAGGAATGGAAGATTTATCCCAAGATGATTTAGTTCCGGATAAATACTACAGAGTAAGTCTGATAGGTTTTCAACTGTAATAGTAAGACTCGTCTTCAAGTGTAGTTGTATAAGTGGAAGTGCGTAAGATTCTGGATTGTACAAATGAATTGTAATATTTAGTGTTACTTTTGATTATCGTTTCTGAGGCTCTAACTTGTATGTGCGTAAGATTGAGGTCTGGATAGAGGTATTGTTGAGTTGTAAAGTTAATACAGGTATGATATGGTTGGATGGTGACGTGACGACCTGAATCTCTGACCTCGGATTTGGGGGCGTCACATATTCGATAACTCAAGCAGATGGTAACTCACAACTGGCATTTATCTAACTTAGAAATAATTCTAAATTAAATAAAATGTGTTTTGATGAGTGAATTAAAATTTTAGACAAAAATCCAAAATCGGTTGAGATTCAGCGAGAATTCAGCCTTTTCAAATGATTCGAGAACTCAAATATAGTATTCAAGAACTCAGTCATTAGAGAACTCAATTACCATATTCGAGAAGTCAAGAATACCTCTATTCGATATCTCTAAAAGACTCTATTCGAGAACTCGAGAGTGCTCTAATGAGACTTGTTAGAGATGTCGAATAGTGAACCATTCGAGAAGTCTGACTTATCGAAATATACTCATCACTCACAAAAATTAATTTTCACTATCTTTTAAAATTTACTAGTCATATTCAATGAAGAATATTCTAGCAAATTAAACAATGATTTTCTCAAAATTTCATAGAAAATTTAAGTTACTAAAATATGACTTTCAAACATATGCAACAGATTTGAAATATTTATAAATCATATTTCAGCCAACACTTACTCCAAAAATATTGAGAATATAGATAAAGTAAGTGTTTACTGCTGCAACAATCTAGATGATATATTCACTTAGCCAAAATCCGAAGAATTCAGCATTTCAATCTCACTAACCAACCTTGTGAAGGTGGCTTCATCTAATGGCTTAGTGAATATATCAGCTAGTTGTTTATCTGTAGAGACATAATGCAACTCAATGGTTCCATTAGTTGCATGTTCTCTAATGAAATGATATCTGATGTCAATGTACTTTGTTCTAGAATGATTGACAGGATTGACAACTATAGAGATTGCACTTGTGTTGTCACACATGATTGGAATTCTTTCCAACACTAGTCCAAAATCTCTAAGTTGATTTCTAATCCAAAGCACTTGAGCACAGCAACTTCCAGCAGCTATGTATTCAGCCTCAGCTGTAGAAGTTGACACAGATTGTTGTTTCTTGCTATACCAAGAGACTAACCTTTGTCCAAGAAACTGGCAGCTACCTGAGGTGCTTTTCTTATCCACTCTGCATCCAGCATAATCAGCATCAGAATAACCAACCAGATTGAACCCTGTGTCCTTAGGATACCATAAACCCAGGTTTGGAGTGCCCTTCAGATATCTAAAGATCCTTTTTATAGCAATCAAATGTAATTCTTTTGGATTTGATTGAAACCTTGCACACAAACATGTAGCAAACATGATGTCTGGCCTACTTGCAGTGAGATAGAGTAGAGAACCAACCATGCCTCTGTAGACTGAGATATCTACTTTCTTGCCTTTAGCATCTTCATCAAATTTAGTGGCAGTGGCCATGGGTGTCTTTGCAGGTGAGCAATCTTCCAAGTCAAACTTCTTCAATAAATCCTTGATGTACTTGGTTTGACTAATAAAGATACGTTCCCTCCTTTGACTGACTTGCAACCCAAAAAAGAATGTCAACTCTCCCATCGTACTCATTTCATATCTGCTCTACATGAGTTTAGAGAATTTCTCACATAGCTTCTCATTTGTAGACCCAAATATGATGTCATCCACATAGATCTGAACTAGGATAATATCATCACCATGCTTCTTGTAAAATAGTGTCTTGTCCAATGTGCCTCTAGTGAATTGAATTTCAAGGAGAAATTATGATAAAGTATCATACCATGCCCTTTGAGCCTGCTTAAGTCCATACAATGCCTTAAGCAATCTGTAGACAAATTCTGGGAAATGTGGATCCTCAAAGCCAGGTGGTTGTTGCACATAAACTTCTTCTTCCAACTCTCCATTCAGAAATGCACTCTTGACATCCATTTGATAAACTTTAAAGTTTGAATGAGCAGCAAATGCCAAGAATATTCTGATGGCTTCCAATCTAGCAACAGGGGCAAATGTCTCATCATAATCAATGCCTTCCTGTTGAGAGTATCCTTTTGCAACTAACCTTGCTTTGTTTCTTACTACTACACCATCTTCATTCATCTTATTCTTCATAGCCCATTTTGTTCCGACAATGGTTCTATTCTTTGGTGCAGGCACAAGTTCCCATACTTTGTTTCTTTCAAATTGATTCAGCTCCTCTTGCATGGCAATAATCCAATCTGGATCCAACAGTGCATCATCAAGTTTCTTAGGCTCAACCTAAGATAGAAAACAGCCATAGAGGCACTCATTCTGAGTTGCTCTCCTAGTCCTTACTCCTGCATTAGGATCTCCAATAATTTGCTCTGCAGTGTGTGATCTATCCTATTTCCTTGAATGCTCAGTCTGATTTCTCATTCTTGATGTTGCTTCATTATCCAAGTCATGATCATTCTCATTTCCTTCCCCTGTGAGGTTGCCACTATTCACATGTGTGTCTTGGATGCTTGTTTCTCCACTATTGATTGGCACAAATTATTCTCTTGTATCATCATTCACTTGAGTTTGTTGAACTTCAGTTTCAACTCTAGTTTCAATCTCTTCATCAGAATCATCTAGATTATCAAACTTTAATAGATCTTTATCTTCATCATTGGCTTCTTCTAATCCAGGTAGTTTGCTGTCATCAAATGTCACATCTGTGCTTTCCATACTTTTCTTTTGACTGATGACATAAACCTTGTATGCAATCCTTTCCATAGAGTAGCCAAGAAAAAATCCTTCAAATGCCTTCGCATCAAACTTTCCAACATATTCTGAATTGTCCTTCAATACAAAGCATTTGCTTCCAAAAGTATTAATATACTTTAGAGTAGGCTTCTTTCCAGTCATCAAATTGTAAGGTGTCTTTCTAGTGTTTTTGTTGATGAGGGTTCTGTTCTGGATATAGCATGCAGTGCTCACAGCCTCAGCCCAAAAACATGTTGGCATCTTTGCATCAAGTAACATTGTTCTAGCAGCCTCAATTAGAGTTCTATTCTTTCTCTCAACAACTCCATTTTGTTGTGGAGTCCTTGGAGCTGAGAATTGCTGAGAAATTCCATTCTCTTTGCAGAATGCTTCAGGTATGGCATTTCTGAACTCTGTTCCATTATCACTTCTCAATGCAATCACACTTGCACTGTTGGCCTTTGCTTCCTTGTCAACTCTCTTTATGTGCTCAATGATTACTTGTGGAGCCTCATATTTTGATGTCAGAAATTCCACCCATGTATACCTAGTAAAGTCATCAACCATCACCAAGGCATACTTCTTTCTTCCTAGTGACACAATATTGACATGCCCAAACAAGTCCATATGGATGAGTTGCAGGGGCTTGGTTATTGATGTCACTGTCTTTGACTTGTGGCTTGATCTTTTCATTTTTCCTCTTTGACAAGCCTCACACACTCGTTCTTGACAGAATTCAAGTACGGGCATGCCTCTCACTAACTCTCTTTTGACTAGAGAATTCATGGCTTTGAAGTTCAGGTGTGATAATTTCTTGTGCCACAGCCACCAATCTTCATTTGATGCTTTTGAGTAAAAGCAACAAATTTTGTCCTTGTTTGCAGAGTCCATATTGGCTACAAATAGGCTTCCTTTCCTTACTCCAGATAGAGCAAAATCACCAGTCTTCTTGTGGGTGATCAAACATTCATCTTTGTCAAAATCCACTTTAAATTCTCTATCAGTAAACTGACCAACACTTAGCAGATTATGCTTGAGTCCCTTGACTAGTGCTACATCTTCAATGATGACATTACCAACTTTCAACTTGCCATATCCCAATGTGTTAGCCATGTTGTCATCTCCAAAAGCAACCATTGGGCCAGCCTTCTCCTCATACTGTGATAGCAGGGCCATATCACCAGTCATATGATTTGAGCATCCACTGTCCAAAATCCACATAACCTTCTTTTCACTTTCTTTGCCCTGAGAGTCTGATGAAGATGTGTCATCCTTGGAATTGGCCATCAAGGCATAGTTGCAAAATTCTTGCTCTTCTCCATCACTATCAGAATCATCCCAACACTTCCCTTCAGCTATATAGGCCTTACCTTGTGTCTACTTTCTCAGAAGGGCCTCATACTTAGCTTCAAGCTCTAGAAACTCTTTATCCTTCTTTTTAGGCTTTGTGCATTCACTGGCAAAATGCCCTAGGTCATTGCATCTATAACACCTTACAGATGACCTATCCACATGGCTGGTTTTAAATTTATTCTTGTTTGGTTTCACAGGTGCCTTGCTTTTGTTGAATGAATGGTTTTGGGTTTTAGTTTTGAAGGGTTGGTTCCTCTTGAATCTGATGTTTGGAAATTTTCTGGCCATGAAAGCATATGAAGTGTTTTCCATTCCATCTAGTTCTTCAAGAGTGTAGAACTCTTCTTCCTCCTTCTCCTCAACAGGTTCACTTACCTCAGCTTCAGTTTCTTCATCATCTACTATCTCCTCTATCCTTAGCTGACTTGTAGATGCTTCTAGGTCTTGAATAGATTTGTTGACAATCAAGGCACATGATGTATTTATCATTCTGCCTTGGTTGGCTTGGATAGCCCTTTTCTGAAGCAACTCAAGCTCATGAGTTTTTAAAACCCCATAGAGCACATCATATGTGATTTTGTTCAAATCTCTTTCCCATAGAGAAATGACCCTCTGCTCTAGATGGTTTGGTGAAGATAGTAGAAACTTCATGTTCAACTCCTTGGTGCTGTAAACCTTGCCATTCATCTGCAACTCAGTAACTAGCTTGTGAAATCTCTCAAACATCTCAGTGATGCTTTCCTTGGGCTGTGCCATGAAAGCTTCATACTGTATGACCAGTATCTGTTTCTTGTTTTCCTTGACCTCATCAGTCCCTTCACATAACACCTCAATGTGATCCCACATTTCTTTGGCAGATGTACACGATGCAATGTTTGCAAACATTGACATATCCATGGAATCAATAATTAGCTACATGAGGTGACTGTCAAGAGCAACCATCTCCTTTTTTGATTCTGTCCATTTGGTTGGTTCCTTGGCCACATAAATCTTGGAACAGTTATGGTTCCAATAGTCTTCTCAGGTATTTCTTGTTGTGGAACAAAGGGACCATTCTTGAGAATCTCAGGATATAAAGGATGAGAGGCTTTGATGAACAACATCATTTTTATTTTCCAGAGGTTGTAATTTTCTTTGTCAAACTTAGGGACTTTCACCGTTCCTGTGGTCTTTGGTGTATTCGAACTCATGATCATTTTTCTGTTTTTGAATAAACAGCCTGCTCTGATACCACTTGTTGAGTATTGAATAAAGTAAAAGAATACAGAGGGGGGGTGAACGGATTCTTGAACTTTTCTTCGTTCTTGAATCTGTGTAGCAGATAAGTGTCTGTGTGTGCAAATATGTAGGTGCGGATAAAGAATGCACAAGACACAATATCACTTTAATCTAATATATTATTAGATAAAGGTTGCTAGAATCTGTGAATACAAATGGTAGTATTCTCAGCTTCGTTTTTCTCAGAGAGATTTGTCTTACAATGTGTATGAAAAACCTTAACCAACTGAAGAAAAGAGATTGTATTCTTATAGAACATGAATACAACTCAGTTACTACAAATAAGGTTACAGGATAAATTACTTTCTTGTATGTCTATCCTTTTTGAGTAAGCATCCAAACGGCTACAGATTTTACTTTGCAAAGTTCTGTTCAGATCCACTTCTTTAGCTCTTTGTCTCTTCTATATCTCTCCAAGCTTCCTTGTAGGCTTTTCAAAGTACGTTACAGATTGTGGTCCATAAAGTACATTGGCTTATTGCAAGTTTCAGACTTGTACAATTTCTTTAGTATTTTGTCTCCAAGATTGTATTCGAGAAGTGGCTAAGTGATTGATTCGAGAACTAGGATTAGATAACTTTGTGTTCTCGAATACTGTATGATTGACATATCGAATCAATTCTCGAATAGTACTTTTCTCCAGGATTTCTTGAGTTGTCGAATAGAACACTTGACTTGTCGAATCCTTGAGATATCGAATAGCTTTCTGAGTCCTTGAGATATCGAATGGAACTTTGACTTGTTGACTCTTTGAGAACTCGAATACCACTTTGACTTGTTGACTTCTTAAGTTCTCGAATAGAATATTTAGACATGTTGAATCTCTGAGATATCGAATGAGATATCGAACAGTTCATTTAGAGATATCGAACAGTGTCTTCTCAGATATCGAATCTCTGACTTCTCGAATAGACAAATGTACTTCTCGAATTGGTATTAGGCAAATTCTTCATTTCTTCAAATCTCAACTGTGATTATTTGACAGTCTGTATCTTCTTGCTTGAGCCATGAACCTTGGAACTTCTTTCAAACATTATTCTTGACTATATAAGTACAGTTGCACAACTAGGATTTGATGCCTATTACAAGTACAAAAACAAATCGAAACTCTACAACTAGAGGTTCCCTCAGTTAAGAGGTCATGTAAGTAATGCAAAGCATTACAAACAATTAGGCTTGTTATTAGATGTAAACAGACATGCCTCTGTGACTAACAATGATGGATTAGATGAAGCATAAAAAATAAAATTTGAAATATTAATTGTGGGGCTAGGATTTAGTTTAGATATAAAAAATGTATGGATAGGATTATATCTCATATATCACCACAGTGGAGGTTCTCTTTTGAGCAAGACTCTATATATCAAGGCATATCAACTCAAAATATCAAGCTTTAGACTTTGCAATTATTTATTAAATAATAAAGAAAAATAATTTTAAAAATAATTTTTTTAATTAAAACTAACAATAATAACATTTATCGGGTGTGCTGGTTGTTTAATTGTTTTTAACAATTAGGATACTTATTTTTGAATTAGGTATTCCCTCGAGTAAGATATTCATTTCCCAAATATGTATCTCAAAAAACTAAAATTTATTTTTTTATGATATCCCTTTGTAAGTTAGGTATCTTATATGTAATATCCAAATGACAAATATGTATCATGTATGAATACCCAGCTCTCAAATACGACTCATATATGAATATATATATATATATATATATATATATATATAATTTAAATATATCAATAAAAAATGCATAACATGAATACTCAACTATGATTTGGATAAACCCGATTAAAAAATGGGTATTATTCACCTTCATCCAAATCATAAGTTTATAGTTTTAGAGTTAATTGTGCCTAAAATGTTTGTAGGAATAAAATGTTTCTAGTTATGATATATTTTTCAATTTAAAAATATTCATTTTTAATTTAAAAATAAATAAATAATACACGAAAGTTAGAGCATTTTAGTTTTAGTTGAAAGAGTATATATATAGAATTAAGTTCTATGGAGACCACCATTTGAGTGGAGACCATGGAGACCATATACATTATGCACTTAAAACATTGCAAAACATATATATTTGCAAAGAATGTTCAATTAACATTATTATTTCATTCAAAATCTTAAAAATCATATATGATTTGCAAGCAGAACATGTTTTGGAGAACAATACGTTCTGCAATATTTTGTTTGCAGAACATACATGATTTTCAAGATTTTTAATGAAATTTGCATGTAAAACATATATGATCTTCAAGATTTTCAAAGAAATAGATGGTATAGTGATTTTCATAGAACATGATTTTCAATAAATAAGTTTTTGCAATGTTTTGATTGATATTGGTCTCCGGTCTCCACTAAAAATGTTGGTCTCCATAGAACTTTACCCTATATATATATATATATGTGTGTGTGTGTGTGTGTGTGTATTAGTCAATTTCTTAATTATAAAATATTTCTATGTCTCTCATGATTCAATTATAATTTTAGGAGATGTATTCAATTCAGATTTGAAACTATTTTAAGGATTCTTAAATTTTTAGTGTGTTAAATCTAAATTTTATAACGTCCTTTAAAATTTGTTGGTATTCAATATCGATTTCAAAAAGAGGATATTCATTTTAGATTTTAAAAAGTCCATTAAAATTTGGCGGTATATCATTTGGATTTTAAATAATATATTACAAACTGATTGTATTCAAAATTTCATGAATTTTTTTTGTATTAGAAAAAAATACAAAATGGCGGATTTTGATGAACTTGTTAATGTATTTATAACCTTTGAAATCTGGTTGAAATTCAAGATTTTGAAGGATTTGTGGAAACTCCATTAAAAATTAAAATCAGTAACATTCCGTTAAAATCTAAACTGAATATACCCGATTTACAATAATCTATGGTTCCTATTATTTTATCCTTAATTACAATTTCCATTTTCTTTTCTTTTTTCTTTTCGTTAAGCCTCGTATCTTTTAAACAGGCACATATTATATTGCCCAAAAAGAAAATTTTAAACAATCACATATACTTATATAATATTGCCCAAATATATCACTTTATTTGCTTAATACAAACATTATCACGATTAAAAACACGGCAATGCCACAATCTAGAATTGGCATGTGAAGAAAATAAATGTAATTTTCAAAAGTTTACTCATTCCCTTTCTTGAAGGGTTAAAATCGAACAAGTATATTGTTGTGTACATTTCTCCTTTGTGGTTAAAATCAACATGGTAATGCTCAGGGAACCAAGAACTTTTGCCGTGCTCATTCAGTTTGGGAAAGCAAAGCTAGAAACTAGAAACTGCACTAACTAAGTAATCACGCATCTGCGATAACATTCTGCATATCAGATTAGGGTACCTGGTATTTCACATGTCGAAACACGAACTAATCATCGATTGAATGCCAATGAATAACTAATGTAATCATATAAAAGCAAAAAACAATAATATAGCGCTATGGTCTAACAAGTACTTGGAAGATAGGTGATAGATCTATTGAATGAAGCAACATTTCACATTACACATATGACAATTATCCCAATTTCAATAGATATGTCAATTTTCTTTTTATGGTTGGAGTAAAGAAAGTTGGATAGAACATCAAACAATAAATGGTTAACGTACCCAAGCAATACAATCAAGTCGTCAAACTTCTCCAGTACAAAAACAAAGCAAGCATCCCTCAACGACGAAGCATTCAAGGCATTTGCTAATTCATACGTAAGAGAGATATTTGCCGCTGAACTATCCCTTTTAAAAGAATAAAGTCACCTGGTCAACATTATATCACATGCAAGAGTTTAGGTTAAAATAGCTACTTCAGTTACTCGTGCAATGATATGCTTTAAAAAAAGAAGGAAAATAAAAAGAAAGTAAAAAAAATAAAATGAAAATAAAATATTAAAATATAGACAAAATATAATAAAAGTAACTGTGGTGGGTATTAAACTAGTGTTAATGATAAGTTTATGTAGATGGGTAACCAATATTACCTGCAACTGTCACCTTTGGACATGTACTTAAATTTTCTTGGAGCATTTTCTTCATTATTTACTGCAGATATTTAATCAAATGTAAATTGTATGAAAAGAGATTAAAAAGAAGTTTATGCAAAAATAAAAAGAATAAGATCAAGAAGTGAAGAATTATGACAATAGATTTGTGTATTTAGGGGAAATTACTCACATCTATATTTTGTATTGTAATTAAGAAATTTTACAAAACTTCATAAAAAATTTATATTCGAACCAAATATGTGAAATTTCTTTTTGATTCAAATTTATGCAAAAAAATTGAAATTCAATCAAAATCTTAGTTAATCCAAAACTTGAATTCGAATCACAACCCAAAATAAATCATACATTTATATTTTTATAAGCGTTCTCATTCAATTTATGTAAACACAAATTCATATAAAATATTTTATATCAATTTTTTAATAAATTCAAAAAAAAATCTTCAATCTAATTAAACGAAGCAGGTATCGATCAATTCATATAAAATTACAGCCTTGATGTATGGATACATGCATATATATCAGTATTATAATAATTTATATGACGACTTACCCATCAACAGACATGATATAAGATGCAAAGCAATTTACAAGAAAATCGGGCAAAATTTGACAAACAAGACAAGAATCGATAGATTTAACAAAGATCACAATCTCCAGATCTGGAATTGTACAACTTTCGATGATAGTGTTGCCGATGTTGTAGATAGTATGTGTTATAAAAGTTGTGTTTGTATGTAAAATTACGTTTCAAGATATTGATATCCGATTTGGTAAATTTGAGAGATAGAGATGTGAGTTTTAAAGAAAGACGATGAAGGGGGTGGAGTGATGGTATGTAGTGAAGAATCGATAGGGTATTTATATATTAAGGGACCTGGAAGGATCTAGAATACACGAGAGATTTTCAACCATTAAAATAAATTATGTTGTTAAATTTACCCTTACACTTGAACTTTTCATTACTTGCAATACGCCCGTGCTTCACACACGATAATTATTTACATTTTTCAATTTAATAAATAAAAGTAACATATTTGAAATATGTTTATTCTTATATTATAATCACTCTATAATTATTTTCGTAATTTTTAATAAAATAACTATAAAAATCTTAATCATATATAAAAAAAAGTTACTGTGGCTCTCGTAAAAAATTTTAGATAATCCCGTAACATTACCGAGCAAAATGTTTAAACCATGTATCAATCTAAACTCTAACTTTTGTATACCCGCGAATATTTCTTAACTCCACAATAACATAATAATGCCCGCTTTGGACCGACCCGTACGGATTTATTTTTAGGCACATCCCAATATGTCTCATACTAATGGAATCAACTGATTGATTATTAACTAACAATCTGGTCCCTTCCACAGACGATGTGTTACAACTCTCAATAATCTCCCCCTTTACACATCGGGCTCGATACTTATTGAATTAAACTACTTTTTATATGATTTCACTCCCCCTTGACCCATACTGAAAGTTTACCAACCTATCTAGCTCCCCCTAAGCCCATACTGGAGGGCCCACCCGTTCTTCCTTAAACCCATCTTGAGATAATCCACATGCCTCTCTTCCTAGGTCAAATCTAGAGCCCATTTGCGATTGTTATGGACCGTTACAACCTGAAGCTCTAATAACACTTGTTGTGCCGCGAGCAAACCTTAACTCTACACTATTATATAAAAGCCAAAACATTAAAAGTTTGGTTGGTCGGTACGGTACCTGTTGATTTTACTTATTTACCCTTACTTGATGGTATATGTTATTTTTACTTAATTATCCTTGGTTAATTACGTAGAGTTAGTAATAAATAATAAATTTCTTTTTTCAGGTTAAACAAGTTACCTTTTCCATTTTTTAATAACTAATCAATTTTTTTCACGTAAAATACATTATCTTATATATTTTATCTAACTACAATTTTTCCTTTTCTAAAAATGTATGAGCAATTCTATTTAGTAAAACAAAATATTATAATTATAATTACTAATAATTAACCAATTACTTTTTTTAGCTAAAATACGTTACATTTTCTATTTTTTCCAGTAAAACCTATTCGGGTAGCTTTATTTAAGTAAAATAAGATAATAATATTATAATAACGAATAACTAATCGATTACGTTTTTCAGCTAAAACGTATCATTTTTTCTATATTTTCAAACTAAAATCCATCTTTTTCTAAAAATATCACGGACAACATATATATAATTATTATCAGATTATATCATTTAAAACTTTAAACCTACAAAATTCATGTCTTAAAATTTTTAATACAAATAAAAAAGAAGTTTCTATTATATTAAAGAACATCCGTGCATCGCACGGGTTTTAAGCTAGTATAATATATTTATGAAGCGGGAGAAAAATTACTTTAAATATTTCTAGCACGAGATAAAAATAGGTATTAATATTCTATCACTGAATATTAATATGCTTGAGCATAAAAAGTCTTTTATATGATGTGAAAACATTCTGAGTGTGAAAATAGAATATTTTTCGAATAAAAACTGATCATTTTTAAATTTAGCACGAGTTCTCTAAAGAATATTAAATTTAGAATATTTTTTGTTCGAGTTTGTTGCCTTATTAATATTGCAACAAAGATCTAAAAAATATCAAACCTCGATATTTCTTTTTCGATCTTATTGCCTTGGTAGAGATATGTTCCATGAAAGTATATAATTTGATATTTCGAAATAATGGAATATCTCTTATAAATTTAAAGTAGGATGACAAATTTTGCTAGCATTGACTGTTGACTTTTGACCGAATCAATTAAATAAATGACCTAGTGGAGAGGATTCTACGTGTATTTAAATTTTATGTTAAATCATACAAATACCAAAATAGATATTATATCGAAGATATCCTTTCAGACCCTATTCTTACATGTTGATCTTGAGGAAGACATCTACATGGTACAGCCAGAGGGATTTCCGGTTGCTGAGAAAGAAAACCTTGTTTGCATGCTTATAAAAGCTTGTATGGTTTGAAGCAAGCAC
Source organism: Kitagawia praeruptora (assembly GCA_037693485.1). NCBI lineage: Eukaryota > Viridiplantae > Streptophyta > Magnoliopsida > Apiales > Apiaceae > Kitagawia > Kitagawia praeruptora. The sequence goes on along the minus strand of CM075346.1, from coordinate 99,593,696 downwards.
CAAGATAATGGTACTTGAAGTCTGACAGCTTTATGATGAAGAAAACATTGTTTGCATGTTTAAAAAAGCTTTACTCAAAGGCAGTTCAGGTGGATGATTCAGTTCCGTGGAAATCAACCATGAAAGAAGAGATGAGTTCACTCGAGAAGAATGAGACTTGGTCTTAAACAGAATTACCAGAAGGAAAGAAGGCTTTACAGAATAAGTGGGTGTTCTAGATCAAAGAAAATATGATGGCAGCAAGAGATACAAGGCGAAGTTAGTAGTCAAGGATCACTAACCGAAAAAGGGTATTGAATCTACTGGGATATTTTCTCCAGTTGTTAAGATGACTACTGTGAGAATTGTGCTAAGTATTGTGGTTGCGGAGGAGTTACATCTAGAGCAATTAGATGTTAAGACTTAACCAAAAGAATAGGGTATGTTTGAGAGAGAGAGAGAGGGGGGAGAGAGAGAGGGGGGGGGGATTACTTGAATAGTGGAGGAGGGCTGGGGAGGAGAAGCGGCACAAATTGGGGACAAAGGTCTGCTTCGTGGGTTGGGTCCACTAATAAGTGGTGTTACTATAGAGTTTTTGTTGAGACAACAAAGCCCAGATGATATTTGAACAAGAAGATGAGCTCCCATTATATTTAATTTTTTCCAACTTTGCCAATTCTTGATTACTCTTAACACTGTTCAATCCATCTCCCTTATGTTCAAATTTTCACATTATATAAGTGTGTAGTGCAATAAACAGCACCAAGAATTTCACTTTGTTTAACGGGAAGAAGATAAGAGATGGTGGAAACAGAAAACAAAAGGGAGAAAATGCGAAACAATTCTCTTAAAAAATATTGTATATTTTTTTATCGATTTCAATTAAATTGAAATTAAATAATCAAATGTCGAAGGTCTTACTCTTGCTCAAATAAGAACCTTATATTATGATGAAAAGTAAAAATTGATATCTAATCTCACCCCCATTATTTTTTTTTTAGAAAATTTAAATTATAGGCCTATAAATTAAGCACATACATACACACCCAACACCCAGCACACACACCACACATACACCATCCAAAAAACACCCACCCACCTCAAATCACCCCCCACCCCCTGCCTCACCCACCCATCTCAAATCCGTCCACAGGAAAACCAGCCTCACCAAACACACTCACCAGAAATCAAAATGATTTTGTTCACATCAAACCTATTAGCTTTAAGTGTACCCGAACCCGCCTTCGAATCCTGGCTCTGAGACACCGATTATCTCGAAGTCCTTGAACAAAAAACCTCCGACCTCTTTGCCGCCGCTCTTCCGCCGCCACAACAAGTTTCCCCACCACCGGAATTATGTATGTATAGGTGTGGGTAATTCAGGTTTGGTAGTGAAATGAGAAATTGAGGATTGTGGGAGGGCTGTTGTAGTGGGTGGGAAGTGTTTGGTCCGAAAGTTGTGGTCGGAGGTGGTGAGGTTGTGGTGGTTGGAGGTGGCCGGAGATGATTTGTGTTTAACAGTGGTGATTTTCGGTGATTCTTGCTGATTTTGTGGTGATTTTCGGTTGTTGTTAGTGATTTGTTAGTGTTGGTCGGAGGTGGTGGCGGCGGCGATGGGATGTGTTATAGGGAGAATATTGTATAACAATATTTTGGAGGTTTGCTGGAATTACGGAGCAAAATACGGATATTCTGCTAAGAACGTAAAGAACACGGAAAGAGATTGGTGATTATAGTGGTTGATCTTGTTTGTTGATTCGTTGAATGTCAGAGAAAACTGTTTATTCTCTGTTGCTGCCAACTGTCAATCATCCATAACAAGGTGCCTACGTACCCTATTTATAGGGATTAAGCCAAAAGTAATTCTTGGAGAAGAAGTTACCTAGACGGGCTAGGTTTTTTGGAGATTCATCTTGGCCCAAGTTCACTCACTTTTGGCTTGATGTTAATAGTGTACTAGCCCAAGTCCAATCACTTTTGGGCTGGTGCTAATAATCCATTAATTCTGCTCATGACCCATGACCCAATAAAGGTTACCTATGGCTAAAATGATGCTAGAATCACATGGCCTCACTGGCAAGGCTAATGGAAAAACTACGCGGCCTCGCATGCGACCTCACTGGGCTTAGTCATGCGAGGTGATCCCATGCTATGGAGATAATCATACTCATGCGACCACACTGGGCTTAACTATATCTACTCATGCGACCTCGTTGGGCTTAGCTATGAGCCTTCAAAAGAGTACTCTAGGCCTCGCTGGACCTCTAGGCCTCGCTGGACCTCTAGGCCTCGCTGAACCTCTAGGCCTCGCTGGACCTTGCAGAGAGATGTGATAGATGCTATCCCATACTAGGGACTGCTAGCGAACTCGACCCACAGCTTGGGGTCGCAAACTTCCATATTGTGCTTGATAGTATATTGGACTTACTCTTGGTGGTGGGTTTTAGTGACCCAATCTTCATCTCTAGGCCCATTATGAGTTGTGGACCACTATTTCAGCCCATTAGGCCTGCTTAGGGCATATGCCAAGATTTGGGCATAACAGGATGGTTTGTGGTGGTTTTGGTTGCGGTGATTTTTATACATAGGCGGTGTTTTTTTGTGGTGGCGATAGCGTGGTGGTCGACGGTGGTGGTAGTGTGGTGATTTTTGTTTACAGCCGATGATTTTTGTTGATGGTGGCGGTAGCATGGTGCCCGGAGGTGCTGTCAGTATGGTGATTTTTTGTTAAACGGTGGTGATTATTTGGGTTCGCCGGATGTGGCCGCAGGTGGTGACCGGTGCATGGAAGAAGATGATAGTGGAAGATGATGATGGATTAGATGAAGCATAAAAAATAAAATTTGAAGTATTAATTGTGGGGCTAGGATTTAGTTTAGATTTAAAAAATGTGTGGCTAGGATTATATCTCATATCTCACCACAGTGGAGGTTTTCATTTGAGCAAGAATCTCTATATCAAGGCATATCAACTCAAAATATTAGGCGTTAAACTTTGCAATTATTTAGTAAATAAAAAAGAAAAAGAAAAAAATAACAATTTTTAATTAAAATTAACAAAAATAATATTTATCGGGTGTGTTGGTTGTTTAATTGTTTTTAACAATTAGGATACGTATTTGTGAATTAGGTATTCCCTTGAGTAAGATATTCATTTCCCAAATACGTATCTCAAAAAACTAAAATTTATTTTTTTATGATATCCCTTTGTAAGTTAGGTATCTTATATGTAATATCCAAATGACAAATGTGTATCATGTATGAATACCCAAGTCTCAAATACGAATCATATATGAATATGAGTAGTGCTACATACCCCAAATTGGTTCCCAAAAGTATTCCCAAATAACACGTGGCGTGATGTTATTTGTGGGATTCATATGTATGCACGAGGGGTCCACCTCATTTATGAGTAAATAGCCCATAATATTGTAACAACTCAAGATTTGGGAATTTTTTTGGGAATATATATATATATATATATATATATATATATATAGGGTAAGGTTCTAAGGAGAACCTCCTTATCAAGAGAACTAGAGAACCTCAATCTAGACCATCCATTAATTAAATTTCATTTTAATTTCATTATACAAGCCACAATGGTAGTATTGTAATAAAATAGATTGATGAAGGTCATTTAGAATTCACCATCAAATATTATACGTACAATATATCTTTGGAAAGAATCTTTAAATTAAGATTTGATTATAGAACACAATCTTTTTTAAATTTGTAAAGAATATCTTGACACAAATATCACGTTATAGTTGTCTATATGATTTTGATTTATACTATACAATTTATCAATTTTGCAACACTGAAAAACCTAGAAGCATAACCTGAGAAGAAAACGGAGGAAGAAGACGACGATACATAATTCGTTTTTCATTTGTGTAGAGTTAAACATTTAAACTATATATTTTTGTAGAACATTGACTTGAACACTTGTTTTCTGTTCTAGGTGTGCTATGGAGTCGGCCATCAACGAAGTGCTGACCATAGAAGAAGAAGAATTAAGAAAAAATTATATTGTAAGGTTACAACCACGGATCTTGATAGATGTGTTCTTGTATGTGTTATTGTATGGTAAGATTCTTGTATGTGTTCTGATCCAATCTAACAGATTCTTGATTCATGTAGGTGTTCTGTTCTGATCCAATCTAACAGATTCTTGATTCTTATAGGTGTTCTTTATTCTGATCCAATCAAACGGATCTAATAGAATCTTGATTCTTATAGGTGTTCTGTCCAGGATGAACCTTATTGAGAATTAAACCAAGACTTTTGACTGATGTGTTATCATCTACTTTGATGTCAAATCAAAGTTCTGCTATGTGTTTTGCAAAGTACTAATTGAGAAAAACGGGGGTTGCAAGTACGTGATTTGTGTTTGTGGGTATAAGTTTTGTTGAACTTATTTTGGCAAAGTACTAATAGATTCTTGATTCTTGTAGGTGTTCTGTTATTGTCATTCACGCGCCTTATTGGGAATGAACCCTAAATTTTTGACTGATGTGTTATCATCTACTTTCATGTCAAATCATATGTTACTTTAAATTCCACTATGTGTTCTGAGGAATGCAATCATGGAAGGTTGTGGTTTGAATTTTCTTGCTCTGGAACATTTTTAAAATATTGAAGTAGCTAGTTTAAGTTGCCAGATTTTTGAAATCGAACTAAAGATACTAATATTTTTCTTGTGTTTCAATATATGAGAGGTTTCTCTGCGGGTTTGTATAACTTCAATATTAACCGTCTAAAATTGTAGTGATAGTGGTTATGGGAGTAGTTTGTATCGCCTTTTACTTGATCTAAGATTATGGAGGTTGGAAGTTGGGTATAACAAACTAAGAGAAGTTCTTGTGATTAGCATTTGAATTCAAGTTATGTGATATCTGGGTCATGAAATTTAAACATGATGAATCATGTAAAGGTTGTTTTTGTGTGAGTTGTGATATAATCTAGTGTATCATTCAGTCCATTGTGTCTTTTATGACACCCATTGTGTTTTTTATGGCATCTTGAACCTATGCTCATCTGTATCTTTCCGATTTACTCAAACCTAAGTTTTCGATTGGGGCTAGCTAAGACCATTTTATTTACATTCAATTTACCAGCTTATATTAATGTCAAAAATTTAAACTTCTTAATTTTCTGTATATTGCATTGGTTGTGCATAAATTCGAAAGAAACATAATTTATGATTTTATAACAATGATTATGGTGGAACAAGCTCCAAGATTGGGGGATTAATTATTGAATGCAGAATACATGTAAAGATGAACTTGAAATACCAAGATCAAATTAAAATTGTACTTTTGTTATAATAGATTCTATTCTAAAATCTCAAAAGAATTCACTCAAATATTTTATTAATTATTTTACTATGAATGAATATTTATATTTTATTAGGGGTTCTACTATAAATAAGTTGATTTTTTTACATTTTTTAAAATGACAACCTAAAAAAAGTAAAATTGAAACATGTGCCACAAAAATGACTAAAAAAATCGGAAGACAATTGAAAAATTATTCAGTTTTTTTTTGCCACTAGACGAGTAATACACAAAAATTCTCTTAGGTGTTTCAAGTCAATATATCAATTTATTTTCATTTATTTGTTTTTTTGAGATTTATTTCCTTTTATTAACAAAACACCTAAAAAAATCTTGATGTATTACATAATATTTTTATATATTTCATTTTTTTTAAAAAAAATAATCATTTCTTTTAAAATTAAGTTACATATAAAATATCATCTAACATACCAAGTTTCTATTGCGTGTTTCGATATATCATTTAAAATTTATTCTCCATTATCTCAAGTTCTAAAATTCGAAAAAATATTCTTAAATGTTCCATGAATTATTTATAATGTTGTATCTGTACATAACTATATTCAAAACTTATTTTAGATCAATAAACTATTTAAACGAATCATAATATAAATATTTGATAAAGTAATATTATGATTTCAAGTAATTAAAAAAACACCTAAGAGAATCTCGGTATTACATAATAGTTCTATATATTTTTAAAAAAACATAATTATGCAAGTTTTTTTTAAATTAAGTTACATATAAAAATATCACAATCAATAAAATCTAAATAAATCTAAAAACACCTAAAATAATCTTGGTGTATTACATGATATTTGTATATATTTATATATTTAAGTTATATGTAGAAATATTATAAAATGCACCAAAATTCCCTTATGTGTTTCAAATCAATACATCAATTTATTTACTATCTTTTTGAGATTCCTTTGAGAATTGTTTTAAAAGACGTGCTAGAAAAATTAAATTTCTTACTTGTTTGAAATCAATATATCAGTTTATTTAATTTTATTATCTTTTTGAGATTCCTTCGAGAATTATTTTTAAAAAACATGTTATAAAAATTTAATTTTAATTTGAAATATATTACTTAATTTTTTTTAAATATTGGATAATTTATTTATAGTGCTCTACTTGTACATAATTATATCAAAACTTATTTTATACCAAATAAAATATTTAGTAGAATCTAAATGTAAATATCTAATTAAATAATATTACTGTTAACTCGAATAACTTGTAGAAGGGGGGGTTGAATACAAGTTATATAATCGTGTCTGATTTTTGCTTGATTAGATAAACAAGAATAAACGAATGAATCAAACTGTTTGTATTAATAAGATCAAATACAAACTCTACCAAAGGCGTACAAATACCTTTAGCAGCTACTGACAAAATAAATCTCTCTCTCTCTGTTTGTTTCGAACTCTCGAATACAAATCTTATACAGAGCTACGCATACAAAACTCACGACTCGAACTCATTTTACAATGATATAGAGAGAGTATTTATAATGCAACCTATCAACTAATCACAGAAAGATAATCTAAACATGACAATGTTCTGCCGTCCAGTTGATAGTTTCCATCAATAGAAAATTCTTTCCTTCATGAAATCTTCTTGCTTGTTCCTCAAACAAAGATCCTGTTTTATAGCACTTGCCAGTTTCTGTAGCATCCATAATGACATCATCAGTAACACGACTAATATCAGGACTCCATCTTGCATCAGGATCTGACCATCCCATCAGTACTTGATCAGTATTTGACTTGATGTATCAGGATTCAATCTCAGTTCCTGACATGTAGTACTCGATGCACTGTTCCTGACTTAATTCTACAGATTACTGTCTAACACATATCTCCTATACAAAGTGCTAAATCCTTTATAAGATCAGGATATACAAGAAGTATAAGTAAAATTCTATTCTTAACATCACAACTCATGAATTATTCCTAACAATCTCCCCCTATTTATGCTTTAAAACCTGAAGCATAAATCTGAGTTGTTGATGTCAAAACATATAATAATACAATCAGAATAGAATTTATGAATTCAAAAATCATGAAGTTAAGTACCTCCTCCCTCTTCAGATATAGACATAGTATCCAGTACTTAGAAGAAAGAATTCAACTATATGATGCTTCTTTCCTTTACCACTTCCCTGATAAGATTCACCTTTGTCATCCTTAGTTCTTCTTTTATCTCTCCCGGTCTGTTTATCTCCTCCCCCAGTCTGTTGCCTTTGAACTATTTTTATTTCCCCCTTTTTGACATCAGCAACATTAATTCCAAGAGATTCAGTAACAGAACAAATGAGATTCATCAAAACTGCTTGATTTTCCATAATAGTGACTTGGTTATCTTCAAGTGTTTGAAGTCTTGATTGAATTTCAACTTGAGATTTCTGAATGTTTTGTAGAACTTCAGAATTGACTTCAATGTTGGAAGTGTTTGGAATATCTTCAGATTCAAGTCTTGTAGAAGAAGTTGCCTGTGTAGAATGATATTCAAGTAATAAAACTCGAGTAGAGTTACAAATAGCTTCATCTTTCTGATCTAAACACTACGCCATAGATGGCCTATTGCAACGTTTTGGCATGGGTGTTACCACTATGGGTGTTACTATAGCTATGAAAATTTTGACCTATCGCAAACTTTTGATTGTGGAGTTACCATAGGTACAAAATATGTTACCATAGTTATAAAAGGTGTTACAGTAGCTAACACCATGAGCTGTGTTACCATAGAGTATTCATGAACAAAAATTTTATTTTATTTAAAATTAATGACTTAATAATTATTTGACTTTAAAAAGTAATTAATTTTAACAAAATCGTTGAAGTAATCATTTTAAAACGTAATGTTCCATCAAATAATTAATTTTTTGATTTTTTATAAATATTAAATTTTGTTTATAAATTTCAAATAAAAATATTTTAAAATAAAGTAATATCCAAAAAATTCATATCAAGAAAACAATGAAAATATTAAATTTTAACTAAATTCAAAAAATTAGTAAAGAAAACAAATTTTGTATAAATTGCGAATTATTACAAAATAATGAAAAATAATAGATTTATATAACAATTATATTTGAATATCAATAAATTAAAATAAATTTATAATATTTAAAAAAATAAAAAAAAGAAAGTACACTGATTATGATGGATTAGGAGTGCTGAGCGGCAAACAAAAACAAAGAGCGGGCAAACAAAAAACGGATAAACAAAAATTTAGAATTAGGGAAAAACAAGTTAATATAAATAATACGAATCTCTCCTAATTTTAATACAAATATTGATATGCAATTTTAAAAAATAAGTTATTTATCAAAAAAAGGAAATTATCAAATGAATTATTGCATTTTTTTTAAAATATAATTTTATCATAAAAAAATCTCATTAATTTTAAATATTAACTAAGATATTTATTTATCATTTACAATGTACAATTTTTAAAAAAAATAAAAAAATATATACATAAATATGTATTATTCTTTTATCAAATTAGAGAATAGCATGCTGCACACCTACCGGTGAAATGTTGGAGCGGCAATAATCCCGCCCAACACTTTCAATCTTTCCCTCTCCCCTTTACAAATTATTTCAACACCTCTTTCTCTTTTTTATTTTAACAGCTCTCTCTCTCTCGTAAAATTCTCTCTCCAAACTCTCCCAATTCCTCTCCCAATTCTCACTCCTTCACCTTCAAAAATTCTTAGTCAATTTGCTTTTCTTCTACTTCTCAATTGGTTTGAGGGCTGCAATGGATGCTTTTGGTCTTCAATTTAGGGTTCTCCGAATTAGGGGTTTTTAATTTTGTTTTTAGTTGATTTAATTTTTTCACTTAAACTTCAACTAATCATCTATCTCTTTAATGGTGGTTATAATTTTGGTAGGAAGGTGTGGAAATTAGATTTTTCGTAGAAGTTTAATGGTGGTGATGTGGTTAAGGCTTCGTACGACTACGGCGGAGGAGGAGTATGAGAGTGTGGTGCTTGTGGCGAATACGAATCGTGATGATTCGATAATTGAGGCCAGGTCGGTGGAGGATGCGATTGCTCAGATAAGTGTTATGGAGAGTTTGCCTGTGGATAAGCATCCCGAGAAAAGACTCAAGCCTGCTTTTAAGGTCTATTTTCCTTATTTTGTTAATTTTGTTAATCGTATTGTCTGGATTAATTGAATTTAAATTGCATATTGTCTGTTTCGTATACTGAATTATAGTCGATGCTATTTTAAGTTGCTGTATTATAGAGTTTATGCTAATCAAGTTTCAATTGATGACATGCATATTGGTTTATAGATTAAATTGCTCTCTCTCGGTAACATAAGGTTGTTTTTGTAAGAGGTAATTTTAATTTTCCTGGTGTAAATCTCTGAATTAGAACTCCGTTTTACTTACATCGCTGGCAATATAACATCATTTCCTGTTCTCTGTAATTTATATAGGCTTTGGAACCTCCAAAGGAAGAGGCTATCACCTCGGCTATTTCTTTGTTGTATGAGGTACTTGTATTTTAACTTTGTTTATACCAAGAAAACATATTTACCTCTCTGCCATTCATTCTGCAGTGCTTAGATCATATATTATATGATTTCAGTTTAGTTGATAATTGTCTGCAGTTATATGCCTTTTTCATATATGTATGATTTCTTATAATAGAAGACAAGTTGATGTGTAGTTTTCTTGCTCAATGCGGTACATCCCACTCAGTTAAATTACATGGATATGTGTGCCCTTAGTTCCCTGGGTGCTAAAATGGCAAAAGGATTCCTAATAGAAACTCATATATGTAGTTTAAACCAGGCATACTTAGTCCCAAACAATGGTGCATATATTCACTTTTAGTGTCCCTGATTCAATTTTATAGCTCATATCTCTTTCCATCGAGCAAATGTTACTTTTTCATATATATTGATGAACGGCATGTAATTTGAAATTTTATAAGATGTGTTGTATATCACCTGTTTTTGGAAGATAGGGTTTTGTTACTATACATTCTCATATCTTTATCCGTTTTATATCAGAGTCTTTCAGCTACGCAAGGTCATCTACATGACTCAGTTTAATAGTTTATCTAACAAGATGCCATGCTTTCATACAGGTCACAAGCTTATAGACAATCATGTCGTATTAGATGGATTCATAGTGTTAGTTAAAGATGCCAGTGTTGGTGAAAGATGTGTTTGTCAATAATTCAGTTTGTATTGTTAGAAATTTTGTATCTCTTACATGAAGACATAAAATAAATTTAGGCATCATTATTTAAGCTTATTCACTGAAAAATAAATGTTGTTGCTCGGTTATATACTTATATCATTTGAATTGAACTAATGATATAAGTACCTGACCAGCCCTTGATGCAGAATTAGATAATAAATGTTTGTTTCTTGCATTTCTAATCATTGTCAAAATTATATCTAAAATCACAATGATAGAATTTTAGGTTGCTTTGCTATGTGCAAGATTTGATTCAACATGTGATTAACATGGCTATTAGCGGCACATGTCTGGTAATTAATATTGGAGGACACTTGAGAGATTAGCATTTTTCAGCTACTCTATTTCAGTTATGGAGATTAATTCAGCCAAGATCTGATTGTTTGTGGGTGCAGTGGTTCAATAGGCAAATACTTAGAGATAAAGGGTTCTGGACATTCTCAAATTTTAGAAACCTATCCTGGAGTGTAAAGAAGATCTTTCAAGTCTGAGACCATGCTCGTGACTACTATATTCAGTATCAGGTTGGTGACAATTTGGACTCCTAAAATGTGGCATGACCCCTGGTTGATTGACAAAGCCTTTTATTAAACATTTTGGTCCTCACTTAATTTCAGTTACTGATTCTTCTAATTTATCCAAGCTTGGTTCTATTATGAATAATGGTGAGTTGGTTTGTCACACTTCGAACCAATTTCTGGCTGTTTAAATGAGGCATTTAGTGAATGAAACTCCTATATGTAGTTTTCTTATAATTAAAGTTATTTTGTATATGATAGTGGAAACATTTTAACTGATTAATCAAGCATACATTTGATATTTTCTTTTTATTTAGACTGTTCTGAACAGGCGCAACAGCCAGCCTCAATAAACTAATAAAGTAGACAAAGGAAAATATTCACTTCATACTCTTATAAGTCCAATTAACTTCGATACCTTTTTCTATTTTTGATTATCTTCTTGGAACATCTTGATAGTTTTTTAGGTGTTCTTATTAGGCCAGGTCTGGTTACTTTCAGTTTGAAGCAGAGAAGAAAACAACACATGCAGATTTCAAGAAGGCCAAAGACAAGGTCATGCAGATTTTCAACGTCCTATACGCCTATACCTATAGCCTCTCGGAGACGATGCAACTAAAAGATGAATCAAAGACTTCACATACATGGAAGCTGATTTTTATTTTTTTGTGTTTCTTTTATTGGTAGAATTGTAAAGTTAGTATACATTCGACAGATAAATGTTCTTGTCCATTCGTCAGATAAATGTTGCTGGTGAATTAAATTATGATGTGAATTGTTGTTGGTTTGTTTTATGGAAATTCAATATTCTGTTGGTGTATTTTTATTGTTACATTTATGGTGTTACAATAGGTAAAATGTGTGTTGCAATAGGTGTGTTGTAGTAGGTGATATTAGGTGTTACAATAGGTAATATTAGGTGTTATAATAGGCCTTGCACAGTGAGCAGGTGGGCCCCACTGTCGGTCCAAAAAGTGGGTCCCACATGTGGATCCAATTGTGGATCCCACGTGTGGATCACACGTGTGGCCCCACGTGTGGGCCCCATAATATTATGCAAAATTGTATCATCTATGGTAACACACAACCACCTATGTTGCTATAGAGTGTTTATGGTGTTGCTATAGAGGTTTTTGGTAACCACATTTGCTGTGTTACCTTAGGTTGGTTTTTGATGTTACCTTAGATACCTGTAGTTACTGCTGAGAACCTAACACAGCTGAAGTGTTACCATAGCCCTATTTTGGCCTATGGTAACTTAAAACAGGGGTCTATGGTAACACAGTTTGGGGGTTGCTATAGGCCGTTTATGGCGTAGTGAAAGTTGTAATATAATCATCTTGTCCTTCACCAGTATTCTGTGTACTAACATCTACAAATCCTGACTCCTCCTTAGATTGATCAGATACTGTTGATGTCTCAATTCTGACTGATATTGGTAGTACAAACAAAGGAATACTAGGATCATTAGGAATATTTTCTGGTACTGGTGGTGTAGAAGTTTGTCTTAGCCTTTCACCTCTTCTGTTGATAATTCCTGCAAGCCTTTCTTTTTGCTTCTGAACTTTAACTTCTAGCTTTGCATTGTGCTTTGCTAAGTCATTCTTCTCATACATCTTGATAAAAGAATAAGTACCAGCATCCATACCAAGATTGTCAGACCAAGATTCAGGAAAAACCTGATCCCAGAAATCAAACGATGGTGGTTTCCTAATTTTCTCTCCCTCACTATGGAGTTGATCATCCGTACCCTCAGTCTCACTTTGACTATCTAAAGTCAACACTCTTTCTACCTCTCCTTTTGCCTGGTCAGGAGCCAGCCTCTCTGATTGTGGATCAATATCCATCTTTTCAAGTGTATCACTCAAATTTGGATAAGTGCTCTCATGACCTACAGAAAAATAGAGTTTAGAAGAAGTTTTTATACCTGAACTCACATGGAGAGAGGGTTCCTCATTTGGCAAGGGGCTTAAGGTTTTCTCCAAGGAGTGAGCTGCTATAGTCTCTGAACCCTCACAAACATCTTCTTTCCTTCCAGAGACTACAGGCTCCAGTATACCACTTTCAGGTTCTCTACTAGACTCTGATGTCTTCAGTAATACTTCATTAGACACCATAGTTAGTATGTCACCGTCTTTAAGTGTTGTTTGCTGAGACACACCCTCAAGGAAGATAGACTCTGAATGAACAATATTTGTTTGATCTTCAGAAAAATCAATCAAAGTCATTCCTCCCATATCATAGGGTTTCTCACTTGCAATTTCAGTCATCACAGAAGACCTTTCAACATCAGCTATCACAGCTCCTGAGTCATCCAACCTCTGACTAGATGGTTCTTGTGTTGCAGTGACTGTGATCTGATCTTTCCTACTATCCACCACTGGTGCAATAGTATCTTCTGTTGACTGCATTCCTCTACCTACTTCCTCATGTTGTTCACCTTGAGCTGAATCATCTTCAATAATAACATCCTTGTTAAATAAATATGCATGAAGTGATTGAAGTGCAACATGCTTTGAGAGTCCAAATTTCTTGACTAATTGTCTTCTGATAGTTACATAGAAATACATCTTCATTAAGTCAAGTCTTTGATGTAGAAGTCCATACTCTTCTGGAAATAAAAGTTTTGGTACTCTTTCAACTAGAAAATCTAGAACAGGCTTGGACAGCTTCACTTTGATAGAAATAACTCTCATAGCCAGTCTGTATGATAATGTAGTTTCCCATAAAGAATCAATATCAAGATCTCTATAGTCATTTGCTGACTTGATTGTAGCTTCATTTGTAGAGACCTGCATGATATTAGTTGGACTAGACTCTGTGTGTGTAGGTGACAAAAGAATCTTTCTCCTTGTTCTCCTAGTATAGTGAGCAAAAGATTTATTTCTGTGTAGACACAGAAATGATCTTGGGATGAGATCCTTTTTCAATAGACACAGTCTTTTGAGAGACAGTATCCAGTAACTGTTTTCCCTTTTTAAGTACTGAATTAACAACAGATTCAGTAATGTCATAAGTATTTGTCCTAAGTGTAGACCAATCTTACCTGATTGACTCTGAGTAGAATCAATTACCTCAGCATTCTCCCAAGCTTGTGAAACAGCAGCTTGATTTATTTCTGGAGATGCTGACAATGCATAATGCAAAGGTCCAATAACCATAAAATCCATCACAGGATGAAAATCAGCTGATACTCCTTTCTTGCTGGTGATTGCTGCAACATGATTATTCATCATAAAATCAAAGTCACCAAACTTGAAAGCTACTGATTTAGGTAGACTTCTTTGAGCTACCATTTTTGATCTGAAATGAACTTGAGAAATCTTGAAATTGATTAGCGATTTTGAGAACTTGAATGAATGTTTTTGCCTTAGGAAATACGAATTAGAAGTTAGCAATAAACAATCAGAGTCTCAAAATAAAGATATATTCAAAAATCCTTCAGACCCACTAACCCACGTTGACACGTAGGTTGACAGGTGTCAGTCCCTGAAAAATGCAGCTTACCCACGATTTTTGGAAAATAAAATCCAAAATTGATTTCAATTAAATAAATCAGGGTAAAATCAAAATAAAATCAATACTGATCAGCTTCATTTTCTGATGTGATCTTTTTCACCAAGATAATCACAACCCTGAATGTGATTAAAAATAATAAAAATAATCATCAATCCTGATGAAATCACTTTCGTTTTCCTGATCACTATCATCCTGATTCCAAAGATTAAATGGAGTTCCACGTGGCAATTTTAGAATTTAACCTGAAAAGAACATCAATAATCTAAACAAAAGATCTTGTTAGATTTTCAAAAATATCTTGGAAATATGAAAGAACCAGTCATACGCATAGATGTATACGTCGATACATTGAATATTTAAAATGACTGTTCAGCTTCTCACTCTTTCCTTTATAAACCCTTGATGTCTTTTGTCTTTCTTAACTCCAAAAACACACAAAACCTCTCTGTAAACACAGAGCTTCCATAAAACACAATTACCTTCAACCCAATCTTTCGATTTCTCATAGATGATGAACACCAAAGATTCAATATTCGTCTATTTGAAGAGATGACTTTTCTCATCGTTTTAGACATGGTTGGAGTAGATCCATATAATGTCCAGAACCTTCTCTTAGAACATCCATCTGTTGGATACAATCACCCTCTAACCTCCTCAAAACTTGAGGATGAAGAATTTGGCCGAGAGTCTGAGGTTGATCTTGATGGGGATGCTATACATTCAAGTCAGCTGCTCTCATTCAAGTCGCCCAGACAAGGAATCCAGGAGTAATCATCAAAGTGACTCTTGAGATGCTCCTTGTCCTGAAGTAGATCTTTGAAAACTAAGAACAGCAACAATTTTAGACAAGAATAGGGTTATCAGTAGAAATTAGACAAAAAGATATTTGTATTTCATTTCCATGTATGTAATGCTTTCAATTAATGAAAATACAATTTCTTATTATCTACTTGTCTGTGATTGTTTATTGACTGATCTGAAAAACAATATAAACTATCAGTATGAATGGATTAAAATTTACTTGCATAGACTTAACAAAACTCAGAATTAGATCACTACATAAAATGAACTTCAGGATTTGAAACAGTAGTATACACAAATTTCACAATCCTGATACTGACGATAAAATCCTGATGACGTCAGCATACTGATAGCAATCCTGATCCTGATGTTTATTAACAAGTCTATCATAATGAAATTTAGCAAAGTACAATGTTACAGCTTAAGCATTTAACAATCAAATATAGATCCTGACAAGAATATCAAGTCTATAAGCTGAAAACAACATACCTTGCTACTTTTGCAGATGTTAAAGATCTAGAAATTTAACATTCCTAACTCACTTACTAATCTACTAAATGTAGTCTCATCAAGTGGTTTAGTTAGAATATCTGCAAGCTGTTTGTCAGTAGGAACAAAATGAAGTTCCACAGTACCATTCTCAATATGTTCTCTAATAAAATGATACCTGACATCAATGTGCTTAGTCCTTGAATGTTGAACTGGATTTTCTGCAATTTTGATAGCACTAGTATTATCACAAAATATAGGAATATTACTAAGTGTCATACCATAATCCATCGACTGATTTCTTATCCAAAGGAGCTGTGCACAACAACTGCCTGCTGCTATGTACTCAGCTTCTGCAGTTGAGGTTGAGACAGATTGTTGCTTCTTGCTTACCCAAGAAATCAATCTGTTTCCAAGAATTGACATGTACCTGTAGTGCTTTTCCTGTCTATTTTACACCCTTCATAATCAGAGTCTGAATAGCCAATTAGGGAGAAGTCAGATTCTCTAGGATACCACAAACCAAGATTTGGAGTTCCTTTGAGATATCTAAAAATTCTCTTCATAGCAATTAAATGAGATTCCTTAGGATCACTTTGGAATCTAGCACATAAACAGGTAGAAAACATTATATCTGGTCTACTTGCAGTTAAATATAACAATGAGCATATCATGCCTCTATAACTAGTATTATCCACACTCTTTCCCTTATGATCAGAGTCTAGTTTAGTGGTTGTTGCCATGGGTGTTTTTGCAACTGCACAGTCTTGAAAGTCAAACCTTCTTAAAAGATCTTTGATATACTTTGACTGATTAATGAAAGTACCAGTATCAGTCTGTTTGACCTGCAAGCCTAAGAAATAATTTAATTCACCCATCATGCTCATCTGATACTTAGACTGCATAAGCTTGCTAAACTTAGCACACAACTTTTCATTAGTAGAGCCAAATATGATATCATCAACATAAACTTGAACTAAAAGCAATTCACCTTTTATCTTTCTAAAGAATAGAGTTTTGTCAATTGTACCTCTTGTGAAGCCATTTTCAAGAAGAAATTTAGACAAAGTCTCATACCATGCTCTTGGTGCCTGCTTTAGTCCATAGAGTGCCTTGTCAAGTTTGTAGACATGATTTGGAAACTTTGGATCAACAAATCCAGGTGGTTGCTCCATATACACTTCCTCATCAAGATTGCCATTTATAAAAGCACTCTTTACATCCATCTGGTATACCTTGAATTTTGAATGAGCTGTAAATGCAAGAAACATCCTGATTGCTTCCAATCTTGCTACAGGTGCAAAGGTCTCATCATAATCAATGCCTTCCTCCTGAGAGTAACCCTTGGCCACCAATCTTGCTTTGTTTCTTATTGAAGGGTTTCGAGCATCAAACGCAGCGGAAAATTAAAACAAAAACAATAATTATCGAAACCCTACCGCAGGATCCATGCAAAAACATGATATTTAATTCGGAGATTGATGATTTACCTTAAAGAAGCTTTACGATTGTATGTCTAATGGAGATCCAAGCTTTCACGATCGTTGAGTGCTCCTCTTCGAAGCCTCCTCTACGGTATCCACACGAACACTCCAAGAACGATTCTTGATTGGAAGGGAGGTACTAGCCTCCAATGAAAATATGAGATCTTCTTTTTAGGTTTTGGTTCAAGCGGCTGGGGATTATTTTTGTCGTACAAAATTAATTACCTTCTTTACCTATCATCATATATTTATATGATAGTGTAAGGTAAAAGCCCAACTAAAAACCTAGCCCAAGTTTGATTAATTAAATAATAGAATCAAATCCTATTATTTAAATAAATAATAATTAAGTCATACTTAATTATTAAAATCATATCTCATTTGTATTTTATTATATCTTAATTAAGTCCCACTTAATTAATATAATAAAATACAAGTAATCATTTAATTAATTTAAATTCATAATTTAAATTAATTCTTCCTTAAAATGTTCTATGTGTGTGACCCTGTAGGCTATCATTTAATTGGCAATAATTTTATTCTCTAATAAAATTATAAACAATGAGCGGCATCTAGTAATACATCATTGCTACCCAATTAAATAATAATTAAATCGTGATTCGATAAAACCTTTTGTGATTAATGTTCCCGTGTAATATAATCCCTTTAACCAAATATTATAGATTAAACTCGAGGCATGTTTCATGTCATCCTCTTCATAATTTAATCCGGGTTTACTTGATCCATGAGTAGACTATTAAAACAAATCACTATTTGAGCACGGCCATGCATTTTATAGTCTCACTCAATCAAGAGGCCAATAATATCTCTCCTATCTGATAGGAGGGTTAAATCCTTTATCTATCATTCATATTTCTCATACGATTCACAATATACCCGATGTCCACTTTTATCATCACCCGGTCAAAGGTAACTTTTAATGTAGTCAAAGTATATTATCCTCGTATAGAAATATAATGATCTCAAGTCAAAGGATCATTACACCATTATCACTGTGAGTCTTTCTTATGACTTTATTAACATGAAGAATCTCACGGTGGGTCTGTCCAGTGCCATGTACCCTTACATGTACCTATGTTTTGACTTTAGTATCTCCATACTTATAACCAATGAGATGTGGTTATCAGTCAACAACATACTAGTCTATTTATGTATTATTATTGTCCTATATAATAATACTCGACTAGGGACCTTTAAGGATATGATATATTATATAATCTCAAGTTCAAGTTAAATACTTAAACTATATAATGTGTATCATTATTCTAAGGACATTTATTATGCTAACAAATATATCGCAGTAATTAAAGTCATAATAAATACATTTATTAAATAATCAAATGACATAAAGGTTTATCAAAATAAACAATGTATTGCCTCTAGGGCACCTACACTAACAATCTCCCACTTGCACTAGAGCCAATCACCCATGTATCTAATACCCATGGAACTAGTGTGACCATCGTGCTTCTGCTGCGACAAGCCTTTGGTCAGTGAGTCTGCTATGTTATCATTTGTGTGTACTTTACATATGTGTATATCACCCTTTTCATTTATCTCTCGAATGAGGTGAAATCTCCTGAGTATATGTTTGGATCGGGAGTAATATCTAGGTTCTTTAGCCTGTGCAATGGCTCCATTATCATCGCAGTACTTGTCTATGGGATCTGCGATCGATGGAACCACTCCCAATTCAGTAATGAATTTTCGAATCCAAACATCTTCCTTTGCCGCTTCACAAGCTGCAATGTACTCAGCCTCCATTGTAGAAACAGTGACTGTTTCTTGCTATGAACTCTTCTAGCTTATAGTACCTCCGTTTAGACAAAACAAAAACCAGACTATGATACAGTATCATCCCTGTCTATTTGGAAACTTGCATCGGTGTAACTTTTTACAACAAGTTTCTCCTCTCCTCCATACACCAAGAATAAATCTTTAGTCCTTTTCAGGTACTTAAGAATATTCTTGACTACCGTCCAGTGACCTTCACTTGGATTAGACTGGTGTATGCTCGTCATGCTCAAAGCATACGAGACATCAGGACGAGTACATACCATTGCATACATGATAGATCCAATTGCTGAGGCATATGGAACTTTCCTCATGTTGTCCTTATCATCCAATGATTTCGGACACTGGTCTTTAGAGATCGTTATCCCTTGAGACACGGGGACACATCCCCTTTTCGCATTTTGCATACCAAAATGATGCAAAACCTTATCAATGTATGTACTCTGACTTAGACCGATCATCCTTCTAGATCTATGCCTATAGATCCTCATTCCTAGAATGTAGGATGCATCTCCTAAGTCTTTCATAGAGAAGTTGCTCCGTAACCAAGTCTTAACAGCCTTTAGAGAAGGTATGTCATTCCCCATTAGTAGTATATCATCAACATATAATACTATGAATGCCACATGGCTCCCACTAACCTTCTTGTAAACACAAGGTTCATCTTTGTTTTGAACAAAGCCATACTCTTTGACTATTTCATCAAAACGGATATTCCATCTCCTAGAGGCTTGCTTCAATCCATAAATGGATCGACGTAATTTACATACCTTGCCAACATTCCTTGGATCGACAAAACCTTCAGGTTGTGTCATGTACACATCCTCTTCAAGGCTTCTATTAAGGAAGGTTGTTTTGACATCCATTTGCCAGATTTCATAATCATGGAATGCTACAATTGCAAGCAAAATCCTTATGGACTTGACCATAGCCACTGGTGAGAAAGTTTCATCATAGTCAATACCATGAATTTGTTTGAAACCTTTTGCAACCAACCTTGCTTTGTAGGTCTGAACATTTCCATCCACGTCAGTTTTCCTTTTGAAAACCCATTTGCACCCTACGGGTTTTACCCCTTCGGGTGGATCAACCAAAGTCCATACTTGGTTTTCGTACATGGAATCCATCTCGGATTTCATGGCTTCTAGCCATCTCTTAGAGTCTGGATTGTTCATAGCATCTTGGTATGTGAGAGGCTCATCTTCATCTATGAGCATCAAATCACCACATTGAGTCAAGAGAAATCCATATCTCTCTGGCTCATGGCGAATTCTACCAGATCTACGAACAACCTGTGTTTCTTGAGCATTATCCTGCTCCTGTTCCACTTCAGGTTCAATGCTATTTTGCGGTTCTCGATCTTCATCGAGATCTATAGTTCTCCCACTGTTTCTTTTGGAAACAAAATCTTTTTTCCATAAAGACAGCATCTCGAGCAATAAACACTTT
Organism: Kitagawia praeruptora; assembly: GCA_037693485.1. Classification (NCBI taxonomy): domain Eukaryota; kingdom Viridiplantae; phylum Streptophyta; class Magnoliopsida; order Apiales; family Apiaceae; genus Kitagawia; species Kitagawia praeruptora. Next base: position 99,573,075 of record CM075346.1, on the reverse strand, counting down.
CTGCTCAGAGGGACTATAAAAAAAATACGCCTTTGTTTCTTTAGGGTATCCCACAAATATGCACTCTTCGAATTTAGGTCCAAGCTTATCTGATACTTGACGTTTCACAAACGCCTTGCATCCCCAAACTTTCATAAAGTTCATGCCTGACCGTTTCTCCTCCCATATCTCATATGGAGTCTTTTGAACCTTCTTAGTAGGAACACGGTTAAGTGTGAAAGCCACTGTTTCTAGAGCGTGACCCCAGAAACTAATTGGAAGATCTGCATGACTCATCATCAATCGCACCATGTCCAACAGGGTACGATTTCTCCTCTCTGAAACTCCATTCCATTGAGGTGTTCCTGGCGGAGTGAGTTGTGATACAATACCACACTCTTTTAAATATTCTTTAAATTCGGTGCTTAAGTATTCACCCCCACGATCGGATCGTAAGATCTTAATACTTGAACCTCCGCCAATTTGCTTCTCTACTTCAGCCTTATATTCTTTGAACTTTTCAAAAGAATCGGATTTATTCTTCATAAGATTTACATATCCATATCTACTGTAATCATCAGTAAATGTTATGAAGT